>JAIXHY010000010.1:0-1431375 GCA_020449905.1 Globodera pallida | reverse complement strand
ATTCTTCCTGTTTAATAACTCCGATTTCAGCCTATATGGTTTTACCTGGTAATCCCTTCAGAATTGATCAGCTTGGGTTGATGCTCCAGCTTTCTGGCCTCCACTCCGGTCAATGCAACGCTTTTGTCTTCGATCAAGTTCGCGACATCTTAGTGTTTGTGTTATTTTGTTGAATTTTGTCTTAAGGTGCTTGGACTGCTCGGCGCCGCTGTGTTGGAAAGAATAAGTTCGCATGGTCACTGCATTTTTGTCCATCGTGGCGACTGGCCTCAATCAATCCGTGCCTTGAGTTATTCTCTTCGGATAAACAGGTGTCAAAAATCTAAATTAAAAAAAAAGTCAACTATACAGTAAATAGTAGGAGAGGGGGCGGGGGGAGTAAACGGCCTCGTACTAACTATACAAACCTAATAGTAAGGGTCCAATCCTCGATAAAACATTATAACGTCCATCAATGCATTTAAGAAATTGAACGGACTTTTGACATTGCGAATCACAACACTGATGGAAGAGTGACATTGGACAGAGTCGGACTGATAGCCAAAGAAACGCTGAGGGGGAGGGAGATGACGGTAGAGGAACCGACAGGGGAGGAGGAGGATGACAAGGGGGTAAATTTGCTTATTTGTTTTTGGTATAATGATTTTTATTTTTCTAGAATCATTTGGAGAATAAGGACGGCGAATTACTGGAACGTCGGGAACAGCAATTGCAGAAAAGACTTCGAGAGAGAGGAGGGTGAACGGCGAGCGATGGAAATAATCCGAGCCCACCGAGGAGGACGGAGGAAAAGTCGACTCCATTTGCATGGCGATTCGGTTGGAAAGGGTTATATTGTTCCTCAACTTTTTCTATTTTATTTTCCCGCTACCCAGAACCGTTGATCCAGTGGATATCCTCCAAAAGGTGTACAAAGGCCTTCGTCTGTCCGGAACAGTTGTAATTTACTGCCCGGTCAAACAGGTCTTTCCCAAAAGCGGAGTTTGTTATACCAAAGGCGTTCCCTTTTGCAGCATTTGCTTAACGCGTGGAAATGGCTCAAATCCGTCGGTTCCGCCGTGGACATTCAGCTAAGCCAACAATTCTTTCGTTCCCACCAAGTGCTCTCCAACAGAACGCATCCGATCATGCAGCAACATGTATACACTTCAAAATTTTGATTAATCCTATCGAATCGAACCCGGGATTATTTTTTTTTTGAAAAAATCACTAGTCAGGCAGCCTGACCCTCGTCTCATGCTTTCTCTTTTAGGTTTCTGGCGGTTATGTGCTTTATGCAATAAAAGTGCTTCCTCCCGAGCCGCACCGAATACATCAGAGGACGATGAATAAAGAAATGTTGGTAAAACATTCTCGAGTCGATCAATGATTGAAAACAGGGTGTCTACACACACACACCAGGGAACCTCTTCATAAAAGAATTTTGCGGACACTCAAAAGGGCAGAATTTTAGAAAGGCGAAAATGGGCCGATAAATACCTAGAACGTCAAAAGAAAGTCATATTTTTTTTATTTTCATATTTTACAACATTAGGGATTGACGTCGACACCCAGCGACACGAACTTGCAGACCTGAGTTTTGCAGATTTTATTCTATTTTATGTTCTCAATGATTAG
Organism: Globodera pallida; assembly: GCA_020449905.1. Taxonomy (NCBI): domain Eukaryota; kingdom Metazoa; phylum Nematoda; class Chromadorea; order Rhabditida; family Heteroderidae; genus Globodera; species Globodera pallida. The sequence continues at coordinate 1,429,758 of JAIXHY010000010.1, read as the reverse complement.
CAATAAATTACTAGTACAACAAGATGGAATAAGTACCAAAAGGTTTAATTTTAAATGCCAATAAAAGTTAGGTTGGTCAGCAAAAGTCGTGTCGCGGCAACCCCTGAAATGAGCGTTTGTTTTTGTTATGGTTTTGTTTGCATTTATTCATAAATTCACAGCAATTATTATTAAAATAAATCAAACTTCACAATTGTTTCTGTTTTATGCTTATTTTACAATATTTAAATGAATTATTAATGGAAATGCACGATTTTACCGCCTTCCCTCCATTTATGTTTTTATCGGTAGTTCTGCTGCTGTTGGGCTCTTTCCAGCTTGTCTTCGAAGTCGCTGAACTCTCTGGGTCTGAACTGTAGCAGCACCTGCACTTGGGAGCCCGGTGGGATTGCCTTCAGCGCAACGGCTGCCTCTCCGTGGGTTGCCATCGACAAATTCACATCATTGACTCGCAACAGCACGTCGCCCTGAGTTTTGCTGCTTTGAATTGCAAACAACTGTTCCACACCTTTCGAATGTTTCCGGTCTGGTCGGCGGCACCGCCGGGCGCTACGCGCGTAATGTAAACGGGTTCGCCGTCTTCTCCGCCCACAATGTTAAAACCAAATCCCATTTCGCCCTTTCGAATGGAAACCCTCAAAGTCGTCCATCAGAAGAAGCATTTCAACCCATTCATTACCATCGTAGGTTGCCTTCCCGGATCAGTTGGTGCAGGAGTGAATGGGGTCATTTGTTGCTGTGGCGGAAGTGGAGGCTGCGACTGTACGGTTACTCGTCTTGGCAAAGTGCCCGTCGCATTGGGTGGGTTGGGGTAATTTGCTGTCACATTGACTGGCAGTTGGTGGAGGGACTCTGAAACGTATAAATACTTATGCAATGTGAAAAGTCCAATGAATGGGCGAGTCGTACGAGAACGGACGGGGGCTGAAGTGTCAGCGATCGGCTGTCCGACGCAACTCCGCTCAGCGATCGTTGGAAGCCTCCGCCCGCGAGGATGGACTCGCTCAAATGGCTTTGGCTCAACGACTTTTGCACCGTCGGCTGCTTGAGACGCTTGACTAGCTGGAAAAACTGATTATGACTTTAAAAACGAGAGGGATTCACACCAATCGGACGAAAGTGCCCGCATTTCTCAAGGCCTGCACTGCGTATTCGTGGTCTCGGTTGGCCGTCTCCCAATCGTTGACGAACAGAATCACATCGCCGACTTGAATCCGTCCGTCTTTCTGCACGGCGCCCTAAAAACTCCAATTTTAAGAAAATCTCTTTGTAACGTTTTCACCCCGGTCGAAATATCTGTCACACGAATGTATCTGTCACTATACACCAAATCCGGCTCACGATCACGGCCTCCGCTTATTGAAAAACCAAGTCCGGTTTTGGACACGTCCAGAAGCACTTCCTCCACTTCCCATTCTTGGCCTGATTCGTCCACAAGTCGGTTGACCTGTGGTGGGAATCAAACATCAAACAATGCGTCGCAAAGGTAACGAAAGAGGAAGCGTCAACCGGAGAAGTCTGCAAGAAGGAGCCAGGATCGCCAAGAAATGAACGTCGGGACGAGGGCCGAATAGGGGAACGAAGAGGGGGCTGAGGATGGCCGTGGCCGAGAGGGGACGCCGACGGAACCGCCGTAGGGATGTGGAGGGTGGGCACGGAATGTGCCAGCGGGGGAACGCTCCCAACGTGCGGCAAAGCGGCGCGACTCGAATATCTGATGGAGCAATTAAGCGGACAGAACGAAAACAAACGAATGAATGGAAAAACTAAACTCACTTTATCGCCTACGGCAACTCTCTCATTCAAAAGAACATTCTCATAGAAATCGTGAATATCTGTAGAGGTGGGGGGAGGGGAGGGGGGGGGGGGGCTTTTATTGTATTTAGGTATTAATTATTCCCAAACAAATACCGCAAAGTGCGTTGAAGAGAGAGTGTTTGAAGACGTTGATCACCTAAATTGCAAGAAGAGAATATTACACAATGGTTAGAGTCACTGCCGAGAGATTATTTCAATTATCATAAATTAAGCTCACACCCGCTCAATGGCCATCTTCAGCTCAGCATCCGATGGTCTGAATAGCTCTGCATGGTATTCCTCCAACATCTCCAACGATCGGTGCACGTCTGACAGGCGAAGATTGCAAATAAAGGTTAGAAGGGACACAAATTCCATCCATTGGACAAACCTTTTCTTGGCATTGTTACAGCAATATCAGTGGGGGGGAAGCGATCGCCTTCGATTTGGATTTTGTATAATAAATGCGTTGTCTAAATTGATCGATTGGAACTGAAGGAAGGGACTGGTTTTTGGAGGAGTGTGGAATGATGGGTGGTATAGGAAACAGCGGGGACTATCGCGTGGCTGTTGTTGTTTGGCTGACTGCCACCCACCAACACTGACTGATCAGTTCGGAGAATTGGTAATTGCCAAAAGGGGGGGGGGGAATTGGACCCAGAAAGGGGAAAAGGAGAAGAAAGTCAGAGAATTGTGAGAAATCCAATAAAAAAGCCTAAAAATAAACACAAACAAATGCATTATACATATGACAGTGCGGTTGTCAAGACGACAATAACAAAACAAAACAAAAAGCAAAACTGACAAAGTTTTTGCGGAATTCGGAATATTTTGTACAAAAGAAATGGTCGGTCAATCGGCGGGTCAATTTGTTTGTTTTCAATAGCCCAATAAGAGGCTGTTTATTGTTCTATTCGGTAGTAAAGGTCGGAGAGACCACAGGGCCAGCAGCCGAAGGCTTTCCGCTTAGGCAGGTCGAGATGGGATTGGGCGGGTCCGTGGCGCGAGGGGGGGGGGCAGGTCGATGGGATTGGGCGGGTCCGTGGCGAGGGGGTGGAGGGGAGGGGGGGGGCAAGTCGATGGGACTGGGCGGGTCCGTGGCGCGAGAGGTAAAAGGGCGGAAGCGCAAACAAAATATAACATTCATTCCCACCCAACCCCATTTCCCCATAAGCCATAAACATATGTCTATGCTATTATAGCCCAGGTACAAATGTTACTTATGTATTATCTCAGCAAATGAGGAGTGCGCGACTGAGAGTGAGGACAACAGCTAACGAGATTTAGATTGAATTTTATGGCTGGTGGCATTAAAGTGAAGCTAAAGAAGGAAATTGGAAATAAAGAAGGTGCATCAGAAAATGGATTGGATCAGTGGGTAATCTGACCTCCCTGATTTAGGGGGGAGGGGGGGGGGGCATTTTTTGAAAAAATTACCCGGCACGGAATTCCGCCCATCCCTGATTAAAGATTGGATTTAGGGCACTTTTGATGACCGGACTTTGCCGGCCAGGTCAGGCCATTCTAGCAAAAAGGTCGGTCATCGAAACATTGAATTGGATGCGTTGAATGCATAAGGAAGATGAGGCGAGTGACTTCTTCAAATGGACTGATGAGCTGTCCTCCGCCATCTCTCCCTTCTCTCTAATGGTCATTCGTCGTCGTCGTCGTCGTCCTTGTAGCTTTTCAACCTTTCTCCCCCCCCCCCCATCCCCTTAAGATGCAAAGGTAAAGGGCGTCGTTGACGGTCGGAGGAGGAATTCTCCCTCTTCGTCTTCACCAAAGCTGGACCTTGACCATGAATAACCCTAACCCCTCTCCTTTCCCCTTTCCTTCTCATCTTCATCGGTCGATCTGCTGAATTCCGCTAATACTGACCATCAACGAGAGGTACGTCGGTCAGCAACAATTCCTGTTTTCAGATTTATGATGCATCGGCTTGTTGAAAAGAAAAAGTAATTTGAAGTAGAAGAGACGATAAATGGGCAATTTCTTACAAAATACATAAACATGTCATCCGATTTCGAATAAAAATAAATGACTGATGAAGTTTTAAAACTATTCAATCAGAGCTGGCTACCGGTTCGAAGGTCGATTGTTTGAACTTCTAGTCAGTTTATATCCCGGAATTGACTCGGCACCAAGCCTGAACTTTCCGAGTCACGTGGGCCGGCGCGGAGTCATGTTGGAAAATCCCCTCCCCCTGTTGAAAGTGACGCCTTGCATTTTGTCCCGGAATTCTCTCGTCCCCCGGACCTCTACCACTCCAAAGAAGCTTCAAAAAATTACCGTATTTTTATTGCAAATCTCTTAACAAAACAAAAATGAATTGGCGCTCAGATGGGAAAACGCCATCTGATCCGTTCATTCAAATGCTGTACATACATATGTGTCAGCAGATTTATTCCCTTACAAATTAGAAATATTAATTTTGCATAAAATGGACAAAAGTATTTCTCAGCATCATTCGCAGCAGTTTAGCAAAACTACTAAAGGTATAATGCTTTATATTTAACACATTTCAAAAGCTTCATAAGTGGAGGGCAGAGTTTTATTGCTAAAAGCCTTTTTGTTTTTTTCTGGACACCGAAAAACAGTTTAACCAATCAAATACCCTTGAGTCTTGGTTTTTAAAATATTTGGATCGGTTTTAAACGGATGGTTTTTTAGCTTTGACGGGTGATGCCAATGATAATGGGAAATGTTCCCATAAAGTGATCATGAAGGATATGTGCTGCATCTGTGGCAGGAATCTTAGACCGTATGTGAAGTTGGCATTGACAAAAAAGCATTTAACATTAAATTTAGGGAGGGCGGTTTCTCAGGCGAACGCAATGAACCAACGACGGCCAACGTTTCAATGATTCATCACGTTCCCGAGTTGGTGGTCTCCAAAGAGGTATACCATTCATTAATTAAAGGTTTATCTCTTAATAAATCCATGAACAGCCCAATTTTGGAATAATTCGTGTTCATCTTTTGGGTCATTTTTTCAAAAAATTATTCTATAATTTCTTAATAAACTATTCCTAGGGGTTTCGGGGGCGTAGAAGCTAAACTGTGCATTCAATTTTCGAACTCTGAATTCAATCGAACATTTGACTGAAAATTCCGGTTTTAGGGATGGAATTTATATGTTCTAAAAAACAGCATTCTTACAATAAAATAATTTTGTTTTAATGTAAAAACAAGGGCAGAATGTAAGTCAATTTCAAGCATCCTAGAGAGGTTCGGCGCGAAAAATTTAGGAAAATTTAACGGTTTTTGTTAAGAAAATCGCGTCAAAATTCGGCCAAGGCATGCCAAACGTTTAGATAGCCGACGAGTTGGGTGCGCGTGACCACGAGAACATTGTGCGTCAAAGAAGGCTCATTCTCCTGCTCGATCTCGACCAAACGCTTGTCCACACAGCAAACAGACCGTTGAGGGCAGAGGAAATGGGCGCTTCAGTTGACTCTTTTTTGTTTAATAATTGCAATATCTCTTTTAGGATTTAACCGTTTATCGGCTGAATGGGTGCACATTTTGCACGAAAATTCGTCCAAATACAAGAAAACTTCTTGACCACCTGAACAATTTGTTTGAAATGCACATCGTTACTTTTGGTTCTCTTTTTTTTTAAAACAAAAACGGTTTAAAACTCTCTAAAAGGTCAACGAATGTATGCGCACAAAATTGCGGAATTATTGGACCCCCAAAGAAAATATTTTGACTATCGCATACTTTCGAGGGACGAATTGTTGAGCAGGTGAATATTTTATTATTGAAATATTATTACATTCTTTTTTTTTAATTTTGCCTGCAGCATGCACAAAACAGGCAATTTGAAGGCGCTTTTTCCTTGCAGTGAACAAATGATTTTGATGTTGGACGATCGACCGGATGTTTGGATGCACTCCGATGCTCTCATTCGAGTTAGTTAACTTCTACCTTTAGTTGTAAAGATTGTATACTAAGTTTAGGTCAAACCCTACCGATTTTTCATGGAAGTTGGCGATATCAATGCTCCTCCACAGGAACTGCTCGACTCTGCGGAAACTTCGGATGGTCTTGATAAAGCACGGAATTTGGGCGAGGAAGAATTGGTAAGTTTTCTACTTTTTGACCGACTTGGTTCATCACATTACCAATGCTGAAATTGGAATCTAAATCCAAGAAGGAAGAGTCAGCACATCACCAGTTACTGTCGAAGGACGGAGAAGAAAATGCGCAAACGAAAGAGAGAGAGCAAACGACGGACGAAAAGACAATGGCCAAAAGCGCGAGGGAAGGCGGAAATGCCAGAGAATCGTCCCGAGACTGTGGAGAGAACTTTAACTGAACCAATAGGCGCCATTGTCGACGAGGACAATGCATTGGTACACGTCGAGCGAGTGCTGTCAGAGGTTTGAGTCAAACGGACGGCAAATCATCCTTCCCATTTTAAGGTGCATTCGTTGTTCTACCAACAATATGACAGGGATAAAAAGGTTTGTTGGGCTCTTATTTAATTTAATACATTTATCACACTCAGATTCCCGACGTGAAACGCATTTTGGCTTGGCTGCGTTTCCAAGTGCTTTGTGGCGAGCAAATTGTCTTCTCTGGCATTATTCCCCTCGGGGTCGATGTCAAAGCATGCGAAATTTACCGAATGTGCACTCGTTTTGGGGCGAAAGTTGGTGATCGAATTGTGGAGCGAAAAACGACGGTGTTAGTGGCGGCGCGGGCTGCAACAGAGTAAGCGACCCGCACTTTAAGTGTATTCTTACAAATTTTATTTCACCATTCTTTAGGAAATTTCGTCACGCACAACGTCTTCGTATTCCCATAGTGAGCACTTTGTGGTTGGACGCCTGCTTTGAACGGTGGCAAAGGGTTGACAAAAGGGACTTTCTCTTTCGTGAGGAGGACGAACAGCAAACGGCGACGCCATCGGGGGAAAGCAAATTCAACGAACAGGAGGAGGGCGCAGGGTTGAGGAAGCGCATGGCCGAAAACAAAACAGCGGAAATAGGCGGAAGTTCTGAGGAGGCTGCGGAAGGTTGCGAACAAATACCGTTGGTTGACTATCCGAGGGGCAGGAGAGACCCCACCTCCTCCGAATTGGCAAAAATGTTTTTGCGAAAACGAAATGACAATGTCGAATAACCTGTTTTCAATAACTAATTTGTTGCAGTTAAACGACACCGTCTCAGCAGTATCAGTCTCTGTCTTGACGAAAAAATGGATCACTTTGCCCAAATGGACACAATTAGTACGAAGACACTCCACGAGATGGAAAGTGAGGTGAATGAACATTGGAAACTCAACGTTTGAATTACAAAATTATTGTTGTTTTTTTGTTAGAATGTGAAATGATAATTTTAGTAATCGGAGTTTAGGTTGACAGTGTATTGTCTGATGGGGACGAAGATGACGACAATGAAGAAAAACCCAATGACGACGGCGAATCTTCCACGACATCAGCTGATTATTCTGAAACAGGAGAGGCATTTACTGTTGACAGTGACCGTCGAAACGAGGTAAAGTGACGAAAAGGTGATTTCAAATAAAACACTAATTAAGGAAGAAACGAGAAGGGAATTAACAGACTATGGGGACGAAGATACGACGCGCGACTCAGCCGAGCAGGATGACGAGGTGGACATTGAACAATTTTTGGTTCGCTACTTTTACTTTATAGGACGGTTTATACGACGAATTGGCAGACGATTTGGAAGAACAAATGCAGGGGCAAAAAGAGATGAACGATTTGATGAAGAGGGCGGCACTGGAAATGGATAGCCAACAAAGACCTTAATTCATTTTATTTTTCAATGCATCAGATCATTTCGCATTTATTTTTGCAGAATCGATAACAAATAAAAGCAACAATATGAACACTTCACCAATTAGTTGCGTCCGTTTCTCCGCCTGTCCGACTTCACCATCGCTTTTTGATGCTTTCGCGCGGGTTCCAATTCATCGTCCCCGTCCCCAATTCTCCGCTTTTGTCCCCTTTTTATCTAACATTTCCTTGTAGCGCTAACAGAAAATAATTTAAATTTAATGATAAAATAAATAATTTACATTTGCCGCAATTCTGCCCGCTTCTGAAACCCTTTCGACCTAAATGCGTTTGCAGGGGTTATTTGCAATTTAGCCTGATTCTTACAAATTGCATCACGTCCTCGTGGTTTAATTCAAGGGCATCGAGTCGCTTGCCTATTGAATTCTCCACCCTTTGGTAAGTCTCCACATCGTATTGAGTCACTATTGTAAGCGCTATTCCGGACTTAAAGAAAATCTAAGTATTAATCTTGAGTTACAAACCGTGTAATAAATTTTATAATGATCCAAATAAAAATAGATCCAAGACACCCTTTTCTTTCACCTTTCCCGCCCGCGCTGTTCGACCGACTCGATGAACGTAGTCTTTAGAGTGTTGAGGCACATCATAGTTGACGACCATGTCCACGTTGGGAATAGTCGAGACCTAAAAAAGCCGGTTCTTCCACATTCAAAACTTCTAAAAATAAATGCCTCGTGACGCGACATCCGTGCAGACGAGGATTGGTCGTTCCCTTTTTTTAAACTTATACAACGCCTCCAACCGTTTCGGCTGCGACATTTGGCCGTGGAGGGAAATTGCACCAAAGCCCAAAGTGCCGTAGCATCAACGACAATTTGACCGCACTGGCACAAGTACTCGCGAACACAATCGCCGTATTGCCCGCTTTTTCGTTGAGTAAATGCACCAAATAAGCCTCCTAAATATTGCAAATAAGCACAAAAACGTCCATTTGCTGTTTGACGGACACAATTACCTTGTATTTGAACGGAATGAACAGCATATTCTGGATGAGCGTGCTTACCGTTTGATACTTCAGCGAAAGTTCGACTCTCTCCGGTTTTTTGAGATGAGCTCTTTCCAATTTGGACACCTAAAATGGCAATGTGCCAATTCCAACGCAACAAAGTTTATAATGCAAACCAACAACCTTTTGGGTCATAGTTGCCGAAAATAGATAAGTTTTTCGTGCCTTCGGCAACACTTTAATAATTTTGTCTAATTCCACTTCAAAGTCCATGTTCAATATTCGGTCAGCCTCATCCAAGACAAGAAATTTAACGGGACGCAGATCGAAGCCTTTTGTATTCTCCAAATGGTCGACAAGACGACCTGGCGTGGCTTAAAATGAACATTAGCCAAAGGGTAGAAAACGCTGGAGGGGTCAAAGCATACCAACGATAATGTGCGGCCTTTTTGCTAAAGAAAGTGCCTGGGAAGACATATCAATGCCGCCAACAATTGTACCTTAAAATAAAAAATAAATTGCAGCACTTATCAATAATTATTCGCATTTTTTTCAGCTTTCACATTGAAAATAACTTTCAAGAACAAAAAAGTAAAAATTCTATTAGAAGCACCCTCCCGCAACTTTAAAATTGCACTTACAGACAACAAGCCCAATTGTTGCTCCGAGTGCTTCAAACTGTTCACTTATTTGGAAAGCGAGTTCCCTTGTTGGAGCCAAAACGAGGGCAAAAAGCTGCTGTGGAGAATCCATTAGTGCTTGTAGAATGGGCAAGGCAAATGCTCCGGTTTTTCCAGAACTAATTAAAAACAGAAAGTTTAAATCCTTTTATCGGCAATCCTGCAGAATAGAGATCCCTAATTCATTCTTTGTTATTTGAGCTTTAGACATCAAATTCAAATTCTACGCATCAGAAAACCCCGGAAACAACCTTTTTCAATATTTTATTGTAATAGAAAATCGATTTTCAAATTCGGGTCCGGGTTTGAAATCGGGAAAAAGGAAGTTCAGATATTCGGATTACGTCTCTTAAAACTACTTGAAGCATCTTTGTACGAATTTTCAAATAATTTTCATTTTTTTGAAAAAAAAATCAGGCTCCCTCCCCATTCCGCATGGTTGCCATTTTATCGCTTTTAAAGTTTACCCAGTTTCAGCCAATCCCAATTATGTCGCGACCCCTCAGAGCCAACGGAATGACTTTTTGCTGAATAGGCATAGGTTTTGTCCATCCAAGACTCTCACACGCGTTGCAAAGCTCTTCATTAATCCCCTAAATGAATTAGCAATTGTTATGTAGAATAAACGCACCGTTATTTAATTTAGCCAAAATATTACCAATTCCTCGAACGTAACGTGCGGTTGATTCTGTTGAATCTCTTTTGCTGGGATCAGCGTCATGTTCACAACTCCCCTGGTCTTCGTCCTTTTGCTCTTCAAGCTTTGCTAGCTTTTTCTTCAATTTATCTGACAGATTAATCAAATCCTCCTTTTGGTTGCTCATTTTTGTTGCTGTTTGTAAAAAAAAATCAAAAATAAAATAAAATCCTTATTAACTTATGATTCAAAAAGGCGGTGGGACTTTTAATTTCTAACTTTTAAAGTTTTAAAGTAGAGCGCAACTAAACGCCTTACCTTTTTGCCTCGAGGCATCATTTCGAATAATTTAAATGAAACACTTTGCCAACGGACATTAAAAAATCAGTGTTTCATTTTAATTTTTCTCCTAGTTTGGGTGAAGTGGAAACGGGAAACTGTTTAAGATTTTGCTGTTTTTCAATTAAATTTGTCTAATTAAAACTAACTGGGTTGACATTTATTTTATAAATCTAAATATACGTTTTATAAGTTTAATACTGAGTATACGTATTTAAGAAACGATGGATGACACATCTTCTAAATCTGAGGGGAAAACCCGCAACAAAAAAGCGGAGAAGAAACGTCCTGTAAATGAATTTGAAGCGGTGAGTGGAAGCTTTTGGAATAACATTAGCCTATGCAGACAAACTTTAATTATTTGTTTCAGAGTGTTTTCGTCCTTAGCGAAGTATTTGGCGAGGTTTTCGACCAGCAGAAGGGAATGTATGTTTTTTTGAACGGCGTGTTGTCAGTTGTGGAAAAGGTTTATAAAAATAATTGGTTGTGTTTATCACATAATCCCTTTTAGTCCACGGGAGTTTATGTCGAGTGGAAGCCTTGCGGGGCAACGCCTCTAACCGCTCTGCCCGATCCCGACGACACTGAGTGGGTGATTGAGGGGGGAGAGGAGGGCGATGGCGAGCACAGCGGGGGAGGGACGGAGCAGAAAAGTGCGGGTGTCAATTTGAAACAAAGCCTTTCGCTCGACCTCAACTCAATTCGTTCTTTTGTCCATGGGAATTTGAAGAAAAGTTTCCCAAATGACTTGTCTTTTTTACCCGTTCCATTTCCAATTAGACCCCATTTGGCTGCGCTTTATTTGCAAGGATGGGACTGAGTCGGACACTTATCATTTCCGTGGCGGGGGTTATGAATCGCTCGTCAACTGTCTGCAGAGGTAACAGCATAACAGCAATCAAGAGTTGTTGTGTCGCTACGATTTTCTGTCACTCGGTCAGATACATTTTTCTTGCTCGTTCGACCAAGGCGGACAATCTCGTTCTGATTTCGGACAGTCGCACCGATGCTTTGGAGAAATCGGTGGGCATGCTCAATTTGGACAAGAAGGACATTGTTTCGGTTAAGTTTTTCGGGGCTTATTTTTGTTGACTTTGCTTATGTTTTAGCGATTTATTTCCAACCCTTATGCAACAACAATGACTTTGGCATCTAAAGTCACTTCGTCACTGGCTCCACTGCTTGATCCGGAGGCGGTCATTAGTGAACATCAGCTTCGAGCACTGAGCCAACAGCAGCCCATCGCAGAAGACGACGAAAGTTCAAAATTTAGGTGAGTTCTTGTTGAAATTTAATATCCTCCTCCTACATATCACCGGGTCTTGATTAGAGACCGGAATGGCGAGCGAAATTTCACCAAATAAATACATTTTGCTGTTTATGCTTAAGACAATTTTGCGAGGCTGGCTTTGAGCATGTCTTCCAGCTGGATTTGCCCCATCGTCCACAAATTCTCCATCGTGACCCGCCCGTTGACAAAGGCAGTGTTCGACAAATTTAAGTCGCTTTCCGGGAATGACGGACGAATTTTGGACCCACATGGACTGAAGAGTTTAATTTTCCGTGGCGGAATTTCTCCAGAAATGCGTCCAATTTTGTGGAAGTACATGCTCGGCTTCTTCAAGTGGGAATGGTCCGACTCCGAAAATGAACAAGTCAACCATTTCTAGAAATACGACCGATTTAAGAAAGGAATTTAGCACCGGAAGAAATTGGAGGAGGACTATTACAGGATGAAGTTGCAATGGATGACTGTCAGTGAAGACCAGGAGAATCGGTTCAGCGGGTTTCGGGACAGAAAAGCGCTTGTCGGTGAGCGTTTATTTGTATATTTGGATTTACTTATTTATTGCTGACATTTCAGAGAAGGACGTCGCCCGCACCGACCGTTCCCATCCGTTTTTTAGCCGAACCAACCCGGCGAATTTGCATTTACTTCGAGACCTCCTCATGACCTATTGCATGTACGACTTCGACCTTGGTTGGTAGCACTTAAGAATATTTTTAATTTTTTGTTTTTAGGTTATGTCCAGGGAATGAGCGATTTCCTTAGCGTTTTGTGTGTCGTTTTAGAGAAGGAAGTCGACATTTTTTGGTGCTTTGTTGGACTTATGGAATTTGTGGTTGGTGTTGTGAAATGAATGTAGAATTGGACAAAAATCACGGTTGGAAACTCAAGTCCCGCATTTGACGGCACTGAAAAATCCCCCGTTTCGAGTTTTTATGTTTTAGATTCCCTATTTATAATTCCTGTCCCGCTTCTTTCCAAAAAAACCAGTTTGTCCAACTCTACTCGAAAGACGTTTAAGATTGGACGTATTTGTTCGTTTTTAGCACAAAAACTTCGAGTTGGATCAGGTGCACATCAAACAGCAGCTGTCCAACTTAAAAAGTCTCGTTGAAATTGTCAATCCCCGACTGGCTAATTATTTGGGTTGGTTACGAATATTCCAATTTGCAATTCATTTCCGTTTAATAGAGAGCCATGATTCTGATCACATGTACTTTTGTTTCCGCTGGATTTTGGTAGCCTTCAAGCGCGAATTGAACTACGAAGACACGCAATATTTGTGGGAAGTGCTTTGGACGGGCATTCCGTGCCGTTCTTTTCTTCCCCTCTTTTGTGTGGCCATTTTGGACGCTCAAACGGACGTGATAATTGAGAATCGTTTTGGACTCACCGAAATCCTTAAGGTTGGTTGCTATTATTTGAATTGGAAGTTGCTATTTTTAATGATTTACACGGGGGACTGAAATTGGATGAACGCCAATGGCGTATTCGTCGTCCGGAGATTTCTGTCATACACTTTTTTGACTTTGGTTTTTTGCAGCACGTCAACAATTTATCCATGCGAATTGACCTCTCCAAAATGCTATGCGTTTCGGAGGCGATTTACCACCAATTGGCGGCGGTGCAAGACAAATTGCCTCGCCATGTCTGTGAAATTCTCTCCTTCAATTGCGATGGCCCCGTCGCCGAATCCGACGGGGGCGGAGGGAGTGAACGACGGTCAAAATGTTCATGATCAACCATAATCATTGACAGTTTCGCAAATGGAAATTTTGACCTTTCCTTCGTGGTTTAATTTGCATCTTTTATTTGGGACACCGGATGTATCGGTTAGTCCCTTCTGATCACCTTTATAATCACTATGTACATTAGCACGTAAGTATTTGATTTTTTGGTGTAGCGTCCTTTTATACATTGCTGTGATTCCAAAATGTACATTCGCGCGTTGATACGAATGTTCAAGTTTTTGTGAGGCAAATTAAACTAAAACAGGATGGAATCCGAGTGGGACAAACAAATCAAAGTTCGCTCATTATGTTGTGTAATGTCTATTAATTAATTATGTAATTTGACTAACGAATTGTGTGAGAGAGAGAGCCTTTTAATGGGTTATTGAATGAAGTGAGAGCAAATGGTTTGATTGCGGACGCTCTCACAGATACATACAGGTTGTAATCGCACGCTGGTGGGCGCCACAATGGACTTTTTCTTCTTTTAGTCCAATTATTTAAACTGAACACATTATCCCTTTTGTAAACGATAATCGGTTTGAACTTGAACGAAAGCTTTCCCACATATTCGTTTTTGCTACAAATAAATTTGCGATTCAAATTTTACTTTAAAAACAAGGACTTTAAGCAAGTCAAACGTTCTATTAACCGGTTCAAAGTTTTAAAAAATTCGGCTGGGACCGACCAATATCCCGATTTAATCCCGCTCATACTAAAAATCCCGGATCAGATTCGAAGCGTCCTGCGAAATGGTCCCCGTCACTATGTTATTAATTATGCTTATTCTTCTTGTCAGATGGTCCGTTTACGCGTAACTGCTGCCTTACTTATCTTTGCATGTTCGGATGTTGCCTCCATTATTAGCCACCGGCGGGGGATTGTTCGGACTTTTGGGAGAAGACAAAGGCGGAAGTGCGTGGGAAGGGAGGGGAATAGGCACGGGGGAGGAGGAGGCGGTGGACTGCTCGCAGAATTAATCGCTGGAGGGGGCAGAGGAGGCGGCGCTGTGAATGGACGAAGAGGCGGGCATGGGCATGGGCATGGAAGAAGAGAAGAAGATCGAAGCGATGGCGGGGACGAAAATGGGGCTGGGCATGGCCATACAAATGGTTAACTCAACGGGAGAAATTGATTCGGCCTTTCTTTGGCATGAAAAATCAAATCCGTCCGATTCTTTTCTCAGAAGAGAATGGCACTGGGGAGGATGGAAATGGAAAGGGTAAAGCCCACGGGAATGGGGGACTGTTGGGCGGAGTGGTGGGGGAACTGGGGAAGACGGTGGAAGGGTTGGGAAAAGGCTTCGGAGAGCTGATCGAAGGAGTGGCGGGACGCTTTTACGCGCCCGACCCCAACGCGGACATCCCCCCACACGTGCTTCGACGCATTATGCGGTTGGGCTGCGATTAATGACGGTATATGTAAATGGTTCTGCTGCTTAGGTTTTGTTCAAAGCATCGACACCACGATAAATGCAAGTAAGTCGTGTGGATGGAAAGGGTTTGAACAGCTTTTGAGGAACCATCCCGATTGGGTCATCGATCAGGGCGTCCTGCCCGGATTGGCTGGTCTTACAGACGAACTTCTGGAGGTACTTAAAAAGAAGTGCGGGTTCCGCATCCATTCCCTTCCAGTTCCCAAGAAAACTGAATTTCGCAATCCCCATGCCACGAAGGCTTCGTTTGGAGTATTTATTGAAGGACGTGCCAGACGAACTTGTCAAAACGTTGCCCATCGGGTTGGCTAAGAATTTGGACGCAATATCGACTCAAATGTTAGGTGGTGAGAAATTCCATCCGATTACAATGAATTAATTTGCTTTTGCGTAATTCAAAAGAGTCGCTGCACCGACGGATTGTGCAAAAAGCAGAAACCGGAGTATCTTAACCTAAGGGCAAGTTTAGCTGAGTTGGAATCGATGACGTTGAAGTCGAGCGTGTAAGTTTCCAACAGAGTGATTTGTGTGAGTATTTTGTCGTTGAAAGGCCCGACAAACCGATCGAAAGCATTGACTTTGGGAATCGAAGTGCGACAACATCGCGTGTACGAAGTGAAGAAGGCGCTGCTTAAACAGGCCGGACTGGAGGGACAAGTAAGCGACAGTCCGTGGACAATGCCCGCCCCCTCCCCGCCCTCCCTCAGATTGAGCCCGCCAACGACGGCGTTTTCCAACATGACATTCTGCTGACAGAAGTGCAGTCCAACGCCATTCTCACCCAAATCGAACACGCGGAATGAAAATGTGCGGGCAATCCCCGACGGACCGCCCGAGCTGATCCCAACCGACATGGCACCATCGACGTACCCCGGCGCTGCTGTTGATGGACCAGCATCATTGCCAGAGCGTTCGATGCGGACAAAAAGAGCCGGCAATTCGTTGTTTATGGAGGTTTCACCAACAGAGAAATGGTCCATTGAGCAGCCCATCCAATTTGTGGTGGACAATTCGTTGGGTTTGTCATGGCAGACACTGAGCTGACAAATGAATGTCTATGGGAAGATCGCCCATTCAGCCGATTAACCAATAATTCGAATCTCTTTTTTGCTTCAAATGCATTCATTTAATAACCCTTAATGACTGTCATCTTCTTACTTATTTGTCCACGCAATTTCGCAATTTGCAGACGCATCAGACAAATCGGCGGTGCGAGCCGCCGTTGCGGAGATTCAGTCGAAGTCGTGCATTCGCTTTGTTGAAGCCGCGATTTCGCCGCCCGGCCCCCACCTAAAATACATTAAATACCCAAATCCATCTTTGTCCGTTTGTGCCAATTTGCCTTTTTCTAAATGAAGCTTTTTTCAGTTGCGGGACCAGCTACGTTGGGCGAGTATCGCCCCTAAATCCCATTTATTTGAGCTTTTTATGTGGGAATACGATGGGAGTGGCAGTTCACGAGACATTACACGCGTTGGGGCTGCAACATGAACAAGTGCGGCCAGGTGAGACGGCACGTCCCCGGGGGGGGGGGGAAGTCAATCGGGCCCAAACAACAGCAATTACTTATTATTACTGACTGTTCCAGATCGGGACAATTTCATTACCATTTTTTGGAACAACATGGACCCCCAACGATGTAAGTTAACGGAAGGTTTTTAAGACTTTCAATAAAGGAAAATTGTAGTCCAATAACCTCTCGTTTTATATGACATGTTCGCCGTCTCGCCAGCCAACAAATTCTCAAGGTTTGTCATCAATCAGTCAATGAGTGCCCCAAAAAGCTTTTCTGTGTTTTTAGCTACGGCATTCGTTATGACTTCTCCAGTGTAATGCATTACGACAGCAAAATTGCGGCACGCCAATTTGGGCTGAAGACGATGACGGCAAAAAATGAATCCGCAAGAGAATGACGCGAAAATGGGACAGCGGGACGGACTGTCCCCGTCGGACTGTGGAGGCACTTAACAGAATGTACTGCAAAGCGCAAAGTGAGTGGACGCCACGGGTTCGGGCGGTACTTTTCGATACAATCGCTTCAGATTGTATTGACAACAATGTTTATTGTGGCACGTGGGCCACTCAAAACAAATGCTACAAAAACGGAAGTCCGGATGTTTGGATGGCGAAGAACTGTCGAAAATCGTGCGCGTTCTGTTGAAGAGTATGCGAGCGAAGTCGGAGTGAAACGGCCCCCGCGGCGATAGTCCTTTAGCAAAACATAGCGTAATTAATGTAACATTAAAAAGATTCGAAATTGATTCTTTTGGTTTGAATATATTTAGCGGTAACTCGCCCTGACATTATTCATTCGCTCAGCCGCTTATCATTCAGTCAGCTCATCATTTGCCATCCCCTCAAAAATGGTAGTCATTTGGACTCCCTCCACCCCCCCCCCCCCACCCCCCTCCCCCCACCCCCCTCCCCCCACCCCCCTCCCCCCACCCCCCTCCCATTCCGTGCCAAATTCAATTACCCCCCCCCCCCCCCCCTCCCCCTCCTCTCCCCCTATCATTTCTGTGCAACCCTTTCACCAATTTCAGTTCCGGTGGGGCGTGATTTGTGTTATTATGGGATGGATCTCTTCTTCGCTGCCTCTCCCGGAATTGTTGACATAGAGAGGCTGTCAGTAAAAATTAGTGAGAGGCTGGAGAAAGACTGAGGGGGGGGGGGGGTAAGTGAATGACACTCAAAGTGCCGCAAAGGTGTCATTTTTGAGGATGGACGGAAGAGAGGGCAAAATGACACTTGCCGGATGGAGAAGAGCCGCTCGAGGGGTGGCACTGATGGGGGATGGGGGGGGGGGTAAAGGGAGGTCACCAACGTTTGATGCTCTGACGCAACTAAAACACCACAAATCTTCTTCCCCCGGGGGGGGGGGTACATTTATACCCTTAATGGAGGGGCGGGAGAGGGGGGATTTGCTTTACTTAAGTTACTGTTACGCCTTCATTATCAAGTCCCATTCCTTCTTCGGCCGGCATCACAAAGGTGAACGTCGCCTTTGGAAATAATTTGGAATTAATGCACCGCCCCCTCTCATTGGCCGTCAGTGAAATGCCTTCCCCCAACCAAACCAGAGACTGCCAACTCAACCCTTGGGGGGTTATATCTTTCCCTATGGCCACCGTTTGAAATTGCTTTGGGCTGTGAGGCAAAAGGAGGCGGGAAGTGCTAAAATAGTCGAGTTTTTGGGTGCCATCCATCTGATGAGTTGCCGAAAGGTTGCCTAAAATAAAGTGACCAAATCGATACCCCCCAATCCTTTGAAAGTCCGCGAGGAGATTCATTTTTTAATTTGGCCCACCCATCCGACGGAGGGGGGGGGCGGAAGGGGTCCATTTGTTCATTAGCGACTTGATCGATCGGCCAATTTGCTTAGAAGAATTAATTTATTCCATTGATCACATCGAATTTCCGACTTTCAATGAACCGTTCCGATATGTCTGACCAATTTTCGTCGCAAAACGACACTTCTTCGGGAATGGCGGCCGGTGGACTATCCAACGAGACTTTGTTGGTATTCCATTTTTACGAGGAGACGAGGGCATTCGAGAAGCAAGTGGGCGTCATCATTCCTTCTATTTTTGGCGTTTTTGCCTTCTTTGGATTGGTTGGTTTGGGGAGGCCAAACAAAATGGGAACCCAACTTTTTACCAAATAAATTAAAATCATTCGGAAACTCGAAGCTTTGACCCCTAATCCCTTAATCCCTCCCCTTTACCTTTCTCTCAAAGATCGGAAACTTGTTGGTGGTCATTGTCGCGCTAAACCGGCAGATGCGCAACTCAACCAACACTCTCGTGAGTAGAAATTGGTGGTAATCCAAAATCAAATTCTTTGTTTGTTGGATTTTGATGTGAGATTCTAATCTTTCACTTGCCCCCTTGAAATCGTCCACTGCATTCTCTCCTCACAACAGTTCAGATCATCGGGCTGACCTGCTCCGACTTGATGTTCCTCACTCTGTGCATCCCTTTCACCGGTTACTCTCTCTTCTGCTTTACCGACCATTGTCCCTTTTGTCAGCCATTGATTATGCCTCTCCCGTGTGGGTTCTGCCCAATTGGATGTGTCCTCTGATCAATTACCTGCAGGTACTGCTTGAACTTCCACTCCCCTCACAATTACAATTCCTTATTTGTTAGCACTCTTCCGCCTATTTCTCCGTCTGGACCCTCACTTTGATGGCGGCAGATCGCTTTTTGGCAGTCGTTTTCCCAGTCGAATCGATGACATTGCGGTGAGTGGGGCGAGGACGGACTTTGATCATTAATTACTCAGCCGACTTCAGAAGTCCCAGAAACACTTTTTTTGTGCTCGTCATTGTCTATTCTGTGATATTGCTTTCTCAAATTCAGGTGATCTTCCTCTTTTCATCCCTTTCCAGAAACCATTTTTTTCAATTTTGATTATGCAAACTTTGATCGGAAAAACCGATCAGACGGGGACAAAGCGATCATCTACATAACTGTCAAAGTGATTACCTATTTTAGGTCGGTCGAATTCACGCCGTTTACAGTAAGTTCATTAATTGGTTAACTGTCGCTGAGGGGGCTTCGGCTTTCCTTCAGATTACACATTCATCATGGATGAACGTTCGGCCTGTTCGATTGTGTCCATAACGAAGGGCGACGCTTCGGTGACCGAAGTTCGTTCTGCGACGTCTTCAAGTCGTTCACTTTGATTTGCAGGCGCGTCTCTACTTCTTCTCGTTCAACCTGTTCGGATATTGCCTCCCTTTGGGCATTACTTGCGTTCCTTTACTATTTTATGCTCAAACGCCTTTGGTACGCACCTCTGAGGGGCGGCGGTTCCAGCACTTCCACGAAAGCCTTAGTCGGTGTTCCCAAGAGATCGGGCAAAAAGATGAGGAGAATTCAATTGAGCTGATCGAGAACAGACTCTTTTCTCGAACACCGAGACTTGAGTTAATAATTTCGGTGTTGATCAGAAGGGATTGTGTCTTATCGTGTCACCCGATCTCTGCTGGAGTTTCGCAAGTAAATTCCTCTGTTGATGTCCCCTCAAGGGCAATTCCGTGGTCAGCAATTCAAATGCTTCCAATTCGTCGCTTCGCTCTCGACCCGAGAACCATTCAGGGCGAAGCGAAAAGTGACCAGATTAGTGCTTTGTGTGGTGATCATTTGGGCCGTCTGTTGGCTTCCGCTTAATCTTTGCTTCTTCGCCTCGGGTAATTAGGCCCAATCGCAATTGATCAACCGAATTCAAATTATGCAGGGCTTATATATCCGGACACGCTGGTGCTGAGAGGGGGCAAACCAATTGTTGTGATCCAAATCTGCAGTCAAGTCCGTTTTGTCTGTCATCTGCTGCTGCAGAATTGTATATAACCACCTGTTAAGGTGCTCGCCTACTGTAACTCAACTTTAAATCCCATTCTGTACCCTCTGGTAATTCCTTCTCAATTTGAATGCTTTAACCAAGAAGCGTGCCCTTACGCAAACTTTTGGGAATGCAATGCCAAGAATAGGGGGAGGGGGCGTAGAAAGAATTTCAAAGCACGGAGGGAGCTGTTGACGGATGGCGGCACAAAATCCCCCCCCCCCTCCCATAATTCGATGGCAATTGTCTAAAAATAATTTTTAAGGTTTCCGAAAACTTCCGCAAGGTAACAATTTATTCAAGTTTATATTTATTAATTTATCTCAAAAAAAAGTTATTTTATCTTTTCAAATTATCATTTGTTTGTGCAGGGATTCCTTCGCGTCCTTTGCTTCATGGCAAATTGGGTCAGCTGCGGCCGCTGTTGCAAGCAGTTTCAGCTGTATAATGCGAGGATGGAACTTACGATGCTGAACAGGTGTCATTTTTAAAAGTAATTAAAAAATTGACGTTTTAGAAGCAACAGCAACAAGTCAAAACAGATGAGTAGGAGCAACTCCAAGACGACCACGTCAACAAAGAACACCACCAACAACAATGTAGCGGGCGGGGGGGGGGCAGTCAAAGCATGGGCTTTTAGCAACTTTCCTTACCGGAAAGGATAACGTTTTCCGTGTCCTAAAACAATTCTTGGAATGATTACCCCCCAACTGCGGGAAAGTCTTTTCGTTCAAATTATTTCTTGGCCTTGGATTCAGCTAAACACGCAAAGTCTGGTCAACAACGAGCCGAGCATGTTGTCGCTTTTGCATCGTCCATCGTTGCATAAGCGTTGCAGCGCAGGTTAATTTATTTAATATTTGTTGCCAAAATAACAAAATGAGTCACCAAAGTAAGAGATAGGCAAAATGGTAACCCCGGACAGGAATCGAACCCACGACTTTCGGTGCAGGGATCAGCTTCTCACCCTTTCATTTTCTTACACCAACATTAAAACGTTTCTCCTCTCTGATTAAAAATCAAAATGACGATTTTCTGTTTGATCACAGCTGATCACCCCAATTCGAATTGAATTGCTCAAATCTCCCGCACATTTGCGCTTTTAAGTGAGCGTGTCCGACAGAGGCAATGGGACGCGAATGCGAGTTTTGTCCCGAGGCGACTCCGGCACTTTTCTCACTGTTCTCGTTAGTGACGAAATGTCGCCCTCCCCGCTGGGCCCTTTCCCACAGCGACGAATGTCGCGCATCTCTTCGCCCGTCCACGACCATCGCATTCACCAGCAACAACCGCAGCATCGGCACTCCCAACTCTCTCTGTTGAGTGTGCGAAGGTGCGGCACTTTGGAAGAGACAACGGCGGAGGGGGAAAGTGCGAGGGCGGACAGCGAAGTGGCGGACGAGAAGTTGATGAAGTGCACCTACAAGTTCGAGGAGGGCGACCAGCAAATTTAATGCTTGTCTATTCTTGTCTCGATAACTAAAACATTCAGTATAAACCAACTCACAACTCTTTGCAGAACTAAAACATCAAATTATTTAAAATGAGCTTACAAAATTAGCTTGATCAGATCGTTTTTGTCTAACATTCGTTGCCTCTGGCGCATCGTTAGTGTCTTTTGGTTTTCGATTTAAACATTGGCATTACGTTAATGAAAAAATGATAATAATTTCGTCTATTTTTTATATTTGAACGAATTCAGATTTCCCAACTTAAAAATCTAATTTGTAGGTCTAAATCTAGTTATATTTTATACAATCGCAAAATACCAAAAAATTTTCCTTTATTATTAATACATACTTATGAAACCAGCTAATTGCAACAATCATTACTCGCCAGCAGCATTTGACGTGCGCAACAATGGCTTTGACGGAGAAAGTTCAACCAGTAACAGCGGCAACAAAGGGAATAGCAGTGCTCGTGGAATAAAAAAAGAGCTGATAAGCCCAATCGGAAGTCCAAAACCAATTAAACGAAGGCTTTTGTCTCCTGAACTAAACTCAACAAAATTGGCTGAGATGATGCCGAGCTCAAGATTAAGGTTATGTGCGGTATAAATACTCATTGTCTGCCAAAAACAAAAAAATGGCATGTCTAATGAAAACAACAACTTTAGCATGGGAATGACCGGTCGATTGCGTGACATTGTGGCGGTTTTCCCTCAAAGCGATTTGGCAGCGCCTGAAAAGTTGATTTTTCGGGAGCATACGACCAATCTGAACAGGCGGGCGTTTGCTGCTAAGGGACATGCGGATGTGCCGGGAGCGAAGAGTAAAGAGATTAGCTTCGTCGGGAAGGAGCAGGGGGCGGGCGAGGGCTTTGAATATGTTTTGGCACTGGTCGACCGGAGGACGGGCCAACCCTTGGAGTTCAAACGTACCGCCCTGATCAACTTCCAGCTGTGCACTGAAAGCGAAAGCAGCCGCTCACCGGGGAATGAAAAGTGTGTTCTCATTGATGAGTTTTTGGGGGTTAAATGCCGCAATGGAATGTCCAGAAGAACCAATTATTTGCAGAAGTTCCAGAAGCGTTGACTATTCGGCAGACTTCGCCGCTACACTCGAGAAAAAGCACGAGGATCGAAAACGTCTGACGCTCGATTTTGGAAGTGTTAGAAAGAACAAACAACTCGACGCGCACATTCGGCGAAGTGTTACAAATGTTTGTGCTTTTGCTTTTGCTTTATCAGCCCGTGGATCGTTTCAATTACTCTAGGAAACGCTGGAAGCAATGACATCGACTGCCTTTTCCTCCGCTAATGTCTTAGCGAAGGGTGAGGAGGAGGGCACTGAAGAGGAAAAATTGGAAAAGAAACTTTCGATTTTGGGACAGGTTGGAGAGAACTAAATGGTTTAAATTAAAGCTTAATTAGGTGCAAAGTTGTGTTCTTCCGGAAGCCAATCTGTTGGCGTCATCTCCGGGCGAAGTGTACACACTGGACCAATTTGTGCCGAAAACCAGCGAGGACCTTTTGCAGGAGCTTAAGGAAGAGGCGATGCAATTTTTCCGTCAAAATGAAACCACGCAGAAAATTCTTAATTTGGGTGAGCGCGAGAAGATTTGTTCATAGAATTAGAGAATTAACCCAAATTAAGGGATTCCTTTGGTTGTGGCCAAACGCTTGGGAAATCCGTTGCGTTACGGGAACCCGGCACGTCGCTGCTGTTTGTCCCTGAAGATGGTCGCACTTGCAAGGCTGACACAGGTGCCGCGGTCTTTTCTGGCACATATTGGACGAATTTTTAGAACATGGGCATAATAATTTTGGGCTCTTGAGTCTTTTGGGTTAGCTTTTGTGGGAGAACCGACACTGCGATAGACGCCATCGGAAAAAGTTTAGGTTTTTAGAGATTTTGTTATTTGACCAATTATTAGAAACATTTTGGGCGGCGTGTAGAAAAAATTTCCTTATTTCACTTTTTGGGGGGGGGGGGCTGTTTTGTGTCTGCCCTCCTCGCCGCCAAATACAGGCCTGAGTCTTTGAACTCTCCATTTACTAGCATTTATTTTTAGACCATCCACAAAACGGTGATTCGACAAATTCGAAAGCTTTCGGCAAAAGAAGTCGAAACCCTGAATTTCATACCGCCCAAAATGCTTGGACACATCCGTGAGACTTATTTGGGTAAAAGACAACAAATTCGACTAATTTTTATGATAGGTTCACATTTCAGAGGATCCACGCACATTTAGAGGAAAAATCACTTACGAACTCTCAGTCGAACAGCGGAGTCGAATTCTGGCCGATTTGCTCTGTCTGTTGCTGCTTTTCGATGGTCATTTATTAGGAAATTCCCTTTTAGACTTTTCCCTCCTCCCTTCAGATCCCGAGTACACTTTGCCAATCTCTCCAATTGTCCAGGACTTTTGTGTTCCAGAAAATGTGCTCAAAAATCTGCTGGTTGCGATGGGATGCGTGTGAGTGCCTGATTTTTCTTTCACATAAAATGCTTATTTTTGCAACAACAAAATTCAATTTTTCTCCCCTAAAGAGTGAGCGTTGCAAGCGAAGCGCAAGCACTTACTTTGAACACGGTAAGAAAATGATATAATGTCATGTCATTTCATGTCGTCGCTTTTTTCAAATTCAGATTCGCGTTGCTCGTCTCATCGGCCCCCCGGATGGCAAATCAAAATCTCTCGGGCGGAGATCAAAAAGGCAGCGAAGAACGAATTGAATGGGTGACGAGGTGAATGATGCTTTGTAATGATCGCTTTTCTGCGCCTTTTTTTTGTTCAGTTTTTGCTATTCGGGTCAATATTTGTTGTTAAATTGCGTAATTTCTTTTTTACATTTAGTTAGAAAAGTGAACGCCGCAGCTTACATAACGCCTCATGTTTTTACAATGGCTGATTGACCAGATGGTTTGGTTAACTCTCCGGGGCGATTTATGATGGGTCTCATTACAAACAAATTTACTCTGCATAATATCTTTACAAATTTAAATCAAACAAATTCCAATGAATTACCATCAGATCATCACAGTGTCATTGTTCAGGGTGTATGAGTCGGAGGCAGGTCCGGCGCGCGGTCAATGGACCCGTGATTTTGTAAGAAGACAAATTATTCAAAATCCCGAAAAAGATTGAATTTAGCAAATAATTAATTTTGAATAACTTCTGACCCCGCGCAAGTTCTTGATTTGGCTGAAACTTAGTGCAGAATGGTTGAAGAGATCAATTTTCTTTGTTTCATTTTGCGTCATTCTCTCCCCGCTTCTCTGTGCCCTGCGTATTTTTTGCACTTTGCCGGTCTGACCACAAATCGAACGCATCGGCACAAAGGAAACACGCACTTAGTCATAAGAAGGACAGCGAGCAGTAGCAGAACGAGGCACAGCACTAATTCAACAAGGCATGTGAACAGTTCCGCCGGTGAGTTCAGTCCGTCCAGCCATTGGCGCGGGTCCAAGCTGGTCAGGAAAGATTCAACTGCAGGGAGGAGGAGGGAGGGAGTTGGATCTCGGCGTGGGGTCGCCACGTTACCTCCGCGTTCGTTGCATCCTGAAAGTTGTTGTTTCAGCGGGAATAAATTTGGTTGGACGTCCCTTACCTTGACACTCCGAGCGTTGTCTTTGCCATTGGTCAGTCATCGGAGGGTTATCCTTCAAAAAGGGAATAACTCGGAATCGAGTCGATGGCAAAAAGAAAACCTGCAGAGGTTGTCGTACAAAGTCCAGCCGATGGCATTTCCTTCCCTCGAGGCTCCCCATGGGATAGAAGCAAACCAGCCGTGGAGACCGTACGGAGGTGGCCACCACCCGATTGGGACTTTCTCTGCGTGTTCTTGCTGATGTCAATGCTGAAGATACTCTCCATCACTGAAAGCGAAGTCCTGGCTGCTGAAGATCTGTCCGATGAGCGTTCCGCGCGCATTCTGTGCCAAGTTTTGGGAGTTTTGTAGAAAAGTGAGGACAAACAAAGAAAGTTAAGTTCAAGTAGAGATTGGACTCCTTGTCCAAAACGATCGAGCCGGAGAAATCGCTTAGTTGTGATCGGTGGTGGATAATTCTGGGCCAGGACTCCGTCCGAAGTGTCAGCTGAAATGGGCGGATGAAGAGACTTTGCTGAACGTGGCTTCTTCCTCTCCCACCGTCAACGCCACTCCTTCGGCATGTTCCAGCACCACTTCCCTTTCGCCCGTCCGAACGGCCCCCGCCCACGGTTCATCCTCCACCAAATTGCCCAAATCGAAGTTGCTCATCTCCTCAGTCCCATCGGCTTCTTTACCGTTTATCGCATCCGTCGAAGGCTCATCAGCGGAAGATGAACCGCCATCAATCTCAGAATGTCCTCGTAGCACCAACTGCTCGGCGTTAAAAGTTGCTCGGTATCGTTGCGCTTTGCAGTCCTCTACGCTGACGTGCTGAAAGAAAGTCGATGATGCCCCCCTAACCACCGGCAAATGTCAGGTCGCCTTGCCTGTGCCTGCGTGATCTTCTCCAGCCCCTTCCGCACCACCCAGCCTTGCCCCCTCTCCCATCGGAACCACCCCAACTTCTCCAGACTGCTTTCGCCCGGCCCGTTCAAGGCCACTCCGTCACGAAGCCGGTGTCCCGACTCGGCGTCTTCAATCTTGTAGAAGTACATGCCCGGCTCCATCTGACGCTGAGGAGTGCCCCCGACTGTCAAAGATTCGAGAATGCCGCCCACGTTCCCTTTGGCTATGCCACCGCTACCTGCACTTATCTCAACCCGATGTCGTCCTCCTCCGTCTTCTCCTCCGTCACTTTCTCTCTGCCCTTTGCCCTTTCCGTTCAGTTCAAACTTTGTCGCCCCTTTGTTCAATGGAATAGCGATCTGATCGTTAAACACGGAAGTCCATTGTCGCCCCTCAGCAATTCGTTCAAGTATTCGATATCGGAGGATGAACACCATGGAGGGTTGTTTAAGTCGAACGGCCTGGAAGGTCCAGTCCTTGTACGGCTGGCAAAAAAAGGAATATTAGAATACCAGGGTTGATTTTTTTTGGCTAGGCAGGACGGTTTTGAACATTCCCTGTGGTTCCCCCAATTCTTATGTCTACCCTTCTCCAACCAACCGCTGGATAACCTCCTCGACGTACCTTGATCTCCACCTGTAAGATTTCAAAAAAAATATTAATAGAAAAAGGTCACGACACAAAGCTTATTAATACCGGATAAATAATAATGGATAGGTAAATTGCAAATGCTTGCCTGGCAACATATTTCGGCTTTTCCTGAGCTCAGACATCCCCCGTTGGGCTGGCCTCCCCTGTGGGTACGGTAACACGCGCCTCCGGGGACGGAACAATTCCTGGCAGTATTATTGTTATTGCTCATTAGTGCAACCTAATTGCCCTTCTCCCACCTGTACTGGTACTTCTCAATATTGCAGATTTCCTCTCCGCCTGCACAGTCGCATTTGCATTTTGGAGTAATGGTCGGGACAGCGAATTTGTACGTTCCCGTGATGGCATAGTGCAACTCGAGACCAACTATAATGATCGGGAGTAAACAAATTGAACAAAAAAACAGCAGCTGCTTTCATTGTGTTGAAATTTGCGAATACCGTATTCCAGAATGTGGAGTATTGAAAAATGCCCGTCAGAATTTGGTTGCGGCTGTTCTTTGTCTGTTTCAATTTCTGTCAGTACATTGCTGGCCCCATTTGCCGAACTATTGCTCTAAAGTTGCATTGATTCAGTCGATCAGATCACTTTGAATTCTGACACTGATCAGCATGCAAAGCGTCTCGCCCAAAGTGATTCGTCGTTAACTGCATAAATGAACTGATGTTAACTCGTCTCACTTCGTCGTTTGCCATGGAGTCCGTCTCAGTCCGAACTTCCGAACTGAGCACAAAATTGTCGATGCATTGCGGCAGCAAATCGGCGGGGGCAAAGGCCTCCGCGGCATTTTCGGAAGGCATCGCCGGAAGGTTGGGAGAGAGATGAACAGACGAAGAGAGAGACAGAGAAACAACGTGAAGCAAAGAGAGCAGCCCAAGAAGTCGAATCAGTGAGCAGAAGGAACGGCATTGGCATGGGGAGGAAGAGGAAGAACTGAAAGACGAAAGACCCTTTTTTGGCACAATTGGAAGGGAAGCATTGTGAGGAAAAGCCATCTGAAAATGGGGAGTTTAAGTCGCGGTTGGACTCGTAAATGGCGTGAGATGTATTAAGCAACTTAAACAGTTATTGGACATGTGCGAATTGGAAAAGATACAATTTGCGGTTTCTGAAATGCTTCAGTGAGCCGAAGCAAATACGAAAACCGAACCGTTCGGTAGGTATTTCGGGCGGGTTCCTCCGGTTTAATTCGACTCGATTTATCGTCGCCCAAAATCATTCGGTTTCAATTAACGGGAGAAACTATAAAATGGGGGAGGGGGAGGGGGGGGGGGGGGGTGATTGACTGAGGCAACAAGGCAAATGTGTATATATAAAATGTGCGAAAAATAAAAAAGGTGGCGAAAGACATTCAATAACGGCTGAAAATTAGCTCCGATCGGGAAAATGTTTTTGCTGCGGCGGGTCCAACTTTGCCTTTAAACATTAAATCGCACTAATCCCATCAAAACTTATTTCATCGTCCGGATTTGTTATGGAGTTGATTAGCTTACTCATACCCTCCCCCCCCACACCCCCCCCCCCCTCCCCCTCCCCTCCCCCGTTTTCCATGTCCAAATAATGTTTGGTTGATGCATTACGCTCCCCCATTAGTCCGCTCGAACACCCCGCCATTCAGAAAGATTCTTCCGCTAATTAACTGAACGAACACATCCAGAAAATGATTTGAAATGATTGAAAAGCGTGGAAATGGTTTCAAGGTCGGAGAACTGCAAAAGGGGATTTGAAACATTTTGAGGGGGGGGGGGGGGGGAGGAAGTCTTGGGGACCAAAGTTGAATTAAAATGACAGAGAACTGTCCCGACCGGAAGGAATTTAACGTTTGAAATGGAGTTAATTGGATTTACCTCAGAAATGTTGACAGATGGATGAGCTTGTTTTCGGGGATAATTGTTACGGGATGGGGACAACCTTCTTGTCATCCCTCACCCCCAAAGCTTTCCCTTTTGGCGGCACGGATTAGCAGCGGTCAACGGGCGATTGGGCGGGGGGGGGGGGGGTTGCCCAAGGTCAAAGAATGGGAAGTATTCTCTTTTTAAGAGGGGAATTGTAATTGTAAAAAGCGGGAGCATGATGGGAGGGGGGGCGGATGGTGCAAAGGCTTTTTGGCATAATCAACGAGCGAACGCAACAAAGTGTGGCCACAACGCCTTAATCGTCCGGCAGACAGTTCAATTCAACTAAACTTGCTGTAGTCGTTGAATGAATGGGCTTTATTTGTATCCCCCCCAGCGAAGGCGCCTTTTCATATTTTTGAGTCTGTTGAGAAGCAAAAAATGAACAAAAAGAATCGGACCATTTGCATATGAACGGAATGAATGGAGACACTGCGCGCTCGGATCGGCTGTTTTTCTTGCGGAGAATGTGAACATATTTAGGGGGGGGGGGGGGGGGGGCTTTTCATTTGCCCAAGAAAGGGTTTTGAGGAAATGGACTCGTCGAGCGGGGGGATCAATCGGTCAGTCCATTATTCACCTTCCCGTCCCATCCCAACACTTTGCCAATATTTGCCCCCCCCCCCCCTCCCAATTCCCTCTCAATTTCAACCTCCGCTCAAGTGCACATTCTTGAACGCGCAATTGGCAATCGAATGGGTAGGTTCTCCAACCGAAGGACACCCCGAGACTCAAATGGAGGGGGGGGGGGGAAGAGCGCGATTGGATTGGACTCACTGGATCAGAGGCTTTCATGGATAATGGAGGGAGGATAGGCGGGGGGGGGGGAGGGATTCAATGCCCACGGATTGGGGAGAAAAGGTCCCCCCCCCCCCCCCCTTCAGCCACCCGTGTCCACGGCATCCATCCATTGGCTGACTCAGTGTCAACAACAAACAGCCAAAACTCGTTGTGTGGTCGGAAATGAACGGTCGGATACGGAGATTAGCGGCTTTGTGGACGCGTTCCCTCAATTTTGGGCCCCTCCCCATCAAATCCCATCCGATCCAACGAATGTTCGTCCCCCGGCCCCCACTTTCGACCGCGCAACGACCCCCCCCCCCCCCCCCCCCCCCTCCCCCCCGAACCAATTCAATGCAAAAAAGATGATTGTTATGTTTGTTACTCGTCGTCATGTTGATGGAGGTTAACCATTTGGAATGGATGGAATGTTTAAAAGTCGGAGTTGATTTGTCCTAAGTCTGACTGTCCTTTTGAAAACAGATTTTGACCAACTCTAAACATATTCTTATTCCTTTGAATTTGATTTATGAGAAATTCCTTTTCCTGTGGAAACTGTCGACGAAATATTGAAATGATTTGAAAACTTTACATAAAAAAAGAAAATGCACAGCCAATAAGCAACAATTTTATAAGTCTTTGTCCATTTTCGATTCACTCAAATTTGACCAACACTGTCGCATTAAGCAACCCGGCATCTTTGACGCTGAGTTCCTCGGCTTCAATCGGTTGGGTGGGGTAGGAAGTCATCAGACGGAACGGACGATAAGCCAAACTCGGCTCAGCACTGTGAAGAAACCAGGGACATTTAAGATTTGTTGGCGGAGGGGGGGGGGGGGTATCAATAATGATAAAAAAAAATTTTTTTGGGAAAATATTTTGTTATTTTCACGCCGGTCCTGGCATTTCGTTACGACTAATGCTTAATAATAAGTAATTTGCTTACGAAACAATAAAAATGCGCAATTGGTCCACGGTTTGAGTTTGGTTAAGTCGGGCGACGATCGGCCGCGCCGTGTCCGGAATTCGGATTTGAATGCGAGTGGTCGGCAGATTATCGTCCACTTTCAGTTCGGCCTGTGCTTGCTCCACCAATTTAGCAGATTCTAAAACAGAAGGAGTTAAAATCCCCAAACCATTCGGACATCATAAACCACCCCTAATCCCAAAAATTCGAAGGCCACGCCCACCCCCCCCCCCCAACAAATTTAAAAAAATTCGCCTTCGGCCGAAAGTTTCGGTGGCGCATCAACATAAACAACGTCCGAAGAATTTTCCACATTTGGCGCGACCGACCCAAGCTGATTTCCTTTGCCGGAGAACGGCTTTATCTTCGGTGGCTCATATTCCGTGCTTTTCTTTTCAATTCTCAAGTCAATTTCACGACCCGGCACAATCAGTTCCGGCGGAATACGCCTGACAAATGGACGAATTGGGCAACATTAAATCAAAAAGTTAAGCACTCACTTTGTCATAACTGCTTGAAGAAATTCCCTATTCTGCGGATCCTGAAACTGTCGCAGAGGTCCATCATTAACGCTAAACCCATTAGTCCATAACACCAGTCGAACCTAAAAAAAAAGCAAATTTTCCCCCGGACCTCTCCCAACCACCCCACCCCCCCCCCGTCCGAAATTTTTTCTAGGCTACCGTCCCTGCTCTGGACGACATGTCGGAAAATTTTTAGCAATAATTTGATCGATTAAAAAATCTGATAAACCCACAACAACAGGCGCTTGCTGTCGAGTGCTATCCGCTGTCGTGGACGTTCCCCCAACTTGTTCGCTCTGAACTCCATGCCCTCCCAGTCGGAACGCCGCCGACCCTGCACTTCCACCGCCGCTATTTTGGCCTTGCGAATTCAATGCTTCGTTCTGTTCATGTGTCAACTTCTCAGCGCCAGCTTGCTGAATTGCATCAAAAAACTTATCCGAAACGTTGTTGCGGTTCGGACCCAAAACTTCTTGACCGCTAAAATTGAGAATTTGTTTTTCTTTTTCTGATAATTAAAACTACTGACCTACGCTCACTTCCACCGACAAAAAATCCTTGTCTTCCTTCATCACTATTTTCGCTGTCACTTGAGTTTTGCCGTCTACGCGGCTTTTCCTCATCATTGTTGAGACCGTGGATGCTGAATTGTATAATAAACAGCTGGAACTTCTTTTTTAACGAAATATAATATACTTTGACATCGTTTGGTCGATCCCGAGCCGTTGTACAGATTAAAATAAAAGAAAAGTAAGGTCAAAAACAACTTCTTTTTGTGAAAAGGTTAAGCACTTCAATGGTCTCGATTGTTATGGAACAATTTTAGTTTATTAACAATAAAAATTTGAGATAGAAGGAAGGAAGGAAGGGAAAAGGAAATTTCATTGGTAATTAAAATTTTGATGAGAAACGAAAATAAATTTCGGTTTATTAGTGTTAGCTTTCTACCACCTGTCATCTCCTCGTACAACCAACCAAATAAAACACCAAAAAAACAAATTAACATAATCGAAAGTTTGTGAAGAGTTTGTGTTCAAAACATCAAATTATTTGATCCGTTTCAGAAAAGATATAATTAAAATGAATAAATTATTATCCACAACTTTTTAGATTTAAACGATCGTTTAGCTTCTAAATAAAGCTTCCAAAAACGACGCCGACTTACTTCTTCTGCCCCATGCCCTTCGTTCGTTCGGCTTTGTTTTACTGACTGTGAAGCAGGCGAAGGTGCGCGATGTGGAAATTCACAAATCGAATTGTGTTCCGGAAAATTTTTGCCGATTGTTTACCATCTTCGTCTATGAATTTACATAACATCCCAACGAGTAAATGAAAATTTTTATTCTTATTTCATTTTTTTTCTTTACAGCGAGTGATTGTTCCCCGAATCTCCAAAAGTCGTCAGTGATCGGTCCAATTGGACATCCAATCTCCGCACCGGAATCGGCAACAATAAGCGGAAGAATTGGTCTGGATGGAATTGCCGATGTTTCTTCACAAACGAACGCATTTCCCAGCCCTCCGGCCCGAGAGCTTTGCTGCGGTTCAGGCTGTCCAAATTGTATCATTTGGAATAGGAACATAACCAGAAAAAATCACTGATAATGAGATTATTTTCGGGGCTCTTAATTTGACCAAAAAGTCAAAAATTTCATGGATTATTTTTGTGCAACAACTTTTGGCATGAAATATTTTCATGACTTACGTTTTTTGCGCTAAAACTTATAAAAACGAATATAAAAAAATGAAAAGTTTTAGGTCCTGAACCTGATACAATATTTATGTAAAATAATTCTTACACCACACATTACGGTAGCTTTAAATTACAATGTTTATAAATTTTAGGTGTTTGGATTCAATACGCGGAGGAAGTGATGCAATATGTGAAGGTGCTTTTTTTTTTAACTTATTTTTGTTAGGTGCAACAGTGCCTAATTGACACTGTGACAAGGGTTTCTTAACAAAACAAGCACAATTTTAAAGATTCGGTTTCTTAATTCTGTCATAAAGTCGTATTTCTAAAAAATTGCCTGGCGGCGCCTATTGGCCCTCATCCAAAAAATTTTAAAGCGATTGTTTTAATACTTTGCGCAAAATTTTCATGTTTTTTGGTGCGCGATTTTGCAAAATTTTGCCGCGTTTTTCGTTTGAGGGAGGCTAATCTTTGAGTCGAGTTTGGCTAAATTTTCTTTCACCACATATTTTTCCGCAAAATTTTTAAAATTTCCCGCGCTAGTCTCGACGTGATAGATTTCTTTCATATCGCAAACAGCCATAATGCCAATTAAAGTGAAGAATTTGTTAATTAAATAATTAATTAATAAAATTCACTTTGACAAAAAAAAAATTTTCGTTTTCCGTCAAAAATTTTTTTGGCTATTTTCTAGCGTAGCACGAGACCGGGCCCAATACTGAAATGTTCAATTGCCCGTTTTAATTGCATTATATTTTGATTGATTGATTCAGGATATTCCTTTGCATGATGGAGTCGAAGGTCAGCAGAAGAAAATTGTCAGTGATGCGTTGAAGCAAAATGTTGAGGACGACAATTTGCGTGTTTATCTGTTAATGGAAATTCGGGCTAAAGGGTTTTGAAAATGCTAATGAATGGTCCGTCCATTGCCAAGTGAACTTTCAGTCTTTTTGGCATTGGACCTTAATCCGAGGGGTGAAGGAAATGAGTCGTTGCAGTAAGCCGGTGAATGCCTTCCATTTTATTGTATTATAGCTCAACAATGCCTTTTGGATGCTTTTCTGTATCTTCTTGTGATGACGTATTACGCTGAAATTGTAGATGATTTCTTACTTGAACAAAGAATTTCGTCGTTTTCATTTGTCGTTGTTGGTCAGCGAGTGGACGTTGGGGGGGGGGGGGGGGAATTGGCGGGTGTGCTGGTTGTTTGTTTGTGTCGTTGTTCCTATTCTTGCCTACGCATCCTCCGAGATGCATTGTCCCCCAAATGTCCCCATTCCAATCACTTCCCCGCCCCTCCGATTAGTCCCTTATTAGTCCCATCCCTTCCTCTGAATTGTGGGCATTTTACTTCTTAGAAATTCACATAATTCCTTCAAAAATGGGCCGTTTCCTGCTCTGTTCGGCAGTATTCTCTCCCCTGTTCCTCTTGCTGATCTTTAATCAGATTGGAGAGAAGGGAATGGCACAGGCGGGATGCTGTTGTTGCTGCAAGTGAGTGGGTGCGCCTCTCACTGAGCTACGGCACTTTAAGAGGAAATATGGGAAAGGCTTACATTGGGCAAGGGGAAACAGTGAACGAACGGCTTAACAAATGGGAGGAGCAACTTTTATTTTGCTGACCGTTAAAATAAACAAAAAAGTCATTTGGGTGAAGAAAATTTGTCTCCGGGGAAAGAAACGGGGAAATGACTGCTGAACCCTCCGGCAAGAACTGACAATTTCATTTCCACTCAGCAAATGTTGTTGCTGTCCATGCTGTTGCACTTGTTGTTGTTGCCACAAGGCCAGTTTTTGTTTTTGTTTAAAAAATAAAAAACTAAAAGCAGAAATAATTAATCTTCAGGGACCAATCTGCATAAAGGTAAGCGTCTTTTGCATTGCATTTGCTTCGTCTTCTCCACCCACCCGATGCGCAAACGCCCCCCCCCCCCCAAAAAACACCCTCACCGGCTTGGTTGGGATTTGATTATCGGTTCTGCTCACTTTGCTGATCAAAACACTGCCCTGATATCCCGCATCTGATCAACGCCCTCACCAGCCTGATCAATCCCCTCTAACTCTGATCACACCATCCCTTCTTCAGTTGCCGTGTGTGTGTCCGTGCTGTTGCAAAGTGTTGCTGCTGCTGTTGCCAGCCTCCCTCCTGTTCGTTGCCCATTTCATTTTATTTATAACCATTTCGCTCTTAATTTGTAAGGCCTCAGCTGCGGACGACGAAAGCGCGCGGCCATTCGCTTCTTCAAACGGAAGGCTTGGGAAAAGAGTCAAGGGGAAGGAAACTTCAACAAATTTTTATTTCGCCGATCGATCTGAACAAACGAACGGATGGCTCAATAGTTGTTTGATAGAACAGAAGCCTATAATGTATCGGGAGCGGAATATTTCTAAGAATAAATTATCTCGTCCGAGCGTTCACCATCCCACCCCCCTTTCCTTGTCAAAATCAACCGTTAAATCTTCAATGCTAGCGGCGACATTCGTTTGACCCATTGAAGGACGGGGAAGATTTTGTTGCGATTAGGCAGGGGGGGGGGAGAGAATGGTGTAATAAATTTGGGGGATTGGAAAGGATGAGGAAGTGGAGGGGGGGGGGGGGAGGGGGAAATGCCACTTTTACCCCGTCTTTTTCCATGAATGACAAGAAAAACGACGGATGTTCGCTTATCGGCTCAGAAGAATGCTTTAGGCACTGTAACTTCACTTACCGTACTAACAATGTACATATGTGACACTGTAGAGACCAATTAACTTTCATTTTCATTGATAATAATTATCAATTATCAACCTACTCCCGAGAAGAGGGGTGGGGGGAGCATTGCCATAAATTTTTATGATTTATTCTCTTCTCACCCCCCCCCCCCCATCCGTTTCCTTTTTCTCTTTGATCCATCGCATTTGCTCTTCCATCCTTCTCAACCTCCAATTCCATCCTTATCATTTCATTCCGTATATGTCTTGCTAAATTTTGATTTTGGAAAATCGCCTCGTTTCCACAGTTGGGTGCCATCATCTTCAGACTCGACACAAGTTCATGGATTTCTCTAAAAGGTTTGATACTTCAATCGAATCAACAAAATTCGACGAACGCATTGAACTGATCAGAGCCCATCCATGTCTCATTGTTGTTGAGGTCAAACACTCCTCTTTCCAACCACCCACCAAAGCTTATTCATTCTCATGATTAAGCATCTTTTCGTAAAATGCCAGAGGGCACTGGAACCCCAAATGTTGGGACGAACCCGACCTGTTCACCATCAACGATGTCAACGAGGCGAGTTCGTTCAGAAAATCTACGCTGGGCGGGATCGTCTGACTTTTGAGAATCTGTTCAGGTGGTTCTTCAATTGGAAACTTTGACATTTCGAAACAAAAGCGAAGTGATCGAAGGACAAAGTGCAGAAATGGAAATGGTGGACGAGGTAATATACTGATGCGATGGTTGTTCTACGAATACACCTCGCGGAACTGCAGAGACTGAACGAGCTGTGTGAAAAATTTGTACAGAATTACCGCGGTAATGCGAAAATGGTGAATCGCGTTTTTCTAGCTTTACATTTTAAGAGAGGGTATCGAAGACATTCGCACGCCAAATGGACTTGCTGCCAGCAGAAGAGACGGAAGCCGGAACGGGGGAACCAGTCCGTGCCTAAAGCCAAAGAAAGAACGAAGCCAAGTGCAAATGGGACGAGACCAAATGAAGGCGAGAAACAATGCAGGAGGAGGAAATGGGACGGGAAAATTGGCGATGAGGAGGGGCGGAGAACATCAAGTTGAAGCAGTACACAACCACAGCAGCTAGGGGACGAAAAGGAGCACCCTGAGCGTTTTTTTACTCATCTATAAAATTCAAATATAAAAACGAATAAGCGATCGATGAGTGCGATTTCGAATGGTAAAGAAAAAACTCTCCCCCGTAAATACTATAACACGCACAGAATTTGGGTGATTAGGGATAGAAACGATCGTAAGAAAAAGTAAGGATATGTCTGTCTGTCTGATAAAACCGATGGCTCAGGACGGAACGGAAAAGATCACTGAAAATTGCGTTTTATTTGCTACTCGACGGTCCATCTTCGATGGTAAGTTCGCCCAGTCGGATTCGAATAGGAAATTTCTTCTTTGGGTCCTGAATGGAACGACGAAGCTTAATCTTGGAAATGCAATCGTTGGCATTTTACTTTGACTTCAATTCGGCATTTTTGTAAGGATAGCTCCAGTGCCGGAGGGTACTCATCTTCGGTGGGATTCTCAATGAACGGCGCCAATTGGGAGACAACTTCGTCGCTGACACAAATGTCCACTCCGTTCACGTCCACCTGCAAATTATTACCCAAAGATTAATTTGGCAGGTAATAAGTAGTGCACGGCAAATCGAACCAACCTGAGGACACGGGGACATAAATCCCGGTCTGGGTTAGTAGTAGACACAGTTCTTTCATTTGCACCTTTATCGAGGTCTGTTTCTGCTCCGACTTTATCTCCAGTTTGAGCTTCCCCTCCACCATCGATCGGCCTGCCACCGTCCCATCATCCGCCTCCAGCGATGGCACAGTCGGTGCAGTCTCAAAGGAAGCGCCTCGTTCATCGTACACATCTCCGCTGTTTTTGCCCAGTCTTTCCCCGAAGTGGACACTAAAAGGGCGACAACTAAAAGATGAAGCAATCAATAGGCAAATAATCCCCGACAGCGTCTCACTTTGAAGCGAATCCCAACGCAGAAGAGCGGACCGTCAGCAACACCCACATAAATGTTCATATCCTCCACCAGAACGTCGAACACATTCACTTGACGACCCAACGCTTTCTCTTTCCTCCTCAGCATCGCAATGTCCTGCACGCTCTCCATCGCCTCCTCCGCTTCCACCACCTCCTCACCCACCACCATCCCGAACGCATCGTCCTCAGTGACATTCAGTCCGTCAAGGAGAAAATGTTCCGCGGAGTTGGTGGTGCCGATCGACAGGGTCTCGTCCAAATTGCTCTCTCAAATTAAATACTCATTTATAAAAATTCAATCTTCCGAAATTATTTTTTATATTAATAAACAGGAAACCGAAGTAAATAATGGTCCAATTTTCCCCCTCAACGTACCCAAGTCACTGGGCGTCTGGGCACCGGTCCAATCCGGAAGGTTAAGGGCGCCGAATTGGATTCGCCGACTTGGCCGCACGTCCGCCAACGGCAATTTGTCTGTCACGCTGACATTGCTCAATTCGCCCATACTCTCCACAGCCTTCAGTCCCCCCTGAACAGCTTTCAAGTCCAAATACCGCATACTTATCACCAAAATCACACCTGCACACTGAAACCTCCCACAATTTCTGCCTGTTTGCCTTTCATTCGCTTCAAATAGTTGTAGCTGTTGTCGACAGTTGTTAAGGTGAGGACTGTTACTGTCCTCCTCTTTTGACATTGACATCGTTTCATCTCTTCGGCACGGGGGAAATTGTGCCGAATTGCTTGCTGACTCATCCACCGGCAAATCTAAAAGCAAAAGATTTATCCATCTGAAATGGTTCAACTATAATAAATTGTCACCAGAACAGCTAATCGATGTGTTGGACGGTGACACGCCGTCGTTGGCACATGACCATTTGAGGTCGTAAGGGGAGGGAGCAGGCCCGGACGGAAGAATCAGACGGAGATGGATCTGCGGTCAGTCGGGACAAATTAACGGATAACAAACAAATTCCCAAAACCTTTTGGCATTGGCAATAAATTGCCAAAGGAACGTCCGAAGGAAGGTTCAACAGTCTTTTTCGGAAGAATGCTCTGTCTAGAATGTAAAAAGTTACTTCCAATGGTTTCAATTCCAACAAAATCCCAAACCTGAATTTATCTGGTCCATCAGAGTGCTTACGTCGTTCAGAAGTTGAGTTAGCTGAACAAATTGGAAATGGTCCACAGTAAGGCCCAAATCTGTTCTTGGCTCCACCAATATAGCAATTTCCTGAACAATAAATCTTTTATAAAACGGTACCGAAACCGACAAACCCGGCAGGCTTGGATCGGTTCCGTCCAAAACAATGGAGCCAAAAATGTTCAAGTCAGTCAGAAAAGGCAATTCCCACGTGTTTGGACCGAAATCGCAATTAATCCAAAGCGAAGGAATTGACAGGATCCATTCGTTACGTTTCGAATGCTTCCAAAATGAAGTCG
Source organism: Globodera pallida (assembly GCA_020449905.1). Lineage (NCBI taxonomy): Eukaryota > Metazoa > Nematoda > Chromadorea > Rhabditida > Heteroderidae > Globodera > Globodera pallida. The sequence goes on along the minus strand of JAIXHY010000010.1, from coordinate 1,391,114 downwards.
GCATTATCTAAACAACTTTTAAAACCCAAAAAATCGAACAGACGACAAACCATTGCATTTGGGCAGAAATTTGCTGCTCTTTCTGCGCAATTCGTCCGCCAATTTCAGCCTCCACGGTGTTTCGTTCCGCCCAGTCGACAAAATTAAAGTGCTTGTCGTCCAATCTGTCCCTGAACATGATCGGCAACGGCACTAGCGGGTCGTTAAGAAGCACAAAATTGGAGAGAAGAATGGTGGACGCTTGCAGAATAAACCGTTTTGGGAGGCGGAGGTCGTTTTGTTGCGAGGATAGACAGTCGGTGGAGGATGGAGTCAGCACTATTTTGGGCATGAACAGCTCAATGCGGATTTGGGCCCGCTGTTCAACACAAACCGGCGAATTGGCACAAATTTGGGGGGCATCCTTAAAAAGATTAAGTCATTTCAACAACGTTGTCCAATCTCACAATCGCATTCACAATACTCTCCAATGCGTAGACCAACCATCGAATTGATTTGGCATCGGGAGACAACTCCAAAGGGGCCATGACCAAGTGGACGGAGTCGGGGGGAACTGATTGTGAATATTACGGATAAATTTGCAACGCATACAATACATTATTTTAAGGGGTGGAACACAAGTAAAAAATACCAGTGTATGCGTTGCTGGCAGGAAAAGCGTATGAGGACATCTCCAAATGTAAGAAGGACATTGAATGTGGCATTCGGTCCTTTGATTTTTTATCCATGGAAAACATATCCCGAAGAGCATCTTTTTTGGTTTTTTGGTCAGTGACTTGCTAAAGTTCAAAAAAAGATTATTTTCCAACCCGGGGTAGGATTTTCATCCCCCGCGAGTGGCCAAAAGACCTGCAAAACGATGTTATCGAGTCGAATGACCACATTTTGGGAGACCAACTGAGGCCAGACCCGAGCAAATCGTTCCCTTTTGTTTGCATCTAAATCATAATATTCATTACTTATTGTATACTAGAGCCCGATGTTCGAACAAGGTCTTCCCGTCAAATACTATTACACATAATTGATTGTTACCCAATTTGGTGCTGATCACGCGAAAGTGTTGATCCAACTGAAGTCTGGCAAGATCGGTGAACGAATTAGGGGATTGGTAATGTGTCCAATGATGCCGATGTGCTATATCTCCGGTCGGGTCGAACACCCGATTTTCGGGGTAAAAGTCAATTCTGAGTCGGTGTAGAAATGCCTGCATGGCGCCCTTCTCCAATTTCCAGTCGGATGGGAGCACTTAATTCAAATTATTGGAAATTACGGCGGATAAAAAGAAAGTGACGAACGAACTGTTGGACTCGGAGTCATCCAAAAGAAGCAAGGTCCACTTTGGAAATGGACAAATGATGCGAGGATTGGGGAATGTCCAACTGACGAAACGCGGCACAAGGGACTGCTGTGGCAGTTGGCATGCATGATGGAGGCATCCTTCGTAAAATTTCGGATATCCTTCAGAAATTCTTTTTTTTTCGAAAAAAATAAAAACCGGCACCGTCCAGATACTTCAGGGGTTTGGTTAAAATATACCCTAGGCATATCATAGGTAAAAAGACCCTAAAATATTGGTTCTATGGAAGGGTCTTATTGAACAAAGTGGAGGGGCGGGCAGTATTTATTTTTAACCAAATTTAATTAGGTCATTAATGTCGAATCTACCATAAATGGATTCTGTTGTTGTCCGAAAAGTTTGGAATCCTCTCGCTTCTGGCAGTTTGCCAAGTCCAATATGTGCTTGTGGAAATCGAATGGCCATCCTCAAGTGAAGCATCGTGGCAAGCCAATGGATCTCCTTCAAAATCAGCTCGATCTTACCCGCCAGAAGAGTGCAATCTGTAATTTAATCGTAATACGCAACAAAAAAAAACCCCATAAAAACAGAAATCACTGACTTTGGCTGCTCTTTTTGATGGATATTCGGCACTTTCCATCAACGGTGAGCAGACGAAGGGGCGAATTGGTTTTGCTTTTTAAGGGCTCCCTCTGTTCATCAGCACCATACTTGGAATGTGCACTCGCCTCAATTTTGAGCAATCGCCAGCTGAGCTGTTTGAAGAAGAGCACCTGGCGGATGGTTTTGTCATGGATCCCTTCAGGGGAAAAACGACGGATAAGCAAACGAAGACCCGAACTAACGAGTTGAATTGATATCCACGTCCTTTTCCTCGCTCCAGTTGGGGCGTATACTCTCCAGAGCGAGTGAGTACAGCTAGAAAAGGATGAGCAGAGGTCGAATAAGGTTAAACTAATTTGGTGTGTGTTTACAGTGATGGATCCACCGAAACCGAAGTCGGCAGCGCTGTCCGATTCAAAAAACACTTCCACGGACTGCACATAGAGACTCAGCGTTTCGATGACCCGATCAGCCAAATTGTATGTTTTGCTTCTAAATTTGTTAAACTTTTGTGAAAATGGGCAAATAATTGAACTGAGATGATGCAGTTTTTGGTTGAGAGTTGTAGTTTACTGCAGACGAAACCAAACGAACGGAGACGCGGAGTTCGTCGACGAACTTAAAAGGAGCTCAGAAATGTTAGGTCGACCTCAGTGCCAGACTTCGTACCAATTTGATAGGAGCACTTCTCAGTTTCCGCCAGCTCGGAATGTTTATGCTGACTCTTAAAACACCAAATAACATCGAACGACAAAAATTTCAATGCTTTTTGACTAAATATTTGACCGGTTAATAAACAACCAAAAATAGCCAATTCTCCGAGAAAATGTCGATAATTCGAACCTGTCGCAACGGGCACTGACAATTTTCAGCCATGGAGGCAACTCCAACTTCTCAGTCAAAACGTCTTCGTTGAGTTCCAAGTCTCGCAGTTGACCTTTCCCTCGTAATACTTCCATCGTTATTTGTTCAGGCTTCAAATTTCGTGCAAATCTGACAAAAAAAAATATAACGTACTTATGGCAGTTTTAAAATTTGAAGAAACTTACGCCGAAAGATGTTTGATGATCTGATTCTTCAATATCGAAGCCATTTTAGTTCAAAACTGTGTAATATAATTACTAAAACTAAGGTGCTATTCGAACCGCCGGGAAAAATTCTGGGGGGAGGGGGGAGGGAGGGAGGGGGTTCCGATAGGCGCCGCTGAGAAAATTTTGATTTTGACTCAATTTGTTTTTTAAAAAGATTTGTAAAGAACATTGGTCCAAAATTACGAATGTTGCAAAACAAAAGGGTCCCCGTTTTTTTTAAAAATCCGAGATTTTCCGAGAGTCCAGGTCTCGAATCTCGGAAATTTGTCCAAAACTCCGAGACCTGGACTCTCGGAATTTCGAGATTTTTATCTCGAGAGTCCAGGTCTCGGCCTATCCCCAAATCTCGATCTCGGCGATTTTGACCGGGATTTTCGAAATTTTGAAAAGGATTGTTTATCGAAGCGAAATACGTTTGACCGGGATTTTCGAGATTTTGAAAAGGATTGTTTATCGAAGCGAAATACGGAAAAATGTGGTAATATATTTGAATTTTCAACATTTCGTGACAATTTCACGTTTCGTGACAATATCCGTGGCTCAGCGGTTAAACTGTGTGCCTAAAGTCAATTTTGCCTAAAGTTCGAGTCCTCGAGCTTTGTTTTTTATTCTTTTAATTGCATGCCCTGGTGGTGGTGTGATGGTGAGTGATGTGGGTTGCCAGGGTTTCAAACCCTAACTGTGTAAATTGTTTTTTCTATCTTACGATCAACTTCAAGTAAAGAAAACAATTTCTAAAATTTTTAAAAATATTAACGTAATCTAGAATTTTTTACTCTTTGCTGCGAATTCACTTCAACATTAAAAATTTACCAAATTGAGAAAAATAAGGAGAATAATTCTAATATTTACATAAAGAATCAGTTTTTTTTCACCATCACTTATAGAAATTAGACAAATTTTTTTTAGTAAAATCGTAAGAAATTTTTCTGCAAGATTTGAAAAAAAGCAAATGATTTCGAAATAATCGAATTTAAATTTAAAACCATTCGAAGGCACTTAATGATTTGTAGCAAGAAAAGCACGCCAAAGATTGAGACTTCTCGACCGCTCCGATTATTAGCAGCTGTGAAACCGTACAAAAGAATCCAATCCGAGTTTTTGACACTGACAAGTCGAAAGTTTCGAACATAAAGTGTTTGTCGAGATCATTAAATTATTTATCATCAAATATGTATTACTATTTAATTTTGACTTTTTATTTTTACTATGAAGTTCAAATTCCTTCCTTTTCAAATGTTTTCTTTAATATCACATCATTTTTTGTTTTCTCAAACCATATGATTTTGAGGAAACGTGCGAATTCAGACCGTGCGTAGCGTGTAATGGAGGGGGGGGGGGGGAGAGATGTGAGAACATCACGCAATTGCTTCACAACATCCGCGACCAACCGCCACTAAATCATTCCTAAATTGTCGGCGATGACAAAAGTCCGTGCATTCAACAACGTGACATAAAATGGGGGAGGGTAATTAGAAGATGAGGGGGGGGGGGGGGGGGGGGGGGGTAAGGGCGGGGGGGGGGGGTGGTGAACATGAACATAAAATGCCCCCCCCCCAGCAAACGACAAATTAACGCCCTCAATAAATCAGATAAACCAATGTAATTTGTGCCCATTTGTCCTTAAATTAAAAATTCAAAAATTTAATGAGCCATAACAACGAATTTGAATGGATGCGCTTCCTCCAGAACCGTCCCCCACAATTGGTAATGGGCGATGATGCAATATCCAGCCGAACCCAGTCACTCCCCCCCCCCCCCCGTGTCCCGCCTCCAACGACAATGTCCAAACTACTAACCGATGAAAGTCGCATAAAACGCCCACCAATTCTTCAATTTTAAATTGTCCAATTAAATATTTATAAAGATAATATATAATTTTCTGATGCTTTTAAATTTTAACTGATTACTATTCCCCTCCCTCTCCCCCCCCCCCCCCCCCATTGGAAAGTCCCCACCACAAATATTCCACTCAAAAATTTGTTATCAAATTATCACCCATCGTTTCTCATTTTTGATTGAATTTGGCTCCTTAAAAAAGCATTTTCCTTGACAAAATTTGAAAAGAAGGGACAGAATTGAAGAGGAGACGCAAAGATTCCTCATTGGAAGCTTTGTTCGGAATATTTGTGTATAAATATGTTGAATTGGAAATGTTAGTGCACCAAATGGCCTGCCTCCTCGTCTCTCTAAAATGAATTTTCTTACGGATTTTTCACTGATCAGACTGTCTGGTCAACGAACCAGTCCATTCAATTCACTTTTTCCTGAATTATGCAAATATTCCATTCCAAAGCATCGAGATTTCTTTGTAAGTATTCACTTTAGGCACTCTCAGTAAGCCCACCATGGCGGGAACAAAAGAGCATTTTTTCGAGGAATTAGCCGAAAAATGCTTACCAGAAGGAGATCGGGAAGAGAAGATAAGCCAAGTGTTGAGTGGAATCCTGAGAGAAGAAACAAATCCTGTTCCCCCCCCCCCCCCATTTGGGCTGTTTCCCCCACGGGCAACAAACAATCGCCGACGATTTGCTGCTTTAAATGGAAAGGATTCCCCCCACCACCCAGCAATACTTTCGCACAATCTCTCCCCCCTTCCCCTCCCGCATTTTCTTCAGCACTTTAAATTCAAATGGACGCTGTTAAAGCGCCATCTCTGGCAACCCGGCACCTCAAACACATCCAATCGCCGCCCGTCAAAGGCCACCGCCGCATCATTCAAAATGGCACCGTCGCAGAAGCATTGGCGGATAACGAAGCTGGAGAAGAAGCCCAACACGTCAGCACTTTCCTTTTTACCTCCGAATCGGTGGGCGAAGGACACCCCGACAAAATGTGTGATCAGGTGACTGGCGAGGCATTTGCGTATATTAAGTAACATTCTTTTTAAACATATCCTCTTCAACTTCCCAAATTGTCTCTTAGTTTTTAATAATTGTTAAATGTAATCGAAATGAAATATTTGAAATTCCAAAATCAGATTTCGGATGCCATTTTGGACGCGCATTTGGCGTTGGACCCCATGGCAAAAGTTGCATGCGGTGAGTCGATTAAACCTCGAATTGTGCGATAACTGCATAAAATGACCATTTTCAGAAGTGGTCACAAAGACGGGTATCGTTTAAATTTTACATTTAAATGAGATTACCGTATTCCTTTATTAGTAGCCCCGTGGCTTTTATTTTTCAACCCCCTTTTGAGTGGGGGGCTACTTAAAGAGGCAATACGGTATTCATAAATTATTTAATAAATTACAATAAGATCAAAATAAAACATTTTAATAATTTTTTATTTTTAGTTGCTATTCATTTTCAAAATTAAAATTGAAACTCAATCTGCTGCCTAAATTTAAAAAATGGATGTTTGTTTATTGAACGAATTAAAGAAGAGACTTCTCGACAGGAATGGTTTTGGTGTGCGGAGAGATCACTTCAAGCGCAACCGTCGACTACCAATCAGTTGTTCGGGAAACGATCAAAAAGATTGGCTACGACGACTCCAGCAAAGGTTAGGGGGGGGGGGACGAAATGAAGAATTTGGGCATTTATTTAAGGCTTTGACTATAAAACGTGCAATGTTCTGGTCGCATTGGAGAAGCAGTCGCCGGAGATCGCCGCAGGTGAACGAACGATTAATAAAAACCAATTGTTTTAATTCAGCAAATGAATCATTAACAGAGTTTAATCGATCACTTTTTGCAGGTGTCCATGAGGACAAGGAACCGGAAAACGTGGGGGCTGGGGATCAGGTTGGAGGGATTTGGGACGAATTGCGCGATAGTGCATAATTAGAGTGCTTTTAGTTTAATTAAAGTAACACCTTTAAAGAGGGAAAACGGACGGAAATAATAAAATGGAACATTTTTGAATATTTTGTTTAATTAGGGAATTATGTTCGGCTACGCGTCCGACGAAAGTTCCGAAGCAATGCCATTGACTTTGCTCCTTTCGCACAAATTAAATGCAAAATTTCATCAGGTGAATTTTGTTGCAATTTACTTAAATTATACTTTAATTATTTTGAAAGTTTAAACACCAAAATTCATAAAAGTTCAGTTGCGAAGGTCCGGCGTCATACCTTGGGCTCGTCCCGATTCCAAATCCCAGGTACTACTTCTCCCCAATTTCGTTTACGGAGGATTCTTCTTGAAGGTCACCATCGAGTACGTCTACCAAAACGGGGCCTGTGTTCCGTTGAGAGTGCACACGGTTTGTTTCTAAGGCTGACCAAATGCTTTTATGTTGGGTTTGGTTGAAGATTGTTCTGTCCGTCCAACATTCACCCGAAGTCAGTCTGGAGAAGGTCCGACAGCAATTGGTCGAATTGGTCATTAAACAGGTCGTAAACAAAGCCCATTTTATCGTTTATCAAACAGCTCGCAGGTAATCCCAGCCGAACTTTACCACGACACCAAACTTCATCTGAATCCGTGCGGCTCATTTTGCATTGGTAACTTTGCTAATCATCCCAATTTTATCCGTCCTTTCTCTCGAAGGTGGACCGATGGGCGATGCCGGGCTGACAGGTCGGAAGATCATTGTGGACACGTACGGGGGATGGGGTGCCCATGGCGGCGGTGCCTTCTCCGGAAAGGACCCGACAAAGGTGGACCGGTCGGGGGCATACGCGGCCAGATGGGTGGCCAAGAGTTTGGTCAATGCGGTAAATACCAGGAGACGACGCAATTAAAGTTGGCACTCTTTAAGGGATTGTGCCGCCGTTGCCTCGTCCAAATTTCCTACGCAATTGGAGTGGCCGAACCGCTTTCGGTGCTTTTTTAACTTGAAAGCAATAACAAAAATACATTTTCAGAATTATTTTTCATTAATCAAAAACAGTTTTTGGAATAGTCTAATTGAAAGTCACTGAATGATTGGTCATTTACGACATTCCGATTATTTGTGCAGATAATGGTCACACATTTTGGGAGTTCCCCCATCAATGAAAGGGACCTTCTCCAAATCATCGAGTCTAACTTCGACCTTCGCCCTGGGGCAATAATTAAGTAATTAAATGCTCTAAAGCATTGTTGTAAATTATGCACCAATAATTGAATGAATTTCAGACAACTCGGCTTAACACGTCCGATATACCAAAGAACGGCGGAGAATGGACACTTTGGCAACGCCGAATTTCCATGTAAGCTCAGCAGAAGAACGCAATTTGTTTTTGGGGGGAGGGAAAGACACCAGAGGAAAGTGCCCTCCTCCCCCCTCTCATTCCCTCCAATGGCACTGCCCCCGTCCGTTTAGGGGAAAGGCCAAAGACACTGATCCTCCCGAAGAATCTGCACGAAAAGCTGAGAGATGTCCAAGTTGGATGAAGCTAAGGCTAATAAGCTGACGAATGTTTGGAATTGGTGGCGGTGAGTGAAAGAGAACATTGGGCGATGGCCTAGTTTATTGTATTGTGCACATTCACTTAACATATTCATTCATTAACTGTCATTTTGGTCCTTCACTTATTATTATTATTCGTGTCTATTTGTCAAAAATCAGAAAACGTTTATTTTTTGCCATTTTGGCCCATTTATTTGGCTTCAACAACGGCACAAGCAAAAATGAGCGCGGATTCGTTGTTGTCACAAACAGTCGGAGAGACATCAATCGTCAAAAGCCGACGGTTTTCCGTTTTCTATTGACGCGAGCCCCCCCCCCCCCCCCCCCGGCCCCCCCCCCCCCCCCCCCCTGACACACCCCCCCCCCCCCCCCCCCCCCCCCAGCCCCCACCCCCCCCCGGCGGTCTTTAACACCCCCCCCCCCCCCCCAGTGAAATCAGTTTTTGTTGGAAAAGATTGGATTTTTTGGGGGGGGGGGGGATAATTGGATTCCAAAACGGTGGATGCATTTACATTTACATCCGCCGACATTCAATCCGCCGTAATAATGCAATGCCGAAGAGCAACAAATATTGGGGGGGGATGTCATCGACGATTGTTTAATGTTTGCAGAACTCTCCAAATACGTCGCTCATTACAAATATTTAGGTAAATCCATTCATTTATTATTTATTGCCCATTAAGCTCCTCACTTGCATCATCCCCTCCCCCCCCCCCCCACTTTTTGCGTGTTGAGAAAGAAGAAACAAACACAGAAGGGGGACGGACGGACTTTGGGGGATTTGGGTGGATGAATTAATGGAAGAATGAATGGATTGATTTGGCGGATGAGAACGAGTCCCCCCCCCCCCCCCTCCCCCCCCCCCTTTCCCCCCCCCCCGCCCACCTCTGTTAGCTCCTTATATATTCTCCCGTTCTTTGCTTAGTTGAATGAGACGGTCATCAAATAATGTCCGATCACCCCCCTCCCCTCAGCGATGGGATGGGTGATGATGCTTCGAAATGGCTGAACCGGCTCCCCCCCCCCCCTCCCCAATCTGTCGGGGCATTTATGAGACCATAAAAACGAGTTGAATGGAGACTCTCTCACTCAGTTATAGTGCCTGCAAGAAAAAGCCTGAGGGTTGAAGCATGGGAGGGGGGGGGGGGAAGAAGCACACCGAATCTGTCTGCTTCTAAATGCTAACATAATCCATCCAGTAAATTCGACATAATCAATCCAGCATTTATTCATTCATTGTTTTATGTAACAGCTCTTGCCGCTTTCAACATTCCATCAATAGTTTTGGCACACAATGCCATTCATTTGCCGTGTGTCTCTGCTGCTTCTGCTCATATTTCACACTTTTCTGTTGAATCACCGATGGGCTCGGCCTCGGCGGAGGGTGCGGATGTACGTTTTGGCTTGGTGCAAGAACATCATTAAGCATTCCCACACATTTTCAGGTCCCTGTACGCCCCAGCCTTGCCTCCCACAAATACAAATGCCTCCGATAGCCGTCAGTTCACTTCCAATTGAGGGGTTAAGGGACCAATTTCCAAAATTAAAGTTTCCTTTACAACTTCAAATTACCCATTCTCTAAAGCCTGGCTTCTCCCTCCCTCCCGATTCTCCTCAATTACCATTCAATTATTTGTTAGCTTCCATCTCTGTGCCTTCCCCAAATTCCATTGCCCTGCCCACCGCCAAAATGCGGTTGCTGTTGCGGTCGTAAAAAGCGTGGAGCGGTGGAGTCCAAAGTGGGCAGTACGGGCGCATTTAACGACGGGCAAAAGCATTGCAATGATCCCCAAATTCGCAGAATAATCCTCAAAGTTAGCAACTCAAATGGCCATAAAAGGTGCCATTATTTGTTAAGAATTTGGTTGTTGGTGACCCGGTGAATTCAAAAGCCGCAATTCATTCGGAACTCCGCGCCAAATTGGGGGGCGATTACATTGTGCTATGTTCGCAGGTAAAAGACCAATAAAAATGAATTGAGTGAGGGAGGCTAATCAGCATACGCTAATTGCCCTAATTACCTTTGTTTGTGCCCCAGGCGCCTTCGCTTTCATTCGCCGCCGATTCGACTTCGCATTATTGCCTGGAGGGGCACAATGTGAGTTGGCTTTTGAACATATTCGAAAATGCCCTCTTTTTTAGGCTTTGGGCTGCGCGGTTTTTGAATTGTAAAGAATGAAAGGGACGAACGAAAGAATGGCTTTTGCAAATCTTTTTGAATGCTCAACAAAAGGGTAACGGCGGTCACTCACTCGCCGCGCCGTTTCTCTTTAAGTGAATGAATTAGCATTTTCTTTTAATTCCTCAATATTTTATATATTTGCAGATCTTCTATTAATAAATTAGCTTTATTCAATTGAGGAATTGTTGCTTTGTCAAAATTGAAAGATAATTAGCGGGCAGATGGAATATTCACTCTCAAAATTGTTAGACGGCGTTGTCGATTTTGTAAAAAGGAAGCATTTAATTGATCAAAATGGCAGTTGATCGGCTCCTCTCCTCAACATTGGCAGTAACAATTTACGTCAAAAAGCCTGCACACGCCGCTGCTGTACCCCTGCTCTTTCAATCCGCCGCTGGTGCAGTGCATGTTGCAGAGGAAGCTCAAGACCAACTCGCACCCGTGGCCAAACCCAAAGTTATTCGGGGGGTCCCCGTGTCGGCATCTGTTGGGGGGGGGGGGGGCTAACAATTAAGAAAAGGTGCCGGCCCAGGGCCTCCCGGGCTTTTCGACGGTAGCGGACTTTTTTATGCTAGTCATTTCAGGAACAGTTTTTGGTCCGGGAAATTTGGGGGGGGGGGGGAGGCGGCTTATTGATGCATAGCCAATTTAAAAACCGTTTAAATAAAAGTGCCCTTCTTTCATTCATATTCAAACACAAAATATACAAAACTAAATTATTCCAAAGTTTACCAAACTATTCATTTAAGTCGAAAAGTCCGGCCTGGGCAGACAAAGCGACCACAAGTTCATAGAACCCAACTCACACTTTTTCGACTTCGCTTTTTGCCGAATCTGACTGACGAACCTCCGATAATAAGAACAAAAAGAGCGGAAATAGTAACAAAATTGGACTTTTCATCGGAAGGATTTGAATTGATTGGAAAGATTGGTTTAGGGGAGGGGGGGGGGGGAGTCGGTCAATGACCGGAGAACCGGAGGATTGGATTTGATTGGATGGCGCGATTTCAAGTCGGAGTTGCAATCGATTCCCGTTGCTTCAATCGGTGGATGATCGCTTTCACTTCGATTAATCCCGCAAAACTGGTTTAATCATCAAAATTTGATCATTCATTTATCAGCGGTTGGGACGGAACGGACGAAAAGGCTTAAACCGTGGGTTTTGTGGAAATATTTGGTAGACAATGGAAGGAGCTGACAAATGAGTGAGTACGGTGCCTTTTAGGCTTATAATGGCAATGAAATATAATGCCATTAAAAAAAATGGGGCGGCGGAAGGAAATGAATTGGCTAAGTGGAAGCGCCTAATTGGTGGCCCAGTCCCTTCCGGCGGGTTGAGGCCGGCCGCAGCTTGAATTAGCTGCATTATAAAAGCCTATTATTATTATTATTATTATTATTACTATTTATTCATTCGTCAAAAATGGGTTCAGTTCAAAAGAGGGCCGTCAAAGGAGTGGTAAAGACTAATTATGTATAAACGCTTTTCAGTAAACCCTCCAACATCTCCCACAGATTCGCATAATTTTCGCCAAAAACCCCCCGGACGCCTTCACCACCTGCAACTCTTTCCCGGTGCTGATCCCCAGCATGGACTGTCCGTTTCCCGGATGGCTTGTCGAGGTCAGTAGATGTAATTCGGAGAGGTTGAAAACTCTCCTATTTGAAGGTTGTCAAAATGTTGGCGGACTACCTCAGCTTTCAAATAGATCCGATCATAATCCAATCCGACATCGGCAACGTCAATTGGGGGCACAATGTGTGACGAGTGGGGGGCGGGGCTCCTCTTTGATCCGTACGTTCAGGACAGCGGCAATTGGACCGGCATTTTGGGCATTCTTCAGCAGGGAATGGCGGACACCGTCTGCACTCTCTACCCGTATCTTCCTCCCCCCCCCCCCTCAACTCCCCCCCCCCCCCCCAACTCTCTCCCCCCCCACTAACCCCCCCCCCCCCAACTCTGCCCCCCCCACTAACCTCCTCCCCCAACTCCTCCCCACCCCTCCCAACTCTCTCCCCCCCCCCACTAACCTCCCTCCTCCCCCAACTCTCTCCCCCCCCCTAACCTCCCGCCGAACTCCCCCCCCCCCCCACTAACCTCTCGCCCCAACTCCCCTCCCCCCCCCCCCCAATTCCCCTTCCCCCCCCCCCCCCACTAATCTCCCGCCCCATTTAGCTTCACGGAACAAAAAGCCCGTTTTTTCAACTTTTCCCACCCCGTCACCAGCGTATTTCAATCCGAACCAACGACCAAATGCCGGCAAATTGCCATTTTCAGGTTCGCGACCTGTACATCGCAAAACCAAAGCGAAAGAGCATTTCGCTCGTTCTTTGGAACGCTTTTCTGCCCTACGAGCCCAAACTTTGGATGCTTTTGTTCCTCTCGCTGGTCATCCAGTGCGGGTTAGCCTCGTTGGTGTGTAACATCGAATACCGCCTCAATTTGCGTTCCACCTACTCGCCCCTGGAGGTATTCTCGAGAAATACAAAATGCCAAAACAATTCCCGCCCGCACAAGAAATTGTGGCACTATTTGCGCCTCCAAATCCATCAGGCCACCGAAATCCATACGCCTTTCCACCTCCAATCCGGTTGCCCTTCACTTCTAATCCCAAAACCTTTTTTTCTCGGCAGGAAATTTGGCCTTCCTTTTCTACGCCCTCATCCAGGCCACTCTCTTCACCCAACTCTACACAGCCGTGCTCCTCTCCGCTTTGATCCGGGGGCAGAATCCAAATCCATGGGACTCCTACAAGGAAATGGTACATTTGGTTCGGGATGGCACTTACAGTCTCGTCATGGACAAGCACCACTTGCACAAGGACAACAGGTATTGCTGCTAGACAACGGAATGGATCGATCAGAATAGTCAAAAAGGCGGGGGGGGGGGGGGGAGAGGCTGTGCCGTTTGGAGTTGCCCAATATCTTTCGGTGCCTTTATAAGTTACGATCTTTCCCCACCCCCCCAGCTTCTACGAAACTCTCTCCTACTACACAAACCTCAGCCAACTTCGAAATTTGGCCGATGCCATCAAAAGCAATCCGATTATTGTTGTGGAAAATGTCAGTCAATCGTTGGATTATGTTGAGAAGTAAATGATTAGGAATCAATTCTTGATCAATATTTCCCAACAGAGGAGGCTTCATTTTACCAACTAAACAATATTCGCTTGCTTACCAAATGAGCAAGGAAAGATGCGACTTTTTTTATTTTGAGGACGGTGAGAAGCCGAATTATGGGAGGAAAAGCAATGAATTCCATTCCGTCCTTCAGACAACAATCAAATCCCCACATTCTTTCTGTTTTCACGGCACAGCAAATTGCTCCGCGAATGGAACAGGGCCATCCAAAACAATCAAGCATTCATTCGACGTACTTACGAGAAAGTGGGCCAATCGGACATTTATTTATTTATTTATTTACATTCCCTCCCCCCCCCCCCCCCCCCCCCCCCCCCCTACGGCGTTCAGTACTTCTTCAACAGCTTTAACACCGGAAACGTCCCCCGATGCAAGCGAACGGCGGCTGACGACAAATTGGAGTGGTACGGCGGCAGCAGCAACGCGGCCAGAGACGCGTCACTTTCTCTCGGTAAGACTTTATTTTGCATTTATGGACAGATGTCGAGAGTAATCTGACCGAGCCTCTTGAAACACCAACACGATGTTAGGAGGAAAGTTTAAAGCCATATGACTTTTACTCTCCAACACTGCGCCCTGATCAGACATTGTGTCCACATTCGGAATCTTTCTGATCGTTTTGATCGGCTTCACAATCGCATCTGCTCGCCTTTGTCTGTGAACTTTTGGTGGACGCAAAAGCGCGACGCTTTCACCGCAAATGGCACATTCCGACATGCTTTGGTGTTTACAGCCTCTAACCCAACACATTTGATGGCAATCGCCAGACTAATGCATCACAAACGCAAAAGAATGGCACACATCGACTCGCAAACATCCACAGAAACGCCCCCGGCATTCTTCAGAGAGGGTAATTAATTAGTGGGGAAATAATTAACGGTAATGATTAACCGATCAATTTGGGCGCTCCCCAATTGACCACGAGTTGGTGGCAAAGAAAGACGCGACAGCAAAATTCAAACGGACGATCGAACGCGATTATTGCCGCATTAACTTTGGCGGCAATTTCTTCGGTGCAAAATGACGAAAAAGAGGGAGAAGAAGCCGGAAGGGCGGGGGAAGGGATGCGGAAGAGGAAGCAGAAGAATTTGGGCGGAAGGGAAGGGATGTTGGGGAGGATGGACGGGAGGGGAGATGAAGATGGATGGGTGAGAACAGTTTTTTGAGGAGCAGAAGAGGAAGAGGAAGCAGAAGAGGAAGAGGAAGCGGAATAATGTGGGCGGAAGGAATGCGATTATTTACATTTCCAAAAATGTTTTCTTCGAAACGATTATTTAGTAAAATGTCAAAACGAAACGAATAAAATGAAAGCTTATGGAAAAGTGTTTTGTCGCTGATTCACCCACCGGGGAGGGGGGGGGGGGGGGGAATTCGGGCAAAAAGCGCTTTCAAATTGTGTGGTCAACTCACAGCCAATCAAAGCATTCCTTCCGTTCGATCATTTCATTAAATTCAGCCGCAATTCCCATCCATCGCACCAAAACAAAACTCCGTTCTGTTCCATTCACAACAAAAATCGTCCTCCGATAATGTTTTGTTCCCATTTGGCACAAATGCTTCTTCCAATTGCCCTTTTATGTCTTTCCTCCCCCGGGGGATGCGCCCATCCTTCGGCAACTTTTGGAAATGAAAGTGAAAAGAACGGCACGCGTTCGGCGATGGCCCACAACAAATTGAACTTTGGCAATGGACTTTATGAAGGAGAGGGAGAAAAGAAAGGAAAAGAGGGGGCGGGGGAAGCGGCGGGGGAGAAATTTTGGAAATTGTCCAACGATTTTGAATTTGAAGAGAAGCAAAAAGCAAAGAAAATGGCGGCGGAAGCCGTCAAAGAGACGACAAAAAGCGCGCGGCAGCAAGCGGAAAGCACTGAAAGGTAAAAAGAGGGGGGGGGGGCAATTAATTCTTTTAATACATCAAAAGAAAACATTTTTATGCAAAGAATGCCTAACGGAGGAAAAACGGCGGAGGAATTGAAGAATAAAACGAATGAAAGGGTGGAAGTGAAACAGAACGAGACGGAGATTGGGGCGGACAAGTTCAAGAAGTTATCCATCAATGGGACAATGGGAACAACTTCGCCTACGTCGTTCTTGACCGTTGAGACTGTCACTTACGGCGTCGAGACTGCGGCAACAAACTCAACCTCCTTAAGTGGGGGAGGGGGGGCAAGGGAATTGGATCCGATGGTGGACGATGTTTTTGCTCTGCTGGACGCCGGAAGCGACGACAACACGACGACGTCAAATGGAGTTGTTGAAGTGGAAGAAGAGGAGGAAGGAGAAGAGGCGGAGGTGAGAGGGCGTGCAGAACTTTCAGAGAACCCTTTTAACTTTCCTCAGCGAATTCTCCAATGTGCCGATCAGTTGTCTCCGTTTGTGCCACTTTTGCTCGTGCCGCCCCACTACCATGGCTGGAATTTCAGTTGTCATTTTCTTGGTGAATTCAAATATTAAGATGCATTTTTAGAACGTCATTTCTTAACAGGCAATCAGTCCGGAAAGAATTCTGATCAATCAAAAAAAAATGCAAACCAAAATGATGACATTTTTTGGAAGATGTCGAAGCCATGCCGTTCCAGCGGAGTTATTTGGCCTAATTAACTTTTTCTGTAACTGTACATTTCAGTCTTTTCGTCGCTCAATCGCTTCCCAACCTGACTGTCACCTTCTGATCGGCTTTGTCGACCATCTCCACAAATTCCCCACAAACACTCTGATCACTAAACTCCGCGGTACAACGATGGATGGGAAAGGCGCGGTGGTTCGATTGGTGTGTGCCAACGAGATGGAGCAGTTCATTGGCAGGGAAGAGGACAACGAGCGGAAGAAGACAAGCGGTGACGAGGAAACGGTTAAAAGCTGATGAAGCCGTTGTATTTGGGGGAGGGGGGGGGGAGTTGAGCAAAAATGGAACATTGCAATCTTGGTACTTAATTCCGCCACCCCCACTCAAATACAGTACGTAAAAGGTCAGTTAATAAATCGATAAGCCAATTGCAGTTCCTGAAGACGGTAGTTGTGGCCGAGAAGACTTGGCTTCCTGGTTGCATAGCCGTCTTCTTCGACTCTCGAACTTTGGACCAGCAACTGGACAACATGGCCAAACTGTTGTGGAAGGGCGGTGAGCCAAAGTTTGGAACGACAGACGGAAATAACAAATGGGCGGCATCGAAAGTGAGCGATTAATTTTGTTTTTGGTGATTTGCCCTTTGGTTATTCGCAGTTTTTCTGTGGGGAGAAGGAGCGTGATTTGTTCTATCGCGAGCTGTACAAAATGAAGGCGCGAAACGAAAAAGTGTTCAACGGAGTCTTAATCATTGGGGCCGGGGAAAGTGAGGTAAGCATTGGGTACCAATCTGATCAGACTGCCGCGGTGATCACTGATCAGGATGAAAATGACCAAATGGCCTTTCATCTTTTAAGAAAAGAAATGTGCTCTTGAAGAAGCTTGATGAGGAGCTGTACTGCGCGGAAGAGGTAATTTTTGCATAATCCAGTTGTTAATTTATTACGCCAATCCCAGACGGAGGAGCGCGGGTTCTTCCAACGTCTTTGGAATGGATTGTTTGGGTGAGGGGAAGGGGAAGGAACGGACGGAATTGGATTTGATCGGAAAGCATTTTAATTGCGATATTTTCCCGTATTTTTGCAAAAGGATAAACGACCGCTAAACAAAAGAAATATTATGCATTTGTGAGGCAAAATTTGTTCGATTGGGAGAGCAAAAATGGCAGAAATGGGAAAAAAGAGTGAATTCGCCGAAATCATTGGCCAAAGTGCCTCAGGCAATGTCCAAATTGTCCACGATTATCGTCGACATTGGCGCAAAAAGACGAATCACGCGCAGAAATGTCTGAGCGTCGGCCACGGTGAAGCCTTTGAGCAGTCCGTCCTCCATGTCGATGATGACGTCACTGCGGTTGCATTTGTCGATGCCCGGCAAACATCTGACAACAAAAACAACAATTCAGAAGCTTCGCTTTTCTCTTTCCCGGTCCCGGATAGGGGAAAAGCTCAAATTCAAAGCGCTGGTTATAAAACGCCGAAGGCTCATGCAACTTTCGGTTTTCTTTTGTCAAAATGTCAACAGAAATTAATCAAAATCAGTCTTTTACCCAACCATCCCACGCATACCGCTTGAAGTCTGCAGCCCAGTAAAGCGAATTTGGCGCCCTTCCCCATGCGCGACGATGTGCGTACTTCTTCTGGTGATTCTTTTGCTCATCAAAATACACTACGCGAATGTCTTTCAGCAGCACAACCTTTGGCCGAAGAGTCCCAAAGAAGAACTTCTTGATTATGAGGATCTCGTCGGTCAATTTGCAGAACTCATCCGAGTAAAGCACTTGGGAACGGCCATACTGCTCGAGCAAAGTTTCACGATGGTATGCAGAAAGCATTTTGAAGGCGTTAATAAAAAGGAATCTCTTAAACGAACAAAGTTTGGCCCAGCAATGAAGGGGATAAGTGAAATGATGAAAGAGGGGGAGGGGGGGGGGGGGGTAAAGCCCCGAATGGGAATTGTGTTTGGTGCGCGGCGCCGTGCATCATCATCATTAGAAGGCGGTCAGTTCCTCCTCAGACACTAATTACCCCACCCCACTAATCTCTGTTTACGACCATGTTAAATTTGTGAATGTCAAATGTGCACAACATAAAATGGCACTCAAAGAAAACCTTTTTTTAAATAACAAAATGAAAGAAGTGGTGGAAAAAAGGGGGTGGAGAGAATCTCCCCCTCCCCCCCCCCCCCCCACCACCACCGCCCACACTTTAGTGAGGAGGGAATTAATCCAAAAATTGGAATGTAAAGTGAATGGAGTGAATGCTGGGCGTTACGAGAAGCTTAAAAGTCGTTCTGATATCGGATTAGCGATATTTGGCCATCGAAATTAGTCGTTTGGTAATAGCATTTTGCCGGCTTCGTGCTAAAATAGGCAAAATTAAGCATTGACGGATTTTTAAACATTTGGGAGAGGGGCGGAAGACTTACAACGGATGATTTGCCGACCGATGGGTGTCCTTTTGCTAATCGCTTGCCCTCCCCCCCCCCCCTTTCCTTCAGTCATTCGCCGTCCCATCCTCCCCCACTTTTACCACTTTATTACGTCGCATCATTAAATGCCATCATCTTTTGCGTAAGCATTGGACGAAACAACAAAAATGCCATGGCAGCATAAAGAATGGATGATGCGATTGCGATACATCGTGCAATTAGCCAAATGTGCACAGATGGCGGATCTCTGACTCATTGAAATACTTATGTTTTCGCCTATAATTGTTCCATTAATGGAACAAAATGACGAAACGTGCCATTTTGGTGCGAAAGCATATCCAAATTACCACCAATATCAAAATGGGAAACCCAAAATGTTTATTTATTTATGTCGTCTGTTCTACCCCATTTACACAATTTAGCTCGGAGAGGTGCCGGTTGTAGACGTGCACGACTTTGAATTGGTGAACTTTTCGTAAGGACTGAGTGGGGCAAAAAGGATGGAATTCGGTGGGACTCGAACATCAATCAAATGCTGTTCGGACACGCTAGGAAAATGACAGAATTTCAGAAAATTGCCTTTAGTGGGATGCACTGCGGAATCATTGGCATGAATGAAGCTGTTCTAAAAATTCAATATCTGATCATTTAACGAGTAAACAACCGAAAACAGTTAACAACAATAAAAAACAAAATGACCAAAATAAGAATCCGTTTCTTCAAACATTCTTCTGTTGCTGAGTTGTGCAGTTCATCCTTCCCATGGATGGTCAGCCCTTGCTCTTCTTCTTCTTCGTCGGGCTCTGCTGCTCTTCCTCCTCCCCTTCTCCTCCGATTGGCTCCTCCATCCCCACACTCTTCTTCGCCTTCTTCTTCTGCCCCTTCTCCCTCTGTTGCTGCTGGACTGCTTCTTCTCCCTCTTCCTCCTCTTCTCGAGGCCGTTTCACCGCCTTTTTTGCTTTCTCCGGTTGTTGATGCTCTTGTTGTTCTTCAGTCTGTTCTGTTTCTTTTTTTATCGTCATATCGTATTTTGCGTCATAGTGGTGCACTTCTCTGAAGACATTTTAATTTGTCTATCGGAGATATAACTCCAATTCTCACTAACTTTTTGAAGGTGTAAGCGCCCTTTGGCGCCTGTTTCACGCCCGAAAAGCGTTGTTTCTTCGCCCCTCCTCGAGAGTCCGCCTCTTTTATCGCCTGCTCAATGTACGCCCGTGCATCGATTCCATGTTGGTTGCCCAATGATTCGTCACAAAGTGCGTCAACCCGAGTCGAAAGCGACACTTTGGCTGCCAATTTTCGCGCTATCTGTTCAATTAAAAAATGGACTTTGAAACTTATTTCTCCGGTTTATTTTTCATTAAATTTATTGCGTTGTTTTAACCTTTCCCTTCGACTTTTGGCCAGATTGGGTGACCAGTTGAGCATGATAAATTATCCCATATTTCGGCGTGTCTTTCTTCGTTTTGAGTGCCCTAAAAAGCGCTTTTTCCGCTCCCAAAATTTGTACTGTCGAAGCAGGACATTTGGCCAAGGCCATCAGAGAACCTGTGCAATTTCGTTTTAAACAACGAACTCAATCTTCAATTTAAGTAATAACTCACCAGCTTTGGAGACAAGCCGTGCGCCGATCAGTTCTCCAAGCAAAACGGTAAGATTGGGTGCAAGTGCGTTCATTCGGTTCTTCAAATATTCGTGCAATTGTGCGCGGTATTGCGCTAATTCGATAATCTGGTCGCACAATTCGATAATGTGCACCAAGTCCAACTCTGAAATGTCCGTCCCCATGCTGATCTCAGCCTCCTGGCGCACGCGTTCGGCCAGTTCCTCCGGCAAAATGGTACTTAAATCAGCAGCCAAAGCATTCTGCTTCATACCAATGGCTTTAACGCACTTAAAAGAAATTTTAAAAAGTCTGTGTAATTTATTTGTGTTCGTTTTAGGGAAAATCAAATGTTTGTTTTTCTCGTGCAAAATACACTTTCGACTTTTTTTTATTTCTACATTTTGGATGATTTGTTTCTATTCTACCATTTGAATACCTTTGCATAAGCTTGAGCATCAGTAAGAAGCTTGCCCAGCTCGGGGAAATGCCATCCATACCATTCCCGACATCGCATAACATAATTGTTCAATTCCTTGTCCAAATCGTCCAAAAGCGACACGGCCTTCAAAGGAATGAAACACATAAAGCATGAAATATTTGCCAAAAACAAAATTGCACCTGGACAATCATCGTGTCTATTTTCTCTGGGTTAAACTTCACTTTGTACCGCCCAATGGAATGCGCCACCCCCAGTCGCATTGCGTTCAATTCTTGCTGTTGTCTCATCTCCCAAAAACTCGCCAACATTTGCACGAATCGAACGCATCAGTTCAGAAATTGCACTGTTATGCAAACATTTGATGTCCATTGCGTTCTGAATTTGATGTAGGCATATTTAAACAAGGGCAACTTTTTCTAATATAAAAATACCTTAATAAGTTTTCCAATTTGTGTGTCATCCACCGCCAATTTCTCCATCGGATCGGTGATGCTTTTCTTCAAATAACGCTTCAGTGTTTTATCCAGTTTTCCATCACTTAAAGCCGTAGCACTTGCCACAGCCTCTGCGATCGTTTTGTATTTTTTGAAAGAAACCAATTGGAGCCTTTCAAAAAAGGTTTTAGGCAATTAATTAAACTCAAATTTTTCCTCACGTTTTGTTCTCACCGCTTGCAAATTCATCCCATATATCGTCGACTCGTTGAAGAACGCTTTCATCCCCGAGCTGATAAAAAAACCAAATTAAATTTTTTAATTGTGATCATTTGTTTTTAAATTGTTAAGCAGATACCCGAAAAAGTGCGTATCCTGCAGAAGTTTCAAAAAGCACTAACATAATGAAGCTAAACGATTTAAACATTACAAATAGGTGGGAATATGAACACGATTTAATAAAATGCAACGATTTGCTAAACGTTTGCCTGTTGAACGATTGTGGGTAAATTTATTCTTTAGCGATTTTGTAATTGAAAGCAAGATAAATTAAGACTACAAAATACCAATTAAAAAACATTCCAACCATCACAGTCCGAATATCTCTTCTCCTTGTTTAATGTGTTCAGCTGAGATACCTCTTCTTGAGTTAGATTAACATTCAGAAAATCAACATTTGATGAAATTCTCTCCGGATTCTAAAATTAAAATAATGCACTTTGTTATATTGTATGACTCAGACACAACAAAAAGCAAATAACTAATAATGTTGTAGGTTTGTTGGGAAAAAATAAAATTTTCGAAGTCGAGAAAGTGTTTCTAGGGGTGTTCGGGGGAGTAGAATACGAATCCTGACCTCCAACCAATTCCGAACCCGAATTCGAACAATTTTTCAAAAATTCGTGTTCTACGCCATGTCATATTCGTGTTCTACACCATCGAAAAGCCCCAGAAACACGACGCTTTGCATGTTTTAAAAAAGATATATATTCTTTTCAAAAGTAGGGACAACAGCCTAAACTATTACCGGAAAATCATTGCAGAAGATGAGGAGGGGAAGAGCCCCACTCCCTGCCTCGATTTTAAAAAGACAATTCTATTTTTGCAGCAATTCTCTTAACAAATCCCTCGAAATCCGATCCCCGGATAAGGCCCCGAGCAGTCACTCACTTTTGACTTAGGTATAATTCCTACACCTTGTTGATAAGAAAATGCCAGAAGAATTTGCTAAAAGGGAGGATGAAGCTGCATAAAATATAGACGAAAACATCTTAAATTTAAAACGATGTTGTTTCTACCCACTGGAATAGTAGCTTTATGCTTTTTAGCCGTAGAAACAATGAGTGGGTCCTTATAGAGAGAGGATGAGTTGGCGCCAAGTGGAGTGTGTGCCTTAAAAATCGAAATTCCTTACTTTTAGTGAAAACAGTTAAACACCTGGAAGAAAATGTTTTTCTGCTTGCAATACGCACTCAAATTTGGCCGAGTCAAATATGGATGAAATTCGCACTGATTTACAGTCGGCCTGTACTTAACTGTGTCCCACAACTCGTCAATGTGACGACTTTCGTAATTAGAAACACCGATTGAGCGCAACGAACCATTATCTGACATAGGAAAGGGATGGATGGCTACAAACAGGCCAACAAAAAGCAAAAAGGCTTTGTACAATTTAGCTAGGCTCAGTCGAATTTTCAAATTAAAAGATTAAACCAATCAAACTTTTGGACTGGAGTAACTTGAAGATACTACAAGTTTAGCGCATTTATGTACCTTTATACTGCTCAAATACGCGATAAATTCGCATTCTGTGTTCCGGATTCTTAGCATTCTTATCGGAAGACCCCCAATCCTTTGGATAATGAACGAGCAACAAATCAATGTAGCTGAACTCGATGATATATCAGATGAGAAGCAAAAATAACTTTGTCTGCAAAGCCTGGATTGAATGTTCCACCATCGCCATGGCATTGTCCTCAACATTTGGTGAGCGAATGTTTGCCTTTGTAACAATGAAAATATCTTCTCTCTTCAAGTTATGTTTGGGCAGCAATTTCTGAAAATTCCATTCACAAGGAGATAAATATTAGTTCTAATTAATTTGTGGGAGTACCGATTCCCCAAAACGCCAAGGACAGCGACAGACCTTAAAAGCATTTCCCAATTCCTTTTCGTTCCGATAATAATTTGCAGTGTCAAATAGACGATAACCACTTGACAATGCCGCATCTACTGCAACATCAACATCCTTTTGATCCCACAGTCCGTACGTTCCCAATCCGATCAGGGGAATTTCCGTTCCATCTAGCAAATAAACGCTGGCGCCTTGGAGTCCAGCAAAGCGCACCATAAAATTGAGGGAGCGTTTTTTTTAATTCTTTACTCTCTAGCTCAAAAAAAAATTGTATTACAAATAATAAATTTAGTATTAAATGATAAGCATAGTGTTTCGAAGATCTGTGTATAGGTAAGTCGGTGTTTTTAATCAAAAATTCTTCTTTTCGAAGTGCGACAAA
This sequence comes from Globodera pallida, assembly GCA_020449905.1. Classification (NCBI taxonomy): domain Eukaryota; kingdom Metazoa; phylum Nematoda; class Chromadorea; order Rhabditida; family Heteroderidae; genus Globodera; species Globodera pallida. Next base: position 1,367,471 of record JAIXHY010000010.1, on the reverse strand, counting down.
CTCGGTTTCTGAAGGTAAAAAGAGGAGAGAACGCCAAATGAATAGAACATGTTAGAGTAAAAAGGAAAAGCGAGATAGTGCAGGGGTTTTCTCTACACGGTGAGAAAATAAAAAAAGGAGCGAAAAAAATACATTGACCCATAGTGTCGCTTCCCAACAAAAATGTTTTCTGTGTTTTTTTTGTTGTTGATTTTTAGACGTGTTTGAAAATTTATCATTCACTTTTTGTTAGCATCATAAAATTGTGTTGTATTGATAAAATATGAGCGAGGGAAACGAACAAGCACAACCTGAGCAGGAGCAACAGCCCCCGCAAGTTGCGGATAAGGGAAGCGAAGATGGCGGGACGGAGCAGCAACAGGCAGATGTGCCACCAGCACAACACCAGCAATTGTGATATTCTTTGACAGCTAACATTAGATTCATAATTTTAGGTTTGATCCACGTCTTCCATTTCCACCTCATCAAATGCGCCCGGGATTTCATCCTCGTTTTCCTCCATTCCCGCCCAATGGTATGGGTGGGCCTCCAATGCGGCCGCCTTTCCGTCCGCCTCCAAATTTCCCGCAACAGCCCGGAGGCCCTGAGAACTTCCCATCATTTTTCAACAATCCGAATGCATTACAGCACAGAAGTGAGATATAAGCGTATTTAGCTATCATTTCCATTTCTTACATAGGTTTTTATTCTCTTTCGGGATTCAAACTATGCTCAAAAGTGTATATTAAAGGCTAGCTGAGTTTTTTAGTGAATGCGATACACGGAATGCCAAGGCTATTTGGATCGATGAATATGGGAACTCACTTAACAAACTCAAACCAATCAATTGCAGTGGGAGCACCAGGGGGACCACTACCTCCACGTGGGCCACCGCATATGGGCTTGGGCGGGCCGCGGCCGCCATTTCCGCCGAATTTCGGTCCTCCGCCAGGATTCAGACCCCCGCCGGGGATGGCCGGGCCACCTATGGGCATGCCTCATTTTGGTCCACCAGGCGCAGGTCAGCAAGCGAACGGACAAGCACAGCAACCGATGGGACAAGCCGAACGGCTAAAAAAGGTTGCATAATTTGCATTTTGGACGTAATTACTGCTATTTAGTTGGCTGGCATCGCTTCCGACAAAGATCTTTGGATTGAGACAAAAAACAGTGAGGGTAAATCCTACTTTTACCATTCCGGAACACGCGAAACCGTCTGGGACCGACCGGAATCGGCAAAAGCGATTGTGATGGTTCAGGATGAGCTGCATAAACTTGTGGAGCAAGCTCAAAAGGATGAAAAACAAGGTTTGGGTCATTATCATATTAGCTCAGCGCTAATTATATCATTTTTATTTTTTATATATCAAATTCAAAAAACAATTGGCTTGGTAAGTGCCACAACATTGCAAATTCTTAGTATTCTATGAATAAATTAACCATTGTGTCAATCATCAACGACTCTTGCAAATTTCTTACTTAAACTTGTTAGGATTTTAAAACTAATTAGATCTCGAGATATTCTCACTGATTCGAAAACTAATCAATTCTAGATCGCAATGTAAGTCAGAAATCAAAATGGCTTAGTAAAACAAAAAATGGGAGAAATGGTCTTAAAAATTACAAAGAACAGATGCTTATGTCGTTTTCCTTTTAAAACTTTGTGCAGAAAAAAAACAAGAAGCCATCTCATAATATTCGCCTCAGCTTTTAAACATCAGTCGACCATTCGCAATGTGAGGAGGCGACGGGCTCTGTCCGTTCGCTCCGTTGCTGAGGACACCCCCACACTCGTTCACCTCCGGATGAGCTTTTTCTCATCTTCAATAGTGCATTGTAAAGTTGCCTATTTTATAACCTGAGAGAGATGCATAAATCTATAGTAAATAGTTAACACTGATCTGAAATCGATCGGGATGTTAAAATTAGATTCAACAACGATACTGTGTCAGGGATGCCGCTGATTTAACAAAATTTTGATCTCTGAAGCTTTTAGGGGTTGAGATAGGTACGAAAATCACATGGGCGGAATTTTTAAATTTCCTGTTTTTCAATTTTCTCCTTTCACTTGTCGCTACGAACGATAGCATTTATCGACACAAGTGGGTTTACGAATAATAATCTGGGACCCGACCCATCATTTTTCAAAAACCAGAATCGGCGGTGTCTCTGTTGTGGGGACAAAGTTCCAAATGGGTTGACATTTTACTATAATATGATTAAATCAGTATAACTTTGGCTAAATGCAAATGATTAAAAAAACTAAAAGTAAGTGGCATAATCAGAATTTTTGGATGTATTCATGCGTATTAATGACTGACTGGCCGCTGCTTTAGTTAAATTTGAGGAATTTTGTCCCCACGTCAGAGCTATGTCAAAGTCACATTACAACACAAAGTATTAAAGTTACGACCTTTGACTAGGCTCTTCAATGGGATCATATTATAATCTGTCTTACATATCATTCACTATTCCTATCCATACTTTTTTTTACATTTTTTGATAATTTCTTTTTTTTAAACATAAATTTTCATTTACACTGGAACCGCCTTTCTTTCTACGTTTTTAAGTTTGGTATTTTAGAGCAACAAAATGGTGCACCTGGTGGATTTCCTCCGTTCATGATGCCGGGCTTTCCTGGCGGTGGCCCGACAAATCCAAACGATGCTTGGCAAGAATTCACGGCTCAAGATGGACGCAAGTACTACTACAACTTCGTCACGCGTGAAAATATCTGGACAAAGCCGAAAGCTTTCGCTGACAGAGAAGGTATTCGTACATTACGGATGGCGCATATCGGTACATGTCTTATGATGCCTAACCTAGCTCATTTGAACTGTGTATGTGTGGTCTCCCGAGTTCTGAAAGTCTAAATGCTAAATTTTGTCTTGAGACTTAGTTGAAGGTTAATACTAATAGGTATAATTGAACAACATTTAGCTGCTGCTAAAGAAAACGGCGGACTCCCTCCAAATATGTCACCACAATTCCAAGCAATGGCTGCGATGGCGGCAATGGGAGCTGCTTCGGTTACCCCCGTTGCCGGCGTGGGTTACGCGGGATTCCATCCAAACATCTCAGCAGGGGGGCCCCTGGCTTCAATGTCAAACGTCTCAGTGAGCGGAAAGGACAAGTCCAGGCCCGTGAGCAGCACTGCCGTAGCTGGTACTCCGTGGTGTGTTGTTTGGACAGGGGACAATCGAGTCAGTTTTTAAAAAAAATTATTTTTTACATTTTAATTATCGGTTTTATGTGTTTTTCTACAACCCGAGTACGCGCACATCCGTTTGGGAGCGTCCTCCGGAACTTTACAACCGCCCCGATGTCGATTTGCTGGTCTCAAAGCCACCCCCATCAAGTATTAATTATATTTTAAACGTTGTCCGTACCCTCCGGGTTTCACCCAGACTGTCCGGGTTTTGGACTTGGTTCGGTCCGATGCGCAGAGAAAATACGGGTATCTGGGCCTGGTTATTGTTAAATTCCGATTTCTAATTGTTTCTGCTTTAGAAGAACAAAATGGAGGCAAAGGTAAAAAACGTCAGAAAGCAGAAAGCGAAGATGAAGAGGAAGTTGACGAGATGGTTGAAGAGAAAGGGTCCGATACTTCCGGTACCGAAGATTCGCCTGAGTTGCAACCAACAAAGAAGAAATCGCGCAAAGAAAAGAAGTAAGTGCCCTTATGGAAGGTGGGTTTTAAAGTGTAAGAGGTATCACTACTCAATCCCAGCGCTTTTATTAGAGGCGGCGTGGTGTAGTGGTCTACCAGATCGGTCAGGTCAACCGAACGCACTGGTTCGCACCCAGTCGTTTAACCCTTTTATACCAGCGACCGGCCGCCTTATTATTAGTGTCTCTATGATGAAGCATTTTATGCAGACCAATTATGAAGACATTTACCGAGTTCTGAGAGACTATTAAGAAAAAGTGTGAGTATTAGTGCCGAGCAGATCCGATATTTTTATGAGGTCTATTCGTTAAAAACCGTGGACATGTATATACCTACCCCAGTGAGACGTATAAATTTTGGAGTAATTTGCTTATTCTGCTTTTTTACAGTTAGTCTAATTTGTGCAATTTTAGAGCTGAAAAAGAAAAGGAGAAACAGAAGCAGGAACAACAGCAGCAACTTCTGCAAAAACAACCCAAACAACCATTGCCAATACAAGTAGAAAAACCTGTTGACCCGGCAATACAGGCTGAACTGGACGCACAAAAAGAGCGTGAAAAGGTTGTTATTTGAGAAGGCTCGTGTGCAAATTACACAAAACAATGTTTAGGTTCCGTTAGAAGAACGCATTAAACAGTTTCGTCAGCTGCTGGAGGACAAAAAAGTTAGTGCGACCAGCTCTTGGGAGAAGGAACTTTCAAAGGTATTTTTTGGTTGTTATTTAAACAAAAAAAAAGTGCAATTTTCTTTAGATTGTTTTTGATCAGCGCTACCTTCTTCTCAGCACTGTGGAACGAAAAGCTGCTTTTGAGGCGTATTGTCGTGAACGGGCTGAAATCGAACGCTCAGAGAAGAAGAAAAAGGCCAAAGAAGCCAAAGAGGGTCTTTTTAAGCTCATGGAAGAGGCAAAACTGCACGGAAAGTCTGTTTGAACTTTAAAAAAAAAAGGAAAAATCAAACTATTCTAGATCGACATTTGCATCTTTTTCTACAAAATGGGTCAAGGATTCTCGTTTCAAGGCGGTAGAGAAGATGCGTGATCGAGAGGCCTATTTTAAGGATTACGTTGAAGAGTTGTACAAAAAAGAAAAGGAAGAGAAAAAGAAGGAGCGGGAGAAGGTTTCGCTTATTCAACATCGCTATGTAATTATCATTTAAATTCAGGCCAAAGAAGAATTCAAAGCACTTCTGAGTGAGCAAACTGAGCTGAGACGCAATTCCATTTGGGCAATCGTGAAGAAACGGCTGGAAAAAGAGGCACGCTTACAAAAACAAACATTTGGACAGCGAGACTCGACAGCGCCTCTTCGAGGAATATGCGAAGGAGTGTCCTGAACCTACAGAGGTCGAACTAATTAACATTAAAAATTATGAATGCAACAAAAAAAGTTCAGGAAGAGGAGGAAGAAGCGAAGCGATTGGCAGCAGAGTCTCTCGAGGCTTCCAATGAAAAGAGACGGTCGGGTGATCGCGATCGATGACGGAGCAGAAAATGGTGAGAAGAGGAAGCGGAAGGAGCCGCTTACTGCAGAAGAAAAGGCGTTGGAGGATCGGAAGAGAGAGGTGGCTGAGGAACTCGGAGAGCACCTGAAGGAACGAAATCGGGAACATGAACGACATAAAATTTATGAGCATGAGCAAAATTTCAAGGCGCTTCTAGTGGATTTGGTATGGAACAAAGAATATGCAATGAGTTTTTAGGGCTCCTTTTAAATGTTTTCCCATTTAGATAAAACACACTGATATCAGTTGGCACGACGGCCGTAAACAGCTGCGAAAAGACACACGATATCAGAATTGTGATCTGTTGGAAAAGGACATCAAGGAACGACTGTTCAAAGAACACGGGCGCGAGTTGGAGAGGAAGAGACGCGATGTGTTTTTCCAGGTAAATTGTTTGGCTCGCATGGTTATGAAAGTAAAACTAAACATGTGTCTCTAATAATTGCCGGCTTCCTTACCTTAATTTATTTTAGCTTTTGGATGAGCATCAGGACGTAACGTTCACAACCCGCTGGCATTCTGCCAAAAAGGTCATTGCCGAGGATGAGCGCTTTCAATAGATTGAAGATGGATGATAAGGCCAGTTTTGAATTTTTGTGGCGCAATTTAAATTGGTTAAACCACTGTTTGCTAGAAGTTGGAGCAGGACTACAGAGAATGGATGGATCGCCGGCGCTCCCAGGCATTAGACGACTTTGAAACACTGCTTCGTGAGACAAAAATCATCACCTATAAGTCGAAACAGATGATAACCGAGAATGAACAGCATCTAAAAGACATTTTGGCGGTGTTGGAGGTCCACTTTCTTTCTCTGCATAAATTCAAAAAAAGTTAAGAACGACAAGCGCTACCTCGTTCTGAAGGACCGTCCCAGCGAGCGTGAACGCATTCTCGATGACTATTTGGACTCGTTGGATCGAAAAGGACAAGCCTCCGCCGCCTACTAGGAATGAGGATCCGGATCGTCGACGGAAGTAGGTGATGAACAACGAGGGATGGAAGGATATTTTTGATGATCTTTTCATGTTTTCTCTATTATTAAAATGGACAACTTCTTAGAAATTCCCAATTTGAAAAGTCTGTGAATTTTGTTGAACTTTAAACGCTGCTGGCAGATGAGTTTGCATAAAGATTTGTGGTTGGTTCAGGAACAGCTGCATTACGGTCTCAAGCAAAGGTTTTGTTGGGTCGGTATTAAGGATAAAATTGCAGAAAAGCGTTTTCTTATTGGTTTATATCGCTTCTAAATGCATTTAACTGATCTACTGTATTCAATCAATATGTGTTTTGTGGGATGAGAATTGGCCATACATAAGCAAAACCTTATGATCCCTCCCCCCCCCCCCCTACCAAAAACCTCCATTACTTTCCCTTTCTGTCCATTTCATTCAATTTTGCTGATTATTATCCTTTTAAACTAACTTATCCAATCGACCGATACAAATGTATTCCGATATTGAGTTGGGCGAATGGAAGGGTGGAGAAAAATGTCGCTGTTGAAAGGCGAAACTGAGAATGTCTTATTGATATCAAGGGAAGGAGGACAAGCAGTGAGGGAACGCGATAACGGGCAAACGGTCGGAATAAGTGACGGTGAGGGGGAACTCGGCCGACAGTCGTCCTCATCGGCAGCAGAGGCAACTCATTCTCCTCTCTCTCCATCACTACCGCCGCCATCGTCGTCGTTGTCGCTCAGAGCAAAGATGGCGTCGGATGGACAGCGTCAAGTTTGTTGGGGTTGAGAGAGGTGGAGGTCAACAGGAATGGACTGGAAGCGTAAAATAATGGGTTTAAACTCGAAAACGGGTGGAAAGAAGGGTTAGAAAATGGAAAACCTGTTTATTGTACACAGGTTGTAGGGCGATGCCAAATTCGTCTTCATCACCTTTTGTTTTATATGTTGCCAGAAAAAAAAATCCATAACTCTGGTTGTTGTGGTTTGGGAAGTTTGTTTTCTCTTTTCCTTGACATTACATATGTCTTGTGTCTGCTATTTATCTATTCGTTCATCCTAAAGGATCAACTTCAATCAGTCTCCCAAGAGCGTTCTCCGCCTTCAGCTGGAATTTACTACACAGCAGCAGCAAATCAGCTGCAGCAACACTATCCTCAACACGTCCACTTCGACATGAACAGTTCTTCGCCACCAAATTCCACTCAGTTTAATACGAACAGCCAGCATGAATTCCATGACAATGAGACGTTTGACGGCAGTGAAGACACGCCGGCACAAGTGGGAGGTGGGCAACGCTCATAAATGTTAAAGAAATTGCATAATTTTTAACCGCATATTGATTTTGAGGGCGCTATTTTGACAAAAGTCTTGCTCATTTAATTAGAAGTCGGATTTAGGCCCGTCGGTGACTTGCCGTGTATGCGAGACAGAAATCCCAATTGAAGGAAGGTCTAGCCAACATGTCGTCCGCTGTTTGCAATGTAATGAGGTTGTTCGCTCATTTTGGTTTTAACTCGAATCAAAATCTCTGAACGGTATAATCGTTAAATTGGTTAATTTCTCTCGGAAGGTAACTCCAATTCGAGCCGCCCCTCCCGGCAAAAAGTACGTGCGCTGTCCCTGCAATTGTCTGTTGGTCTGTAAGGCCACTTCGACACGGATCGCCTGTCCTCGGCAGAACTGCCGCCGTGTGATAACCCTCGTCAACGGACCGCCGAATTCCGGAGTGCCAGGGGACAGCCATCCGAGCGCCGGTCGGCACTTGCAGAGTCCAATGCGCTTATTGCCAGGACATTTTCATGTTCAACACTCTCACTAATCAGCTGGCAATTTGTCCGCATTGCAGAAAAAGGTGTGAAGGGGTCAGTTTAGATGACCCCACTTAAATTAAACAAAATTACTAGAAAGGAAAAAAATCGTTGACAGATATAACTTAGAGGGTTTGTGCAAAATGTTTTTTAATGAATCAAAATCAAAGAAAATTTTGTTTGAGCTCTTCCGTTGGTGCCGGTTACACACGTTCCCGTTCACTGCTCTACTGTGTGATCCTCTTGGTCAGCAGCCTCTTTCTAATCGGAGTCATTGTGAGGAAAGGGAAAAGTTTAAATTGAATTAAGGGTTTTCATCGAGTAATCGGATTAACCGAGGCTTTTTTTTAATCTCAAGTGCTAATTTTATTTCTTAGGTGGCCATCGCCCACGGCAACAACTCCTTCTTCATGTACGCGTTCATGGCTATTTTGCTATTTGCTTGTGCCTTTCTCGCGCATCGTTTTGTATTTTATGCACGCATTAAAGTCAGCCAGGTCAGAAGAAGCACATCCAACCACAAGTTGAACACTAACAAACAACATTCAGGTCCTCGGTCCCTTGTAATGTGAGAGGACCAGAAAATGGCCTACGATCAAAAAATTTCACATTAATTGCTCATTCCGAAGATGGAGCCCGATGAAGTCATTCTTTCCTCCATACATTCAAACACTGATATTTGCTTGCTTATTTTAGTTATTTCCAATTTTTGCATGTTATAAGTGTATCTAAGTAATAAATTTTTAAGTGTCTGTTCTGATGTAAACACAACTTTTTTCAAAATCCTAATGGATCAGTAGGAGTGACGTTAAACATACCTCCTGGACAAATCCCGGCTCACGTAGATTTTACGCTTTACTGGTACGCCCGGGCTGCCCGCCCCGTTTTCTTTTAAATTCATTAAATATTTCCAATTAGAATTTTGTTATCCGGCGGTGTACTTCAGGGATGGGCGCCGACGACTTCAGAAAATTTCGGAAATCGGATTTCTGAGGCCTAAAAAAATTTCGGAAATCGGAAATCGGAATTCCGGGGTCTCAAAAAATTTCGGAAATCGGAATTCCGACCCCAAAAATGTCGGAAATCGGAAAGTCGGAAATCGGAATTCCGCCCATCCCTGGTTTACTTCATGCACTGGCGCCGCATCTCATGTTTGCCTGTCATTTCACTCGTTCAATTCTTAAAGTGCCCAGTCCCACCGAATTCCTCTTTATTTTGCGTATTCTTTCCCCAATTGACTATCGATCGATTGTTCATTTTTCTTTGGCCACGGCTGCCACTGCTTATTCATTGGTTGCTGTCCCTCTCTCTCACTCACTATCAGTTACATTCATCTTAGAAAAGGCGAAGTCTGGAACCTACCACTGTTTTGGGATTTCCGGATTAAAAAAACCAAAAAACCTTCGACAAAATGATCCGGAAAAGTGTCTCTACATACATATCTATAATTATTTAATAAATGTATGTATCAATTGAATTTTTTTTTATAAAAATCATTTTTGGCGAGAGTAATATTGTACAGCGTTAAAAATTCAGCTTAAAGGTGAAGGAATGCGTTGGCCGAGCAGTCTGCGGGTAGACCAGGAGATTCTGTTGAGCACGGGCCATTCCGTGCAGAGACTCAAAATGTATCCTTATTTTGATGCTGCTCATTACATTTTAGTGAGTAAGGGTCGATTATTCCGGAAAAATCCTCCTCTTTTGTTCGTTTTAGATGATTTTGTCGGTTCGCGAGGATTTGGGCTCGAATTTTGCGGCATTTTCAAGACGCCATCCTTTCAGCTGCTGGCTGTCCTCCATGGTCGTTTGTTTTGCGGGCAGTTTTCTGGCCAACTTTCTTCTGGGAGAACCGCTTGTGGCTGTCTTCAGACGACAAGAGGACATTTTGCTGGTGAGGGAGGCTCTAAGAACGGGTGGGGCGGTCTTTTGGTTATCAATTCCATTTAAAAAGGCGACTCTGATTTGGTACTTCGTCTTCTACTCTCCCTTTGACATACTCTACAAATTCGCGAAGTTTACACCTGTGAAAATTGTGCTCAGTTTGATGAAGGAATGTCAAAGGGTTTACAAGGTCAGCTGGACTTACATTTGGGGTTTGAACGAAATTTTAATACTTAAGTTTGAATAGGCAAAAACTTAAGAATAGTGGAACTGCTTTTCCATATAAGATACCCATTCGATTCCCCTCGATGAGACAAAACGAATGGTACCATTTTTAAGCTGAGATACAGCTCCACAAAGTTGACAAAACTAAAGTGGTGAGACCCTCTTGGTAAAAATTTATGGAAAATATTTTTTATTCTAAAAATTGTCTGAAATTTATTTGATGCACTAATTACGAATTTCGTTTGAAAATAAAATTGAGAATTTAAAACAGGGGTTTGAACAAGAGCTATCGATTGATGCCAAATTTGTTGAGGGTCCACAACAAAAACGAAAACCTTCAAAAATGAAGTTTTGCGCAAAAGCTTCAATATCCGTATATTATGTTGGAAAACGGGACATGTGAATCGTTCAGATAAACCATGGAGTGCTCTACGCCGCGAAACTTTACCCCAATGCCTATCTCATCCATATAATCGTCGGCACTGCGAAAGGGCGCCGGGTCGGGAATAATCCGGACATTTGAGCAGGTGGCCAAGATTATATAGAAAATCCATCCAACTGGCATTGTCCGGTTTAGCTGATTCGCGGGGTTTGGATGCCATCCCAAGTCGAAGTTCTTCGGCCCTCCTTCACCACAAAAGCTTGTGTGATCGCTGCTGTGTTGTTCACCGTGGACAAGAGCAGCGGCTACATGAACTTACCCCATGAGATCATTTACTTGGCAAGTGTTTTTAGACCAAACAGCACATTTTTTTAGGTTTTCTTTTTTAAAAAAAATATATTTGGTGTATTTGCAGGGCATTGTTCTGTTCTTTGTCTACTTCAAACTGAGTGCCATTCTGCTCCAAGTGACCGATCCGTTGCTGCCCTTGGAGAATCTGTTCTGTGCCATATTTATGGGCGGCATTTGGGACGCTCTTTCCAGGTCCGAAACCGATATGATTGAAGTCTACACTTAGGCATTTTATAGAGCGATTGTGGCCTCGCACGACAGAAAGACGGCCAATGGGAAAGTGGAGAACGGAACAGCGCAAACTGAGCACAAAAAGGAACAATGAAATGAATATCATTGGGGGAGGGAGGCGGGGGGGATACTTTCCCCTAAACATTTTCACTCCGATAAACGCACACTTCTTTCTCTCTTTCCTTTCATCCGAGTCATTCGCCCAGCTTTAAACAAAAATGCTCATTTACCGTTCATCGACGGATAATCTCACATACGATACGTGAACATATTGTAATTACATAGGCAAGTTGTGCTTTTGTAAATACATGTCCACCGCCATTCATTCTTTTCCTATGTTTATAATTGTGCATTGTATGAATTTTTTTTTAATGATGTGTAGATTCTTAATGAACGTTGAGCATATCGATCGGCGTTTTCTTTGGAAAAATAATTTACTTGAAGGTTGTTGATATATTTGTTTAAATATATGTAGGTGTGAGGGTTAGGGTAAACTGGGGGGGGGGGGTTGTTTTTGTGTGGTCCATATTTTCTTCAAACAAAAATGGGAGTGCCATTCCTTTTTATGCGCATTTATGGTAAAATTAATTAGGAAATTAAAGTCTTCCGCTTCCTTCGTCATTTATTTCCGCTTCCGCGGTTTGTGTCCGCCGTCGTCTTTCCTCGAACCCATCGCTCTCCGGTAAACAGACCACCAGCGTTCCGTCCGTCCCATTCTTCGGCAATTCCGTCAGTGCCTCCTCCTTCCCCCAATGGATGTAATCATTCGGTCTTTTGGGACGATCGCCTCGGGCGCGCACATAGGAATTTTTCACCGGAATTCCATTTGTGTCGCATTCAACATAAATTCGACGCAAATCACTCATCGGCACTGAAAAAAGGGGGGAGGGGGGGTAGGGGGGGTGGGGGGTCTTTGGTTCTTTCTTTTTTGGTTGAGCCCCGAACCCTCGGGGGACGACACGTCGGAAGTGTCGCCTAAAAAGGATAAGCCTTTGGGGGTGCCGGGAGTTCAGCAAGGAATGTGTCGGGTCGGAGCTCAACCCTTTTGCTATGCTTTGCTGTCACAACTCCGCACATTCCACCAGCACCCGGCGGAATCCGATGGCCTGCCCCGCCTCGCTTCTCGCAACGCAATGATAGAATCCGTCGTCATTCTTGTCGACTTCCCGAATTGCGAGCGAAGTGCCCAGCAGTTGGTATTCTGAAAGATCAAATTAAATGCTTTCCGAGTGCCAATTCGGCAGTATTTGTGGCACTTCGTTCGTTGGCGACAATTTCCACCGGCGGTTCTTCGGCCTTCACCCACGAGACCAACGGTTCCGGAATACCCGTCGCGTTACAATGCAACACCGCCATTTGTCCGCTTTCCACTTCGGTCTGATCACGTTCGGGCGAAATCGACGGAGGAACTGTTCCGAAGGGGCAACATTAATTCGAACGACTGAAACTTCCGATGACTCACTTAGCACCACCAAATCCACCGTTTTGTTGACCTTTCCGGCCCAATTCTCGGCCACACAAGTGTACACTCCCGAGTGTTCCGGCTGCACATCCCCAAAGATTGCCGTCGATCGCTGTGTGTCCATGGATTGGACAGTTCCGGATCCTTCGTTAGCGGTGAAAGCGGTGGGTGCAACTGATCAGATTTTTTGGATTGTGCCAAAAAGCAGAAAAGAACATTTTTTGAGGGGCTGATCGTCTCGGAACCAGCTGATTTTCGGCTTGGGGATTCCCACAGATTCGCACCACAATTCCGCCGTCGCGCCTTTCTCCACAATTACACGTCCGCGAGAATGCTTTCCATCTTCCGATATTTTGGGTGCAACTGAATTTGTCAATGCCTCAAGATTGTTCGTTTCGCGTAAAGTCCATTCTTTAAATACTCACCCCCAACATGGACAACGAACCGTCGAGGAGGCGTTCCCCGCTGCGTTCTTCACCGTGCACGTGTAATTGCCCCCCTGTGCCGTTGTGACTTCGGCAAAGCTGAGCTGTTCGTTCACCGTCAGCAACTTTCCGTTGTGTGTCCAGTGAACCTGATCCCCAAGTCCTTTACCCGTGCCTTTCACTCCACACGGAATAAGCAACGGACCGCCCTCAGTGACATTCAATGCCAACACACCCTTTGAATTCAAGAAATTGGTCAAAATCCAAAGTGCCCACTTCTCTAGAGAGGAAAGGTGCCCGGATAATGCTAATGCCGAATTCGAGCTGATCCATGCCCGCGTTGTTGATGGCCGAGCAACGGAAATGCCGTGTGCTTTCGTGGGAAAGGCCGAAAAAGTTGCAGGGTTTGGCCATCTTCAGACAGTTCGTATTGGACGTTCCTCTTCAGAATGGTCCCAATCGGATGAAAGTGCTTCGAACGATATTTCCATAAGTTCATGAAATTTCAAATTAATTTATGCCAACCGGTGAGTTTCGGCTCTCGACACTCCAAATGACTTGCGGTGCCGGATAGCCTCGAGACTTGCATTCCAAAGTCGCTGTGCCGCCTTCGGAGACGGCCACCTGGACGGGCGTGTCGCTTACCAATTTGGGCGGTACGAGCACTTCCAGCGTGAACGCTTGCTGGTCGGTGCCCGCTTCATTCGTCGCTACACAGACGTAAATGCCGGAGTCGGAGCTGCGCGTGTCGATAACCTTCAGCTGACTCGCCTCTAGGGCATACCGTACGCCCATCTCGACGAGAACGCCATTCCGTTGCTTCGAAACATCATTTTCAGTAACATTTTGGTTAACAAAAAAGCCAAAACAAATAAAAGATTTTTTATCATTAATTTTAACTTCTTAATTTAACTCATCCCCTTTCGATTGAAGTCAAAAATTCTTTAAATAAAAATAAAAAGCATTTATCTACATAGATTTAAGTTCTCACAAATCAACAGTTCACTTAAACTCCTCCAATAATTGCCAACAATTAGCTGGAGTCTGTCAACATTAAATGGTTACCCAGCTGATCAGTGGCGGAGGTTCCCCCGACGCGACACACTCCAGCACGGCCACCTTGCCGTCCACCACCTGCTCCGTGCCGCCCTTCACAATAATCGGCGCTTGGAACACGTCCAGCCGGTACTCCACGCTGTCCGTTGCCCGCCCGGTTGGTTGCCTCGCAGCGGTACACTCCCCGATCAGTCAGCGAAATGTTTTGGATGTGCAGCGATCTGTTCCCTTCGCCTAATTGAACGTTTTCGCCTCCCCTAAAATTTGTGCCATTCTTTGTCCAGCGAATCGATGGTGGCGGCTTTCCAATCACGTCACAGAAAAGGGTAAGGGAACGGCCCAGCGGAAGTCGCGGGTTCAATTCGGCACTTTCGCGACTAATTGACGGGGGAACTGAATATGAATGACCATAAATAGCGCATAAAACAGCAGAACAACGCGCACTTACCGAGAATGTCGACGCTAACAAAGTCAGTGGCGCTGCCAACTTCATTTTGCGCAATGCAATAATAGTCTCCGGCATCGTCAATACGCAATCGCGCAATTTCCAATCGTTGTGCCTTAAATAGACAAATTAAAAGGTCTTTTTATTCCTCTAAATTTGATCAATTACCCCTTTTGAAATGTGCAATTTGCCGGCCGTCGGGAGCAGCGTTTGTTCACGGAAGTGACCAGCTGGTCACTGGCTGAATTGTTTTCAGTCAATTAAAGTTGACTTGCGCCCAGCCAACCTCGGGATTCCCGTGCACTTCACACAAAAGTGCCATTGCCTCTCCGATTGGTTTTATCGGAGCATTGTCTTCGACAAGAACACGGACAGTCGGCTCAACTTTAGCATTGAGTGTCAGTCACCAAAGAATGCCAAAAATCCCAAACCGAACCCCACACGTCTAAGCTGATGTCCGCCGTGCTGGTCCCCGCTCGGTTCTCCGCTTGGCACGTCCAAAGTCCCGCGTCTTCCGGGGCCGACGGTTGGATCTCCAATCCTTGCCCCTGGTCAAGAAGTCGGTACCGACCCTTTCCGGACGAACTCTGTGGCGTTATGTCCACGCCGTTAAGAAACCACCGAACGGTGGGCAAAGGGTTTCCGCTAATTGTGATAAATATTAATTACACAAATTATGGGGGAGAAAAAGTAACAGGAAACAAAACCTCGCCGGACACCACAAAGTGATGGCTCGTCCCGCAATGACGTGGGGCTCCGGGCCATTTCTCGACAAGGTCAATTAGCGGCTTCGCTGAAAGACGACCAATTTATAGTGGCAAATTTTGAGTATTTATTAAATTAGGACAGAAAATGTATAATTAATTATTGTTTGTTTTTGATTCGACATTAAGTTCAACACGGTTAGGTTAAAACTGTTTATGCATACGAATGTTCAGGTGAGTATAAGCAAACGGCGTGACTATAAACAAACATTCACACTTTGTGAATTAATCACAGTAACAAATAACGACAGAAGGACAAACGACAAAAAGACTGAGATAAGTACGGTAACAAGGAAAAAGCAACTACGGTAGCAAGAGGTTACGGTAGGCGATGGCGTTTTTGAGGAAGCGAATTCGGAGAGACCGCCGCCCTTTGGTCGGAGGGCATTAAAGGGAGTTGAGCCACTCCCGTCGGAAGGGTTTTCGGATGACCCTTTTGTCCGTCCTCGGCCCCGCCCGTCCCCTGCGGCGGGGGCCCTTAGCACGCCCACGCGCGGCCTCCGCTCGCTCACAACAGCGGGGGCGTAAGCGCGAACAAATTTGGCCCCCGCTGGGGCCCCCTCCCCGCCCAAAATCAGCGAGTCGAAAAGCCTCTGCCGCCGCCCTCTGTTTACCGGCAGCGCAAATCTCCGCTCGGCAAAAGCAGGCGCCCTCCGAGTGCCCTTTAGCAATTGCCGTACGCTGAGGGCGTACTCGGCGTAGATGGTTCTTGGAAGAACGCTTCCCCCCCTGAGGGGTCTGCGGAAGTTTTTGGTGCTCGGAAGGACGCCTCCCCCCCTGAGGGGTCTGCGGAAGTTTTTGGTGCTCGGAAGGACGCCTCCCCCCCTGAGGGGTCTGCGGAAGTTTTTGGTGCTCGGAAGGACGCCTCCCCCCCTGAGGGGTCTGCGGAAGTTTTTGGTGCTCGGAAGGACGCCTCCTCCCCTGAGGGGTCTGCGGAAGTTTTTGGTGCTCGGAAGGACGCCTCCCCCCCTGAGGGGTCTGCGGAAGTTTTTGGTGCTCGGAAGGACGCCTCCTCCCCTGAGGGGTCTGCGGAAGTTTTTCCGTGGCTTGCCCAGCCGTTGGAAGGGCTTTTCCGCCTTCTCCTCCCCCCTCCGCCCCCTCCCAAGCGAAAGTCGCGCCGTGCGTCTGTCCTGCGACTGCACTTTTCGCCGGTGTTTAAGCTTGTGCGAGTGCTCCAAATGGCGACAAAATTCACTGAGCGGGCGCGTACATAAAATGTCCACGTCGAATTTGTGGAAGGATTGGCCCGCCCGATTTGACGCCACGCATTTGTATTGGCCCGCGTCGGACATCAACAAGGTCGCGCAAGACGAGCTTCAGCCAAGGATGCTCTCCGCCCATCTGCTTTTTCGATGGTATGTAAATATTATTCCTGCGATGATTCAGCGACCACCTCAATGTTCGGGTTCGACTCCAGGGGACGTCCGTCTTTTGCCCACACAACTCTCAGCTCATCGGCAGCCGCCAATGTATCGCTTTTCAACGGACAGACCAACTCGAGAAGCTCGCCCTCCCTCCGGGACACGAACTCCTCCGTGGACTGCTCCATCTCGGGGGGAACTAACAACAAAAACTTTAAATCCATTTGCCATCACTTTCAAGTTCCCACCAAGCACTTCCAGGCGAAACTCCTCGCGCAGCTTTCCCACTTTATTCTCCACCTCACAAGAATAATTTTCCTGCTGATCGGAGAGGCTTACTCCACGGATTCCGAGTGTTTGATTGCCCTAAAATACTTTGTGAGGCAAATCGGAACGGACGGCCTGGACTGATCGACCTGTTTGAACACAATTCGCCCGCCGTTGTCCATCAATTTGGCTTCTCCTTTCTTCCAAATGATCGTTGGCTGGGGAATGCCAAATGCCGGACATTCCATGAAGATTTCCTTGCCAAGAATGGCCAATGGGTTGTTGACCATGTTGGACTTGTCGATGCGTGGCGGAATCAAAACTCGAAGGCTCAGGTCCGCCTCCGTGTGGCCAGCCAAATTGCTGGCACGGCACACGTATTTTCCCCCGTCCGAAAGCGTTACGCGAGGTAAAGTGAGTCGCTGAAACTCAGTTTGGTTGGTCATAAGCGTAGACGGATAAAGCGGACTTTGTTGTCTCCGGAGAAGCGAGCATTTGTTGCGTCGACCGGTTCAGTCCCGTGGGTCCAGGCGATGTCTGTGAACGAAGTGGCCTCGATGGGACAGGCCATCGTCACCGACTGTCCCTCCACCGCCTCAAAGTTTCGCGGTCCTTCTTTCAAAAATTGAGGAGGTGCTAAAAGCGAAAATTATCAATTTGTAAGACACTTTATGATTTGGCCTTCCGTTTAGATATTCTATTTACAAAAAGTCGAGAATTTATCTCGAGTCAGTCTTTTTGTCAGACTCCGCAAGTTTTGGTCGGCCTCCTCTGCTGGAATCTGTCCACCCACCGATCACTTCCAGCTCGAAGTCTGTATTCAGCTGACCAACTTCATTACTCGCCCTGCATGTATATCGTCCCGCATCTGCCGGCCCCACTTTCTCCAGTCGAATGTCCGTCGGCCCCTCTCCCACAAAATTGCCGCCATCGGCGATCAGTTGGCCGTTTTTAAGCCATTGCACTGTCGGAATGGGAAGGCCTTGGACTGGACACGGCAGGACCACGTCCTGGTCCATCAGAACGTGGGGGTTTTGGTCGAGCGTCTCGTTTATGTGGGGCCCGATGAGTACATCGACGGAGAAGGTCCCATCTGGATGGAAAAGCCTATTACCCGGGTTGGTTGGAATAACTGATCCAACCGGTTGTTCCTGCACTGTTCTCCAACACACACGTGTAGCTTCCCGCATCCGTTCTTCTCGACTTTAGAAGCATCAATGCATCTCCTGCACAATCGTTCGTTCGTTGTTAATCAACATCCGAACATTCTCCCCCCCCTCCGAACATCTCCCCCTCCCCTACCCCCTCCCGATCCCCCCCCCCCCTCCCCCTCCGAACATCTCCCCCTCCCCTACCCCCTCCCGATCCCCCCCCCCCTCCCCCTCCGAACATTCCCCCCCCCCCCCTCCCCCTCCGAACATCTCCCCCTCCCCTACCCCCTCCCCTACCCCCCCCCCCCCCCCTCCCCTACCCCCTCCCTCCCCCCCCCCCCCTCCCCCTCCGAACATTCCCCCCCCCTTACCCTACCCCTTGGCGACAAAATGACGTTGCTCATGTCCGTCAGTGCTCCTGCCAGCCTTCAGCCACTTCACAGTCGGCGTCGGGTTACCCTCCGGCAGACATTCCATGCGTGCCCTAGTCCCCTTCGACCACTTTCACTTGGAAAGTTGGACGGAGACGGAACAATGCGCGGATGCATTTGTACCAAAAATGGGAAAAGTTTATGCAAAATATTTGGACCACAACACCTCGACGATGAAATCCGCACTGGTCTTCCCGGCTTCGTTGGTGGCCTCGCAGGTATATCTGATCAGTGATTAGGGAAGGGATAGAAGCCGCCCAATTCAAATGCCCATTTTAGACCTTCCGGAATCGGACAAATTAAGTGATCGGAGCAACACTTTGCTTCTTCCCAAGTGAGTCCACTTCGTCCGTCGCTAGCAGTTCCTTTCCTTTGGGCTGTCCTTCGCCCATTCCTTTGCGCCACACAATTTGAGGTGTTGGCACACCGTGGGCCGGACATTGTAACGTCAAATTGGCCCCTTCGACCATCTTCAGAAGACGCTCTCCATCAGAAATTGTGGGCGGAACTGCAACAGAATGAGCGAAATGCGTCGTTATGATTCAGCTAATCGCAAGTATCGACTCAATGGGAACTCGAATCGTCAAAAGTGAACTGACCCAACACTTTCAGTTGGATGTTCTCGCGGACCTCTCCGCCTTTGTTGGTTGCTATGCACGTGTATCTGCCGCCGTGCTCTTGCGCAGCGCTGTGAATATGCAAATGGTGCGAATGCGGTGGAGCGAATGCGACATGGACGCCGAGGTTGGCGAGCAGTTCGCTGCCGCCCTTTCTCCACTTCCACTTTCGGCACCGGGGTCCCCAGGACGTTGCATTCCAATCGCAGTTCCCTCCCCTCAACAACATTCAATTCGGGAGTTAAAATTGCAATTTTCGGGGGTTCTGAAAGACAAGAGCGTGGTTTGGAAGTCCAATCTTTAGGCTAA
Organism: Globodera pallida; assembly: GCA_020449905.1. Lineage (NCBI taxonomy): Eukaryota > Metazoa > Nematoda > Chromadorea > Rhabditida > Heteroderidae > Globodera > Globodera pallida. The sequence goes on along the minus strand of JAIXHY010000010.1, from coordinate 1,348,198 downwards.
AGCCTCTCACCGATCACATCCAAAAACAAGTCCATCTCCACCCTCCCGACTTTGTTCGTCGCAGCACACTGAATAGCGTCCCCGCATCGGAACTAAGCTGAACAGATTCGATATGAAGCAGAGAGTCGTTGTTGAGCAATTGGATTCTATCGGAGGGCACCAGCGGAAGTCCGTTGTGGGTCCATTTAATCCTAAAGTGCCGTCGTTTGCTTAGTATTTGAATTTCTTTGCCACTCAGGCGTTGGCATTCCGTTTGCGTGGCACTCCAATTGCACAATTTGATCCCGCCAATGGCTCCAAAGTTCGGTAGCCAGCGGAGATGGATGGAGGCACTTAAATTGTTAACAATTTGAGGGCGCGAGAGGAGTGGCCAATAAACGGAACAAACCGAGCACAATAACGGTAAAAGTGGCATTTGCTTCGCCAGCGGCATTCTTTGCAGTGCAAGTGTAAAGTCCGGCGTCTGAAGCTTGGGCACGCACCAAATGAAGCCGTCGGGCACTCGTCGACAGCTGAATTCTTATTTTTAAATTTGCAACGAAACATTGAAAATTGATTATAATCTTCGGTAATGATTTGTCTGATTTTCTTATGTATAACGTCCGAGATTTGTTCGTTGGTTCGATTGGGTGGGTGGGGGGAGATGGGTGGGTAAGTACTTGAATGTTGGCAATGTTCTGAGTGACGGGCACAGAGTTTTTGGTCCAATGAAAAATGGTCGTCGTGTCGGCGGGGGAGTCCATCAGCAGGGGACACTCCAGCATTTGGGTGCCCTTCTCCGCCACCTCCAACGTCGTATCGCCGCCGCCCTCAGGAGCCCCTCAAGTTGGGGGAGTTCATCAAAATTTAGTTCCAATTTCGATTTCCCCCCAATTAGGCACTGGCACTTTCCCAGCAGAAACTCACTAATCAGCGACACGACAATGTCTTTTTCCGCCCTTCCCGGCAAATTGTCCGCAATGCACGAATAGCGACCGACATGGCGTTCGTCCATTTCCTCGATGTGCAGCTGCTGACTGTTTTTGAATGCGTTCGTTTAATGAATAAAATCCAAAGAATAACAACAATTGCACAACCGACTGACAATAACAGCAAAGCCCAACTCACAAATCAGCACCAACCGACAAAACCGTTTGAATTTTTCGATTTAAATAAACGAATTTCGAATTGTCAGAATTGTGCAACTGTCGTAAATGTTAAAAGAATGCCGAACCCATCGTCCAGCATTTGAAAGTGTTCGCCAGTCCACCAGCAAAGGCGCTCCATCCTGAAGGGGTTAAAGGGTCGCTTTAAAAAACATCCTTCAAGCAAATAAAGCTTTTCTAATTGCAGGTGTCCGTGCCGTGCCATTCATTTACATTAAATTTTCATAATTCATAAAATGTTTTTGTCCCTTTTTCTCTTCTAAATTGTCCAATTTTGGTGATTTGTGAGTACAATTTGCATTCGTTCTTTAACTTTAGTCAACTGACTTATATTATTATTCATTTACATCAAACATTTGGGTATTTATTTGCATTGGATTCACCCAAAATTATCACTTATGGGGAAATGATTATTTATTATTTAGGACAAAATCATTCCATCGCCCCCCCCCCCACAAAGTCCAATTTATTCATTCATTATTCGACCTTTTAGAAAGCCCCCCAATTGCCGGGGATGGCGGCGGCGTTTATTGCATTTTTCAATTTGTTATTATTACATTGCCTATTTATTATTTGTTTGCCGTTGAAACTCATTGCCTTGCCACCAAATTGCATTCCCTCCCCCCCCCCCCGTCCAATTGCTTTTCGCATTTTCCGAACTCAAAAAATGCGGGGGGGGGGAGGGGGAGGGGGGGGGGAGAGGGGGGGGGGAATTTTGCGGAAGGAAAGGGAAAATGAATAAATGAAGGGAAGCAAACAAACGATGACATTGACACCGAAATTGTCGGCAAAAGTCTGCAGGTTTTCAATGTGAGCAATTTGATTTTAGCAGTTTTGAAGTGCCACAATTGGAGGAATTGCTCCTATAAATGTTAATGCCAACAATTGTAGCACTTTTGTGCTAAATTCCAAAAAAGGCAATTCGTTTTATTTGACCCTCTGAACAGTCAGTCCCCGCGGTGCCGTTGATGCTCTGGTTTTTTGGCATATCCATTCCCCGGACCCCCACCCCCCCCCCCCCCCCCCCATCTTCGGCTTCTTCCCCCTTTCTCAAATAATCCCCCCCCCCCCTCGCCTCCCTCTCGCTCCGTCCAAAAATCCTTCAGCCCTTCCCCCCTTTCCCCACCCCCACCATTTTCTGGCCCATTTGACGGCGAGCGGCGCAATTATCCCCAGAGGGGGTTTTTCCCGACAAAAATGCACTCATTCGGTGGGGAATTCCCCGGATGAGTGGTTGTGCCAAGCAAAGGCCCCTCCTCGAATGCTTTCTGGAAACTTTCGGGGAGTGTTTAGCGGGGCCTTTATGAGGAAAGGCCCGGCGGCACTCCGGTAACAATCGCTCCTTTTCTCTGACTGACTCTCTCTTTTCTAAAAGTCTTTCGCTTTCTTATCATTCTCTCTAAAATTCTTTCCCCATCAATTTCATTCTCTTTCCTTTCCCGTAAAACAGCTTTTCTTATCACCTTTTTTGCCCCAATATGGCGTAATTTGAAATTGTCGTCGCCCGTCTAATCCCGGGCACAAATATTTGTATTGCCCCCTCCCCCCCACAATCAATCATTCCCCCCCCCCCCTCCCCCTCCTCCCCCCCTTAACCCCCCCCCCCCCCCCCCTCTCCCCCCCCCCAACCATCTTTGGCTCATCCGACTTTCTTTCCTCCCTCCCTCCCATCAAAATGGAGAAGCCTTAATTGGGCCCATCCATCGGTGTAATAAAATGGAGTCGGAAGAAAGGGAGGGATGTGAAGCAAACGAAAAGGGGAGAGGAGGCCATTACCAAAGAAAAACGAATTTGTGTTGTGCCATGGACGGCCGAAAGCCATTAGTACAATTAATTGCCCAAGAAAAGCGGCACAGACAAAGAAAGTCGACGAATGCACGCGGTGAAAGTCAAAGAGAGAGGAAATTGGCGGATGATTAGGTCGATCAAGACGTAATCAGCGGTATACCGTCCCAAAACGCCAGAAGAAACAGGAACAGAAACATTTTTGACAAAGTCGTTCAACCTGTTGTGTGGTAAGCTATTCTTTGTTTGCAATGTTTCACAACCCCCCGAAATCCCCAGAATTTTTTAATACCCCCCCCCCCCCCCCCTCCCCGCCGACCGTCAGGTGGTCCTCCGCCAATTCCTGCTGCCTCTGCTGTTTCCCTCCCGACAACCAACTCCTCTCCCCTCCTCCTCCTCCCTCCTATTCTCGCTTGTCAATTGTCTTGAATGGCAAATGAGCTCGGAGAGCCCTCGCCGGAGGGCAGAGGCCATTCATTTCTTTCCCCCCCCCCAATCTCTTCACTCTCTTTCTCTCGCTCTCTGTTCCTGTTCTATCCGTTGCTTTACGTCTCTGCCATTCTTTCTTAGGCTCTCTTTCCCTCACTCTCTTGGCCCATTCCCTCAAAATTGCCTCAGGCTTTTCAGCCCGGATAGTTGGGATGTGCCCCCCCCCCCGTGCCCCCCCCCCCCCCCTCCATTCCCTCGTCCTCCTCTCCCCTTTTTCCTTATGTTTCTTTCCATTTTTCTCCGATCATCGTAAAATGTTGGCATTTTCTCTCCCACTAAACATCTGCTGAAAGTTTTACCCGTTTTGCCGACCATTTTTCCACTTTTTGAACTTTAGACTGATTTCCAGAATCTCATGGCCAAGCATCGCCCATCATATTCCACAAAAATGATATTTGACGCCGAATGAGAAGAGCAGAAGAACGGCGGTGCCATTGTTGCTCATCAACAAATGCCGACGAATGGGTCAGAGGTCGTCATAATCATCGCAGAGAGAGTGCCCACCAAATACACGAGAACAACGCCAATTATACCCTCACATCGTTCACATTCGCAAGCTTACTCATCTCCGACCCCCCATAACCAATCTTGGCACTTTCCCCTCGCCCTCTTTCCCCTCCGGGTCTGTTCTGCTCATTCTGCCGTCCTCCTCCTGTTGATGCTCCTCCCTTCCCTCCTCATACATCCCTCAAATGCCCTCCTGCACCACCGGCACTGAACACCATCCAAAGTGTTCATTTGAGGGGTCAACCTGCTCGACAAATAACTGCGCATGTGTGTCACAATGGCACGTAAGTGGGGGGACTTTGCGAGTCCAATGGAAGAAGTGAATGGGAGTTGAGAGAGGGGGGGGGGGGGGGCTGTACGAAATTCAATTCCAATTATAAAAGTCTGAAATGAAAGGGACGAAAATGGATGTCATTAGTGAGACAGAAGTGAGAATCAAACGATTGCGTATTTCAGTTGCCTGTCGGCTTGCACATTCCGTGGCATGAAAGAATGTCGATGCGACATGGAGGAGGACGATTACTGCTTTTTATGTTGTGGGAGTGCGCAAGAGCGGTGTTTGCCCGCGCATGAACACGGCATTCTCAGGTGGCAAAGTTAGGGGGATGCGAAACATTTTGTTTTAGGGAAATATTCTGACGCAAATGCTTTTTTTGGGTTCAGTTTTGAATAAATTTTTAAAATTTTGAACAGGGACAACGGGGAACGGTGGGAGCGCGAGTCGTGTTCGTGGTGCAGGATGCAGGGGACGGAGCGGGAGGGCATGGCCTGTGACGACAAGGACCCGCAACGGTTGTGCCTTCACGGCAAGTGCTCTAAGTCGGTGTGCGCGGACAAAGTGCAGGGACAGTTCTGCGACCGGAAGTGAGTTGATCGGTCGGGTGGCCAAGCGTTTGTTGTGCTCCCGAACTTGCAGAGAAGAGAAGATTTGCGTGGACGACGTCTGCGAGAATCCGTGTGCCCGAATCGCGCCTCATTTGATGGTGTGCGACTGTCCGGCCATCGACCCCGACACCGGATTCGCCTCGGAGGACCGATGTCAGCTGTGCTGCCATGACTACCATCAGGCATGATCGAGACGTTCACCTCGTCCACCCATTCTTTCCTCTTCAGAAGCCGGCCTCGCGACGTTGTCAGAACGCCTTCAGAAAGTACCATCTGAAATCCGCCCAGGAGAGGCCGATTTGGAGGATCGGGCTGGAATGTGCCGGGGGAAAGCGCTGCAATCGCTTTGGCATTTGCTCAAACGACGCGCAATTGGGCGACAACGGCAAACGAACGCCGGCCATCTTCATAGCTGTGGCATTATTCGTGTTCGCCGTAGTCGCAGTGCTTACTACAGCGGCAGAAACATTCTGACCAACGAACGTCCAATCGCATTTCAATCATTTTACGGATTTGATCATGCACTGATCAATCACTCTCGACCATTAGCCTTCACTATCACACATTCATACATAATTTGATTTGTTCTCACCTCTCTCTCTCTTATTTTTAATTTTGGTTATTATTTTTTAATTATGTAAATAAATGCGAAGAGCTGAAAACTGATAAGATCAGGCAGTAAAGTTCGACAATGACAATTCCAGACAATGCTTCAGTTTTAAAACCCAAATAATTAAAGCCCCCCCCCCCCCCCCCCTCCCCACCTTTCTCCACAAAATGGTCGGCTGGGGGGTCCCGTCGGCCTGACAGGACAGCATCACCGTGCGGCCTTCGATGACGGAATAGCGCGTGTTGGACGTGTCTTTAAAGCGCGGCGGTTCTTAAAGGCCAATTTGCTCTTTTGACTTGTCGGCGCCTTTGATTACCCATTACGTCAACAATAAATCGTTTTTCCGCCTCCCCCGCGGCGTTCTCCGCTACGCATTTATACTCTCCGGAATGTTCGACCGTCGCCTTCGGCACTCGCAGTCGCCGTCGGTCCTCCGACAACAAAACGGCAATTCCGAGGCTTTCCGAAGGCAATTGAGTGCCGTTGAATGTCCATTGAATGTTTGGAAGTGGCGATGGCTTACTCACCAGCAGTGGACACTGCAGAATGACCGGGTTCCCGACTAACGACGACAAAAACTCCGCACTCTCCGGGTCGCGCATCTCCGGCGGACTTATCACCACGACCTGAACTCGCCCGACTTGACCAAAACTGACGCTGACACATTACTTACCCGAATCACCAAATCCTCTTTCCCTGCCCGATTTGTCGCGCGGCATGTGTAAAAGCCGTCATCCGACGCCCTTACATTTACAATTCGCAGATTGCCATCTTCAAAAAAGAAACTATGCAATTCTTCCAAAATTTGTTTGATATGCCTCCAAAAGTGGCATATCGGGACGAGTTCATGTCCAAAGGGTTGTCCTGCCACAAGCCATTGGATGTCCGGCTTGGGGTCCCCAGTCAACCAAACAGAAAAGGTCAGCCAGTTCATCTTCGATGAACGTGTACTCGTTGATCTGTCCGTCCTGCGCATAAGGCGGCACTGGAATGGATTGATTCATCAATAAAAAATTGTATTCGTTTTCCGATAATTCGTAATTCGACCCCCCTCCCCCCCGCCACAAATTTATTCAAAATCGTCGGAATTTCTTCTCGTGCCGTCCGCCCCAATTAAAAGCGATTCCCTCGCCATTTGCCCACTTATTCATTTACCCTGCACAACAATTCGAACATTCCGGGTTGCTTCGCCGGCAGGGTTTTTAACTCTGCAAATGTATTCGCCGGCATCGTCCTAAAAGAATGTGCCGAAAGCGAAGAGTGCCTTTGGGGTCAATGAAACTGAAAATTGGTTACAAATGCCTTGAAACGTTGCAACAATTAGACTAATTGCCTGAAATTGTTCGGAAGAACTGGCAAATGGTCCTTCTCCCAGCTGAGAGTCGGTTCGGGCACACCTTCCGCAAAACAAAGCAAATCCCGAGATGTGCCAACAGAAGTGAAGATGACTTTTTCGGTTGAATCGGAAATGATCCGAGGAGGCGTTTGGACCTAAAAGGAAAGAAGCAACGAGTTGGAGGTTTGGAGTTCAATCGCGGGACTGCAAATGCCTCCTTTTTCACTTTACACTTTCCGACTGACTCTATTCTTGCCTTCAGGGAATAATGCAATCTGTCCTCCCCCGCCATATTCGACACGTGGCATTCGTATGCGCCCGCATGTGCCAATGCCACTTTTCGAATGACCAACGACCCATTCGATGGCATTTCGAGGTGAACGGAATGGCCGGAGGGCGCAGCCCCGGCGGCGCCTCTTTCGCCGTCGCGCAGGTCAATTCGAAGTCCGTTCCAATTCCATCGCCTCTTTGGCGGCGGGTGGGCAGTTGCAGGACAACGCAACTCCAACCAATCGCTTTCGTTGGCCACCAACTCACGAACCTTCAATTATGAGGACAGAAAGTACATTTTATTTTGGAGAAATCCCCGACAATTCCTTTCCCCTCAATGATCGGCGCCGAGTGCACCGCCAAGCGAAATGATTCGTTCGTCCCGTCCCAATTCATTCTCCGCCACGCAAGTGAAGATGCCCCTGTGCCGGTCCTCCACCGCCTCCAATGCCAAAGACCCGTCCTCCTCAACGAGTCCGTCCACCAACGCCTCCCCATTCAAAAACCTGACATTTGAATGGACTAAACATGGCACAGCGCGTCTTTCCCATTCGCTCACCATTTCACAATTGGCTTCGGCTCTCCCTCGACGTCACAGGGAAAAGTGACCGTATCCCCCCGGATCAAATTGAACGAACTTTGGCCAAGGGCGATAGTCGGCGGCGTATGCACCTTCAAACCGGATGGAATCCATGGCATTTTCTTTACAAAGGCACTCAAAGTGCCGTTGTCAATTTGCGTGGGTTTGATTTGATCAAACGAATTTCGATTACCCTTCCCCACTGACCCGAACAAAAGTGGATTTGCTCGCTTCTCCGGCTTGGTTTATGGCCGTGCAAGTGTACCGTCCGGCATGGTCGTTGCTCACTTTGTGGATGCGAAGAGAGTGATTGGGCTGATCGGTAATTACGGTAATTACGGTAATTAAGCGTTAGTAAATGGGACATTTACCCCCCCCCCCCCCTCCCCTCTGAGCTTCTATCCCTGCAATCCCCGACTTTTTCAGTCTTTATTTCATCATTTTGAGGTATTAAATCCGATAGCATCTCTCAGAGAGTACCGACCGACCAAAAGAGCGAAGTCGGGAGAGTTCACATTCAGAGGTACAAAGTCCAAGGTCCACAGCACTTTGGGCTGTTCTTGACCCAGTGGCACTTTTACAGGACACTAAAAAGGTTTAAAAAAAGTAAAATAGTATAAAAAACGGCTAAATTTGATGTAAAAAGGAAAAAGCACCTCAATGTCCAATTGGGCCCCTTTCTTGGCCACCACGTCCTCATCTCCGGAAGGGCCCAATCGGACGGAAAATGCCATCGTCGGTTTCACTGAAAGGATCGTACAAACCAAAGACACACCGGCACAACACAAATAGACAAAACATTATTTTAGGCATTTTGTTTAGCCTAACTTAAAACAACAACAAACATTCTAACCAAAAGTTAAAAATAGAGCAATTTTACGAAAAAGATTTGGCCAAAAAAAGAGAGAAAGCTAAGAATTGTGAGTATTCACACATTTGGAGATATTTACATGTTGATCAGTGAGGTGAACTTACTGATCAGCTCCACGTCCACTTCAACCGTTGCGTTCCCAGCAGAGCTTTCGGCATGACAAGAATAATGCCCCGCATCTTCTTCTGAGCCATTTTTGATCAGCAAAGAGCCGTCGGGAAGGACCTTTGGCTATGCAATAAAATCATTGTTAGCCATTTGATGGGTTTTCCGGGGGGCCATTGGAACCGAACGATTTTTTTCAATTTGAAGACAAAATGATTTCGCTTAAATCAAATAATCTTTCCCTAAACTGTGTGTGAATTGCCCTTCTTTCTAATGGGAAAAACAATGGCAACCCGGCAAAACCCACCACCGCCCGTTGATCAGTCGGCACTGCTCAAAGAACGATCATTCTGAAAGAAATGAAAGCGTAATTAGCAGGGCCGACGAATTGTCACTTTTAGCCAATAAGTTTTGGGGTGGGGGATGCCAAGCAAGACGATGCAATTAATCTGCAGCTCCTTGCCCTCGATCAGCTCCATTCTCGCAGGCAAAACAGCCAACACCGGTCTCACTAAAAGGGCACACATTTGACGGACGGACGACAAAACAATTTAAATTAAATTTGAAAAGTGATCGGATAGATACAAACGAAAGAACCTCCGCCTCAACTCACCAAGTCCGATCACCACCAGATTGGTGTGCTTCAGTTGCTCTCCGAATTCGTTCCGTGCCACGCAAGTGAAAGTCGCCTCGTCCGTCGTTTGGACATCTGAATGAACGGCAAAGGCCGTCATTCCGTCCGCCGTTTGGCCGTGCCGTCAACCAACCGACCCTTTATAAGCAGAGAGTCGTCGGGCAAATGGACAAATCGTTCAGTTCCGCCTCCCTCTCCGATTGGCTCTCCGTTCATCAGCCAGCGGACTTGCGGTTTTGGCACTCCAATTGCTCGGCAGAGAATGGTCACAGTCCGTTGGATGTATCCGAAAACGGAGTCGGGGCCGGCCATAATTGTTGGAGCACCTTCGGGGCAATTAGGCAACATTTGAAAGCATTTAAAGAGCCTCAGGGAATTTCACTTCCAATTCCCAGGGTAATTGGCTTGATCTCGGATCCCGCCAAATTCTCGGCTTTGCACGCATAAGTCCCCGCGTCCGACTCATCGGCATTCTGAATTCCATTACAATTCGCGCTCTCTTAAAGTTCACTCACGCGAATTGTCAGACGACCCTCCTGAATTGAAGAATTATTATTATTTGAGGGGGGGGGGGGTGGGGGATTATTTTCTTTGGCATTTTGCCTGAATGTGCAAAAATCTGTCCGATGTCAATTGCCGTCCGTCTTTGAACCAATGGATTTTTGGCGTTGGCACGCCGCTGATGGCCTTAAAGTTGGGAAGTTGAAAGCCGTGGAGGGAATGGAATGGAAGGGAAAAGCTTCGCTGACCCGGCAGTCCAACACCAACAAATCCCCCCGGACGATCATTTGTTTGTTCTGTGACACTTCAATGCTCGGGGGCACTGAAAAGCAAAGCTTTTTTTGTTCTAATAATGCGCAAGGACAAAACCCACGGGCCAAGTGCACTTTGGCGAAGTCCGATGCTTTTCCCACCGAATTGGTGGCACGGCATTCGTAAATGCCTTTGTCGTCCTCGTCCACTTCACTGACGATCAAATCGCCTAATAACAAACATTAAATGTTCTCTCAAACCAACCCAAATTGATCTACAAAGCCAGGAATTCGATCAGATTGATTACCTTTGTAAGTGATAAAGAATTTCGGGTCGGGCACAATTCGGGCTCCTAAAGAATATCCGGTTCGGCCAAAATGCAACGCATGGCGCACCTTTGAAGAACCAGATCACTTCGGGCTGAGGCCGTCCTTCCGTGGCACAGCTCAAGTTGAAAGTGCTTCCGCTAGCCACCCATTTCTCGCTGGGCCTCACGCGCACTCGCGGGGCCTGCAGAACGTGCAGCCAAACGACTGCTTCGGATTGGCCACCGGATGTTCTCGCTCGGCACGTGTAGTCGCCCGAATCGTCGACGGCCGTGTCCAAAATGCGCAAAGTGCCATTATTGCCAAAGGTGTACTGCAACGGCATTAAGAAGTGCCGTACAAAACCCCCAAAAAATAGATGGTCAAGCCAACAATTACCGCTTTCGCTGAGTTTCCCAAAGTTTTGCTCTGATTAGTGCACCCAAAATATCTTCGGCTCTTCAATGCTTTGGGTGCGACAGTGAAGAAAAGCGGTGCCGTGGATGATCACGGACTCGTTCCGAATTGCGATTATATGCGGTGGAGACTCTAAATCCAATCGATCGATCGTCCTCTTAAACTGAATGAATAGCCCTGCCCCCGGACCTCGAGAATCCAAAAAAGTCATAGCCGAGTGATTTCCTTGTGGGCTGATCACCTAAAAAAGAATCAATTAAATGCATTTTAAAATTTAAACAATTTATAATAATATTCTTTTATTTGATTAAATGATAATTAATAAAATATTCGCCGTGTAAATATTCACTTGGCAAGTGTAGAGGCCGCGGTGTGCGGAAGTGACAGCGTCGATGGTCCAAATGGAAGTGTCGGTGGAACTGTTTTTGGAATCGTCACTATTTCCATCCCAAAGAATGGATGCTTCTTACTCGTAAAAGAGGGGTCCTCCGATGGCTTTTCCCCCGAAAAGCCAAAACACGGTGTACGGAGCCCGGGATTCGATTGAGCAGCTCAAATTGATTGATTTGTATGCGTGGGCCGTGTGTCGTTCGGCCATAAATGCTCGTGGCCCGACCACTTCGACGGTGGAAATGGCCGTCGGAGCAATGCGCACAAATTCATAATTCTGAATTTTGAAAGTTTTTTCTTTTCGAAAACCCCCCAATTATTTACCAACCATTTCGTCCTCTCCGTTTACCCGAACAAAGAAAAATCCCTTCGGCGGAATAAATGGGCCCACAAAAAAGACGGAAAAACTGTCCGGGTCGGCTTGACTCTCATTTCTGTACAGCTCTTTGCCGTGGTAATCCACCAACGAAATCTGGACGACTGTGCCGGGAGGATTCAGTCCGGTCTATCAAATAAATAATAAATTGACTTTATCTTCACTTTTTTGAACAAAAAGAAGTAATTAAGTTACCGTATTAACCACCAAATAGGTTATTTGGCCGGCGATCGGTCGTGGATGGGTCTTTCGGGGGGAGGGGAGGGGGGACAGTGCGAATTTTGCTCCAAAAGCCTACCAGATCAACAGAGGCCACCGGCCTGGAGGCAAAGCCGTATTTAAAATCGATGGTCCCGTGGCCGAAGATGCGAAGAGTGTGTCTGAACATTTCGGACTTTGCCATTCCGTTGCGCTCCGTTAGGTTACTTCAGTCGACTGCTGGTCCGAACTCTCCACACTCCCGGCAAAGGGTTCTTGATCCGGATCAGCTTCACGTTGGTCAAGTCGATGGTGCCCTGCTCGCGCTCGTAGTCGCTTTTCTCTATCGTCCGGTCTAAGTCGACGGTGAAGTGAATGGAATAGCATAAATAAATTGAATCGGTTATGTATCTGTTCTGTCTGATGAGTCTTACAAATTAGCCCATTTGATCAAATGGGCTAAAACACTGACACAACAAAAAGTAGACTCAAATTCGACTTTAAACGACGGAACGGACGGTTTTTGGTTACTTTGCGGGTCCACCAACGCAATGCTTAAATACGCGCCGTCGTCCCTTTCGCCCGCCAAAGAAAGGGTCAATTCGGAGACAAATGCGTCCACCGGCACCAAAGTTGTGTGCGTTTGTCCGTGCTCCCGAACTTCGTATAAAATGTGCACTTTCCGCTGGGAAACCTGCGAAAAAGTCGTAAAGACGAGAAACGCGCGAAAATGCGAACGGACCGCGTGTCGCACGTATTCGAGGACAGTGTTTACGTGCGACTTCTCCAAGTGAAACACTTGGCCAAAACTGGCGGCCGCGATGCGCTCGAACACTTTGTAGCCGGGGGCCGACCGATTCCCGCAGTCGCCGGTCATTACGAACACCACCTGAAACGGGGAGGAGAAACGGCTTGCAGGGATTATTCATATCGGGCAAAAACTGATCGATCTGAGGACCCCAGTCCCTAATATCGAAAGGGTCGAACCGAGCTTTGCTTCTCCTGGATCAGATTGAGTACGGCTTCCTCCAGATGATAATCCTTGGAGCGGGCGTCGGTGAATACGTAAATGAAAGAGCCGGGCAAGAGACACTTCCAGCGCCTGCCAATGAAAAGATTATGTACATTAAGCAACAAATTCCACGCCTTTTTGATGCCGGAAAGTGTCATCTCGGGACAGTCGCCGCCGCCCTGGACGGAAACGGAGGCGAGCTGTTGCTGGAACATGTCCGGATCGGTGGTGATGAACGGGGGGATCAACCTCTGAATGATGGTTTTTATTTAGCGGATCGAAAATCTCTGTACAATCAATTCTCATTTCCCTTCCCATCTTTACACCAACCGGGATCGTGAAAGAGCACCAGCACGTAGTTGAAGATGAACTTCTTGCGCTGCTTCATCACCGTCTCGAATATGCCTTTCGCGCCTTGGCGGAACTTGGTTCAAGGTCGTCTGCATTTGGCCATAACATTTCCGACCGGTTGCGTCTTATCCGTTACCGTTCATTGATCCCGTCCGGTCGAAGACGAAAGTCAACGAGGACAGTCCCGGGGCGGCGGCTTCTTGCTGGTCGGCAACATCGCGTCTTCGGAGAAGTTGCTGGACGGCATGGGACGGGGGAGAGAGGCCAAAGTTGAGGGGAGAGACGGTGGAAGACGGAGGCAAAGTTGGCAAGCAGTACAAAGAGTAGGAGGAGGAAGTGGGGACACCTCTCTCATCTCCGAATGCGTCAAAGTGACGAGAGATTTAATTGGCTAATTGAAAGGATCGGAAATTGGGAAACTCGGGGATAAGGATTGGCCAATTTGAGCAACAAAAGTGAGAGGAATGGCTGGGATGGGGTGACAGATTTATGCAAATGGTGGTGGCTGGGGACAAAGATGGGCGGGGAGGTGGGGGGGGGGGCAGAACCCTCCCCCCGGGGGCAGACCCCTCCCCCCGGGGGCAGACCCCCCCCCCCCCCCCCCCCCCCCCCTCCGACCCCTCCGATCGAAATCCTCTGAAAGAAAGGGCGAAGGGTCGTCAAAAGAATGCGACGTTTGGACTTTCAAACACATTTTTACAATAAATTCAGCTGAAAAAGTGTGTGAATAGGGCAAAAAGTTGGGTGAAGGAGGGGGGGGGTGAAGGAGGGGGGGGGGGGGGGGGGGGGGGGGGGGGGGGGAAATGTGCATTTTTGTGAGATTTCCCATTTAAAAAAAGATTTATTTCGCTTTCCAACAAACAATCAATCGACCACCGACCGAACTAATCACCGTCACAGCCGCAGAACGGCGGACAATGGGCACATAAAGAGGGCATCACTTTGCCAACGGCATTTATTGTCTTTGCCTGTGCTATAAAGGGCATAATGGCACCATTAAATCTCTCCGGTGGTTGGACTAACGACGACCACTTTCAATTACTTTTATTTGACCGAATTAACGGTTTTAATGGATGGACTTTGTTAGACAAGTCCGGCGAAGCACAAAGAGAGACGCTCGTGGGGCATTCATTCATTGCTCTAATTAATCACAAATTAATTAAGGAAGGCATTCGGCGTGAGGGCAAACTGACCAGTTACCTTATTTATCAGGGTTTTCCTCTGTTGCCTAATTTTGCGTGACAAAAATTTGGAAATTTTTACTGAAAACTTCAAAATTTAAGAAATGGCCAAAACAAAATTATTAGAAAAAATTCCTCAAGAAAAATGGAATAAAAGGAAAAAATACGCCTAAAAATTATTCCTGATTTTTCAGTTGCTAAACCTCAGATTTTTTGGGTTTACATGTGAATAAAATGCCCTCAAAATTAATTGCAATTAATCCAAAAATAAGAAGAAAGGTGTGAAGTAAATGTGTTGAAAAAGAAAGGTCGATCAGTTGGATTTGTATGGATGGCTTTGATTGATTTATAGCCCGTGGGGTGTGAAAGGGAGGGGGAGAGGGGGGAGGGGGGGGGGGGAGGCTTAACCCCCCCCCCCCCCCCCCTCCCCCCCCCCACAGAATGTGTGAGCTGCCGACAGCCCAAAGTTTCCATTGGCCAAAAGGCACCGATCGGACGGGACCGACTTCACGTTGAATGTCCGACAACAGTTCTGGCAGATCTTTGCCTGTTTTGGATTCGACTTTTGGAACAATTTGGGGTTGATTTAGACTTGCCTCTCGAGTGATTTGACTTTGTTTAACCACTCAACAGATGTTAGGGCCACAAGGAGAGGGCATTTGTGTAATTAATACATCCAAAAAGCGATTTAAAATTGAATCGAATTTCTTTTTGAGCAACTTTATTCATTTTACCTAACAATTAAATGGGCAAAATGCAAGTGAATGAACTAACTGTCCCTTTGATATAAAAACAAAGAATGGAAATGTTTGGATTTTGTGGGGAAACGGCAAAATATCACAGAAACGAAATAAAATTATAATATTTTTGGGTTCGATGAGATCGTCGGCGACGGAAGATGAACAATTTGTTACTTGTTACGGCCACTTGCCGGGTTTGTACCGCTTTGGCCGGAACCATTTGGTCGCAATGGAACCGGCGAATATCGATCAAAAAGGAAAGTCTAAACAAAATTATTCCAAATTTAATTATTATTTAAATTCAATGGTAAATCATTTGACTAATATAATTATTGTTTAAATTCTTAATTAACTGTTTCTTTTTTTGTGACATAAATTGAGAAAAAATAAAGTAAAAATCTCACGAAGAATTTTTGTTGTTATTTGTGCCGTCGCCAACTTTCCTCAAATTTGTGATCAGATCGAAGGCGATCACTTCCTCCCCGAATTTATCCATTATTTCTTCGCCCTCAAAATATTCTCCGGGCCGAATGATCACATTCGAATACAATTCCTTGGAAAGTGCGGGAAGCAACTCGAACTCGCAGCATTGGAGGTACAAACTGAAAGAGCATTAGTGCGATTAATTGTCTAATCCGATCAAAAAGATTTGTTTCCAATGGGCCAAATGAAAGGGGAGGGGAAGGGGCGGATTGGCCGGATATTGAGAGAGGACTCCAACCCAAAACGGATGATTAATTCGTTAATTGCATTTTATTGGGTCCCCCGGGGGGGGGGGGGGGGATACCACCGGCGGGCGGTTCCTTTACATTTAAAAGCATTGGGACCATTCGGTCAAAGCACAAATAAAACGAACGGTTGGAAATTGCCGTAGCCTTTGTCGAAGCCGCCAACCCAAGTCGTATTCGAGTCGCATGACTTCCGAATGGCGCGCTCGTCACAATCCTTCAATCAAAGCGATGTTTAAGCGAATAATTCGTTTTAGAGAGGAAAAGCTTCAAATGGAAGGAAAAGCTTCAAATGGACTCACCGCATACATTTTGTCGAAACAATTCGGACGAGAACAAAGCAAAGATGGCATTCCAGTTGTGGTATATTTCAATGCCTTAAAGGGAAAAGCCTTCAGCGGATGACGGCATTCCCTTTTTGACCTTACCGTAAGGGATTCTGTTACTGCCACAAGTGTGAGATGAGACGATATTGGACAGAACGCAATGCAAAAGAAAGTAACGAAGCCAAAAATAACAAAAATTTTCTGTGTTCATAGCCGCTAATTGAATAATAAAATAATTTTAATTGCTAAGAGAAAAGACTAAAGATTAAAAAGTGCCGTAGTCGGGAGCAGGGATGTGCTCTCTGGTCCCTTCTTTAAAACCGGAAATCAGAATTCTGGTGCACAAAACAACCAGAAATTCTGATAAATCAGAACAGAAACAAAGCAATATCCATCCCTGCTGGACGGGAGGGGCCATTCGACTGAATGCTCCTTGTGGAGACGGACGGAGATGATATCGCGTCTCCTTTTGTTTGTCCCCTGCACTGGCACTGACAAATGAGTCGAGTCGAAATTTCTTCTGCTTGCAACAAATTAGCCGCACAAATGGAAGGCGGCGGATTGAATGGGAAATGTGGGGGTGGGGGGGGGTGGGGGGGGGAGAGAATGCAATTGGAATTGGAACTGGAACTGCTGAGAGAGGAGAATCCATCCAATAATGGGATGAGGTCAAATGGAAGTGAGGGGAGGGGGGGGGGGGGGGATAAAAGAGGGGAACGAGACGGGACAGAGCGGAATAATATCGATTGCCTTGGGGGGAAAATTGGACCAAAATTTGAAAGGGAAAAGATTTAAATTCTATAATTGGAGAGGGGGGGGGGGGTGTCGATGGACGAGCCTTTGGACGAACACCGCCGCTCAGACCAAGGCAATTGAAACGCCTTTGTTTATTAGCGGGAGTGGCTGCGTTTGGTGGATATTCTCGGGAGTCTCGGGAGAGTAATGACACTGCGCCAGAGGTGAACGAACTATCCGATGCCCCCCCCCCCAATTTCCCCCCCCCCCTTCAGCCGTCCGTCCCCTTCCTCGCCCAATTCCATCTTTACTTACTCTTTCCCCCTCTCAGCGCCTTCACATCCCCCCTCCCCCCCCCCCCCCCCCATCACCGCACTTATTTCGACGTCCGTCGTGACAAATGGAAAATGAAACTCAAACAGACAGTCGTCAAAATGCTCTAAAAAGATGGAATATTTGCACGGAAGGAACGATCAAATTTAATCACTTAATTATTATTAATTATGGTCAGCGGAAATAATGTCAATTGAAAGAGAACGGCGGCTAGAAGAAAGAAGCGATGGATGGCAAAAGTATCAGTGACAATGGAAGGGGAGAGGAGGTCAATGGGAAAGGGAACAAATTGAAGTGGGGCAAAAAACGCCGGAAGGGAAAAGTAAGGAAAAAAGGGATAGGGGGGGGGGGGGGGGCCAAAGACACCGTCCGTCGACTACTCACATCACCACACGCCGCTCATCTTCTTCCATCCCCCCCCCCCCCACCCCACCCAGCACCTCTTAATGGTCGCGTTAATTCCCCCCCCCCCCCCCCCAACTCTCGTCGTCCTTCGCTCGCCCACCCATTGCATTGGAAACACAAACAATTAATTGATTCGGCTGATAGGTCCAAAGGACGCACGGGGGAGGGGAGGGGGGAGGGGGAATGAAAAGTTTGGAAGAATATGAGCCAAAGAGAGAAAATTGAATTGAGAGGGGGGGGGGGGGGGGGGGATGGGAAAATGATGAGCAAACCATCGAAAAAAGGAACCGAAGTAAACAGTAATATAATTCCCCCTAAATTTACCCACTATTATATTTATTGCATCAACTGAAAGGGAGAAAATTTTGAGGTGAGAAGCGAACGGAGGATGAGCGGAGAAAGGAAAGGGGGGGGGGGAAAGGGGGGGGGAAGGGGGGGAGGGGAAAGGGGGGGCATAATTGGGCTTGACGGATTTGATGGACGTTGCTGAAGTGTAAAAGTTGTAATTTTTTTGATACTAAATTCGAGTTTGATCTCATTCTTTCACTCTTTTCGTCGACGCTTTTGACAAAATCCCAAACGGACAAAATACCTAACCAACCCGCAATGCAAAAAAAACCCGATTCCAAACAGAAACCCAAAAGATTTATTTATAAACTCTGATCCGGGTTGAAACAGACAATTCATCATTTATGATAGAATAATAAATCGCACACTTTGCTGAATTTTACGAGCTTTTTATTTATGGGTTAACGAATGATAACTCGGAATGGAGAACTAATGGATGTTGGGGAAGGACGAAATTAACCGCCCAATCTTTGGGAGACCAAGCAGAACATTCAGTCAGTATTCCTCATTTTTAAAAATCGGCTCAAAACGGCGTTTAAATGTGAAACAATCTGTGGAATGGAATAGGAAATAGGGGGGGGGGGGGCTTAACAACACGGGGAAGGGCAAAGTGTGAAGGGAAGGGAATGAGTGAATGATGGATGGGGGAGTTGGGGGGGGGGAGTGGGAGTTGGGGGGGGGGGGGGAGGTTGGGGGGGGGGGAGTTGGGGGGGGGGGGAGTTGGGTTGGGGGGAGTTGGGGGGGGGTGGTGACTAAACAAACCGGTGTTGTCTGGTATTGCATAGGACAAACAAACAAATAAAAACACTCAAAAAATGAGAAATTTGTCACAAAAACGTGGAAATTGAGGGGAAGAGACCATGCACTTATTACAACGATAAATTCAACATATGTGAGGAAGAAGCTTATTAGCGGGAAAGAAAGCTCAGGGTTTAGGCATTTGACTAGGAAATGAGAGGTCGTTTAACTGGTGTGGTACCAAAGAATGTTGTAGTTAATGTGCAAGCAGTAAATGTAAATGGAAAAGAATAGGCTAATAATTGACTGTGGTAATGCTGGACACTTTGCTGATCTTTTTGGTCATGTAACGGCCCGTCCGAGGTCCAAATGAAAGCGTCCGTTGGATTGGAGACTGATGCCTTCCAGCGAAGAATTTTTGTAGCTCAGATGGATTGTGCCGTTGATCCCGTGCCGAAGATGATTCGAGTGGATTTTCACATGTGCCGATCGTCCGTGACAGTCCGATTTTACCGGAATGGAGGTCATGCAAGTGAATACAATAGCCGTCGTCCAGAGACACACAGCCGCGCCGTCGATGACCGCCCACCTTGAAGATGCGTTCCGGCTCCAATCCCGCGTTTGAATAAACCTGAAATATGGTCAAAATCTGAAAATGGACAATTCGACCCACCTGGGATGTCCTTGGCACTGCCGTAAGCGGCCTGAATGCAAATGCCCATGTCCAACAGATGTTTGATGTGTTGCGTCTTCTGCCGCAGGGGGTCCGTTGAAAGAGACGGCGTGAAAATGAGCAGCCCCTGGGGGAAGTTGTGCGTGGCGAGCCATGCACTGACCAACCGTTGCTGCATGTCGGGTCGGGCGGTCAGGTAAATGATAAGATAGCCCTGAGAAGTATCCAAACGGACTCGGTATTTTAATTGCCTAAAGCAGAAGCCGACCGACCTGTTGTTGCCAAAATCTGACCACGTCCACAGCGCCCGGCCTCAAACGCGGATCACGTCCAGTAACCGAGACAGAAGCAGTCAAGGAGCTAAAATTCGACTAATTGTCGACCTTTCGTATATTTTTAAATAAAATCATTTGTTTTTGCTCAAAATATGTTCGGTACCCGTCGATGCTGAACACAACCACGGGAGTGCCAGAAGGGAACGACGGCAATATTCACACTGAGATAGGTGTCTGAAATGGGCACTCTGATTATGAGGAACAATTATTTTCCGATCAACTCACGATCTCCTTGCACAATCAGCCGAACATTGTGAATTCCGATAGGTAAACTCCGTTCCAAGTCTATGCTCAGCCTTCCATTTTTGTCGGTCGTCTCCACTCCCTTCAGAAACCATTCCCCGCCACTGGGCAACACGTACACCAGCACATTCTCACAAGACAAAACCGCCAAATCCATCGGGACCGTAGCAAAATCGGGCATTAATCACTTGCTCGAGTCCCTCCACCACGATGAGGTCATTAGGCCTGGTGGTTGGCCGCGAGATTCGCAACCTAAAACTAGATGATTATTTTACAAAAACAACATAAAAAACATAATCAACTTCTTTCAATCCTAAGCGATTCTTCTCACTTTAAAGCGTGTCCTACGACGGTTCCACACGGTTAAGGGCACTTGCAACTCGAACGGGGGCTGTTCGCTAAGAGAGTTCAAACAGAGCACCGCAGAGGACGAAAGTTCCTCGGAACGAAGAAATTGGCGGAGTATAAAAGCGGAGAGATCTTTGCTCTCCCAGTAAGAGGCATGCAGAATGCTGGGCAATGCCATCGTTGGCAGAGAGTTCATTTCGGGTGGACAGTACAGCTCGTGGTCGACCCTGCTCTGTCCCCACACCATTGGAGTTCCGACAGAGTTATCAAAGTGAATGTCGTGCTCATCACACAGCAGATACCGTTGATATCTTAAAAGATAAATAAAAAAAGGAAAAACTTTGGGGAAGAATAAAGAGTACCGGGGAACTTTGAGCGCAGGACGAGCACTCAGAGAGGCGTTCAAAACGGGCTCTAAACGGGCGGCACAGAGGTCGATGGAGTAGAACAGGTTGAACAGCTGGTCACAGAACAGAGCCAGCTGCTGTTCAGCTGGAGAGAATCGATACTGTCGCGGATCGCTTTATGCCCCCCCCCCTCCCCTCTCTCAATCCCTACCCCCAAAGTCCATTACACCTCCCCGGTTTACGGTAATTTTCCGGTAACCAACCGACGGGACATCCTTTGCCATAAAACTATGTCCCTATCATTCCATCGATCTTCCCCCCAGCAATCACTGGCCTTTCCCACATGAATGCTCCCGACTTTCCCACGATCCTTCAATCTCGTATCAACCAGAAATCAGTGGCTATTTAAGCCAATCTCATTACTCCCGTGGCAGTCCAGTTCGAGCCGACCGACACTGCCCCATTATTTTCCCCCTTTTTTGATTCATTCCCTCCGGCTAAACCATTTTGCATATTATTCGCAACAATACAAACAAACCATTTTTAAATCAATAAAACTTGTTCAAAAAATGCGTCGTGTCCAAGACCCAAAGTTTTGAACCGATGATTAAATGTAATTAACGCAACCTTCGTTTAATTTACGCTGCATTAGCAGCAAAGCAAGTGGACAGCCGAGTAAAAAAGCGGCCGATGGTTTAAACGAAAGTGTCGCCGTCGACCCTATCGATCGCTTTGATCTGCCGGCACAACCGGAGGATTCCTGATCAATCGGACGAATGAATTCTTTTGGAAAAATTAATGAATTTGTACCGACGAATTGGACAACTGTCGACATGCGCTGGGAGGTGCCGACCTGTCACAGGACCAAAGTATATATGGCAATAAGCCCTTCTCCATTAACCTATTCTTGGAGAAATCCATTGGCATCGGAGAAGGCGATTCCGAGTGAATTATTGTATTGGACTCCTTTTGCACAAGTTTTTGATCATCAAAACTGAAGAACTTCGGAACCTCAACGCCAGCGGGAAGTGATTGAAGAGAGCGTGAAGGATGCTGTGAACATTTATTTATTGTACATCAACGGGCGGGTGGTTAGGGCAAATTTACATTTTCTTTGCAGGCTCTGTGAGTAATGTACGGAGACGAAAGTGCGGAGGCTGGCGATTTGGACATTGAGACGCTTGGCGACCGTTGCTGATCAACAGCCATCGGCGACCGGAGCTCGCCGCATCCCTCGCCGCCATCTCTTTGCTGATCGCCCATTGCCAACGCCGTCCGCGCCAGCGACTCGTACATCAAAATGCCCCCAATAAAGTCGCCAACAACAAATATTTCCAAGTCCGAACCATCCATTTTTCCGGATTGGGAGATAATGAAATTGTTCACGACCCGATTAGCATTCAAAACAGCACTTTGGACAGCCTCAAAATTGGGCATCGATTGACAGAAATAAAAAGTCAAAAACTTCGTTGAATGGAACCACATCGGCTGTCATCAACGGCACAAAACAGGGATGGAACGTCCCCAATCCGCCGGGAAATACACCGCCCAGAATCTGAGCAGTTTGAAGCAGTTCGGCACCACAAGTCACACACTTTTAAAAAGACTGAGAGCATAAATAGTAAAACTTGCAGAGTACCTGGACATGGATTTTACCCCTCAGTTGAGGACAATGCGACGCGATTAATGTGTCGAGAATGGAGCGAAAGGTATTTATGTCCGTAATTTTGGAATCAGCCGAAATCTGCAATTAAAATATTGTATTTATATATGTCCAGGAAAGGAAAAGGAAATACTTTGGGGAAGAGGTCGCCGTGGAACACGAGAATAAGCAGAGACCGAGTTGGGGACACTTTTGGTGTGCTCGGAGGCGACTTGTCCAGTTCAATGGCATCTTGGCCAATCAACAATTCGGAACTCCATCTGATCAGCGTGGTCCGTTGCTGAGGATCGACATAAGCCAATTGGTCGGAACAGTCGAAATAAGCCGACTGGGAAGAGGACGAAGTCGCCTCGCCCTCTTCGTCGGGTTCCTCCTCCTCTCGCTGTCCTGGCCCGTCCTCCTCCTCTCCCCTGTGCCCTTCCTCCTCTTCGATTAACTCCCCATTTGGCACAATGTTTCCGTCGCCTGACCTTTGCGCAGCAATTGGTGTCGTTGAGGGGGACATTAATGTGGTCAAGTACTGCTGCGTCTCTCTCTCCAGTCGACGGATGTCCTCAATACTCAGTCCAACCCACTCATCCTGCCACTGCCCTAAGCAAAATTAAAAAGCATACTTCGCTACAGCTAATAACAACAACCGACCAAGCTTGTCTGTGTGCCCTCAACATTGTGCCCCGAAGGGCCAATTCGTGAATCCATCGTTCTGCGCGCGTTTGAAGACCCCAATAGCGAAATTGGACCTTTGCACAGTTTGTAAGCGCCTTAATTTAGAAACTATGAGGAAACTATCACCTAAAACAGCTTTAAGATGCTCCCAAATACTGAAAATCCCCCCCCCCCCCCCGGTGGCCAAAACTCTCCGCTGCTGAATACGCTTACACATAATCGGTTTCCCGTCCCGCACAAATTCCTCCGCCCATTTCTCGCCGAGAGGCCCCCTGCTTGTTTTTGCGCTCTTAAAGAGCTTCGGATCCTCTTCAGCAAAATAATCGTGCGATGGTATCGGATCACTCACAAAATCGAGCAAATCTGCGCCATTAAAATGCGATTTCATAAAATTTGTAAAAACCCACCGACTGTTCTGT
This sequence comes from Globodera pallida, assembly GCA_020449905.1. Classification (NCBI taxonomy): domain Eukaryota; kingdom Metazoa; phylum Nematoda; class Chromadorea; order Rhabditida; family Heteroderidae; genus Globodera; species Globodera pallida. The sequence goes on along the minus strand of JAIXHY010000010.1, from coordinate 1,324,951 downwards.
TCTTCAATTCATCCTATGGACAATTCGAATACATTTTCCACCGTACCGCCATCATCCAAATATTTTGTGTCCACCTGAATTGAAAAACGGTAAATATACCCAAAAATCGTACAGCCAAACCTCGACTTTGAAGTGTGAGATCAGAGGACAGGAATAGCGAGTGCGAGTGTACTTAAAATTAAATGCTTAAATTAATGCTAACCAGCAGGTGGTTACTTGCCGGATAAGCAGTTCCACGCCTCCTTCATGTGCTTCTAAAGCTGTTGACGGCAACACATTACGGATCCAAACTAAATAGGTATAGCAAAAGTTGATTTTGGGTGTGTTTATTTGCTCTATTTTTGGGTAAAAATGTTAGAAATACTATGAAATGGTCTTTTCTTCTCGTATTATCCAGTTAATTAACGAAACAATTGCTGACAACACACAAACTTACGTGGTATTCGATTGCCAATGTGATAGATCTTAAAGGTGTACTTGCCCACTCCCTCCGGGTCCGTCCTGATACGGCTCATTCCTGATGATCTCAACACCACTGCCAGCTCCAGAGCTTTCCAATCTTGATTTTTTCTTAAAGATTTTTCTGTTTTAATTAAATTGTAAATCCAATTGCCTGGATCATGTACAATTGGGCCAAGCGATACTCCTCCACAGACATTGGCATTAGAACTCGGTACTCTTTCACTAACATTTTGTTAGCGGTTTAAATTGAAAAAGCAGCCTCTTAACAAGGATTGAAGAGATGCTTTTCTATTGTTGTGGTCGTCGATGAACCCTTCTCCGATGAAGTGGATGCCGTTCTTCTCCAATTCATTGTTTTAGTTTAAATTGAAATTTGTTAAATTATCGAGGCGATAGAGATTTTGACGGAAGGGAAAAAGGAAGTGAGTGAATGGCAGGGATTTTCTCTGTTTTTGGTTGGCATTCTTTAACAAATCCAGTGCTTTTCTGGTAAATTTATGAATTGGTCTTTTTGGGACCAAAAAGTCAGTTATTCTGATTTTAAAAAAGGTGGCCAGCAGAGCACATCCCGGGGATGGGCGGAAATTTATTTTAAAAAACGGAAAAGATTTTTTTTAACAGAAAAAGCCTAAAACACAACGGAAAGCGGAAAAATTTTCAAGTGAATTAAAAAAATAATTTAATTATTTTTAAAATAATTTATTTTAATAGTTTGAAATATTCACAGTATTTATTTATTTTTAAAAAATTTGAACGTTGCATTTTTTGCTTCACCGATCTTCTTAAGCCTATTTTAAGCTTTTAGGGAGGGGGGGGGGGTCGGCGGTGCCGATAAGCGCCGCCGAGAAATAAAAGAATTGCCGATTTTAAACGAAAGGGGGGGGGGGGGGGGACGACGCCAACGGATTGTAGCGAAAAAGGCTAATTAATTACAATAGAAAAGGAAATGAATGGTCAAAAAAGCTACCGACGGGTCGGGAAGTTCTGCTAACGACAGCTTTTTCCTCCTCCTTTTTCATGTTGAATTAGCGTATATTTGCCAAGCTTCTTTTTACGCCAGAGTGCAAACGTTGAATTGACTTTTGGTGAAGAAAAGGAAAGGAATCCCTTCCATTGGAAGAGGAAGGGACAGAGAAGGGAAGAGGGGGCAAGGAAAAGGGTAATGGGACGGAGTGAACGGGAAGGGGCAGACTGCACCCAAACAGACGAACGAAGAGGGCAAATGAGGGGGAAGAGCATCCCCCCCCCCCGTCTTCAATAAACATTTCCCCGTTGAATCGTTAAAAATTTAACCAATAAGAACAGAATAACAATAGAAATGTATTAAAATAACAAAATTAAGGCCATAAAGTGTATTTGAAGAGATCGAACTGGCCAAACAAAGTACATTTGATGCTCTTCACAACAGCCAAACCATTAGAGATTTTTCAACAATTTCTTGTTCATTTTTCTTCCCCGATCGATTATTTCCTTTCCGATTTGCTTGCGGCATTCATCAACGATGACGATATGCGGCTGAAATCGGAACATTAGCCGATTAACAGAGATGATACCCCCTCCCCCCCCCCCAAAAAAAAATGCCTTCAGGCTTAAGAATAAACAAAACTATTTTTATCAAAACAAATAAAGTTAGGCCCATTATTGACGGTGAACACAAAGTGCAAACCTCGACCGGAGCCCTCACAAGTTTCAAACATTTGCAGTAAGTAGTAATAAATTGCGCAACATCAATTTCGACGATTCGACCTAACAGCAAAGCCAACATGTTCTTAACCTCGGAAAGCTGAAAATTTTGAAATTATATGCGAGAAAACTGAACCTAAAATAAAATAAATTCCGAAAATTCGGTCAAGGTTGTTTCAGGGTATAAAGAGAACCAATTTTGTTAAGAAATTTGAATACAATCTATCAAGGATGTAACCGGATGCCAAAAAATACGTAAATTTGAATTGCAGTCAAAAAAATTTGGGAATTTTAAAAATTTATAACTAATTATTCATAGAAAATATCCTATATTCAGTGTTGGGTTATCTGTTCTAGCAGGAGAAGGTTTTCACATAAAAATGCGTGCAATCTATACTCATTCCCCGTAAACTCACCCCCAACTCCCGATTCGCCCAAATTAGCTCGACCACCAGTACAGCAATTCGTCGTTTACTTTTCTAAATGTAACAATCTCAGCCAAATCCTGTCACAACTCCCATAATACCTCATTCAGCCGATCATTAACTACCATCGGCTCCATTTCAGCCATCTTCGACTCCACTCTCTTCAAAAGTTTGGCCACCCTCTCACGTCTTGCCTCCTCCTCTCGAGCCCTTCTTCCGGACCGCTTTGTCTCCGTGAACACTCCCTTCACTTCTCCGGACACCTTTTATCGGGGTTCTTATCAAATGCGGCCCCCCCCCCCCCCTCCCCACGTACCTCGTTTCGCATTTTCACTTGCTCTTCGAATGCCTTCCGCTCTTCCAACATCTTGCGAACCATTACCATCCGTTTAGCAGCTCGCTAAACTGATTTTTCAAACAAAAAAACAAATGTGTCGTACATCTTCGACAGCTTCAGCTTCATCATCACCATTCTGTTCTTCTGCCGGCGTTTCTGCCCTTGTATTGGCCATAACTATCGAACCGCGGCTTGACGAATTGTCTTCTGTCTCGAGCATTTCCAGTCCATTCTCCTGGTCAGCATCCTTCCCTTCTCCATCCCCATCATTCATGCATTCTTCTTCATCATCCGTATAAGTTGCCCCTTCCACTCGCGTCGTGTATCGTTTTGCTATTTCATTCTGATTGATAATACGTCAGGGCCAATGCTTCCTTCATCAACATTAAAAAAAACCTCGCTGCCCTCATCTTCCGTAGTTCCGTTCGTCGGACATTGCTCTTCCCCCCCACCTGCGTGTCCATGAACACTCACGGTCGCTATTTTACGGAACAGCATTGGATCATCTGTATACAAATCGTTCGCCCGATTCACCATCGACTTCACCAACGGGATCGGCTTCTTAATAGCCATGCTGCTCATTTAGGCAGTGGAACCCATCAAACCGGTTTGGGCGGTGGCGGGGGATTGATCACTTTCAGCTTTTTCGGTTGTTGTGCCGGCCCCTTTGGCTTCTTGCTGTTGCGTCTGTCCTGCCTAAACTTTCGTTGCTCCTCCTTGTGCTTCTCTCTCTCCTCCGTAATTCGCACAATCTCCTCACAAATCTCTGAATTGGGTTTTTCAAAGAGTACGGATTCTTGCTGAGCCCCGGGGCCTTACAAAAGCAAACTTAGGTTCTCGAATTACCTTTGTAGGGGCGTTTCATCCGAAAGAGCAAAGATCCCTTAAAATTAAAATAAGAATGCATAAAAGGTTAGCAATATTTCAAAACGTACATTTTTATTTTGGTCAGTAGCCAATTCGATGTCCTGGTATAAATATTTGTCCATAATGTTTTTTAACTGTCCCGTAGGAAAAAACTTCTTCAGCGCCTAAAACAAAAGATTTTCAAATAATAAAATCACAATTTCCCCCCCCCCCCCCTCCTCCTTGCCGCTCTGTTCAGCTCCGCGCCATGAACTTGCTTCGTACACCTTTCGCAACTCCGTTAAGTCTACGAAGCGCTCCTGCCCACCTAAGTTGTAAATCAGTGCCAGCAAATGTTCCTTCCCCTGCAATTGTTGAGACATTTCATTCAATTCCATCCTCCATAACAAACCGGACAATCGTGGAAAAAAAAAACTATACTCCCCAAATTTTAAAAAATTCTAAAATTCGTCGATACTTTCTCCATGATTATCCATCGCAAATCGTACCTTCAAAATGTTCGGATTATATTTGGGGTCTCCAATGAGAACCTTAACACAATTTTGCACAGCGCTCTCAACTTTCAGAAAACCTCCAATTGTCGATGTTTCTCGGCCTTCATGTCCTTGTAATGCGCTGACTCTTCAATGGTGGAGAGAATGTGGGCAATCATTGGGCTGCCTTTCACCTATTAATTTGCAGCAATTAATTAGAACCGGGAATTTTCGATAATCTTACCCTGTAACTAAACACTTTTTTGGGATTTTCATTCCCGGCCCCTTTGCGAGGTCAGTAAAACACGGCTCAACAAGGTCGGACAAATCCACCGAGTCCAACATGGCCTCAATAGAAGGGTATCCCAACTTCTTGGCCAATTGGAGAATGTCTTCATTGGTGTCCTCCCTTAAACATTTGCGATTAGTGTGAATTCCCTGGGATCATCCGGAACCGGAATGTCGTAATTAGAACTGGGATAGCCACAGGTGCATCCGCGCTCCCAATTGTGCAAACCAATTCATTACGCACAAACTCAAGCAGTTCTTCTCTAGAAATTTTTGCCACAATCGTTGCCATTCGCTGCTTTTCTTTTCTTTGAACTTAAACGTGCTTTAAAATTATTTATTTTTTTTGAAGTATCGGATATGATTGTCTAAAACACAAATTATTCACTAATGTATTTTTTAAAAATTGGCCCAAAAACGATAAGTTTGTCAAAATTTTGTCAGAATTTTTAAAATCAAATTATAGCACATCATGCAACGAAACGCCAATTTTAAATTTTATTCCAACGGCGCCTGTCAGCACCGTATACTTTTCTTTCACAAACACAATAATCAAATGCGATTCTGATCACTGATCAGCGCTCACTTTCTCGGCCATCATTGGATTCCAATCGCTAGCTCATTGACGTTTTGGCCTCGTCCTCTTGGATCTTTTCGTAAATGTGTGGCCAGTCCACTTCCACCTTGGCGGGTTTAACTGTTGGAAGGACACATTTCCCAACCCCTCTCACTTCCGAATGGTGTTTCAAATAGCGTTGGTCAGTCTCTTTCCGTCCCAAAAGCCCCAAATAGCGTTGGCGGTATCCGAGTACAGTGTCCAAATGTCTTCCCATTTTTGTGGCCAATTCCATTGCCCTTAAATAGCTGGCTGGTCCATAGCTAAAGTTTTCATCCCTTTGGAACCTATCAAAGCGAAATGTGCCGAGATTAAGCATTAACGCTTCAAAAGCTTTTCCCGCGTTAACCAAAGTTGTGTCCGCTTCTCGTCTTTGCCCGCTAAATTGGGCGACCATTGCATCGCGCAACTGCGGGACATTCTGCGACCGTAACTCACTGAGAAAAAGAACCTTCTCCACCTGCTGGATGAATAATGGATGATGGCACATGTCAATTATGAATTTAAATTAAACTCGAATTTGCTATCCAAAATCTGTTCAACACCCACCCACCTCCTCTAGCTGTCCATAACAAATTTCAGCAATTTTGTAATTCCTTTCGATGCCCGCCAAGCCGGCTAATGTTGCCCATAAGAATTCCTCCTTGAAAAGTACAATTTATTGTATCCTCCCCCATACCTTCCCTTTGAATGAACACCTTCATCGTTCGGCAAATTCGGACGGCCTGATCCCACTGGCCATGTTGGACACAACGGATTCTGAGTAGGAAGAAAATAATTGAAAATTAAATTTATTTACAATGCCGCGATGAATGGTGGCACGTAATGGACGATTAAACATCCGTCGGACCTTCGTACATTTACAGTGTTCCCGACGAATCTGAACCTTCCGAATGTTATTTTACTCTTCTTTAATATACCCGACAATCGTCGAAGATTTGCCCAATTCGGCACTATTTCCAAGTTCAATTTGAGTCGAGGGGAGCAAATCTCTGTCCATAAATGCCACCGTTGGGAGAGTCCAGACGATCAGTCGCTGATTGTCTTGAAGAGCTACCAGCATGTTTGTCGAGTTGTTGGAGCTCAGGCAGGAAATCAGCGACCCGATTTTAGCCGTTCGCTGGGCGGACCCGTAACAATTGACCAACGACAGGAAGCAGTCCCCGTTAAGGTCCACAAATGCTACCCGACGTTCGGCAAATGAGCCGCACATATTCACACAGAGTTCAGTGACATCGAGCTGAACGTGGGACAGAATCTAATCAAAACGATCAGCTATAATTGTCAAAAGCAAAAGTTGCTGAAAGTGATCGGATTTAATCATTGTTTCCTGACATTGTGCGTTATCGGCCCGTCCCCCGCTGTCCTTCCGTTTTGTGGGTCGAAAAGGTGCACGAGAGAATGTTGGGCTTGGTCCCGAAGTACGATTAAATCGTTGGCAATTGCCGCCGTCTGTTCGGTAAACGGTTCTCCAGAGGGGGACGAGGGAATTCGAATGGTGCTGAGAATTCGGCCTTCGAAGTTGAACAATTGGACGGACGAATTCTCCACCAACAGAAAACACCTTCGGGAACAACAAAAAACATTCTCGCGGCTTCAGCAGTTTATGGCAGACTTTTCGCAGAGTCGAATCAACGACACGGGCCCGGCGCCCTCCTTTTAAGTCTGCGATTATCGGAGCGTTCCAATTCTTCGCACTGATTTTGTAAGTTAATTCATTTCAGAATGAATTTAATTAATTTGTAAGTCAAATACCTGAATATATAGCATTGTTTAGTGGTCGCAACCACCAAGTAGTTAAAGCCGAGCTCGAAACGAACGACTCGATCTCGAGTTTCCAGTCGTTCACGGGCCACCTCCGAGCTCAGGTCCCTGATGTTGATGACCTTTTTCCGGGTCTGAACAGCTTCCAGTTGTTCCCACATCAGCCGTCTGAATGCATTCTTTCAAACGCAAAAGCATTTCCCATTTTAACCTTTCAACGACGTGTGCGTGAAGGAGCTGACCATTAGCACATCCGCCAACCAGCTGAACTCCATCATTGGACCAGCTCAAAGAATAGATTGACCCACTGCTGGGCCGTTCCACCGAATGAGTCCACTGAAAAAACATTGGCGATGAGACATTTGCGCGGTGCAATTTGTATGATCTCGATTTATTGCAGTCTGATCGATTATCACAACTAATTTATCGCAAAGTCTGATCAGTTTGGATTACCCCTGATTTATCGCAGAGTCTGATCAAATTGTATGAGCCGATGGCGAAAATCTCTCCGTTTGGGCTCCAGCTGACGCTGCACAACGGATGCCCAGTGGGAAGTAGACGACCACAGAGGGCGTCCTGTCACAACTTATACCTGTATAAAGTACAAAAGTCCATTTGTCGGACCCTGTCCATCCCAAAGGCGATAGCGGCAGTCCTCTCCTCCACTCACAATCAGATCAGTAACAGCACTCCAACTCAAACAAAGGACAAGTCCGGTGTGCGCTCGCCATTTTGTGGGTGCATTCTGTCGGAACGAAAAAGCATCCCATTTTTTAAGGCTTTTCCCCTCTAATGAGACTAATGAGACCTGGGCTTTCATTTGTTTGATGAAACATTCTTCACCAGCACAAGTACACTAACTTATTGCTGTTTCCATTCCAATCCACCGCGTAGACGGGCTTTCCGAGCTGTGCCAGCACCGACCGCAACATTCCGTTGCGGGACCACATTTTGACTGAACCGTCCTCTCCACCTGTGCATTTTTATATATTTGTCCATTGTTTTGCTTCCCATAAGCACTCACAAGCTCACAAATCCACCAGTCCCTCCCGGGTCGGAAGTGTTCCATCTGGCCAGAATCGCTGCCCCCTGATGAGCATCGATCGATCGCTCAATTTTTCCCGCAGAAGTGATTAAGTGGACTTTGCCTTTGGGATATTTCAATTTAAGGCTTAAATCGTTGATCAGCAGACCATCAGAGGCGGTCATTAAAATCAGATTGTTCCCAGTCTGTGACGTGTGAATTGCGGATCGTTGCTGTTTTTTGCCGGAGCGAACTGACAGATTGTGTTTGTCTGCCGACAGTGAAGAAAGCCCTCCGGCGAAGAGGGACGAGTGCAGAGAGGTGGGGAAAATGGTTCTGAATGGTTGAATTGGTACATATTATACGGTACTACACAATCGAAAGGGATACTGTATATATTCTGATAAACGAACTCCTTCAAAGGGTTGGGAAGGAAAGTGCCCTCCGTTTTGGAGACGGTCCAGCGGCAGAGGTTGTGGTCGTCTGAGACGGAGAAAACTTCGTCGGCACCGACCCAAACAACGCCGGTGACGGCATTCCGAAACGACCACGGGGAAAGTTGAAGTCGGAGACGCATTTTCAAACAGAACGACGCGCAAACGAATCGAACGATCAGCCGGCCTATATAAAGCTTTATTTGTGCAAGCAAAAAGACAGTCAACGGACAAACCCCTGCGGGGGTTGCCATGGCGACGGACAATTGACGAAACGATTGACTTGCATTTGAACTTTCTTAGGCTTGAAGAAGTCAATGAAAAAGCAATGTTTTGACGACGGCAAAATTCCAGCAAAATTTTTGTACTTTTAAAAAACATATTTTGATGCAAATAATGAAAAAAAAAGTCAAATTCCTGCAGCACTTATCAAATTGATAAATGAATTAGGTCGTTGCTGACTGACCTAAGCACATAATTCTTTGCTCGCCTTCACCGGTTGTCTTTCTATTGATTCTTTTCGTTTCCATTTTCGCCTTTTTGTTCAAATAATTAATGTTAATTCATTTATAATCCCCCCCCCCCATTTATTGTAGCCAATAATGGTGAATTATTTGGCCGATTTGGTAGCCTTAGGGGATGTTGAGAAGCGAGCAATGGACATTTTGCCAAAAGCGGCGCGGGGATATTACGAAAGCGGCGCCGACGACGAACAAACGCTTCGGGAAAATCGGGAGGCTTTCAGAAAGTTGGTTGGAAAGTAAAATTCAAAAAGGGCGCAAACCTCCAGGGCACTTTTTCAGAGATTCTGAATTGGATTATGCGACTCGGACGAGTCTCAAAATTATGTTTTATGGCAAATTCCCCTTGTCCTTTTGAGTCCGTGCCGTACTCCTCCGTCTTGGGTGGAGGGAATTGCCCCTGAATTGCTAAAAGTCACGGAGGAGTAGGGGGGGGGGGGATTAAGGGAAAGAGTTCCTTCCCTGAGACGTAATGCTAACAAATAAAAGTTGCTAATTAATTCTCCGTTCAGCTTTTTGATCCGTCCGTTTGCCCTGACGGATGTCTCTCTTTTGGACACTTCCGTCAGTATCCGTTTTAGTTCAACGGCGGCCAACCCAAAGTGCCGTCAATTCTCGCGCACTTTCGTTTACCCAATTGGAATTGCGCCGACGGCGTTCCACCGAATGGCACACGATGAGGGGGAAATTGCGACGGTTAAAGGTGAATTGAGCGTTTGTCAGTTGATTTCAGACTTTGATAGGGCCTCAAACTTCGTTTTAACAGCTGCCGGTGAAACGGGCACTCCAATGATTTGCAGCACATTGTCCACTGTTCCATTAGAGCAGGTGGCAGAGTTAGCCCCGGAGGGGAGCACTCTGTGGTTTCAGGTGATTGGTTGGGTGATCGAAATCGGACTAATTTAATCACTTCAGCTGTATATTTACAAAGATCGGATGCTGACTGAGCAAATCGGTAAAGCTTTTGCTATGTTCCAATAGTTTTTTTAGTCCAAAGGGCCGAGAAGGCCGGCTTCTCCGCTTTGGTGCTCACCGTCGATGCACCCCTTTTTGGACGGAGGAGGGCGGACGAACGCAATGCCTTCCAATTGCCTGACCATTTGAAGTGGGACATTTCGCCAAAGTTTCACAATTTGAATTTAAAGAATCGCCAATTTCGCCTTCGCACGAGGAACAGTCGACCACTTTCGGGGCCGACGTGGGCTCCTCCGGCTTGGCGCAGTACGTTCTTTCTCTGTTCGACTTCTTCTCTCAATTGGGGCCATCTCCGCTGGCTGATCCAATTCACAGAATTACCGGCAATAATCAAAATATTCAGCCCCTTAAGGGAGCAAATGATTTTGCAGGTGCTCGTGAAGGGAATTGTCCGGGCAGGACGATGCCCTCAAGGCACTGGAAGCTGGTGCCGCCGGCATCATTGTGTCCAACCACGGGGGTTGGCAACTTTACTAATATGCAATTCATTAGGGGGGGGGGGGGGGTAATTATGCTTTTTGTTATTGGATTGGCAACTCAAAGGTCGGCAGTTGGATCATTGCGTGTCTACGGTATTTCAATAATTGCCAAATATTTATTTTAAAGATTTTGCTAAGATTGAAGCCCTTTCCGAGGTGGTTGGAGCTGTTAAAGGAAAGATCCCGGTATGTTTAAATGTTAAAAGCGTTTATTTCCATTTAAATGCAAATTTAAGGTTTTTGTGGACGGCGGCTTTCGTTGTGGAACGGACGTATTTAAAGCATTGGCGTTGGGAGCCGATTTGGTGTTTATAGGACGGCCGATTATTCACGGATTGGCAGTCGGAGTGAGTGGACGGGAATTTGGCCTGCTAAATGCTTAATTCTAAGGGCAAAAACGGGGTCAAACACGTGTTGAGGCTGATCAGAACGGAGCTTGACTACGCCATGAAACTGTCCGGTAAGTCACTTTCTCCAAATTGAACATAATTAGGACTCATTAATCATTCAGGATGTCCGAGCATCGACCAAATTCGGTCAGCGAAGGATTTGGTGGTCCGAAAAAGCCATTTTTCCGCAAAGATTTGATCTTTTATTTAAAAAATTGAATGTTTTCCGATCACAATTTGCCTCACTTCTAAAGCAAATATGTAAAGAACGACGCCCCCGACATATTTTGACAATAAATAAAGCATGATATATATAAATCTTGTCATTTTCTGATCACATTTCGACCCTGGTCGGCTTTCTCCACGCCTCCTCTTCAATTCGGACCTCCGCCGTTGCCAACTCCCGCTGAAGCCATTCCGGCAACGCATTCATTCGGCTCGCGGAAAAGCTTTTCCGTCATCGGCGCGTTGGCGGACAGTGCCAAACTGCACACCAACAGCTGAACTTGGGGGATTTTGATGGGAATTCTATCGGATGAATTAACGATTCTTTTAGCATGAGAAAGTGATCGATAGGCTTATTCCCCTCTTAGGTTGGCCAAGAAACCGATGGTTTCACCAACAATTTGGCAATGTTTTGTCTTTGTAAGGCTTCTTTTTGTGCTTGCCTTATTGTTGAAATAAGTGAGTGCCATATAATAACAGTGCCCTCCGATGTGATTTCTGAACAGTTCAATCAGAAATTGGCGCCCTTCAGCGACCGATGACGTCTTTGAGAATAAAAATAGTGACTTTATTAAAAATAAATTAATTTAATTCGTACGTTTACGTCATCTTTGGCGAAAACGTTAACGATCAAAGTGCCTAAATTACCCTTTCATTGTAGAATAACCTTTTCAAATACCTTTTGGCCGCAGCATTTTGAATATTTTATTCAACATCTCATTCGTATTTATAAATACCGAAGGCCTCGAAGAAGGGGCAAATCAACGGATATTTTTGCCCCGGAGGGGGAACACTGATTTTACACGCATCGATTATAAGACAGTCAAAACGGCCTTCTGAATGGAAAGAAAAGTTTTAAATAAAACGCTTTATAATTCGCTTACCCGACTCAGTCCATTGCTGGATGAAGTCCACTCCGTCCCGGACGACCACTTTCTGACTGGGCGACTGCACCAGTCCGAACCATTTCCGCGCGATGTACCTTTAAAGAGACTCGCAATTCTTCGAACTTTCTGCCAAATTGGCGGCCTCACTCCACGGCCGGCTCCAGCTCGACGGACACGACTTGGTGCTAATGCTAATTCATTAGCCATGTTATTGGACAAATTGCTCACGTTTGGGTCCATCTCAACCAGAAAGTTGGGCACCGAGGCCCCTCCGAGTCCGACCATCAGAGTCCGTCTTGTCCGCTCTGTCGAAGCCAACTGAACGCATCCGGTGACGAACATTTGAGCGACGATTCCTTTGGTGTACTGGAGGCTGAGGCTGGTCTTCAGGACGGTCCAATTGAGGGCATTTTGGGCGGAGAAGGGCGCATCTGATGCCATTGTGGACTCAAAAACACGGGACGGGCGGCAGAACAAACCGGGTTTGTCTGGCTGCAGGTCGGCAACGGAAAGTACGACATTGTCCTCCGAATCGTCCATCAAACGTCGCTGATACCAAATTCTGAAATGTCCGTGCCCGGGCCAATGCCAATGTCCGCCACTACCTCCTCGTCCCGTCGCTGGCCGCCTCCTCGCGCAGAATGTAATCTTCCACTTTGAAGCAGTGATCGGCTCCCCTGGGACAGATCACTTCCTGGACGATCAAAGCCGGGTCCTCTCCATTCGCGTGTCGAACAGCGGGGGAGAAGACGACGAATTCGGCACTTTGGCGGACGGAATGGCGCCATACGAAAAACTTTAGGACGGTGGGGGGAAGGGATTAAATTCAACGGAAAGGACAAAAAGAACGACCAAAATGATGGGGGAAAACACCAGGCACAGTACGACAGTCCGAGTACGGTATCCCCTGGTTGGCGCGAGGAGAAGCATTGGGGCAAAACGCATTTTGCCTGAGGGGTTAAAGGAGTACCGGCATTATGCAGAATCGCGTCAGCTACAAAAATCGCAAACAGAAAATTGGAAAATGGTTACAAAAAGTAAATATAGTAAATCCCCGGAAATTAATTAATCTTTTAAAATATTTCCAAACGTTACATCAAAAACAATGTTTTGGTTCCAATTCTTCAACCAACGGAAATATGCTAAATTGTCAATGAATGAAAAGCTGCTGATTATTCATTTTGAGAGACAGCGCCCGCCATTTATTTTTTCATCGATCGATTGCGGCAATAATCGGAAAATTCTCAATAATTCATACAAAACTAAAATTTTTTTTTAAATTATGATTATGAGATGAGTCTTAAATGATTATGAGATGAGCTTAATGTAACGTGGACAATAAAACAATTAGTGCCGGGGAACTCAAAGACCGGGCTGCGTGCTGAACGGCCATAAAAAGAAAATAAAATTAAAGCCAATTAATTGTTAATTGTTTTATGTAAATATTTATCATTTTAAATGTCCTAATTTTAAGATCGCCTTTTTTAATATTGCTTCTCAATCAAAAATTAAGTTTCTGTTAAAATTCATCCTGGCAAAGCAAAACATTCAGTGCCGCGCCTCCAGACTTTTTATTGTTTCTTTAGGGTAATTTTAATTGTGAAAAGTTGGGTTGGGATTTGGACGAAAGGGTTTTTGAATTGATTTCAGAATTAAAACTTGTTAAACGGTAACGGTTCTAATCGATTTGTCACTTTCTGATCACATCTCGACCCTAGTCGGCTTTCTCCACGCCTCCTCTTCAATTCGGACCTCCGCCGTTGCCAACTCCCGCTGAAGCCATTCCGGCAACGCATTCATTCGCTCGCGGAAAAGCTTTTCCGTCATCGGCGCGTTGGCGGACAGTGCCAAACTGCACACCAACAGCTGAACTTGGGGGATTTTGATGGGAATTCTATCGGATTATTTGGGAATTTTATAGCCTCCGGTGTTGATCAGAGTTTGGTGGAATTGATTGATCAATTAGTTGCCTTATTGTTGAAATAAGGGAGTGCCATATAATAACAGTGCCCTCCAAAGTGATGTCTGAACAGTTCCAGCAGAAATTGGCGCCCTTCAGCGACCGATGACGTCTTTGAGAATAAAAGATTATTTAAATTTAGTGAAATATTAAAGCTTATTTTTTTATTTGTTCAATTAAACCCTTTTCAATTACTCACATTTTCGCCATTTTCCACAACGAAAGTGTTAATGATCAGAGTGCCTGAAAAACTTCCAATTTGCGTGTTTTGTTTAAGAAAAAATATTCAAATACCTTTCGATCGGAGCATTTTGAATATTTTCTTCACAATCCCTTCGTGATTTACAAAACCCTCCGAGGGACAAATCAAAGAATATTTTTGCCCCGGAGGGGGATTTTTGGTTCCACACGCATCGATAATCAGACAGTCAAAACGGCCATCTTAAAACAACAAAAAATTAACATTAATTAATAATCATTATAAACAAATATTTCCGTCTGTCTAAACTTTGATTAAGTTACTTTCACTTTGATTAATTAGGAATTGTTAGCGTTCCGTTGGAGAATGAAATCCTTATCAATCATTTTCATTGAACGGCAGAAAAGATAAGAATTTTTCAGTTAAAATTTGACTGCCCGTCCATCACTCGTCTCCATCGTTAAGCCATTCCATCAATTCCAAAAATGCCGTTGTCATTGCCCTCCTGGCTTCTTCTTTTCTATGCCGTCGTCCTTTTCTTTCCCGAAGAGATTCTCTCGGAAGTATTCAAATTGCCCCTGCGGCGCTTCGACTCACTTCGATCGCATCTTCGCCGAAAGGGTCGTTTGGCCGTCAAAGCCTACCATGAAGCGGAGCGTGTCTCGAGGCTTTACCACAGTCGGGACCCGGGCTATCTCCGCGAAATGTATCAGCAAATTGTGTACGACTACTACGATTTGGAATACATTGCCCTCATATCGATAGGTTTTTCAATAATTCTTCGTTTGTTTTATTTTCGGCTTTCCTCTGAAGGAACGCCTCCCCAGGAGTTCGAGGTGGTGATGGACACCGGGTCGGCCAATCTTTGGGTATTATTGCCCAATTATCCTCCGCTTCCATCCACCATTCCTGCAGGTGCCAGACTCAACATGTAACAGCACCCAGCAATGCTTTAGCTATTGTCAAATCCCCTGTAAGCATTGAAATGCCACCCAACCCGATGCCAATGCCATCCCTCCCTTATCAGTCTATTGCGACCCAAACTGCGACGAGTATTGTTGCGGTGACAGCAGCAAAGTGTCGACTTGCGACCAGAAGAACAAGTTCACCAGCTCAAAATCCGTCAGCTATGTAAAGAAAGGAAAACCCTTCCAGGCACGGAACCGCGGGAGGGCACTCATCGTTTAAGATTTTTAGATTTTGTACGGCACCGGCTTTGTTCACGGCTTCTTGGGAATGGACACCGTTCGGGTAAGCCACTTTTTTAAATGTTGAAAGTGATTGAATCTTGACGACAAGCATTGTTGGGCAATGTCTTGATGTTTAGTTTGGCACTTCGACCGGACAGAATGTACTGACCATCCCGAAAACTTTTGTGGGACAAGCCACTTCGATGGGCAAATTCTTCCGAAATATGCCAATTGATGGGATCTGCGGTTTGGCTTTCAGGTGAAATACAGTAAAGACAGTCAGTGTAGGCCAAGAAAGGAGTTTGAGGGATAAACGGATGATTCTAACTTAATCACGGCCCCTGTCTCAAAGAGTGAGACTGACAGAAAAGCATCCCGGGACTGACAGAACGAGAATCTCGGGACTGAGAGAAATTCCGGGACTGACAGAACGAGAATCTCGGGACTGAGAGAACAAGCATCCCGGGACTGAGAGAACAAGCATCCCGGGACTGAGAGAACAAGCATCCCGGGACTGAGAGAACAAGCATCCCGGGACTGACAGAACAAGCATCCCGGGACTGACAGAACGAGAATCTCGGGACTGAGAGAAATTCCGGGACTGACAGAACGAGAATCTCGGGACTGAGAGAACAAGCATCCCGGGACTGAGAGAACAAGCATCCCGGGACTGAGAGAACAAGCATCCCGGGACTGACAGAACAAGCATCCCGGGACTGACAGAACGAGAATCTCGGGACTGGGAGAACAAGCATCCCGGGACTGAACATTTCCCTTTTGGGTCACTCGCCGCCGACGGAGTCGAACCTCCGCTGATGAATGCAATTGCACAGGGAAAGTTGGAGAAGCCCGTGTTCTCAGGTTAGCGACGGCCTTTGATTTATTTGATTTATCGTTCGGTTTGATTCAGTCTTTTTGGAGACGGAGGGCGTTGACGCGGTGAACAAAAAGGGGGGAATATTCACTTGGGGAGGAGTTGACGAGGAGAACTGCGGCCCCATTTTGGGATGGACTCCGCTCACCCATCAGACCTATTACGAGTTCGAAATACAGGTGCCGTTTTAATGTGCTTGCTTAAATATGTTATTAATTATAAATAGATTCAAAAGGAACAGAACCAAAAAACATACCAATTTCAAAGAGTTTGAATCATTTGTTTGAGTACAATAATTGCAAAATCACTTTATTCGCAGGGCGTCGCTTACGGCAACAAATTGAAGTCTAACAAAACGCAGAAAGCGATCTCGGACACGGGCACCTCTCTGATCATCGGCAGCCGAAGCATCGTTGAATCGTTGGTGAAGTCGATCGGAGGAATGCATTGGGACGAGGAGGACGGACTGTTTCTGCTTCCGTGTGATAGGCATTTCGAGCCGGTCACTTTCACTATTAGCGGAAGAGACTACCCAATGGCCAAGGAAATGCTCGTCATCAACGCGGGCGACCCGCAACGGCCCAATGAATGCATTTTCGCATTGGTGCCTTACGACTCGTGGGGATTGGGTAAGATTATTTAGAAAATAAGCTAAATTAAAATGGGTTCAGGCCCGGCATGGATTCTCGGAGACCCATTCATTCGACAGTACTGTAAGTGATTGGATGCTTCATCAATCATCGAACCGATCAAACCCTAAGGCAATGTCTACGACATCGGCAACAAAAAGATTGGATTTGCATTGGCAAAGCGACCGCTGAATGGGCGCGAAGAAAAAATAAGGGACTGATTTGTGATCTCCTTGGCTTGTATTGTGAACTTTTGCAATGAACCAGAATCTTTTGTTCGCTTACCCGACTCAGTCCATTGCTGGATGAAGTCCACTCCGTCCCTGACGACCACTTTCTGACTGGGCGACTGCACCAGTCCGAACCATTTCCGCGCGATGTACCTTTAAAGAGACTCGCAATTCTTCGAACTTTCTCCCAAATTGGCGGCCTCACTCCACGGCCGGCTCCAGCTCGACGGACACGACTTGGTGCTAATGCTAATTCCATTAGCCCCGTTTATGAACAAACTGCTCACGTTTGGGTCCATCTCAACCAAAAAGTTGGGCACCGAGGCCCCTCCGAGTCCGACCATCAGAGTCCGTCTTGTCCGCTCTGTCGAAGCCAACTGAACGCATCCGGTGACGAACATTTGAGCGACGATTCCTTTGGTGTACTGGAGGCTGAGGCTGGTCTTCAGGACGGTCCAATTGAGGGCATTTTGGGCGGAGAAGGGCGCATCTGATGCCATTGTGGACTCAGAAACACGACACGGAACGGCCGGCAGAACAAACCGGGTTTGTCTGGCTGCAGGTCGGCAACGGAAAGTACGACATTGTCCTCCGAATCGTCCATCAAACGTCGCTGATACCAAATTCTGAAATGTCCGTGCCCGGGCCAATGCCAATGTCCGCCACTACCTCCTCGTCCCGTCGCTGGCCGCCTCCTCGCGCAGAATGTAATCTTCCACTTTGAAGCAGTGATCGGCTCCCCTGGGACAGATCACTTCCTGGACGATCAAAGCCGGGTCCTCTCCATTCGCGTGTCGAACAGCGGGGGAGAAGACGACGAATTCGGCACTTTGGCGGACGGAATGGCGCCATACGAAAAACTTTAGGACGGTGGGGGGAAGGGATTAAATTCAACGGGAAAGGACAAAAAGAACGACCAAAATGATGGGGAACAACACCAGGCACAGTACGACAGTCCGAGTACGGTATCCCCTGGTTGGCGCGAGGAGAAGCATTGGGGCAAAACGCATTTTGCCTGAGGGGTTCAAAGAACAAAATCAGCCTTTTTCCCGATCGTTTTATTCGTTCATTTTGGGACGCTGAAGGCACGTTCCAGAATATGTTCTTGTTTTTAGTGATCGTTTGGGACGTTTTTTTGTGATTCAGCAATTAATGAGCGAACTCAACAGTTCTTGTAGAATGCTTTATTCTTTATCCATTGCCAATTAATAAATCACTATTCGAGGACTGCACTGCACTAAAAAGAATGAATTATTCGGAGGTTCGGATCCGTCAATCCATTCCATTTACTACGCTTATGTACTCAGCTGCTCCGTCTTCAACATCCATTCACTTGCGAAGAAGTATTAATTGCTGTGATTTCATTTGTACCAAAATATTTCGTATTTAAATGTTAATCAACAATTTTTGCATCTTTCCGTGCTGTGATAATAGTAAATATGTTTAAGTAATGTTTTAAAAGTTGGCTCGAATACTAATCGCTTTTAGCTGTCTTTACTTTATTTAACCTCAACAAAAAAAGAATCGTAAATGGCGAATGTGCATCTGTTCATCCGTGTATTTTACATAGAAAATATCCGAGATCTTGGTCTCGGTTCACCAGAATTCGACGGGCTCCTCAAAAAAATTGGAATCGTACTTTTGAAAAAAGATGCTTTTCTTGAACTTTTCGATCTTTAGGAGTACATTTTTGGTCAAGAAAAAGTTCATTTTAGGAATTTAATCGCCAAAAGAACGAAAAAAATGCCCAGAAAAATTAGAAAAGGAAAAATTTCTAAGAGTTCGAGATGTTCCCGCCATTTGTAAGTTTGGAATGCCGGATTCAGGGCATTTTTTTAAGAGCTGGTATTACGGACATTTTTGGCATCCGGTTACATCCCTGAGAGGGTAATCCAATGGATTACTAGTAATGGCAAAAGGATCGACTGTCATAATTTATGTTCAAAAATAACCAAAGAGAAGTGCCCAAATAAATAGATCAGTGATCAATTAAAAGCCTAATATCCGAAAGAACAATAAGCACAATGGAAAATAATGCGAAAGCCGAATAGCTTTCTATTCGGTTGGACCATTTCAGCGTGTTCTGAAAGAGAGGTTTAAATTCTTTTTTTTTTGCAATTTTCGTGTCTGAAATGACCCTTTCCCCCAGTAGACGAAATGGATTGCCTCGTAAGCTTTTCGGAAATCAAATCGGAAGCGCGGGCATCAAAGTTCGTCAGTGACGAATGCTCATCAGGTGTTCACCGTAGTTGGTGGCCTCCGACCCGACAAAGGTTTTGTACGCCTCCACCACCTCGTCAATGCTCAACCTTCCATCCTAAAAGTGTTGGATTTATGCTTTTGAGACCTCGACGGTGCCATTAGGAGCTCTTTCAATTTTTTTTTTAATTTAACGAATAAAACATGATCAATTTTCACTAAATTTTGAATTTCAGTATAGCCAACCCGCAGCCCCATCCCCATGGACCCTCTCCCCTGCCCATAAAACGAAACCTTGTCACTGTCAGCATTTTCAATCAAATGCTCCGCCTCCTGCTTGGCCGTTTGGCTCAAATCTGGAATCAACCATGCCCTCAACTCAGTCTGCGTTCAGGAACCCGTCCCCGTCTTTGTCGTACTCTTCTCTGAACCGAGTCTTCTCCGTCTGGTACCATTCCGATTGAGGCTGCTCGTGTGCCATGTCCCCCATGAACTCCCCGAGCTCAATCATTCCGTCCTTGTTCATGTCTTTTTCAGCCAAAGTGTTCTGAAAATTGTAAATTCAGGATTATCAACTTAAGAATCGTCGTGCCTCAATCAGTGTCTGGTGCATGTGTTCGGAATGTTCTGGATTCTGAAATGCGCCGAACTCCTCCAAAGTCAGCTTTGAGTCTTTGTCGAGGTCTGCCGCTGCGAAATATCGACGATCCTCTTCAAAAAGCTAAAAGAATATTGCCGGCATCAAATCATTCGAACTTTGCGGATGCTAACCTTCATATCATCCGGATCCGTCAACAATTTTTGTGGCTCATCCCCCGAATCACTGACACCAAATGCTTCTTGGGTATACTCTGTCCAAGTGATCACTCCGTCTTTGTCTGAATGATTTTTTTTTGAAATTAAAGCTCAGGCCTTTACCGACCTTCATCAATTTCGTCAAAACGTTCCTTGGTCTCTTCCTGATCAAGCGTCATCAAAGAGTTTTTCACCCAATCAGCCAACTCCTCCATCGTAACAAAACCATCCTAAACAATCAAGCCTTTCCCCTCCCATTTATTTAGCTTATTCCACCTTATCTCTGTCCATTCTCTTTGCTAAAACTCTCAGCCTTTTCTTGGACTCTTCCGTGGGCAATTCATCAAATTCATGTGCGCTCTTCTCAGACCCTTAATTTCAAGTTTATTTTCTTTTTTATCTAGTTCTCAATTCAACGCACCCAAAATTGCTTTGTGGTCCATCTCCACATTGTGCTTGCCCATATTCATGTGTTTCTGTTCAAAGGTTTCCCTTCCATGATGCAATTCTTCCTTGTCGCCGACTGTCAACACGAAAAGTGGCACAACGATGAAGAAAAAAAATGCCATTGCCACGGGGGATGATCGGAAATGTGAGGGTGATGGGGATGGCATATTGGGGACAAGAAGTGAAATGGGAAATGAATGAATGAATGAAGCAATAGGCGAAGAATGCATTTTATGAGTATGTCAGAGGTGATGAGGTGTATTTGGCCATGTCCATGTCGAAGGAAGACGTGGCTTACAATTAGTGTTGCCATTGCCAGTGCCTAGTTTTACCAGCTCTAGCTAGCTAACTCGTTTGAATTTAGGTAATTTTCTTTTTTTTGGCGTTATGTTTTAATGTTCCCTCTCTACTCTTTTTTCAAAGACTAGCGGTTTAGGTGCGCCTAACGGCGCACCAACCGCTAGAAGTACGACATGTTATAAACAGATTTGTCGCCTTGAATTGCAATTTTTTGGGTTTGTCTCGTTTTAATTGGGACTCTTTTTTCCTTTCGGCCTTTTTCTCAATCCACTCTTTCCCTTTCCGTATTTTTCACTGTTCTTTAAAAAAACAAAAAGTGCATTTTGCAAGACAAATTCATCAAAAACAGTTTCTATTTTCAAAATTTTGCGTTTTCTGTACTGAATTATCAAACAATACGCAAAAACTTTACTCCGCTATTTCAAAGCTCTAACCCTACGTCAGGACAAACCCGTAAATTTATAAAAGATTTACAAAGTTTATGCATAGATATGGTCAAAAGGCGGTGGTGAAAATAAATATGACATCGACGTTTGTTCAATCTTCTTGGTCCCCCGTGTTTGCTTCAAGGTTCGGCGTTCCTGACTTCGTCTTCCACAAAACATCGCTCGTAATGTCCGGAGGAAGGTCCAGCAAAAGGCGACGGCCGTTCGGCGATTGGTTCACACAACAAAAGCATCCCGAATGACTAAACTTTCCTAAAAGCACTATTAGTAAATTTCTCTTTCCATCTCAACAAACCAACCGGTGCAAAGCCTCCACGTACAACGTCAGCAACTTCCACTTTTGTCTATCCAAACGGCTGTTTCCTCACTGACCAAAGAAATTCCCTAAAGGCATTAAAAGTTAAAATTCTCTTTCCATCTCAACAGACCATTCGGTTCAACGCATCCACGTAGTGCCAGCGACTTCCACTTATGTCTGTCCAATTGCGGCAGTTTCCTGATGAGCCGAGTCCCTCCCGTGACAGTTCTTTGAGCCGTTCTAAGTCATAGCAATTTTAGATTTATTTAATTACGCGCCAGAATCACCACCACAGAACGGGCTTGGCAATCTCCGCTCCATTCACACCCCCCCACCCCCCCCCCCCCCCCCCCTCCCCCCACCTGTTGTGCCTCTCTCCGCCCAACTGCTTGTTCCTGCTTTGTAGTTTTGTTTGTTGGCTTTTGCAATTCCTTTCCAAAGTCGAAAGTCAACTGTGCGCGCCATTGTGAGCATCTAAAGGGAAGTAAACCATAACCTGATTCGGTCTTAAATAAAAACAATTTACCCTTTGTTCAAGCAGTTCAAAGGAAGGCGCCAATGTCTAATACAGTTCTTTTTTCATTTAACTAAGAACTAATCAATCATCTTCGTCTAAAAGTTCTTTATAGACTACATTCTTCACCTTTCTATCTAAATTACTATAATCTAATCTAATTCTCAACATATTCCAAGCCCTAGCTCTCGAAAGAGCCACATACAATTGCCCATGACTAAAAACTTCTTTTCTTAAATCAATTCCCACTCGCTCAAGAGTTTGGCCTTGAGCCTTATTAATGGTCATTGCAAATGCTAACACCAATGGGAATTGGTGCCTATGCAGATCAAATGGGTACTCCTCGGCACAGCAAAGTGTGATCCGAGGAATGTACACCGTCTGCCCTGCCTTATCTCCGGTCAAAATCTTACACACTATCAAATTCTTGCGCATTTCTTCAACTTTCATTCTAGCTCCATTACAGAGACCTAATTCAATGTTCATATTTCTAATTAGCATAACAATTGCATTTTTCTTTAATTTCAACTCATGCTTTGAAAACCCCGAGGGGTTCAATGCATTCAAATACTCATCTAAATATTCATCTGCTCTTTGCCTATTCTCGTCTTCAGCACGATCAATGCTTATGTATACTGTTTCTTCTCCAGGCATCATATCTAACACTTTCTTGTTTAATTCACTAACATCCAAATTCTTTGGTGCTAAAATGGCACTTTTTGCCATCTCATTCCAATTCTCAGAAACAATGAAGTTTCCAAATATTTCTTCGGCTAAATCACCATTGCTTATGCAACCCTCAGGCAATATAATCTCGTCATTTTCATTGTTCCATTTTCCAGTGCCTATTTCTAAAAGGTCTTTGGCAAATGTCTGCTCTGTTTCCAGAGCTCTCATATTCTTTGTCAATTTGTACTTTTTCGCTGTTCTCCAATATTCACTT
Source organism: Globodera pallida (assembly GCA_020449905.1). Classification (NCBI taxonomy): domain Eukaryota; kingdom Metazoa; phylum Nematoda; class Chromadorea; order Rhabditida; family Heteroderidae; genus Globodera; species Globodera pallida. The sequence continues at coordinate 1,302,078 of JAIXHY010000010.1, read as the reverse complement.
CTTTTTATGGTCGAATTGACCAACTCTGACCTAGTGGCATGCTTCTGAATTGGAAGGGTCTGACGAAAGTCGCCCGTCCAAAGCATAACTTTGCCACCAAATGCTATATCATTATTCATGATTTCTTTCAATTTCTCGTCTAATGTTCTCATCGCGCGCTTATTAATCATAGGCGCTTCATCACAAATAAACAAATCTGTTTCCTTTAGCTCTTGCCAAGCCTTTGACCTTGGGCTAATGTTCGAATTGCTCATGTCTAAAGACAGACCAAATCTATTATGCAATGTTCTCCCCGCAGGCAACAAAGTTGCTGCCATGCCGGTGAAAGCCATAGTACTCACTTTCTTTTTCTCACCTCTAAGCAAATGCACAATTGTCTTATTCACATGCGTTTTCCCTGTTCCACCCGGTCCACTTAGAAAGAAGAACGCGGGCTCATTTACTGGATTCCTAATTCTTGTCAATATCAAATCAGTTACTATTTTCTGTTCATCATACATCAAATCAAAGGCTCTTACACCCTGATCAAGTTCTTCTGCTGCATTAATTGCTTGTTCAATATCTTCATCCACATTTATCTGTTCCATGGATGGAAAATCAGCAAGTGTTTTCCCAGCCTTCTTAATGCTAAGCGCTATTTCTCTGTAAGCTTTAGCATAAGCAATTTCTTGCCTAAAACTCCTGCTAAAATCCTCGGACAAGGATTCCTTAAACATTTCCCAAAGCTCCTCGGGTTTAGCCGGATTGCAATGGACTAATATCAATGCAAAGAAATCTCTCAATTTCCACGGCATTTCAAAACTTTCAGCTTCTTCTAATGCCCGTTTCCATTCTTCATCATTTCTAATCAAACCTTTTTCAAGACAGGCTTCAGCAAAAGTTGTGCAGACTTTCACCGAACCGTCCAAATTTCTAATTGTCTTCAACTCATCATAAGAGCATGCTCCTTTCACATGCAACAACAACAGCCGCAGGTGGTATCTTTCCGGCTCAGCCGGCGACACTTTCACCATACGACCGATTGTGTTGAAATGTGCCTTTCTCTCAGTCCATTTTCCTTTCTTTAGGCAAAATTTCTCAGGTATCTGATGATACAACAAATTCTTCGCTAAAGCATTTGTCTTGTTCACTTCAAAATAAGCCATTAACTCAGAACCACTGTTAATCTTATCTCTGATCTCTTCTTCCGTCATATTCTCATCAAAATAACAAATCTGTTCACCTTGTAGATGCACAGACAAAGACATTATACTGTGGCTTCTGTCATACATAGGCAATTCTAGAATTCTCCACACAGCTTCCTGCGGGCACACATATCTTGCATCAATGAACTCTTTCACTTCATCATGATCATTTATTGATTCTAATTCCAGTCTTGCTCTGTCTGGTGGCTTATGCACATACTTATGCAAATACTTAACAGAACTAACACTATTAACTTTTTCCAAATTAATATGACACTTGAACATTTTTAGCAAATACAGATTGTGCGGCACAACCCATCTATTGTCTAATTCAATTCTTCTTCCATTTACACGTACTTCAACAGTTCTTCCATCATTTGGCCTGGCATACAACGCTAAACCATTTTCTAATACAACATTCTCTTCTTGGAACGCTTTTGGATAAGCCTTGGAGCACTTTCTGATCTTTAAACCATTCTCATTCACAGTCTCTTCCATGCATGGGCAATTTGGATTTAAATCGCCGCATGGACCATGGACCATAAACTTTTTTACTAACGCATATAATTCTGGTTCTTTGTCTTTGTCTGGTATTCTTGCACTAATTCCTCTTTTTTCAACATCTTCTCCTGTTATCAATTTGTCTTGTTCCGACAATGTCAAAAGCAAATGAATGTGCGGCAGTCCCCTTCCTTGGTTCTCAACCGGATACATCCATGCAATAACTTCACCAAAAATCTTTGTCTTTGTAATCTGATTCATAATCGCTTTGACTTTCAGATAAAATACTCGGACAACTAAATCTGGACGATCACTTGGCACTTGTTCATGAAACATATTGTCTATTATTTCACTCCATTGCGGATTACATGTCATGGTCAGAAACAGATCGGGTTTACCAAACCGTCTGACCACAGCCATAGCATCTTGAAAATGCTTCTCAACATATCTTGGACTGTTTGTCATACTTGGAGGTAGAATAACCTTTCTCCCAAGTGGCAAACCTGTTTCTTGGGCTCTTCTCAACAAAATGTTGTCAATATTCTTATATGCTTCAGCACAAATCTTTTTCTGATTATTTCTAATCCATCTCATTCTGTCTCCCTCAATTTTAACATATTCATCTACACAATACTGCTGAAATAGTTTTCCTCCGTATAAAATCGGATTGAACTCTTTCTCTCTTATTGCTAATGTATAACTCGTATACTGAAGTCTTGTTACTCTTCTATTACTATTTCTTTGCTTTATTTCAGGATGCCAGCCAAAGGTACCGTGCGGATAAAACAACGGGTACGTCATTGGTGTGACCATCGCATCAGTGCTATTCAAAATCTTCAATTCTTTTCCCTTTTGTCTAACCACAATTTTAGCTTCCGGCACTTCGCCATCAGCTCCAGGCACATAGACTGCAGCAACTTCATTAGCTCGTGGCACGTTGTACCCTAAGCGTCTGTCCATTTGCTTTCCAGTTTCAAACAAAAGCTTGATCTCTACTGGTTGTCTTTGTTCTATTCTTGCTTTTTCTAATTCACTATTTTCTTCCTCTTTCATCATCAAATAAGCTTCAGCAAAAGGGTTCATATTTCTTATAACATAATACACAGTTCTTAATAATTCAAGATCAACACCAACATTGGCTTGCTCTATTGTTCTCATTGCCTGTTCAGTGTCCACGATGAAAATCTGCCCGTAAGCAGGTTCATCGCCATTATCTGGATTCAATGCTAAATTCATTCTATGATAAATCTGGCCATAAATGCGAAAACAATATGGTCCTCTATTATTCGGGTATCTATATCTAAGCGGATTCATCGAAGCAAATGAAACGCTGCTATTCAAATGTCTAATGTTTTCAAAAAAGTTCACATGTCTTGCGTCTAATTTTAGGAACAAATCCCTTAAAACTTCAGGAAAATCCTGCTCGGGTATCTGTGGCAAAAAAACTTTTCCATGATGACAACATTCTCCAAAGGAAGTGCCTTTGCCACTGACTTTTTCTTCTGCAAAATGTAATGCCGCGCAATGCACGCAGCAAATACTCATTTGGCTAAGTCGATGTTCTATTGCATTTTCATGCTTCTCGGCTGCATAAAGCTGAATCACTCCTTGTCTGCTTACTTTCATTCTATTTCTGACAAATTCTAATCTCTTTTGCTTATCTATAACTGATTCGACTGTTCTTGTATCAAAATGCCTATTTCGATCTAAAGCTAATATCAATTGTCTTTGCTCTTGTGAACTATCTTGTCTAACATTTCTATGTCTAATAAAATCTAATTCTAATCTCCTTGTTCTTTGATCGGGTGATTCATTTGATCTAAATCTAGCAATTCTTTCAGCTCCAGTCATTGTCAGCTTTCCACTTCTATTTTCAAATACATTTGTGGCCGGAACAGAGCCTGATGGGCCAGGGCGCTGCCCGTCTACAATCAGATGCATGAGCCTATTATTCAAATATCTATGTCTATTTGCAATAACAAATTCAGATTCAATTTCACGCCTTTTGGCATAATTGTGCTCGTCAAATACTTGGTTTCTTTTTCTATTTCTAACGACTTCGTCTACGTCTAAATTTCTACGTCTATTCCAATTGTCAATACCATCTGAGCAGTCCATGTTGTATGCGTATTTGTCTGAATAGGCACCTGAAGTCATTATCCTACAGAAAAATCAAAGATAAGTCCGTACTAAATACGGTGAAATGAAATGCAAATGGAATACGAATGACTTTATTACTATTTGATTGTGAATTTAAAATCTTTCTTCATTGCGTTCGCCGCCTCTTAAGAAAATGATCGACAAGAGCGGAGACATCAAGAAACGTCTAAAATCAATCAGCAATTAAATACAAATACTGTCAATTAGCACAAACTTGATCCTGCTTTGTAGTTCTTCTTGTTGGCTTTTGCAATTTCTTCCAAAGTCCTCCAAAGCATGGGATCGGTCACTGATCAGCGCAACAGCCATGCTAAATTTATTTATACATTAGAGTCACCATCATCAGAATTGGCTTGGCAATCGCCGCTCCATTCCCTCCCACCTGTTGTGCTTCTCCCGCTCCAACTGCTTGATCCTGCTTTGTAGTTCTTCTTGTTGGCTTTTGCAATTTCTTCCAAAGTCCTCCAAAGCATGGGATCGGTCACTGATCAGCGCAACAGCCATGCTAAATTTATTTATACATTAGAGTCACCATCATCAGAATTGGCTTGGCAATCGCCGCTCCATTCCCTCCCACCTGTTGTGCTTCTCCCGCTCCAACTGCTTGATCCTGCTTTGTAGTTCTTCTTGTTGGCTTTTGCAATTTCTTCCAAAGTCCTCCAAAGCATGGGATCGGTCCCTGATCAGCGCAACAGCCATGCTAAATTTATTTATACATTAGAGTCACCATCATCAGAATTGGCTTGGCAATCGCCGCTCCATTCCCTCCCACCTGTTGTGCTTCTCCCGCTCCAACTGCTTGATCCTGCTTTGTAGTTCTTCTTGTTGGCTTTTGCAATTTCTTCCAAAGTCCTCCAAAGCATGGGATCGGTCACTGATCAGCGCAACAGCCATGCTAAATTTATTTATACATTAGAGTCACCATCATCAGAATTGGCTTGGCAATCGCCGCTCCATTCCCTCCCACCTGTTGTGCTTCTCCCGCTCCAACTGCTTGATCCTGCTTTGTAGTTCTTCTTGTTGACATTTGCAATTCCTTCCAAAGTCCTCCAAAGCATGGGATCGGTCCCTGATCAGCGCAACAGCCATGCTAAATTTATTTATACATTAGAGTCACCATCATCAGAATTGGCTTGGCAATCACCGCTCCATTCCCTCCCACCTGTTGTGCTTCTCCCGCTCCAACTGCTTGATCCTGCTTTGTAGTTCTTCTTGTTGGCTTTTGCAATTTCTTCCAAAGTCCTCCAAAGCATGGGATCGGTCACTGATCAGCGCAACAGCCATGCTAAATTTATTTATACATTAGAGTCACCATCATCAGAATTGGCTTGGCAATCGCCGCTCCATTCCCTCCCACCTGTTGTGCTTCTCCCGCTCCAACTGCTTGATCCTGCTTTGTAGTTCTTCTTGTTGACATTTGCAATTCCTTCCAAAGTTGAAAGGCAACTGTCCGCGGCCATTGTTAGCATCTAAAGAAGAGAAACCATAATCTGAATCCGGCCTTCCATAAAATCTATTACCATTTGTTCAAGCAATTCAGACGGAGGCGCCAACGCACACTTCCGTCTTAGTCCAATACAGAATTCTTCTTTTTCAATTTACCTAAACAGAGAGAAAAATCATTAAAAGAGGGGCTCGGTTGCAGAAAAATCTAATCACAAAAAAAAACAAACTAAAAAAACATCACTGAAATGACTGGCTCTCGCAATTTTCCACTTTAAGTACACATTTCTTCTTGCAACGCTCCATTTCTTTTCTCACCCATTTTGCTCTCTTTCTCTGTCAAAAGTCTCTTCACTTTCCACACTATTTCTTCCATTTCTCGTGTCTAACCTTCTTCATCCTCAACACTTGGCGCATCGTCTTGCCAAATTCAAAAAAACGTTACAGACAGACAAACACTCTAAAATATAATATAGGATTGATTGTTCCGTTCTCGTCAACCCATTCAAAAGAACAAGTACTCAATGCTTCCTTTTAATACGTAATAACGCCGCAGGTGCGTTTTTGAGATGAGGATATTTGCTGCACTTTAATTCTTTCCTATTCCCACCATTCTGCAATGGGAATGGCCTCATTCCCTTCTCATCGAAACTACTTATTCGCTTCAAATTTATTATTTTTGCTCCCTCTGCTGCTTTTCGTCATTTTGGTTGCTTCCGACGAGCTCAACCCGTACAAAACACTGGGGATTCGTCGGACAGCGAGTCAAAAGGACATAAAAGATGCTTTCAAGAAATTAGCTATGCAATGGTAAATAAAAAAGAGAGTAATTAATATAACGATGTTAAAAGGCACCCAGACAAGAACAAAAGCCCCGAGTCGGAGCAACGTTTTATGGACATCAACCAGGCATATAAGGTTGGTTTTTGTCCTTCTCCACCTTTCCTCCATTTTTGTTTGTGATCGATTTTTTTCACACAGATCTTGTCTAATCCACGGAGGAGAAAAGCTTATGATTCTTTTGGCTTTACGGATGATCAGGTTGATGGTGTTCGGAGGGAGTACTTCCATGAACAACAACAGCACTTCCAGTACGTTAGATGGCCTCCGCCGCCAAAAAAGAAGCAATCGGACATCACTCAATTTGTACGTCTTGTTAATTTGTTCAAGGGGGGGGGCGGGGTGGAGAAATTAGTTAATTTGTTCCCTGCCCCCTCCCCGAAATGAAATTTGAGAAAAAAAAAACTATATGGAGGACTAAAAAAGAAAAATGCACCCTTAAAATCAAACATTTTTTGGAAAAGTCTTATTTTAAGTACCCTGCCTGGTCCCTTACCTTTGATGCCATATTGTTCTTGCAGCTATTGCCGTTCGGAAGTGTTCTCGGCACACTGTTCTTCATTTTTCTTGTGGGATATCTGCTCAACCATATGAACGCTACGGATCAAACGAAAAGACGAAGACAGCAGCACAACCGTGCTGAAGAGGCGAATGGGACGGGTGGCGTTGACGTAAAGGCAGGGGATCAGGAAAGGGTTTGTGAACGGGTTGTGAGTGCGGAAGAAATCATAGTGGTTCAGGAACTTAATGAGGATCAAAAGGCTCCTCTGACAGAAAAGGAGAGGCAGCAGAAGTTGCAGGCGCGGATTTGGCGAGTGATGAGTCCGATGATTCGCGAATTACGGGCAGAAACTCAATTTGGGTTGGTCCGGTTGCTGAAGCCGGGCTGCCGTTCGGTCATCGTTCTTGTGGACAAGGACAGCAAAAATAATCTGCTTCAACAGTTTGCGCGGCACGTTTACTGCTTGAGAAAGTGACTGATTCTTAAATAATCCTAGACGTATAAAGCCAAATAATTAAGCAATAAAACATTCTCATTCGGCTTCCTGATGGTTCCAAAGAATTTGGCCTGGTTTCGCTCACTACTCGAGTTGACACTTCCGGACGAACAACCGCAAGAGGGAGAAGATGCGGAGAGTGTTTCTACTGCAGTGACTGACACAGAATCAAGCGATGAGAAGCCGAAGATAAGCGCAGAGGGCGAGGCGGGTGCCCGGAAGGGGAAGGTCGCGGATGGCTGCGGAGATGTGGGAAAGAGAGTCAGAGACAAGCTAAAGGTTGGGCAGTTTAAGGCGGAAAACTTCACCATCTTCTAAAAATGGGACCTTTTCGTCGTCACTTAATAATTTTTAGTTTGAAAGAATAAACCCTTCCAATAATCTTTGGCATGGAATCGTTATGCCCAAATGGATTTTGCATTCACAGGAAATCAACCCTAAACACACACTGGGCACTGTGCTGGTAATCTGTGGCTGGAAGCTGTATTTTAGTATTTGCCACCCAATGCATCGCCCGCCGTCCATTCGATTGCGAGTCGCTTTAGCCGAATTGGGCGGCACTGAGGGGAAGGACGAAGATGGAAGTGACGACGAAGTAAATAGAATAGAGAATTTGTTGGAACCTTGGTACCAATTTAATACTCCTTTTTTCTTCAGCTGAGGGGCGAGTGCATCAGAACAGCTCCACCAAAAGTGGGAAATGAGCAGAAAGAACACAATCAACAAAAAAATGACATTCGTACTGCCAACGGCCTAGAAGTTAGTTTAGTTTAATGAGATACGTTTTATTGTTCTATTTTAAGCGTGTGCTTAACGGATTCCCAATGTTTTTGGACCGACTTCTCGAGGGTACAGTCCGACGTTATTATGTACCAGAATGGCCAGACAATCTGATCTGATGTCATTCAAATCGGCATCAATTGTTTTACAATAGTCAGCCGTTGAGAATCTCCCAATGCTTTGTAGTCAAATTACTTTGTAAAACGCAACAATATATTGTAACAAGGCCTCTCCATTAAATGTTTGACATTTGCACTCAACAAATCTATTTTTCACCTGTTTATGCACACAATACCAATAGTAAAAATGAATAACTTAAATTTGTGAGGTTGGCAACAATTTGAAAATAACCAGTCAAAAAAGTCTGACAAAACGAAAAATTTATATCAGTACAAAAATTACTTTGTTTCAAACTCGAAAATAAGCAATTTTTGTCATTAGCCGAAAAGAAATACTCCCGACACACAAACCGTTGTTTTTTTGACCCTTTGTTTAAGTAAGAATTTCTTGTGATTACAACATACGACAACAAAATACCCAACCTAAACGAAAAACCCAATCACTCAAAGAAGGCTATGGCGTACATCATAGCCAAGCCTAGAAGCAGCGCACAAACCTCCTTCACACTTTGCCAAGCCGTTGATTGTTCCAACAAATCGGGGATCATTGATACCTTTATAAGCGAATAAGGATTTAATATGGAACGGCAAAGATACGCTTCCAATGTAGATGAACCCGCCAGCAGTGAACGGAATTGCCCAGCTTTGTTCCGCCGCTTCCGCAAGTGCCGCCGCGTCGACGTCCCAAAGAGAAAGGACACAGCCGGCAAGTGCACCCAAAGCGGTGCAGAGTTGGATGAGCATTGCCTAACAAATAAGATGAGAAGAAAGCGTGGCAGAAAAAATTGCGAACTTACTCTCGGCTTTGAAAAGCCCGATTGGACTAAAATGGCAAAGTCGCCGATCTCATGCGGAACCTCATGCACCAGTACAGTCACCATCGTAACTTGAAAAGTAAAATAAAAAGCTCCCTTTCTAGGGCGTATGTTGACCTCTCTCCCTTCTTTAGTTGAACTTTCGTTTTTGATTCCATCCCGCTTCCCATTTAAATAATAATGTTTGTGGTAGCACTACCCTCCCCCCCCCCCCCCCGCTTAGCCCACCCGGCATTGCTGTTCTGACCTAGGCCAACCGTAGAACCGGCAACAAAAGAGGCACCGATGGCGAGTCCGTCAGTGAAGTTGTGCATGAAATCGGCTACCAAGTTCAGGTAAGCGGCCACTCGAATTCGCCCCGGCTGTTTGACACTCTGAGTTTATTAAGTTCGTCCCTTGGCTTTGCCTATCCGTTACCTTCTCCTCTTCCCTCTCCTCTCCAACTTTCTTTTTCTTTGGCATTCCCTGCGCTGGTTTCTCCGCCTTATCTTCGTCGTCCGACAGCTTCTTCTTCGCTTTTTCTTCCTTTTGGTGGTGATGGGAATGTCCGTGTCCGGGCGAGTCATTTCCACGCACAATTCGAACAAATTTCTCCACAATAAAGAATGTCATGAAACCTAAAGAAAACTATTTAACTTATAAGCAGTCGGAAGAGTAAAATTTAAGTTTAATCTATTTATTACTAGTAAAATCATTTTTTTTAAAATCAGTTTGTTCGGTTAGGACTTATATTTTTCTTAACTTATTGGGGATAGCAGAAAACTGACCGACAAGGACCCATAAGCCCACGGAAAGGTCGTGGGGTTCGTGCGAATGGCCTCCTCCCCCGGTGTGGGAATGCGAGTGCGAATGGCCATGAAGGCGTGGCATGAGGGATCAAATGGAGAAAAGCGTCTCCGAGAAGTCCACCGGCACCAAAAGCAAGCAGAGTACGCAACAACGGCGAATCATCACCCGTGTTTTCCTTAAATAGCATTAATTTAATTTTGCATGGGTAACCCACTCGGATGGGAATGAAAGCGAGCAAAAAGCAGGGAAATGCGCTTATCAGCAGTGTAGAGCCAACAGCGTACGTCCAAAGTCGCGTTTGCGGGTCGTTCAGGAAGGACAAGTAACTGAATGCTTAGTTCCTTTTGCTTTTCGGCTACAAGAGAAATGCTTTAACTTTATATTCCGAGATTCCCATAATGTTCCAAAGGAATGCAAAATTATCCGAATTATTTGAAATTGCACCTGTCTTTGTCATACGGCTGATCGTTGTACGCTGCCGTGGAGATTTTCGGATGGGTGTTCGCCATTCGCTTGCTGCCTGACTCGTGCTCTTCATTATGGCTGTGGTGGTGTCCGCCACAGCCGTGGCCGGCGTGCTCATCGTCATGGGAATGATGGTCATGAGAATGCGCTTGTTTATGGTAAACGTGTTCAACTTCATCTTCGAGTTTTGCCTAAAACTGACCAACAATAATCGATTGTGATCATTATGACATCTTACCGCCTCGTTGACCTCTCGCGTATATTTTAAATGTGGTGGTTCATCATTATGGGCATGCCCGTGACTATGAGCGATGACTGGTATTATTGCAGAAAGGAAAAAATTGGCAATGCTCACAAAAATCACATTTTGGAGAAACATTCCGCAGCGCAAATGAATCTGAAAATTTTCAACTTTCAACCAACAAGCCTTTATGAGTGATGCAAATGCGAGTTGGAATTGTGACGAGTTCCTTTGCTGATATAAAACCAATCAAGGATTTCGGACTTGGGTCTGTCGACCTCTCCCGCTCAACCCCCCCCCCCCCCCCCATTACCCATTTCGCTGACTCTTCTTTCCCATTCTATTTGCTCGCTTTGTTTGCCCATCCACTTGGATGAGGTACATAAGTTATTTTTGGACGATAACCATGCATATCGGTGTATATGTTACGGGTAATTCCGCAATTACCCGGAGTTATTACAATCTGCAAAACCTAGAGTCCAGTAAAATGAAATTTCCGGGAACGGGTTTCCAAATTTAACGGGACGAGAACCCGAACGGGAACCTCGTGCCCCTCAAAGTTTACAAAACCATAGGGGGGAGGGACCATTTGTCAAAATTTAAAAATATTTTTTTGTCTAAATTGTCTGGCAATATGTTTTTTGAACACGATTATGAATTTGTCAATAGACTATAAAATTTGAAATTTTTGAAAATTAAGGAAAAAGCGGTGCACTGCTTTATGCAAAAATGGATTCGGAGTCAATTAAACCAACAAATTAAAATAACGAACAATATGCAATATATCAATACATAAGTAAATTGTAAATGTAAATAAGACATATGTCTTTATCCTTCTCCTCGCCTTCCGTTTTTGGTCCCTCGATTTAAGCCATTCGGTGCAATAGAAATAGTGCGAGCAATGCTGCAACTTTTGTAGGTCGAAGGGTAAGTGGAAGTCTCGTAAATGGTCGTACTGAGGTAGAGAGCATTGCACGTGAACTGAGCGAAGTACAGCAGCTGACTGATCGCCTCCAACACCAGCAAGTACCCTGCGGGCGTTCAAAGTAATGTTGTGGTTAGTGGCCTCTCTCTTCGGCTGGTCCCGGATTCTTTCCTTTCCCGACTCACTTTCCGGAATCATCTCTTCCGCACTGTCCAACGTCCAAATTGTTCGTAATGCGTGGGCCGGGAGGTTGCAGCACAAATTAACCGCAGAAATGATTAGAGATCTCTTTAAGCAAATGCATTATTTATATGTACTTCAGGTTAAACGACGGCTTTTAGACTTGAATATTTGTCCCTTTTTGATCTCTGCTGTAAACTGACTTTGATCATGGATTTTTTGCGTCGAAAAATCTCGGGATGTTGATAGATGATCGACTGCTTAAATAAAACAAAACTAAGCAATAGACGACGACACTAACTCTGCTAATTGAGACAACGACAGACACTTTTGGGCGTTGTTTTCTGTTCGATTGCTCCATCAGCAAAGTTGCGGAGGCGGGGACGGACGACGGAGCGGAGATACCGTAACGGCGCTGAGTTACCGGCACTTCTTGCTGCAGGCAATTTATAGAAGATAAATTCCCCACAAATTAAATGACACACCACATTGGGCAAGTAGCAGTAACAGAGGACAATTCCGTCAAGAAAAATCCGGGCGGCGGTGGGGATCACGTAAAAGAACAGAATGTCGAGCAGATGCGCACTCTGCGGGTTTTGGTTCACTTAATCCACAAACTTCTCATTGATTCCGTTCACTTGTTTGAGCTGTAAATCGATGCTAATGTCCTCGTAACATGAGGCAAAGTCGGGCTGGTAGATGACCACTGAGGGGATCCACATCTCGAGCACGCAGCAGCTGAAAGCCATCAAGAGGAGGGCGTTGCGGGGCTGACGCCAAATGCGAATGTAGCGCAGGGGATGGAAGACGGCCGTGTAGCGGAGGATGGACAGCAGCAGCCAACACCAAACGGAGAAAGCGGACGTGGCGTGCATCGCGTACAGAAAAAGCTTAAATAGAGGAAACTTAGAAAGGCTAATTTAACTACTTTTTGGTTTGATTCTTTTAATGTGCGTGGTTATTGTGCACTTTCACCTTGCATAATATTGATGCCAAAGCGACTGCCCCCACGGGCACCATTTGCAGTTGATTATTTTGGTGGAATTTAACGATAAAATGGAACAACGCTTGGGAAAACAGTGCCGTTAGACCTGTGAGTACAAATAATCGCTTTTATGAACATTCTAATGATGGTTATATATACAAATGGAGTCGCCGACGGACATTGCCCACAGGGGCAAAGCGCTTGACGTTTCGAAACGGAAAGTGTTGGACCTTAAGAATGGGCGTTTAGCGAAAAGGGCACCCAAATGAGACAAAAGAGTGCCTGGAAATTTTGCGCAGTTTGTGTAGAACATAAATGTTAAGGCATACGCCAATTATGGGCACGAAGAAGTACAGAGAGCTGGAGAAGTACTCACCCCAAGTGACGATCTTCGGCGAGTTCATTGGGACAGATGAAGACACTTTGGGCGGAAACAATTAATTTGCGTCATCATACGGCATTCAGGAACAAAAATATAAGGGATAAGAATATTATTAAAGTCGTGAATGCTTTAAAATAAATGTGGGAATTTGACGGAGACAAAACAACGGCGGGCGGCAGGCGGCACATTCATTCAGAGAATGTTTTTTTAGCTTTTCGTCGCCTTAGGACCAAATTCGGCTAACAATTAAACAATTTAATGCCCTCCCCCCCCCCAATTCCCCAAGGGACCAATCAAAAGAATAATTTTCTTCTTTCGCGTGTGGAACCCATAAAACACCTCAGAAAAGCTTTTCTTTACACCGTTTAGAGGGGAGGGGGGGGGGGGGGGGGGGGGGGGGGTCAGCGATCGCTTTTAAACGGCTTCTTTCGCTAAGTGCGCAAAGGCATAAGGCCAAGGGCATGTGTCTAAATTCGAAAATGACGTATTAAAAGTTGAAATAAGGCGCTATAGGGCTATAGGGTAGTGGGTGAATGGAGAATAATCGGCTAGCAGAAGATGCGAACTGATGGGGGGGGGGGGGGGGTAATTAAATTGAAATGCACGCATTCTGCCCAACCCAACGCTTTCCCCCGTCCAGTGGCCATAGCCTTAGTCTCTGTCCTTTTTCACATACAATTTAATTAATTATCCGCCAATTCCTCCAAATTAAACTCAAAATTATAAAATGGACAGCAAAAATAGGGACAAATTAGGGACGGTGTACAAACTTTACAGGAAAAGGTCCAATAAATACAGCAAATGACACGCAAAGGTCGCCGGTACAATTTGCCGTGAAAGCCGTGCCATATTGAAAGGTAACGAAAGCCCAAATGGGACAAATCCAATCGATTCCCAAAATTTCAAAAGGTCGCCAATATTCAATTTGACATTGTTGGGCAAGTTGATGAAAAAGCCGAGGAAACAAAAGGGGAACGAACTAATGGAATGGCATTTGAAGAAGTAAATAAAATGGGGAAAGAAAATGATTAAACCAACAGAAAAGGGCTCAGTTGTGGAAAGCGTTTGTCGCATTTACAGTCCGAAGACGGAGGGCTGCTGCCCGAGGAGTACAGACGATGCCAAATGCCGTAACAGTACTTCGGCCCAATTAACTTCCAGAAGCCGCTCTGTCCATCCTCGAGATCTGATCAAAGAATTGGGTAAATTGGGGCAGCTTTTAATTAAACCTGAAGCGCATCTTGGCATTGACCGGTGAAATTGTGCCTCGGGCTTAATTTAAAAAAGCTTTTGGCGTTTGTGCACAAAAACTCTCTCTCACTTGACACTCGGCGCAGATCACCTAAAGAATTAGCGTAAAGCATTTGTGACCACCTGTGTTAACTTGCATTGCCAGGGCTCAATTTGCTTCTCCACCGCTTCTCGTCAGTGCACTCCTGGTTAAGCCACACAATTCGATAATGGACACAATATCTTAATTGACAGGTGGTCGACTGACTGCTTGAAGGGGGGGGGGGCTCAAGCAGGACTCACTGGACATTTGCCTCCCTCTCGGCCCCGTGCCGTCTTTGTTGAATGGAAGGCGTCATTTTGGTGGAGCCTTCCCGCCCTAACAGATTTTGCTGCTGTTGCGTGAAAAAGGTGGACGGAAGGGACCTTCTGGAGCTGTCGTACTGGTAGTCGAGCAACAGAGCCACGGTGGTGAGGTCAAACATTGCAAAAACGCGTTGACTGTTCATCAATTTAATTAAGTTTTACCCCGAACTTCTTGCACTTCCTGCTGGGCTAAGCAGCGTTTGAAGCATCCGATACTCTCCGTTAGCTCCGGACATTTGCGGCCCGCGTGCATTCTCTCTCTGACGACCGCCCTCCCCCGGCCACTCGTGCCGATGCCACAGAATCCATCGTCAGCAGAACATTCCGTCCATTCCGACCATTCGCTCACCTCACAATTAATCGCTGAATAAACAGAAATATGACTTTAATAACTCTTTAGCGCTTTCACCTGGACAGGCCTGCGCATAATTTGCACAACAGTCCCCGTAATCTGTGCAGAATTGATCACAAAAGCAGTCCATGTTGGTCTCCATCAGAATGTTCATTCTCCACGGTTCAGATGCCGTCCATTCTTTGGGTTGCGCGCCCTGAGACACTTTATTCGGCACCCGGATGCGTCGTTTTACAATTCTCAGCGGCAAATACCGACTCAACAAGGAGTATCTGCACGAAATATACGTGCCATTCATTCACATCACAAATCTTTTGTTTTGGGGCAATTTGACGACGGAAAGGCACTTTTTTGAGCCGCTAACCTTACGATGGGCGAATGCTTTTCGTCCTCCTCCGACTGATCGTCGTCCATTCTCTCGCGCATTTGCGCCTCCGACCCAAATTGGATCACTGTCTCCTCCTCCTCCGGCACATCGAAATCGGTGAAAGTTGCCACATTCTTTCGCCTTCTCCCGCTGTACAACCCAAAGTGCTCCCGTTGCCCCAATTGGTGCAGAATTTGCACTCCCCGTTCATTGAGCGACACAAAATTCGGCAGAACGACCTTTCCAATACAATTGTTGCCGAAACGCACCTCGCGCATCCGATCATCCCTCGGGACAAAACTGTTTGATCAGTCAGCGGTATATTTGAAGCAATCGAATCCACCTGAGGATGGATTTGCCGGAGTCCTCTTGCATCGATTTGCAGCTCATATTTCTTGCCTCGCAACAAAGTGGCTGTCCGAAACGGAAACATCCCAATTGGGGGACGGGCAGTGCCGGTTGGTGGTGGTACTGCTGGAGGTGACTGTGCCGTTCATCGTTCGCTAATATTACTCTCTTTGGCAGAAGGAAGAAGACTTGGAGAAGGGCAAGTGGAAGATGAAGCTGACGGAAGGAGGGCGAACAATAAACTAAGAGGAGCTTCAGGAGGAGGAGGAATAGGGAGGAGAGAAGCATTTCCGAATTCGACAAAACATTGCCCTCCAATTATCAGAAAAACATTCTGCAAAATTTAGCGAAGAAACAAAACGCAATTAGACAAATTAAAATAAAATTGTTGTTGAGGTAAATGCCGTCGCTAGAAAAGTGAAAAATAAGTCATTCGTTGGAGGTTTGAGGGGGGGTTTGTGGAGGTTTGAGGGGGGGGGGGGGGGGGTTTGTGGAGGTTTGAGGGGGGGGGGGGGGGGGTGGGGTTGTGGAGGTTTGAGGGGGGGGGGGTTTGTGGAGGTTTGAGGGGGGGGGGGGGGTGGGGTTGTGGAGGTTTGAGGGGGGGGGGGGTTTGTGGAGGTTTGAGGGGGGGGGGGGGGGTTTGTGGAGGTTTGAGGGGGGGGGGGGGGGTTTGTGGAGGTTTGAGGGGGGGGGGGGGGTTTGTGGAGGTTTGAGGGGGGGGGGGGGTTTGTGGAGGTTTGAGGGGGGGGGGGGGGTTTGTGGAGGTTTGAGGGGGGGGGGGGGTTTGTGGAGGTGTTTGTGGAGGTTTGAGGGGGGGGGGGGTTGTGGAGGTTTGAGGGGGGGGGGGGGGTTGTGGAGGTTTGAGGGGGGGGGGGGGGGGGTGTGGAGGTTTCAGGGGGGGGGGGACGAGTTTGAAAACGTTGGGGGTTTGGGGGGGGGGGGGGTGTGGAGGTTTCAGGGGGGGGGGAGAGTTTGAAAACCGTTGGGGGTTTGGGGGGGGGACGTTGGGGGGGGGGGGGGGTTGGGAGGGGGGGGGGGGTTTGAAAACGTTGGGGGTTGGGGGGGGGGGGAGTTTGAAAAGCTGATTTTGTGAGAATGTTTCTTTAGTCGCGGGGGCGGTTTAATGGGACAATCAAAGGGACCCAAAAAAGCCGGGGGCAGCCGTTTGTTGCAATTTTAATGTCCTTTAAATGGGAAATTGGGCGGGCGGGAGAAGCCAATCCAATGATATCAATTTGACGGGCGGGCGGGCCGAATCTTTTCGGCCCGCCCGTCGTTTACTTTCATTGGCAATTTGAATTGGACAAGTTCAAATTGTGAGAGAGACGGGAAGAGGACGAATTTAGGAGAAAAAGAAAGACTTGGAAAAGCTTTTTGCTAAATGCAGAATAATTACCAGTGAAGAAAGGGGCGGGGATTTGATTAGGACGAATAAAAAATGCAAAGGACGGACTGGATATTTTGGACAAGGTGGAAGAAATGAGAGGGATGAACAGAGGTGGAAGAGGGGGGAGGGGGGGCGGAAGAGGGAAATTGGTTAAATAAGGGAGGGGGGGGGGGATCAGGAAATGGAAGAATTGGATGAATGGGCTGGAAGTGGAAATGGGGGGGGGATGAAGATTTTTGGTATTGGTGGAAGAGGGAATGGAAATGGGCGAATAAAAACGTCACCGGGGGGGGGGGGGGGGTCTTGGGAGGGAGTGACAATTGGCCAAATTAGGCGGCTTTTGAACATCGTGGCGGTTGCCGAACTATTTTTGACTTTTTCACTTCCGTGTGAACAAAAAGGGAAAAGTTGGAAATTGGCAGAGGGATGGCGGCGGCAAAATGTGGTGGGGTGAATACAAGGGATTGTGGGGGGGGGGGGGGGCGAATTGGGGGGGGGGGAGAATATTCTAAAAATGGAAGTTTCCTTTTTTTATTGTTTTTATTCTCACCCACCCCTATCGATCATTTCCATTTTAACGTGGATATTAGGCGTGAAATTGGTGGGGAAGGGCCATTATTTTCGATTACAGATCAACAAAAACCTCCGACTATTGGCAAAGATATCATCGCCTAGGGGGGGGGGAGGGGGGTTGTTGAAAATCGGACAAGATGTATCAGAAGGACATGGAATCAAACAAAACCAATAACCCCCGGGGGGTTTGACAGAAAACAAACACTTTGGTCGCATTTTGTAAAAAGAAAACAGTCGTTTGGTCTCGCAAGGCGCTCTTTCGGTCGCCTATTTGTTGGTCCGTTATTCTTTTTCACTGTTTTTGGGGGGGGGGGGGGACTTTGGGGGGGGGGACTTTGGGGGGCTGGGGGGGGGACTTTTGTTTGCGTTGTTCCACGAAGTCCTCCGCTGTTTGTTTCTGTTGTTTTGCCGGTTGTATTTGCTTTCGTTGCCCTTTCCCTGCGGCGGAATACACCGCGGCAATTCGACGAGTGCCAAAACGATTTTTTTAATTCCCTGGGGGCATTTGAGGGGAAGAACGATGGAAGAAGCATTTTGGTGGGGGGGGGGGAGAAAAAAGAAAACGAATGAAACTTTATAAGCATTTGAGCATAAAAAACGAAACAGCGCGACGTCTGACAACTTTACATGGACATAAATTGGATGATGGCAATGATTGTGTGTGGTTGATAAGAATGTGAAGATGTTTAGGAAATGTAAGCACTTTTATTACCCATTTCTTGCGTACTATCTCGACCGATGTTGGTTCAACACCAACGGCGATATTTCGTATCATTTCAAATGATCCCCCCCCCCCCCGCCACCGATTTGTGTAGTTTTATTGCTTTGGCGACAAGCCCATAAAACATTTGATTTGATTTGTGAGTGAAAAGAATTGGAGTGATTGGGGGGAAAGTGAAAAAAAGTTCACGGGCTGAGAGTGGGCGAAGGCAACACTTTCCCTCCCCCCCCCCCTCCCCCGGGGGGACAATGGACGAGTGTTTGCATTTGCGGATCGAGCACATCGCACACAATGGGCGAGTATTTGCCCCAATCACCCCGGGGTTGATTGGGTTTTACACAAATGTTGTGCAACAACCACAACGACAACGACCTGCTGGGGGCAGCAGGGACATTCCCTCACTGGATGGGGGGGGGGGAGGGGGGGGGGGGGGGGGGGGACTTGCCGAAGAAGGGAATGGCATTATTTGATGGGGCGGCAAAGGTTAAAAACGGAATGAATGACTCTTCCCATGCACAAATATTGCATTGAACTGCCTGCAAAAGTTGAGATAAAATCTTTTTTTTTGATCTGCGCGCGCGCGCCGCGCCCAAACTTTCGGAGGACGGCATAACACGGCTAAACTAATCGCAATATGTAATTAATATGTAAAACAAATTCATCTTTTATTAACGGAACAACAAATTATGGAAGCGACAAAACAACAGAAAATATTATAACAGTCCGTCGGTCGGTCATTTATTTGTCCAAAATTATCTGTACAAATTTACTCTTTCTCCGCAGGGTTTTAGCTGATTTACTCTTTTTTGGGGATCCCTTTTTTGGGTTTAAAATATATAAAAAGTAATAAATGCTCCGACTTTTCTGACACGGCCCAAATCATTTTGGCTCCGCCGACTTTCGTCGGGGCATTGGCAAATTGCCACCTTTAATTCACCACAATTTTATTCATTCTTTGACTCGGACAGCCTTTGCAATTTTATCCATTGAACAAAAAAAACGACAAATTTGTTTAAAAGTTTCTGGGATATTCTCTTGTAAAGTCAATCAAAATGCAACTGATTCTGAGCTGGGATTCACATGCATTTGCCTATATATAATTTAAATTGTATTTAAGCCTTACAAATTAGCTTTGAGCACGCAAATAGGTAAATCCCAACTCGGGCAATGAAAGTAATAAAAAGGAAGGACAAATATTTACAAAGAGAAGGAGGGGGGGGGGGGGGGGGGGAGAATTATTGAAAGCATTCATTCTGATCAGTGATCGGTCCGCCCCTTTCTTTAGGCTTAGGCTTATTGCCTTCTTCTTGGCGGCGGGGGCATTGTGGGCAAAGGAGGCGGAAACGGCGAAAATTGGGACATTGTCGGCGTGCATCGATATCGGCTTGAGTCGACGACCGAATGAATGCTTCTGAAATGGATTGGCCTAATTGGCATTTGTTTAATCGACTTCAAAGGCACTTACTCATTGCCGGCAAAAGATGAAAGGACTGTACTCGCTGGAGGGCAAATTCCTCAACAGCGCTCGTCTCATCATCGCCGCCTCCCCGGAAGCGAAGTGAATGTTGGCAGGACGACAAGGCAACGAAGTGATCTTTACAGTATTTGTTAAGGATTCGTTGGACAATTTGAATGGCAACATTTGAATTGGAGACCTTTTTTCAGCTGGCATTTTTTGTCGGCTCTTCCGGGTCCGCGTATTCATCGCTTTCCTCTTCCACGCTTCGGCTGATCAGTGCCCGATTCCCCCCATTATGTTCGATCACCAATTTGGCAATGTCCATTAATTCTTTGCCTTCTTCCCTTTCGCGGGGCATTTTCGTTTTGGGACGGAAGAAAGTGATTAGGAGGGATCTGTTTGGGTAGGTGGCAAATTGAACTGTGAAAACATTCGCCGAAGGTCACCTTTTTGTGCGGAATCCTCGCGGTTTCCATCGTTCGTCGAGCACTTTTCAGCAACAATTGGAGAAGAGCCGAGTTAGACTGGTCACTGGAACAGGACGTGGAGGAGAGCGTAGTGGGCGAACGGGGCGAGTGCTGCTTCAACTTGCGGGGACGCCGAAAACGAAAGAGCAGGAAGAAGCAGAAGCAGAGCAGGGACACAGCTCAGAAGGACCACAGAGCAGATTATCGCTGCAGGGGGAGGGAGGGTTTGAGGGGTGCCGGAGGGGAGAAGACGAAGTTGAAGGAGTTCGAGAAACAATGAGAAGAGAACAATTAATGAATAAATGCCCTCTCCTCGCCTATTAAAAGGCAGCTCCTTTCCAGCCACCGCTTCTGTTCATCTTCTTCTGCGTGTTCAACCGTAAAAATGTCACTTTTTGCAGGCAAAATTGAATTGTGTTCATCGACGACGGTGTGCAAACGTTTTGAAGCGGGTTCTGAAGGAAAAGGCAAAATTCTGAAGAATCTTTTCTGTTAAGTACCCGACTCTGATCGGATTTCGCTGATCAGCAGCAATTTGGCACCGACATCGAAGTACAATTCCAATTGCACTTTTATGGCAATTCGATGAGGAATGGGAATTCGAAGCCAACGAGCGGTTTCAACACGTAAATCTGCAGGCACATCAAACTGAATAAAAATGCTTTTTGAAACAAATTCAAAGTTTGGTTAGCGGGTATTTGCATTGCCTGAACAACTCTCGCGGAGAAGTCATCGCCGAGGGGGGCAAAATGGACACGGGCGAGGCGGAAGAGATGGGCCCCACCTCTTCGGAAGTTGGAGGTGTGCAGCAAAAGAGCGGAGAAGTTTTGCGCTTTCGAGAAGAGCAGCTGTATTGAGACGAACGGAGCTGTAAGGGGGGGGGGGTGCCGTCAACCTTCGAGACGGAGGGGGAGGGGGGAGGGGGGAGGGGGGAGGGGGGGGGGTGGGTGTCCGGGGGGGGGGGGTAGGTGAGTGGGTGGGTGTCCGGGAGGGGGGGGGGGGTGTCCGGGAGGGGGGGAGGGTGTCCGGTTTCCAGGGGGGGTCCGGGAGGGGGGGGGGGTCCGGGGGGGTGTCCGGGAGGGGGGAGGGTGTCCGGGAGGGGGAGGGGGTGTCCGGAGGAGGAGGGGGGTATCGACCAGTAACTGACTGATTGTGCTTACCCAGCAGTTCTTCGGGCCTCCAGCCGACCCAACCTTCGGATCTCTCCTCAAAATTGTCCTCTCCGACTTGTGCCATCGAACAGACGGCCAATCCCTCCATGAAGCAAAGAATTGGCCAAATCACCGCTTCCATTCTTCGCTTCAATCGTCGTTCCGTCATAACTCGAATCGCGCAGGTCGAGGGCATCGGCGAACGACCCGGACGGTGCGGCATAGGCGAGGAGAGACTCTGCGATTGTTGGCATTGGGAGGGGCAAAAGTTGAAGCAAAGAAACAACCTTTGTATTCGCATCCAAAAAGCTCAAATCGGAGACAAACGGTGCGGACCGATTCACTGACGGGAATCAGACGGACGAATTTTGCGATAATTGCACCGTCCAAAAGTCGTAAAATGGCATTTTGAGTGTCCGAATTTCCACGGATAATCTGAATAAATAATTCGAACTCCAATCATTCCGCCAATAATTTGTTCAACATTCCATACAGTTTATCCGACCGGCCCCAAATACATTTTGCTTAATTATTGTAATCAATTTAAATATTTTTGCTCTTTTTCCCCTCCGATTGCCTATCTTCCGTTTTTCCGGATACTTTCAGAGTGGGGGTTGGTCCCCGTCCCCGATCTCCGTCCCCCCCCCCGTCCCCGATCCCCGTCCCCCCCCCCGTCCCCGATCCCCGTCCCCCCCCCGTCCCCGATTCCCGAGTTCAGAGTATTCCCCCCCCCCCCAATTCTTTCATTTGCCCTTTTCTGTTCAGCCGGCGGAAGTCCTTCGCTTCCTTCCCCCGGCCTTCCTTCTTAATTCTTCCCTCATTTTGCATTCCAAACCCTTTTATGGCCTCATGGCCAACCCTTTCCCCTCTCAACATTCATTTCCCCCCCCCCCCCAACATTTGCAGCATTCGTCACCAAAGAATGGACAGAATTCATTTTGCAAAAGTGGAGGAAATTGCTTGGCACTCTTTCCCTCCTTTGCCCGTTGCGCATTTCACAACCAATTTCACTCATCCGTTTGGGGGGGGGGGGGGGGCTGAAAGACCGAATTTGGCGCGGCGCCAGACTTTTCAAGTTACCTCGGGGGCCTAAAATCGAAATATTCTGAGAAAGGCCATTGATTAAATGAAAATTTAAGAAAACTATTTTCGTAAATTACGAGCGAATAATTTTTGGTGTTTACATTTCTTCACTTCGGTGCTTCACCTCCGCCGATGGATGCGCGCAAAACATTGTGAGAACGCAACAACAAAATTTGTATAAATTATTTTTGTGAACTTTCGCACGCCAAACGGCGTAGAAGGGTCGGCAGGCCGCCAAACTCAAAATGCATTTGCATTTGCCCCTTTGCCCAACTCAAATGCAAGTGCCCCCCCCCCTCCCAAAGTGTCCCCCCCCCCCAAAGTGCCCCCCCCCAAAGTGCCCCCCCCATTCCTTCACTCCCTCCCCTCGGGGGTGTCCTCTTCTTTTGCATTTACCCCCCCCCCCCGAACAACAACAACGACGACAACGGGCGTCGGCCTTGACTTCATCCCCGGCATAAATAATCATCATTGATGGCGAGCAGCAACAGCAGCAGATGGGTGGGGGGGGGGGGAGGATTGACGGGAAGGGGGGGGGGGGAAAGGATTTGGGTGGAAGAACACATTCATGTCTAAGACAGTCAGTCAGTCACTCAATCTCAACGGATTTATCGCCACTCAATCTCTTTCTGCTGTTATTCGCGAGAACGCAACGATGGGACGGAAGAAGGGCCATTTCAAATTCAAACGGCGTTTTTGGCGCCACCGCCTTGGAAAGACCGACTCATTCCCGTTGCCAAGGACGGATCAGACGCCGTATCAAATGGCCAAATGGGGGGGGGGGGGAGGCGAGGGTAGGGGAATCTCTAATGTAAATCCCTCCCTCGGGGGGGGGGGGGGAATTCAATGTAAATCCCTCCCTCGGGGGGGGGGGGGAATTCAATGTAAATCCCTCCCTCGGGGGGGGGGGGGGGAATTCAATGTAAATCCCTCCCTCGGGGGGGGGGGGGGAATCTCTAATGTAAATCCCTCCCTCGGGGGGGGGGGGGGGGAATTCAATGTAAATCCCTCCCTCGGGGGGGGGGGGGAATTCAATGTAAATCCCTCCCTCGGGGGGGGGGGGGGAATTCAATGTAAATCCCTCCCTCGGGGGGGGGGGGGGGGGAATTCAATGTAAATCCCTCCCTCGGGGGGGGGGGGGGGGGGAATTCAATGTAAATCCCTCCCTCGGGGGGGGGGGGGGGAATTCAATGTAAATCCCTCCCTCGGGGGAGGGGGGAATTCAATGTAAATCCCTCCCTCGGGGGGGGGGGGGAATTCAATGTAAATCCCTCCCTCAGGGAGGGGAGGGGGGGGGGGGGGGGGGGGGGGAATTCAATGTAAATCCCTCCCTCAGGGAGGGGAGGGGGGGGGGGGGAATTCAATGTAATCCCTCCCTCGGGGGGGGGGGGGGGGGGGGGGGGGGGAATTCAATGTGAATAAATCCCTCCCTCTCCGACCGACCTCATTGCCATGCGCGTCTCTGTAACGTGCCCACCGGTTCAGCGACTCTCTCCAATACTCGATCATGTAACCCTGCGGATATTCCATCCCTCGACCCTTGTCCCATCGGCCCTGGGTTCGAACCTATAACAACACAACATTCCAATCAGAATCAACCGATCAGCAAGCATTGCCCACCCCGGTGATCACGTGCTCCTCCTTCAGTTCTACTTGAATCCATTCGTGTGAGGTGGCGTTGATCTGATTCTGAGGACACCACGCTCCGCTTCCCGTCTCACTGTTCAGCCTACAAAATGAATGGAACACAATTTGTTTCGTATTTGTTACTCTCCAGCCTCCCCCCCCCCCCCTCCCCCCCCTCCCCCCCCCCCTCCCGCTCCCCTCATTTGTGTCCATCAGAGCGCAAAATTGGATGGATCGGAGGGGGGGGGGGGGGGGGGGGGGGGGGGGGGAGTTGTATTGAACGAATGGCGTGCCGACATCCATTCATTCAGCCCCCTAATTTGAATTTGGCGAGCATTGACTTTCTTTCACGCGCTCAATGGGAAATGCATCTCACAACAATCGCTTCTCAAACTCAAAAGTCCTTCTTTTTTGTGCGCGACAGAAAGCGGCTAATTA
The DNA here is from genome assembly GCA_020449905.1 of Globodera pallida. Classification (NCBI taxonomy): domain Eukaryota; kingdom Metazoa; phylum Nematoda; class Chromadorea; order Rhabditida; family Heteroderidae; genus Globodera; species Globodera pallida. Next base: position 1,277,703 of record JAIXHY010000010.1, on the reverse strand, counting down.
CAAAAGGACCAAATAAAAGCGGAGGGGGGGGGGGGAAGGCTTTCGACAGAATTCGAAACGACGTGCAAATTTGGAAAGGGGGGGCGTAAAAACCCGTACGGACCCCGGCCCGTGTCCGATCTTTAATTGACATTATGCGAGAAGTGCCGGCTGTTTCTGCAAACCTCGCATTCATTGGGCCCGTGCTGAGCGGGTCGAAGGAAGAAGAGACTGACAGCTGCTCGTCTCCAATTCGTCCGGATTCCATGCCCAACGCCCGGCCACAATGTTCTGAACGAAGGATTTGTTGGGAAAAGCCTTTAACTTTTCAAAATCGCTTATTTTGCTTCCAAATTGACAAAAGGCTGTGCCAAGGAATAATAATGTTTTAAAACTTTCCGTTTCCTTTGCCCATTTCTCATTGAGTGAGTGAGGGAGGGAGTCGTTCCCCCCCCCCCCGGCCCCCCCCGGGGGCCCCCTTCCCCCCCCCCTCCCTCCCCCCCCCTCTCCCCCCCCCCGTTCCCCGGGCATCCGTCTCTAATCTCTCCATTCATCACAGCTCATTTGCGCATTTCGGCGCCAATAAATTCCCCCCCCCCCCCGGGGGGTGTCCGTCGCCCGTCCTTTTGCCCCATAAAACTTTTAGGTTTTGTCGCCCTTTGCCTCCCCCCCCCCCTTTCTGCTGCTGCTGCTGCTGTCTTCTCGCTCCCCTTTTGCATTTTTTAAGAACGAATTGGGGGGGGGGGGGCTCCAAGTTTTAATCATCATTCTGTGAGGCAAACCCATCGAATGGGTGAAAAATGGGCTTCGGTGGTGCGGAGAGTCTCTTCCCCCCCCCCAACCCCCCAACCCTTTGAAGGTCCATAATTTCGGCCCCAAGGTCTCTCCCCCCCCCCCGCCATTCGAAGCCATTAAATTGGAGGGAAGGATTTATTATATGCCTTCCATTATCGTCCCCTTTCAGCATAATTCTTTATTTTTTCCTCTTTTCGTGTTTTAGCCCCACTCAAAAAGTCCAATGGGCGGGGGGGGGGGGGGGGGAAACCATTTTTCTCATTCTCCGGCTGGAGGTTCTGCAATTATTCCCCCCCCCCCCCCGGCGCCCTCTTCTGTCCCCTCCAGGGCTCTTTCTTCCCTTCTCCTCCTTTTGGAGAACCTTTTGACCTTTGCCATTCATTCGTTGGATCCAACCAAAGCTTAAGAAGAGAACGAATGTTTTATGATTTTGTCATAATAATGAAAAGAATTTAAATTAGACAAAAACATAATAAATAATTTGGCAATCTTCCAACAGATTAATAAGCAAAGGGATTCGGCCTTTTGCCGACAAATATAAAAGGCTAAAGAAGTCGAAAAGAGTCGGCGGAATCGGAAGTAAAAAGGGGCAAAGGGACGGCGGAGGATTAAATTAAATCATTGCGCAACCCATCGGCTCCCCCCCCCCCCCTCTTTTCCCCAGCCAACGCATCTTTGAGACCAATAATCAAAAAAACAATACTTTAAGGGTTTGTTGGTTTTTTCGAAATTTTTGAAAATTTTTCTCTCACCCCACCACTCACTATCCCTCTGTCTCTCTCTCTCACCCTCTGTCTCTCTCCTCCCCCCCTCCACTTTCGCCTCTCTCTATGTATTCTTTTAAAATATTTTCTCGTCCTTTTTGCTTTGTTTGTTCTCTTTCCCCATTCTACAATATGTATGTACATACTCTCCAAAAGGGTGAATTAATTTGCTCTGTCACGCAATTTGATCTTCCTTCCTTCATCTTCACTCATCCGATCTCTGCTATTGTGGGAAGATAATGGGGAAGGGGGGGGGGGAAGCGGATGTGCAAAGAATGGGTGGGGGGGGGGGGGGAATTGTTGAGGAATTCGAGAATTATTAATTCCGATCGATCTCACTTTCCGGCACAATAAGCAAGAAAAGACGGGACAAAAAAGAGAAGTGCCCATCACCTGCTTCTGCAAATGCCATAATCCTCTCCTCCGTCCACCATTCTGCTCTTTTTTCTTTATTCTTCGGCAGAATGCGAAAATGACTGCGCGGGATGGGGATTATCCCTCCCAATCAGACGGAAATGTTCTGCAAAAGCCAAATGAAAGGGTAAAAAGAAGAATGGTTCTTCGACGAGGAGGTTCAGTTCCTTCTACCCACCCACCCACTCATTTTGCCAATTCCTTCCACCCACCCACTCATTTTGCCAATTCCTTCCACCCACCCACTCATTTTGCCAATTCCTTCTACCCACCCACTCATTTTGCCAATTCCTTCTACCCACCCACTCATTTTGCCAATTCCTTCTACCCACCCACTCATTTTGCCAATTCCTTTTTCTCAGTTTCTGCCCGCCATCGAATGAATGCCTTCGGCGCTTTGATAAATGGGGTCAAACCCCCAACACTTCGAAGTGTCAACGGCCGGTCATTCCCCATAACTCACAACAATTGTTCGTTTATTTATCCGTTGGGTTGGACTTCTGAAGAGTACGTCGGTCGGAATATTTGGATAGATTCGGTTCGGATGAGAAATGATTTGATGAATTGTCAGAAGGAGGCGATTGGTGTGGGGGGGGGGGGGGGAGAAGAGCGGGCAGTTCAGTTACTTACGGTGAACGGAGTGAATTCGCTTTCCTTCATTCCATTTCTGAGCTTTAATGATGGAATGTGTGAAAGCCTAAGGAAAAAGAAGACATTTGAATGATCGTTTAGCAAAGGCGGCAAAAAGAAAGAAACAAAAAGAAAGTGGAGGAGTTCAGCCAGCAGATGAAGTGGCTGATTTGTGAGGTGTGAATGGCGGGGAATGAGTGATGGTTCGGTTGATGGATGAACTTCTGGGAAAGGTCCGGCCCATCAGCAAAAAGAAGCACAATAAATTGGGGGGAATGGAAGCCCAATTAAATTTCCGTCCTTTACATCAAAAGCATCGACAAAATGCCGCCAAAGGATCGGCCGGTGCCTGCACTAATCCGACCGATCGCTTCTATTTTGCCAAATAATTGGTCGTAACCACCAAAGCCGAGGGCATTCTCTCCAATAATGAATCTTTTCTCAAAGGAACTCAAAACAAAAAACCCTTTTCCGTTTTGTTTCCATTCAATGGCATTTTCAAAACAATTAAATTCAATTAAATTAAATTCAATTCAATTCAATTCACTCACCGACGTCCAATCCGGCGGCACTTTTGCCACAGTCAAATGCGAATAAATTTAGGAGAAGAGCAGCAAAAAGGGCTGATGAATGGCTTTTGCCGCTGAATGAGGTGAATATTCGCGTGGACATTTGCGTCCTCTGACCATTCGTTGGTGTCGCCATTTTGTCCGTTCGATAATTTTGTTAATATTTTAATTATTCATTTAGAAAGAGTAAAATGAATGCTTTCTAATTTGTAAGCATTGGGTGGGCAGCGACGTTTTGTGGGGGTTTTAAGAGAGTATGAGCGGACAAAGCAATAATAACAACGTCCATTCATTCGCTTCTCCGGCGCTGCTAATTGGGCGTGAGAATTGGGGACGATGAAAATATTCAATTGAATGGGCGGGGGGGGGGGGGATAATGGAGCATGGCTGAGATAATGCAGAACATTGCGAAGAGTGTGAAGAAGAACAGTTAATGGGACATGGTAAAAGATTCAAATTTCAAATGATCTAATAATTTAAAGATTTTTTTTCTGCTAAAGTAGACCAACCAAGTTTGGCGTGGCGTGCGTTTAATGAATGAGCAGAAGCAACTCAAAAGAGAGAGCTGAGTGGAGTGGGGGGGGGGGGGAGAGGAGAGGAGGGGGGGGGGGGTCTATTGCCACTGCCGTACCCCCAACTTGCCAACCTCAGCCTTCCTTCCCCACAAATTGGCTCGGAAGTCAGAAGCGGGGGGAGTGAAGAAAAGATTAGTCAGCGCGAGAGTGGGAAATGGGGGAGGGGGGGGGGGGGGGACATGACAAGGCACTCGGGGGAATGTGCTCGCCCATCGGTGATGGTCATCGCCTGTCGGGTGGGGGTGGGGGATGTGAATGGGCGGGGGGAATTAGATGGGGAGAGGGCGGGGGCGGCAGTGGGCGGGTGAGGATGAACAGAAATGAGAAGAGGGAAGTGGGGGGGGGGGGAGGGGGGGGGGGGACGCTATCGGAAAGGAATAAAGGAGGAGGAAGAAAATGGGGGGGGGGGGGGGTGAACGGTTGAAAACAAAAGAGGGAGTAAGAATGGGAAGAGTAAAGAAGAAGCGGTGTGTGGTCACTTAGCTTATTTGCCACGATAGGGTGGGGTGCCACGACCCGATGGGCACGCAATCGAAGGGGGGAGGAGGGGGAGAGGGGGGGGGTCCACAACTAATATCGCTCTGCGTTAAACTTATGGCACCAATTTGGCAGCGCCAAGGCCACTCTTCCTGAAAGGGATAGAAAAAGAGAAAATAAATGGGAATTTTAAAGTAAAAAAATTAAGAAAATATTCCATTTGATCAGTCAGAAGCCTTCGGTCTCTCCCCTTTTTGTGGCTTCCCCCAACCGATCACCTAAATATTTGCCCCCCCCCCCCCCTCCTCCCATCCCTTTCCTGTTCAAACATTGAATATTTTGCCCTCGTCATTATTTGGCGCAAACTAAAGGCCTGGGAAAATGATTTCAGTTATGGTGGGGGGGGGGGGGGGGGGGGGGGGTAAATAAGCAGTGAATTAATTGTAATTGTATGTAGAGGTAAACGATGTCCATCCAATTCCCCCCCCCCCCTCCCCCCCCCCCTCGTCCTTCCTTTTGCAGGTGGTCAAACTGTTAATTAATTGCTTTTTACATGACTTTGGGGAAAATAAAATTACAAAAGCGCACTTTAGGCAACACCATTTACAAATAATATGTGCATAATAAAAAAGCAACAAAAATTGTTGTGAAATGCCCAAAATTGTTTTGAGAAATGGAAGCGGTTGTTGGGATTGAATCGGGGGGGGGGGGGGGAGCGATTAGTCGAATCGGAGGGTCAAATGGTTGTAACTCCCCCCCCCCCCCCCGTAAAATTGGCATTGGATTTTTGGTCAAAAGTTACACAGTTGCGGATGGGGAAGGGGTGTTGAATCGGATGAATTATTCACGCACTTTTTCTTTATTCATTCTTTCAAAATTCCCTCCCCCAACAGAAATGGATGGAATGGAATAAATACCCCCCCCCCTTCCCCCCCCCCCCCCCCCCCCCCCCCTCCCCCCCCCCCCCACACATCGCTTCCCATTATCCCATTTCTTCCGCCCATTGCTTACATTTGTTTTTTGGCGGGAAATGGCTTCCTCTTCGAGACGGTCCGACGACTGCTCATGTCAGAATTAGCGATGGAAAGATTCTCTCTCACATTTGTTTATTATTTATTATTCACACATTCAATAATTTAAGATTTTCTTTAAATTTGGGGTAAAGTCGAAAGCTTTTCCAAACATTTTCGACCTTTAGCTAATTATAATTGGCGAAGAGTGCAATTCTTCTGCCCGGTCGGTCATCTGTTGGAGTCCAAACAAATCGCACATTTTCCTTTTCGTCAGAATTTGGAAAGCCCCCCCCCTCTCCCCCCCCCCTCAGCTTCCGTTGCCGTCGACTGCAGCTGTGTCTGTTGGAAATGGGAATGAATGCCCACAGATTTTTTTGATTTGATCCGAATGAGTGAATGGGCGGGGGGGCACATATTTAAGCCCGCCCACACCTCCACCAATTCCAATGTGATCTAATGGAAAGAGCCCCGAAAAAATGATTGGGATAGTCTGGCATCTTTCTCCACTCAAATTGTAAAAGGTTTTCCGTCGGATTGAATTCGCTAAAGTGCCCGAGGGCAAGGACAATTCAATTGCCTGCAGCAATTTTGCAGATGAAATTCCTTGACTTTCTGATGGAAATAACTCCCAATTTGGGATACTCTTTAACCCCCCCCCCCCCCCCAATTCCATTCTCTCCGACCACCAAAAGAAAGGATTGGTCCATTCCTTCCAACGATATTTTAGAAGTGAATGAAAATTGTATTATACAAATTGGCCAAAACAACGCTCAACATTGGCAATTTGGCCCTCCGCTGCAAAATGTTGGATCGGATTCCGATTTTCACAAGTGACGGCCGTTGACAATCGAATTGGATAAATAAACAATGTTTTTGATAAGTCATCTGAGGCAAAATATGGTCGAGGGACTAATTAATACAAAAAGATTCGAATTATTCATTTGCGAATAATGAAAGATTTGGACGCATCGTGTGGTGATGGGGGGTTTCAAGGGTGTTGATCGCGAATCTGACAATATTTTATTGATCTGACAACATCCATGATTTTAAATATTAATTCATATTTGATTTGTGATTGATTTGATTTTAAATAAAATGTTAATGAGAAAACATAATGGAGGTTTAAAAACAAAAAAATTTAATGAATCTGTAGCTCGGCGCCGACGGTACTTATCGCCACCTCCACAGTACAACTTTGTCGATCCAATTACAGGCACGCATACACAAATCATTGAGCGAACGTGGAGATCAACCAAGAAGAGGAACAAAAAACAGCACGGCACACACCGCAGATGTTTGATTCTTATTTAAGTGAATTCCTATGGCGTGAAGATGTGAAACGCCGTGGTGCGGATGCATTTAGACATTTTGGACAAGATTGTGAAGTTTATGCCGCCGGCATAATTGGTTGACCGTATTTAAAAAGTGTTAAAATTTGAAATGAATTAATATTTAAAAATCATAGATTTAAAATCATGATGTTGTCAGATCAATAAAATATTGTCAGATCGTGATCACTGATCAGCACCCTTGAAAACTCCATATAGGTATGATGTTTCCGCAGATTTGGGGAGGGGGTCGCAAAACGGGAAAGTACCAAAAAAAGTTCGATTTTATGGGTGCATTTTTAACAGAAAATTTTTTCTTGAAATATCTTTAAAAGAAATTTTTTTATTGCATTTTTATTAAAGGGCTGCTACTTTTAGGTTCAAAAAAATCTCGAATTTATTAAGAAATTTTTTCAAAAAAATGTCGGAATAGGCACAAAAGGGAAAAATACTTTGCAACAAAAGCATTTTCAGCACTGATCAAACAATTATTTTTACGTAATTTCCACTAATTCAAACGTCCCAATCATGTCCGGAGTCCGGACAAACATAACACTCAAATTATAAATAGGATTTTAATTACTTTTGTTTGCAGGTGGCAGGCACTGCATTATTTGTTCACTTCAGCAATTAAAATGGAGACAAAAAAAAAAGGATCGCTAAAGAGAGTTAAAAAAGTTTCAGTAGAAAGCCGAATAAATGCCAGTAAAGGAAGAAAGGAGCCTAATGGAATAATGGTTGAAAATGTTTGTGGTGATGGCGAAGAGGAAAGGAAAGAAGAAGATTCTGACATTGGAGAAGAGGACGAGTCGATGTCAGAAGGTGAAGATAATCCGACCGATGAGATGACGAAACTGGACTTTGAGTTTGAAGCATTGCCTCCAGCGGAAGATGATTTGGAAGACATTGAAAGGCTTCTTACGCAGGTCGAAGATGCTAATATTTAATCGTTCTAACTATTGGCACAAATTTAAATTTAACCGTTAGATTTTCCTGCAAGCGGACATTGACAAGCAGGAATTAGCAAAAGTTGTAGCTGATCAGTCGCCCTTGGGATGTGTGTTCAGGCCAGTGGAAGAATGCGAGGACGAGGAGATCGAGGCGTTCACTTACGGCGTACTTTCCATAGTGCCATTGAGTGGCACGAAGGTTGTGTTTATTTTTTGCAGAATTTTTCATAAGGAATTTTTCCAGAAGAAATTTTTTTCCAAAATCAATTTTAGAGGTCACTTTAGAGTTTACCCGTTTCGAAAATTTTCCCGATTTTTAGGTTTTTCAAAAATACATTTTTTTGAGAATCTGCTTCACTTCTAATTGGCCCAAAAAATGATTAGTTTTGCAAAACAAACGGGTCCCCCCTATGGTTTTTTCCTCAAAAAACATTGCGGGGGGTGGGGCAGCTGCCCCCAATGCCCTCCCCCCTGTGTACGGGCCTGAGTTTCTGGTGGCTTCATTAGTGGGGAATCCAGTTTAATTAATTCCGGCTCGAGTAATGAACACAAAAATTCTTTTAGAAATTCCAATCTGATGTCGCCGAATTGATTCTTCATCGTTCAAAGAAACATTCAATCGGCGAAATATACAAACACTTTGAAAAAGTATTGGGCGCCGGACGAATGTCGTCAAAAGTCGGATTTCTCATAAATGAACGGATGCTCAATTTTCCAGCTCGAATTGCGGGTCCAGCGTTTCATTCTCTCGAGTATAATTTCATTACTAAATAGCTAAAAAGAAAGAAAGCCCCTCTCGATCAATCAAATAGCTAAAGTTTCAAAGAAAATTCAGAAAAATAGCAAATTTTTTCATTTCCCTCAAATACAAACTTTAAATCTCTAAATGTTTTAGCGCCGACTACAAATCCCTTCCGGAAGAGGAACGTTTTGAGCACATTTTGGTGATTTTGAAAGTTCGAATTTGCACTGAACAAGGTTCTTCTGCTTTTTCCAGGTATTTGGTTAGTTGTCGATATAATCGCAATTTTTTCTTCGTTTAAGTCAGAACGTTGGAAAGAAACCAAAATTGGGAAAAGCCGCTCGGAAACGGTTGGCGGCTGATGGACCAGCCAATTCTGATATTGTTTTCGATAATCCGGAAGAGCAGCTTCTTTTTGAGGTTTGCTGGCATTGAAGCGTTAAGTTTCTTTAATGTTTCAGGCCACCTTCGACTTCCCTCACTTCCAATATCCCGTCGAGTCCGAAATTGAAAAAACATCAAAATTTCACTCCATTCAGCGGGACGGTCGAACCTATCGGTCTGCTGGCATATTCGACTACAGAATTAAAGTGATTATTAACATTTTAGTCCATTCCGTCGCGTTTGTCTCCTCAACAACGACCAATTCCTGGCGTTTGCCGCCTCTGTTGCTCGCTCGTACACCGACTGACTGAATACTTTTGGGTTCGTTCTTCCATTGTCCATGTCGCATAGACGATTTGACGCAACATTAACATAATTACACACATTGGTTTTTGTTTGTTGCAAAGTTACGAAGGAGAGAAGTTATTCATTTACTGTTAGAGTTTGTTGTTGTTTTTATTTCTTTATTAAATATTATAAAAACCAAATTATCTTTTTGAGAAAGGCACCAAATTCTCTGTTTTGACTGATTGTTGTGAACATTTTTGGTTCGTCTCGTTTTTCTCCTTGCATAATTTAATTTTCTTCGCGTTATTTTGCAATTAAAGGTTGGGGGGGGGGGCTCTTTTCGGCACAAAGTGTGCAAACAATGCCAAAAATCAAACAAAATTGTTTTGCTGACTGTTGACGGTGCTGTGAATGGTATTGAAAGGGTTGGGACGGAAGGGTTTCTTTCCCTGATGAGATGGATGAGCCCGGCGGCATGGAAATGCCATTTTGGCTCCCAGGCCGGACGGTTAAATTTAATATGTATATAAACGACCATTCCCATCATTTTTAGTTGGTTTTGGCATGAATAAATTTCCGCTTTTTTGAGCGGTTAATTAATTAACATTCAAAATGGCCTAATTCTTAAATTATAACAAAAACGACAGTTCAAAAAGTTATTTTGAATTTTATTCTAATTTTTTATGCGGTATGAATAAATATAGTCATTTACTTGGGAAAGAAAGGGGGGCATTTGCCCCCCCCCCATTCATTCCAAAAAGAAAATGCCGCGGTTATTGTTACATTGGCTTAACGAAAGGGGCCAGAATCATTAACGAATGGCCTTTGAGTTTAGGCGAATAGAGGCAACCCAACTTTTACCGTCATTCGGGATGCGATTGTCGTCCGAATATCGGAAATTCCATTCCCACAAGAATTGTTTGTTTTCATTGGGAAGGCGGGGGAGGAAGCCCACGGCGCAATTAGCATTTTGGCCCGCGCTTTTGTTTTAACCGCTAATTGTTTTGGTGCTTCTGGGTGAATCGGGGGGGAGGAGGTGAAGCCGTTGGCATAATAAAGGCCAAGTCGAAAGATTCTCCTTATCTCCCCCCCCCCCCCCAGCGCAAAGGTTTGCCATCAATAGTCACAAATCGCTGCCCTCGTCCGAAACGAAATGTGCCCCCTAAGTCGACCTCAGTCGAATCTTTGTCCCCTTCAAAATGTGCCCCTCCTGCTTCTCCCTCTGCTGCTGCTTCTGCTCGTCCCCTCCGGCGAAGGGGGCACTTGGCTGTCATTCAGTGAGTGAGGTTCTCCTCGATTCCGTCAATGCTTCTTCCTCTTCAGATCAAAATAACGGTGGAGTTGGAATTGACGGCGGACTGATGGGCGCCCTCCGGGGGAATGTCGACACGGTGGGCAGCTGGGGGGGTTTGGCACGAGAAGGCGACCAGCTTACCGGACTGCTGAGGATGTGCCGTCAAAAATCGGTTGGACTTCCCGGGCTAATTTCGAACCATTTTCGTCATTTTAACGAATTCTGAAAGATTGTTTCGATCTTCGAACATTTCCTTCCCATCGCCTCGATTTGTAAACCTAATTTCTGCACGTTCAGTTGAAACGTGCTCAGCATAATCTGGACGAACTTTGCTCCGCCCTCTTCCAAATGGCAAAAGAACAGCGAAGGCGAAAGCGCCCGAATATTTTTGGGTGGGACAAACGCCCAACTCAAATAAATGCCGGACACTCTTTTGTGCCAATTGGCGTGGACGACGAGCAGTTGCTGTGGTGGTAGGGGGCGAAAGAAGCGGGGGAGGAGAAGTGACCAAAAACGGAAGAGGAAGAAAGGGACGGACCAATCGGCGAAAGGTCAATCAATGAGTGGGATGAAAAGTGAGTGGAAGAACCGGATTAATCATTCATTTGACCGATTGTATCGCGTTTAGTGATCGACAAAAATGCTGTTACCTTCAATCAATCAATGATTTTCCAAACACAATGATAATAATTCCCAATCGACCGATAATATGTAGAAAGTTCACCCAAAACACTTCGTATCGTAATCATGCCCCCCTTCCATAATATGTCCCCACCCATCCGACAAACAAAAATGAGCAATTACTTTCCTTCCGACAAAACGATTTCTATTACAAATACCCAACTTTATGCCACACAGACAGAGACTTTCTCACGTTAAATAAGGCCATTCAAGACAGAGACTTTCTCACGTTAAATAAGGCCATTCTCATGTCAAACACACCGCATTTGGCAAAAAAGATTCTGCGGAAGGAAATTCGGGGATTGATCGCACAGCAAATGGCGGCGGAGGGAAACTGGGAGAATATTCGCGAAAAGGAAAGCGCATCGGTCGTAAAAAAGGTAAAACAGCCGATGGACGCGATTACCTAATTAGAAAAGAGTACCGACAGAAAACCAAATATCGAAACTCAATCAGAAGCTTCTAAAAGTTGAACGCTTCCCCCCCCCCCCACCACAAGCTGGTCAGCAGTGAACGGTTTCTAAATGCGAAGCGTCTGTCTATTTACATAAGCAATGAGCAGGAAATTTGCACCGATGAGTGAGCATTTTGATCTAATGCACTCACCCAATTTTGCCTTAAGCGTCGTCCGAAAAGCCCTCAGAGAAGGCAAAGAAGTGTTCATCCCCAGGTCGTATTTTATGTTATAAAAGTGCATCGATTTTGTCAGATTCAAAAAAGGAGCCGAACGAATGGAAATGCTCCGGCTGGAATCGGAAACGGAGTTCGATTCGTTGGAAAGCACACTTTGGGGGTGGGCTCCTAAATTGCACATTTTGTCTAATTATTGAGGTCAATGCCACAGAATACGACAACACCCCGCACATCTCAGTCCTACCGCCTTTGACGAAACTCACGCCAAAAGTAACGTGACGCCCAAGCTTTCTCAAACTCCAAAAACTTTCATCACAGAACCTCTCGACTTGGTCGTCATGCCCGGCTTGGCCTTCACAACGAGCGGAAAGCGACTCGGCCATGGGCGCGGCTTTTACGACCGCTTTCTGAACGACTATGCCCAAAAATATGAAACCGCGCCCAAAACGATCGGATTAGCGTTAAAGGTGCACTATTAGGACAAAAATGGGCTTAGAAAATATGACAAATCCTCGAATTTACTTCTTTTACTCTAACCCGCCTCGACATTATTAGTGTAATTGCGTCGGTGCTTTAAGGTGCAATTAGTGGACGATTTGCCTATGGAAAGCAAGGATCGGATGGTGGATTTGTTGATCCACGCATGAATATGTTCATACCATCCATCCCCAGCATCAATAATTGACGATTTTAAAATAAATGCAGTTTTGGTGATTGGTTTTTAACGCCAATATGATATGTAACCGTTAAAAGTTGCCATTTCATAAACTAAAGTCAGAAAAAGACAAATATTCATTTTGTTCGTCGCACTTTCGGGTTTTTTAAAATAACAATGCGTAATTAAAGGAACGCACTTTGAATTCTCATCTCTTTTTGTAAAGGAATGGCTTCAGTCGGAGATCCTTTGGTCGTTTATTTGCTATTTTTTCGACGACTTTCTCCAGGGTCAGCATCACGAAAAAGCCGTCACTGATCAGTTTCTGAAACAAAAGTGCTTAACATTCGACCTCAACAGCCAAAGTTGCTGAAAGCATATACCTTCCGTTTCATTTGAAATCCCATTTTTTGAACCGCTGACATAAATGTTGAGAAGCTTCGGAATCGACTCGTTATCTCCGCTATTTTGATCTTTCCACTAAAATCGGCCAAATTGTTAGGGTCCAAAAGTCTCATTCCCCCCCCCCCCCCTCCCCTCCCCTTACTCACTGCATTTTAAGCACTCGATGAGCTTCTCGAAAGAATTGTGCCAAATTCGTTCCCATCAGAGACAGACAATACACACAAACGTCCACCGACTCCGACTCCAACGGCAACTCGGCCATGTCAGCCACCGAAACTCTCTCATTTGATGCCACAAGATCAAAGGAATGGACTTGGAAGCGTCCGCACATTCGCTTGGCAATTTCCGCCTCACCGCACCCCAAATCCGCAACGACACTTCCGGGAGGAAGAAAGCCGAGCTCCAAGATGATCTTGTCGAGTGGGTTCACGGGCCATTTGGATAGCTGAACAAAAAACGTCGTATTTTTAAACATTAGTGGTCGCCGCTGTTTAAAAAAGTAACTTAAAAGAAATGGGTCAAATTTACGCAAGAAAGTTTCCGTTTTTGTGCACACCAACTCGACCTGATGTTTGTACCCGCGATGATAAAGTCTGAAGGAATCCGGGTCCTTCTGGAAAAGCTCTGCGGAGGTTGCCGATGTTTGGGTGCAAAGCTGTTCGTTCAGAAAGCGGAAGCGAGAAGAGTCCATTGAAGTCAGCGGCGAACGGTCGCCCCCGTCGACGGGAAAAGCGTCTCCCTGCCCAACCTCCTCCTCTTTGTCCCCGTTGAGTTGCCTCCTCTTCTTGGCCCGCTTCCTTTTCCCAAGCTTGTTGTTCCTTTTCTTCTCTTTGGTCGAACAATCACTTCCAATTACACTTCCGGTGTCTGCAATTCATTAATTAGCTATTTAATTGACTGAAAACACTTTTATTGTTTTCCATTTCCTTTTTTGCTTCCTCTCTGACATCCCGCCCATTTGTTAGGCCATTGTTCATTAAAAGAACGCACCTTCCGTTTCCTCCTCCGCTGCTTTACGCTTCCGTTTTGCCCTATGCCTGACCGCTTGCCTCCACGGCCTCTTCCCAACATTTTCCGATTTTTCCTTCCCTTCAGGCACTTTTTCCTTCACTTTCCGAATAGTCGACTTCTTCTTCGAAATGCTTCCATTTTCATTAAAGCTCATCGATTCTTTTATAAAGAATATTTATGAGGATATTGGCATTTTATTGTCAAAATATAAGCGTAGGAATAAAGAGGATCCTCAATTTAAAAAAAAATTCATAAGCTTTGTGACAACTTTTGCCCAACGACAGTTTATAACAAAGAATGGTGGCAACACAAAAAATAACAACGACGATGGATAGGGGGAGGGGCTTAACGTCTGTCCGTCTTCCCACTGGAACGCTTTCCGCTGAACAAATGCTTGGGCTTAAGGTCAAACACGTGCCGATCAGCTTCGCCCTTACGCGCTTCACGAGCCAATTTGCGCTGTCCAAACCGTCCAATCTTCTTCGCTTTGACCCGAATCTGACAAGGGAATTGGGACATCAGTTGAAGATTTAGGATGATTTTCATCTCATCAAAAGCCAGATTCATTAGCCACTCGTTAAGTTGGGGGTTAAGTCAACCAATCCGTCGTCCTCACCTTTTGGTCCGGAAGGCCCTGCACATCTCGTGGCGTTTTCGGCGGTGCCATTACGGACGGCGACCGACCGACACGGATTTTCTTTCCCCTCGCCTCCCGTCGTTGTTCCTCGCTCAGATGGCGCATTTTCTTGCTGGCGACGTTCACGCCCAAGTCGCCCAACTCCTGCTCCAACCGGCCCATGCTTCGCTCCCGCTTTCGGCCAATCTTCCTTGGCATCTTCGGCTGATTGTTGCTTTTCTTGGTGCGATATTCCATTCGCATAAATTCCTCTTTTTGTGTTATTTTCTCGGCGTCGCGCAACAAATTCCTCGTCTCTTCGTCGTCCTCGTCCATGTCGCGGTCGTAAAAGCCAGCTTCTTCGCGTTTTTTCTCTTCGTCCCTCAGTTTCAGCAATTTCTGAGGTTTTAAAAAATAAAGCGGAAATTCTTTAAAATTACCTCGACGAGTCGCTGGTCAATGAAGTCGGCTTAAATTGATCGATATTCAAATTTGGGACAAATATGTCGATGGTAAGATTTTAGAGTAGTGACCTCTCTCTTAAGATTATGTCGAATTAAAATTACCGATGTTGTGTCCTTCCCAAATCTCCGGAATCAAGTCGTACTTTTCTTCATCGTTCTTCAACAGGTAGTGCTTTTTCAAGTCCAGGTTGTACTCTCTCCCCTGCTCCAACTCCAATTCTCTCTCCAACTTCCGTCTCGGCCTTTCCCCACCGTCCTACTTCCATTTCCGATCGTTTCCTCAACACTGCCTCGGGAATATGCGCTGCTCGAACTTGGTCATCCCGTGGGGTTGGGTAAGCGACAAACAGCCGGCTGATCACTGACCCGCCCTCGCTAACGCCCTTAACTTGCAGCTTCTTCTCAACACGTTGGGATAACAGCGCATCACACGCCTAAACAAACTAAATCAGAAAACGATCAGAAAACGACCATGTCAAGTCAAATAATTAATCAGAAACTCGACCAGAATCCGTTAATCTCCAACTTCTTTACCTTATTCTTAAGCTCGGTGATGCCCAGCTGAGTCATCGCACTCAGCTCAACCACGGGAACACCGGCAGTTTCCAATTTCTCCCGCAAAAGTGCCTCCTTCTCAATTGGCAAATCTTTGCGTGCGACCAGATCGATTTTGTTGCAGCCCAACGAAGACGGGTTTATTGCTGAACAACGGCTGAATGCTTTCGAAGAGATGGATTTGCTCCTCCAAAGTTCCTGCCACATTGCTCACTGATGTCCATCATGTACAAAATGGCGGCCTTCAAATGCGCCAACGCTGTGATTGCCTGCATTTCAATAGTGTTTCTATGCTCCAACGGATGGTCCAAAATGCCGGGCGTGTCGATCACCTAAAAACGATGGCATTCCATGGGGACAAACAAAAACAAAAAGGGCTTACTTGCCAAGCGAAGATAACGATAGTCCAAATGGCCAACGTAAAGAGACTTCGTTGTAAAGGCATAAGGTTGAACCTCAACGTCCGCACGGGTGACCTTGTTGATGAACGAAGACTTGCCCACATTCGGAAACCCACAAAGTATCAGAGTTCTGAAATTATTTAAAAATTAAGACGTTGTTGTCCCCTTTTTTGAAGTTTAAAATTAAGTTAGAGAAGCCGACAATATCGAGAAATGCCGGCAAAATTCGGTGAAGCTCCTGTGACCTTGTATTCGGGTCAATGCTCGGCAGACGGCTCAGATGTTGACGGACTTGTTCCAGGTATTCAAAACTGGATTTCTGGCGACGCAACAGCTTTACCATGCGTCCCAACGCGGCGCGTTTAAGCATTTTACAGCGGTACAAAGAATCGGCGTATTTCATAAGTCGCACGTACTCCCGCGCTATCCCATCGATAAGATGACGTGCCGTGTTCATCTGACCCATCGCGATTTTGTAGTGATCGCGGTCGTAGAGGATATTCATTAAATCCGAATAAAATGGATGTACATCCTCCAGTTTCGGGAATTCCGTAATTATCGAGGTGAGTTTGTCATGGAGAGTCTGCTGAAGGAACTTTACTTTCCTTGCATAAAATGCTCGAATTCGGCTGATCTGCCAACTCTTGCGAACAACGGTAGGCGTTTTACGTTGGGTTTTTGAAAGCACAACATCTTTAAGTTCCTGAAAACATTTAAAAACTATTGCATTGAAAGGCACAATTTTTCATGTGTCATACCGATGCCGTCGGAACAACTGTGATTTTCTTGAAATTGTAGAGAGATGAAGCCATCGTTTAAGCCCAAATGGTGCTACTTCCGCCTAAATAAACAATATGGCTTAATTACATTCAAAAAATTCTTAACGGACCGGGGCTCTCACCAAACAAACAGATCGCTGAAACTTTTCCGGCCGATTTTACAAAAAAAACAATATGCCAAAACAAATTTAAATTAATTTGATACAAAACATTTGACGAGTTCAGTCCCTGCTGCTGATGTGTAGGGCCACGATTTATATGGACAAAAAATCTCGAAATATGGCCATAAAATATGGATGAAAAATTGTAAAATATGGACCAAATATGGGCAAAACTGCAAAATATGGACGAAATATGGAGAAAATTTTTTTCAAATAGAGCAAAAAATGGGCAAAATTTCCTAATTGAAGTAATAAGAGAAATAAAAATTTTTATATGAAAAAAATTGCATTTTAGAGAAATTTTTCAAAAGAAGCAGAATTTTAAAAAGTTTTCATTTGGTGGCAAAATTACAAGTCGCAAACAATTTTTAAGGGTGCATTTTTTGAAAAAGTCGATCCTTAGGGGTGTATTTTTTGAAAATTTCTAAAAAAGTCGATCCTTAAGGGTGTATTTTTCGTTTTTATTGCATTTTTGTTAAGGAATTTTTGAAAAATGGCGAAATATGGATAAAAATCGTGAAATATGGAAAAATATGGAAAATATGGATTATAAAATGGGCTCTAGAAGCTCCAACCAAAGCTAAAAACACTATTTATGGCATTTAGAAGCCGTTTCAAGTTCGCAGAAAAAATATGGATTTCCATATAAATCGTGGCCCTACTGATGTGGACACAAAAGCCGATAGAATGTCTTTATTTTATTCAATACTTTGTGTGGACTTGATGTTTTGTTGCCTTACGGGCAAAATTTGTTTCTCCATTTTTGAATATTTGATAAATTTCATTTTTTATTTTTCAAAAAAAAAGTTCAGTGATTTGATTGATCCAACATGAAGACGATCTCTTCTGCACTTTGCTCTTTCCTCTGACAGCTTTTCCATCGCTTATCCGTCCCGTTGCTTAGCTTGTCCACTTACCGGCGATTCCGAACAAAAATACTCAAGATGAGTTGAAAGATATGTATATGTTATGTGTGCTGAAAGCGGTGGGGGGGGGGGGGGGGACAAAAGAATGAAGAGGATAATGAATGAGTTGGGTCGGGGGGTTGAAGCATCATGAGAGCAGTGCAAGAACAACGTCGACTTTGGTTGGGATTTCTGCGGCCCCTGCCCATATATTTCCATTCTTCACAACAAACAAAACTCGGACTATTTCCCCTTTTATCCGATTCAACAGTAATTCCATCTTTTCCAATTTTCGAAAAAGGAAAAGTCTGCCGAGCCTTTCAATTCAAATGAAGCAACACATTGGCCCCACCCGCTGCCCTCTGCAACTTCTCTTCTTTTCGGTGCTTACCGGTTTGTCAGTCGTTGCCTCGGCCCAAATTGGGCGAAGGAATGCGTCGGACGAATCCCTCAACAATTCTCTGTATTCAAATTCTGTCCAACCCCAACCATTTTGCGTGTTGGAAAAAGATCGAAGTGCCGTTTATATGTCCATTCCGGAAAGTACCTCAAAAGGTGGGATTTTCTCTCTCATCAAATCCACCCAACGTTTGTCGCTGCAGGGGCCATTCTCGGCACATTACCTATCTTTGGACTCACTTCCGGGCCCACGCCGAACATAAGATTAAGAATTGTCAAAGGCCGTGAATACGTGCGCCTGAACTCGTTGAACAAGCAATTCGTTTTGAGGAAAGAAATTGACAGGGAACAGAAAGTACGGAGGGAAGGAAGAGGAGAGGGGGGGGGGGGGTGGCACAATTATCAGATTTGTTCGGCAAGGCTCCAGCACTTAGTTGGAGGCAGAATTACTTATTTAACCGACTAATTGGGCCATTTAGAAGTTTGGATAGAACGATGGTAAAGACTGTTTTCAGGAGATGGGTCGGTTTGAGGCGATCGTCGAATGTGTGCCGTTGGCACCGGTGCCATTGAAGTCGGGCCTATTTCCGGTGGCATTCAAGTTTATCCAATACCCATCACTTTACTGCTAAATTCAGCTGAATATCAGCGTTTTCGTCACGGTGACTGATGTGAACGACAACGCACCCCAATTTGCGCAAGGATCCCAATTTAATGTGCAAATCCCTGAGGAGTTGCCCGGAGGAACGCCGATCAAATTGGATTTCCGGGCTACCGATTCGGATCAGGCGGGGCCAAACAGTCACATTCGTTACCGAATTGTGCGTTCAGCAGAAAATAAAAGTTTCGATGAGGATACGGTAGGTAAAAGACGGAGTACAGACTTTTGTAAGACACAAAATATTCTCAAATTAAGGTTTCCTCACAAAGTTCCGGTGAAACTCCATTCGAATCCTATTACAATGGTTTTGACGATGATTACCTCACATTGCTGACCATACCGGATCCTTTCCGACCGGCGATTGTCATTGCCGGGAGAATTGATTTCGAAAAGATTACAAATTTTTCGGTTTTTATTGAAGCGGAAGACCAGGGAATGCCCAAATTGCGGTCCTTTGCCCGATTGGATGTGAAAGTTATCGATGTGGACGATCTTAACCCGATATTCAGCTTTCAAATGTACAGAAGCAACGAATTTCGAGTGGAGGCGGGGGGGGGGGGCTTAAAGAGAGAGCCTTCGCTTTTATATTCAGGGCTCAAAACTTGTCATCGACCCGTCGCCTATCCGCGCATGGGACGCCGACCGACTTCTTTGATGAGCCGATCATTTACACGCTTTCCGGGGGTAAACATAAACAGTCCCATGGACAAACTGCTGATGATGTAAAGCGACTCTTTTTTGAGATAATTCGTTGAATTACTCAATCGATGAACTTACTGGGGAGGTCAAACTTCTCGCCGAAAAACTCGTGTCCGCTAACCTAATCGTACAGGTCGAGTTTCTTCGGTTGGGGTGGGCTATCTAATCAATCAATTAGTGGGCTTCGAATTGTTTTAATCGATGAAAGAATTTGTGATAAAAGGCGCGGCAAGCAAATCGACCGGAACGCAATGCGACGGCATTTTTGCTAGTCGAATCGACGGAGGCTAATGGAGGAAAAGAAAGCAGTGAATTCATCTTTCTGAGGGTAATTCGCCTCATTCTCACAAATTCATTCAAATGCTTTTTCTTCCAACGTTCAGTTTCCCTCAAATACGGCCATTGGGACCAAATTGATGCATTTGGTGGGAGGGAAAGGGACGGACGAAACTTTGGAGCTTTTGGAACCGAAGGAGCAACGGCTGTCATCCCTTCCTTTTTATGTCGACGAGAAGACCAAATGGCTGAGGTTAAGCAAAAGACTTCCAAGCGGACAATACGAAGGTGAAGAACCCTTCAGGGCAAACTCTCCGAACATCCAAACCCCCCTCCCCCCCCCCCCCCTTCACTCCGTTCCAGCGAATGTTTTCAATCAAATTGACGAGGCCTAAACGCCCCCCGACCATTCGTTCACTGCACATTCGACTGACAGTTGCGGATCCAATGATAAATGGTGTTGGGTCGCTCGGATTCAAAAAGTCAATTTATGAGTTCGAAATGCCAGAAAGAGGAAGAAATGGGGGAGAATCAGTCGAAATTGGACGGGTCAGAGCTGAAAGGTTGAAAGGAACAAATTGCAGAAACGGGACGTCGTCTACAGAAGGAGAAGGGCCCGTCATGTACGCGTTGATGAACGGAAACAAGTCATTTTGGGTTGGCTGAGTATTTCTAGTTGTCCTCAAACCGTTTGGTTTTCATTTGCCAATGCTTACTCAACAGATTCTTCGACATTGACACGACTGAAGGCATTTTGCGACTTCGTTCCCCACCAGTAACGGACGAACTCCCGCCGGAAGTGAGCGAATTGGTTGTGCTGGCGGAGAATGCCGAAGGAAGTCGTGCCTTCGCGCGATGCTTTGTCCGAAGGGATCACGGACTCTTTCTGATGGCCCCCAACGCCGCGCTTCCACTCGGCCTCCTCTGCTTTTTGTTGCTGCTCTCCAACTGCGCCACGCTCAGCCTTTGGTTGAGTAAAAGACGATTCGCCACACTGTGAGAACAATGCGTGGGGGTGGACAGCTCTTTTCTTGAGTATTCAGTCACGAGGAATAAGGTTTTGACATTCTTGGTTTTGGAGTTCGTATGCCAATTGGCTCGGCTTGACCAGTGATCACAAAACGCAAACTTCCACTCCCACAGATATGATCAGTTGGCATACCGATACGACTCGATGGGCGTAAACGGAGCAAAGTTCCACCCCAACCAAAACAGTAACTCTTCCAACAGTGCCGACACAAAGAGTCGAAGTGGGGGATGGATGCTGAACAGATCACTGGAGGGCGATGCGACAGTGGCAATCACCAATTGGGAGAGCAAAACTCCAAGGATGAATACTGCGGGGAGTGCATCCGAATGCGGGAGAGAAGGCGACAAATGGATGAAAGGAATTGGAGGAAGACAATGAAAAGTGATGGACGGAACAAATCAAACTTTCTATAATATATTGGAAGATGCAATCGGATTGCAGACGGCGATCATTGAAATGTTAAATATGCAATCAATTAAATATCATCAATACAAATAACTGATGAGTACAGCAGGCAAACTTACACATAGGCAAAATCAAAAAATAATTTATGTATGGTTTTGATTTCAGACATGTGAGCAAAAACAAGAGACAAAAAACTATGAATAGAGAGGGCGGAGGAGAGTGAGAGAGAGCGTGTGGAGGAAGAGATGATGCGTTAACTTTTTAATGAGGCGGCAGAGAAAAGCAGGCCAGAGAAAAGAGTTTGTGATCACTACACGGGCAGGAAGAAAGAGAAGCATGCATCACCATTCTATCATCATCATTTATGTTAATTAATTCACTGCCCTTTAATACGCAATAAAATTCAATCTTAAGCGATTGATCATTGTTTCTTTTGAAGAGAGGGAGGGACGACACCAATTCAGAAGATCGAATCGGTCAGTTGTGTATGACAATTGCCTTCTTCGAGTCCAATACGCCCCGTGTCGCGCGAATTCTGTTCGGATGTTGGATGCCCAGAAAGGGTGCTGATTGCGGATCTAAAAACAAGACACCGATCACACGCAATCACTCTATGAATTTAATTTCAAACATTTGAAGAAGTCATATGTAGGATTAGGATTTTTAGGCTCAAAGAATCTCAAAATAGGCTCGAACACCCATTCACTTTTGCTGGATCGCTATTGGTCCAAGAGAAAGCAAAATGTAAAAATTGCTATAAATAAGACGTTAAACGAACAAGTTATGTGAGTAAGTGTCAGTTCCGATAGGTTGACGGATGCAGAGTCGTCCTGGTTGTCGAATTCACGTGTTATCCTTCCCTGCCTCACTATACAAAACTTATACTGAAAGAAAAAACAAAATGAATGAACTTTCAACACATCCCTCGAACAAAACCTTCTCGAACTCCTTGTCAGGCACGTCCAGCATCTCCCGGATCCTTTCGCGAATGCTGCTCACTTTTTCACCACTGCTAATCTTGATAAAGAACGGCACTCCGAATGTCCGATTCGGCTCTCTATCGAAATGGGCCACCGGCATCAGATACTCGTCTTGACCAACTTCGAGCTGGTCTTTGGGGACCTCCTCAATTCGCAACTTAATTTTTAATTATATTATCCGTTAAAAAGAATGGAAATATTGATTGTTAAGTACAATATTGTAAATACCATCACGGAGGATCGGCTTTGAATGTCCCTGTATAGCATGTCGTTTTTGAGAACTTGGTAGACTCG
The DNA here is from genome assembly GCA_020449905.1 of Globodera pallida. Lineage (NCBI taxonomy): Eukaryota > Metazoa > Nematoda > Chromadorea > Rhabditida > Heteroderidae > Globodera > Globodera pallida. The sequence continues at coordinate 1,255,491 of JAIXHY010000010.1, read as the reverse complement.
GAAGGTTCCATCTGCCGATGCGTGGACCAATCTTAACAAACAAACAATTAATTACTGGTCCTTTACCGTTATCAAAACCTCAACACGTTAGTTCCGTGATCAGCAAATTTAAACTCCTTCCTCGCCTCATCGAGCAGAGTTTGGACAGACGCATTTTTCTCCACAAAAATGCTCATCTCCTAAACAAAAAAGAGCTCAGCCATCATTATCTATAACTAAAATAAATGTCACGACTAGGACCAAAAATTGTCCCTGTGGGCCAAATGGTCTAGTCGGAAGGGTCAACCAGCCTTTTGGATTATTATTGTTACGCTGTAAAAAATGGTGGGGCTGGAAAGGTGTGTGAATGAGGAACGACAAACAAGGAGGCTTAAAAGTCAGTGATTCTTTATTGCAAAGGATTTCCAGTCGGTTGGTGACCGGAAAGTTGCGGGAAGATGGGGAGAAGGGATGGAGAAAGAGGAGGGGCGTGGGAATGGATTTCGCGATCCGCGACATAAAATTTAAATAAATTACCGTCAAATGGAACTTGTCGTTCATCAAATGCAACAGCACGTGCGTGTGACTTTCAAATTCGACCATCGAAAGTGGCAATTTGGCGTAATAAAACTTGTAGACTCGTTGGTAACGCGGGTCGTAGCTGTTCGTGCTGAATCCGAGCATGTGGTTGACTTGCATCTCCATCAAATGTTGGTGCTTAAGTTTATGTATTGTAACAAAGCAAACGCAAGAAAAAGAAAGAAGCGCTACCGTTATCCAAACGCTTGGCTTTTCGCTGTGTAATACATCTAAATACAAAAGAAATCGACTGACAAATACCAGACTGAAACCCTTAACATTTTTATTTTTTCTAAGCTTAAATCAAATAATAATTAGTTGACAGACAAACTCACTCTTATAAAGCATGATCTTTGCCGGGTCATAATCCAACTCAGCGCCGAGCCATGAACAGACACGCGACAATTTCCAATCCTAAATTTGTGCCATTTTTTTTGGTAACAAATCCTACACGTCAGTAAAGCCCCCCCCCCCCCCCCACGACACCAACATACCAATCCGATTTGTCCTCTTACTGGAGAAACTGCTGGTTGTTCACCATTGTTTCCTGATAACCCAAACTCAAGAACATGCGCTTCGACCTGCAAAGATTCACCTAATATAATAACCAGACTCAAAATATTTGCAGTGAAACCCCCTTTTATAATAAGAAAACATATCACCTCAATTCTGTTGAACAACGTTTTGAAGTAGCTGACAACATTCGGTTCTTCATTGATCTGTTCGGCCAACTCAGCAATTATTATCACTCCGTCTTGCTGCATAAATTGCGAATTCTTAAGTGTGTTCGTCGTTTGTTGAAGCGGGAGTATCTTGTCCGGCCTAATCTCCTAAAGAAAAACTTCTTACTGTTATTCATCGGATATACCTCTTTACCATGTAAAGGTTCAGTTTGGCGTCGGCGGGCTGTCCAATCACTTTGTTTATGGCTGGCACATTGGTGATTATGTCGGTGGACAAAGTCAGAATCAAAGTGCCTCTGAACTCGGGGAGAAGTCGGTCCGGATTGAAGAATTTGATGAATGCCAAAATGTCATCTAAACGTGTCCATGATTATTAAAAATATTAATAATCGATTAAATCACGGTTTTTGTCGTAGGTAGGAAACTCGAGTTCGCCTCCAACTCGGACTCTGCACAGCTCCAGATAAACCATTCGGTCATATCGGACTACCCCACCATCGTATTCGTCGTACGTCTCCAACGGATCCATGAAAAAACGAGGACGCGAGTTCTCCACACGGAATCGATGCATCATTTCCCGTTGATTGTTGTCTGACTCCTGGAAGTCCCAAAGTCGAAAATCGCCTTCCTTCATACTCTAGATTGGCGAAATGAGAAGAAAACTGTTATTTAAATCTGTTACCATATTCTTTGCAATGAATTTGTAGAGGTCCATGTAAGACATGGATTTCTGCACTTTCAGTTTTCGTGTCTGCACTTCTGTCATACGTCCATCGAACAGCTCAAACTCGTGGTGCGCCTTCATCTCCTCATCCAGGATTAACTGAGAAAAAACATTTAAAACGAAAAATCAGCAAATAATCTACGGTAATTTCGCAATAGTTGTTGGCTTCTTCTCGCTCCAAGCGTCGTTCCACTTCCCTTTTCCTCTCATTCTCAAAGCGAACCTTCAAATGTTCAGGAATATCCTCCTCGGACACCGTGCAGAGCACTTCCCCTTAATCGCACACCATTCATTACAAACAATGGAAAAGACTCAAAAGTACCTATTGCACTTTTCTTTATGTAGACCAACATGTACGCATTCGTAAAGCTCCGACCAACCCCTTCCGGATTCTCACCACCAAAATTCGCTGTCACCGCATCGCGGGCAGTGACCCGAGAAACGACATCGTCATCGAATTTGCACCACTGTATGAAAACGACAGATTAATGAACCCAAAAAACGAAGTCAGCACAAACCCTCGGAGAACCCTTGAGATTTGTGTTTATAAACGCGACGTAATGCCCGCCATGGAAGTCGCCCGAATGGACAAGGACAGCATACAGCAAATAAGTGTATTCGTCCTTTTCAACTGTTTCGCCTGCCTCAGGCTCAGCAAATTCGTTCAGTTCCATACTTTCAGAAAATTCATACCTGAAATCTAACAAATTCCTAAAAAAACAGTCAAGGCCTGACCGATCGTTAATTTTCACATTGGAATCCAACATCGGATCATATTGAAAACGCATCAATTGAAGGTGAAGGACTGGCGGGAAGGAAAGGAATTTAAGTCCCTTTTCGGCTGGTTGAAGACCAAAATCTTTAAATTTGAAATTAACCATCTGAAACATCAAAATCCGTACCGCCAGCATCGTATTTGTTCTCTCCATCAAGGTTTTCCATCTCAATGTAGTCTCGAAATGATTCAAGGACTAAATTTATTAATGTATTTTCTAAGGTTAGTGTTCAATAATATTTTTAATTGCAAGACTAACCGTTTGACTTCCCCTTAACATTTAATTGAAGATCGTAGAAACATTCTTCACGCGATGATCCAAAATCCACATTTTTACATTTGATGTAGGACTTCATGCATCCTTTGAAGAGGGAAGGGATTGTGTCGGCTACCTAAAATATTATGTAAAAAATTAAATCGCATATCAATATCTCAATGCTTCATGTTTTACTAGGTCGTCTGATAATTAGTGTCGTTTTTTAATTGGCTACGAAAAAAGTATAATTAAAAACGGTTAAAAATTTCTTCTCCCAAGCACGTATTTAGGATTTGCCTGAGAGGGAGTACCGGAAAAGATCGATTTCTGGGGTTCGTTGCATGTTTTCGGGAAAAGGGTCGCTTTTTAGGGGTGCATATTCCGTTTTTTGCATTTCTGTTAAGGAATTCAATTATGCAAATTTTTTGAAAATTCTGCTCCTGGGGGGGGGGGGGGGGGTCGGCGGTGCCGGTAGGCGTCGCCGAGAAGAAAAAAAATTGAAATGACTCAATTTGCTAAAATTGGTCCAAATTACAAAAGTTGCAAAACAAAAGAGTCCCCCCTCCCTATGGTTTTCTTTTCATCAATTTCATTTGGGGGAGGGGAGGAGGTACGTACCCCCCTACCTCCTCCCCCCACCCCCTAAATATGTGTCTGGGCCCATAGGATTTTTAAAAAATTGTAATATACTTTTTCCGTGGACAAAACAAAAAGCGACACTAATTATCAGACGAGCTAGGTATTGTCCATATATTTCGCTGGTTTTAAAAATGGTACAAATACCTTCGTATTGCGCATTTTTGACTCCAGATTGTCCAAAAGCACTCTGCAGAATTCCTGGACGTCGTGCTGTAGGAAGGAATCGATGGAATCCCAGCCAAACGCTTGAAATAAAAGTTTAATCCGTTAAGAGCGCGGTTCATTCATTCATTCTTTGTTAAGGTACATTTTGTCAGCTTCTTAGTCCCAACTGGTGAGTCAAAAAATTGGAGCTCATAAAGGACACGCTGCATGGCCAATGCCACCGAACTCTCTGGATTGTCCTCTTCAGTTGGCATTTGATAAACCGCCTAAACTCGAGAAAATCTCAAAAAATTGAACAGTTGGGATATTAAAACACCTTTCTGAGTTTGTTGGTGAAGAACAGCGTCTGCAAAATAGAGTTCATGTAGCACGTCGCGCCCTGATTCTTCAGTCCGATGTACCCGGTGTCCTTTTTGCTGTCCCAACTGAACAAAACAGGCGTTCGAAAATTTAAAAATTTTCTCCAATTTTACTTGACTCCGTGAGGAGCGTCCGCAGTCACTTCGACGGCCAAAACCACTGTATCATTCTCTTCGTCGTACCATCCGCTGTCCGAGTCCATCAACGCCTAAATTTGACAATTTTGTAAGCTCGGACACTTCGATTACGAGTTTTTAACCTCAAACGTCATGAACTGAGCAAACCCCCAGTCGTTCTCCTTGGAGTGAAAAACATGACTGATTTTTCGAGCGTGGTCCTCCTTTCCATCCTTTTGCGAAATAATTCGCAGTGTCGCCGAACCAGCGCAGCTCCAATTTGAATCTTAATAACAAAATGGTTCAGAAACACATTAAGTTCAAAATCTTTCATTATCTCAACCCTTAAAGCTCAATTCAACGAGCATTTACCATTGTTTTCGGCGTTGCATTGGAGGAAATAACCCAAGCATTTTTGTGCGAAGCCATTCTGAGTCCGTCGGCCCAACTCTCTCGGAATCGCCAATATTTTCCATGGAAGGCCTCTTATATACACAGACTCGCTAAGGCGTCGGCTGTTCCCATCCTCCCGCGCAAATTCGGACAGTTTTTCGATTTTCAACATAACCTTACCTTCGGGTTTATATGGATCTGAAAATGTGTATTTTATAAGCATCAAAAAATAAATTAGCTTACCATCATCGTCACTAATTTGTTCTGAAAAAGTAGCCGGTGGAGGATGAAAATTATTCTGAGGCGAATTTGGAGGATCCTCCGGCACATCAACTTCCATTTTTATAGCCAGATTGACAAAAAAAAATCAATTAATTCCGGTGAAAAAAAGAAATAAATTATTTAACTATCTGAAAACGAAGTAGGTAAACAAAACGGATGTTTTTTAAATTCCACTAAAGAACATGTCTCAAATTCTAAAGTGCCAATTGTAGAACTGGGATTTTCTACTTTTATTTGTTTCTAGGCAAAGTCATGCCTAAAACCCGTTCTTTTTTGTTTCTGCTATTTATTTGGATTTTTTGTTTTCGAAAATTGCTTAAATCGCATCCCGCAATTCGGAATTTTTTGTAGGCGTGCGGATCCCTGGTTTATATGAGGTATTATGCACCGAATACTTTTGGCATCAATTTTTGCGGGTTAAATTTGGAACGGATTAGGTATGCATACGACGTACTCATACGCCAGCGACCTCTACCCTCTGCAATCAGCAGCAGCAGTTAGTTTTAGATGCATTCTTTTCGATCCGATATTATTATGGTTGAAGGCAATTCGCTCCAATAAATAACATTTAAACAAAATACATAGTTATCTTCAATATGCCAAAGTCTATTTTATACCTAACTTGCCAACCAAATTTTTTCGCTTGATTTCAATTTATGCGGCCAGAGTAAATTCGATTGAACATAAATCGATGTAAAATGAAAATGGTGTGGACGAGACAACACAAAACAACATAAAAACCAAATTAAATAAACGACCATCTCATTAGATCGAGCTCATTCCGTCTTATCCTCATTCGGCTGTTGCATTGTTGCCAGTTCGTGTTTCAACTTAATTCCAACATTAGAACTGGCCAAAGTTTCGTGGATAACTTACTGTAACTTCCGACGTCGATTTGATCAGGAAGCTCAGAAATGGTCACGTCAAAACGATCTTGCACACTGTTCAACGTCTGCGCGTCCGTTTCGTCGGAGACGAAAGTAATAGCCAATCCTTTGGTGCCGAAACGACCCGCTCGCGCAACCTATAAACATTACCGATCAGAATAATTAAGCAACAATTTTATGTTTACTCTGTGGAGGTATGTGTCTGTGTCCTCGGGCATGTCGTAATTGAACACAATGTTCACACGTTCAATGTCCATTCCACGACCAAACAAATTGGTAGCGACGAGAATTCGCTTTTGGAAGTCCTTAAACTGTTGGTAGCGTGCTAAGCGCTCTTCCTGTGCCATTGCACGGTGAATGGCGATGGAAGGAAAGTTCTGCTCAATCAACAGCTGATTTAGCGCACGGCAACGACTGACCGAACGGAGGAATATAACGACCTGAACATTTACTACGTTTAAACCATTAAATGTAAAATACCTGGTTGAACTCCAATGCATCCAATAAGTCCAGCAACTTGCGGTTCTTTTCATTTTCCTTCAGTCTTACGTAGTATTGTTGGAGACCGTGAAGCGTAAGCTTAGCCTCGTCGTCGACGTATACCTCCATTGGCTAAAATTGATTTTCGAAAAAGATGAGAAGTTGATACTATTTTTAGAAATTAAAGCCTGACTGAAAATGAAATGAATGTAAAGAAAGCGCTAGACTAATCCATCTATTTTTCGTTGGTACTTAATACGGCCAATCGTCTGTGCGAGGCTTGAGGTGGATCTTGCGATCCCTTTTCTCCCCATCTCTCTGTTGTGAAGCACAACGTCCGTCTCTCTCCCCCCACTTTTGGCTGAGCAATCGCACGATTTCTAAAAATATAATTATGTCAGAAGTATTTGCTTACTACTAGTACCTCGTAACAATTACTCCGCTCCTCTCATCAGACAGGGCAATCCGAACGGATTGGCATGCTGATGGCTCGAGAGACACACGATCTGACGTTGAGCTTAGTCCCTTGCTGTGCCGTCAAATACTGTTTGTTTCTCTGTTGGGTCCTGACCCCAAACGCAGCCACCAGTGATAAAAATCGACTTTGATGGTGGTCCCGGGAGTAGTCATTGCCCAGTTGTTCATGGCTCATTCACACAGACAATGACAATCGTTGAATTTGTATTTGGTCCAAAAGTCATGGCCTATTCGTGCGCCGCCAATCGGAGAGGCTAACCGCAGCAAAGAATGTCTGGACTACTCACTTCCTGCATGAACTTCTTGCAGACGACGCGCAGCTCCCGCGGCAAAGTTGCACTGAACATCATCACTTGCTTCTCCTGAGGCGTCATTTTGAAGATTTCCTGCACGTCGTGGCGCATGTCTGAAGTCACAAAATATGAAGCAAAAGAACAAAAAAACAACACACCGGCATCTCCAATCATTTTGTCGCATTCGTCCAGCACAAAGAATTTGACGCCTTTCAGCTTCAGATGTCCAGTGCGTCCTAAGGCCAAAAGACGTCCCGGCGTTCCGACGACAATGTGCGGCGTGTTCTTAGCCAATACCTCTTCGTCTTTCTTTATCGGCATCCCTCCGAAGAATACGGAAACCTTTAAACTCAACTGAATTTGTGCGACTTAAATAATAAACCTTCACTCCCGGCATGTACTTGCTGAATCGCTCGTATTCCTTAGAAATTTGGAAAGCAAGTTCGCGCGTGTGACACATAACCAGAACGGAGACTATGATGGTTGAATGTTAGTTTTAAAAAACAAAATTTTGAACCTGTCCCGTCAGTCGGAGTCAGCTGTTGCAAAGTGGCCAGCACAAACACCGCGGTCTTGCCCATTCCCGATTTGGCTTGACAGACAATGTCCATGCCCAAAATTGCTTGTGGAATGCATTCATGTTGCACTGTAATTAAAGTTTGACCTTACAATGTCGCAGACTTGAGGTCAGAACCGACTAATTATTCGAAACTCAGTTCAAATTTATTTTATGGCGACAAACCTTCGGAAGGGTGCTCAAATCCACAATCAATTATCGCGCGAAGTAATTCCGGACGGAGCATCAAATCACGAAACCCACTGCTGTGAATACTCGCATAATTTCCCTAAAAATGACCGGTTTTGCACCCTTTGGATTGCGCGTAGGCACTCTCTCGTGCCTAACTAACAAACCTTAATTTTCTTGGTCGCATCGCCGTTCGTCGCAGCATCATTCTTTGACTGTTGTTCCTGAGTCTCCTCCTGCTCTTCCTCATAATCCAAGAGCTGTTCCTCGTCCATTGTTTGGTAGAATGCGTTTCAAAATTGATGATGTATTGGCTAAATCGATTATAGAATCGAACAAAGAGTTGTTCTGGAAAAGATATTTGAATACACTAACAATTCGCAAAGCTCATAAAAAAAAATTCACTTTCAAAATGATGGAAGGATCGATTATACAAACAAAGACTAAATTATTTCGAATTTGTTAAAGTAGGAAAGAGGAAGTGCATCAAAAGAATGAAGAAATGTGAGTGTTGCAGAGACTCAAAAGGGAAGAAAAGAGTGAGTCGTCACGTGCATTGTCCGCCCGCTGAGTGTCAAGGAGAGAAACGAAAAGAAGAGAATGCCAGCGGAGGGAATGCAAAATAACGTACTAAAGCTGAACATCAAGGCGCTAATTTAAAAATTTGGTGGACGAGTGCCAACAACGAAAAGCAAAGCAAAGCAAAGATTCGGGTGCCGCAAACGAAAGGTCCAAAATGTAATAAAATAGGTAGGTAATTCAATTGATCTTCCAAGTGTTTGACAAATAAATAATTTAATATAACTGGCAGAAAATGGGAATTAAGTTTATTTTTGTGGATGGTCCAATCCAATGGCATTTCGCCGGCGCGCCCTTCTAAAAGTGGTTTGAGCATCCAATCAAATGAATGTTGCGTCTCCCTCCCGCCGTCTCCTATAACTTTTTGAAGGCGTAAGGGTACATCTTCTTTTGCAACACCCCTCGCCCTTCGGCCCGTCGGATGTTCACCAACATCCCCGCAAAAGTGCATAATGAGTACAAAGGCAAAAACGACAACAAAAAGGAGGAAGATGAAGGCGATCAGATCAGGCGACCAACTGGACGAAGGCGGGCGAAGTAGTTGAATACCTTAATTAGGGGACCGGAGAGGAGATTTCAGCGCGACTCGAAGGTTTTGGCTTACCGATGGGTTCGACTCCCTCAATTAGTGAGTCACGCACCCACTCCAAATACGGAAACTGGCGGAATTTGTCTTCAGCTAACACACCGTCCATTTGGACCAAGCTGTTCGGCCAAACTGTGCTCTGGCCATGGCCCCGGGTCCAGAAGAAAGCGAAGGTACACGGAGGAGATGGCCAACCCAGCGACGGTTGACATGTGCGGCAAGCAGAAAGCTGGGATTGGGGGGAGGGATTGGGGTCAAAACTTTCGTGTCTATCCCAACCATCCTCCCGACTGCTCATCTCTTCCGCCCTTTCAACCTCGACATTCTTTCTTCTTCCTGCAGACATTCCCCTAAACTGTTCGAATTCTACGGCCTCGTGAATGCCCAAATTAGTCATCGAGTCCGGCTTTCGAGCTGTCCAACAGCCCAATTTTGGGTGTTGCCACGAAAGGAGAGTGACGAGGAGATGCGGGTTGGCAAATTGGATAAAGCCTTGGTGACCGCACAAGAACACTTTTAAGTGAAAGGAGAAGAAATTGCATTTGAATTCCCTAGAAGACAACAACACAACCTTGCTCCGTTAAAAGTGCGAGTGTGCCAACATTTATCCGTGCCAACTTTTTCCTATTTTTCGGGACTGTCCACGCATTTAACTCGTCGAATATATTTGCACATTTCTCTCCGGCCAAAAGTGCGGTCAAATTTGGACGATCATCGACGGAGAATGAGGGAATGGAATGTGGAAGAAATGTTGTTTACGTGCTGAGGACATTTTCGAAACTGCAATTTTGGTATTCAAACTGAATGAACGAACGAGGCGCTTCACTTGGTCATCGATCAGCAGCATTAAGAACAGTTGGTGACTGAGAACAGTGCCAATTTTCCCTGTAGCTGTGAGAAATTCGGCACATTCCCGGCTGATCTCGCAGTTCCGGCGCATGGAGGACAGCAAACATCTGAAGATGAACTCGGCATAACCCCTCGAACGCCCTCCGGCATTCCCATCGCTTTACCCCATGCCCACTCCGGTCGGCTTCTCTTTGATCCACAGCTCCTCCTTAGTCCGCTTGTGCTCCTCTTCTTCCCCTGCCTTTCTGCTACTCTGCTCCTTATCAGACCATCTCAGCCCTTCGTCCACTAATTTGTGTTCAGCGAGCTCCGCTCGAGTTCTGACGATGAACAGCGGTGCCAACTACCCAACCAACATATGTTTTCAGCCATTTGGCCATCCGATCAGTTAGGACCTTCCCAAACAATTCCGGGTCTCTGGTCCGCGTCTGATCGATCTTCTCCTTCAACAGGACGTCGCTTTGAACGCTCAAATTTCGGATAGCGCTAAAGATAGCCGGATGGAAGCCTCGTTCTTGTAAATTTCGGTCCATTGCCAGCAGGCTTTCTGATGAGTTTTAATAGATTTTAAGCAATGCTAGCAACTGACCTTGGATTAGCCTTAACCCCAGAGGCGTGTCCCAATCAACGACAGCTTTTTCCCTGCCAATGTCACCTTTCTCCAAGTGTTGAAACAGCCCATTTAAGGCATTCAGTAGAAGTGCCAAAAGGCGAGCGGAGCTCCAACTAAGCAATTGGGCCGATGGCAAAACGGCCATCGAACGATTAGAAAAGATGGCACATAGAAATTGGCATTGGCTTTGGAATTGAGAGAGTTTAAGTCAAAGGCATTTTGCCAAATGCGCGACTATCCGTCCCTCCGCATCATTCCCCCCTCCCCACCCCCCCCCCCACCAATTTGGCACATTTCCAAGCCCAACCCCCCAACCCCCCCCCCCCCCATGTTGAGTTGCCATTCTCCACGTCCAGCCAGCCACGATTTTGCTTTATTCCTTCCCCTCCAGTGCCTTTCTTCTCGAACTTCTCGGGGAAAAGCATTGCTTCATTCGCAGCCGTAAAATGTTTTTGCATCGATTAAGGAGGTAATTGAATTGGAGAATTTGTGTAATAACATAATAATTATTCTTCCAAAATCCAAAATTAGATTTGACCTTTACACAAAACCTGTGGAAGATTGTCGGGTTAAAACTCCTTTCGGCGGAATCAGTGAGTGGGTGGTGACTCTTTGGACTGACTTTTTTTGGACAGCGACTTCCCATTGATTCAGTCACTCTGATCAGCTTCGTCGTGATCATTCTCTTGTTCATCACCGAAACTTGGTCCTATTTGAGTGTTGACGTCATCGAGCAGCTTTTTGTGGTTTGTTTCATTTTGCCGATGTTCAAAATCCCCCACTTTTTTAATTTATTTGAAGGATTCCACCAGCGCCGAAATGCGAATTGAAATTCATTTTGACATTACTCTCCATAAACTTTCGTGTCCCCTGGTGACCATTGACGTGATGAGCCAATCTGGCGAGAGTCAGGACGGCATTCAGGACGACGTGTTCAAGCAGAGACTGGACAGTCAGGGGAACATCATCGAGGGGGCCAAGCCGGAGAAAGCAAGGTTGGTTGTCTTTTGATGATTTTGGCGTTATTTGCTTGGCTTATCCAATTGCTTTTGAGTTGTAAACACGAACACATCGAAAAGTGCAAATGTGTCCAGAAGGGCGAGCAGTGACGAGGAATGCGGCAGTTGTTACGGGGCCATCAACGGGTCAGATCCATTTGGGTTTGACAATTGGCCCCATTCATTGAGTTTGCCTAAGGTGCTGCAACACTTGCGAGGAGGTGCGCGAAGCGTATCGCCTCAGGGGATGGGTGTTGCAGAACATCGACAAGATCGAGCAGTGCAAGAACGATGCGGTGTTGAGGTCGTTGAGCGAGCAGGCGGGTGAGGGCTGTCGCGTGTGGGGCAAAGTGGACGTTGGAAAGGTGGGGGAGGGATGGGGCTTGATGAGCTAATTAGTGCAAATTATGGCCTTTAAATGTAGATAAAGCATTTATTCGTTTTTTTGCAAATTAAATTAATCGGCCAATGTTGGAAAATGTGAATCAAATGCTCTTTTGCCATCATCGAATTTTAGGTCGGCGGCAACTTTCACATTGCACCGGGCGTGCCAAGCACTCACGCCAACTCGCACTGTAAAACAAATTATTTTGGTTATCGGACAAACGAAACAAAAGATGCGGGCGAATGCATTCAAAGCATTCATTTTGTTAGCCCCCAATCCGTCGATGATCAATCGATCAATCGATCGATCACTTTCCATTCACAACTCCGCTTAATTAAGTCCACGACTTCCATTCCGTCTCTCCCGCCCGTTTTGACGCTTCTCACACTATAAACCATCTGTCGTTCGGAAAACCGTTCCCCGGCAAAATGCATCCGCTGGACGGCAAGCAGTTCATAACCAACAAAGGTCCAAACAAAAGGAGGAAAACGAATAAAGCCAAGAAGCCATTTAGGAGGCATAATGCACCAATACCAGCTGAAGATTGTGCCCACTCGGTATATTTACGGGGTCACGCGGAAAGGAGAGACTCTAATCAGCCACCAATTCGCGATCACCCGCGTGGAGAAGGGACATTATGGCGGGCGCCAGCGGCATTCCCGGGCTTTTTGTGCAATACGAATTCTCGCCACTTAATGGTTCAATATGAAGAAAGGAAAAGGTCCGAACGGCACAAAATTCTCATTTTTAAAAAACAATTGTAATTTTTGACCGCCTATTTAGGCCTCTCAGCTTCTTCCTCGTCTCTCTCTGTGCCATCATCGGCGGCGTGCACACTGTGGCCGCCCTTCTGGATGCCACGCTTTACAACACACAGCGGGCCATTCAACGGAAGATGGCAGTGGCCAAGTCCAGCTGATCAGACACCGCAGCAGGGCATTGATCGATCGATTGCGGATGGATGACTCGTGGGTTATCGATCACTCATCCCATCTTTTCTATTTCCATTCCCTCCCTTATCATCACTTTCTACGGGGCCTTTGTTCTTCTGCTTTGAGTTGCTCTCCCCCTCCCCCTCCCCCCCGTCTCTGATCGACTTGGAAAGTTGGAATGGACTCATTCCCACACCGAACTTCCCGGCTTCTCCTAATTGCTGGAGGTTGTTTCCCCCGAGGCGTGGAGAGCATCTCATTTCCCTTTTGTTGAGATTCGCTGTATTTAATGAACGTACGTCATTCACACCTTTCATTCACTCTGTTATGGGAATCCGTTTTTCGTTATTTGTTTTGTTATCCGAGAAAGTTCAGCAGAAGTCAAAATGTTATGTATTCGAATGGCATAAATATTATTTATGTTATGGATATGGGCGGGCCTTGCCGGTTCCTTGGGGGGTTTTTCTCTGTCACCCGTCTTTTGATATCTCCGTTTCTCTGCTCGTCTGCCACTCTCCATTCAGCCCATGGTCTCTCCCTGCTGTTCTCGCCAAGGACTCAAATCCAATTGGGGAATGGAAGTGCACGGCACGGCACTTTGCCCGTCTTCGACGAGAAAGGCGCTGGGGTTAATGGTGCGGAACTCCTCGCCCGTGGCACAGATGACGGAGGAGAAAGTGATTTGGCGCAGGGAAGGCGATCTGAGCGGCCGAATACATCAGCGGGTTCAGGTAGAAGAAGCTGAAGGGGCCGAGGGAAATTAAATTGGAAGGGCGTTGAGCGCGGCCGCAACTGACCGATCCGCGTCACGAGTCCGTCTGAACTGCTCTCCGATGATGCAGGAGAAGGTTGGGCCAAGCAGAGAGCCGTCCACCGGTTCCTCCATTAAACCACCCACGTACAGATCAATGTCCTTTAATTGGGGAGGGGGGTAATTGAATCGGCTCCCCCCCCCCCCCCCCTCCCTCCCCTTTTAATTGAGGGTTAATTGAGTCGGCTCCCTCCTTCCTCCCCCTTTAATTGAGGGTTAATTGAATCGGCTCCCTTCCCCCCCTCCTCCCCCTTTAATTGAGGGTTAATTGAGTCGGCTCCCTCCTTCCTCCCCCTTTAATTGAGGGTTAATTGAATCGGCTCCCTTCCCCCCCTCCTCCCCCTTTAATTGAGGGTTAATTGAGTCGGCTCCCTCCTTCCTCCCCCTTTAATTGAGGGTTAATTGAATCGGCTCCCTTCCCCCCTCCTCCCCCTTTAATTGAGGGTTATTCCTCCCCCTTTAATTGAGGGTTAATTGAATCGGCTCCCTTCCCCCCCCCCCCTCCTCCCCCTTTAATTGAGGGTTAATTGAATCGGCTCCCTTCCCCCCCCTCCTCCCTATTTCTCACATCAACTTTCCCGTTGTACAAAATCGCCACGCGTTTCATCGCATCAGCGCCCTTCACTTCTGCAAAAAAACAATGACCATTCTTCGAATGCCCCCCCCCCCCCCTCCCGCCGCTAACCGGGCCATTCCTGCAGAGACTTGAGCCTTGGCATGCCACAAATCTCGCGATAGTCGTTGTACGGACGAATGCCCTGGTCCCTTCCCCGCTGAATGTTCAGAGAGCCCATGTCGGACACGTCGAACAGTTCATCTGTCACCTGTCCAATTGACCACCAATCTTTCTTATAGCCTCTACTTTGGGTTCGATCAAACTCCAACTCGGAGATTTCGAGCTTCTCAAATAATTTGTCGCAGAATCTCTTTACCGTCTCCCGCTCTTTCCCAACCCAACAAACCCCGGGAGTCAATCGTTGCGGCTCTTTAGAGGCAATCATCATCATTCCCCTGAGGGCGAAAAGCAAATGAATTCACTCAAAAAACAGAACGCCTACCGTATCAGCTGATCGGTGCCATGCAACAACAAAAGGTCCACGTTTCCTTTGTGGAAGGCATTGAACATGTGACAAAATGGGAATTGAAAACGAAAACCTGCGTTTGTGACAAATTTAACGTCGCCAATTTTGCGGAAACTCCGATCGGCCAAAACGTAAAACTCCTTAAGGGTAAAAGACAGAAATTGGGCAGTTCAAGAATCACCGATGATTGATTGAATTGATCGATCGATTGATTAAATTGATTGATTGATTGAATTGATTGATTAATTGATTTATCGATTGATTGATTGAATTGATTGATTGATTACTTGGATAAGTCCGTGCAGACGATAGGCGGCTCCGGCAAATTCGACGGCGACGGCCGCTTCTTGATTGGGCTGATAGCCGTTATAGGGCGGAATGTGCTTGGCCAAACGGCCGCCGAGCAAAGAGGGCTAATTTGTAAGGGAAAGGAATGGAATAAAATGGAGAAGAAGCGGGCAAAGGAAGGCGGGCGGGCGACGAGTGAAAGTTTCAATTATTACCAGAAACTCCTGGTAGGTGATCACTAAATGGACGGGCCAATTAAAAGTCCGCCACCAATCGCTCACCTTGCATTATGGCGCCCACAATTTTTCGGCTAAAAATCATAAAAATAAATAAATAAAAATAAATAAATAATGTGAGAAAGCGTTACGTCTCCTGATAGACTCTTTCAGTTTCCCAATGCGTGTTCAATTGGAATAATTTGGTGGCAATCCTGAAGGGAACGGAAGGGATCGGAGAATGCCGTCAACCGATGCCCCCCCCCCCCCCCCCTCAGAATAGTTACATGTTGTGATAGCGGACAAAAAGAGTGTGTAGGGTCGCCTGAGGGGAAAAAGTGCGACCAGAGTTGATCAAATGTGGTGAATAATATGCCAAATTAAGCTGACCAGACCGACGAACAAATTGTTTCCTGGAAGCGATCAGATGAATGATCAGAGGCACAAAGTCCGGCCAATGTCCAAAACTTACGATTGTCCCCCACCAACAATTTCTCTTTGTCCGTCGGCTCCAAAGGGGGCACCGCCGAGAAGGGCGGCATTCGGAGGGCCAAAGTCCGCAAAAGAGCGCCGGCGCGAAGAGTGCGCATCGCTTTCGGCTCATTGCCATAAATCTGATCAAAAATCGATTTATTGAGGAAAGTTCCTTTAAGGGCCAATCAATCAATCATTTTCACCTGAGACGCGTCCACCCATGCGCTGTTCATGTTGACGGGCGTTCGCGGAGTTCGGCCCGGCCCCGTCCTTCCCGAGCCGGTCCCACAAAGGACGCCCGAAGCGTTTGAATGGAATGCAGCCAGCCAAACTACTGTCCTTCAGCTTCCTATTGACCTCTGCTTAACTCAAATTGCAAAAGCAAAACGTTAATTTACTTCTGCAGTCGCGTGTCATGGCTTGGGACGGCCATGGAAACGCATTCTTCAGAAATGAACACGGCACAGTTACAGTTCAAATTTGGCACAGTGTTCCCTTGAAACGGGTGGGATTGTCTGAGCGTCCAAAAAGCTTCCATAAATCTTTTAATAAGCCCCTAAAATCTCTGCTGATTTAACCCGGCCTACTGGTGACGTCGTGGCTGAGAAACTGTCCAAACTGCATCAACAGTCCGTTGAACCGAGTCAGAACGGAGACGGAGCTGCTCAAAAGGAGATGAGTCACTGCCCGTGGGTTCGGCATTTGCTTGCTCGTCCCTTCGATGGGAAGGAGGGGCAAGTTGGCATTGGTTGGGTGGGGGTGGCAATTGACTGGGAACTGACCGACCATCCGAGCGATGCCGTCTTCGAAGTTTGACGGCAAAAGACGGGCGAATGGCATATAAGCCGCCCCCTCAAAAACAAATTGAACGAATAAATTGTGCTGTTCTGCGCAGCCATTTTTAAAATAACAATTTTTTAAAAATGAATCGGCGCCGGTAAGCGTCTTTAAATAAAAGTGCCTTCAGAGAGTGTTGAAGATCGTTGCAGGAACCATCGAAGGTACGGTACCGCTCGTGGTAACAGTTGTTCTGAAAGAGTAAAAGTCGGCACAAATCATTTTAATCCCTTAAATGTTCAAATTAAGGCAATCATTGATCAGCAGCCGAGGACGACCTGAACACAAATGTTCTCCTGATTCATCGTTGCGCATCCCATTCTGAAGAAGCGATTTTCGTACTCCTCCACCGAGGGCACAATCCGCGTGGCGATCTCCAACGTTTGAACACGCGCGGAACAATCGCTGTTGACCGGGAAGGGCAGCGATTGGACGGTGACGGCGGCATTTGCGGACAGAGGAAGAGAAAAACGCGCCGAATCTGATGGAATGGGGAAATCGGAATTCGGAAAGCGATCAGATCAACCTCCAATCACTCACCGGGACATGCCCCACAGGACGGGGCACAATTCAGTTGCATAAATGACCGATTCTTTACACACGCGCCAGCCACTGCCCATTGAAAGCAGGCGACCTGAATTATTTATGACCAATTGGTTGGGTGGGATTAGTTTTTCGAGCAGTACAAATTTGTCGAATGGAAAACCGCCCGGACAGAAGCGACGGGAATGGAAGGCGAAAGGACGACGGATTCTGAAGGGCCACGTAATCTAAAAATGGTTTTGGGCTCAGCATGAGCTTCAGCCGATTTGTTTTGATCAGTTCCAGGGGAACTGACCGAGGAGGAATAACCAGCAGAAGAGAAGGCATTTCAGCGAGGAGGGCATCGCCCGAGGGGACCCCCGCGGGGCTTTGTCCACGAACCATCTTCGCCCACGCTTTTTGTTAGCACAGCCACCGAAACGAAAAAGATTGCCGGAAAAGGAGGGACAACGGCACTTCGCAGACAAAGGGGAGGTGGGCCAAAGGCCGAAACGGACCATTCTTTGAGGGCTGAAAGAGAGAAACGGTGCTTTTCCCGATTCCATTACCCCGCCCTTTCCTCCCTCCTGAATCTATTCAACCGATTCGACTGAATGTCGAAACGGACGGGAGAGAGCCTTAAAGGGAATTACGAAGTTGTGAACTCAAATGTATTCTGTTTGGGATAGGAGGAGAAGGAGGGAGGGAGAAGGAGGGGGAGAGGGGGGGGGGGGGATAAGGACAAAATGAAATGCGATGGATTGCGCCTTGAAACTGACGGACGGAGGATGAGGAGGAGGAACACTGCTGGATGCCGAAGCAGCGAACTTATGAGGGGATGAAATGCTCCCACAGAAAGTGTTACACAAATCATTGGTGTGACTGTTGGCGGACAGACGGAACCGGAAAGGCCAAAGCTGACGGGGCAGCTTAATCCCACGCCCCTGGGGGGGGGGGGGGGGGGGGTACTGCCACCACCCAAGCAGCACAAGGACCGGGGGGCAGCAGCAGATGATTTCTTCACTCCATCGCAAATAGCAGCGATCCCAGCAGATGAGGACGGAGGAGAGAATGGGAGAGGGAGACAAGATCGTCCGATGGATTTTAAATGGCAAAAACTAACGGAGGACGGGCACAGAAACGGACTTTGTCCGGTCGTTGTTCCCAGAGACAGCGAAAACTTTTATCGGGGAAAGTAAAAAAAGGAAGGCAAAGCTTCACATATTTTACGCTGGGGAAGACCAAATATAGAGAAGGGGGAGGGACAATTCACATTCTCCGATTTGATGATGCTAATGGGAAACCATCGAGAAGCAATTGAACTTGGACTAAAGACAAGTCGACGAGGTCCGGTTGAATTCTTTGAGCATTCCAACCTTTAGCATTGGAATGATTTCGTAATATTTGCATATTCAAAATTTGATTCGTGTTTTGACAATAAAGCGAAAGGACGCATTTCACATCAAAAGAATGACTCTTCTTCCCATTTCAGGTTGATCTGAAATATGTAGAGCAGCAGTCGAACAATTTGATTCAACTTCCTCCCCCTCGCCCTCCGTCGTCGTCCTTTGCCGCGCACACCACGACCATTTCCTTCAGAAGGGCCAACTCCCGTCTCATTGTGTCCAATGTCCTGAAAAAGCTTCAATGTGACAAATGAAGACATCCGGATTTAGTCCCGCGTTCGAATTGCCAAAAATCTCCTGGCTACTTTCAATATGTCCCCTTGGGGAGCGGATGTGACAAAAAGGCGTCCATTTCACATTTCGTCCACCGACCTCTCCAACTGCGCATTTTCTTCTCTAAGTTCTTTGACCCGTTGTGACGTGTGCACTTGCTCCACCCGCTTTCTTCTGCCGCGTTCTGCTCACCGCCGCATTATTCTTAAGTCGCTTCAGCACATACTCATCCGCCCCCTGGTCCTGCTGACCACTCGGAGACTGCTCAACAAAGGACCAACTCGACTAAAACGGAAGAATGTCGTTTATTACTAAATTTGCGGGCACTAAATGAGTCTCCGCATTCGAAAACCCGCACTTCATTTCCATTCAACGGCGAATTGCCCTCCTGCACTTGGCACTGTTGTCGACTCGGACTCTCTCCCTGAAGCGTCGTCTGACTCGGATAGGGCGCGGCATTTCGCTTCCGCGCATTTCGTTGAGTTGCCATTACTCTGAATGGGTTCATATTGCGGCCAGAAAAAACTTTATTAAACAAAAGACAAAAATATTTAATGTGCAAAACAAATTAAATACTGTCATGTAAGTAAAGATTACGACTTATAGAACAGACGCCATAATCAGAAAATGACAGCAAAACATAACTCGTTTCTGAAAACAAAAATAAAACAAACAACCGAATGTCAAAAACAGAGAATACACATAACGATAATTCCTTAGGCAACAATTTAAAAACAAACAAATACTCGAAAATATGTTTAGGCCAATACTTTGTCATTTTTATAGGCCTTAGATAAAAAACTACGCCTTCTTGAGACCAAACAGATTTCATCCATTCACAAACTTCTTCAGTTTACTTCCTTCTCCTTCTCATCGACATTACCCTTTTGTTGTGCCGTCTTCAGAAGCGTCATCATCTAAAACCAATGTTTACATTTGAATGAATGAGTAAAGAAGTCGAATAACAACCGCTGCATGAATAACGTCAGGAGTTGAGACAAAACAGCAGCGGTCCTTGTCCTTGACAATTTCCAAAACACGTTGCTGCAACGATTCATCAGAAGTCACAAACAATGCCATCATTCCCTTAAATGACCGTTTAGTACGGATTACTTCGCGCGCGACTATTTACAGTAGGATTTTTTGATGCTCCATAAATCACCATCGGAATATCAGAAAAGGTGTCGCCACAAACGAGCACTTTTCCTTTTTCCAACGATTCGCCGAGAGTCTCGATTATTTTGATCACTCCTTTTGCCTTGTTCCAAACTAAAGCTCGGTGGTAAAAAATTGTTTCATTTTTTCACCCCTCCCGCTCCTCCGGTTTCAATGTCTGAATTCATGAACCCAACTCACCCGTCCCATCCTTATGAACAACAACTTCGACTTCAAGACCGGCGGACGGTTCAAAATGCAAAAACTGAAAATCTTCACCAATAAAGTAAAGTTGCACCAATGTTCGTTTTACTTGCGAATGCGGGTCCACTCGGTGCACGCGTTCTTTGACTTCGTTTTGATATTTTGCAGACAATTCGGCGTTTACATGCTGTAAAATGGGAAGATAAGGAAGAAATTGTTCAAACTAATTGTACGTTAAAGACGGTTTGAACACCTGAAAATGTACAAAAAAAAATTAAAAATAGTAATTTGGCAAACCAACCCAAAGTTAAGCGGTCGACCTTCCGCTGAACAGCCACTGCCAATGAGGCCGAAACGGGCAAACTCCTTATCTTCCAACAGATTTGACATCTGATGGATGATTGTTGAAAACATTAAAAAAAAGAATTTTGATAACCTCATCCGAAAGTCTCTCCAAGGCATTCAACCCTTCGTCAGAAATACCTTAAAAAGTTTTTAAAATATGTAAAAGGAAGAAAATGACTAAGGCATCCAAACAAACACCCACAACACACCTTCATCGTGCACAACTCTAAAAAATGGCAAGAAATAACTCTTTCACCCCTAAAAATCTGCTGACCTTTTACCGTTCAGCCACCATTCTCGTCCCCAAGACCCTCCAAACACAATCGGACCGTCTTTTGGCAGGGCGATCAGATCGAGAATTCCAGGGCCTCTAAGAGGGCCTTTAAAAGTGTTAAAAGAACTTTCAACATATTCATTCGATTTAATAACCAGCTGTTAGCACTGCAGTGTGACGGGTGTAATTCTTAATTTTAAGTTAATTTTTAAAAAAACACCAAAAACCTTTGAAAATTGTGCCAGGCTTATTGCGCTATATATTGGCTGCAAATTGGTGGCGTATTGGGAACAATAATCCTTAACGATGAAAATTTTCCAATTTGAGATGAGTTCCAATAAATTTTACTTTCATTGTCCCATCCCAATCCGTGATCAGAATGGGTTTCAATTCTTCAACTCCATTGGCGCTTCCGCTTCTCAACTGTTCCATAAACCTAAAAATACACGATGATCGGATTCAATCGATTTCAAACGGTCCACTCTTTCTCATCAGAATACCTAACACATTCGGCGTGTTCCTTCAAGAAGTCAATCGAATGATAATGAGGCAACACCGACAAAAAGTCCATTTGAGTCAAATATTGTGAAATGGAAATTTTTTGAGCGGAATTTTGCCGTTCTGTGAAGAATAAATGAAATTTATCCAGGAAGTCAATGTCCTTCTAAATACCATTTTCTTGATTATAAAATACATTGAAATGTACAAAACCTTCATTCCGAAAAGCTCATCCTTCACATAAATCGACAGTTTTTCATCACTGAAAAATAAAAATGACAAAATCATTAAACAAACTCAAAACTTTGTAGACAAAATTTCTTTCATGTGAGAATGGCCACAATCCAAAATAGCGCGAGTTTTATTGAGAAAATGCAAGCATTGGCTCGTAACTGCAAACAGAAAGTGAATGTACGAAGTTGTTCGAAAATTCTAATAAATTTATACAATTAACATACCTTCGATAAAAGATTGAAGCTGATGGTCATTCTCTTCGACAGAATGTTCAAGCAGCAAAGACACGAATTCCTTTCTTTTGCTCTGACACTAAAAAATTATACAAAATTTACCAAAAGTGAACCAGAAAAAATCCGGGGGATATGAAGTGAATTTTCCACTTTGCTCGGGAAAAAAAATAAATCCTATTTTGGGGCGGTTACGGTCTCGATTGGACTAATTTTCCATCAAATTAATAACATTTTCACCCCTGCAAGCAAATACCTTGTACATCAACTTCTTAAAGTCTTCAATTGTGCCACGATTTTGCTCCATTTTTGAGATGAGATCTTATTGAAATAAAAAAAGCAGTTTAACTACTATAAAAACGATGCTTTAACTGAATTTTTAAAGTAACTTCAGTAAAGATAGTTGAAATTTAAAAAGCTTTTTCGATGACGCGTTCGACAACGCCTAGCTAAATTGGCTAAATGCAGATAAGTCCAAAAACGCACCATTCCAGTCAGTCTGCGTGTCAATTGCTTCCGAAAATATCGAGTTACTCCTTGATCGTCCATCCCAACTTTGTTTCTGCTCACGATCTTGCTCCTCAGCCATAAATAATAATGAGCCAATTTAATTGAAATTCTGTAATTTTTTTAAAACATTTAAAACTTAGCACATGAAAACGTTGACCTAAAAATTAAACTCACCTGGCCGCCTTTAAAAATAGAGACCGGAATTTTGAAATGACCGGATCCAGAAACCAGATTCTATCGACCTGGACCGGATAATCCGGGTAAAACACCCGAATCCGGATTTTGGAAAAAAAAATGCAATTACATACATACATATGTATGTACAATATCAGGCTCACAAATCAGCGTTTCATTTTCGCATTTTATTACCGCATAATCATTTTGCCAAGTTTATTGACACGAAAAAAAGTTAAGAAAAAAACGCTAAATTCAAAAATTATGTTGACGGATTTTCACGCATTTTAATCAAAATTCTATAAAAATTGTGTTTCAGTGCTTCCATACAAAATATCCAATGATAGATTCATTTCAAAGTAGATAAAATCTAAAAAGAAGAGAACGGTTAGAGAAAAAGAGGGAAAAGTGAGAGAGTACACCGTCTTCTGTAACGGGTAATAAAATACAAAAATGAATCGCTGTGATCAGGCGAATATTCTATTTTTGAACGTACGTGTTGGACAAATCGCCTAGAGAGCAAAGCATTTTATAGCATCCCCCGCTCAGCAGATTGTTTTTGTTTTAAAATTCCCCTGGCGGCACCGCCGAACCCCTTCTAAACATCTGACTGATCTGGTACTCGCTTCTCAAAATGATCTAACGGAAATTGCTTATCAAGCTCCATTTTTGGATTAATGAAAACACTGCTTTTAAATAGTCCACAATCGCCAATAAAATCAATTTATGCAACAATCACCAATAAAGAAAATACAAGTTCAAAAAAACAAATTCGAATAACTTTGAAGAAATTGTTTTCTGTTGATTATGTGTGTTGTAAGCATAATGAATCGGAAGTCGTGGTCTTGTGCAAATCGGCGAAGAGAAGCAATTTCGGCATAAGTGACACCACCGACAAAGCAGACGAGAATGGCACGGCGGATTCTGTTGTCGGGTGGTCTTGCCTCTGGGTTTGTACAGTGCACCGATTCTTCACCAAACAGTCGTTTTAATCGTGCCTCTTCCCATCCCTAAAATAGAGATGAATTTGGCTTAAAATGGAAGTATCGGAATTTTCTGTTAACTCACATTGGTCACTGTCCCATGCACAATATGCGAGATCAGAGGTATGTAAGCATCTGAGAACACATAAGCCATGTTCCGTCTTTTCCTCTCCGCATCGTTTTCAGTGTCCTTTGCTACATCGGGTGTAACGGTGTTTGTATTCTTGTTTGTTTCTCTTTCCTGGCTTTCATTTTTGATTTGAGGTGGGCATAACCGTAACATGTTGATGAGATGCGTTAGAGGAGGAACGGATTGGTTTGATTCAGAGTTTTCAGTCGGCAAAAAGGCATATGCTAAAAATGGTTAATTAAACGCTCGTTCAAATAAGAATTGTTTTACTCGCGTTCTTTCCCAAAAATGGTAAAGCCAGTGGGTGGGCAATGGAATTCTCTTTCTCAGTCAGCAGACGGTGTTGGCGAAGCTTGTAAAGAACAG
Source organism: Globodera pallida (assembly GCA_020449905.1). Lineage (NCBI taxonomy): Eukaryota > Metazoa > Nematoda > Chromadorea > Rhabditida > Heteroderidae > Globodera > Globodera pallida. The sequence continues at coordinate 1,231,705 of JAIXHY010000010.1, read as the reverse complement.
TCAGCTTTTCGAATCCGTACCTTAATTACGTCCAATAATAAACTGATTGTCCAAATAAGGCGATCTCTCTCTGGCACCTATTGGCACAACAGTAATTACTATTTTATGGAAAAACTAGCCATACGATTTCAAAAGCAATGGCCTTGTCTATGAAACCTGTGAAGAAAAGCCTTCTGAAATTGTCGGTAGAATTTAGACTTCAGTCCCTGCGAACGCAATGACCAAATGCAGGCGACCTGCAGAACAACCCAGAGGTTGCACCTCGAAGAAATCAGTTTCAGCAAAGTGTCAACAACTTTTTGATCCTAACAATAAGTAACTTTTATGAGTCCTATAACGACAGCAGGGTTAGTTCGGCGCCGACAGGTTGGAATAACTTCTTAGCGATTTTCTCGCGTCTTAAGCTCTTTTTGAAGAGAAACGAATCGACTAGCTTCTTAAAGTTCTTCAACAAGTTCACTTATGAATGAAACTAAGTTATGACAAGCGGCGCCAAACCGAACTGTTACGTATAATAAAACTTTAAAATTATCTATATTCCCCACCTCATATTCGCCTGACACTATGGCTTGTTCTAAACTGAATCGTTCGTTCGCTCCATTCATTTCATCCAGAATATGCTCACACGCAAAAATATGCTAAATCATTCAGATTTACCTAAGACAACATGGCACGAACTAACCAATTCGAGTTGTTTTTGTTGTTCCTTTAGATTGCGCAACTCGGAAGACACAAAAGCTTTCATTTCATCGATCCTTTTAATGTCTGAAACCAAAATTGTTCTTTAAATTTGCTATTTTAGCAAATAGACAAAGTAATCTCACCAGACGCCTTGTCAAAGCTTTCTTGCAACATTTTTGCTCTTGTGCTCAAAAATGGAAAAACAGATGTCATATGCGCATTTCTAATTGCAGAAAAGATCGGATCAGAATTGTTCAGTGCATATACACCGTTAGGACTTATGCTTTTTGAATTGTCGGTTTCATGCCCAGCATTCTCCAACGCACTTTTGAATGATATTTTCCCGCATTTGTAATGGAAGACGTCGTCAAGAACTGACTCATAGGTTAGACCGGTAAGCAAAACTGCGGGGACATCACAACGGCGGTCAAACAAAAAACTAAACAGAAAACTTGTAATCCTTTCTCTTAGGCAATTCGAGTGTGAATTCTGATATTAGAATCCCTATAATCATACACATGGCTAATTGGCTGATCAGCTGAAGCGAAAGCCTCGCCCAATTCTGTGGAAAAGCGCTTAAGCAGTACTTCGATGGAGCCAAAACACATCCCAACCCCGAAGAATGTTTGTATCTGACCGTAAAGAACTTGAAGCTTCCATAAAGACTTGGCCACTGGTAGAAAATATCGATCGAACATTTCAGGCGCATATTGTGGCAGTTCCAAGGAAAAAAGATCAGATTCCCTAAATTGTTAATTAAAAACGATCATATCAATCACTAAATAAGGTAATCTAAATAATATCTTTAAGTTCACGTATACTTATTTATTTAACCAAACCGGGTTGAATTATAAGCTTACAGGTTTACGAAATCCAAGTCGAACTCCAAAAATTTAACATTGCCAATGAGCCCATTTCTCTCAAGCTCTCGGTCAAAAAAATTTTTTTGATTACCACAAACGATAATAACATAAGAGTAACTTGGACTTGACCGTATCAATTCACATATTCTGCCTAAATAAAAACAATCAGCTCTTTAACATTAATTAATTTACATGCTAGACTGATTGTGGGTCGAACAAAAAAAATCCGATGTTCAATTTGGTCATCACTCCAAGCAATAGGAAATTCTAGTAACAATTGATGAACTTTCTCGCAGCCATGGCTTTGTAAGACTGACATAGAACATAGTTTGTCAAGAGGACGAAGAAGACTTTGTTCAACTACTAGTTCCTTGTTCCCGGAAATTGAGACGAGCAAATGTACGAACTTTTGTCGGTTTAGTTTGGAAATAAGCGAGAATTCATCAAAATCATCCATTTTCTCATATGCTTATAATTTTTTTATGACGTATTAAATTAACCAGTATGTAGGGACCGCAACTTCCAGCAGGATTTATTCGTATTTTGCTGAGCGGCCCGGGTCTGATAGAGCTGAAAACCCTGGGCCCGGAGCTTGATGAGGATAAACAATTTAACAAAAGAAATGAAATACGAAAAATATCCATACATGTAGTACATATTTTTTATAGGATAATGTGGTAAAAAAATAAAATTGGGATTTTTTGTCATCATAATTTTGATGATAAAATTTAAAAAAGAAAATAAATATTTTAATTAAAAGTTTTCAATCCCGAGGATTCGAAATTTTAGGCTGTATGCAATATTGGCATAGATAGTCTTATTCGGTAATACATTAATTAGCTGGTTAGGGTCAACTTAAAAGCCAAAAGGCCATTAAAGTCGGGGTGTGTGTTGTCCTAAAAATCCGGGGTCATAGTATGAGTTACGAATAAACATTTAACTTATGTGTCTTTTATATATTTTCAGTTGAAACTTCAATATTAAATGCAGGACAATATCGAAAAAGTCCATGCGAATCTTGTGAGTGCATGGGAAAAAAGAAACACGGAAACCGTTAAAGGATGTCTAAAAAAGTTGCAGGTCTTTTTAACGTTAAAAACGATTTATTAGTAAACAACTTCTCCATTCTCCCCTTTAAGGTGTATATGTTCCGCCGCAGTGGGACGGTTCCCGGCGATGAACTTCGTCTATTGACCATTTTTAGTAAGGCGATTTTTGTATGGTCATTATAGCGCTTTCATTTTTAGAAGACTACTACGAAATCCGTGCACTTTCCTGTGTGTTGGAGAACAACATGGACGATTTTGAACAGGCAATTAAAGATGTGCTTCAATTTTACAGCAACTGTGGTGATGCTAAGGATCTGCGAGTCGATGGAAAATTTCAGCAGCGTTATTTGATGTGGGGTTTTTTGTAATTATTTCGAACAATTATTCGAAAATTCATTTTTAAAAATTAATTTTATTGCACAAAATATTCGAATTCGGGTCCCGGGTTCGGAATTGGTCGAAATGGAGGTCGGATTCGGATTCTACGACCCCGGAACCCCCCAGAAACACACTTTTCAGGACTTTGAACATTTTTTTTTTCAAAAATGGGGGCCCACAAACTTAACTATTACCAGAAAAATAAAAAACCGTTTTAATGAATAAGTTGACAGTGCAATTTGTTTATTTGCTTTTAAGGTATGGGTTGTTTCTGATGTATCTTCTCGGCTCAAATAAACTCGCTGAGTTTCGTATGGTACTGATCAAATTTGTTTGTCCGCTCTAATGTTCAAATTTAGCTGATCGAGCAAATTGATCATAGCGTTCGTGTGAAAGATCCCTACCTGGATGTTCCGGTTAAACTCGAGCGTTATCTGTCGGACGGCTCTTACAACAAAATGTTTTTGACCGAAAAGAATTTGCCTACGAAATATTACATACCGTTTATAAACATTTTGAAGCAGGCCGTCCAGTGAGTCAACTACTTTCTTTTACTATACTTTCAATGCTTTTGAACAATTGAAGGAATGAAATTTCGCTTGGGTTGGAGACGGCCTATCGGTCCATTCCAATTGCTGATGCCGCCAAACAACTCATTATGTCGAATGCCGAAGTCTTAGCATTTGGGACTCGGGTAAAGCACAGCATTTAATTACAAAAATAGCTGAATTTGTCAAATGATCTTATTGATTGGTACAATTACAATTTTAGAAGGGATGGCTGCACAAAGGCGACTCATTTCTCATTGGAGCCAGAACTGCAACGCATGGTTTGGAGAAGAAGGCAAAATTGGCGTTGGCGAGCGGCCTTGAACGCGAACTTCAACCGTTGGAGAGTCGGCAAGTAGTTGCGCAATGTCTCACTTATGCCGTTCAACTTGAGCGCATTATTTGATTTTCAGTTGGGTTGATGTGATGTGGCATTTTTTTTGGCTTTGTTATAATGCAAAAATTGTATCGTTGTATAAAAAGCAATACTCTGAATGCGAATGTTTTTTACCGACTGAGACGGTCTGTTTTAATTGTAACGCATCAGATGCTTCTTTTCTGAACCTTTCACTGCCTTAAATGCATCCGTCTGCATCACTTTTACTTTCCGTCATGTGTGATGATACCAATTCCGATGCAACAGCATTGTGCACTTTGATAAAATCAATTGACCTTGAAAAGGCATTGCCGAAACGCTTGGAATGCCTGGCTGATGAAGTAGAAGTCATAGAAGAGTCCATTTCAGAGGTGAAAGGGAACGGACGGGTGGGGGGGGAGGGATATGCTCCCTTTCGTTTTTGACTGCTATTCAGCAGGTGGTCGAGAATGGCGAAGATCTTGCCTCAATCCGTTACCTAAGTTCTTTCCCGCCAATTTCGCAAAGAGCCGGCAGTACGAAGTTTGACTATTACATTCTGTTGTTACACGAGTGCGTTCATCATTTTCAATTTGCATTAAAAGAAAGAATTTCAGCCAGACGAACGACGCGAATGTCTGGCAAAGGACTCTCCAGGTACGTATTTACTCTCTCTTTCCGTAAATACCAGAGAAAATGAATGCGTCTTCAGGTTCTGTCGGCTTCCGGCTTTTGCTGCATCGCTCCGCATCTCACAAATTTCGTTTTTGACGAAGAGAAAATTATTCACTTTTTGCTCAAGTTATCGTCGCGCATGGAAACACGCGAAATTGTGATTGTCGCGAGTTCGATGGCCGGCATTTACTTAATCCCATTTCTTTCTCGAGGCTTGCAAAGTACGACCACTCAGCTTCGGGTGAAAGCTTTAATTGCCATAGGCATCTCCGACACACACCGACTGAAAGAAGAAGAACTGCCAGGAAATCCGCTGTACGGCATTTTTAAAAAATAAATTAAACATGCCTAGAAACGCTTTCTACTGGCCTTCTTTTACTCACTTTTTTTCAACTCGTTTTGTTAAACCTAAAAATTCAGGCCATGTCTGATCGTTCGAGGAACTTTTGACACATCAATAGGTCGTACTAATTTAAACGACCCGACACTGACAACGAATTTGCACTTTTTAGGCCTCAACGCCGCAAACAAACTAAAACATTTGCGCAACAGTCGCCTGGTCGAGATTCCCAATGGAAAGCATTTGTGCCATCTCTCACACCCATCCCAATTCCACAAAATCCTCCTCAACTTCCTCCTCAATTTATCTGTATTGCCTCAGTCCATGCATTGACAGCATGGCAAGTGCTGCTCGTGTGCTATTCCCAAACAATTAAATATTTGCCAAAATCTGAATTATTTCGCCAGAATAAAATAACGTACAATCAAATGTCGGTTGCAAAAAATGCGATTAAACCAACTGTCCACAATCCTCCTCAAGCCGAACTCTTTTTGGCTTCCTCAATTTTCTTCCTTTGCAACGCTTCCGTGACGAATGGAACGAGCTTTCCCTCGCGGGCAAGACATTTCAGCAACTCGACGAGAAAAGGCATATAATTGTGGCGTCGGCGATTGTTCTGAGAAGTTTAACATGAAATACATGCACAAAAATGCGAACTTTTGGATAAATTACGAATTTGCAAAAACTTTACTTCTATATGAATGTAACCACCCCGTTTTAAAACAATTTCAACTCGCGAGAACTTACTCCTGTTGCTTTTAAAACAGGTTGGGGCGGGATGGCTGCGCAGGCCAAAGAAACAAATCTGTTTTTTACATCCATTTGCAAACCTCAATTTTATAGTTTCTGAATTTATCTTCTTCGTCACTGATCAGAAGGTGTAATTCGTTCAATTCTTTTGCCACTTCGTCCGAATCCATTCCGGTCTAAATCAAATAAAAAATAAATTGCGGAGTTCTTTCCCACTAATCCTCACCGTGCTCAGTTCAGCAACGCGGTTTTCGTACTTGTTTTTTAGATTCGGAACAAGAGCCATCAAATTAAAGTGAATTTCGCCCGATGTATACCTAAAAGTCATTTGGGAAGAATGTTAGTCGACGCAAATCAAAAAATGACTTCTGAATGCGACGTTGAATAAACGGGCGCAAAGTGTCCACCCAGTCCTTCTCCAATTCGACGTCCGCCAGCCAAATCGGCGCCTCCCGCATTCCATCCAATTCGTAAATTTTCCCCTCGACGGGCACATAAGCGATGAAATGGAAATTGTCCTCCGACTTGGCCTTGGGCTAAATGAAACGCCAACGATTTTTGATGTCCTCAAGGATAAATCTAAAAACACGCTCACAATGTCTAACTCCATGTAATGTTCTCGTGTAAATGAGTTGTGCAGTTTCCTTATCTCTTCGCTGTTGCTCAGTGTCAACCCGCGCGTAGCGGGGTCAAATCCGGCGGTGAAATTCTTAAAGCTGGCGAGAATGGAGCCGAGTTGAACATCGGGCGACGAAACATTGAGCAAAAGGTTGATCAGGGCTTGTGAAGCGCAAGCATTTGTGATCACCTTCCAATTCAGACATTAAAACCAAATGGGAAGGACTTTTTCAGATTATGGTATACGACGCAAGATAAAGAAAATCCCTTTGTAAGATAACAAACGGACTTGTTGAGCAAAATACACGGGCGCGTCGGGCAACGAAACTCCTTCTAATTCTTCGCCGGGACGCCATTTGAACAGAAAGATCAGACCGTAAATTGGTCTAAATGCGGAATTAAAACAATCATTCAGTCAAGCCTCCCTTACTTGTAATTGGAAAGAAACTTCTCGTCGTCGATTGAATACAATTCCTCAACTTGCGTTCCTTTGACACCCAGTCCACTAATCTGCAAAGCAATGACACACAAACCTTACTGGTCTTATCGAATGCGTGACAATGAGGAAGAGAGTGGCCCAATTTTGAATTACCCCCCCCCCCCCGACCGCCTTCAATATTTCCCTTACAAATTAATGTCATACCAGCTCTGTGAATACACCAGGGTCACTTTCAATCAGACACCAATTCCCTGCTTCGTTATCAGCCATCTAAAACAGTATACGATATTATCTTTTATAAACCGTTTTAGAAAAAGGGTGGCAATAACCCATTCATAAATTGGAGTGATCAAATCAAATTCGAAAGTTGGTTGTAAAAGCAAAATGAACGTAATAATTAAAAGAAGAATAAAAGAACAAATATTTCGTCTCTTCCTCCATTTTGTCACTCATTGGCCAATTGCTGCTCTCCACTTTCGCCAACCGCTGAGACACAAACTCCGACCGATGACTTTTCTTCGTCCTTTTTCTCTTCGTCACCGTTGTTTATGGTTCTGAATGTGAAACAAAGGACCATTCAATTGCAACAAAAAAAATGTTGAATTACTTTTTGGCTTTCGACGGGCATTTGCGGCGGTGTTTGATGCAGTGATGATGACGCAAATGGTGGTGGCATTTGCTTTTGTGCTGTCTTTTCCTCTGTTCCGTGCCAACAGAAGCAGCGGAAGCTTTCAATTCGCCAGTTGGATGATGCGTCAGTTTTGACGAGTGCTTCTCGACTTCTTAAGTGGTGTTTTCATCAACGGATTAAAATGAGTTTGTTTTATTTAAAGGCATATTAAGGAAATAATGTCAAGTCTTCGTACCATTCACCCACCTATTCCGATCTCGACTTCGTCTGCCACGCTCTCGACTTCGGCTTCTGCCCCTTCGCTCTCTGCTCCGCGACCGCCGCTGCTCCCTTTCCCTCTCTTTACTTCTCGACCGCCTCCTTTCGCGACTCCGCGACCTTTTCCTCGCCCCACCACCAAAGCGCTCATCCTCGTAGCCGTACAATTTCGCACGCTCGCCAAATTTGCTCTCAATATCCTTTTGGATCGGCACAGGAATTCGAGGGAAAAGCGTGCCGTAAAAGTCCAACTATAATAAAATCAATATTTCGACGTGCACCTAATTATCTCCCCCCCCCCCCCCCTCGTCATAATGTGACCGATAAAAGGCCTTTAGCACAAAGGGTAGGCCAAACCCAACAATTTAAGTCTGTCTGGATACCCGAAGGCAGTTTGTTTTTTACAATATTTCGAAAGATACCTTTGTGAGCATCATCCTGACAAGTTGACCCATTAGCATCGTATCGCCTCCTCCAGAACGGGGATCAATCTCAGTATCGTCATCCTGTATATACGGGAAGGTTCAAAATTGTGGACATCTCCAATCAGACCAGATAAGGCTCCATCCAGGCCCAAAGGTCTGCTGGCGGTTGTGTGTATCGAATGTACATAAATCCGATGCCGCGCAGGTAAACAGACTGGCGACTGTTGATCATGCTCACCAACTGTTTTCGGGTGATGCGAAGAGTGAACAATTTGTACAGCAAACAAAACGCCGTGGAAATGACTCCTCCCGCACCAACACCACGAACGCTGAATTTAAGAATATTCGAAAAAGTGGCATTTTGCCCTCGCTTCACCCTCCACACATTCCCGTCATTCCGGTTGTTCTCCGAGTCCCACGCTCCCACGGCTCAAGATGCTTGACCTTAAATCATCTGTGAAAAAGTTCTACTTATTTTTGGAAATTAAAAAAGTCCGACAAACTCAAAATAATACCGCATGTTTTAAGAAAAAAACTACACACTAAGTTCAACTTAATTGACATTTTCGCCTAGTTCTCGATTGGAAAAAAATTCATTAAAAAAAAATCCAAATTGATCCTTTTAAATGCTTCAGAATAAAATGTTAATTGATACGTTGACGAAAACTTCGTCTGCCACTTGCTGGTACATAGTGATCTCGTGCAGGTAATTCTTCCAATAGGTGCTCTGCACCACATTTTCCAACACCAGCGTGTTCAGGTTCATCGTTTGCACATTGCCCCATACCGGCATTATGTTGTTCTTCTTGGTTATTTTCTAAAACGGAAATGTGCAAATGAGAGAATAAAGGGCAGAAAATCGAGACTTGAATGTCGGGAATGCTTGTGTCGGTGGCATCATCCTCGTAAAAGACTTCACTGCCCACATTGAAGCCCATAACATCTTTAAAAGTGCTCGCTTCTTGAATGTCCATTTATCGTTTTATTTTCTGCAGAACAAGATACTAAATAAAAAGAACGAGTTACAAGCGACGTTCACAGTGAAATTATGAGAAATCGATTTTTAGTAATCATTTTCCTTGTTTAAGTTTCTGCCTTCGAGGTAAAGAATAGTATATGAAACACCGGCTCGAACGACTATGCCTTTTTTAGGGTAACCCAAAAAGGGAACGGGCAGGATTCCAGGAGTTTTTTTCATCGCTTAAACATGCAAAAAGGATTCACTAAAAAGTCCCAATAATTATGTGCTACGGTTACACAAAATCTCGTTGACGAACATTAACCGATTATTTATGAAAAAAGCCTGCATCATTTAATACGAATTTATTATTTGTCGTATACAATTTTTTTGAAGTCAGAGTAAAGAATGTTGACAAACTGAATTTGTGTTGACAACCAAAATGAGCAAATGGCGAGGATATAGTGTCCAACACTCTGTCTGCCGCGTCACTATAATCGGTTAATGCGAAACCCTCGAGCAAAAGTTGTCAAAAAAACGAATAAAACCTTCACTAAAAATAGCCTATTGCTTCGAGTATTTAAAGCTCAGGCATTCGGGGAAAAATTGCCACAAGATAAAAACATTGCACCTTAACCCAAATGCTTTCTTTACCAGTCAAAAATACAATTAGAGATCGAAACATTTGTTTATTTGAGAATTAAATTATAGTAAATTTCCATTAAAAGTTGTCACAGCATCCGATTAGTCCTCATGCCTTTAGTTAAAAATGTTCGACGCGTGGCCAGAAAACGGCTAAAAGAGATTTTTAAGACATTTTTTCCAGTAGTAAACCGTACCATTCCAATTACGGACCCAATGATTGTTCTTGGAATGTTCCTTGACCATTTTGCTGAGCTCAGAAAGTTTCTATGATTAAATGATATTGTATAAACGTTAAATAAACCAAAAACCGGATTTTCTGGAAATTCAAGCGAAATGTCTGCCAAAAGTCCTTCCAATTCTTCCGCCGTGTCAAAAAGTAGCCCATTACGTCCATCCTCAACGAGTTCAGAAATGGCTGGGAAACTTTTTGGCCAATACGGGCAATCCAGAGCCGAACATGTCCACCACCTTCATCGGCAAGGTCAAGGCCTGAATTCGAATAATGATTAATTCTGATTCCCTCCCCATTGGCATTTGGACGTTAGCCACCTGGAACACTCTCTCACTAGAAAAAAATTTAAATTTTGCGATATGTTTTTTTTCTCGCACACCAAAATTCTACAATCTCTCCCCCAGATTTTGCTCTGCCCATCACCCGATGTTGAAGTGTGAAGTGACACTCCGACGTCAGCACAGGCCAAAAACTGAAAACGGAATAAAATAAATGAAAATTGGTCTAAACCAGGGACGTAGCCAGAGGGGGGGTGGGGGGGGAATTCCCCCCCCCCCGAAATGAAATTTTAGAAAAAAAAAACAAGAGGGGGGACCCTATTGTTTTGCACTTTTACAATTTTTTTGACAAATTTTCTTAACAAATTCCAATTAAAATGCAAAAATTTTCTCCGGCGGCGCCTATCGGCACCGCCGACCCCTCCCATTCCTAAAAAACTTCAAAAAAAGTGCCGATTTTTAAAATTTTGGTTGAAAATCCTTAACAAATCAAGTCAAAAATTCAAATTTTTCTCGGCGGCGCCTATCGGCACCGCCGAGCACCCCAAAAAATGGAGTAAAACGGAAAATGCACCCCCAGAAATCGAGAAAAATTGCTTAACAAAAATGCAATAAAAAGGAAAAAATACACCCCTAAGAATCGACTTTTTTCCCCCCCCGAAAATTTTTTCTAGCTACGTCCCTGGTCTAAACGAATTCACTCACCGCAGGATAGTCGTTAGCTGGCAGCCACGCAGTGAAAACTCGCACATTCTTCCAACAAAATTGTCGAATTCTCTCCTCGTAGAACTCCTTGAGTGGTCCTTTGCCGGTGATAACCACAACGACGTTCGGGTAAGTTATTGCTGGACCAAGTGCCTCATTGTCTGCAATGTCAGCAATGCGTTTGTCAAGACGGATGAGCGCATCAAGCAAAATGGAGAAGTCTTCATCGGGGGTCCAGCTGAAATTTACGATAATTCAAATGCCCATCAATGTCGGTAAAACATAATTCATAATTGGAGCTGCTCCAACGCCGTTAAATTACACCTTGTTGAAGAAACCAAAAGTAACGGTCGCTTTTCACGAAATTTTAGAGTTCCGTCGGCTTCCTCATGCGTGAATTTCCATTCTGTACTTGTCTTTGACATTTTGCAAAAAATAACCACAAATCGCACCTTCATTGAGGTCACCCAAGTGTTCAGTTGCCAACCGATGAAAAATCCGGACCTTTTCGACCGGGCTGACAATTCTGAACTTATTTGTTAGAAGAATACAAGCTTAGTAATCGAACAGAGCTAAAATCCCAAGTGATCAAAATTCAACCCACTCGGAAATCCAAGTCGGTGGACGGTCGTACAGAGTGGTGGCGCTCACGGCCCATCGGCGTTCCAAATCGTTCTTCATTGCATTTGACACACAGAAATTAAGCGTCGCCCGTCGCCCAAAAAAGCCTTCGATCAAACCGACAAAATAAGCTGGCCTTGGAGAAGAATGAATCTTTAGTTTTTTATTTGATTCTTAACTTTTCCTGGAAGGGTGGGATAAAACATCCAAAATGGAATTTTCGATAATTTCTTCCTACGCGATCTGCCGCTTTAACATTTACACTTTTGCATTATGAATAGCTTTACCAGGTTCTGCCGAGCATTGAACTCGAATAATTGTGCCAATCGACAACAAACGCAGCAAATTGAATCTTCGCCATCTAAAAATGCGTTCAAATAAATTAGTTTTAGTTTCTGTCATAAATACCAAATAGCAAACGATCATCGCGGGAATTCCGGGAGGGTTTTGCACCATTATCATTTGGCGATGGCTCGGACCACGGCAAAGCAGGAAAAAGGTATACGGAAGAACAAACAAAAGCCAAATCATTTTGATCAGTCGGACCAAAAAGCAAACGAAAGGGTTTTCATAAGACGAAGCAATCGGAGGTTTGGGAAGCGAAATGAATCTGAACTAAAATTTAGATCAATAAGAAAAACAGAGCTGAGTTTGCCTAATATATTCTCCGACAACGTTTCGATGCGGCAATGTGTCAGTATAGCCGACCAAATTCACATAGCACCCTTGCTGGGCTAACGAATAAGCATGGTAACACATACGAGGACTGCGGCCGATGTCGCCGACAACGAAAAGAGTTGCGGTCATAACAATGCCTTGACGGAGGTTTGAAATAATTGATTCAAATCAAGTTATGTTAACCTTCATCCGACTCCATGATACAATTCAATAAAACAAATTTGGAAGATGAGAATTAAATCTGAAATAGGTAATGATGAGAGTGTAAAAAAAAAGTAAAATGAAAATGAAGCGAACTTTTCGAAGTGTGACCAAATCGGTTTCTGTTTTAAATTTGACATAAACGCCAAGCCCAATGCCAAATTCATTGGGTTATTGAAAAGGTCGTTGGTTACAGTAACTTATGGTCCAATTGTTGTGGGAAGGCTTCTGAGTGGGTGGGGGGGGGGAGGGGGGAGGGGGGGAAGCCATGGCAACTGACCTCGACACTTCGACTTTGCCATTCATTCGAAAAGAAGCTCAACCCAGCAGATTATCTTCAATTGCGTTTGCCCAGAGTTTAGATCGAAAATCGGTTTGAATGAGTGCTGAGGGCCTTCGCGTGATTGTGGACGGACTGAACAGTCCTCCGTTCAATCGGAATCTGACCATGGTCAAGTTGGACTCGATGAGTGCCAATGCGTTGCTTCAGACTCTGTCCGATGTGATCGGTTGGGTGGAGGGACAAACGGAGGCTAATTTTGTCGACATTCGTTCGGAAGCGCCGGATGAGACGGTAATTTTAAAGCAATTCGCGACTATTTAATTCTTTAGATGACGCGCCTTTTATCCGCTCTCCGAGTGCTGAAATATCCGCCGCCACGGGACATTGATCAAATGTGAGAAAATCTGTCCGTTTGGCGGTTTTGTTGTGGTAGATGAACCGAATTGTTAAGTCAGCGGTGGCGGCTTGAACTGCTCGAAGGCCAAAAGAGTGTGGTGTTTCCCATTCTCGAATGGATCTTCGCCAACGTCGACCGGCTGAAGGAACGTGTGTATTTGGCGTCCTATTTGACCAGAGTTGAAGTGCAACTGGAACACCAATCTCCGGAAGTCGTTCGTCTGATGAACGCGGTTGAGCAGAAAATGGAGGAGTTTAAGGTCCTTAACAATTTACGAATTGTTTATTAGGTGACTTTTGAGATGAATAGGAATTACACGCCCAAAATGTGGAGGCCAGAATGGAATATATGCGAGCGATGGATGTCAGCAACGATTTGAAGGCGATGGAGGAGGAAAGGGAACAGCTTCAGCGCAAAATAGAGAGGTGCAAGCGACGTTTGGCCGCTCGAAGGCCGGATCTTAACAATTTGCTGGGGTTGGCGGGTGAGACTGGACGGACGAAAGTTTGGAGGCTTTTTTGGTCATATTCAGCTCAACATCGTTTGGAGTTGGAGCGGAGTCCAGGAATTGCAGATCCAAGGGCAGGGTCAACAGAAGGCGGTCAGTTAGGGGCACAAAAAGTGGGAAGACCAACTCCATCTTCAGATTAAATATGCAGAACAGCGTATTGCCAGACTGGAACGCGCTCTGGGGGAGGTGGAACGGCGCCAAGAAGGTGCGGATCCAAAGGCGGCCATTCAGCGAATGAAAGTGATCGGACTTTTAACGATTTGAAAGAGCTAAATGACGGATTCTCAACTATTCACTTTAGAGAGAGATGGAGGTTAACAGGTATTTGTTGAAACGAGAAGTTGGAGCAGGACTTACGCTTGCAACGCAATAATTTGGAGGTGGTACAACGAATTTTGGCACAGAGAAACGCGAACGAAGGCAGACGTGGACAAGTTGAAGGAGCAGGTGAGCGGGAGGGGAGGGGGGGGGAAGGGGATTGAGGGAATGCGCCCCGGGGCCCTTAGATAGAGCAGCTGAACAGCGAGTGCATGGAGTTGGCACTGCAGAGAGACCGCAGGGACGAGACGTCAGAGGACAAATTGGTCGTGTACCGGCACCAAGCGGTGAACACGCAACGAAAGAAGGCGAATGTGGCGGACGAGTTGCAGCAGACAAAGTTTGTGCTGGGGCTTTTGGGTTCGTTTTAATCAATCTTTCGTTTTTCTCGAAAACTCTCGGATTTTAGCATCAATTCCAAAGACATGTTAGCTTTTAAACCCTTTTCTCAGACAGGAGTTGGACAATATAGAGACTCTGGTGACTAGCAGAAAAAGGGAATTGGGCGAAAGGTTGGGCAAGGACGAGGTGGTCACTTCGGTGCAGTACCGCACGTTGCTGAACAAGTTGCTAAACAAGAGCAACACGTACAAGCGGAAAAAGACAGAGATGGAGCAGCTGAAGGCGGAACAACAGATTTTGGAGAGGACTCTTGAATTGTTGGAAGAACGCTTTGAACAGATCAAGGAGGCAAATGTGAGATTAAAGTATAAATAAAAGAGTGATAACCGATAGAAAAGCTTTTTTTACGCAAAAATATGCACCCAAACAACCACCGGGCGGAAAGTTTGCATTTTCCGTTTTTTCAAAAAGGATTCGGCCCATCGCTGATCGGAAGGCTTTGTTAAGCCGATTAAGCCGATAACACTAATTTATTATTTGCAGCAAAATGAGGGGCGCGGAGTGATTGATTTTGATCGAATGAACGGAGCGGCCATAAACAGCGTGAATCAACGGCCCAAAACAGCAAAACCGGACACCACCGACGTGGACGGGCTTAAGCGGATGGTGAAGCAGATCGGCGAGCAGATTAATGCGCGAAGGGACGAAGTGACACGGCTAAATGCTGAAATTGAGTCGTTCCATTTGGAAAACAAAGTAACGGCCGAACGTTCGTTCGTTCATTGGCCGTTTTCGCCTTCATTTTGTTGAACTTCAGGCAAAAAACGAACGATTTTATTCCCTGAAGGCGGAGCTGGACGCCCTGGAGGAGAACAGTCTGAAGGAGAGAAGAGAGTCGGAGGAGGTGGCGGGAGGGGGGGGGGCATAATGAGCAAAAAGCAAAAATCCATTGAAATTGGAGGAAAACAAATAAATTTATTTAGAAAATTGGGGCAATTGAACGGAAATTGGCTGAAGCAAGAAAAGAATTGGAGCAAAGCAATTCGGAAATGCAACGGCACAAATGGCTGGCTGAGAACAGTTCAAGCGCGGAACAGGCCGAATACGCGCTGCAACAATTGGAGGTCCTTCGACTGTTTAAGTGCCGCAACTTTCCGTTCCTTCCGACAGCGCCAACGAAATGATTGTACGCAGCAAATTACGCATTTGGAGAGGGAATTGGCAAATTTGGAAGGACGAACGGACTTGGCAGAACAGACGCTAATGTGGCAGACCCTTTTGCAAATGTTTGAGTTGAAGCTGCAGCTAAAGAGGAACGTCAAAAAGTAATCGGAATGATTGGGAAGCAAAGAACAGAACGAAGTTCAGAGACGAGCCGAAGCCATGGGGCGATCGCCGATCGGTCTATTGATGAGGCGGCATGGCCGGAGGCGGTGATGGAAAGAGTTTAGAGAAAAAGCAATCGAATCTATCACAAATAATGAAACTGTTCATTCAAACAAATTCCTAAATCAAAAGGAAATTGTCAATCACCCACAAATGAATACAAATAATAAAATAATCCAAATCACCGTTCTGCCTTCTTTTTCCACGATTATCGGCACATAACTTCGTCTTCTGTCTGAATGGCGATCCATTCACAGTCGATTTGAGTGTAATAATCTGTGATTTGAAGGAATATTCTTTTTGTTGAGAGGTCTAATCCCCCCAAATCGATTGGGACAATGGGAAATAACCAAAAGCGGATGCTTCTAACCGTGCAGGGGCGCTTCCTTGCCGTGGCACGGTCCCCCCGTGAGTGTTCCGAGTTGGGCCCACTGTCCTTGGCCTAATGACAGCAGCAAAGGGCCTCCGCTGTCCCCCTAAATGAGAAAGTGCCATTGTCCATTAACAAAAACTAATGACAAACACTTTCAACCACTGTGTGGGGTTCTTTGTCACTGATGACACAAATTTTGTCCGCCATTTTAGCCAGAACCCTTCGCTTTAATTCGCGTTCGTTCCATGCCCCGTCCTTGAGAGTGGTTCCGTCTGAATTTAAGCAGGGCATTTCGGGTGATTTGTGCCAATCTGACTTTTCTTGGCCATTTGGTCTTTAAACCACCGGAACTCCAAGTCCACACATTCGCTGACTGGCAACACTCTTTCCCTTCCGAATTGGAGCTGTTCGGGTATTTTCGGGTGGGTCAGCTTCCAAATGGGGGACGATTCGCAATGCGCTTAAATGTGAAAGCATTCATTTGGGGGGGGGGAAGCTTTTTCGAATTCCGTACGTTTTGTGTTGCCCCATCCGGCCACCACAACTTCGTCCTTGTTTGGCCTTGGCAAGCCCTTCTCCGGCAGCCAAAGCGGACGATTCCTTCGAGAGGCCAATCGGTTGGAGGCTTTCCGTGAAGTTCAGCGGGACAAGCCAGCTGGAGATTAGAAATGACGGGTTAGATAAACATAAATTGTATTGAGACCGAGTAATTCAGGCCCAATAAGCCTTTGTACTCAATTTGCATACCTTCAAAAGTGCCATATCGGCCATTGTCACAGAGCCAATAATATCGTCGTATCGGTCCGCGTATTCACTGCGCAATATTATCCGCTCAACCGCATGCGGAGTGGCATTACTCAGATTGGCAGACCCCGCGTAAACGGTGACCGATCTTTTTTGTTGGGGAAGGGAAGGGATGAGCCGTTGAAATACGGTCAGATCACCAACCACTGATCAAAAATTGACCTTTTAATCAATGATCGGTATCCCCCCCCCCCGGCATACATTGGCGGATATGCTTTTCCCCCTCCGGCATTCACACAATGTCCCGCACTGAGCACAAAATATCTGCTGACAACGGTCGCCGTACAAATGGACGGGCCCAAAACAAATGCCATCCACGGGAGATAAGTGTCCAAAACGACATTCTCACCACGATAAACCTTTTGGGATGAAATGAAAAAGCCGCAAAAGAGCGGTGGGAACAAACAAATTGGGCACCCGGAGGGGGCACCTCGGGGGGCGGAAGTTGGGAGTGGGAGGCGCATTCGTGGGGGGAGAGGGGCAAAGAGTTGCCGACTTCTGGCGGGGAGTAGCCAATGGCACTTTGGACGACGAGGAGAAAGAAGAGGACGGCGGAGGGCGTTTTGGCCCATCGGGGAGAAGACGAAGTTGAAGAGTAAAGACGCATTAGCTGAAAGATGAGGAACAAAATGAACGTTGAATGGACGAGTTCCGACCAAATTTATACCAAAAATCGGCTTTGAATGGAGCGATCGCCGATCATAAAAGGGACCAACTCTTTTCACACTTTAACATTTATGGCCATTCATTCACTTTTTCTATTATTGTGTTCACCATTTTATTGCTGTTTGTCGTCACCGCCGTCCGTCCGATTCCCCAAAAGGACGGACATTTGCTCGGATGTTTGTACTCAGCCTCCTCCTCCTCGCCGTTTTTCTGCCTTAAATACGTCCGAAACTGCTTGGTAAGCCTTCCAGCTCTGTTCCCCAGCAATTCCCCCCCCCCCTCCCCCGGGGGGACATTGAAAACGTGGGATAACGCCAAAGTCCTTATTTATTGTCAGACGTTGTGCTACAGAGATTTACATGGATTTATTTACATAATTATTACAATAAATATTATTAATATGAGTTAAATGGGAGGGGGGAAGTGGAGAATATTTTGAGAAAATCACTGGGGGGGGGATTAGAAAGAGTGATCGGACTAAACGGGTTGGAAGATAATAAATAAGAATAAATAATAAATATTAAAAGTTTTGCCATATGAATGGATTTGAAAGGGTCAGAGTTGGACGGACTGCACATCCTCGCAGTTCCACGCCATTCTGAATCCGTCCCCGTCATTGTCGGGCTTAGAATCGCTGCGAAACTCAACGAGAAGCTGACTTCCGACGGGAATCGCCAGTTTCAGCGGAACATCGACCTTTTGAGACGTTCCAAAATCACAGAACAACAAACGCTAAAACTCACTGCGCACGGCCATGGGTCCCAGTCCAGGCTGTTCAAATCGGGCATTGAATAGTCCCGGGAAATCGAATCAATCGATGAAAAGGCGGAGCGGGCGGGGAACCCTTTAGGGGTTTTGGGGTTCAAAGAATTGGCCAAAAACAGCGCGTGGAAATGCAAAAGAACTCACTGCCATCGCTCTCGCGGCAATCGCCTCCAAAATCGGCGCGGAGCACCTCAGCAACACAGCGTAATCCGGTTGGAGGAATGATTGTTGCCCTTAAACCAACGCGTTTTATACTCATTAAATATTATGCTTAAAGAGTCATCCGACCTCATTAGTGAGGAGGTTGGGTATGTGCCGGGATAGCCGACTGCTGGTCAGCGCTCCGGAACGTTCTCGGGTCGGCGCTAATTCGAAAACTTGGCTCAAAGAAGTGGACACTTAAGGGAAAGGTTCGACAAAGGGCGAGCCGATCAGCCGTTTAACTCGAAGTAAGTGGACACCGAGTAGTAACTGAGCTCATATCCGCTCCCGGCCACCGACGCATCCGTCTCCAGCACTAAGAACAGTTCGTTCTGCTCGGACATTACGGAGGGGGGCAGCCAAGCCCCGCAGTAAGGACAACCCGGCACGGGGCTCCGATATGTTAGCGTATATCTGATCAATTATGCAAATCAATCAATACAAACTCCGGTCTCCGCTCGCTTCAACTTTTCTCACCGTCAGTGAGTCGTACACGCAGTTCTGTCGCCCGCTGTTCCCGCTAAGCAGCGGGGGCCGAACGATCGTCCGTCTCTTCCGATCAATCCAACTCCGATCGAACCTCCAGCGAGGGCCTGCCCCCCAGCAAACCAGGCCATGTAACGGCCCCTCTCCAATTCAAATGTTTTGAACACCGCAAAAATGCGATGGTTTGGGGCAGCTAACAAACGAGTGGCGCACGAATCGTTGTGGGCGTACGGACTGTGGGGAAAAGTGCGGCGAGGTCAGACGGCCCGAGGCGATGCTCACGCCGTCGGGAGCTAAAACAATCGATGGACGGGAAAAAAGAAAATAAAAACCATTTCCGTCAATTTCGATGGTTCGGTTGCAAGGCGGAAAGTGCGCGGAAACGGAGACGAAAGTTGGCGGAGAATTGACTCTGTAGAATGACGGAAGTGCTGATTTGGAGGACGGAAGTGGCCGAGATGTGCCAGCCGGGCGCCTTCAGAACGAATGACATAAAGTCGTTAAGTACTGCTCCAGCCCCCCCCCCCCCCCCGGTGTTGAAGGTTGAAAGCGGCTCCATCCGGTGGGAACCACTAAAGGGCCGGAAGCGTTAAATTATGAGATTGTGTCCCTTCCATTCCGTGCCCCCCCCCCCCCCCCCCCTCCCCCCCACTGACATAGCGACCACAGCTCCTAACGGTGTTGCCCTTCATTTGGGACGTTTCCCGGGCACAGGACGGATGCTCGCAGTCGGCCAACGCGCCAACGTCACGCAACTCCACAAACTCGTCCACGCAGTTCCCGCTGGTTGAAGGAAAGGAGAACTGCTCGAAGAACACTTCCACAGGCTGATGCTCGTCGGAATAGACCAACCAACGACACCTTTAGGAAAAAGCAAAACAAAAATATATTTAACGCTTATTCATCCACTGGCTGCTCCCAGAACCAACCGTTTGTGCCGTTGGTTTGTGCGCGTCAGCGTCTTCTCACTGCTGTATTCCACCGTCTGCCAGTCCTCCGAAGCCAATTTGATGCCACCACACGGAGCATCGACGGCACGGAATTCAGCCTGTTCCAATTGATTAAATAATTCAGTAAAAATGAAAGGAAACTTCAAAGCCTCCGGCAATTTCTGTGCTCGAATCTGAAGTGAAGAACACATCGACTCGACCATAGGAGGAGACCAACGAGGGCTTCAACTGGTCGCCTGCGGGGTTGGACGGCAGGGCACAGCTCGGCCTCATCAAAAAAGGCGAAATGGCCTTAGGGAATTGTAATTAGACAATTTAATCACAAAATCCCGCGATTAGGCAATGATTTTCGAGAATCGACCTTTGGCCCGTCGTAAATGGCCGCGTAGTCGTAGCAGAAAGGTGCCAACTCCGGAAGCAATGCGTCAGCAGCTGCCAGCCGTGTGCTGACGTTGTCCTCCCGCTTGTTCCAGTTCCATCTCGAGCAGCCGCAGCTCCACGACCTTCCCGAGGGGAGCCTACCGCCGGAGGGGCCATTCCATTAAAACAAAAAGCCAATACAAATCCCGTGCCGACCTGGATAGTTCCACTCGCATCTCAAATTGGGAAAGTACCGACCGGTACTCTGGTCAATAGGCGCTTGCAACTTTTGCCAATCTCCGCTTGCAACTTGCCGGCCCCCGCAGCCCTTCGCAGGTCCCAAAGTTGCCGTTACAACCTTGGGAAGAATTGTGCCGAATTGACTGCTTTTTTTAATACTTTCGCTTACCATTCGAAAACCGTCTGAGTTGGCACTTTGATCAGTTCGAAAAAGGACAAGCATTCGATGCCCACTGGTCCTTATCTCCCCCTCGGGCGCTTTGTCCCCGCAAAGAATGAGCTGAATGGTCTGTGGTTCAATCAACTTCCCGCCCTCCCAGGTTCACTTGTCTCGTCTCATTGCTTATTCCCGCCCCATCAAAAGTCTCAACAGCATCAAAAGCACATCCCGCACTGAGCTCAATGCGCAAATCAACGAATTTGTAAGAAATAATTCGATCGGAGGGGGCCGTCACGTTCCAAAGACAGTTCAAACTGTGGTGGTAGGGAAGCGGGAAGCCGGGGGACGTAATGGTCGTCGAGGCTGAATCATTAGGGGCTTTATGTATGCTTTCTGAAGGCTAACAGACCTTGTCTGGCCGACTCTCCCAATTTTATGGTGCCCCCGCAGTCGGAAACGGCGTAAGACAATTTGAAGCCCCGGTGGCTTTTGTGTGTCTTTTCGTGTGAATACGACTGATTAATGACGAAACGGACGCCAATCGGACCCTTTGAGGGAATTTAAGGGACAAATTTCAAATCGAATGAATGCCTTTATGGAAATTGTCGCGGCACTGTTGCCCACGAATGTGGCGCCGCACAGCATTTGGACGGTGACGTTTCGCAGCACGTCCCGAATCTCCAAATAATCCGAGAAGCACGCGCGGCTGCGACCTAATGGATTAGAGACTAATTAGGGCAATGCCATCTTTGAAAATCGCTTTGCTTCGCCCACCCACCGGTGCCTCCGATGCGTTCCCCGTCCAAGTCGAAGTCGATCACTTTCAGTGTGACGATTTGGGTGGTGCCCAAAGGACTGTTCGGGTCGATCAGATAGTCGCACATTTCGTTCTGATTCGGGTAGAAGTTTGGGTAATGGGGCGAGGTGATCACTCCGTGTCCGTTGCGGAGAACGGACCGCCCACAGGCTAAAAAGGAAACGGACATTGCGCGGAAATGAATAAATGTTCGCTAATTGTAAGTGCCAAAGGCTCACTCGCTTTCCAGCGGAGTTTGAATCCACGCGCGGATTTCTTCGCGTCCGTCGTGAAGTTCAATCGGATCCGGTTACTTTCCGTCGCGATTGGCGTCGGAAGAGTATTTCCGCACAGTCTTTTTCCCGGGGACTCGTGGTCGAAGTAGAACCAGTAGTTAAGCAGCGGGGCAATGGCACGGGACTGGAACTCCTCCGAAACCTTTGGGAGTTGAAAGGTTTTCATGCCCCACTCTCCGGAGACCAGAATATGTAATTGTTTAAATTCTTTTGTTTCTAAATCTTGCCCATTCCCAGCAATAAATACCCTAAGAAAGTCCCGAGAACAGTCCAAAGATTGGACAATGTCAAAGTATTCGAAAGTGATCAGCAGGTGGAAGCCCAGGGGCACTTGGACGTCCCAAACACAAAGCGAATTTGGCGGATAGTCGGCGGGGAAGCCGGGCGATTGAATGGTGCCGTTGAGAGAGTTGGCATTGAAGCCGCAGTCGGACTGACCGGCCGAGACGAAGGCGTATTGGAGGGAGAAGCCCTTACGAGTGACGGAGGAGTCGGTAGAAAAGTACAGCGTCAACGAGTGGCCAACGGTTCGGATGTGCCGAAATCGGTCCGCAAGCTTGTCTTCCTCTTGGACACAGTAACGATGGATCACCGCCGAAAGGTCCTCACCTACGGCAGGAGGGGAACCAGTTCAGTCGGATGGGAATCGAAACAGAACCAACCGGAGGAAACCTCCAGCACGTCGTGGTTGCACTCCAGACTGCTTTCCAAGTCCATGAAGGTGATCTCGATCTGACAATGTTTTCAGTAACCGATCGGTCTCCCCACTAAAAAGCCCCCCCCCCCCCCGCTGACCGACACAACGTGTCCTTCGGGTGCACGCAACGACCACAGACACTCCATGTTGTTGGAGTAATTAGGTCACTCCAAAGTTGGGACTGCTTATCTCTCCCGACATTCCTCGGTCCGAGTCAATCACTCCTCCACATTCTGTTTTTGGGTGGGAGAATTTGAATTACAGAAACCAGCAGATGAACAAACCATGGAGAGTGAGCGTCAGATTGAAGCTGAGTGAGTTAAGGAAGGGCTGATTGTACACGTACAGCTCCAACTGCTCGTTCAACAAGGTCAGCGAAGTAGCGATTGGCACCTCGAAGATTATTCTGGCAAATCACAGTGCGCAGCGGATTAGGCTCAGAGTGTTCGTCTGGGGGAAGTAAAAAACATTTATAAATTGCAAAAGTTGACTTTTGTTTTTCAGTACCGGTGATCACCACGCGACTGTCAATCGCTTCACATCTTTTCGAAGTGCTCAGACCGCCAAATTCATTTTTAAAATCGAAGTCGTGAAGCTCCAATTGAACAGTGAAATCCGAACTCGGCTTCCGAATTCGGATGTGGCAAAATGCCGAAGAGAGAGGCGACTCCGAATTGCTTCTGCTCCTTTTTTCAATATAAACGCTTCCAGACTCAGTGAGCTCCGCCATGCTGTGGGGGTAAATGTTACCGAAAACTGCTAAATTCCCTACCAAGAAGAGTTGTCGAAATCCTTTGGGACCTTAAACAGCCAAATCCCACTCAAATCGACCAATTCTGAACCAACTTTTGTGTATTTAACGAGGAAAGGCACATTCAGCACCCGCCCCATTCTGTGCAAAAAGCGATGTTCGGCCTCCGTCTCTCTGGCCATCTTTCCGTCATAGAAAAGTGTTAGCTGATCGGTGCTGGACAAAAAGACGGTCATATTCGGACAGAACTCGTGGTTGCCCCGAAAGATGCTGCTTCGATCAGACAAGGAGCTGATCATCGCCGGAAATATGCCATTGGTTATCTGAACGGGTGGACAAACTCTTCAGCAGCTTTTGTGCTTTAATTATGCTGCTTTATGGCATAAATCGTTTCCTGTCTTCACCTCGAGGTTGCTAAAGCAAGAAGCGCGCCAGAGAACGTCGGCAAGCGGAGAGAATGCCGGCTGAACGAATTTCAGTGTTGAAGAAGCAATTAAGCCTATCACAATTGCCTAACCTCGATGCCCCGGGGGATTTCCAACTCGAGAAGGTAACGACTGTCCATTCCGGCACGGAAGTCCCAGCGGCAGAACACATCGGGAATCAGCTGATCTGGATAGCCCGGAGGGGTCAGTTGGCCCGAGTCATCTTTAACAACGCCGCCACAGGCGAACTTTGAGGACCACAAGCGAATGCGAAAGCCACATTTACGGCTCAGACAGAAAAGACTGTCAAATAATCAAAAATATATTCGGGAATTGGACAGCAACATTACCGAGTACGGCTTGCGCCCGGCGAATTTCCGTCGGCAAAGAACAAGACATGGAGACTTTGTTGGACTGGAATGGTACGGGGAGGAGGCAAGCAACAGACGGGAACAGACGGGCTTTTGGAGATAATCGCCTTGGATAGGAAACGGCATTTCAAGTGAATTGAGCTAAGTTTGTGGTTAAAGGAAACGTTGCAAGTGCCTAAACCCTAGTGCTCACGAGTCTTGGTCTCGAGAAAAGTCTCGAGTTCGAGAAAAGCCTAGAGTTTTTTGGGCCTTGGGCTCGAGTCTTGAGTCTCGGGAAATTTTAGGTCTCGTGAAGCATTACTAAACCCCTCACCGGTGCTGTTCCCGTCGCGGATGGCGAGGTGTTCGGCGCTGCAATTTTCTGTTGTCGCCAACTTTAGGGATTTTCTTTTCACTTGTTTTTTGATCACTTTCCATGGCATCTTTTCACTTACCCAAATGTGTTCCACACTTAAAGCAAAATAATCTTTTTAAGCCGCGTTTTGCAATTCGCTTACAATGCCTCCACAAAATGTCCGGGCGGTGCCCTCACCGTCCATTCACAGCGCACTTTTGGCGGATAAACATCCGGATAATTGGGCGAGTGAATGGACGAGTTTTGTCCCTGAAGAAGCACAATGGAACCTCCGCAAGTGGCCAATTCGATGGTGGCATTCCATCCAGGCGATCGAACGTCCGAATCTGCCGATCGGAGTTTTTGTTGAGTGATCAAATGGATTAACTTCGATTCAGCACATTTACCTGTCACGTATCGAACGTGAAGATGCTCTCCCGTCGACAAAATGGTACTCGGAGCCTCGCTTTTGCAGTAACGACCAACCAGAGGCGACGTTTCGGAGGGACCGTCACGGACTTCCAGAAAGTCCTCGACACATCTGAGACAATTGTTGCAACTTTTGCCCCCCCCCTCCCCCCCCCCCCTTTTATTGCAACTTTTGCCCCCCCTCCCCCCCCCCTTTTATTGCAACTTTTCCCCCCTTTCCCCCCCCCCCCTTTTTTGGCCTCACTTTCCATCGTCACCGGTCGGGCCCAACAGCAAAAAAGTCTTCGGGTCCACCGTCAGTTGGAGGCGTCTTCCCGCCGGCGCACTTAAAGTCCAGCGGCAATCGAGCGAATTGGGGGACAACCCGGGGAATTCGGGCGAGTGAAGCATTCGGAGGGGCGTCAATTGGTCCAATTGGACGCGGGAGGAGGCGCAGTCAAGGACTCTTTCGGCGAGAGCCAATTTGAAGCCCTGGCGGGGATTTATGGGTAAAAAGTGCCAAATTAAAAAAGGAAAAGCTTTTCCCAACGGACCCTTCCCCTCTGGAGGGTGCTGCGAAAGCGAATGAACACGTAGCCACCGCCGACGGTCACATTGAACTGCTCCCGGCCACAAAAAATACTCGAATTGGTCAATGACTTTTCGCGGAAGAATGGGACGTGGGAAAATTCGAGGAAATCCGGTGGCACATTCGTTGCTCTGCCAATCTCGGGGTGCCAACTTCAAAGGATTAACCGATCTACAGGGGCGGGCAAATGCCGGAACTCACGTCCATGTCCAACGATCGGATGCTTAAATCTCTTCGGGAAAGGAGGAGAATGTTCCACTGGCAAGGAATGATTGTTGGTCGTCGGAGGGTTTGGGTAGCCGGGCGAACTCAGTACCGTGTCCAGAATGCCGTTCTGGACTGGCCAAATTTCGGTGGAGCCGCAAATCAGTGAATAATCGAGGGAAAAGCCACGGAAGAAGCGCGATCTGGGAAGATAAAGCAAAGGCTTATTCGGAGTTGGAGAAGACTTTGAGAGAGTCAAAACGATTGCCTGTCCGTGTAGAAGTAGACTGAATGCCTGCTCGGCTGAGTTGATCTCCACGCGGCTGTGCAAGTCGCTCTTCCGACATAATCGCGCAGTGTCGGGAAGTTCACTAAACGGAAACAGACAATTTTCAATTTTTTGTTTCGATCCATCTTTTTTCTCTGATGACCTGATCTCCTCCTCCGTCTCCAAATTCTCAACACTCATCGACAAAAAGTCGTACTGACAGTTCGGGTGCTGCTCCAACTCGATGGCCGTCACGTTCATCACAATCGTTTCGAAGTTGGGTCGTCTCAGCGTCCATTTGCAGCGTTCGTTGTTTTGATACCTAAAAATGCGCGTTTTTCAAACTTCCAAAAGCCCCTCCCCCCCAAAGTTCAACGACCACATGCCGGTGTTGCCCAACGGACTTTGAAGTGTTTGCGCCTCCCATTTTGGCACCAATTCACCCCCACAAGCGAATGCGTTCATTGGCCGCCTTCCCGACGAATCCTTCGCCCCCTTTTCCTCCCCGCGCGTCCCATTTTCTCCCTCCGGGCTGATGTCTTCCCAAAGCAGCCGGAATTTCCCGTCCAAATTCGGGTAAAAGACCAAAGTGGCTATGCTGGAGTGCAAAGTGTACATTTGGCCCCTTTGGGGAGGCGAAGCGGCATCAAAGCGGAATGGACAACACTTCGGAGTCTCGGCAAAGCTCATCCGTCTAAAGGTGGGGGCGGTGGGGCTTAGGGGGAACAAAGTGCCCGAGAGTCTCGACTCTTGCTCTTAAACGCTTTTCGTTTCCATTTAATTCTTGAGTTTCAGAGTGCGTTTCAGACTCGAGGCCTCGCCTCAATAGAGGAACCGGTAAGTTGCGTTGAACAGAGCACCAAATAGGGTAAAGAGCCAGCGAAGAGGCCGTCTGGGGCAGCTGAAAGTCTGTGAGCACAAAACGAATCCACGAGTTGGGGCTGGGGGCGGAGATGTGCCAAGTGATGGCGGAGTCGAGACCGGACGGCGGAGACTCGATCACTCTCGAAGAAGTGTCCCCAAAATCTTAATAAAAAACTATCCGGCTAACAAATTGCTCCAAACATTACCACTCACTCTTTGTGTAATGCAAAGCCAACGCTGGCGTTTGTACACCTCCGTTTTGTGGCATTTCATCGGCCTCTTCCGTTGCTTTATGTCTTAACCGAATCCACATTGTGCCATCGCTCTCCACTTGTCTTGGCACTGTGCCACAATAGCGCCCAATCAAAGTGCCGGAGGCGTTGCCCTCGCGGAATTCCACGAATGAATCGGTGCAAAATTCAGAGACCGGCAGAGAAAGCCGCACAATTGCGACCACCACACGGCCCCCCGCAACCGTTTCAATTGTCCATTCGCAGTCAGAAGGTAACGGAATTGGGGCGATGGCGAGACGCCCTTCCGTCCCCGAGAGGGAACCGCCACAAACTTAAACATTATGCCAAAATCATTTAAATTGCTGCCCTTACAGAATTAAACATTATGCCAAAATCATTTAATTTCCGCCCTTACAGAATTAAACATTATGCCAAAATCATTTAAATTGCCGCCCTTACAGAATTAAACATTATGCCAAAATCATTTAAATCGCAACATTATGCCAAAATCATTTAAATTGCCGCCCTTACAGAATTAAACATTATGCCAAAATCATTTAAATTGCAACATTATGCCAAAATCATTTAAATTGCCGCCCTTACAGAATTAAACATTATGCCAAAATCATTTAAATTGCCGCCCTTACAGAATTAAACATTATGCCAAAATCATTTAAATTGCAACATTATGCCAAAATCATCTAAATTGCCGCCCTTACAGACTTAAATATTATGCCAAAATCATTTAAATTGCCGCCCTTACAGACATAAAATTATGCCAAAATCATTTAAATTGCCGTCCTTACAGACTTAAACATTATGCCAAAATCATTTAAATTGCTTAAACATTATGCCAAAATCATTTAAATTGCCGCCCTTACAAGTGCTTTCCGTGTCGTAGGAAATCAAAAATGTTGTTGGCCGCTGCTTTGCCAGATTTCTCCCGAGCAAACGCATTTCGGAGTCGCATGAAAACTCGCGGAAATGTTTTGAATTGAAAGCATCGACGGCATTCAAAGTGCCGGACTTCGACAATGCCAAGGGATTGGGGGCCGCAGAACAGCTCCAATTGCACTTCCGTCCCAATTTCTTCGGTTCGGGGCCTCGTCAGCTGAATTTCCTCCACACGGACAAAAATGCGTTGGCCGGCTGATTAAAATGAAAGAAAGGGTTGGCCAACTTCCAGAAATTCTTTTAAAAAAAGCGATCACCGTTCTGATCAGTCCTCTCGCGGGTAATCGGCCACTCGCACATTCCCCCCTCACTGCCCAATTGAGCCTTGCGAGTATTCAGTACCTTCCTTATCGAACTCGCCACGAGAGTCCCTCCACATTTGGCATACACTCGGAGTCGAAATCCGATGGCTTTTTGAGCCGGCGAGGCGCCGGAAGGCGAATCGCCAGAGGCAATCAACTGATCGTAGGGGGCACCACGAAACATTACGGTGGACTGAAAAGTGCCAAAGGGAAACAATTGAGGAAGCTGGTACGTATTGGCACTTTGGAAAGCTTTACACCAAAGTTTCTGCCGTATTACCAACCAAATTTCCGCTCATTGTGATGTTTAGCGGCTAAATGACTTTAACGATTAATGAATGAACGAATGTTTCTTCTTCCCTACCTCAATGTTCACCTCCTGGCAAATTCGAAAGCGCGTTCGTTGGACCATAAAGCCTCAAATGATCGGATGGCGGGCAGCCCATCAACAAAATGTCCCATTTTCCTCACAAATTTCCCGTTTGGCTGCCATTGGGTAACCCGTCGATGAAAATCAAGCCGCCCCTCAGATAAATCAGATGAAACCCGCAAGAAAAGTCGTCGGGGTTGGAGACGTTCATCAGCCCTTTCCTTTTTGCCACCCTTCCCGAAATTCAGCACCGAAGCAGCCGGACTCGTCAGGTTGAGAATTTGAAAGGTGACGACAAAGCCCTCGGGGGCCGCAATTTGCCAGGCCAACTGCAAAAGAAAGATTGGAAATTTAAAAGCATTTTTGCCGACCTCAACGCCCTTTGGGTACGCCTTGGGATAGTTGGGCGAGTGAAGGAAAGTGTCCGATCGCGGGTCCACTAAACCAATAAAAGTCGGCATTTTAGTGCTGTACCACCACTTCATGCTAACCGTGGATTACACCTCCTCCAGCAGCCACTCCCTCTGATGAAGCCCCCCCAGTCGAATGGAAGCTCACACGCGCATTGAACACAATATGGTCGTCCAACTCGTCGATGGTGCCGAATGCCAAGCCGAGAATCTGTGAAAGAAGGGGGGGGGAGGTTAATTCTGGCACTTTGGGGAGGAGGTTGATTCTGGCACTTTGGGGGGGGGGGAAGGAGGTTGATTCTGGCACTTTGGGGGGGGGGGGGGGGAGGAGGTTGATTCTGGCACTTTGTTCGGAATGCATCAAACCAGACTGAACTATATGGACATTTTGCGGCTTCATATGTTCTCCCATTGCCTCACCTCATCCGCCATCCTTTTGGATGTGTCCGCGTGGTAGCTGAACACAACGGTCAGTTCGACGCCTAACCATTCAAAAGTTTCGTTTCGCAACCGCCCGCATAACGCTTTGATGGGCAATTCCGCATTGTTCGGCCGCGTGAAGGAATAATCGTCCGCGTAAAACTTAAAATAAAAGCCCTACATCATAATTAAATGTGCCAATGTTTTTAATTTCGTCGGCACATAATTTGCCGAGACTCCGACAAAAAAAGAAACTTTAAATTCAGAAACCGAAATTGGTAAATCGAAAGGCCCATTTATTTGTCTACCTGAACTCCGTCGCGCATTTCCGCCTTCACCGAATCTCCGGCGCCGTCCGATTTCAACTCCAAGCATTTTTGGTGGTCCGCAACTTCGTCCAATTCCATTCTCTCGACCAAAACTCGAATTGAATAACCGGAAGGCGCTCGGACAGACCAAATGCACTTTCGAAAGGAATCGCCCGGGACAAAATCGCCCTCCGCCGATGCGTTGGCCAACAGAACGGAATTATTGTGGGTGATTGTCCCACCACAGCCTAAGAAGGACAATTGTACGGAATTGGACAAATTGGAAACGACAGATTTCGAACCAACCGATTGTTGTCCAACTCAGCCAAAAGTGGTTTTCGGGCTCGTTTCTTGACTGAAAATCAACGCTAATTTGGTTGTGTTCCGAAATGATTTCTGTTGGCTGCCACAACTCCGAGCAGTACTGACGTGGCATTTTGGGTTTGGAGGTGGAATTGTAGACAAATGAGATAGATGCGCGTGTCCCGCTTATTTGACTAATCGAGTCGGGGTCAATCTGATCAAGAGTTGGAGTCAGATCTGAGAGTGGTCGATTTGGGTAGCAGCAGCTAACCCACCTCCAAATAGTTCCTGCGACAGTTCCAACTTCCAATCGATAAAGAGCGAGCAGTGCGACGTTGTGAAGCGTAAGCCAATGAGTCGGTGGTAATGCGGAATATGTGGAAATTGAGTCGGAGACGGCTGCCAGGCGAAGTTCGGATGGTCCAACGACAGACTGATCAAAAAAAGTGTGATCGACGGAAACGGACACAACAGAACCTCTGGGCTGATTAACGGCAAAAGGGTATCCGGGAGACTGCAGATTCCCCTGGAAACCTTCCAGAACGATGTCCGTGCATTCTTAATTTGGTAATTAATTTTAATGATTCGATGAACGGCATTGTATCAAAAAGCGCTCGCCTGTGCTGAACTGGGCCATAAACCCGAAGATGGCCCCGTGGTGCGACCCGCCGTGTTGGGTGTATCGGACAGAAAGGGAATTTCCCTCCGATTGGACGGGCCTCGGGTTGGTCTCCTTGCGGCAGTGACGCGCCTTCAGCTCCGTCCACTCGGCCCCCTCGCCCATTTCCAGCAAATTCCGCCCAAACGGCGAACACTTTCCCTGACTGTCCTCCGAGTCGAAGTCGTCCATGGCGGAGATTTGGAGTCGTACCCGATTGCCTGAAGAAGAAGGAGTTTTCGAGGAGTTCAACAAGTATCCGCAGTCAGTGCACCTTGTGCAACTGCAATTAGCCATTCGCAACGCATCGTCTGGGAGTCCCTGTGGGGGTACTGAGGGGAAGAGATGGCACCGGCCAATCCGGTGATGTGTCCGCCGCAACCTTTCGAGTTAATTGAAAGATAATTAAGCAATGAATGCAAAAAAGTCATTACCACTTTCAAATTGTTCGTATCGAATGTCAAATCGCATCGACCGGCTGAAGTCGGAACGAAATCTGAGAAAGAGCTGATTGCCCTGAGAGATCAGCCGAGGCTGGGGATGTTCATCTGCAGGGAAACAGAGGGGGGGGGGGGATCAGAAGCGAATAAATACATTTCGATACCGCAAATTTCGGAGTTTCCAAACAGTCCGGGGAAAGCAGGCGACTGTTCGGAGGGGCCATTTCGCACCATCAAAGTGCCGTATTCGCAGGGGGCGGACATGTTTAGGACGGAGAAAAGAATTCGGCGATTTGAGGGAAGCTGGCGGAAAAGAACGGATCAAAGCCAAAATAAAGCAAAATTGCATATGATGTCCTATGGTTAGGGTCTCAACCCGAATTCCCGAACTCCTCCCCCCCCCCCCCGTCCAATACCTCTCCTAAAGGTTCGAAGAACATAAAGATTATCAAAATCCGACCACAATTCGGTAGTTGCAAGTGTCCGCCTGCGCAAATTCACTTGCGTCAAAAACGAACTGCGCCTCGGGGGCGGTGAAAGTTCTGTCGCAATGAGAAGCCAAATCGACTGCCTGAAACCGGGCGGAGAAGCCGGCGCCGCTGACAGAACGATCGCTGAGAAATACGACGGCCATTTGGCCGCCGGTGGAGAGAAGCGGAGGCGGCAGAGACTTCCCGCAAAATCTGTGGGGTTTAGCGGTTATTAGAGTCGAGATTCTCGAAAAAGCACGAGATTCTCGTCTCGACCGGGCTCTACTTTCCACTCACTTGCCCAACAACTGCCCGTGGTTCTGTTCATCTTCATAAAACGCGTCGAATACCCTCACACTGTCAAAGTCGCAATCGTTCTTATGCGCGACATTCTCCACATCGAACACGTCAAAAGAAAGTCGAACCGCCTTTCCCTGACATTTTATTATTTGCTTAATTTTGTTCCCAAGTTTTTGTTACCGCCGGCACTCGGATGAAGTAAATGCAAAACATGAAGGCAATGTAAGCATCCGGGTAGTTGGGACTGGTCAGCTGACGTGGCGAATCCGCCGATTCTTCCGATCCGATGGAAAAGACACCGCCACATCCAATGTCGATCAGTTCGTAGCTGAACATGAATCCTTTGTTGGACGGAGCTCCGCTAGTGCCTTGGGACGGTTGAGGTGATTAGGAAATACTGTAAGAGTAATTACTGTAAGTGATGGAGAAAGGCCGAGTGCCGCTGCTCACCAGTTCCCCCGAGGGGGCGATGAAAGGGTAACGGGCACAAACGTAGCGTTTGTTGGCCACTTCGTTGGACGGGTGACCGCCTGACAACTTAAAAATGGTCTCTTACAAATTAGGGAATTTAAATTGTCTTTTTGTCGTTACCTCAATGTAATCAGTCATGTCGGCATGTCTTTCACGATGGTAAATGCACGTGTTAAAGTCGGTGCCGATTCCGATTTGGTCGAATTTAATGCGAATGGCCTGTCGGGGTCCGGCTATAATCCGGTAAGTGCATTTGAATGGATGCGGCGAAGGGTTGGGAAAGTTCGGGGGAGAAATTGTTCCATTTGGAGCGGTGAAGTCCTTTTCGCACGCTAAAATTGGAAATACGATCAGATCAGATCAGTGAAATCCCACGGCCTATAAATTGATCGTTCGCATACCGGAGTATTCTTCAATGTGATTGATTGATTGATTGATTGATTACCTATGCGGTACTTCAACGAAAAGCCGGAGCCGCCGATTGAAGCATCACTGTGGAATTTAAGCGAAATTCGAGGAGCACCAATTGGCGTTTTCGGTGGTTTGTGGAGGTTGCAGAAAGTCATGTCCAACTCGGCAATGTGGACGAAGTCGCCTGAGCACGAAGTAATGGTCACGTGACGCAGCATTGGGTTGGCATACTGAACAAAGGGAATGCTTTTCACCCATTTGGACAAAAATACGTCTCGCCCAGTTTGAGAACATTCGATTAAAGAATCAACCTGAGTGACGGTGGCCGGCACATCAAAGTGTTCAAAGCTGACCAGCATTTTCATGTCCGCCATGTACGGGTCCAAGTTGAGCTCGTCTTCGATTAGCGCGGAAGTGCCATTTCCAATTCCAACAGTCGCATTTTGCTTTTGGTAACTGTGGAGAATCCAAAGGCAGTCCAAATTGGGGAAGTATTTGTGAGGAAAGTTGGGCGATTGAATGTGGCCGACGAATTGTCCGGTGGCTTCTTCCGTCGGGAAAATTTCACCTCCGCATCCCGAGGGCACTTTTGGGGATTTAAACGCTTAAAACAAATCAAATCCCACGTAAATTACGTTCGATGGTCGCATAACGAAGTGCAAATCCAATTGGGACACATTGGGAGGATTGGCCTAAACGATTGAAAATCGTTTAATTAATGGGCGGGGGGGGGGACATTTTGGGAAGGCGTCCAGACGAAAATATACAGTCGCAAATGGCCCCGAAGTGCGAAGAATTATTGAAATTCGATGGGAAGCGCAAAGTTGGAGGGCGCGGGTACGATTGGTCGGAGAGGGCCCGTCGAAAAGCTGAGAAGAAGCGGTAAAAAGTCGAATTTGGGAAGGGATAAACGGAAACTTCGAGAGAATTGACGGAACAATTGTGGCAATTGGCCGGAAGGCAAACGCAACACATCCACGCTGAATTGTATATGGAATTGGGGCGGCACAGCAATGTACCTGCAAAATGAAAGAGAAGCATTTGGACATGAAAAGCTTAGCCCGGAAGATGAAATTGAAGGACAAAGCATAGCAAAACACCAACCAAATGCAAAGATCGTCATTTTGGACGTCAAAATGGTCGATTCGTCCTTCGTTCGAATTGGACAAACGTCCTCCGCAACCTGAACATTCAAAGTTTTGTTTGCTTCAATTATTACGATTGATTACGAAGAATTTGTTAGAAATATTATCAAGTTAATTCAAAATATGAATTGATTTTGTTTCGTTTAATTTCCAAGAATAAACTACGAGGCTTAATCGCAGTCCATTTGAGATGTAAAAAAGTGCCGCGACTTTGAAGACGGAAGGACAGTCGGACGGTTGCCTTATGCCTTGAAATTTGTCGTACGTTAAAGCATAAAAAATTGTGGCATTACCCCGAAGTGTAAAAAGGGTGTTGGAGGTCGGGCGAGCCATGACAGAAAGTGCGCAATTTGAGAGCGTGCTAATTGGGGACTCTCGCCGGGTTCGTCCCCGTCATAAATGCTCAAATTGGCAAAAGGCGGACGTGCAACCCTCAAAAAATAAAAGTGATCGCTTTCACTAAAAGTGCCACAAACTTTGGAAGTGATCTCAAAGAGGCGCGGGGCCGTGTAATTAAGGAATTGCAATTGAAGGACCTTACAAATTAGCAAAAAACAATTAGAGAACGCCCGGAGGCAAAAACCCTTCGGGTGTCAAACAGCTGAATGTGCCAAGTGCACACTTTTCTGCTGAGCAAAGGGCCCGCGGCCCGTCCGTTCGTACAAAATTTCGCCCGTTTCATTTGTCGAATGAAAACCGCAATCTTTTGGAATGGAAATTGTTACGGTAACAAAGACAAACTACTGTATTGAATTACCATCTTCTTCAAATTGACATCGCGGACCGAAAAAGCCTCTGAAGCAGTCGCAGCCCAACGGATTGGTTCGGCAGCGGCCATGCCCCGAACAAAATTGGCGAGACAGAACAGGGACTGGCATGCTCACATCGGGCACCCTTGGCAATGATTGATCAGCAAGCAAATCACAATCAGCTGATTAGTCGCCCCACCTGATACCCCTCGGGGCAATTGCAGCGGAAGACGGTGGAGGAAACAGGCCTAAAGGAATTTGAATGAGCTTAATGGATTTTTCCCGCTAGCGTGAAGAAAGTGATCGTCTGATAAAGCACCTGACACGAGCCCCCGTTTAGGCAGCTGTCCGCATGACAAAGCGTCTTATTGCTGGCTTCGCACCCGTCCGGCCCCAGACCATCTCCGACAGTCCCTATCGGACATTCACAACGGAATTCCGGCTCCTCTACACACCGCGCCTCCGGGTGACAAACCACGCTACTGCCCTCGACACATCGCGAAATCTTCCGACATGTAAACCCATCCCCATCGAAGTCTTGAAATTTAACAAATTGGCTAAAAATCCTCAGGATTCTTCTACCCGGCGGACACGGAGCGCATTTGTATCCCCCGTGGGTGTTGATGCAATCAACTTTGGGCTCTTTGGAACAATCGTTTGTCAGATCGCTGGCACATTCATCAAAGTCGTGGCAGTGAATTCCATTACCTGCCAAAGACGTCCACTTTATGCTCATAGCGTTTGTATGAAGTCTCGGCTCTCAAGTTGGAAACATTTCCCCCCCCCCCTCCCCTAACCCCCAATTCCTCCGCTTACCAATCAGCCCCTTGGGGCACGAGTCGCATTTAAAGGACCCGGGCAAATTGACGCAATTTGCTCCCTAAAGAGAAAGGTTGGTGAATTCATTGGGCAGATTGTTTGCCGGATAGCAGGGGCTGTTCTGGACACATTCGTCCACATCGACGCACACCGGATTTGACGGGTCACCACCCAACTGGAAGCCCGACTCGCAGAAGCATCGATAGCCGAGCTGTAGAGATCATTGGATGCAATTATATCTGATCGAGAGTCTCGACTAAACGTCATTCCCTCCCACCTCTGAGTGCACATTGGGGACGCAATGTCCGTGCTCTCCACACAAATCCATCGAATAATCGCACAAATTGTCTTTTCGATTGCACAAGCGGCCGCGCCATCCGGCAGTGCAATTGCAGGTGATGCCAGGAACGGACTGAAACAGGACGCGGTTTGATGGAATCGCCGGAGGGATCGAAAAAACGAATTCGCATTCCTCGCTTTAACCCACCGGGTTATTAATGCAAATGGCACCGTTCTGACACCCCACATCGGTGCCCGCAAAAAGGGCACATTCGTCTTTCCTTTGTTCGCAGTGTTTTCCCTGAATTACGAAATTTTAATGACCACCTCCTCCAAATGCACCTCAAAATGTGCTGGACAAAGGCATTGAAATTTGCCAAAACCGTCCACACAAGTCGCCCCGTTGAGGCAGCGACGTGCCAAACATTCGTCGGCACTCATCAACTTGAAAAGTCGTTCTATTTGGTCGCTTAACTTGAGAATTAGCAGCCGAATGCGTCGACCGGCACGGGCACGGGCGACGGAGGCGTTCAGTTGGTTGGACAGTTGCAGGGACAGCTGGCGGTGCTGGGCAAAGTTTGGGAGGGTTCAAAGGATTGATTCATTGGCAAAACCCCCCCCCCCCTCCTCCCCCAATCCACACACTTTGGCCATTATTTCCGCGAGTTTATTCGTCCACTCAGAATCCATCCGTCCCATATTTTCTTCAAATCCGGTCAGCTGATTGTCAACATTTGCCAGCAACGCGCGGACGGCACTCACTTCGCTCTGTTGGGAGGAAAGAGTGCCGGGAAATTCGGGAAGGAATTGGCACAAATCGGACCGAATTGGGCAGCTGTTGGACGTCGGTGTTGCCGAAAAGAATTGACGAACCGTTGGAGACGCGAAAAGTAATGTTTCGGCCTCGTCCAGCCACAAAGTGTACGCTGCCGTCGAGAATCAGAACGCGCGACCTGATCAATGATCGCAATCGATTGATCGACATTTTTGGGAATTGGGGAAAAGCAACGCATAACACAAAGAACACACCTTGGCTCCTCCTCATTGACCAAATCCAGCTGATCAAAGCCGTCGTTGCTGCGGGCGCAAAAGGGAAGGCAGAAAAGGCAAAGCGAAGTTAAAAGCAAAATTAGACGAAAACCTACTGCCGCCGGAGGACATTGCCGATTTTTGTGAATGAACGAATTAATCCACTCATTAGCGTTCCACCGATCGCATAAACACTCCCCCCTCCCCCAACTTCCACCAACTCGGTCCAACGAAACGTATCGAATTTCGTAGGTCATCAAAATAAACATTCGAATGCCCTCTCCCCTGCCGAAGGTCATCCAGGGATTCGGATATTAAACAACACTCTGCCCGCCGTCCGTTGTTGCAACAATTCTATCCGGTATTTATCGTTTATTTTTGCATTGAGAACCAAAATTAAAATTGAACAATTAGTCTCCAGACGTTGTAAGTAAAATACGGCAAATCAAATCACAATAATATTAAAACATAAAAAATTAATAAAATATAGTAAAAACAATAAATAAAGGCGATTTGATTATGTCAATTTGCGGTAATTAAAAAACCACTTTTTGGCATAGTGGTATCGGTGTGAATTGGGGGGGGGGGGGTCGAGCAGAATGAGAATGAATGGCCATAGTTCACTAATTTTGTCGTGTATTTCTGCGTCAGTCGACTCCGTTTTCGCGTTCTCCTTTGCCCGCAGATCGTTTCGAACCATTTCACTATGCGCTGAATGGGAAAAGTAACGAATAACACTCGCCGCGATTTTCTGTTGCTATTACCGTCAGATTGCCATTGAGCTGATCAACCTCCGATTGAGGGTCCATTTGCAAAAGACTTTCTCTCAGTTTAGCCGCCATTTGCTCAATGCTTTCTTGGCTGATCTGAATCTTTTAGCTTAAAATTTGGAGGAGGGGGGGGGGGGGGGAGAGGAGAGGGGGGGGGGGAGGAGGGGGGGGGGGGGGGCTAAATACGTCCCTGCCGTTTCCATTTCCTTCTCTCCTCCCCCTCTGGCGCTGTCTCCCATCCCCCTGCTCTCTCCCTCTCTCTCCACTTGCCTCAGGGCACTGTTGTTCGAAGAAATGCGTTTGTGTGCTGAGAATATGAATGTGAAGAGCGCATTGCACCAACTCCTCCATGCATTGGGCAGCGATTTTTGTTGCCTTGCGCAAACATTCGACCACCCGTGCGCCATCACATCTTTGTTGCCCGTCTCGATCCGAAAGCTGAATTTGACGATTTGTCTAACTATTAATGGACAAACAAAATACACTAATGAAAACTGTTACCTTTGAGTGCCAAAATGCACGTGCCACCAAACAGAGCATCTGCGCCTGATCGGGCCGTTTCAGCAGTTTGGACGCATATAGAGCACATTGGTTGCGGAGGGGCTCATGGGACTCGTCGTTCAGACGCTCAATCTAAAAAAATATGTCAGCCGGTATAAATATATGTATTGACGACAGAAAGCCAAATTCGTTGTTCCGTGCCTGGGTGATTGTGGCGATCAAAAGGGTCAAAGATTGGACTTGCTCTCGGCTCTCGGAAATCTCTTCTTCGTACAGTAAAAAGGCCTAAAACAAGGAGTCGAATCAGGGACGTAGTCAGGGAAGAGGAGATTTTTTCATTACTTTTCTGTTTCCTTTCGTTCGATCGCTAATTTCTACCCCCAATAGCTTTTCTAACTACGCCCTTGAATCGAATGGTTACGACCATCCCCAAATATTCGGTTCGTGACTTTCCCACGATTTTATAATAGCCTTTACCTTTGAAATAAACTCATATGTTATTTCTGATGATCGTTCATAGTAAATTTTATCCGACACCAAAGAACTCTAAAAACAAAATATTACGCATAAAAACCCCCCCCCCCTTTTAATAACAACATTGAGGTAGAATCGAAGTGCCAACTCGGGCTTTTCCGCCTGCTGCCTAAGGGCATTAATCGTATTCAAGCAAAATGTGAAAATTTTGCTCATTCTGGCGTTGAAATTTTCCTTAAAAATTCAAAATAATTAATAATGGCATCAAAGTTTCCTACCAATTCCCTATTTTCTGCAAATCGCAATGCAAATTTGTGCGTAGCAAAAATGACAGAGGGAAGCGTGAAGCGAAGGACGTGCCTTTCCGCCCAAACCAAAAGCTTTCCGCACTTTGTTAAGGAGCTGAAAAGCGGTTAAAAATCAAATTATAAAAATAAAAACCTTAAATTGCATGTCCAAGTCGTCGTTGTGTATTAAATGGACAAACTTGGCCACCAAACTCTGCTCATCCTCAAAGTCCTCCTGATCCTCAGCCTCTCCGAATGTGCCGTTCATCAGTCCATCTCCGTCCTCCGAACCTCCCAACCTTATATTCGGGCCACCGATTAAAGTTGTTCGTTGAGTTTGTCCTTCCAATGGATCCGCTAACAGAGAATCGATCAAATGGAAGAACTTCAAATGAAAATGAATCGA
The DNA here is from genome assembly GCA_020449905.1 of Globodera pallida. NCBI lineage: Eukaryota > Metazoa > Nematoda > Chromadorea > Rhabditida > Heteroderidae > Globodera > Globodera pallida. The sequence continues at coordinate 1,192,623 of JAIXHY010000010.1, read as the reverse complement.
TTTTAGAAAGTGAGACAAATTATAAAAATTAGTTTAACTCACTTTTTCTACGTCTTCCTCTGTCGCTATGCGCGTTTCATTCTCAATGGCATTTTGAATCAAAAGTGATGCGATTTGACGTTGTCCACGTCGATCCAAAATCAGAATGACCTCGCCGAAAGAGTCAAGCTGAAGAAGCGTGACCACGTTGTTGTACTGCTCAATCGGCAGTCTGAGCAACTTGGCCACCTCCCGACCGATTACGCTGTTGATGGCCACTCTAAACAAGAAAAAAACAAATATAGATGTTTTGGTTTAGAACAAATAAAAAAATTTCTTTCACACCAATTAAAACCGTAAAAAAATACTTACGAAACAATGTTTAATTTTTCAAGCGCTTTCGCTGTTGAAGAGAACACCAAATCGGCGAATTCTGCACGATTTCGATAGCAATTCAGTGCTAAATTCAGCAAAGCTATCTAAAATATATGTATTATAAGTAAATGTTTGACTCGTAAATTTCATATAACAAAATACGCGTCAAATAAAAATGGAGAATAAATATTTAATATAGAATATGGGCAAAAATAAAAAAAACTAATTTCTGTTTACCCCCACTTTATCCCACACTCCGCTTTTTATTTTCCTTTTATTTATAAACGACACCCCTCCCAGTTTAATTTCTTCTGATTTTTTCATCTTTTCGTTACCTGAATTGAAACGACTTCTTCGGCAGCCATTTGTGTCCGCGTTTCAATCATTTTGTCGGCTTGTGCCAAGAAAATTTCAAAGAGATTCATATCCGCTGGAATTCCGGGCGAATCTTCAGCAGTCGAATAAAGCGCCAAGTGTTCAATGAGAGTGCCTAACACATTTTTGACTTTCACATCCGAATGTAATTCGGTGCACGCGTCGAGGAACTCGTTGAGAGTGCTCAGATGAAAATGGTCGGGAAAGACCTACAGGAAATACGAAAAAATGTGTGGTGTTTGTTATAAGGTTTTTGCACCTGGATTACACATTCCATCAGATATTCTTGCGATATAGGCTCTTTGCAGGAAACGGATTGCTCCAAAATTCCGGGTAACACGACTTTGCGATAAAAATTTAAGTCGAGATTTTGTAGCTGCGACAGTCGCACCAAATTAGTTCCAACCAATATTCGCAGTTCTCGACGTTCCTTCTCGCGCTTTTCCCTTTCTCGGCTGGGGCCCTCAAAATAAAATCATAGAAAAGCAATATCGACCAAAAAAGCGCTTCCACCTGAAACTGCATCCTCACCCACAACTTGTTCATCTCGGCAAAGTTCGTCATGATAAATTCAATTGTGTCCCGAACTGTGCCAGTGTTTGTTCGTGCTCAAACTTTGTTCTTCCTCGTTCTCTAAAGTATCCGAAAGTCGCACGGATTTTTCGGCTGAAGTGCTAGGAAGATCAGGAAGCAATTCCTTGGTGGATGTTAAAAGGTAATTTCGAAGAAAAAGGCCCCTCAGCGGATGTTGCACTCCACGGCACATTTCCACCTTTTAAAGAAACTCGGACAAATTTTAGTCAAATTAAAGCCGTCACTAACAAGATCACTGAGAATGTCTCTCGTCGAAGACTCGCCCGATTTTATGTAAGTTATGCCGACGGTGATGAGCAAGTATCTGCAACATTCATCGATCAAAAAGAGCCCAAATTATCTCGTTTGATAGTCCTATAACTCACAATCTCGGAATAATGTTCCCCGTGTATTGAACAGTCTCGTAAAGTTCCGCGACGGAATACTTTCGTTCCTCCCCCAAATATCGGTCGTTTAAGTAGATCAAGAAATGTTGGAGTTCATTAGTGACGTCAATATCTAAATAGAATCAACAAATCAGTGCCAAATAACATAAAAGCTTTTTACTTCAGTGAAATTAAAAATGCTATTGAATTTTGTAAAAAAAAATTAAAACAATTATAAAACTCTATCCAAATGGAATAGTTTTTGTATGGAATTTAACTCACACAATCGATAGTAGAATTTTGGGGTAAGAAGAGAAGTTCGCAATTCGCAAAGCATTTGTGCAGCATGTTTTAGCCCTTCCATCAATTCGTTGCGGTCCAACGCGCGTTTCATCTCAAACGACTCGTTTTTCACAACTTTAAGGGCCGCATCCAGCAAAGCTTCTTGTCCCTCAGAGTCAAAAGATTGCTCAGTGCCAGTAAGAATATGCATTCTTAATTTAACCAGTCAAATGAGTCAATTTGCTAATCAAAAAGTGTTCCTAATAATACAATTCTTTCAAAATGTATTGCGCTAAAATAAAGAAACATTTGCCCATGCCCCTTCCCTTCCTCCCACAGTTTGAAAGAAGAGAAAGGTGGGAGCGGGCGGGAGCGGGCGGGATGCCCGCGGGGGGAGTCCAGCTCCCGTTCATTTTGGGCCCGTGGGAGTTTTGAACAGCGCGTCATTTTGGCATTTGTTCCGCATAACCACTTTGCCAAATTCAAAATTCCTTTAAAATTCCTTAAATTTTCTCGAACTCCTTCAACGAAATCCAAGCCGCAAGAAAATTATTTTGCATTCTTCTAATAATTATAATTTCTTTCTATTGCTTAGCGTTTTATTTTTGTTGTAATTGTGCGGTATGACGGATTTTTACGGCCAGTTGGTAATTGGTGCTCCCGGATCTGGCAAAAGTACGTACTGTGCAGGCCTTCAGCAATTTTTCCACAATATGAAGCGGCCTCATGTAATGATCAATTTGGACCCAGCAAATGAACGATTACCTTTTGGTTAGTATTAGTGCACGGCAAGGTACCGATACCGAAAAAAAAACCCTGTAAAAATGAAAAAGAAAAAACATTTGTGCAATACTTGTAGTTGAACTTGGACAAAGTTTTTTTCAGAATAATAAGCATTAAAGCGGTTGTTCTGAGTTCAATAAGTTGCGGCGATAATTAAAAACATTCCTTGGTGCCGAAAAAATTGCTTCGGTATACCGAGCCGTGCCGTGCATTAATTGGTGTAATTACTAATTAGTCTTGAGTTACATTAACTTTTTAAAACTTCAGATCCCCATATCGATATACGCGAATTAATTACGGTTGAGGACGTAATGGAAAAATTCCGCCTTGGCCCAAACGGCGCACTACGCTATTGCATGCAAACACTGGTCACAAATATTTCGTGGTGGGTGATGTGTAAAGTTGCCTCACATATGGCTTAATTGGGATAAAAGAATTCTATTAATTTTCATTTTATTTGTAAGTCATAATAATTTAGGTTACATGAACGCATTGAAAAATTTAGAGGATTTTACTTAGTGATCGATATGCCCGGACAGCTGGAACTCTATTGCAGCGAAGATTCCATTAAAAGGTACCCATTTTTTACACATTGCTGTGGATTTTGGCGTTTTAAGGATGGTTGCGCAGTTCAGCAGTTGGGGTTGGCACATTTGCGCGATCCATCTTAGCGACTCGACTTATGTGTGAGTGAGCCAATTATAGACCCCGAGGGGGTAGGGCCGACGCCCCCCCCCCCCCCCCCCCCCTCCAACGACGCCGCCGGGAATATTTATTTTGAATTTTATTCAGTTTACAGCCTAATTGTTTAAGAAACGACCCTGGCAAATTTGTGAGCGTTTTGCTTTCCGCTCTCTCGGCAATGGTTAATCTCGAAGTGTCCCAAATCAACGTCCTTTCCAAAGTGGACTTGCTTCCCGACAGTGCGCCTTTCAGACTTGAATACTTTGAGGAACTGCCCAATTTAAAGCACTTGGCCGATTGTCTCAACGTACGTTTTAAATCAATACGGTTAAATGTCCATACGCTAATTAAGCATCTTTAATTGGCAGGACCACCCCGCTTTAAGCCTTTACAAAAAGCTAAATAAAAGCCTTTGTGAAATGATTGAAAGCTACGGAATGGTCAATTTTGTATCGCTGGACGTGCGGGACAAAGACCGAATGAGCTTTTTGCTGAGATTGGCTGACAATGCCAACGGATTTAACCTTGCAAATGTCGAAGATTTCCGAAAAGTTGTTTTGAAATAATAAATAAAGTTGAAGATTTAATTCAATTTTGCATCTTTTGTTTTTCGCTACCGCATTTGTCTTTGGCACCGCCCCTCCCTTATTTTGAGTGCCATTTATAGCACCGGTCGTTTCTTTCTTCTGTCACCGATGGTCCGTCCTTAGTTCTGCCCCCTCGCCGCGGGGGTTCCGTTCACCGGTCCCGCCCCCTTTTCGTCCATTTCAGCCCCCCCCCCTCCCTCCTCCTCCCCCCGACATCCTTATTTTTACGCGTCCCCGCACATTCGGGACGGACACATCTTCCGCCGCCGCCGATCTTTCCCTTTTGTGTTCTGCTGCTTCTTCTGCTGGCGAAGCTTATGCTCAAACCCCCAATTTTACAAGAAATCCTTCGTCATTTTATTTCAAAAGATTGTCGGATTAATCGTCCTTTGTTCAGTCAGACGGTCTCTTTCTTATTCATTTTGACCAAATACATTCATTAGCCTTCCTTATTTATCTTATTCTGTCCCTAATGCTCTCTCAACTTTTTTCGTCCCACAAATTTTCGGCATAATCCAAAAGGCAATGAAAATGGGAGGAATTGGCGCTAAAGTGGCCGGAACATCGCCGATTATCGTAGGTCCTTTTAAAGTTGTGTTTGTGGGGGGAGGGGGGGGGGGGGATAATTAATTTGTGGGGGGGGGGATAATTAATTTGTGGGGGAGGGGGGGAATAATTAAACAAAAATATTATTTACTTTTTCTTTTGGGCGGGGGAATGCACGAATTTCCAGAGGAAGGGCGGAGCCCTCGGACCCCTCCTTTCCAAAATTTTCTTCATAAAATAAAATAGTTTAATTTTCAAATATTTATATAATTTAAAAAAAAATAATGAATAATAATTTTTTTTACTGTTTTGGAATTTCTGTCTCCCGTCGGGCACAGCCTGAGACAAATCGGGCTAAAGTATTAATGAGAATTAAGAGTGCTCTGGCAAAGCACATCTTTTTAATTCATAAAGTACATTAATATTATTTAATATTTGTTGAATTTGTTAATAGAGTAATTAGCTAAAGCGAATCATCTACGGTTTTTACGGCTATTTAGGGACGCATTTTGTACCTCAAATTTTCCTTCAGCCGCTCAGTCTCAAAAAACACTTAACCCGAAAAGGGACGGGCGGTGAAAGGATCAGTTAGAAGAGCAGAACAAACACTCCTCTCACAAAAATATGCACGTGTAAAAACATAAATAATGCCCAATGCCCCCCCCCCGTACATTTGTCTAAATTTGGATTCCTTAAAGTGCACACAAAATATGCAGAATTTGCGTGGGTTCCGGCTCCAATTCATTGAGAAAAAACAGAAATTTGACCGCTCCGTGATTAAATTGAACAAAATGAATACGCTTTCTTCCATAATTAGCAAACGGAAGCATTAAAGTTTGGAGGGTTTATTTCCGCTTCGTTGTTGCACATTTCATTCAAAAGCATTCAGTCAGTCATTCATTATTCGTTCTCTGTCCACAATTCCCTCATTTGGTCAGTGACAAAGAAAGAATCGGAATCGAAGGCGAACAAAATGACCTTGGGGGAAAAAGAATGGACAGGACACTCCGCCGAAGTGTACGAATATATAAATATGACTCCCCCCCCCCCCCCCCCCCCCCCCCCCCCCCCCTCCTCCCCCTCTCAACAAAGGCAAATGAAAATGGGTTGAGGATGGGGGGGGGGGGAGGCTTTGATTGCTTAGAAAATAATGAGGAGACAAAAGAACGGACGGGCGAATCCGTTCGTTCAGTTTCGGACGCCGCCGAGACACCCCCCCCCCCCCCCCCCCCCCCCCTCCCCTCTTGAAATAATTCTTTTTTTTCGTCTCCCCCCCACCCGCCATACATTTCGAGCCTGACTCGAGTTTTTTTGCTGGGTGTGCAATTAACAACCTCACAAAAAGGCACGATTAATGTTTGGGAAGGCGACTTCAGCAAAGACAAAAATGGGTGTGAAGGTCGAAGCGGCAAAAGTTTTGTTTCGATTGCTGTCAAAAAGTCTAAACATTGCGGGAAGTGAACAACTGACAAGTGAAAGGGGCACAAAAGGAAAGGATTTAAGTGGACTTTGAACGATTTGCTTAACGAATCAAGCTTAAGCGAAGAGCAAAAGCAGCTTCCATGTAAATTCAGGCACTTATGTTGTTGTTTTGTCATTTGGCAAACGCCGCCAATTCCGACGTTGACAACGGAGTTTTGGGTAATATGAGCTCCTTTATGTGCCCTCAAAAGTTCATGTTAAGGAACTCCCGAGGTTGTGTGTGGTCGAGACTTCGTCCATTTCAGAGTGGTCACAAAAAAGGTTTTGAAAAACGAATAAAGAACAACAACTCATTCATTATCTCAAGCCCTTCGGAGGCCGTGTGTACGTAAAAGGTGAATTCGGAAATCCAAAATGTGTGGAGAATGTGGGGACGACGTCGTCAAATGGCGCCAGGAGAGGAGAGGTTGGCACTGGGCAGGAGGCAGTCGGTGGAAGAGAAGCTGCGAGAAAAGCGGAATTCGGTAATTATTAGGGAGCTTGGCATAGGGGGGGGGGGGAGGAAGGGGAGGGGAGAAGAGGGGGGAACTTGGCATAAGGGAGGGGAGGGGAGAGGGGAGCTTGGCATAGGGGGAGGGAGGGGAGGGGGGGGGGAGGGAATGGTGCGCGGACTTCGATAGGGAAAGGTGGTTGGCCCCATTAAGACGAATCAATTCGAAACAGTCCACAATCTTCACAAAGAAAGGAGGGGTCCAAAGTGAAGGATGAAGTTCAAGGAGAAGGGATTTTGAGGCAGAGCACGTGGAAGGCTGCTGGAGCAGTACCGGAAGGAGAGGAGGAGGAGGAGGAAGGCTCCCGCGCCGAAGGAGTTGGAGGAGGAAGCATTGGTGGGCACATGACGGCGGAAGAAGAAGCGGACGAAGAAACCCTTCGACAGTTTTTGCTGGTTCCGAAAAAGGAACAACTTCGACAGAAACCCGATGGTATTTAGGAGCTGCAAAAGCGCCACAACAACAACACCAACGGCTCCCAACGTACAATTCCTTCTCATTTGCCCGGATTTGGCTCTGCGGACCAATTGAAGCGGTGGAGGAGCTTTCTTAAGGGGAAGCCGGGGCTTGACGGGCAGGGCTTTCGCCGGTACGGCAGTCGACTGAGTCCGGATGCCAACGGCGAATGTCCCCTGGTGAGGAAAAACTTAGGCCCAATGCATACGAAGGCCAATTACTTAAAGATATGCCCTCCGTGTGAGGAATCGGAAGACAAAGAACGCATGCCGAAGGGAATCAGTGCTGAGGGGAGGAGACAACGGAGGCTGGCAGATGAGCACAGTGCCGAGCTAAGAGTCCCCCTGGGGGAGTGCAACACACGGCGGGACAGAATGGTAAATGGAGGGAGGGACAAATGCCTTGGGGCGGGTGCCTGAGGGAGAGCGAAGAGAATTGAGCCTAAAAGCCAAAATCACGCTTAGGCCAACCCTCCCGGTATGCAAGTCAGTTTCACCATTGTGGTCAGCTTCCATTCAAACTTCATCACTCGTTGGTTGCTTTTCTGCTTCAATTTGTAAATTTGTTCCCTTTTTTCAGGCGTGGATCGGGCTTACAACATCCAGTGTGCTTATCAGGTAATTAGCTTTCTCCTTTTTACATTTCTAATGAGCCTATGGCCATTAGGAACCCGAGAGACTGCTCAGTGCTCAAATTGATGTGAGGTCAGTTTTGAAAAGGAAGCGGACTTGAAGGGACGGTTCTAAGTGACTAGTTCAGCTCGCCTCCGATCATACAAATAAGCAACCAAATGGAGGCTCCGCAGTGTGAGTATCGCATTCATGGACAATCCAGTGCTGATCAGGTGGTGGGGAGGTGGGGGTAATGATCGGGGGAACATGGTAATCTAGTTTTGATCAGGTGGTGGGGAGGTGGGGGTAATGATCGGGGGAAAATGGTAATCCAGTTTTGATCAGGTGGTGGGGAGGAGGGGGTAATGATCGGGGGAACATGGTATCCAGTTTTGATCAGGTGGTGGGGAGGAGGGGGGAAGGGAAATGATCGGAGGAAAATGGTAAAGGATGAATTGTGTTAGATTTATACAATCAGAGCCAACTCTTAAAAGTATTTGAAATGATCCGATTGGTGGTATCCTTGTGCCGTAATCATTTCGATCGTTCGTGCAGGTTCGAAATGTGCGTGTCGGCGATATGGTCGAGCACGAATGGCTTTGTCATGGACGGGAGATGGACGTCCAGAGTGATTCTTCAAGCGGAGAGCGAATGGCGCAAATGTTTGGGTTGTTAGTGCACGATTGTTTTGTTGATGATGGGAAGAGTCGGCGGGAGAAAGTGGTGGACAGCAAAGGGTAGGCGGGGGAGGGGGGGAGGGGGACTTCTAATGCAGCTACAAGAAGCTTTCCAGCTGCTCCAAGGACCATTTGATCTTGCCGACCCCCAAATACTCTCCCAACTCCCTTCGCGCCAGCATTCTTTCCTCCGTGGCCAAGTTCCCCGACGGAGACCTCGTCGGCTTTCAGGTCCGTAATTGTCCTCGTAAACTCTTCATCTTCCATAAATCAGTGCTCCATCACAGTGTGCATGCGCGACTTGGGCAAATGTGACGGGTTCACTGTGAGTGCCAATAAATTAGTTTGACTCGTGCTGCTCGAGAACAGAGTCAAAGTTAGCCTCGAATCTTTGAGTCTTGACTTTCGTTTTTTAATTCTCCAGACTAATTCTTAGTGATTCGTCGAACGAACAGCACTAAAAACACGTTGAATCACGCTTCTCAATGCTTCATTGTTTAGCCACCGAATTGCTCTGAAAATGGCCCTTTTGGTTCCAACGTCAGCGAAAATCATTCAACACAAAATCGGACAAAACGTTCCCCAGACGTTGATAGAATGGCCAAATCGATGGATTGGGAGCTGAACTCGCCCTTGGCAAGTTAAGCGACCCTTACATTCTGCTGATTTTGCTTTCAGATGACAGTGTTTGACCTGGCCGAAGGAGCCGAAGAAGCGACGGGAGACGGACTTTTATGCAAAAGAGAAAGGTCTGTGCTTTTGAGTTTCCTGTTGGTTTATGCTCTCACTCACTCACTCACTCACTATCAATCAGTGTTTTAATTACCCATCTTTTTTGGCATAATCCTTCCCTTCTCAATGCATTTGCTGAAGACAGAAAAATCACTGCTTTTTCTTTCATGAACTTTTTTCCAATTTGACCCTTTTTCGAAGGTCAATTGATTGAATCAGTGCAGACAAAAACCTGCTGATCATCTTTTGGTTCCCATGCAGAAACGGACATTCCCCGTCCCTTTCAGCTCGTTTCCGTCAGCCACTGTACGCCTCCTGGCACAATTTGCCGAAGCCATCGGCTGGCCGCCTACCGACCGGTCACTCCTTCTCCCAAATGTGCGTGTCCCTCCCCCTGTTCGCCCTGCTCATCTCCGCCTCCACTTTTCTCGTCACCGTTTCGGCCGGCACTCTTTTCGTCGCACTGATCTTTCGAGATTCCCTCCCAAACGGAACAAAACATTGAACAAATTGCATTAGTTAATAATCTCTCAAGTCAATAATCAAAAAGCTTCTTTATGTCTTTTTGTAATTTAATGGGACCAATTATTTTGTACAATAAATTTGTTGAAGAATAATCGAAAGTCCGTCCATTCGATTCAGCCGACCGTTTTGAGCCCATCGGTATAACAAACATTTTGCTTGCTTCAATAGACTGAAGAGCGCATCCCCGTCAATTATTGAGTAAAGAATTTCGACGCTGTCCAACGGACGGAGGTGGACAAAAGAACGGAGGGGGGGGGGGGGGGGGGGGGGGGCTGTCCCATTGTCCTCAGCCTCCTCCCCCCCCACCCTCTATTTTATTGGTGGATGGGGGGGGGGGGTGTTCGAGATCGAGCTGAAGGTTTGGACAAGATTTAAGCTTTTCTTCAGTTTTGGAAGAATAGCGAGCAAAATTCTGAGGAACTTCTCTCTTTCCCTCCCTTTAGCTTCCCTTTCCCTTTTGCTTCAAATGCTTCTGCCTCAAAAATGCCTTCTCTTTCCTCTGCTTCTTCCTCTTTTCTGTGCCCATAAACTCCTTTCCGACGTTCTCTTGTCCAAAGTTGTCCGAAAACTCGTCGATATGGGCGAATTCAGTCGCAGAAATGCACGGGAGCAGTGGACCCCAATCTTAAGCCGAGAGTTCGTCTGGAGAAATGGTTCACACGGGACATTTGGGAGGTAGCGAAAAACCTTATCCCTATAAAACTTGGACAAAATATAATCGAATCGATTGGTCGGTCAGATCACATTCCCGTGATAGTAATTGCACAATTATGCTCTACTCTCAGAATCTGTTCCCGATCGCCAACCAAGGTTGGGGCGAGCATCCCTGCATGCCCTATTCCTTCGACGCTTTCATCATCGCCGCTCGCTATTTCCCCGACTTCGGCGCAATTTCAAATTCCTCAGTCGGTGAGTCCTCTTACACCGGTGATGAGCTTCAACGACGCTGATGTTGCCGCCTTTTTTGCCCATGTTTTGGCGGAAAGTGGCCTGAACAACCTTCGGCTATTCAAGTATTTGTTTGAAGATTCCGCCTTCGTACGGTAGGGAAGGGCCTTTATTTCAAATTTCGTGAGCCAATAGCCCAACGCGCTTTTGTCGTTTTACTTTCCTTTTGCTTAATTGTCAGTAATTCCTCCTCCAAACTTTCGCCTCGCGCCGCCAGTGAATGCTTCTACCGGGGCGGCTTTTATCATTTCTTTGAGGGCGGCCCGCGCTCGCCCCTTTTCGCGAGAAGGCGCGATGGCAACGCCTTCAGAGACGGCGAACGATGTGTTGAGGAGGGCCATTACTGCAAAAGATCGCCCGAATTGGACTTTTGGTGAGCCGAACTGGCGAAAAGTGAGCCATTCATTAAGCAAAAGGTACCCCTGCAAGCAGTTCAAGGACAGCTCGGGGAATGCCAATTCGAGTGCCTTCGGGGGATGTTACTTTGGACGGGGGCCACTTCAGGCAAATTTATATTTGGTGGTAAAGAGAACAACAATGGCATTGTTTTGTTTAAGCTTTCTTGGAACTACAATTACGGGCAGGTCAGCCACGCCACGGAACCGGACAGTTTGGCGCCGTTTTTTTTTGGCGCTGTGCCGTTTTGGCGCTTAGCAACTCGCAATATAAATAAATTTAAGCGCCAAATTACCGGGGGCGCTTTGCTTGCCCGGCTCCAAAAAACGCGCCAAACTGTTCCGACCCAGAAAAAAGCAGAATAAACGACGAAAAATGCATTTTTCATACGTTTGTTTGTGTGAGTTCGGGTAAACATTCAGTTCCGGCATTTTCTTCGTACGGAAGGCATTGACGTGGACCTTCTGCAGGAGCCTAACCATCTACTGAACCGGCTCGACCCTCCGTTGGCAATGCTTTCCGCACTTTGGTCTGCCCAATAATCTTTCCAAATGCAAATTTCCCTTTCGTTTTCAAAACTAGGTTCTACAACACTCCACAGCCACCAAAACCATCGATGCACGAGGTAATAATAACAGTTGATTATTATTATACAAAAAAAAGCGAATTCTTTCTCTAAGATTATGACCGGCGAGTGGAACCCCAGCAAGCGAAATCGGGCGGCGGGATACCGAGGATCCGTATTCGGGCAATGAATTTAATGTGTTATAAAAAAGAAATCCGAAATCTTTTCCCCAAAACGAATAGTCAAACTTTTGTCGTTTAAGTCCGACCAGTTTGGTGATAAACAATGAATGCACGGGAGAGGACAAGAACCCGGACAGTTTTTTCCCGGGCCTTGGAGGGGAAAATCGGCGAATAAAAGTAAGAGGAGAGGGCATGAAGGCTTTAATTTGTAATTTTCGAGGCATTCAAATGGTTCTGCGATAAATTGGGTGTGACTGCAGGGCCCGAAGAAACATTGAGTTGTAAAGGTGGGGAATGGGGACAGCTGGAGGACATAATGCCACACAAATGAAGGAATGCCCGAAGGGTTCGGACTCGGAAAACGCCTCCTCAGCTGGCAGCCCGACTGGGCGAACATGTGGAAACGAAAACCGTGCGGTAACCAAAAACCACACCAATTAAATCGGCTACATAAACCTAGAAGAAACGCCATCTAAACAAACAAAATTAAAATTATCCCACAATCTTGAATTGTTTAAGTCCCGAATTTAAATGCCGACAGATTGCATGCCGGTTTCTTTTGCCGGTGTTCTTCCGTATTTTGACGTGAAGCACCACCCGAGCAGACGGTGGGCCAAGGAGAACGAACGAAATCGACTCCGATGCGTTTACTCTATTTACAAGGAGCCGGAACTCTTCAGGATGAACGTGGACAACTCGCCATGTCTTGCGCACTCAGTTAAAATCAAACTGACAAGATTTGGGACTGATTAAATATTCACAATGTTAACAACAAAGGGTGCCATCGAAGTCGGCCTCTGGTCTTTTAGCTAAAAAACCCGATTAAACTGATGACCTTTTTGTTGATATGTCAATATTTCTTTTGTTTTGTTTAATTTTTAAAATTTACCTCATCTTTATTTGACAAAAAATAAAAAGATAAAAATGCATATCAAATGAACTTCTTAACCAGTGCTGACACTTTGGACGCGTGTAACTCTTTGCGATAGCGCATAAAATAGGCGGGGACTGGTGCCAAAACACGGTTGCCGAGCGGATTCCCCTCATTGTTCTGAAAACAAAAAAAATGACAGAAGAAAAATGCAACAAAACTCTACCAACAGAACGACGTTGTTGGTGTCGGTGGCGGGCATTCCGTGCTTTCTGATAAAATAATGCTGCTTACACCCGACGACCACAGCACGCTTCATTTCGCCTCTGATAGCGACCAATACCTTGCAAAACCAAAAGATTTTTTGAGACATGAATGTGTAATTTCGAAAAAAATGCCTACTCTGTCGCCAAGTTCAGCCTTGGGCATGTGTCTTTTGCGGTATCCATCTTTGTACACCCATATGATGTAAGCCAACTTCCCGCTCATATTCGCCTCCTTAGCAATCTCTGAATTGTCCACACAGAGAACGCGCGACCGCCTCGCCATGCCATACTGGGGAGGACGACTTCGATGCCGACTCATTTCATCACTTAAAATTTGGTATAGAATAATTGTTGAAAGTTTACTTACAGTGGTTGTGCAAACCATCTTCCCTTTCCAGTTGAAGCAAACATTTTGCAAATCCGTGCCGCATTGAATGGTGTCAGCAGAGAGTTGAATAACTGATTCATCACTGAATTTATATGTATTAATTCGTTAAATTTTGAGGGATTTTTGCTTAAATAATTTACAAAAAGGGAAAGTCGATCTGAAGGGTGAATTTCAGATTTAGTGCTTTTCAATCAAAAATTGTTAAAGCAAAAGCTCTTGTTGGGCCTTCTTGAGCAAGCCAGAAATGCATAAATTTGAATTAGTTGATTTAATTATTTGAATATAATAAAAATTGGCGAAATGTCCCGGGAGCAAATGTCGGGACACGAGATCTACTAATTTTTTATTCCTGTTTCGAATAAAAATGTGAAAAAATTTATACCTAAACCGGACTAGAACCGGAAATAGTAGATAAATGTGAAATTCAAGATGTTTGCTTCTAATAAAAAAATCCAGGCCTTAGTGAGCAGCTCGTGAAAAACAAATATATGTTGTAAAACTTTATTATAAAAAACTTTTAGAATGAATGGGCGATGGCTTCAATTAATCACATTAACCAAATGAGAAGCGTTAGCATGGCAGATACCCCTTCACAAAAAAGAAAAGCGAATACTACAACTTTATCACTCTATGATTCAGACGAGGAAGTAAGTGTGCTAAACAAAAAAGCACATAATGAGGACGGAACCCATGAAGGAGGATCTAATATGGGTTTTATTCCATCATCAATATCATCAACTCGGAATGTTTCTGGTACGTTTTCGTAACTAATTGTTGGACTATTTTTCTAATAGGTTAATTTTAGAAACAGAAAAAGTGTGTTTAGCAAACGCGCCGGATTCGGTATTGTACAGTGTGTGCATTGAGAGAAAGGGCGAGCGAGAGGAAATGCAGGACAGACATTTGGTTTTGGATTCGTTTGCGAGCTTTTCTGGAAATTTTCTACTGGCTGGAGCCGACGATTCACAAGGAGTGTAGGATTCGACATAGACGAAATGCTCTCATCGAAGCCCAACTCTTGGGCAACTAATTTTAGAAGCGCTAGGCGTTGCGCTTTGTACGCTCTGTTCGACGGACACGCCGGCCGACGTGCTGCTGATTATTGTGCTGAACATTTTGCTCAAATGTTCGTGTCCGTCTGCAAAAAATGTTGGAAAAGGAATTGGAGTAATAATTGTCATCTTGGTTAATTTACAGATATCCCTCCAAAGAACGCTTTGTCAGCATTCGAAAGATCCATTCGGAAAATATTCGTAGAGACCTATAAAGGCATCGAGGATGGATTCCTTACTGAAGCGAGAAAACAGTGAGAGAACTTTCCGTGTTGTAATTGAATAAGAATTACTTTAAGGAAACCGACCATGAAGGATGGGACCACGGCAACAACGATTTTTCTAATGGATAAAACGCTTTACTGTGCGAATATTGGAGACTCGAAGGTGCAGTGTCTTACAACTTCTAATAAAATTATATGAGCTTATTTTCTGATTTATTTAGGCTATTGTCTGCCGACACAAATCAGAGAAAAGTGCAAACATTCCACTGCAATTGACCGTAGATCACAACCCACTTGTTTTTGATGAACGAATGCGCATTCAGAAGGCTGGCGGTATGGTCAAGTAAGTATTTATTAAGCGGGTATATCAATTTGTCGGATAATTACCGAATTACAGGGATGGTCGAGTAATGGGAATTTTAGAAGTCTCGCGTACGATTGGTGATGGCCAAATGAAAATGCATGGCGTGATTTGCACTCCTGACCTCAAGAAGCTGTCATTGACGCCCGACGATCTGTACTTTTAAAATATTTGTAATAAAGTTGAACTCCGCATTTCGTACAGATTTATCATTTTGGCATGTGACGGCCTTTGGAAAGTTTTTACGCCCGAAACTGCGGTTGATTTTGTGGTCGACCAGTATAAATCGCTAGCAAAGAATGTGGAATTTATTGAGGGTAAAGATTCGGCTGGGCTGTGGACGAAAATTGCCGATGAAATGAGTGCGGAAGCTGTGCGCAAGGGGTGTGGAGATAATGTCACTGTGTTGGTGATAATTTTTGCCAATACAACGAAATTGAACGATGCGTTTGGTGTTAAGATTTAAAATTTTTGTTCCATTCTTTATTCTTATTAAATGCATAAATTTGTTGTTTTGTTTGAGTTCCAAGGGTCTGAATATTCACACTTGAAATATTTACACTTAAATTTATGAATAACGTAAAAATATTTATAAGATTAAATTTGCTGTTAATGGCCCCTGATATTGGTAATAATGCCAGTGGCGCAGATTGCGAGCGAAAGGAACAATTAGTCGAAACGGTGCCCGTTGCCGAAGTCAATTGCGATAATTTGAACATCATTTGGCCCCAACTCATTGATAGTATCAAGAAAGCACAGCTTATTTCCATTGATCTGGTCGGTTCTACAAAAGAAACTTGTGTGACGTTGAAGCATTTTGCAATTAATTTACGGCCGGGGCCCAACCGACATTTGCCAAATTATCACGCTAAATTCAATTATTTCTCAAAGGAGCTAAGTGGGCTTGGCGAGAGGGCCGGATGCATGCGCACAATGCCCGAGCGGTACAAGCGAACCCGTGAAGCGACGCGGACACGTTCAATTCTGTCAGTTGGAATCGCCACATTCCAATTTAATGGCATTGACACCGACCAAAGGAGAGAACTCCGCTACAAGTGCCGGGTTTGTGGGCCATTCGCCGTATTCATTAATTGTGGTCTGTTTGCTTTTTTCAGGTATTTGATTTGCTTGCGCTTGAGGAAAGGCCATTTGTTGTTGAGCCGGAAGCATTGCAATTTCTTTCATCGCACGGCTTTGATTTTAACCGAGTGCTCACGCATGGAATTCGATACTCAAAAACGGTAAAGAAAATATATAAAGTGGTCAATGGCTACATAAATAGAGTTGGCGTTTCTGTTTGATCTTCAGGATTCGAAGGGTGGCGCCTTCCACTCCCTGTGGGAAGAAATCATTGCCTCCGGCGTTTGCATTGCTTTCCATAATGGTCTGACGGATTTGGCCTTTCTTCACGAACACTTTTATGCACCGCTCCCCGAACTCTGTGACCAATTTGTGGCAAATTTGGCGGATTGGTTCGGAGAGAGAGAAGCAACAGACGATTATTTTGCCATGGATTGCGCACTTTGGGATTCCAAATATCTGGCGGAACACCAGCAGGCACAAGCAGTGAGAAAAAAGACATTTAAAATCTTTATGAAAGTAAAATTAACAAGCATTGAAAAATATTTCTGGTTTAGTTTTCATGCACTTATCTGGACTACGTTTTTCGCAAGGCTCAAAGGGACAATCAACGCTTTTTCCAAAATGAAAAGCCACATTTAACCGTTAAATTTGCCAAATTGAGGAGGAATGTTCGGCAAGTCACAAAATTTAGCCAATTGAACTGTGGCCTCAAAGAATCGTTTATGAGTGGGGATTTGGTCAATGTTCAAAAACAAATGCTTTGTCAATCCTATGCGGTAAGATCAAAAAGTATAAATGGAAATTAGATTTAAAAGGATACAAAGGACTTTTGTGGGGACAGACATTTCAACGGGTCTTTTTTGGTCCATAAGAAAAACTTTTAGCAATTTGGTCACTGTCGATACCGAATGAATTGCGACAAAGAGCACGATGTTGACTTTTTGCTTGATTTTGAGGATAAAAGAGCGCAAATCAGAAGAGAAAGGGAACGAAGACGACGAGCCAAAAAGGAAGGGGCAAACGAAAAGGGAGAGGAGAGCAATGGCGGAGGGGAAGACGAAGAGGAGGAGAGCGAAGAAGGAAGCGGCGGAGGGGGCGAAGGAAAAAAGAGCGGAACTAAGCGAAAGCGTGGGGACGACTCGCAACAGGTACAAAACCCAAATATATCGTGAAAAATAAATCATTTAGGAAAATGAAGCGCATCAAAACATTGGGAAAGCATTGAAGGAAGCGAATGATTCCATAAAAGTGTTTCAAAGAAATGGACCACGGTTCTGCGCCGCTGTCTCTGGACATGCCGACCAGAATCAACCGTACAGTTCATGTTTGGACGACGTCGAGGGGATCCCATCGAGCAGGTGACCGGATTATCGGACCGACCGACCTACTTCCATCGAGAAATGAAAGATCACCTTTTCGAGCTCTGGGCGAGGGGTGGAAAACTTTGACAAAAAAAACAAAATGCAATATTGAAGTGCCTAACCGAACAGCTTTCATTTAAGGGATGGACGCGTTTATGACCGGCTTTGCTGTCCTTTTCTTTCAACTTGGGCACGCCTATCGCAATTCGGGTCGATTGGACTGTCGGTTGGCCGGTCGTATCGCGTTACCCGGGAAAGAATTTCCGCTGCTCATTCGTAAAGCCAATTTCGTCACCCAAACGGAAAGCCACCAGCTGAATTGGGCGCGGGTTGAAAGCCGACGAAGGGCATTTGACCGAGCGAAGTACGCGCGATGGACCGACGACGGGAGGGAAATGCGGGGAACGGACAGCGATGCTAAGCTGCACTAATTTATTTGGTTTCGTCTTTAATATCTTCGCGCCTCTGAAATTTTCCCTTTTCAAGCAACATTTTTTGAAAGTCTCGTCTTCTTTTTCACCGTCTTACGCACTTAAGTATTTATTCTTTTATTGTATGGCCATTGATTCAAATATATTAATTTGCATTATCGCAGTTAGACCGCTCGCTTATTAGACACTTTATTCTTCGTGCCGCCATAGCAACGGACAAAACTTTAAGCCATTCCCTGCCAAAAAAAATTAGTCTGGAAAAATTTACTTGAAATATGCAATATTTTGAACCGTGAGTTCCGTCACATCATCAACTGTTCTTTCTCAATCTCCAACTTTGCTTCTCGCTCCTTCGAAAACTGTTCATGCTTCTCCCGTAAAAACATAAGCAACGGTTCAAGGCCCAAACGATGCCTTCCGGACACAAAGAACACTCTGTGATTCGGAAACATCGAAACGATCGTTGCCAACATCTTTAAAGTGACTCATTTTCAGAGTTATTCTAGAGTGAAAATTAAATGCCTTGCCCCCATCAAATAGGTCCATTTTATTCACGACGACTGCCGCTTCCTTTCGGCCCAAGTCGGCGTCGTACAACGCCACTTCATTCTGCAGCAAATTGAACTGTTCCACCAGGTCACCCTGCGTAAAGTCTAGCACGAAAAGCATGCACTCACAGCGCACAATATGCCGAAGGAAACTGAAGCCAAGTCCCTCGTTGCGATGTGCACCTTGCACCAAACCGGGGATGTCGGCTACTGAAATTTGATCATAATTTTTTTTTACACTAAATCCAAAGCCGTAATTATGGACTGGGTCCTATTGTACCATTTTGAAAGCTCTCATAGTTTAATTTATATGTAAGCATAAAAACCGCTTGAACTTGTTGAAACATATCTTCTAGTACCAATATCAGGGAGGGAGGGGCTTCAGTGGGTCCTGGTTACGCCTTTGGCAATATTGTTTAATTTGTTCACAATGAATTCAAACTTTGTAATGGATTGGGTTGATCTCTTTGGTATTGGATTAAAGGGGTGTGAATGTTGGAACATTTTTCCAGAAAAGAAATTTGTACCATGTGTGCGCACCTGCCAATTGGAAAAAGTCTCCGTATTGGACCATTCCGACGCTGGGGTTGAGAGTAGTGAATGGATAAGCAGCAACCTTTGGCTTTGCCCTCGAAATTGCACGCAAAAGTGTGCTAAATGTAAGAGTGAGTTACATTGGTATGAATAATTAAAAAGCATTTACGATTTTCCCACATTTGGAATGCCAACCAAACCAGCTGTCGCCATTATACGCATTTCAATGTCATAGCGTGTCTTAAAATGATTAAGGTTGAAGCGGGATTTGAATTGATTGTATGTTTGAGGACTCGTCAATCATTTTGATTATGTTGCTTTGTGGTGGTTGATTATTACCTCTTCACCCCGACCGCCCTCCTCCGCTTTCAGCGGTTTCCGCACCATATTCGACAAATAAAATGCATTGCCGTGTCCGCCTGCGCCTCCGCGCGCTGCAATAAACAAATCGCCATCACAACACAATTCGTGCACCGTAATTTTGCTGGGCCGCAAATCGTCTGCGCTGGGCCTTTTGATGAGTGTGTTCAAAGGGACGGGCACAAAAAGATGCTCTCCATTCTTCCCATGGGCGCAACTTTCTTGGCCTAACAATAAGCTGTAAAAGTTCCTAAAAAAAGGTCGAAATAACCGTCAATTCCCTCCGGTGCCTTGAGAATTTCATTGAGATGCGATAAATCGGTGATTTTCGAGTCAGCTAAAATTACATAAAACAACCAATTAAGCCTTAAATATCTAAATTATACCTCTAAAAATGACGTGTCCTCCATTGCCGCCATTGCCTCCGTCGGGACCGCCTTAAGTTGTAAAACAAATAAAATTGCAAATTCCGAAAAGTCGAGAAACCAAATTCAATATTTTTCAAGCGCAGAAATGAGATGCGCCCGTCCCCGCCTTTTCCCGCTTGGCAAAACACGCGCTTATAATCCACAAAAGAAAATGGCTCTCCGCTTGAGCGCGACTTTTTGGGAAGGACCGGCAATCGGAAAGAATCTTGACGGCTGCTTTCATTCTCAGTGTAAAATGACCGTAGCAAAAAACAATATGCAGAACGAGGAAATAATCCTTTTTTTGCAATAAGTAAACGCAAATCAATCATCTTTATTTGGATTTCGGAGAATTAAGAAAAACAATTCTATGGTACATATTATTTACCCAACTCGCTACTTTTTTCCAAGCTTATAATGTACTAACTAGTACACTTAAAGCCGAAATCTTGATTCTTAACGATGCTTTTGCTTGAGGACATAAAATTTGCTGGGTGGGTCTTACTTGACCCTATTTGAAATTTTATGACAGATCGCCAACTTTTTAAATATTTTTGAAAATTTCTTTAAAACACGGACTTTTTTCGAGAAATTGTTTAAAAATGCAATAAAGGGAAAAACACCCCTAAAAATACTTTTTCCCAAGCCCCCCCCCTCCCCCGAAAAAAAATTTCTGGCTACGGGCCTGAATAGGCTCATTTTCCCTCCTCCATAAATCCAATTTAAAACAAACACCACGATTTATCGGGTTTACTTTTTTAATATGAAAGCAAAAGTAAGGCGTATATACATTTTCTCGTTAATGTAACAAATTAAATGCAACAGTAAAAGTTGTATAAGTAAAAATATAATTAGTTGAGAAAAAGTGAATAAAGAAGCGAAGCAACTTGACCAGAATTGTAATTTATGAAAAAGGCAAATTTGAGTTTGGACTCATGCGGAATTATCCATGAGGTTCATTGGCTCTCCTCTTCCTGTCGCCGTTTTTGAGGATTATTCGTTTGAGGCATAAGCCGAGGAAGCGCAAAAATGGCGAACAGCGCAAGAAAGTGTGGGAGGAAGTAGAGACGTCTGTAATTAATAAGTTTTAGGGGAAAAGAAAGAATTTAAATTTATTTGACAAAAATTGGGAATTTTAGGAAAACCATTCCCACCCGTAAAAGACGAGACCCGGACTCAGTTGCATGGTCACAAATGGAAAAGTGGCGTAGGCGAGTGCGAATTTGGTGGCCGCGAAGGTCAGGAAATTGTACAAATGGTGCAAAATTATGTTCCGTTGAAAATGGTGCCGAACACAACGCCGAATCTAAAAGAATTTAATCAAAAACATTGCTTCTTTCCACTTACCGTTCTTGCCCCAACCGTTATCAAAGCGCCGGTGGCGAAGCAAAGGTAATACCCTAAAAGTCTTGCGTTTTTTGATGGGTTAAATGAAAATTAAAAGGATTAAGAAGTTTTTCAGCCGCCCCAGTCACAATAAATAGCAATCTTTGGCTTATATACCCATGAAGAAGCCGTGCCAAACGGCGGAAAGTGCATAAGTTGAAAATGTCCGGTAGTTTTTCGGTGTCCTTTCGTAGGCGACGTAACGAAGCCAAAACATCGTCTTTAAATTCCATCCGTCGAGCGTTTCTTTGAAACTTTGGGCTGTCTGAAAAGCATAATTTCAATTGCCATAAATTACCCAAATCAAATGCCCAAATAACCTCCACTTTCCACATGTCAACATTAGTCACCAAATCCCATTTGGCCTGCCCATCGCTTGCGAACCCTCGGAAGCCCAAGCCGCTAAGGTTACAAATTGCGTCGGCTGTAAAGCTTTTAATTGAATATTCGAAATTAAATACTCGCCGCTCACCCATTGTCCAAGCGTAATAATATTGAACGCGTTGCATGAAAATGAGAAACCAGAAGAGGAACAACCACCGAGGCCAGGACAATGTCCAGGCCGAGGCGGAAATAATTTGCGACGGGTCCGACGAATTTGCAAAAAGAAAAAGCAAAACAGCACAAAAGAGAGTGAAGAGGAATTTGCCGAGAACGGCATGAACAGACGACGGCACTCCAACCGACACTTTTCCGGCAAGACATTTGCCATTTTGGATGTTGTTGAATTGTTTGATGTTTTCTTCACACTTTTCCTAAGAAAAATTTAGCATTATCTTTTTGCTCGGCATGCCCCTCATTGTGTCAGTCGACTCTCCAAAAAAGAACGATTTACGAATCAAATTCTCACCCTTTTCGATAAAAAGATCAAAATAAAAGCAAAAATAAAATGCCTCACCTTTTTCATCACTTTGCGAAAGTTTTCACCGCTGACGAATTCCATAAATTCCGTATAAAAAACCATCGGCCCGGTGAGCACCGTTTGAAATTGGAAAGTGTACGCGAGAAAATTGAGGACGGGAGGAACTTTCCTGCACAATAAATGAAACAATTAGAAAAAGGCCGTTTCTGTGCGAGTACCTCAGTGCCTCTTTGGACTGAATTTGGCTGAGCTCTTCCGACTTCTTCGACCCGTCGTGAAGCGAAAAGGCGAGCACTGTCACCTTTTGGACCATAACCATCATTGGGCCCTAAAACAACAATAAAAACTAAACCAATTCCGATTTGGATAAGAATTAAATCGAAAGGAAAAGCCCCCGGGAAGTATTCCAAAGTGCCAAGACAAGTCTATTATTATTAGCAAAATGAAAGTGACGCGAACTCACAGTCACATCAAGGAAGTAATCACGCAGCACAACCCAACGATACCTAAATTAGAATTATAAACGGTCGTTGACTGAATTTTCATTTTCATTTTTTTTGCTTTTTGCCGAATTGTCACCACGCCCGCAGGAAGTCAATTCGGAGGTTATTTTTGCGTTTTTTACAAAATCAGAGCATCCTCTACCAATGGATGAAAATGAGGTAGCCCATAGCAAAAGTAAACACCGCTCGGTGAACGTGTCGCACGGGCACAAAATGGAGAAGAACGAAACTGCAGGAAAGGAGGCCGAACATGTGCTTGATGGCCCTAAAGTAAGTTTAAAGATTCTCTAAAAGCTAAAGATGATTGAAACAAATTCCATGACTTAATTAATTTACTCGCTGACCATCCAAAACAAAAAAAGCAAAGCGCTATTCCAACAGATGCGAGAATGGCCAGCCGAGCCGTGTGGTCGGACTGATGAGGGCGTGGGGGGAAGAATTTAAAGAAGACAAAAGCGACACATGCGGACAGCAACTGGCAGAAGAGGAGATTCAACTGAAATAAACGAACATTTCGATTACAATTTTACGGTAAACTATCAACTCGTTCCCCACCAATTTACATTAGGCAAAAATAAAATAAAGGACCTTATCTGTGTCAAATCCCAACAAAGGGACCAAAGGTTCGAGCAGATGACTTCCATCATAAAAAGTGTGCAGCCCGGGCATTGAAGACAAATAGAAAAAAGATAATAAAAGTTAAATTAATGATTAAGCCTTTGTGATCGGGGAATAAAATTAAAATAGAGCTCGGAATTTAGAAAAAGCCGGGCCCATATTTTCCAGCTCAGCGAGAGCCGGGGTCAAAAAACCCGGGGCTTTCTGACACCCGGGCCGGGTTTTTCTGAGCCGCTGAAAAATTGAAAATTCCGACATGGGGAAAAAAGTCGAGAGGGCGCATTTTCCATTTTTATTCCATTTTTGTTAAGGAATTTTTAAATATTTAAAAAGTTGGCGATCTGTCACCTAATTTCAAATAGGCTCAAGTAAGATCCACCAAAATTGCAGTTTGTTGCTCGGTGACTCCATATTTAGAAGGGTGTTTTTAACCCGGAAAACCCCGGTTTACTTTTCGGGTTTTAGGTACAAAAGTCCGGCCCGTTTTACTGTGTTGCGACTTCAAATTTAATGAAATTTAATAAAGAGCATTTATAATTAGTTTCGATACCCCCCCCCCCCCCCCCCCTCTGCTAATTTGTAAGATGCAGAAAAGGGGAAGGGCGTGGGATGGTTCCACCTCGCCGCATTCTCTAAACGTTGACTGATAACAATTAATTGATTAATGAAAATGATTATTTTCTGATGCAACAAAATTTAGACTAAGCCAAAAAGACAACATTTGTCCATTTTTGGCCTTTTCTGAGAGGTTTAAAGTTTAAACTGCAGGCCATGCCAACAAAAGGAAACGAATGAAAGGGTCCAGGTGGTTGGACGTATGGCGGGCATAAGCTCCATAAAAGAGACGACGGCTTGTGGGATGGATGGCAAACTTTGGATATTATTTTTTTGACCAAAATTTCCAATGATTTGACATTTGCTTGGTAAAGCGTTTTTTGAGCGTTCGCCTCTTCAGTATCGTAGGCCTCCGCGCACGTCCATTCCCGCGTCCTGATTGTCAAAGTACAGCGTCGACGGCTGCAACTGGCGCGGTCTCCGTTGTGCCATTGTGGAGGCGGACAGACTCCGCTCGCGTGTCCCAATGGCCCATTCCAAATTAGTCTGGGGCCAAATGAATGCGATCTCGCGGTATTTGCTGTTCTGCAGCAGTTCCTGGCCCAAACTTCGTCCCTGCAATTCCGCTTGTTCGTACCAGTGATGCCGAATTGCTGATGGAAGAAACAATTTTTCGACTCAAAAAACATGCAAAAATTACCCCCGTACTGATCCCGAACGCTGATCTTCACTTTGGCGTACTCAATATCCGAGAATCGGATGAGTAAGGTTGGCTGGTTGCATTGGCATAGCAACTGTTCAGCTTCTTCCTTTCCACAAAAGCCGAGGATCAATCGGAAAAGGTTTAGTCTTGTTCACTCTCCATTTAATCGATTATTAATTACCCTTCACTCCACATTTGCAAGAAGTATTTGTTGACCATTTCTGCCAGCTTGAAGAACCACTCGTAGAAGGGCACCTGTGCAGTTTAATTGGCTGTAATTGATCCCCAACACTTTGATCTGTGGTCACTGAGCTCGGACTTGAGGACCGATCGAGAATCTCGATCGGTCCGTGCTTTAGTGGCCATCCCACCCCTTTTCAAAGGCAAACGCACCAATTTCCATTCGCCTTCCGCCGCCGCCGTTCCGCTCCCCACACTCCCCGGCGGCGATTGCGGCGTCCCCCCGCCATTCTCTTTGTTGTTTGATTTTCCCTTCGCCACACAAAACTCCTCCGCCGCCGGCATCTGAACCAATTCGTTCACTTAATTTGTGCTAATTTCTCGCCTTCAGAAAGTTGTCCACCGAAATTTGTCCATTTCCGTTCGGTTTCAGCCGATTCAGCAAATGTTGTCGGGAGACTGCGGCAAAAGGACGGGGCTGCTGCAATGCAACCGGATCCGTGGACTTTTGGGGGATTGCCAGCAACGCCTGAACTGCGCGAATTCGTTTTGCGATGGTACCAACGCCCCCTCCCACCAACGAGTTCATCACCTGAAACTTCCCCCCCCCCCAACGAGTTCATCACCTGAAACTTCATCTCCAATGCGTTGACCATTTCAAAGCCGTTCACAAGCTTCGGCAATTCCCCGTCCGGCCTTCGAACGAAATCTGCAAAAGAGCGCTCCATGAACAGTTTGGCCTCCACGTCCGCCTTGGGACCGACGAGAATAGCGAACGGAAGGGAAACCTGAGACGAGAAAAGAAGTTGGAAAACGGCAGACGAACGGCTGCTTGCCTTCTTCCCGACCAGTTCAATTTGGTGCTTCTCCGTTTTCAGCTTCACAGCGTAGCACAAATGGTACCTTTTTTGGGCCACCGATTCCCTCCGGAGCTGTTCCTTTTTGGACACTCTCTGCAAATTGCCATTACCCACCGTCGTCCATTTCAAGCTGTACTTACCATGTCGTCAAACTTGGCCACCATCGCCATCGATTCCCCGCTGTCCCCCACCGGCCCCATCCCGACGGTCACTCCTCCGCCCGCGCCCATTTCCATCACATTTTTTAGAAAGGCATTTGACGGATCGACCACAAACTCTTCGTGATCACTTCTGTAACGGTTAAGCGGCGAATTGGCATGACATTTGCCGACTTACATTTCGTAATAAGCGTTGTTTCGAAGCCTTTTGGCCGTTTCATCGGTGATCAAATGGCAATGGACTTGCGCATTTTCTGCCGATGCGCCGAGTCCGAAAGCTTTCCCGCCGAGCATTCTGAGTTCGAGACCTTTCTACAGTATTTACCTATCTATTACTTTTGAATAACTCCAATACATTTTCTACCGTATTCCGGTCTATCGTATTCTGCAAAGTTCATTCCCTACCGTATCTCTGTGTTGAACCAAAAGCGGCTTCTCCGATGATTTTCCGCCTCGCCGCATTTCACCACCACCGCCGGGGGCTGTTTGGACACGACAATGGAATAGAAGAGAAACAGATGGGCCAGTTGCCGAATTTGCTGGTGCTGCTGCTCAAATCCAAAGTTGGGATACTCCGCGATCAGATAGCCAAGTCCGCTGAGAGTCTGCTCCAACAGTTCGCCAAAGTATTCGAATCTGCGATGGGATCGAAGGAAAAGCAATCGAATTAAGTGAAAGCAACAGGGCAGTCAAAGAAAAAGCATTGGGTCAATTGGGAACAATTTTTGGCTTTTAGCTGTACACGCCGAATTTGGTCTCACTGAATGTCAATGGAACTGAGAAGGCTGTAGTTCATTTGCTGAGTCCTGAAATTGGATAAGCTAATCAAATTGATCGGAGAGACTTTTGGGGGTGTAAATGTCCAAATCAAAATGTACCAACCATTGGGTGGCCACTGAAAGTTTTTGCTGATGGACGGCCCAATTGCACAAAACTTCGCTCATCTGTCGGGGAAAATGACTCTAATGCCCCTAAATTCATTTTCCATTTTCGCTGACCAAATATTGCTTCTCCGCCTCCATGGCCATCGCCAACTGTTCCCCTCTGGCCAAAATTCGGGTGAGGAATTCATTCTGTGCTCCGCCAATAAGTTGGCCCGAAAACAGAGCGTCCACATTGTCCTTGAACGATTGGTACACTTCGGCGGTGACATTGTGCCGTTGCACAAATTCCGGGGGGTAACTGAAAGCCCGCGAAACCTAAACAACCCAAAGGTTAATAGAAATGGACCATTTGGACAAAAAAGGCCGACTTGGAGGCGTCTGGACGGAGGGGGCGGGCGATACTTTCGCGTGAACGGAAACGGGAGAGAAAGCGACCGAATCGGACGGACCGCCGCCGGTGTCCATCGGTTGGTGGTGTTGCTGCTGCTGCTGCTGCTGTTGCGCATAGTAATCGGAGGAGGTCGGTTGTTGGACGGAGGACGGATTATGAAACATCCGGGGGGTTTGAAATAGAATTGATTTTAAAGCAAATCCCTCAAAAAGAGAAGGTTCGTCCGATCGGTTGATAATCAAATTGAAATTGTTTGCCGAGAATAACCCTTCGGGGGTGAAAGGAATGCAAAAATTGATTTTGGAGATGCGTCGCGCGGCGGAAGGCGAGGGGCAGCGAGAAAAACAAAAAGGGAGAACAGAACCAGTTGATGTTGGTTTATTGGACGCAATTACTCAATTCACTCCCGTCAATAGACCATTTGGACCAAATATGTCAATGGTTGATCAGAGAATGTATTTTGAACTGCAAAGAATGTTCAGACAGAATAAATGAGCAAATCAAATTGAGGGACAAAGGGACGACACGCCTAATAAGCGGTTTCCTAAACATGACAAAGTATCACACGGTTTAAAACGTATATTTGTGGTCATTTGTACATGGCAATTTGTCTTTCTTTGTCTTCAGCTCCGTTCTTCTCCGGCCAATTGGTAGCACACTCCGGTCAGAGCACAGATTTTCTTTACGTAATGGGCGATCCGAGTGAACCTGGCCAACTGCAGAAGAGGGGATGAGACAAAGTGATTTGTTGGCTCGCCAAAACCGACCTCATCCGATGCGCACTGTCGCGACCCAAAAGAGGTGACACCGATCAGCTCCGTTTTGCTGATCACTTCCGATCGGTCCGTTCTGCTGATCACTTCCGATCGGTCTTCTCTTTCGACCGGATTCTGTTCATCTTCCCCACTCTCCTCGACTCTGTTCAACAGCAACTTAACTAAGTCGTCCCTTGGATGACTTAAAAATGCTTCTTCCGTCGGCCTTTCGTTCTGTCTTCGACTGTTCCGCCACTTTTTCATCAATTCCAATTGGGGAATGGCCAACGGAGACCGTAGCACATGACGAGAATGTACTGTAATAGTAAATGTGTTTTCTCTGGATTGTTTCGAGGGGTTCAACAGTCCAATCAATCCTTTCTCGCCAATTCTTACTTTTTGCCCTTCTACGTTTGTTGTCCAACGGCATTGGCATTCTCTTTTCTGTTCCCGGCGTTGTAATTTGATGGGTAACGCTTCCGTTGGCGTTGGCCCTTGGCTGGCTACCGTTGGTTAACTCAACGGACGGAGAAGGAAAAGCCGAAACTGAGGACGGCATAACACCGGGCAATGGCACAGTCGACGGAATGGGCCGTTGTGGCAAAAGGGTGCCGACGACGCGTCCCACGGCCTTCTTCCATTCCATGCCAGATCCGCTGTCCCCCTGAGAAAATGGCATTTTGGTGCAAGTTTTGGCACCATTTCCTCCCCTTACATGACATGTCCTAGCCGAATGATAGTCTTTTGGATTCAATGCCTTGGCACAAAGGTAATCCTCCACATTTGTCGGCATTATGTCCGACCATGGACGTCCCTGAAACAAACAATCAATCGGTGCACTCTGATCAGTGATCAGACAACGCCAATCCGTCCGTCTCCAACGCACCTTGCACTCCGCGTCATGACGCAAAGGAATCTCACGGATCAAAGGGTCACCCTTATGGAAGGCTAAAAATCAGTCAGCATATTTGTGAATAGGGTTGGCGGTTTCAAACCGAACCGATCAATTTCGGGTTCGGTTCGATTAGCCGAATCGTTAGAAACCGATCGGTCTCCATTCTTCACAAACCATCCCGGCGACCCCAACTGGTCACTGTCAACACTTCGCCGTCCGCAATTCTCTGGTGGGAAGGCGACACGGGCAAACAAATTGGTTGGACGCGGTCGGAGAAAATGATGGGAACTTCCAGCTCCACAATGGCCCAGTCGTGGCCGTTGACACAACCCAAAATCAATGGCAATTTGGAGAATAAAAGGCATTCAAAAAGCAAAACAAACCCCCGTCGGCGAATCCGTCGTCGACAAAAATGGCCCTTATCTGACATATTTAATAGAATAAGCACCCAAATACATATTTATTAGTCTTTTCTACTCGATTTTGGGTCAGATTTGGTCTGGCACACAAATAATCGTGCTGTTGTTGCCAAATGCAGTCGTCCCCATACACAACGGTCCATCCGTGCCGCAATGTTTCGAAGTTTCGGTAGCCGTAAACACTGAGGGGCGACGGCATAAAACGGAAAAGGGCCAATTCACTCACTCACATTTGCCGGAGGTCGTCGTGTCAAAGCGGAGAAAGCCGTGGGCAACTGTCAGAATGTGCCATGGCGAAACTGGAACATCTCAGAGCACTTTATTCCCGCCATAATTAAAACTTACTAATGGTCCCTCCAAGTCTATTCCGACCCTAAACCAATAAAACAAAAGGAATGTGTCAGTTTTGCGCACCCAAACAAAACGAATCTCGCCTTCGTCATGAAGGAAACGGCCCAGGGATGGGCTCGGCCCCTCCGGGGTGCCAATGTTTCGGTGGAACGCCCGCACCCCGCGCCCAATTCGGCACTTTCGACGGGACTCAAACTCTGCAGATGGGCGCCTCAAATGCAAACCAACAAAATCCATCCGAGTCCCGAAGATCACTCACCCGGAGGCAAAATGATTCCTTTGGCCAAACCCAAAATAGTGAAGCCAATGCCGAACAGAACCCAGCGGAAGTGAGGGGCAAAGTGAAAGGGAACGGCCGCAAATCCGCCGCCTAACAAATTGGCCAAATTCCAATTGACGCCTCCCATCCGATCTTGAAGCAAAGATGAAGCATTAATTTGTAAGGGAAAGGCACTAATTTGTAAGGTTTTCATTCCCACGTCGGCATTTGTCCAAACAAAGGAAGTGCCGACACTTACTATAAATTCCCTTCCCAACCATTCGAAATCTTTAATCAAGGACAGCATTTCAAAATTTATTTATTACCAATAAAATAAATTAAAACGCCATCAATCAAAAATGCAAAATTTTCAATTCTAAAATAAGAGGACATAGCGAATTTGTGGGAATGATTTTATTCTTTTTTCGGTTGGGGGGGGGGAGGGAATGAATAAAATGAAAGCGAAAGAAAATAAAAAGGCGCCGCATTCGCCCGCGCATTGTCCTCGTCTTCAAACAACAAAAAACAACGGCGGGGTGCTTCTTTCTCTTTTGCTGATGGCCCCTGCCGCGCAAATGATTTAAGGGTAATTAGAACGAAATAGGACAGGGGACGGGGGGGGGGGAGGGGTGTGGCGAGAAATTGAGTGGGGCGGGGAGTGGGGATTGATCGGCGGCGGTTAATTGCCCCGAGGGATGCTTGAGGCAATGCATTGCTGAATAAAAAGGTTAACCGAACAGCAGGCACTGAAGGGGCCGGGGGGGGGGGCAGCGTGAAGGGGGCGGGTGACCGACCAAATGCAAAAAATAGCGAAAATTACGCTTCTGCAGACATAATAATTACTTTTTAACCAGACAAATCAATCAAGACAAGCTTTATGTTGGGATATTTCGGGGGGTCTGAACCAGACGAATACCCTTTTTGTGGACCGCCGTCCAATGTTAACGTAATGTCCTTTTATAATACAATACATACATATTTAAAACAGAATTGAATGAAATTCACTGACCAATGCCTAATTTGTTAAAGGGAATCACAACATTTTCATTGAGCATTTACGAACTCTTTGAATACCCGCATAACAGTTGAATAGGCCGGGCTAAATAAAGGGAGAAAATCAGTCAAAAAGCAAGCAAGCCATGATCAACAGAGTGCCATTGAAACATAATCTCTGCCGGAAAGGGCATTTGGGTACTTTATGCTCTAATGACCTCCTCCCATTTATTTATGGGGTACTCTGGGTCGTAGAATCCGGATTTCGCCTCTGTTTTAGCAAGTTTCGTACCGCGAACCAATAAAAATTTTCACCAAATTGTTTGGGCCAAAGAAATTCGGGGATTGTTTGTGACAGGAATCCATCCAAATTAAACGAACACTATCTTCGGCCAGTAGAACAAGGAGCCCGCCCAAAGTAAGCTCAAAATTTGCAAAAACGCAGGTCAGATTCGATTCTACCCGTCCAACTGCAGCAATGGCACTCCCTGCTGCTGTTCTTCTGGTGTCATTCATTTACCATGCAAACTGTGCCCACTGGAATAGTTGCTGAGTCCCCGCCCGAACTCTCTTCAGAAATTGTTCCATCCTCAGCCGCCCTTCCGGCAGTCGTTGCATCGGCGTCAAAATTCGTTCTTTTACTTGGCGAATGTCTTGGCACAAAATGCACAACAAAAATATCCATTCGAATGCCTCCGTCTTTTGCAGAATGTCGAGGACAAATGCCATTTCGGCCTCCGTCTGTGCCGTGCCCCTCACCTTCGAGTCACTGCAGAACTTTTCCAACACTTAAAGGGATTTTCTTCCTTTTTTCGAGCATTGGGAGGAGGGGGGGGGGGGGGGGGCTCCTCACCTTTCCAATTGCAGAAAATCAATGCGCTTCCCCCAACGCCTTCTGCAGCTGAACAATCTTTTTGCACGCGTTCGTCGTCACTGTCCCCCGTTTTCGCCTCATTTTCGTCGCCCTCTGCCGCATTCCTTCCGTCCACAACGAAAGATGGAATTGCTGTCGAACCGTTGCTGATTCGGCTGCTGTTGAGTGAGTAAGTGAGTGTATTGTTGGGGGGTTTTTAGCATAAAAACAAAAATATTCAATTTAAAATTAGTCAATAATACGTCCCCCCCCCCCCCACAATTATTGTATTGTATTTCGTTCACCCATTAAAAGGCAGTAAAGAATGATTGACGGGCAAATTTGCAGAAAATGAGACGGGGTAAGGCCAATTGAATTGCGCATGCAACTTCATCAGAACGACGGGAAACTCCGCGGCAGCGACGGAAAACGCATTTTTGCGCAAGAACGAAATCAAATCAAACTGAAGATAAGAAGAGAAGGCACCTGAAAGTGATCGAATTGTCTCGTTTATCGCATTCATTAGCATTTTAATTACCCAAATCCCGCAATGCGTAGTCCTCCAAAAGGGTCGCCGCGTATTTGGCGAGAATTTTGTCAGTTTTCTCGTATCCGTCAACCAAATTCCGCCCATTTTTTGTCGTCCCCGAAGGTTTTGTTGTGTTTAATTTTGGAAGTAGGCGCTTTCGAGAACAATTTTTCTTTGTTTGGAGGTGAAATTTGTTGTGCTTTTTGCTGTTGGTTATGTTGCTGCTGTTGATTTTGTCGCGTGGTGGCGATGGCGTTTTGACGTGAATTTGGATGGTCGACGGTCTTTCCAGAAGACATGGACCGGTGTCGATGAGTGGAGGATTCACCTGATGTTAAAAAATAAAGGATGATTGATTATATGTAGTCTCGTAAGCATCTTTTTGGGTTGAGAATTTAAATATTAAGTTGAATCGGTACTTAAAACTGGATTCTAAAATTTATCGAGTGTTTTTGTATAAGAACGAATATTTTCTTCCAAATGATCAGCACCATCGATTTCCACCGAAGAACTAAACGAATGGAAGGCAAATTCATCGGCCGGCGCGGAATTAAATCCGGAAGACGGCTTGGACTGATGGAAATGGTGATGACTTTGCAGCGAAGACAATTTGTGTTGAAGCGGACTTTCCGGCCCTTCCGACACGGCGCCAATGTCTCCCATTTCATGGTCAGCCGCTCGGCAAATGCTGTGCATAAAACGGACGATGTCCTTGACACAATAAAAGTCTTTACAAATTCCCCACAACTTTAAAACGAACGGACTTGTGCAACGGTCCATTGCCGTTTTGCCAGTGCCTTCTTCCAACAAACGGAATGCCTAACTAAAAGCAAAAAAGGTTCAAAACCGACAACGATTAATCTGTGAAAGTAAACCTTTGAACTCTCCTTAAAGTTCTCCATGCTGTGCAAAATCATCAAACAGCTGGTCGCCGTGTCCAATTGACCCTCTTGAAGGCACATCTGGAATAGCTGCCGGGGATGTTGGCTAACGGAGAACAAAAGGCTCCAAAAGGCGAGTTCAGTCTTGCGGGCGCAGAAAACAATCGTTCGGAGGTATTCGGCAGGAAATTCGCGGAGAAATGCGACGGCGGTTGGAAGAAGAGGGTCTAAAGAATCAAAACAGGAAAATATTTAATTCACAATTTTCCAAGTTACCCGGAATTGGTTCGGACGAAGTCGCTTCTTCGTCCAACAAGTCGTGCAGTAACAATTCGAGAATGTGTCCAAAATAGGACAGAGACCGGCACGCCGTGGCCAAGTCAAAAGCAAAAGCCCCAAGATTTCGCTTCAGAAGCTGCTTGAGCAGTTTGTGGATGAACACCTGAAAAATAGTTAAAAATATTAGCAAAAAGAAGCACAAAATTCACCTCGCCAACCCTGACCAAATTGTGTACAAACAATCGCGACATAAAGTCGTTTTTGGTAACGAAAGAACTCAACGAGGACGAGCCGTCCTCCGTCGCCAGGGAAATGTTATCGGACAATTTGGCAGACGCCGACTGACGCCTTCGGTCGTGACGAGACGCAACTTGCCCCACACGCCAAATAATCGTCGTTAACGCCTGAAAGTGTTGTATTTAATTAATTAATAAGTATTTGACACAAAGTCCAATTAATTCGGCCAATTGTTACAAAAAACAGAAAACATTTACAGAGGGGGTAAATGTCGAGGTCAATCGGCAGCATAATCCGACGAGAAATGAACGAACGGGAGCTTTGACGGCTAAGCCTTCGACTTTGATTTGTTAATATCGACGATTTTTCCAATTTTTGTTCGGTTGACAGCGGAAGCCAAATCTAAAACGTAAAAAAGGAGGGAATAATACTCAAAAAATCCAAACAAAACTCGCCTTACTATTTTTGCAACCGGCGTTAATCCACAAAGCATCCTCGAGAAAGGCGATCCCCCCGAGGGTTTTGGCATATTTACGATCAGAAGGCATTGTCGTCCAAAAATGTTCCACGAAAGATGCGATCAATGTTGGTGGATGAAGCTGCAATTGAAGGAGAAGATCCATCCGATCAAAGGATTTTAAATATTCCCATTTGAATTGTTCGATTTCAAGTTATGTGGCGCTTCTCAGAAAAGAAATCTCTCAACAAATTCACCTGAAATTCCGAGGCAATTTCGTCGTCACTTTCCTGCGCTTTTCCGGACTGCCCGTCGTCGTTCAGTTGGGGCTGCATTGGACTCAACAGCAGCAAATGACCGGAAATATTCAACAAAAGCGAGTCCAAATCCTCGCAGAAAGCGACGGCATCTGAAAAGGAACACGTATCAAAAATCAGTCAATCAAATGCATTAAACACAACTAAAATCTCTGCTCAATTTTATATAAATTTTATTTTAATACCGGAATGGAAATTGAGTCTTGTGAGATCCATCGACACGAGACAGTTCGGATGAGGCAGAAATTCCGCAATACGAATTTCGGCCAAACATTCCAAAGTGAGGGAATCGTTTTGACCTTTTTCAGTCCGAAAGCGACAGAGAGTAAATGCCAATAAGTGAATTGACGTCAAAAACCAGCAAATGCAAATGACTGCAAATAAAATGCCCATTAACCGACACTTATAATAATTTGTAAATTAAATTGCTTACAATTTGTTGTAAGAAAATTTGAAAACAAAAAAGATTTTCTCAAAAGGTAAAGAAAGGGTAAGCTCACTTTAGGGACATTTGCAAAACTTTGTTGGTAGTGATGGAATTTGCCACGTCCAAATCCAATTGCTTTTCAGGCATGAAATGCATAAATCCGTTCGTTTTCACCGTCTGAGAAGTCCGTGTTACAGGCAGAACAAATCACAAAATCTTCAAAAATTGCGAGTCCTCCACTCAACGAGAGAGACTGTTCCTAAAAAGAGTAGTTTTGTGTAATAAAACAAATTAAATCCGAATAATTTGGAAGCAAACCTGCGCTTCTTTTCGAAACATTCGCCATTTAGCTGACTTAAAATTGTATAAGCAAAAGCCATGCCTTCCGGCAACAGCGAGAAGTTTGTTGCAGTCAAAATCTGTTGCCATTAACTAAATTACTTTACTATTAATGCTGAACTGTAGCAAACAAACGGAAAAGCTCACCATTATGGGCCCGTTCACTGCTAAGTAATTATGCGGAGGCTTAAACACTTTCCAAATCAAATGGGGCGCACTGCAAGCGACCGTCTGATCGGCGGAGATTGACGGGGAAAGGTAAACCCGATCGGAACCAAACATCATAACGTGTCGAGAATGCGAATTCTCCGCCGATTGGATGAGATTAATATGGTGAACGCCGTCAGTTGTCCCCATCCAAAGTTGAAAGCCTTCGTGTGCCCAGTCCAACGTTGTAAAAGAAAAAGAACTAAAAGGTGCAAAAAACAGTTCATAAAGGGGTGAAGAACGTTCAAACAAAATTTTGTCTAATATTTCTGACCTCGAGCTTCCTGAATGGTCCTCAAGCGAACACCACCATTGGGCACCGAACGGACTGAAAATGGCCAAGGCCGGGGGAGTCTCATTGAAGGTGTTCATTGTCAAGCCATCGACTCTCCTCTCCGCTATTTGTCTCTGTTCCATTTTGGGTATGACAACAATCTAAACGGAAACGGAATGGAAAACGCATTCAGTTTAAAATACCGTCACTGACCAGCGTCTTTTTTCAAATCGGCCAAAGTCTCAAATTGGCCAGATAAACCATCGACGGAATTCCAAATAACTGCGAATACACTTCCATTGGGGCTCAAACACCGAATCTGCCGGACTGAAGCTGAGCCGTCCAAGAAACTCAGTGCCGTTCTTCAACGTCAGTCGAACAACAAAAAGTTGGACGAGTGTTTCATTGAGGTCATCGAGTGAATATGTGACCACATCCCCACTGAAAATGTCTCGCGTTGAGACATTTGTGAAATTTTCCAAAGAATTTGCCACCTTTTTGTGCCAAAATAAATCAGCCGATATTTGAAAGTTGGTGGCACAACAGCACGCGTTGTTCAGTTCCCCCGCCCACAAAGCGTTAATTGAATTCGGTTGAAAGTTTGCGGAGGGGCTGCGGAGAAGGGCGCCCCGCCCGTCACTGAGCACAACGCAAATCCCTCCAAGAAAAGGCGCAATGTCCAAAACGTGCAGAGAGTCGAGGAGAAGAATGGCGCTCATCTTCTAATATTTTAAATAATTTGAATAAATGAACAATTTGCTAACTTTTTGAGAAAGAACTTCCAAATTGGTTGGGCGTTGCACAAATGGAACGAATGTTAAACGAGAGATTTTGAAGCACTGTTCCCGTCCAACTCATTCTGTGCAGCCAACCGTCCACCAAGACACACAATGAATTCTTCTTTGAAGGAAAGTACGCTTAAATTTCATTTGTAAATTGTCAAAGCAACTTATTTTGGTGCATTTTCAGCCACTTGTAGGGGCTTTCGGGGGCGTATAATCCGATCTGATCTCCGTTTTGACCGATTTTGAACTCGAGACCCGAATTCGAACATTTTCAAAAATTCATAATTTTTTTTAAGTTCTCATTATGTCAAAAATCTCTTTAAATGCACCAAACTAACGCAAAAAACAACTAATTTGAAGCAAAAAAGTCAAAAAGCACGGCACTTCTTTAGCTTTTAACCAATAATTTACAGATAATACAAAGGAATTGCAAAAGAATGAAGCAGCCTTCACGCTAAAGAAGTGCCAAATTGAGTTCAATTAGTGCTCCCTCGGCCACAAAACAAAATATGACTTACCTCGTTGGCTCAGCCTCCAAATGGGCCACAACCGAAAGAGTGACGTTCACTAACGGCCGGTTTTGGACCAAATAAAACTCGGAAGATCCCCTCGAAAAGGCTGAATTAGCCGCTGGCGGATCGTGCAAGTTAAAAGTCGGATGATTGGAAGTTATTTCCACAGAGAAAATGTTTAAACAATTTTTTGACTTAATTCAAAAAATGAATAATTAACTCCACAAATGTCGAAACAAACCAACACACAAATCGAGCGCGAATCCGGCTTCCAAAATGCCTTAGTAAAAGGCCCACGTTCGCGCAAATTATCCCCATCCCTTTGGTAAATGCACGCGAGAAGGCGCGTCTAAAACATAAAATTGCATTTCCAAATGGGGGCAAGCATCGCTAATATTACCGAGAATTCGATCGGTTTGCATAAAAATTTGTAAAAAAACCCAACCCCTCGTCTAAAAGTGCCAAAACATTTACTTACATCGGCAAAATAAAAGTAAAGATTTTCATCGGAGACCACCGCAACAATTGTCCTTTCCCTATTGGCCACAACATAATTTACATTGGCCGAGCATGGAAGCCTCAATAAACTGTCGCAAGAATCCTGAATTTGTGGATTAAAAAGCAACCTGAACGTTTCCTCTACTCACCGGTAAAAACATCACAAAGTTTGGAGCTTCAGTCTGCTTTTGTAATTATAATCGAATCCAAGTGAAAAAGTTATGTTATTTTCAATATCCTCATTTTGCACATTCTTTATTTAACTGATAAAAAATGATCGAACTACTATATTTGTGAGCAACTTTTTGTTTAAAATTATTCGATTTTTTGTGATGGAGACAAAACAGATACTTTGATTGAATCATTTATGTATTTTACAATAACAAAAATTGAGTAAAACCGGTAGTGCTCCGTGGAATTTTTGGCACAAAAATGAGGAATAAAATGTTCTAAAAGTGAGGAGAACATATGGAGGAATAATCGCAGTTTTCAAGACTTGACGAACAGAGAGAACTTGTTGGGTGGGGGGGGGGGGTAAAAAGAAACAGATAAATTGTGTGGCATCAACGAGAAGTTTCTAAATTATCGCCACTGCCTCCTCCCTCGTAGGCGGTTCGGTTGTTTCTGGCTTCACCGTTGTTTTTTTCTTGCCTTTATCAGAATTTGCATCAGCAGTTGGTGTGGCAGCAGAAGTTGTTGACACGGGAACATCAGCAGGCGGAGCCGGAGCAGCAACAACAACAACGGGAGTGGCAGGGAAAAAGTGCTCCCTGTGAAAAGTCACCTGAAATAAGCAGCAATTCAATTAGAGTTTAATAACTTTTTATTGTTTTTGTACAAATGAAACAATCCAAATTTGCTTAACGGTTTCCCCTTTGACTCATCCCTTTAATCGTCATTTGTTCGCTTAATTAGAGTTTTTGAACAAAATATTCAAAAAATGATCGGAATCGATCAGTCTCATAGCAAACAAAAAAATAAATGCATATACATAAAATGCAAATCGGAAGTCACTCACCACACAAACGGCAACAGCTGTGCCCGCCAGAGCGCCAGAAACGATGTCGACGCTGTGATGTTTGTGGTCGGTCAACCGAGTAATGGCCACAAAAGACGCGGCGCCGATTAGCAGCGCGTACAGCGCGATGAAAAGGTCGATGAATTGACGAAACAAAGGCAGAATCCGTGCGTGGATATACAACTGCAAAGGAAAATAGAATAAATGCGTGATCTTTTCCGAAAGATTAACGGACTCTAATCTACAGAGATACTGAATGATTTGAGCTGAGGAAGTCCGCTTAGAACCCCCAAAAATTACGATGAGAAAAATAGCGAAAAAGAACGCGATGGAAGCGTGGCCTGAGTAGAAACTGCGCCGAGCGTCCAAAACTACTGAATTGTCATCAGGCAGTCTCTGGCAGGTGTAGAAGTCGTTGAAGTAGTTGAGATCGTTTAAAGTGCAAATTCTAAATGGTAATAGTTTGGATGGGCCACCTTTTTTGACAAGATTAAATTGTTCCGACACGGAGTTCGAAATTGACCGGAATGAAATCGGGTTCACTAAACAATTTTCTTGACTTTGGCACCATCCAAATTATTACCCATCGTTTCCTGCGCACAATGTGAAGAAGTAGGGGCGCAACGAACCGACGGACAGCTTGAACAGGTTGAGGAAAAACATGTTGATAGCCATGCCGAGCAACCAGATCGCTTAATTAATTGTTACAAATTTTTAAAAAAATCACTCACTGATAAAACGAAATAGTTGCCTAAGTCTCCGTCGCCAATTCCATCGACCGTACCAAAAGATGCGTTCATTTTCACCAATGTTCAGAACAAATTCTCCCACCGTAAGCTTAAACACTATGTTGAGTAATGAACGGGAAAAAATTCTCAAGATTATTCACACCAAAAAGTAATAATATAGTAGTAAAGCTGGTGTCACACTTTTTTAAACGTAAAAATCTGTTTCTGTGTGGTTTCAGGGTCGTAGAATCCGAATGTGACCTCCGTTTTGTGATAAAATCTAATGTCAGATTTGTGATCAACACCTCCTATAAGCCCTGTGTAAATTATTTTCAACACTAAAATAAATATTTCGAGTGATTGCCAAAACTTAAAAAATGTTTGAATTCGGGCTTGGGCTTGTATCAAATTCGAATTCTACGACCCTGAAACCTCCCAGAAACACATTTTTTTTGTTTTATTAGTATTTTTTAAAAATGTGGCGACAAGCGCTTTACTTTACCCCACCAGTAAAACTGTCGTCGGAATTGCAGGCGAAAGTAAAAATTGTGGATTCGAACGGTTTCTTCTCTTTGCGAAAGCCGAATGGATGTGTCACCACAGAAAAAGCCTCGGTTTTTTGGCACAAAAAAGAATCTCAGACTGTAGCTCACCACTCCTGAAACAAACAAAAAAGCACAATTTGATCGAATGTTATGTTTAAAAATAGAATTAGATGATTTTATGTGTATGCTTTACACTTACCAAAAACGACAGACACCACTGCGCGAACCAAAGTTGGCGTATCCATTCTTTTATTTTTGATTAATGAAAATGAAGCTTTTTTGATGCGTTAAACGCCGCTGCTTTCCAATTAATTCCTAAAGAAAAATTAATAAAAACAAAAAATGCACCCCTAAAATCGATCGGGGTCAGTCAGTTTCGGGGCCTTTTTAAATTTTAAAAAAAATACTCAGATCCGCACAAATTACCTACATATGTATGTATATATATCAGGGATCTAAAAATTGTCTGAAAATGTGTTATTTGATGCAGTGATTACGAATTCGTCAATAAGTAAAAGTTCGGCGGTGATGCGCCGCCGGGAAAATTTTTTGAAAATTTTAAACGAATCTTGTTAAGAAAATTGGGTTTTCATGAACAAAGTTTGAATTCGGTCGGTTCGGAACCGCCAACCCTACTTACGAGCACCCCTACTCCAAACCCGAATTATTGAGAAAAGATGAGAAATATGTTTGATTGGCCGGGACCGGGAGACACGGATGATCGCCAAAAGCACGCAGGCATAATTCTGCCACTCCACCCGATGCCCACGCCATCAAGCTAATTAATGTCTGATGTCAATTAAAGCCTTGCCCACATGTGACAGAGTCCGATCTGCAAAAGCCAAGGATCGCCGACCAAAAACCCGAATAAAAATGAAAGGCCGCGCAACGGCCCCGCCAATAGCTATGGCTTTTTCTTCGTTCAAATCTCAAGAAGGAATGCAATAAATTGCATCCGGAAGGACTAACGGCATAAGGGGGGGGGGGGGGGAGATGATTGGCGAGAAGTCCACAAAGCTAAATGAAATGCCGAATCGGACAAATAACGATCCGAACTCCTATTAAGCCCCAAACAAAAGCACATTTAATCCTCTTTTTCTCATTTGCATGGAATGCCATCGAATACTTTGCACATTCTCCACGATTCCCTTTATATTTTTATCTTTTCTGTCGCCTCCCCTTCCCGCGCGAAAGACAAAATTCATTGAGAAAATAGAGCTAATGTACAAATCCATCCACGTATTCCCCCTCTCCCAACGCTTTCATTAAAGTCATCGATTCATCCCACCCATCCTTGTCCCCCTCCCCCACCCCCCCACAACATCCCATGTCCAATTTTGCGTCCTGCACTTCGCCCGCCCCTCCACACCATCTCTCGCGTGTCAAAGTCCTTCTTGTCATTTCCACAAAGGATGAGAATGGGTTGGGTGGGCTTTATCCCCCCCCCCCCAAGGGCTTATCCCCCCCCCCCCCCTCCCCTCACTTTTCCCCCTCTTTTGAATATAATACTCAGGTGGCGCAAGTTCTTTAACAGTCAGACAAGATTCTTACTCCATTTCATTTTTGATAAAAGATGCTTAATTACGTGACGTTGTGGCCAAATGATGAAATGGCCCAAACGGACCCCCCCCCCCCCCGCCCTCTCCCGTGTCCCTCGCCTTAATCAATGCTAATTGTGTCTCGACGGTTATTTACTCCTTTCATAAAGGTCTTTTTGTCCCCCGCCTCTCGTCAACCCTTTTGGGATTTTCGGGACGTCCAGATTAATTAGGGCTCATCTGCCGAATTGCCCATTTTACGACCTTTTCTCAACCCACGCAAATTCATTCTTTTTTGATACTTTTCCGTTGGGGACTCCAGAAGAAATACATATAAGTCAAATCAAATTAAAAAACACGTCTCCATGGGTTTCAATGACGCTGATAAGATCATATTTTCAAAATATATGATTTTTCCATTAAAAAAGATTTGAAAATATTTTCACTTAAAATATTTTTTCCAATTGAATTCTGTGGCGTGAAGATGTTAAAAAGCATGGTGTCCGATGCTGTTGAAGATATTGTGGCCAAAATTGTTGCATTTATGCCTCCCAAATAAAATTGGAAAAAAATATTTAAAGTGAAAAATCATACATTTTGAAAATCTGATCTTATACTCTAAAGATTTATTCGTGATCAGCGTCCTTGATAACCCCTGATGAAGTGTTTTTATTTTATTTGAACATTTGTTATAAACCAAATTTGCCGTGGACTGATTTTACCATTTGAACAATTTAGGCGATGTTGGCATTCATTTGAGTCAAAAGCAAAAAAAAAAATTGTTTCAGTCGAATTTTCTGTCCGCGCTGTTTTTTGTTGTCTCTCGTTCATTTCCATTTTATGCCCCATTATGCACGGGGTAAAGTTACAGGGCAATAATGGCACATCCCCCCCCCTCCCCCCCCCCTTCCCCCCCCCCCCCCCCTCCCCCCCCCCCCCCCGTAGAAGAGGGGCCATGGCCAACTCCGCTCCGTCCCCTCTGCCCGGCGACGATGCGATGTCCTTTTGCTCATGGCCCATTCCGTCCATTGGCCCATCCCCCTCCCCCCCCCCCCCCTCGGAGTAATTGTCCCCGTGAGCCATTCCGGTGCCATTGTGCCCGGCCGGAAAAGTTTACGCTCGGATTTGCCAATTAGTGTTGCCACGGAGGAAGACGAGTTCCCTGGAGAGGTGGAAACTCACTGGACAGGCCCCTTAGTCTTAGATGGGCAAGAGAGGACCAAGGACAACGGGCGGAAGATATTCTTAAGCGAAAATGAATGATTTGTCAGCGATTTAATTTCCACGTTTTATTAGAAATCGATCCGATCAAATTTTGCATGAATTCGGATTAATAAGCATGTTTCCAAATTTGGACTTCCAATTAACACCTAAAATTTATATTTTATCAATTATTCTCTAGTAAATGTGTCTCGATCAGCTCGTTCTTCGCGGCTTCTTCTAGCCGTACTTCTCAACGACCTGCAGCAGATGCCCTCCCCCACCATCATTCAGGATGTACTGCATGAACAGCTCGTGTCCTTCTCCCTCCGGGCCCCGAATTCTTCCACCGCCTTTTCCTCTCCTCCCATTCATGACCACCGAATCATCCCTTTTGCTAATGTGCTCAAAGTGAGTAAACGGATTGTGATCGTATTAGTGAGGGCAGTTTTTGTTTGATCAAAGTGGCTGTTTTGTTTAGAAGAGGGGAAATTAAAATTCAAATGTCCC
Source organism: Globodera pallida (assembly GCA_020449905.1). Classification (NCBI taxonomy): domain Eukaryota; kingdom Metazoa; phylum Nematoda; class Chromadorea; order Rhabditida; family Heteroderidae; genus Globodera; species Globodera pallida. The sequence continues at coordinate 1,150,196 of JAIXHY010000010.1, read as the reverse complement.
CCCAGGCGTCGGCACTTACTTTGCTGGTAGCGTGGACAATTCTCGCCAATTTGTTGGTCCTTTTTTAAAAATATTAACAGTGATCAAATCAGTTTCAGCCTCGTTTTCATCGTTCTCTACAAAAATCCGCGTAACTTTCACAATTATTTTCCTTTAAAAATAAATTGTTGCTGTCAAGGCCTTCAAACAGTGCCGAATCTGTTGGTAAGTGCCTCAATTTTTGTTTTTTCTGGGATTTACACATTTTAGGTCGGAAATTTGGCCTTTAGCGACTTTTGTCTTGCCCTGGTTGTCCTGCCATTGTCCAGTATTTATGCCTGCGCCGGTACTTAGCGGTCTTAACAGTCATTTAATTGAGAGAGTTTTTTGGGAAATAAATTATGAAAATCAAACTTTTGGTCCGAAAACAAATGACTTTCTAATCTCGAATTTGCTACTCCGGTTACTCTGGAATTGGATCGTGATCCCGACCACGTTGAACAACTTTATTTCAATTCTTTTGGAGGTGAATGGATCTTCAACGAAAAACTTTGCCAACTGTTCGTTTCTGGTACGTCCCCCAATTGTCCCCCTCCGTCCCGACGACAGACGGCCCGACATTTTCCACCCATTCAGCGGACATTCTTTGCTCAACCGCCTCCATTTGGAATCTTTGCATCGTCGGCCTCGACCGCTATTGGGCCATCACCCATCCCGTGCAGTATTTGAACAAACGAAACAAAAAGGTAACAAAAGACCCTTTGGCTTGCTTCTCGGACGGTTGGACAAATTGTTTCTCCATTATCCCTGATCAGACCGCCTGTCTGATGATCCTTTCCGTGTGGTCTTTCTCCGCTCTGATCAGCTTGGCCCCTCTGTTGGGATGGAAGCAAGTCAGCTGGGAATGGGAGAAGCCGTCTCTGGGAATGTATTTGTAGTTGGGGACATGCTGAGAATGGATTAGCACGGCTTTCACCGGTGGCTGAATCAAAAACAAATCCTTTTAGGTTGCTGAACACGGAAATTTGGTGCAGATCGACGGCGTCTGGCAATGTGAGAGTTGGTTGTTCCGTCGACTTTCGACTGATTTCATTTTAGGCACTTTCTTGGACCTTCCCAGCTACACAGTTAGCCTTTGTCCATTTGGCCACGAAGCCCCCCCCCCCCCCCCCCCCCCCATAATTAAGGTGTATTCGGCCACCGGCTCTTTCTTCATTCCCACCATTTTGATGTTCTTTGTCTACTTTAAGGTCAATGCTTTTACAAAAAACGTTAAATGACGTCATTGTTTATTTTTTGTTTTCATTGTTCACTTTTTAGATTTACCAAGCCTTTGCAAAACATCGAGCCCGACAAATTTATCGTCAAAAGGTCGATCGTTTAATTAATTACTTTAAACGGAATATTTGAAAAGAAAACTGTCCAAAAAAGAGAAAGACAATTAATTGCTGGCTTGATAGGAAGCCATTTGTTTAAGCATCGATCAGATCGATACATTTAATCGTTGCCATTTTTGTTTAGCTGGCATTTTCATCCCGAGTAAGTGCCACTCATCCAACACATTTTAAATTCCTTTTATTTTCCTTTTGTAACGATAATTGCCTCTAAGCTGCGGCAGAAAGTCTTCTCAGTCATTAGAAATAATTGCACTTAAATTAACGAATTCGGACGGACTCCACAAAATTAATTAGTATTTAATTGTTTCGGCGGGTACTTTGGTGAATCGTTCCGTCCGTTTCACTTCCAACCCCCGCACCGAAGTGAAAGTGACTGAAACGGCTTGCCGATTTTCACAATGCCTTTTCATTTTTTCTGTCAAAGTTTTAACTTAACACCACGTCATTTTTAGCACCTCAAGTTTTGTTATATTTTAATATTTAATTTTTTCTTTTAAAGTGAAAATTCGATTAAAAGATGTACATTTTCAGGTGATCAGACGTCACATCGAATCCACAATACTCCATGAGATCAGTCACATCCTCCCCACTTCCGATGAATTTGCCAAGGAAGTGGAAGACGAGGAAGAAGAGGACGAGGCGGAGGAGGAAGAAGAGGAGGAACATGGACGGGATGCTGTAGATGAACACGCTCAATTCGGAGCACGACAGAGAAAGTTGAGGGAGGGGGGACAACGTAAATGGCACTTCCATCGCACAGAAGCCCAAAGGGTCCGGAGGGTGGCGGACCCGCTCCATCCGACCATTTACGAGGAGAATGAGGAGGCGGAGGCGGAAGAGGAAAACGGAGATGCCAATAGGGAAGAGCAGATGAAAGAGTGCAGTGCCGGGCACATTTTGCGCAGAAAGGCGGAGGAGAGAAACGGAAGGGCGACAAACGCCAACAAAGTGCCAACGGCAAAAGTGGCCTTTAAAAGAGAAGTTGACATGCCGGAACAGCAGCAAAAAGTGTCTATTTTGGTCAAGAGCGAAAAACGGAGGTGGTTCAATTACGGTGAGGGGAGACGGGGGGCAGGGGGAATATTACGGTAAGTTACGGTCGGTGATAGGGGATGAGCCGCCCGTCGCTGGAAGTGCTAATACAGGTCGAGACGACAAAGGCGGGAGGGATTGGCAAGGAACTCAGGGGACAGACCGATGCCATCGGTCGAAGAGTCGCCCGAAGGACGGCGCGTCGATGCCTCCGTACGAGAAAGTCCGACGGCACAAGAGGAGGTCGGCTCATTAAACTATAAAAGGGAAGGGCACTGGAAAAGCCGAACATTTCGCTTTTCTTTCTGCTGAAACAGTCCGAATGCAAACAAATGTTGTTTCTTAACAATAAAAAATGCCTTTTCAGGAAGGAGTTGAACTTTCGAAAAAGTTTGCAGGGCAAACCGCGCGCGATCAGTGCGGCCAAAGAGCGGAGAGGCGTCAGAGGTTAAAGGGCACTTCGATAACAACGAATGTTTTATAAAATATAATTGTTGTGAAGTGTTGGGCATAATCTTGGGCTGTTTCACTTTGTGCTGGACGCCCTTCTTCATCATGTACGTCGTACTGCAGTTCTGTTCCGATTGTTCGGTCAACCCCCACATCGAAATGGTTTGCCGCTTTTTAGGGGGGGGGGGTGCTTTGATCATTGTTTTGATCAAAGATCATTTTGCCGAAGTCTCTCCTTCTAATCTCTAGTTTGCTAATTCAGTTCATTACCTGGCTGGGGTACTCTAACAGCGGGATGAACCCGATCATTTACACGGTTAGTTCGTTGTGTTCTGTTCTTCCCTACTGACGCTTTACCCATTCTCCCACTAATTGAAGGTGTTCAATCGGGACTATCAGATCGCACTGAAACGGCTATTCATAGCGAAGAAGCGATCAGTAACGGGCTCTTCTGTCGTGACCGGGGAAACCGGTCGACCTCGAAAACGCCATATCCTCCCCACAATAAATAGGGCCCCATTTAACAGAGTCGGGTTAGGAAAAGAGATCTCGAGTGAAAAATGATCTCGAATCGAATTAGTCATTATTTGTTGAACCGACAATCAAATTTTATGTCTTTTTGAATCACTCCAAAAGTCCGACGATCTCTTCTCTTTCCAATCATATTTATGTATTATAAAAATGCAATCTCAATAAAGATAAATGCACTTTATGTTTTAATTAACACAATAAAAGAGGCGGGGAGGGGACGGACGTTGGGCTCAACCTGCACAATTCACAGAGAGTTCAGTCATCATTTCCCCCCAATTTTGCACTCAATTCCGAACAGAAGTTCATGCAGTTTTTTCGATGCTCCTTAGAGGTTGGGTGGGTTATGCTTGACGACCTTCGAGCTGTTCAGTGTGTACCTGCACTTTGTTTACCTCTTCCTGCACCCATTGGGCTACCAAAGTCACAGTAAAATCCTTGGGAAATACTGTATATGCTTTATTGGAGAATTTGCAAGATAAACCCGCTGAAATTCGGAGAGAGAATCGTTGTAGTCCAGCACCTGATAATGTGGGGGTGGGTGGAATGAGGGGAATGGACGACTCATTAGTTATTAGGGATGTTCAAGAGTCTCGAGTCGAGTTGAGTCTCTGGGACTTTTAATAGTTTTGTCTAATTCCGTTTAACCTACCCGACGGGTAAACCACGACAGATACTGCGCACTTTGATGCAAATTGTCCGCTGTTTTCAGCAAGCCTTCGACTGACTTGAGCCTATTTTGCACTTTCTCCGTCTGCAACAATAATTAACACAATTAAATTCCCGGGCTTCCCTCCCCCCCCCCCCCTTTTATGTACTTGGACCTGCTCCGGCTTCTCTCCCGCCTCAATCACTGTCCGACAGTTCGTTGCTTTCCTTGTGCAACTTCGACCCGAGCGTATTCCGACGCCAGGACAGCCAGGAAACATCCGTTTTTCCGGTCTCGCCATTCCCTCAGTCGGTCCGGGTAGAGCATCTGAAAGAATACTCACCCACTCTCGAGAAAATATCCCACCCCCCCAACGCCCCCAACGCCCCCAACGCCCCAACCAACCGGCTTTAATGCCGTCATTAAAGTGCGAGATTCCTCCAATTCGCGAAGGTACTCGTCGATTTGGTCTTCATAAATCGCCTGAATGGAGATGAATCCATCCATCTTTAAGGAGGAACAAATTCACATTGTCTTTGTGTTCCAACAATTCCTTAAGCTTCTCCTCTAAATTGTCCACGCGCGAAATTGTGGCACTGATTTGGCGTGTCGTCTCGTCCAAATCGGGCACTTCCGCGGGTTTCTCGGGCACTTCAAAAGGTGCGGATGTGCGAGAATTAGGTTTTTTAGTTGATTAATTTATCCTTTCATTAATCGCTTTTTTTATTTCACAAGGGATAAACGTCGAAAACCTATCGATTCTTTGCTAACTAAAACTTTTGAAAACAATTGTTAGGACGACAAATGACCGATTTATTGCGGTTACCGAAAACGCCCTCAGGCAATCCTTGAGGCTGGCGCAAGAAAACCGACCCGAAGAGGAGAATGTCCGTTTGGGTCTGAAAGTGTCAGAAGTTCGTTTCCGTTACAGCAAAGTCGCCGAGTACAAAGGCTCGCCTGAATGTCCCGAATTTCATTCTCCACCTGCTCAAAATGGGGGTCTTCTCTGTGGTGAGTGCCCTCCGATTCGTTGCTAATGCTCGATTCTCCGCTCCATTGTTCATCCGACATTTTTTGTTGATTCGGGGGGATTTTTTAAATTTAAAATTCAAAAGATTAGCTGCAATTTCTATGGTTAGAAACTTTGCTTGTGATGGTAAAGCGAGGAATGGGTGAATTAAGGGAATTATGGACCAAAACATTTGTCGAGGAAATCGGAGGGGAGGGTGGGGGAGGGATTGGCGAAGGCGGCTGCTGGTCAGACCATGTTTTTTGCTGATCAATATGCGCCGTGAAACCGGATCCCGATCGATTCTCGAGAACAGAAAAAGCATCCGAGAGCAGCTGAGGGAATAAGGAACGGAAGGCAAGGCTAAAGGATTTGGGACACCAAGCGTTGTGATCACTTTTTTATTTGTGGATCGGATATCCCGCGACCGGAGGGTGGAGGCGGCCGTGAGCATCTTCAAATCTCATTATTTTAATTCAAAATCAGGAAACATCATAATGATCAGGTCGGCAACAATAACCCATCATCTCTTTCAAGTCTTTCTCTAGGCCACTTTTTTTTGCTGCTTAAGTCCATTGGCCATGGCAGCGGCGGCGGCGGCACTCTCTCCACGCCCACAGCTGACGGCCTTTTCCGCTGCTCGCTGCTGCTGATCCAAGCCGGACGCCCAAAGGTAAGTGCGGTAAAAGATGGAGACGACCGTCCAAGTGGAGAACAGACTGATGCCCACCCAATGCTAAAAGAATGAAAGAAAGCGACGCTTTGCAAAACTGACAAAACAACAAAAAAGTCTGCACTTTGTCCTGACCAATGTTGCCCGTAGGCAATCTGAGACCAAAATTGAGCGGAGAGAATAAACAAACACAGCAAAGCCCGCGTCTCGGCAGCCATTGCCCGGTCTGACTGAGTCGGCCAATGCACCTTAACGAGACGACATAAGCATTCATTTTAAGAGTTCAGACCTTAAAAAGAGATATGTACGTATATTAGTGAATGTATTCTCGAAGCTTGTATAACTCCGAAAATATAAAATAATTTCCATTCTATTCAAGCATCTGATCAATCCCAAAAACAGAACAGACCGCATGCGCACTGATCACGTGGGAGGCAATAAACACAACGCCCATCAGATTGCCACAAAAAGCGTGAGATTCGTCCATGGGCACCCGCACCTTTAGGAAACGACGGCTTGGTTAAGTTTAAGCAAAGAAAGAGTGACTTGTCTGTGGAGGAGCCAATGCGGGGCCATCACCCAGGCCATTCCGATGGAAATGGCCGCAATTGTATCAATTTGGTAGAGCAAGTTGCCCCAACGGTTTCGCAGGCGTGGAAATTGTCGCCTGAACCATCGGAACCTTTTGGGGCACCAATTAATTCTTCATACTCGATAACGAGAACAAGCAATTAATTCAATTAACGTAATCAACTACCGATTGGCCATCCTGAGGCAATTATAAGCACCACACACAACGCAATCATAGCAAAACAAAACCAAATGATTTGCCGTAAAAAAACTGAATGGATCATTTTGACTAAAGAATCCTCCCCCCTTAATACGAGTTGACATCAGTTCCGGATAGGACTGATCGGATGTGAAGGAAGAGGAACGCGAAAAGGATGCTGCCGAGAAGGCGGAGAGCGAGACAGGACGAACGGACTTCCGGAGGGCGTTGTGGGGAGGCACAACGCCAAGAGAGCACGGCAGAGGCCAGCAGTTGACCCCCGACGCATCGCAAAAGGTGCCAGTGGACGCCGTCGGAAGAGGGCCGCTTCTGAAGGAGGGAAGGGACGGCGGGAATTGGGGGGAATTGAGGGGGGGGGGGGGGGCCAACCAAAATGAACTCGGCACAAATGTCCGGGGAGAAGAAGAGGAAAGCGCCAAGCGCGCAGTGAACGGCCGAGTCGAGGAGGAGGAAGAGACGGACGAGCGCGTCAGAAGGGCACTTTGAGGGGCAGGGCATTTTGAACTTGTAATTATTGTGAGGGTGTGCCGGGGGGAGGGGGAGGGGGGCTAATTTGTAAGTGAATGGGACCGCCGCTGACACTGAAATGAATTAACGCATTTAGGGAAGGTTTGTTGGTGTAATCACTGCAAAGCGAGCTTTCATTCATTCCTTTTTTCATTTATTGTATAATCTCATTTATTCCCTTTCAAGAGATAAAATCTCCGACTGAACATAAAATGGGCGGCAGAGTGTAAGGCGTGTGTAAAATACAATATGAAACTTTAACTATTGAAAAAGCAACGCAACACGAATTGTATACTTCCAAATGGCCAAATCACTGAGAAGGGATTATTATTAATTCGCGAAAACATTGAAGAGAAGGAATTAAACGAATTCTTTAATTGGTCAATTGCAACGGCTTAATCTCTTTATCATTTCGAGACTTAACGAATTCGATTTAAACCGCTGCTCCCAAACCGTTTGAGAGTTCTAATAGCCTGAGGCACAGCAATGCGAACAAAATCTCCGAATGGCTATTTGACTAAGAAAAGATACATTCTTTTGTCAAGGGGGAAGTCCAATAAAATGGTGACGACGAATCGAATGGACGGGGGGGGGGGTGGGGGAGGGTGGGGAACGATCGATGGATGCGCATGGACGAAAATGTGCGAAATGCGCGTAAAGGTGAAAGGGGGGGGGGGGGGGGGGAACGACCTCGGTCGACCGGACCGATGTGCAGACAAACCTTTCGGGGTTTATCGTTGTTGTTAGGGGAAGTTCCTAAAAGAATCTGACGAGAAAATGTTAATAATTCGTTTTTTTACATATTTTTTTCCGAAACTAGTACAATCGAAATCGGTTTATGAGTAGAAGCTATTTGTACTGTCGAATTATCAGGAGTCGTTCGTTTTCATATTTAAATTGTTTTGGCGTACTGTTTGTTTTTGGCGTTTGTTTCAGTTAATTTTAATGGGATCGTCCGATTCCTGAAGTCCTGAAAATATCATTTTCTTTTTTCTCGTTCTTATTCTGACTAACTCATTTATATTTCCTAAAACCCATTTATTAAAAAAGGGAATTTGATAATTCTAGCGGCTAGAATTCATAATTATTATCAATTAAGTTTCATTAAAATTAGAAGTTTTCATAGTTTTTGTTTTGATTCGATTCGATCTTTGCTAACCCATTTTTGACACCAATAAAATGAGCTCTGCTAGCGACGAGTCCTTTGCTTGGGTGACATTGGTAACAACTGATGGATATGCTATCGGTGCGTTGGTTTTGGCACATTCTTTGAAGGCTGTGGACACTCGCCACAAGTTGCATGTCATGTACACCGAAGGAGTATCTGCCGAAATGAGGTCTTCTTATGGGGAAATCTCTCTTTCCCTGTACTTTTTCGTCGTTATACCGGCTCCCACTCTAGGGGAAGGGGCTTCTCCCTCCCTCAGAAACGTCCCTAATTCTCTATGATGAATGCTTTTCCATTTGCAGAGCACAACTCGACCGTGTTTTCGATGACCATACGGAGGTGAGGAACAGATTTTACTTATAATTTAATAAACATTAATTAGGTTAATGTCCTGGATAGTGGGGATGCGGAAAATCTCGCTCTGATCAATCGTCCCGACTTGGGGGTGACTTTCACCAAATTGCATTGTTGGCTACTCACGCAATATTCCAAATGTGTGTTCCTCGACGCTGACACTTTTGTGAGTTGCCCGATTCGAATCACGTTTTGAGCACCAAACTTTTTTGGAAAGAAATTAAATTGTAATATTATATTAGAAAGGGCTGTTTTGTACCAGGAATTTCCCGGTTTTGTAGGTTAATTCCGGCAATCATGTGGAATTGCGGTCCCCACGAAAATTTTTTTTTAAATGTTTAAAATTTTAAATGCATGTTTTCGGGTTCGGAATTTGCTAAAATCTGAGCTCGGATTCGTGTTCTACGCATATTTTTATACCAGAACATGCATTTTGAATTTATAAAAATTTTTCATCGGAACCGCAATTCCACATGATTGCCTTAATTCCGGCGTGTACAGTGTTTTTGCGTTTTCGGATTTGATGGAATTCCTAACATTTTGGCCAGGTTGTTCAAAATTGCGATGAACTCTTTGAGAGGCCCGAATTCTCTGCAGCACCCGACGTTGGGTGGCCGGACATATTTAACACAGGCATTCATTTTTACTCGCATGGTAACGTTTAACTTTTTAGGCGTGTTCGTGTTCGTCCCCTCGGGTCAGACTTATCGTAATTTGCTCGGTTTTGCGCTTTCCTATGGCTTCCTTTGACGGCGGTGATCAGGGGCTTCTGAACTCGTATTTCAGGTTTGCTTAATGTGAAAACATTTTATATTTAAAATAAAATTCAGCGGATGGCGCGAGTCGGACGCCAGTCACCGTCTTCCATTCATTTACAACGTCACAACCGCTGCCATTTATGGCTATGCCGCCGCTTTGAAGCGGTTATTTTGGCTAAATCTAATCAATTAATTGTCATTATGCCAATTAACTCCTTCAGATTTGCATCGAAAGTGAAAATCATTCACTTCCTCGGCAAGCAAAAGCCGTGGATGATCCATTATGGGGACAGCGTTGGAGGGCTGGCGTTTATCTCCGACTATCACCAGGTGAAGCCAACCAACCTTTATAATTAACATTATTTTGAAATTTAATTTAAATTGTTTTTTATTATAGCAATGGTTCCAATTCTACACAAATGCCGTCCAACAGAATCTGCCACCTTCGCTGGCGGTAACCACTACCCTTCCTCTTTCATTCTCTGTTCAGCCATTGGCGTCATTTGAAAATCGTCCCATTGTCGTAAGCTGTGCAGTGTTGCTTTAGATTCTGTCGTGTGGTCTTCAGTTTCACTAACACATCTCTTCTGGAACTTTAGGAAATTTTTTTCTTCTTTGAGATTCAAGTATAAGAAATCGTCTCTCTTGTACAAAACTCCTTTCATTTTTGATAGAAAATTACCAAATTGAACAAAATAGTATTGGATGTTTAATGTTGAGTGGGTTTCAGACGAGATGAATTGAAAGAAACATGCGTTTTAAAGTTTTGAAATATCTCTGCCATACTTACAATGAAACGAGTGTCAAATATTCTGATTAACCAATTTTGTTTTTTCTCTTGAGTTTCCACTTGAAAAAACAAAACGTTATATATTTCAGTCACAACTTGTTGACTCATCCGCGGGACGTGCAGTTGTCGGTGGTTACGAGGCATGGGAAGCCGGGTTGCCGGATTATTTGGGTGATTTTTAATTTTGGGTTTCTCTGATTTAGAGGCTTTTCGGTCATCAAAAACTCTTCTCGCGTCTTTTTTAGGTGCTGACGCCTTCGCGAACATTCAGAAGGTCATCGAGAAATCACTCAAAGGCGAATAAATCTGACGACGAATGAGTGAGCAATCCAAAATATCGGCAAACAAAACGACACATTCTTTCACTTGACCAAGTTTAAACCTTTCTGCTCGTCGTTGTTTCTTACCGATGCAATCTCTAAGTCCCCCCGTCGTGTTACTACACAAAGTTCCATTTGACCTAGTCTCTCACCGTCTCACCTTCTTTCATTAATTCTCAGTTTCATCGCTTAATTGGACAAATATAAGTTAATTAAAATGTTAATTGTTACTGACTTAATAAAGAGAATAATAACTTTTTTGTTTCTGATAAGTGTCAATTGGATGGTTTCAATCTATTAATATTTTCAACAGTCGAAAACGTCACTCACATTTGTGTGTTGAAGTTATGCCGACTTTGGATCAGCAACCGCAAGAAGGGAAAAACGCATTGCTGGAGGGCACGTCGACATCGGAAGTGATTGAGGGTCAGCGTAGGTCACTGGCGGAATGCACGCGGAAATTGGTTCGATCTCCGAGTGAGAAGGCCGCAAAAAGAATTCTCTCGTTGAGGTAAATTGGCCATCAAATTCAATTTGACCGCTTTTAGCATTGATTTGGCCACGCATTATGCCGATGAGCTCCTCAACAACTTCGAGCAGAGTTACCGAACGAATGCTGAACAAGAACTTTGGAAAGTTTGCTTCTATTCTTCGGTTGAGGCTTTGAGAAAGCAAAGCGGAAGTGCAGGGCCTCATTCCGCGGTATTCCGCCAATATCTCCTTGATTTAGTTGAACAGGTCCTGTCTAAAGTTTTTAAGTTTTAAAATTAGTGGGAGGTTTGGACAATTTACAGGCAATCGAATTTTATGGGAAACTGTTGGATAAATATGAGCAAAGATTCGGGGTGAATTTCTCGTCCTTTTCCCGATGGCCGTCCAATGAGAACGGATTTCCGTCCGAAGGTTTGGCCGAGTGCTGTGTTTCCAACTCGGAACAGCCCGTCCATGACACAAACGTTTTGCGCTTCGGCTCAGCGACACATAATTTATTTGGGGGATTTGCATCGTTACAAAGTGCAGAATCAGGAGGGAGTGCTGAAGGACTTTTCAAAGGCACGAAGGTGGGCTGTCGAATTGGACGAAAATTTGAATTTTTTGTACCCTTTTTCATTCTCAGAGAGTATTTACGCGCGAACAGTTTGGAGCCGTTGAATGGCCATCCGTTAAATCAACTCGCGGTCATCGCCTGCTACGAAGTACAAATGGGCGGGCAATTGATTTTCTCATTTTTTGGCGAATTCGTAAATAATTAACTCCGGAAATTATGGATAATTTGCTGAAGAAAGTGTGTAGGGATAAATCAAATCACTTTTTACAGAAAGCACCGGTGGAAATGTTATTTTGGTACGTCCGCGCCCTTTCTGTCCGAGTCCCTTTTGAGTCGGCGCGCGACTCAATTGAAATTGTGCTGAACAATTTCCGAGGCCCGGTGAGAGAGAGAATGTTTTCTTTTTATTAAATTTGTAACATCCAAAAAACGAATCAGACAAACTTTTTTGTTTTAAGGCTTCCAACTTTGAGCGGTGGGTTTGGGAACAAAAGGAGAGCAAAGAGAACGGAGTGCGCGAGGCTCGTAACAAAGTCCCCCCGAAAGGGCCAATTCCGAATGGGGAGAAGTCGGGCGGCGGAGTTCGGCCACGCAGCAAATATATTCGGGAGGTTTGGATTCGGCCGAACGAAGAAGCGGCGGACAAAGGCTGTGGAGGAGAGGCCAATGCTAACGAAAGGGAAGGCGTTCTGTGTGAAGTCGCGGCGACAAAAGGAAGCGAACGAGGGAATTGAGCGAATGTTCGTTGGAGAACAGGCGAAGAAGGTGAGTAAACTTGCATCCAATTGGTCATGGTAGGCCATCGACCAGCCATCACACCAATCAAAATGCGAAATAAAAAAGATGAAAAAAGATCTTACGGTTGGCATGACATTTTTGACCGTCTGTGATCCTTTTTTAAAAACTCTTATTATTTTTTCTATGGTTTTCAACCGTTCAGACACAAAAGCAGGCCGTCCAGCACATTCTGAACACGGCCGGGATTTTGATCTCAAACATTGGGACGGAACAGTTCAAACGCAGTTCCGAGTTGCTGCTAATGGAATTGGCCGCGTTCATTGCCACCGATACAATTTTACTGTCTCCGCTAAAAATTTTGGAGATTATGCTCATTTTTGCTTTTCCGGTGCACAGCGCAAAGACAGGTTTTAAGTCCAATAAAAATGATGCCAATAATTAAATTTGAAGGTGCGTCACAAGCGCTTATTTCTGAACAAAAACGGACGGCGAATTTCCGTCATTTTGGATATATTGGAGCGTTTTCTGGAAGTTATCTGCGTCGATATTGACAAAATTGGTCTCTTTCTGCTCACAGGAAAATTGAGTAAAAAGGTACTTTTTTTTTGGATCGAATTTTTTGCGTTTACATTTAATTTATAATATTTTTCAGTTTTCCCGTGTTCTCCCATCGCTGTGTTTTGCTTTGAATTGGCTTTGTGCTCAGCAATCCCTTCAGCCCGAGTTTTCTTCCCAAATGCCTTCCAACGACAAATTTTGGTATTTGTTTTCAATGCTCTGCAACAATTTGGAAAAGCTGCGCGAAAATGGCGAACTCCTTGAATGTTCTGTGGAACACACGAGACAACACGGTCGGTGAATTAGGTATTGGTCGTTGATGAACCATTCTAAACAGTTCCACGCGTTGATGAACCATTCTAAATATTTATAAAATATTTTCAGAGTGCACCAACGCAATTCTGCCCGAGTTGGTCGTTGCTTCGCCCTTCTTTAAAGTCCATCCTAAGTATCCGAGCATAATCTGCTTCCATTCGTTGACCGATGAAAATGCAACAGATTTTGTGGGGATTATTGTCTAAAAATTTTATTTGTCGAATTTATTTAGCAATTTTTGGCAGTCCATGCCCGATTCGGACTACTTTTGTTCATGGGGAAACGTCTCGCAACCGATGAAAGCTTTGCTCCGTTAGTTTTTGGACTGAATGGGTTCGAGAATGTCTCTTGTGGTTAGTTTTATAAACATAAGAAAACGACGAAAATTTATTGATTTCTTTTTTAGTGAAAACCCCATTGGAATCGACCGTGAATTTGGCGGGCGAAGACGTCAACGGCGGTTCGTTAACAGAAGTGGCAATGGACTCGCTGAGCATGTCGTCGTCCTTTGAGCATTCGACGGTGGATGAAAGCGAGTTGAAAAAGGTGGCGGACTAAAGTTTAGCATTCCGTGCCATCATCCTTCAACCCCCTTCCCCCACAATTTTCCTCAATTTAATCCGTCATTGCTATTTTTTATTAGTCACTTTTACTTTTCTTATTACTATTCTTTTCTTTCGTCCAATTCTCTCACCAAATGTCCGTTGACCGTGCCAATATTTAAGGCGGGGATAAAGCATTGACTTAATCATTGTCCTTTTATTGCAGAAACTCCTCTTGGATGAGCAGAGTTCATTTACGCACCATTGGATAATCGAAATCCGACCCAAATATTTGGGTATCAATTACTGATATTTTCATTAAACAAAGCGTTTTTTGTCCTTTCAAAAACAAAATGGCTCTCCGACATCCTTTCCCCTTTCTCAGTTCCCGACACAAACACTTTCATCGATCATTTGGGCCATATTCAGCGACTTGTCCAATCCGACAAATTCACTGTCCTCGTCCCGACCATTGGTAAGAGAATGCCATCATAGTCGCGTAATTCAAACGACATTCGGTTTCCTGATTCTTCCCCTTAATGAATAAGCTGGGTTTACTTTCTCATTGATATTATTGTATTTATTCTGTCATTTATTGATGTCACTAAGTGACCGATGAGCTGAGCAGTCTTGCCATGGGCACTCCCATCCCCACGGGCTCGACACTTTTGTCGCGGGAATTGCTGGCTCCCGAGGGGTCAAAAGCGGCCGTTGTGATGCAAAGGGCCAAATCAGCAATGGAATGGCTTCGGGAAATGGCGAACAGTCGAGTTGGACGTATTAGCTCGGCAACAGCGAGCGGGAACGTTCTAGCACAAGTTGACGTTCGCCACTGACGGGTCTACGGAACAGCTCAAAAAAGTGGGTGGGTCAACTGCTAAGTTGTTGGGTTAGTGATGAATTTATTTGGGGTTGGGCTAGTCAAATGTTGGAGAAAATAAGTACGACATTCATTCAGCGATCCAACGACGATTTGATCCTTTCCGTCTGTATATGTTTATGCGATAAATTGGGGCGTGCTGGGAGTACCGCGTCGTCGTCGTGCATATCGCCGGAAAGCACAACGCTGGAGAGAACGGTGGTGTTGCTGACGGAGGTAAACGGGAAAGTGAAAGGCTGATTCTGATTCATGCAGTTTTTAGGACCGCGGATTGAGTGCAAAAGCGGAGGCGGAAAAGGTCCCCGTGCGAACAATGCAAAGTTTTGTCCGATGGGCACTTATGCCGGAAGGGCCAACAAAACGGAAGAAAGGAGGGACCGGGGGAAGGGGGATGACCGGATAAACGCCGCGCGACACGTCGACTGAACGGACGGAGCCGGAAGCAAACGAACGGAGGACAAGAGAGAAAGAAGCGTGCGGAAGTGAGCCGCGACGTTGAAAAACCGTTGGCTTAGCCATGGCCGAACCAATTAATGCATTGCATAAGCATATATTCACTTCACATTTGTTCATTATTAACATTGCACTTTGGAACGTTGTTTTGTACCTCCTCTTCTCTTCGTCCGATTATCTCATCACAATGATACCTCCCTCTCCCCCCCCTCCCCTTCCACCCACCCACCCATCGGTGTTCATTCACATCTTTCGTCCACTCACTCACTCACTCATCCTCAATTTTTATCTCAAGTTTCGCCATCTGACATCAGTTTATCCGTTGATCGATTGAGATCCTTCCATTTGGCCAAATTTGAAGAGCATTTTGCAAAGATTTTGTCGTTTTGGAGGCAATTGGTCCGTTAACTATAAAGGACTCAGTAAATGTGCTTGGGGGAATATGTGTAAGTGAACTCGAGGGCGGGAAGAAGGAAGTGAGAGGTGGAGAAGAGATGGACAGCAGACATCCCCATCCATTCATCCCCGACTTGTTGGTCAGCTGGCAGGCCAATTTTTCCAAACAAATTAGATGGATTGGTGATTCGCTTTTAGAGGCTTGCCCTTAATCCCGATCATCCCAAAGTCCGGCCTCAGGGGTACTTCGATCTCTCCCATAAAGCATTTCTATTCGCAAATTCTCCAAAATTCCATCCTCCCGGCTCTCCAATGGATGCAAATGCTTGGACATTGGTGGAGGGTGAAAGTGCCGAGGAGGAGGAGGGTACGCCACACATTGGGCAGGCATTGATCGGTATCGTTGACGGTTACGGAAAACGGATGAGCAGTGTCGGAATTGGTGGGACAAGCCATTCCGGGTCGTCCGCCAAGGGCGCTGGTTCGGATGTGAGTGCGGCAAACTTGAAGGTTCAGCTGCAGGGTTTTCAGATACTGCTCGAAGAGTTGGACGAGTTGCGGCGGTCAGATAGCGAGCACAGGGAAATGTCAATTGAGAGGATGAAGAAACGACTGAGTCGGAGCAAGTATGGAATCTTTAGGGAGGGCATTTGACGGCCCGGGCGGGATCTCGATCTCGGTTGCAGCAAAACCCGGGATTCGTGATCGGGATCCCGGCAAATTCCGGGTCGGGATCTCGATCCCGTCGGCACTATCCAAAAGCTCCTCACTCCGATTTGAATGGGTCACTCACTGTATCTGTCGTTAAGATCGCCCGCCATTGATTCCATACGACAATTCGGCAAACTTGTCCTTGACAAAATGAAACGGCGACGAAGTGAACCCCTCCAATCGCTTTCCCGGACGAGGGAATTGTTGCCATTTCCGCTGGAGAAATTGTGCCGACGTCCCGAAGGAATTTGAACAGAAAAAGCCTAAAATGAGGACAGCCGAAGTGTTGGGGAGGCAGCAGCAAATTGTGAGCGTTCAGCTGCTGCACGGAGGGGAAAGGAGGGCAAGGACGAAAGAAAGATGGTCGGTGGGGCGATAATGTTCAGCAGTTGAGCTGTTCGAGTCAATTTTGATCAAATTCTTTGAAAAGAAATGATCCAACTTTTTTTTGGTGAAAGATTATGAGAAAGTTGCGCAACCAAAGTATGCCGCGGCACCACAATAATCCAACCGTTCGTTTAGTGCGCATCTCTTCAACCCAACGGACGAATCTCATTTAGCGGACGCTCTGTCCGGCTCAGAGGCGCCCCTTCGGTAAGTCATTCAAAAAGAAAACGCCGGAGGCGGAAGTGCCCGTCTTTTTTGCCGTCCATATTTTGTCTAAGAATCTTTGCCGTAGTAGGCAATACGTTTACGACCCGTACTGTCCGGTGCACGGCTCGCGTCGAAGAATGCGGCACGGAAAGCGCACTCAGAAACGACTGATGGACATGCACTCCTTTTTGGCCTCAGTGGACACGACGGACGAGGACGTGGACGAGAAGTTGAACCCGTACTTGGGAAGGTATTGCGGCGATTGATGTAAATTGTTGTTCAGCTTCGCTCAACCATCACAATTATTTGATTTTAATTAACAGTCAGGGAATTTTGGCCAAACAGTTTCGCAAGGAACGAAGGGCCATTCTTCGGGAAATGGAGGGACCCAAACTGAAGAAAATGAAGTGGAAAATCGGAACCGATTTGCTCGTAATTTCTCTCGCGTTTCTCTTCCTCTTCACCGGCTTCAACGGGCTCCAAACACTTCAGACGGCCATCAACGGCGACATGGGCGCCGACTCACTTTGGTCAGTCATTATCGATTTGGATTGATCGATTGATCACTTTATGTCAGCGTGCTTTATCTGTGCATGGCCATCTCCTCCCTCTTTGTGCCGCCGTTCATTCTCAAGCGGCTCGGCTGCAAACGCACATTGGTGATCGGCATTGGCATCCACGTCCTCTACTTTGCTGCTAACTTCATTCCCCGGTGATTTGAAGCCCAAATTCCATTCAGCCATTACTCGTTGATCCACTTCCATTCAGCTATTACTCGTTGATCCCCACTTCCATTCAGCTATTACTCGTTGATCCCCACTTCCATCGTTGCCGGTATGGCCGCAAGTTGTGTTTGGGCGTCTAAATGTGTGTACATCACCGAAAGTGCCATCAAATACGCTAAACTAAACGTGGAGTCTACCGGAGTCGTCATCCCACGGCATTGTTCAATTCGAATTTGAAATAATAATTAAATTACAGATTCTTCGGCTATTTCTTCATGTTTTACCACATGGTTTAAGAATATTTGTGACTTATTAAAGAATTGGGGTTCAGGGTCAAGTTCTTGGTAATGTTCTGTCCTCGCTGATCCTCGGAAGTGCCATTGAGCGTTTTGAACCCGAAGACCGGGTGGACTATACGTAAGCGAATTGAAAAGTTTTAGTCGGTCGGACATTGTGCCAATGCCAACAGATGTGGCCACAGTTTTCTCGTCCAGAACCTTTCGGAGAGGGCCCAACGGAATTTGTCCCCCCCGCCCCGTCTCGCCTTTTTGGCCGTCGTTGGCATCGATTTATGCTGTGCCATTGTCGCTTGCGTGACGGTGAAATTGTTTCTGAATCCGCTGCAAAAGCAAACGACAACGGCCAGCGGCAAGGGAATTCCGCCGTCGTCACGCGACCCAACAAAATTTTCGACGCCAATTTTCCGTCTGACGCTCAGAAACTTGCGCAGGCCGAAATCGGATTTGCTTATTCCGCTGACCATTTTCAACGGCATCGAACAAGCCTTTGCCGTTGGACTGTACACAAAGGTACGGTATGAGACAAACAAAACGGCCAAATCAATCAGCAGATGGGCCGAAATTTTTGAATGGGATTTTTGAAAGATTTTTATCCAACCATTAGCTATTAAGTATTTATTCTTCCAGGCTTACGTCGGGTGTGGACTCGGCATCAGCGAGATCGGCTTCGTAATGACGTCATTTGGAGTTGCGGACGCAATTTGCAGGTTTTCTCGACTCGCCCATTCGCCGTTAAATTTGTTCAGTCTCGTGTTCGGCCCTCTGATCAAACTGTTCGGTCGGATGCCGCTTTTGATGTTTGGTGCCGTGATCAACTTGCTAATGATCATTACTCTGATGGTCGGCTCCCCTTTTCCCCCTTCTTTTCCTGTCGTTTTCCTTTTGTCGCAGATTTGGGTTGTTAATCCCGGCGACCGGACTTTGTTTAACGCCGTTGCCGGCGTTTGGGGAATGGCCGACGGTGTGTGGAATACGCAGCTAAACGGTGGCTGCTTTTTTAGGGGGGTATTTGGAGGGGGGGGGGGCGACAGACATTTCATTCCTTAGCCCCTGGCAGGGGAGTTCAAACTAAGGTAAAGCGGGATCGGGATTTTAAAGAAAATCGGGATTGGGATTAGCCGGGATTTAAATCCGTGATAGGGATAAATTTAGTTATATCGGGGCCCCGGACTTCTGGTCCCGATCCCGACTACCGGGATCGACTAAGCGGGATCGGAATTTTGAAAACGGAGTAATCCCTCCCAATCCCGACCGGGATCCATTCCGATTCCGATTCCACTTTATCTTACAAATTAGTTTGGATTTTAAAGGGTTTTGGGTGGCTTTGCTGGGCCCTGGCCGTGACCAATTGGAGGTGGCTTTCGCCAATTATCGCTTTTGGATGTCCTTTGGCCTCGCGCTCGGCTTCTTCCTCATTCGGTCGACTTCCATCGACACTTTCCTCCTAATCGCCTTTGCCTTTCTCCTAATGGGCATTCTTGGCTATTTCCTCGTCGAATTGTTCGAAATAATTGCGGTATTTTTTGTTGAAAAATTCGAATTGGCCCTAACGAAAATGTTCAGATGAAATTGGAGTTGGAGGAGAGAACAAAGGAAGCGGTAAAGATTGAAGAAGAAAACGCAGAGGTGGAAGGGAGGCGAGAGAAGGAAAAAGGGAAGGAGGAAAAGGAATAGAGGAGAAGAAGGAGTGACAAAAGGGAAAGAAGGAATAACAAAACGGACCCTCGAGGGGAGGAAAGGAGAAATTCGAAGCCGATCTCTTTTATTTGATGTTTGTAACAGCAAATTCCCCAAATTCCTCCAATTTATGCCACCGTATCCATTTCCTCTCCCACTATTTTGGTCACGCCAACGGCACAAGAAGTATTCGTTAATGGCATTTGCACGGCCATCGCTCCATTGTACTTTTGTATGTACCCAACCCGCCCGCCCCCCCCCCGCACATTCATCAAATCCATCCCCCCCCCCCCTCCTCCCCCCCCCCCCCCCCCGCCATTCCATGAATAATTCTGTGCAAAGTGTCGTCCACCAATTGTTATGTAACGCCTAAAAGTGTAAATTCAACGCCCAAAATGCCAAACACTTTTTAAAGCTTTCACAGCTCAAATAAACACTTTCACCGGAGGGGGAGGGGGGGGGGGCGGCGGCGGTTTCTTCCGTTTGTTTGGGTGGTCTTAAACAAATTGTGAAAATGAAAGGTGAATCTTTAAATGGACAAACTTCTCCCATAGCCCCTCCCTCCCATTCTTCCCACCCGTCTCACTTTCGTTTGCCTATGGCCCTTTCCATTAATGAGATTAATAATGAGCCCCCCCCCCCTCCCCCCATTTTGCCCTTAGGGAAGTCTTGCACCCAAAAAAGCTTTGTTTGCCTTTCCGTCCGGTCTTTTGCTGTTTGTTTGTATTGCCGTGACGGACAGACAATTAATTCCCTCTTATTGTTTGTTGTTAGAGGGGGAAGAAGTTTTATTCGACAGAACGATCGCGTGGGCCCATTCAATTTCAACGGAATTAAATTTGCCAAAATGTCTTCTCGGCACCCTTTTTTTCGGCCAATTCCTCTCCGCCCACCGCCCGCCTCCCGACCTCTTCGTCGTCGTCGTCATATTCTTCCTCCTCCCTTCCCCTCTTCTTTCGCTTTCCTCTCGAACTTCCGTCGAACGCTCGCAACTTCTTGCGAGAAGACATGCAGCAATTAGCAGGTCAGCAACTTCCTCTAAATGTTGGAAATGCCGGCCGAGGAGTACCTCCCAACGCGTAATAATGGTACTTCGAAATTGAACAGTTTGGCGGGTCGGAAAGAATTGCAGCAATTTTGGCCATCGCCGCCGCCGCCGCCTACAATCAGTGCCAATAAATCCAACGGCACAATCGTCCAATGCTTCATCAAATTCCCCCTTAAACTCATTGGAGGAGGAGCAGAACATAATCCAACGGCTGCTGCACAGTGAGAACAACGCGGCCAAAGAGCTTTACGGTGGGAGAATGCCAATTGGACTGAAAGCTTTCGATTAGATTGGAGGGTCAGACCCCGCGGCACAATGGACGCCCTTCGGGGAAATCATTGGAGCGGCGACTTCGAAATGCCGGTGATGGTGGACGTGAATATGTACCTGAGGTGAGAGACGACTTATGGGCTTTTGCACGGGATAGATCAGCTTACACAAATATTTATGTAGTAATGAGGAATGATGCAACCTAATCAGTGAGCTTTGATCAGATTCTTTCCAATTACGGACGTTCACGGAGGTACAAAATGTGAAAATAAATTTGTTTTAAGGTCCATTTCGAAGGTTGACGACGTAAGTCCCCCAAGTGAATAAGTCGCAGAAAGTGTTGGTTCTGTTAAGGTCAACATGGAGTTCACCATGTGAGGAGGAGGGGGGGGGGGGGAAGAATGTTTCTGTCAAATTGACCCCCCCCCCCCCAAAAAAAAGGCACTTCACTTTCCGTCAGGAATGGACGGACGAGCGTCTGTTCTTTCACAGCAACTCTCTGGTGCGTGTTTTTAAATTTAAAAACTGTTAAAATATTCGCTTTTGCCGTTTAGGCTTACATTGTGCTGATTTCCAGCGAATATTCGCAACGCATTTTCCTTCCCGACACATTCTTTCAGGTTTCTCTGTGTCTATGGCAACAATAGCAATGATCGGAGTTTTTGGAGACTTAATAAAATAAAGGCTCTTGACCATTCCTACCATTTACATAAAAGCCATTGAACAGAACGAAAAGGACGGCAAGAAGCACGACGTTGACAAGCCGAACGTGTTCATTCGGGTGTACAACGGAACCGGACGCGTGCTGTATTCGAGTCGAATGACGCTGACATTGTCCTGTCCCATGCATTTGGTCCGTACCGTCCTCAGAAATCCAATGATCGTTCGGATGGATGATCGACGGGGATGATCAATGTTTTGTTTGTTCCCTGAAGCTTGCCTTGTTCCAGCAAGCGTACCCTCTCGACACCCAAACCTGCTTCATTGACTATGCCAGCTACGCTTACACCACCAAGGACCTCGAGTACAGGTGGAAAGCTGACGATCCGATTCAAATTAAGCACGGGATGCGCCAAAGTCTGCCCTCCTTTGTGCTTTCAGCAGTGACCACGGCAAATTGCACTTCGGTCACAAATACAGGTCCGCGTTCTGATTGATTGATTGATTAATTCTGATTTGATTGATTAATTCTGATTGATTGATTGATTGATTAATTCTGATTGATTGATTGATTAATTCTGATTGATTGATTGATTGATTGATTGATTGATTAATTCTGATTGATTGATTGATTAATTAATTCTGATTGATTGATTGATTAATTCTGATTGATTGATTGATTAATTAATTCTGATTGATTGATTGATTAATTAATTCTGATTGATTGATTGATTAATTCTGATTGATTGATTGATTAATTAATTCTGATTGATTGATTGATTAATTCTGATTGATTGATTGATTAATTAATTCTGATTGATTGATTGATTAATTCTGATTGATTGATTGATTAATTAATTCTGATTGATTGATTGATTAATTCTGATTGATTGATTAATTCTGATTGATTGATTAATTCGGTCAAATCATTTGATTCAAACATTAAACATTAAACAATGCCAATTGAAAGAAAACTGATCGCATGTGAAAGAAAGTGCAGCTGATCAATTCCCCCTCCCGCCCTCCCTCAGGCACTTACAGCTGTCTGCGCACAATTATTCGTCTGAGGCGCGAGTTTAGCTATTACCTGCTCCAATTGTACTAAATAATAAAATAAACGAATCGATTCGTCGTTCGCTTTTTCTTCATCAGATACGTGCCCAGCTTCATGCTGGTCGCCGTGTCCACCGTCAGTTTTTGGCTGGACAAAGACTCGGTCCCGGCGAGAATCACTCTCGGTCCAAACAAAGAAAAATAATCGTTTAAGAAATCTCATTAATAAAGTCGCTGATTTTGATTTAGGCACGACTGTGTTGCTCACTGTCACAACGATGGTTTTGGCTGCCTTCTTTTTCAGTTTGTCCGTTCAACCGAATTTTTAAGGCTTCCGGCATAAATGCCAAACTTCCGCCCGTCAGTTACACAAAAGTATGTGGCTTTAACCAGGGATAGGATTTTTGATTAAAAAATAAAATTATGAAAATGCGAAGCCCTGGCATAAATCCATAAATCCGGTTAGGATGTCCAACACTTCCCCCCACCCCCCAAAGAGTGTGGACATTTGGATCGGAGTGTGCACCGGCTTCATCTTCGGTCTTTATTTGATGTGCTCTTAATGCTATCTGTCCGCTTTATGTTAGCCGCTCTTTTGGAATTCTCTCTGGTCAATTGGGCCGCTCGGAAGGAAGCGTCGTCGATGGCCAAAAGCAACCGGAGGAAGACCAACCCGCTCCTATCAGCCATGTACACATTCGCAAGCCCCCTAATGATTAATTAGTATCGCTGATGGAGCAATAATCTCCCCCCCCCCCTCCCCCTCCCCTCACCATCACACATTTCTCCTCCATTTTAGTCACCACCATCGGGAACACCAGCGGCGGCTTTCAGTGATGGACCCGGCCGTCTTCGGCACTCTTCAACAGTTCCAGCTCGGCATCCGCTTTCAGCACATCCAAGTTTAAACGGCACTTTTTGGGGGTTGGACTGATTGAGCAGATATCCATAGGGAGGCGGACATCATGAATCGACTTCGACACCTATCAGGGCTGAGCGGCTGGTGGTATGCGTAGTAAAGATTTTGGGATTTTCCCCGTTTCCGAAGGGTTACTCTCAAAGCCAACCCGACACTCACTCAGAATTTGAAAAACATTGCCATTCAATCAAAGGCGTGAGCTGTGGACGCTCCGCTACCGGGAGAAGAGCCGTCGGATTGACCTGCTCGCCCGCGTCCTCTTCCCGCTGTTCTTCGTCATTTTCAATATTATCGTGCGCCCCCCCCCTCCCCCCCCTTTGGTCAGTCCGTCCGATCACTCTGTCCCCTTTCAGTACTGGACTTGCTATTTACGGCCTTATCTGGCGGAGGAGGTGGAGGGATATATTGCCGGAGAGAAAGCCATTGAAGGCACAAATTGACGGGAAAGACCGCAGTCATTCATTGACCATCATCATCTCATAACATTGATCATTTCATAGTGTTTCTGACCAAAGTTGAAAGTTATACGAACGAATTGGCCCAAATGTTTCGAATATCGCATTTGAAAAACACCGGCGGATTTTGGATCATCCGTTACAAGCCGCTGATTGGGACTTGAGAGCGAACATTTCTTATCTGTAAAAAGAGTTAAATATTGTCAAATTATCAGCTTTTTGAATTAATTTGGCAAAATTTAATAAGCCCAAAAATAAATTGGCGGGCGACTGATCGGAATGTATTGCAAGAAAAACGGGTCGCGTCATAATTCTCTTGCGAAAAAGGGAATTTTTTGGACACAAATATTTAGGTGTGGTGTTTGTTTATTAATTAAACCAAAATGGACATTCCTTCCTGCAATTAGAATTAAATCGTTCTCAACGTCACTCACTCCGCCCGTCCAAAGTTTGGCGAAACATTCGGCCAAACGCATTCCTTCCCCAATTATTTTTAAGATGGGTTCTTTGCACTCTTCGCACTGTAATTGGAAGGGATGTG
The DNA here is from genome assembly GCA_020449905.1 of Globodera pallida. Lineage (NCBI taxonomy): Eukaryota > Metazoa > Nematoda > Chromadorea > Rhabditida > Heteroderidae > Globodera > Globodera pallida. The sequence continues at coordinate 1,125,910 of JAIXHY010000010.1, read as the reverse complement.
TTGTAAGCATTCCCTCCCCCCCCCCCCCCCCTCAAACTTTCCCCCCCCCCTCCCCCCCCCGCCCCTCGAGAGTCAATTCCCTTTGTTCCCCCCCCCCCCTTCCCCGGGGGGGCGGCCTCCCATCGCCAATTTTGTAATGAGCATGACCAAACATAAACTTAGCAACGCTATAAAAAGCCGCCCTCACCCCTTTTCTTTCTCATCCAAACGTTTGCTGCTTTTCGACGCAGTAAATTCGGCCACCCCAGCGAGGGAATGGCCGGGGTTTTCGCTTTTTTCCCAGGGGAGGGAACTTTTGTGAAAGCGTCGGACTGACTCCGCCGATCGACGGACGGTCCCCAATCGGTCGGCCGACTGATCTGTTGCCAACAAATTTCGTAATTCTGCAAAAGAGCGGAGGAGGGGGGGGGGGGGGAGTTTTTTAGGGAGGGGGGGGGGGGGGGGGGAGGAGGGGGACGGGGGCGGGGGGTGATAGGGTCGGCGACATCGGCGAAAGGTTTGGCCCGAGGGGATGGGGCGAGGTGGACGACATTCGACGACATTTCTTTGTTCTCTTCCCGAAAAGGGGCCAACACGCAACTCCCCCCCCCCCCCTCTCCCCCCCCCCCCTCTCCCCCCCCCCCTCCCCCTCAACCCCCCAACTGGATTCATTCCATCACATTAAGACCAATTAGAAAAGTTCGGGTCGAGAACGCCCCGGGGCGGCTTTAAACTTCGACGGGCGGGTTTAAACAGTGAAGAAGAACAATTCGACCCACTTATTCCAACTCGGCCACTTCGCCGATACGAACAACCCTTTGGGGGTAAAGATGACAGACGACGTACACTTTCCCCCCCCCCATTTCCCCCCCCCCCCCCTCCCATTAAATAAATCACTTAAAATGCCCCGTCTCAGTCCTAAACATTTTAATGTCTAAAACAAAAGTCTCAATTTGACTTTTTATCTTTATAATAAAATGTTGTTTTTGTTAACCAATCGGAGTATTTGTCGACAGCAACTTTCACTCTCATCTGCCGAACTTTCCAACTTTTACTTTTTTGCCTCCCCCCGCCCCCACCCCCGCGGCCATCAAAACGAACAAATCGGAATAAGAAATGAAGTTGGATTGGAAGTGAAGGGCGTACCCTTCCACAGCATTTTGGTTTAATCACTTCCTCCTCCCATAAATCATCTTCACATCACATCGTCGTCATTATTCGTCGTGACTTCAACCGCCGCCCAATTCCGCTGACCTTCGTCCATCCCCCCCCCCCTCCCCCCCCCCTTTTGTGATCACTTTCACATAAATTTTTTGCGAGAGTCCCCGTCGATTGGGGCAGGCCGAGCGCGAGTGAGTGAGTAGCCCACCCCTCTCATGTGAAAATTCCAACCGATTTTTTCTGACTCTTCCAAAACTTGAAAATTGAGGTCGAGGACAATTAGGCGCCGAACATCAGCAGATGGAAAAGGAAAAAAATTTTGATTGGCTGATCAAATTTGAGAAAAATTTAGTCCCGAGTTGGCTGTTTTATTTGTCACCCATCAGAAATAGTCTGATCAGTCCGTTTAAGGACGGACGTCACATTGGTTTTTGACTTTACTCACGAAACTGACTTTGAGTCTTTAAATGTATTGTCCCGCCGGCACTTTCTTCGAAGCCAAGACTTGGAAGGAGCGAGTCTCGAGAGTCTTGACGCTTTCTTCATTTGTACATGCCACTTCTCCCTGAAGAAGAGTGATCACCTCCACTTTTTAACGGGTGATCGCCCCTTTGATCTCTACTCCAAATTGCAAAAGGAGCAAAGACTTTCAATTACCCAATGAAGTGGGGGGGGGGGGGGGGGGGGGGGGGAGGTTGTGGCGATGTTGTTTTACCCATCAGCAGGCTGAAGAGACTGACCTCCACCCCACAAATTTAGTCCAAAACATTTAATCCTATCCAAATTATAAATTTTGTGGTTTAAAATCATCCGAAAAAAACCATTTTCAACTGAACACAGTGAGTCAGTCCCTCTCAACATTCCCAATCACAACTTTCAGAATCTCGAAGAGGAAAAATTTAAGAAAAAAGGTGTTTATCTGATGCTTCTCATCCGAAGGGTTTTTGCTGTTGGCATAAGCAATTCCCCCCCCCCCCCCAACGATTACCTCATCATCGCAACCCCCCCCCCCCCCAATTTTCCCTCTCCGATGGTCTCCCCGCCCCACAACCTTAGCCAACGATTGCTTCATCAACACCTTCCAACAGCCCTCTCATCAGCTCTTCCGAATGATCTGCTTGCTCTCAATGGTTGCTTTATCCCCCGCCCCGCCCCGCCCTCCCGCGTTCCGTTCCACTTCGTCAATTTTCACACCCACACGCATTGTCCCCCCCCCCCCCTCTCCCCCCCTCGGCCATCATCTCCCCCCCCCCCCGCCTCCTCCGATTGCTCCGTCCCTTCCTCATCCGCTTCCTTCCCTCTCTCATCCGCCGGACCCCCCCCCCCCCCAAAACTTCTTCCCTCCCCCCCCCCCAAACCGCCGACACTTACCACCCAACCCAACAATCGATCATCATATCCCATTGAGAAGGCACTGAGGAACAAAAGCCGCGCAACAACAACAATAACAATAAATAATAATAGAATAATATCAGCAAACAGCCAACGGGACAACCAATCAGCAGAAGAAAAGAAATCGGGGGACTGATCAGCCGAAAGAGGGAGCACAGACAGTCAGAGAACGAACGGACAGAGAGCAAAAAGCTTCTTCAAAACGAGGCACTAATGGTGGCCAAGTGGACGTTTTCATCAGACGATACGGGCCAAAGGTAAGAAGCAGCGCCCAATTGGGAGGGATCGCTTCCGCAACTTTTCTCCCCCCCCCCCCGCAGTCGTCGCTTCGGCTTCAACTCGTCCCTCTCCCGTCGACGGAGAAGGACAAATGCCCCGAAACTGTTGTTGGCGGTGTTCGCCGTCGCCTTCGCCCTCCTCGACGGTTTCATATACTCCCCAAAATGTTCACATTTCAATTTAAGTTTGTAACGCCCAATTGGCCTCTCCGACGACGCGAAACTTCCGTTGTTTTTCCAACGGATGCTGTGACCAACACGGTGAGTTCGGATGTTGACATGGACAGTTTCAGGCCTCTCTCACCCTCCACAGAATGGTGTCGCTTCTGGGCATCCATTGGAGAATGCCAATCCAACGCGGACTGGATGGCACTGAATTGTCAGTTGGCCTGTTCCACATGCTCCCGACCCAATTTCCCGTCGGCCCCTCCGCCTCGCCCGCCGCCGCCGCCACCACCGGCGCCGGCACCGGCACCGGCACCGGCACCGATTCGACCATTTAGCGCAGAAGTGACCACAACGATGGCAACCACGCAACCGCCGAGGACGTCGGCGGAAAGGAAAAATACGGTCAGAAAACGAAAATCGATCCAAGCGACGGGAAAAGCCGACATTGTCAGGGTCCGATTGCGGGTTCTTGTGATGAGATCTCGAGGAATCCGTCCACCGCCGCTGATCAGCTGATCAAGTCGGGGCTGCTGAATCCGATCGAGGACTCTCGCCAAAGTTTGTCTTTGGACGACATCACCAGGGCGGTCAGCTCCGGCTGTGTTCCTGAGGTTGTGAAGATTCTGTGACCAAGTGGAGTTGTTCAACCCGTTCAGACAAGCACCGGGGACTGCTCACGCTCGCTGTGCTATCATTTGTCCTTCCGCTCCATGGATGGAGTGTGCAACAATCTTCGGAGACCCGTGCTGGGAGCTTCCTTCCGTCCATATTTGAGGTGCTTTGGAGAATCACAACATTTTGCGATTGGCCAAATCAGAAGTTTAAAGAGGGGGGGGGGGGGGGGGGGGGGGGTCATTAACAAAAACCTTTTTTGAAGTCGGAGGGTCTCTCGACTCTCTCTGAATGGCGTTCTGATTGATGCGTATTTCAGACATTTGCCGTCCGAATATGCCAACGGATTCTCAGAGCCAGCGAGTCAGTCTTTTATGATTTAATTATGTTTTAAATTATGCGCTATTTCATTTTGCCAGGCGCGAGGAGACCGACCGCTCGCGAGGCGTCCCGTCAGCTTTTGGCAAGTGCCCAAGTCGTCTCGCACGATCAGATCAACTCCATACTGATGCAGTGGGGACAGTTCATCTCACATGACATGGCCAGAACGGTCAGTGAATGTTAAGGCGGGTAGATTATTCTGTTGGAGTTGACTTGTAAGACTTCCCACCCATTATGCATTTGATTGATTCTCTTTGATCCATTCCAACTCAACAGACTCTCCAACCGACCGTCACATGCGTCACATGCGACCCGATCCCCAGCAAATGTGTGCCAGTGCCTATTTCTGATCAGGACACCAATTCAATGTGATTTATAGCTGGCCGAGACCAAATTACCCAATCATTGCACGTTATGTCCATGTCAGGTTCCGCCAGAAGGGCTGCCTGAAGATCTCCAGGTCGGCCCCCGTTTGTGGGACCGGGGTTCCGGGAAAGCCTCGAGAGCAGCTCAACGAGAACACCGCCTTTGTGGACGGGTCGCAAATTTACGGCTCTTCCTCCAAGGATCTGTACGTTTATAAGGGCAATTCCATCTTTTGATCAGCCTTATGCCGTCCGTCTAGATTCAAGTTCCGCGACGGCCGTACCGGCTTCCTGAAGCTGTCCCGCTTCAACAACATGATGGTTCTGCCCTTCGACGACTCGCGCTGTGCCAGTCTCAGCACTTGCACGGCGTCCTTTGTGGCCGGCGACATCCGGGCCAATCTGGTCTCTGTCCCCCCCCCCCCCCCCCCATTCTCTCCAAGGAATTTGAATGTCCCCCCTTAACCGTTCTCCCCCCCCCCCCATTCTCTCCAAAGAATTCAAATGTCCCCCCTTAACCGTTCTCCCCCCCCCCCCCCCCATTCTTTCCAAGGAATTCGAATGCCCCCCCCTTAACTGCTCCCTCCGTTTCAGTTCCTCGGCCTTTCCTCAATGCACATCATTTTCGCGCGAGAACACAACAGGTCGGTCCTTCACCCGAACAAATATTTTCGTCCTTTTACAGGGTCGCACGTTCCTTCCAGTCGATGAACTCCGGATGGAGCGGAGATCGTCTCTTCCAAGAGGCGCGCAAGATTGTTGGAGCAGAGATTCAGGCCATCCTTTACAAGGAGTTCTTGCCTCGAGTGCTCGGCTCCACCTTTGACCGACTGATCGGTCCTTACAACGGCTACGACTCCAACGTGGACCCTTCCGTTGCCAACGAGTTCACTACAGCCGCTTACCGTTTTGGACACGGAATGATTCTGGTTCTGTTAGAGAATTAAGAAGTGATTAAATACAATCACAAAACCGACTCCGAACCAATTCAGGAGCAATACTCTCGGCTGGCCGAGAATGGGCCCATCTCGGCAGGTCCTTTCCCATTTGGAGAAGGTAGGCGAACACAAACAAATCCAAACGGGCCAAATTCGTCACAATCCCCGAAGGGGTGTTCAAATCGCAAAAGCTGCTTTTCGAGGGCGGCATCGACCCGGTGTTGCGAGGCCTTTGGAGCACTGCGGTTAAGGTTCGACTTGCAGCGAATGCTGCTAATCACTGATCAGAATGTCGGACTTAAAACTAATTATCAAATAAATTACCGTGCGTTAAATTTGTTGACACATTGGGACAGCCCCCCCCCCCCCAACTTCCGATCAGAGATTATTGGAAATATTATTATTATTAAACAGTCCATCGGTTAAGAGGCCGCATCGGATGACGCCCGCCATCACCGAGCGGCTGTTCTCAACGTGCGATCATTCCTTTCCTTTTCCAATCGTCCATTTCACCTCCCATTTCAGTACGGACCTCGGCTCATTGAATATAATGCGCGGGAGGGACCACGGAATTCCCTCGTACAACAAATTGAGACGCTTTTGCGGCCTGAACTCCGTGAGCTCTTTCGATGGGCTCTCCGATCACATTACGGACCCGTCGGTTCGGAGCATTCTTTCCTCCAACTACGCCTCTCCAGGTCAGTCCAGGAGGACAAGGTAACGGATAAAGTCAGAATCCCTCTCACCCAACAGATGACATCGATTTGTACGTGGGCGGCATGGTCGAGGATCCGGTGGTTGGAGGACTGGTTGGGCCAACAATAGCGTGCATAATTGGTGACCAGTTCAAGCGGAGTCGGGATGGGGACAGGTCGGAAAGTGAAGAGCCTTTGGCACATCCTCCGCCGCTTACAGATTCTACTTCGAGAACCCGGGCGTCTTCACCGATGCTCAGGTGGCGGAGCTGAAAAAGACGAGGTGGGCAAGGCCAACTCGGCCCAATTTAACCCTTTCCCGGACAGTCTCTCCCGCGTCCTTTGCGACAACGGCGACCGCATCACCGAAGTGCCCTCGCAGGCTTTTTTGCTCCCATTCGCTGGTGGCACTTCCTCTTGCGCCTCTGTCGTCCATTTGGACCTTACAAAATGGCGAGAACAATGAAAAAGACACCTCCGACAGTTTGACAAAATTATATTCAACAGGATTGAGTTCCCAACCAATGGCAAATAAATTGCTAAATGCTCTTTATAAAAATATTCAATTTTTGTTAATTAAAAGCTTCTTCGTCTTTTCGTTTGGTCGGAACTCAAACCACCGATTTTTTGTCATTTTGTCCTCCAACCATTCATTCTCTTCTTGCCCAGTACATTCACTTAAACCCTCAAATCACCGCTTTTGTCCTCCTTTTTTTACATTTTGTTCATCAAATTTCTTTTCTTTTTTTTTGTCAATGTTTCGCCAGTTTTCATTTGTCAGCCAAAAGTCGCCATGTCCACCCACCCGTACCGTCCGTCACCTTTGCTGTACTCTTCAGATATTATACCATTCGTCCTCTTATGACATTTCATCCATACGGGTCTCGTCGTCTCCCTCTCTCTCTTTCTGTCCATCCACCATTACGTCATTTAAGTATTTGTGACATAAATTTTACTTTTTTAAACTTAACAGAAATCTAATTTGTGAGATAAGTTAAGCAGGGTCGTACATGTAATTTTTTAAAGATTTATGGAATTTTTGAAGAATTTTCCTTTAAATTTTGAATTAATCTTTGGACAGATGGCCAAATTAGTTTGACTTTTTGAATTTTCGCTTAAAAAATTGTTCATTTTTTATTCAATTTTCTAAGATTTTAGAGCAATTTTTCTTAACAAACATATCTTTAAAAAAATTTTTCCGGGAGCGCCTGTCGGCACCGCCGGATCTCCCCCATTCCAGAAACGGACCGAGATTTTTGGCAAAAACCGGGAGCGCGAAAGCCGGGGCCAACATTTTGAACGAGGATTGGGATACATTAACCATACCAATTTTCGTTACATTATAAGCATAGGGAATCGAAGATAAAAAGAACAGATTTGCTGTCACTTTTAGTCATTCCTCACAAAGGTCGCAGGCAAATAAAACAAATACCCAATCATCGCCCGATGACAAACGTGTAACCTTTTCTATGTAATTTTTGATTTGAGTGCAACAACATTTTTATACAAAAAGCGAGAAGCTTAAAAAATGGCATTTGTTTAGACACGGGGTCGACGATTTTCACGACGCGGGGTCGCAAATCCATAGGGGGGACCCTTTTGGGTTTTCTCATGCTGTTGAAAATTATGCGGAAAATTTTTTGCTGAAAAACCAAAAGGGTTCCCCCCCCCCCCCCACCCGTATAAGTTTGCGACCCCGCGTCTAAACAAGCGAATGTCGCAATTATAAATAAGGTGACTTCCTTCAAAATTGTTGCAAAAGTTTTGGTAAAAGTAAAGTTGCCCCATCCCACACGCTGATCATGAATTTTGTAGAGATACATAACGAAGTTTTCGGAGCCAACAAATTATAAGGACACATACGTGGAATTTTACTAACCAACCAATAAATATTAGTATTTAATTTTATGTTTATTTATCAGGAAGGAAATAATATTTTATTATGCCAATTAAATGGTTTTTGAAGAGCCGACAAGCTGCAAACGAAGAACTTAATTCCGATGAAAATGACGTAGCATTGAAGGGGAAAAATGGAAAAGGTAAATCACAAATTATAAAATTAGCTTCGGAATTTAAAAAACCCCGTATTTGTTGCGTTTGTACTGCTCAAAAGTTTAATGTTATTCTTTTTTGCGGAATTTAGGTGTGAATACTCCAGAAGTTGAGCCACCAACGGAACTTTCTGTAGTTGATGCTGAATCGGCGGACAGGGGTCAATGGACCGGTACAAAAATATTACCATTTTCATGAAATATGATTAAATGTTCATTGTTATTTTAATGCCTTTTGAAGTTGCTAGCATATTAGTACAAGCCTAATACTAACATTTAGGCCGATGCGATTTTCTGATGAGCATGGTTGCTTATGCTGTTGGCTTAGGTTGTAAAATTTTATTTTTAAATATTATAATTCCAACGAATTTAAGGAAACGTTTGGCGCTTTCCATATCTTTGCTTTAAAAATGGAGGAGGTTAAATTACTTATTATGCTAAATTTGAATGAAGGAAAATGTTGCCGATTTTAAAATTTATTTATTTTTAACAATTTTAATTTTGAAAAATTATTAAAAAGGTTCTTTCCTCGTTGTGTACGCGCTTTTCTTCATTCTTGCCGCAGTTCCTATAGTCATCATGGAAGCTACTGTGGGGCAATACTTGCAAAGAGGCAAAAATATTTATTTGGAATCTTTTTAATTGAGTTTAACCTTTAGGAGCTATGGAAATGTGGAAAATGTGTCCAATTTTCAAAGTTAAGTTTTATTGAAGAATTATATTTATAAGAAAAATTCAAAATTTTAATATTTAAATTTTAGGAGTTGGCATTGGCAACGTGGTGATTGCGTTTATGTGCATTTCCTATTTCTGCGTCATTGTTTCATGGGCGTTGTTTTACGTGATTTGCTCCTTCAACTCAACATTTCCATGTGATTTTTTATAAAAATTTTGATTTTAATTTTAAAATTTTCAGGGGAAACATGCGACAACCCGTGGAATGAGCTTAATTGTTACACCGGCAAAGAAAACATCTCAGCGGGAGAACTTCAGGAAATTAAAGACGTAGTCCACGCCACTATGCCAAATGGAACGCTGCTTCAGTCATCCGTGGAACAGTTTTGGGAGTAATTGGGGGGCATGAAATATTCATTTTTGTCACCCAAATCTTAAGCCCCCCCCCCGGAAATAAGCGTTTTCGGAGATGGGCAACAAACCCCATGTCCCCACTTTGCTCTCCTCATTTTTGTTCGACTCCCCTTCCCCCCCCCCTTTTGGTGACACCCCCATTGACACAAAACTTGGCGTCAGTTTTTGTTTTTTTAGGCGTCGCGTGCTTAAACAAACGCCAACCATCGACAACATTGGCGGCATTCAATGGGAGCTGCTCGGTTTGATGTTTTTGGCCTGGGTGGTCGTCTATTTTGCGCTGTGGAAAGGCATAACACAAGCAAAAAAGGTGTGTGTGCTGTTTGTAAAAGTATAAATAGTCAAATAAAAAGCTAAAATAGTTGAATTTTAAACGTGAAATTTAAATACATGTGTTTATTTGAAGTTTGTCTACTTCTGTGCATTGTTCCCGTACTTTCTAATCGTTGTGTTGCTGATTCGTGGCCTAACGTTGCCCGGGGCATGGGACGGAATTTCCTTTTATCTAACGCCAGACATCACCAAATTGACCGAAATTACGGGTAAAATTGAATTTAAACGCGTTAATATAAAATGTCTGCTGATTAGTGTGGAAGGATGCGGGCACTCAGGTATTCTACAGTTACGGTGTCGGCTTTGGCACTTTGATTGCACTCGGATCGCACAACAAATTCAACCACAACTGCTACCGGTTAGGACAACAAAAATCTAGGGTAGCACGGGATCGGGGGGCTTTTTGGGAAAAACCGGAACCATTTATAACGGAGCTTGGAAAAAGCGGCACTAAATTTCAGTCCAAGAAACGACCTTCCAGTACTGGTACCGTCTCCCGTGCTATTTTACAAAAACAACAAAATCACATCAATATTTAATTCATTAATCGTTTTAATTGCTAACTTTTTTTAGCGATGCCATCTTATTGTGTTTTATCAACGGGATGACTTCAATTTTGGCCGGGTTCGCAATCTTCTCCACTCTTGGTTACATGTCCAAGATTGCAAACAGGCCGATCGCGAAAATTGTGAAGCCGGGCAAGAAGAGCAGCGATTGTTTTTTGATTTAAATTTTCTTTTTTTTTTCAAGGCGTTGGACTTGCATTTTTGGCCTACCCCGAGATGGCCAGCAACTTGCCGTGGTTGAAGCAACTTTTTGCAGTTTTATTCTTTCTGATGATCACCATTCTTGGCTTGGACAGTCAGGCAATGTGCAAATTGGCTGTTTTGTTAAAATGTCTTTTAGCAACTTTGCAGGTGTGCATGATGGAAGGTCTGTTCACTGCGCTTGAGGACACATTTCCGACACTTTTGCGCAAATACAAAAAAGTAAAAAATTAATTTAATTTAATTATCTAATTTATTATTCAACATTCAGCTGTCTCTGCTAATTACGTGCATATTTTTCTTTATCATTGGCATTCCAATGGTTACTCATGCTGGAGCACATTGGCTAACTCTGGTATTGTTTGAACCAGGAATGTAACCGAATGCCAAATAAATGTCCGGAAATCGAGACCCCAAAAGAAACCGGAATTCCAGACCCAAAATGTCCGGAAACTTTCAATCATTTTCATATTCAGAATATTTAATTTAATTACAAAAACTATTTTTCTAAATGTTAAAAGATTTAACAGATTATTGTCGGAAAACTGGTCCAAGGCTACGAAAAATCCGGAAATTTTTTGTGAAATTTCTTTGCTAAAAAAGTCCAGAATCCGGCATTCCGGGCCCAAAAGTGTCCGGTTACATCTCCGCCAGGAATTCAATGGAAAATTAAATTTTTGGAATTTGTAGGTCGATGCATATGGAGCCTCGGGCATTGCACTTTTGTTTGTCGTGTTTTTCGAAGTTGTTGGTCTGGCGTGGGGGTTTGGTAAACTTACATATTTTTTTGTTGCGAAAAAACATACAATCTACATAAGAAATTTGAGCATTTTTCCTGAATTTCTAAAACCTTTATGAAAACATATAAAGTGGTTATTCTGGGTCCTATGGTGCAACTTTTGCGTTCCTCAATTAATATTTAAGAAAAGTGTTTTGAAGCTTTAATAAAAATATATTTTTTAATGGGTTTTTAATTCATCAGGCGCCGAACGTGTACGCGATGCATTGAAAGAAATGATTGGCAAATACCCGCTCCCGTGTTTTACCATTCTTTGGAAATATACGGCCCCATTGAGCGCTTTGGTAAGCTTAAAATATTGTATTTATAAAAGAAGTTAATATTTGTAACCGACCGTTCTTTTGGCCTCCCTCCTCTAATGGAATAAATGTGCTTTATTCAGAGGGTAGGGGGTACCATAATATGGGAAAGGCTTTCCCGATTCGGTATGGGAGGGGGAGATTAGGCGGTCGGGATCCGGATCCGATCAAGAGTGATCGTGTTCGGGTGAACAGCTAACGGTGGGTAGGAGACCCCCCCCCCCTCTTCCCAAAATTGTATTTTGGGCAGGGGGGCGAACGATTAATACTATTTGTTTGCAAATAAATTGCTCATAAGTCAAATTAAAAAATGGGCAAAAGAGAAATGTTGATTTATTTTTTAGATTCTGTTCATTTTCTGCGTGGTGAAGAATGAACCGCTTCTTTATCCGAACGACATTGCCTATCCCAGATGGGCTGAGGTGTTCGGCTTCTGCTTGTCCGCCTGCTCCATGGTGGCGATCCCCGCCTACGCCATTTTCTACATGTTCCGCTCTGGAAACGATGGTGGGCTGACCCCGTTGCAGGTGGAAAGAAATGTTAACTTGAAAAAAAAACTGCATTTTTTATTTCTGTACATATGTATGTCGGCTTATTATTTGAATATTAAGCTGCACAGTAAATTTTGAAAATATTCAAATAATCCGAGGAATCAGTAAATTCGAATTTACTAAAACGCCGACACACATATACTAATTTAAATACTAATGTAAATCTTCCAGAAATTGCGCAAAGGAATTCATCCGCCCCAGGAATTGGATTTGGGTGAAACTTCCACTTGACGCAACCAGCGTCAGCACAATGCACACGATGAAGAATTGGAATTCATTGATAAGCGTCAAAATAAATAAGTAATATCCTCCCCCCCTTTTCACCTATGTGAATTTTGTGATACGAATAAGCAGTCTTAATTCGATCAAATAATAAATAATGTGATGGATTAACAATATTGGGGTTGAATATGTTCTTTTTGGACGTGCTTCGCGCGCCTTTGCAGCAATCGTACGCCTTTTGTCACGCTTTTATTAAAAAAACGGATTCTATTTATTTGACTGTGCGAAATTTTATCGGGTGAAACTACCTATTTTCAGACCTAAACGACCTATTCTGATAGCGCAAACAAAGGTTTTATAGAGAAAAGTGCGCCCTGGTCATATTTATTAAAAAGGTGAGAGAGAACGCCAAACGAGAGAAAGAAAGGGAATTTGCATAATTCTCTCACACCTCCATTTATTGGCACACATCTCGTTTTTTGAGCCGCTGTGTTGGCGAAATGTTATATTTTTTTAAATTAACAAATTTTGAGACGAATGTCCGGTGAATGACCCAATAATTACATTTGTTTAAGTTAATTAACTCGTTTTGGGGCTTGTTGAGCGGGTGGGAAATATTTAAGTAACACAGAAATAATATGAATTGAACACATCTCCAGAAAAGGGGAAAAATGGGCATAAAAGTGAGTCGGGGTCAGTCCCGTCCCAGCGACTTTGAGAGATTATAACTTTATTCACGCTGCACTAAATCATTCAACTTTGCTATAATGCTTTTTCTACTCATTTAGAGCTTTCGAATAGGGTTCGGATAATTGGTCTGGGGCCGGGCGGGCTTTTTTCCGGGCACCCCAAAAAGGGCCGGGCGGGCTTTTCCGGGCGAATATTTTTTGGATTTTCCTCCGGGCGGGCTTAGCCGGGCGAATATTTTTCGGTTTTTTGTCCGGGCGGGCTTTTCCGGGCGAATATTTTTCGGTTTTTTGTCCGGGCGGGCTTTGCCGGGCGAATACCGGGCTTTAGCCCGGATTTTGAAAAAAATCCGAATACCGGGCGAATATTTAAAAAAAATTTTGAAACAGCTTAAAAGTTAGAGATTGATCATTCCTGACCATGTACGATATAGACATATGTATAAAATTTCTTTGTTTATATTCTTTGTGAGATCAAAAAAATAAAATTTTTACTTTTGGAGGGGGGGGGGGGGGGGGGGGGTGGGTCGGCGGTGCCGATAGGCGCCGCCGAGAAAATTTTTGAATTTTTAGACTCAATTTGTTAACGATTTGGAACCAAAATTTTAAAAATACGAAATTTTTTTGAAGACTTAACAAGCTTCTTAAGAAATTGGTCCAATCTTACAAAACAAAAAGGGTCCACCCTCAACATTTGACAAAGTTATGATTTTTTTAAATAGTCGGTGATGTCGTCCAATCAAAAAATGAAAATTCCAAAAAGTTGAAATGCCAACCAAAAATATTTTTTAAAATGGTTACTCGGCTATAGATACTCACCGAAAAGTCATAAAAATAATTTACATTGTCGGGGTTCGAACCCCAACCAAAATATGGTTCAGCTCACCACCATTTACCACTACACCACGAGGTCAAATGTGAATTTATGGGTCCTAAATCCAATACATAATGGAAATCCTGGATCGATTACCCGGACAGGATTCCGGATCAGGATCCTGGTTCGAAAAGTCGGGATCAGGATCAGGATTTACTAGGATCGAAATCCTGGTTTTTCAGGATATCCTGATCCTGGTGTTTCGACGAAAATACCATTCCGGATCAGGATTCCTGGAAAATCCTGGCAGGACTCCTGTCCTGTCCGGGCTCTAGGTTTTACGCATAAAATGACTTGATTTTGTTAGTTTTAGCCCATTTTTTAGGCAATATTTTAGCACTTTTTGGGAGAAATTACATAAAAATATTCGGAAAATATTCGGTTTTTTAGGGCCGGGCGGGCTTTTTTCCGGGCTTTCTAAAAGGCGCCGGGCGGGATTTCCGGGCGGGCTTTTTTTTGGGTTTTCCTCCGGGCGGGCTTTGCCGGGCGAATATTTTTTGGTTTTTCGTCCGGGCGGGCTTTGCCGGGCGAATACCGGGCTTTAGCCCGGATCGAATATTTCCTAGTCGGGCGCCCGCCCGGCCCGGCGCCCGCCCGTTGCCCGCCCGACCCGGGCGCCCGTCCGAACCCTACTTTCGAATGGTATAAGACGTTAATGCTTTGGTGCAGGTTGAGAAGAGTTCTGATGCTTCAAAGTCGCTGGGACGGGACTGGCCCGCTCCGCATAAAGGGGGGGGGGCACAACTCGATCGACCGATCTGAGTTGGACAAACGGGACAATTCGATCGATCTGAGTTGGACTCGATCTGAGTTGGACAAACGGGACAATTCGATCGATCTGAGTTGGACAAACGGGACAATTCGATCGATCTGAGTTGGACTCGATCTGAGTTGGACAAACGGGACAATTCGATCGATCTGAGTTGGACAAACGGGACAATTCGATCGATCTGAGTTGGACTCGATCTGAGTTGGACAAACGGGACAATTCGATCGATCTGAGTTGGACTCGATCTGAGTTGGACAAACCGGACAGTTCGATCGATCTGAGTTGGACAAACGGGACAATTCGATCGATCTGAGTTGGACAAACCGGACAGTTCGATCGATCTGAGTTGGACAAACCGGACAGTTCGATGGATAGGCGTGGGGTATCTGTGGTAACACGCTTCTCACTGGGCAATTGCGGCGACGGATGCATTGTGAAGGAGATGTGGCGTCTTTTGTTGTTTGGACAGTCTGTCCAGCACTTCGCGTGGAATATGTTGCCGAAGGATGGCATTTTCCGTCTCCAATTGGACAACCTTAAAAGGCGGATGATTAGGCTTTTCGGCTTTTAAAAGTCGCCTTAAACCAAAACTTTTCGCGAAAATCCCCCCCCCCCCCGCCCTCCGCCCGCCAACCGTCGCCTCCAAATGGACAATCCGGGCCCGTAACAGCTCCATCTCGTCACGAACGGCGTAGATCAAATGGGTTTTTACAAGGTCCTTAGAAAATTTACAATTTTTTGAAACTGCAGCTGACTGACTGACCATGGCTTGTTCAATTTTTGAATCGATCGCCACCACTCCTTCGCCCTTTTGAGCCGCCGGTACAGCTCCAGTGGAAGCGGAGGAACTGCTGAAATTGAAACATTTATTTCGTCCATGCCGGCGATCTGCACCCATTTTGGGAATATGTAACCAAACTTGAGTATGTAAACTCGAATTGAGTGAATTGAATTAAGTTTTGTTTTTGGAATTGATTCGTTTAAGCCGAATCCGTTTTCAACGTTCCCTCATGGCATTTCGAGAATATCCGCCAAAATCTGTGGTTTGGTCTTGTCTTTTCAACTCAGCCCATTCACTTGGGAAACTGGCATAAGTGCCGTTGGGTTGCCGGTCTGGTGTTGGCATTCGATCGCCCGCAAAAGTGACGGGCATATGAAACTCCGCCCGACGCCCCCTTTCCCCCTCCGGTTTTCGGCACAATGCCGCCGTCCTCTTCTCTCTCTTTTCCCTCTAATATAACCCCCTCCAGCGCAAGTGAGTGACGACGGCCCAAAACGAGGTATTTGTTGGGAGGAAGTTGAGTAGGCATTCGTTGGATGTTCTTTGGCATTGAGGTGGGACGAGAGGAAGCCGTACAGCGAGGCGGGCAAAGGGAAGGCGGCACAAAAGCCATCGGTATCGTTGTCCTTGACTTGGCCGTAAATCGTAAAGGGGACAGACAGAACGTGCCTGATTTGGGCGATAGGTTGGGTAGAAAGAGAAGAAGTGCGCACAAAAAAGGGCATTTGAAAAGCGATTATGGTTTCATGTATTGGATGGCAGTTTGTGTCCAATAATGAACATTATTTGTGTATTTGTCCTTTCTGTTTGCGTTCGATGACTTGACTTATGCAAATAGCGCCTGGGGGGCGATTGGATTGGAGGGGGGGGGGGGGGGATTAACGGGCGGGCAATTGTTTGACGTTTGAGAATGAATTTGTGATGAAAGAGTTTTTGGGAGGGGAATGAGGCTTTAGTGAGGGGCGAACATAGAAAATGACGGGAGAACGGGGAATTCGGGAAGGTCAAAGGTTCAAGAATATTGTGAACTCAGTGTGGCTAATCACGGGTAAGCCCCCCCCCCCTCCCCCACAAAGGGGGGGGGGAACTCTTTTGGTTTGCCCCGGGGGATTTCTTCATAAACAATTCGATCCATCCACAATTATCCCCCCCCCCCCTTAAGCATTAACTCACTTTCTTTTCTCTCGCCCAGCGATTTGAATGGAATTGCGGGCGAAGAAAGGGGAAAAGACTTTTTGGCTGTGGCCGTTGTCGGTGTCCAGCCAAGCAAAGAACATTTGCAGGTTCGGCAGGGGGGATGGCTTCAGCATTGTTGCGATTGCGTCGAAGAATTGGGATTAAAGGAAATTTGGCGCAATTGGAAAACCCAAACGGATCAAAAATTAAAATATCGATTCAAAAGAGATGAATGAATGAAGAGAAGGGAGACAGAAGGGAGACAGACTTAGTACATAGGGACGGGGGGAGGTTAAGATTTAAGCGTTTAACCGATTTAAGACTGAAAGAGTGTGAGTTTTGGGGTGAGAGCACTCTGTGCCTCGAGAAAGCTGTTGTTCATCATTGGTGGACAGATTTCGGAAGCATATCCAAGGCAACGGGAGGGGGGAAGGGAGGGAGGGAGGGGGGAATATTGTCTCGTGGGGATGCTGGGAAGGGAAGAGCTTTCCCCGGGGGGGGGGGAGGGATCCCCTCCTCCAAATGATAAACGATGAGTAATCTTCGCGCGACTATAAAATTGCGTCAACATTCTTCGACGAATAATTTTCCTTCAGCTTCCTCTGGACTCATTGCCACTGCGTTTATGCGTTCATTCAATGCAAAAGATGAAAAGAAGTAAAAGAGAAGAATTTGTTGGGTCATTTCTAAGTTGGTGAATGTATTTACAAACACTCAGTGGGAGGGAAGGGGGGGGGGGGGGGACGTCACAAACCCCTCGGGGGGGGGGGGGAGCGGAAGAGGTTCAAAATTTGTTCTTGCGAATTGCTCCACAAATGACGTCATTAAAATAGGATGGCTGATTTACAAACCAACAATCAAAACGGTTCAATGAGTTCAGAAGTTACTTTCAAAATTTGCACTATTTTTATAACTCTAACTCTTATTTAATAACAAAAAATAGGTGCTTTTAATTTAGGCTTAATTATGTCATGCAAAAAGAGGTGGAACTATCCGTCCACAAAATTCCGTTCATTATAGTGACGCAATCCCGATCACCTATTTTCTATGCGCAGCAGCCTAGTTTTGGAAGCTTAAGCTCTGAAGTTAGTAAATTCAAATTGAAAACTCCATAATAAAGTATTTCTGCCAAAGTTCGAAGATTATGGAATTTTTATGTCCAAAAAATGTCGGCAAATTTCCCGCCACCCACCGTCTGGCCACCGCGGTTCGCCTCTCTCCGCTCATTTTGCGCCCCTTTTGCTGGTCAAATTGCATTTGCCCGGGGCCAAACGAAGCGGACATCGTTTGGGGCGGCGATGGCGCGGGAGACGCGAGGCAAAAAGTGATCGGCAAGCCGTTCAATTGTAGCTTTTCGTTGTCAGAAGAAACGGGGCACATCAGAACATTCTCCACTCCAATTGTTAAACTCTTCTCCAGACCGAACTGGTTGAGAAGCATCACTTCAGGGGACGGAGGGGAACTCGGCGAGATGATACGGACTTTGCCGTTGGGACAGAAGCGGTGGGAAGTGCCGAAAAGGGGAGGGCGCGGGTTAATTGGAAAGGCCGAGAAAACGCCAAGTCAATTTGAGTTAAATGAATGGGCACAGAAACAAATTCGATTAATTGACCCCCCAAAAAATGTGTCGTTGGGCCTATGGAATAAAAGAAAGCCAAGCAAATGTGTGGCCAAATTAGTTTCTGTTCCACGAGGGCACTGATTTGTGCACATTCCCTCCCCCCCCCCCCCCCCCCCGCTTTACTTCCCCCACAAAACCAACCGAAAGAGTGTTGGGTTGCGTCACTGTTCGTGCTGCCTCTGCCTCCACTCGAATTCCGATCAATTCTCATTTGCTCCTCCCCACTTTCGGGCTCCACAATTCGCGGTGTCGTCGCTCTGCTGGAGTCGTTGATGGCGGGTAATTGGGCGTGCAACGGTTGGAGTTGGGGCAGCAACTGGGCGTGGGGCGGGTGAAGGTGGGAGGGTGGCGAGGAGAGGGGCACGGCCGACGCACAAAGGGACGGGGACGGACAGCAAATCAACGCCTAAAGGGCAAATGTGCAAAAGACGGGGTTAGGAACAAACGGTCGGGCCTTCCACTGATAAGCATTGCATTCGGAACTTTTAAGCCGACGACCTTGCTTATACCTCGGTTTAATTGTGTTGACTTTCCAACCCCAAACATCCCCCGAGGAGGGGGAAGTGCACAAATTAACACCCCCCCCCCCCCTCTCCCACCTTTACACCATCGTCACTCGGCAGTTTGTTCAGCCTTTCCTGTGAAGCAGAAATTGGCTCCGATGGGTTCCGTCGTTGTTCATCGGCGATGGCCATGTTCCGTATGGTGACCAATTGAAAGGAGTTCCGGCGCGGCATTGGCGGCGGATGGCAATGACTCGCCGACGGAGTCTGACCCGCCGGTGCCGTCGCCGAGGGGCTTTGGGGCAGTAGCAAATGAGAGGGAGGCAAAAACGACGGCGGTGGAGGCATTTGTTCTGTTTATCATTCATTAACACATTTAATTGACTATTAGCGAAAGCACATAACGAAGCTACGGTATAAACCGTAGAATGGACAGCCTTTGGGAATCAAATCCAACAGCTTGCTACTCGACGCCCAAGGGGAAACATTCCGATCAAAAAGAATTAGCTCCATTCCCACTGACCCCCTCTTCGCGCGTTCCCTCGTTTGGCCCCATCTTCGTAATAGTCCCACACTTCCCATCGGCCCCGCTTGTATCTGTTCTCCACCGGCGTTATCTTCAATTTGTTTGATCGCAATTTGCTCATTAGCTTAATTGGTCCATCATAAATACCTTAAAGCGCGAACCTCCGACGCCTCCCACAAAATCGTTTATCAGAGGCATCCGCACCGGTAGAGCTTTTTCGAGTGGCCGAATGTTGACTTGGCGATGGGGAGAGTTTCTATTCCACACCAACACCTCGCTGCTGGCAACAAATTTGCAGATTTTGAACGCTTAATGGGCAAATTTGTGAGATGAAGCCTATCTTGGAGGAAGAAGAAGCGGAGAATGGGGGATTAGGGAAAAGCCGAGGCCCAGCCCCTAATAGACGGGACTGAGTTTATGAGCAGAGACTCGCAGGCAGTCTCGGTCGGCCTCGATCGAGGCCCAAATCGTCCGTCCCCCTCAACTCGCAAATGTTTTGTTGTTTTGTCCGGTTACCCAACGCCCCCCCCCAAAGAACCTTCCCCCCCCCCCTTTATTTGTCTCGTAGCCCCCCCCCCCCGTGTTTTTGCTTTTTTGTTTTATTAAACTCGTATAGCCAAACAAAATTGGACGTGGTGATGGATGATATGTCGAATGAATGAATGAAATGAATAAATAAATTGAATGAATGATGAAGCGGAAAAATAATCAAAATAATCGGCTGATAATGAAAACGGTCTGATTTGTGAGTTATTATGAAAGTGCTTTTATTTGCTCTTAATTTGTAAGCAAAGATAGGCAATGATCGGAGTTGCTTACAAATTAGCACAGCGGCAGAAAGAGTAATTCATCTCCAAAAACATGCCGAGACACTTCGAACGCCCAATGTCAAAAAACAATTCTCATAACAGCCGCAGGGGACGGGACGGAATAACGCAAATGGCAGGGAATTCGGGAGTGGGGGGGGGGGAGGGAATTCGGGATTGGGGGGGGGGGGAGGGAATTCGGGAGTGGGGGGGGGGAGGGAATTCGGGATTGGGGGGGGGGGAGGGAATTCGGGAGTGGGGGGGGGGAGGGAATTCGGGAGTGGGGGGGGGGGGGAGGGAATTCGGGAGTGGGGAGGGGGGGGGGGGAATTTGGGGGGGGGCGGCGGGTAATCGAAAAATAATAAATACAAAAAATTGCGGGGCGGGAATGGAAAGAGTGCGGCGATTGATTACTTAATTTAGGCTATCTCTGCACCCTTTCCAATAAATGATTTGTCGGTTTGTTATGCATTCCCCGCCCTTTCGTTTAAATTATATAATTGCCCTTTCAAATGTTCACATTTTGAATCAATCAGCAGCATCGATTTGTTTGAATTTAAACCGATAATGGGGGGGGGGGGGGTGGGTGACGGGGGGGGGGGGGAATGGGACGGAATGGGAGGGTTTTAATGAAAGTGATGAAGGAAAGAACCGAAAATGGAAATAATCGATCCCGGTTGAGAGAAAGCCCGAAATATGTACGAATTTTGGGGTTCCGTTTAAGCAAGTCGAAAAGCGGGGACTTCTCAAATTGACCTGCGGGTGGGGCGGATTTCGCTGTGGCTGCTAATCCAATAATAAAGAAGTTAAAAGCAGACGATCTTTGGTCCTCTCCGCATTCAAAGCGCGGGGGGGAGGGGGAGGCTTCGTTCTGTTCCGTCCCCCCCCCCCCCCCCAAACAAACCCCCCCCCCCATCACCCCCCCCCCCTTCCCCCTCCCCCCCCCCTTCTCCCCCCCCCCCCCCCTCCCCCCCCCCTCCCCCCCCCCCCCCCCCCCCTCTCCCCAACTCACATTTCTTCCTCCCTTTGGTCCCCGCCGCCCCCATTCTGTGCCGATGCTCCTCCCCGTCACTGGTTGCTGCTGCCGCTGCTTCCTTCTTCTCTCGCACCCCCGCGGCGCCTATCAAACCTAAACAAACAAATGTTGGGAATGCAAATAGCTTCTGCTGATCAGTCGATCAGAAGCCGAACCAATGACCCCCAGCCGTTTGCTTTCCCCGATTGATCAAACAGTTGCAACAATTCATTCATTCATTTCTCTTTACCTTTGGTATTCCATCAGCAGATCAGCGTTCGGCAAGTCCGAAGTCGACTTGCTCAGCTTGCGACTTGCCATCAGTTGCTTCTCTTCCGCTCTTTGTTCGTCTCTTGTGGCCTCCTTTTGTTCCCCAAAGGATTCTTTTCCATTCTCTCCTCCAAAGAGAACAACTCTCTTTCCTCCGGCCCCCTCTGTCCTTAGACGTTCCAATTCATCTTCTTCCTCTTTTTCATCTCTTCCGGAGTGTTCCATTTGCTGTTCATCTTCATCTTCGTCGTCGTCGTCTTCTCTTCCCTTTCCGCACTCTCTGGTTCCCTGCAGGCGTCCTCCGCGTGCATTCCTTCTTCGACCACCCCAATCTTCCGCCTCCTCCCATTCCTCCGATTGCTTCTCCTCCCGCCCCCCGCCCCCGCCCCCGCCCCCGCCAAATGCCAACTTCCTCAGAATGGTAAACATTTTGCCGCTTTTATCTTTTACACCACTCGCCGCATCCATTTTCCGCAGAAGTTTTTTGTTCCTTTTGCTCTTTTCGCCGGGGGGGCCAAAAAACGGAAGAAGGCTAAGCGAATGAATGTGAGGACGGAATTAAGGGGAATTAAAGGGAATTGAGGGCGGCGGCGTTAAAGGAAATGGCGCCGGGGGGGGGGGCAATTCCGTCCGCCAAGAAAGTGCAAAAACAAAAAAGACCGTAAACTTTATCAATTTATGATGAAAAATATTAAAACAGATTTTATTTATAACAGAAATTATTCCTTATCATTATCATTAATGTTATTATCTTTTGATATCGAATTTATGGACTAACCGAGTCAATTGATTATTTATTTGGAGATTGCGTCGTGCGAAATAATAAATATGCCGAAAAGTTCAAATTTAGTGAATTAAATAGGCGCCACCGCGCGACGGGAGGCCTTCACTTTAATTCGGAAACAAATTAAAACATTTGTTATATAATTAACTCAAACAAATTAAAACATTTGTTATATAATTAACTCAAACAAATTAAAACATTTGTTATATAATTAACTCAATCTTCCGCATTCTTTACCTAAGGCGGCGGCGGGCATTGGACAAAACATTCCCATTTCTTTTTGTACAAAAAATTCCTTCCACTCGACACACTTTTCATTAAATAAATTGGTTCAGAATTTACTGGACTAATTGGAATGCTTTTCCCTAATTAAGAAAAATGGAGAAAGATTGAACGGAATTGGGGTCAAAACGCTAATGAATGAATGAATGCAATTTGCAAAGGCAACTTTTGGTCTCTCTCAGGTGGCAAATAATTAGTAGAAAGTATGGGGGGGGGCGACCAATTTAGGGGCGGGGGAGGGACCCTTTCATAAAGTGGTCCCCCCCCCTCCCTCCCTCTCCCGGCAATCCATCAATTTTTTGGATTTGGGGGGGGGGGGGGAAATGTGTCGACGTGTGAAGGACGGTACTTTTGTTGAGAAAGATTACCTGAAGCGAGAGAACAGCAGAGAGGCCATTTGCGAGAGGAAGAGCTGCTGTCGGAGTCGTAAAGTTCGGGCCCTAAATTTTCCGCTATTCTGTAGCCGATGGCGGTACGGTATTGACCCCCCAGGCAGTCGGGACCAGCAATCCCGAAGTTTGGCCTAGGGAAATGCTAAAGTGCCAAAGCAATTTCCCAACCTCGCCAATCGAGCCGTTTTCGCTGCACAGTATTCCGTTCCCGTTCTACCGTATCCTCGCGCCAAAAGCTTGGCCAATCTCAGCCTTTATCAACCCAGCATTATCTCCTGATAAATGTCAAAGCCGGCATAAATTTCTGGTGCCGAAACATTTGTTCTTTCGTTTTTAGTTTTGTGAAGACTCAATTGGTTAGCAGCAGAGCGACCAAATAGGGAAAATGAAAGTCATTTTAGGGAAATGCATTTGGGGGGAGACAAACGCCCCCCCCCCTAAGCCTATTTTGGGGTGGGGGGGGGGGTATTATCCGCCCGCAAAATGGAAACGATTGACAGAGCGGTCAATGACGCCGACGTCAAAGGGAGCAAAGAATTTGGTCACCGGAGGGGGGGGGGGGGAGATTGGCTTAGGGGGGGGGGGGGGGAGATTGGCTTAGGGGGGGGGGGATTGGCTTATTGATCGTTCGATGTGAGGCAGTGACTTTATTTATAAATATTTGTGGAACAAATGCAAATGTGAACTAAAAAAGGACTGATTTTAGGAATTCGTTGAGTGCCTTCTCTCTCCTAAATGTTAAAATTTTACCAAAAACTCCGTTCCTCATAAAGAATATATATGTAAATATTCTTTTTGGGTTAATTAAGGCAAATTGAAGATATGTAGGTATTAATTAGCTTTCTTGGCTCCCAAATCAGTCCCGGCGATCAGATCGATTGCTTTAGCGTTGAATGAATGAATGAATGGGCAAGTGAATGAATGTCCGATCAGTCCACCACGGAACTTTTCACGATTTGATTAGAAATGGACATTTTTTGAGGAGCCGAAAAAGGCGCCGCCGCTTTTTGGGGAGGGATGGCGCATGAAAAAACGTGCGGTGTTATCGTTGAAATAATTGGCGCCCGATGGGAGGGGCGTGCCGCCAAAATCGGCGGTTACCGACGGAAGCGTCCGCTCCCTTTCTCCCCAAAGCCGCTGAACGGCTGCCGAAGTGCCGGTGCCCAGACGGGACTCGACCGTCGAGACGGACGAAGCGGCCGAGGACGGGGAGCACGAGGGCGAGCAGGACGGCGAAGTGCCGTTGACGGAGGGAATCTGTCAACAAAGGAATCGAAAAAACATTTTGTCCATACCATTGCGATAGTTGGGGCTCCGATGAAGCCGATTGTGCCGCAATTCCCGGCATAACATTCGTTGGCCATTGTCCGGGCGGCGAGAACACTTCGCCCCGTTGGGAAACGCATCTTTTGGCGGCCATATTTGCGAGAATTTGGCTGCGAATTGCTGATGAAAATGTTATTCTGACGGTGGCGCGTTTTGCGGCGACGAAAGACCAAAAAGAGGAGGAGGGCCAAACCGACGAACTTTGGGAGGGATCGAAAGGGTAAAAATTGGGGGAGGGGGGGGGGGGGACTTCAAGGAGTTCAACAGAACGTATTCTTTCTGCAGACATTATGCGTAAACCCCCCAATAGTCCGACTCAACAATTATACCAGCCCGAAGAGAAACAATGCCGGGGCCGCGAACATCCATTTGCGCCTGTCAAATTGCCCGAAAGCACCGGCATTACGCTCCGGCTTGTGCTGCTGCTGGTCGCCTTCCTCTCCTTCGTGTCTGACTTTGCTGCGTGTCTGTTGTTGGAGGATGGTTGTGTTGCTGAAATAAACATTGACCGTCACTGAGCATTGATCAACCCCCCCCCCCCCTCCCCAATCCCAGTTATTAGGTGCTGTCCCTGCTTCCAGAACCGGTTCGGTTCAGAATACTAAACGGGCAACGGACTCTGCTTCACCTCCTTTTGGACGGAGTTGGGCCCGTTTCTGCTGTCTTTGGCTTCCGTTGCGTTCCTTTTTCCTTCCGTCGTCGTACTTCCGCTCCCCGTCGGCGTTTCCCCCGCCTTCGTCTTTGTCGTTGATGTAACTGTTGATGACGTACATTCTTGCCCGGGTAACGGTCGCCGTCTCTCCCCTTTCTTCGTCGGAGTTCGTCCTCCATCCTTTCGTCTTCTTCTTTCCCATCCCGCCATCCTCGGCCTTCTTCTCTTCCGTTTTGATCCATTCATCCTCTTCCTTCAACGCCCTCTCCCCCTCCTCCGATGCCCTACGCTTTTCGTCCCCCCTCCTTTGTTCTTTCATCCTCTTCTTCTCTTCCGTTTTGATCCATTCATCCTCTTCCTTTAACGCCCTCTCCCCTCTCCTCCGATGCCCTACGCTTTTCGTCCCCCCTCCTTTGTTCTGCATCCGCCTTCGTCCTCTTCTTCTCTTCCGTTTCGCCCATCTTCATCGTTGTCGTCCTGGTGTTCATCATCGTATTTCTCTCATTGGTCATCTTCTCTTCACTCTTACTCGGCATCATCCCCGTCGTCGTCTTCACTGGGTTTGCCGTTCTTATCCCCCTCCGGCATCCTCCTCCCGCTCAGCGTGTTCCCTTCCGTTTCAGACTTTTTCCCAACTTCCGGTGTTTCTGATACGTCTTCCACTTTCGTTGGCACTTCCATTTTCGTCAATTCTTCCGCATTTTTTGCCGCCTTTTCGACCTTCGACAGCTCTAACGGCACTTCCGTTTTGTGCTTAAATTGGGATTTTGTCTAAATAATTTAATTTAGTAACGGCAATTAAAAGTTTTGTCAAATGACTCGCCGTTTTGGAATGACTTTGTCGGATGATTTGCTCATTTCCCGGGTCCACTCGGTTCCATCCCTCCCCCCTTTCGGGTGCCGTAGTTGTCTGGATGATTTGTGCCGTGGTTGTCTGGATGCTTTGCCCATTTGCCGTGTCCACTCGGCTCCATCCCTCCCCCCTTTCGGGTGCCGTGGTTGTCTGGATGCTTTGCCCATTTGCCGTGTCCACTCGGCTCCATCCCTCCCCCCTTTCGGGTGCCGTGGTTGTCTGGATGCTTTGCCCATTTGCCGTGTCCACTCGGCTCCATCCCTCCCCCCTTTCGGGTGCCGTGGTTGTCTGGATGCTTTGTGCCGTGGTTGTCTGGATGCTTTGCCCATTTGCCGTGTCCACTCGGCTCCATCCCTCCCCCCTTTCGGGTGCCGTGGTTGTCTGGATGCTTTGTGCCGTGGTTGTCTGGATGCTTTGCCCATTTGCCGTGTCCACTCGGTTCCATCCCTCCCCCCTTTCGGGTGCCGTGGTTGTCTGGATGATTTGTGCCGTGGTTGTCTGGATGCTTTGCCCATTTGCCGTGTCCACTCGGTTCCATCCCTCCCCCCTTTCGGGTGCCGTGGTTGTCGCCGCATTTCCGCCACCTGCCAAAACATTTGCGCCGAACACATCCAAGACGGCAGTGTCCGCAGAGATAAACTGGACAGAATGGCGGGGGGATGACGCGGAAGGCGTTTGCGTTGTCGCTTCCTGTAGACGGAGTTGACTCGACTCGACCCCCCCCCCCCAACCATTTGCTACAAAAGCCCTGCCATTCTTTGACAGATTTTTAACCGTTGGCCGTCCCCCCCCCTAATCCCCCCCCCTAATCTGAACTAAGGACTGCTAATTGTGGGGACCTTGGCTTGCTCGATTTTAGAGCAGTCGATGCAACTCTTCGACACATTCCCTCCGCCAGCATTTAGCAACGGTTGGTTGCATGGAGTGCAAGTGAACGGAATGACCGGCTCAGTGCGAAAGGGACTCTCCTCGGGCGGCACGGGCACTTCGGAGAAGAAAGCGCAAATTTGGAGTCCGTACTGAATGCCGGGCCGAACGCCGGACAGCTCCAACTTGGTCTGATTTCCGGGAACTCTCTGCTCAACATTGCGCACGATTCGACGAGAGACAATCGACGGGAAATCCTGCAAATTGTCGCGAATGTATTCGGAAGAGCGACAGAAATAAAGTGGGAAGACGAAGAATGGCATTGGCCCATTAGGCAAAAGATGCCGAAAAAGGGCATTTATTGCCAAATTCATTTTCATGTTTTATTAATTCGACAGAACGTTCTGTTGATGTCCTCTGAATTCTTTGCCTTTCCCAAAAGAAGTGAGTGCCTGGGGGGATTGGGCGGGCCCCCAATGGACGGTGTAAAAGAGGGGGGCATTTTTGGTTGGAAGCCGCGCCCCCGCCGTCGGTCTCTGCCAGACAACAATCACTTCCCCGTTGTCCTTGCCCCACAGATCCACAACATCCGAGCACTTCGGGCCGTTCTCTAAACGAACAGAATAAAATGCCAAAAACAAACATCAGCAAAACAATTTCATTTACCTTTCTGACAAAAGTGAAGGTCCGGGAACTTTTGGCAGTCCAACTCAACAGAAATTTGCACATCAAATGGTTCGATTCGGACACATCTGGGCATTAAAAAAAACCATTTCCAAAAGATAAAAGGCATTTTGACCTCGGCAACATCCTCACTTCCATGTAAATACGACATTTTCCCCGGAGGGCATCCGCAGGAATGGTCAAGTGCATTTTGGCACCGCCCTGGACCAATTCAAGACGGGGAGAGGCAATTTGGTCGTCCGGAGTTTGGCATCTGATTGGATAGGCGGTGGGCGGTGAGTATCCGTACACGTCGACGTCGTCGTAGCCAAAGGGATTCTGATGGCATTGGCATTGGCATAAAAACGCAAAGGCACAACAAAAAACCTGCCAGCTGACTGAAAGGTGCACCGTCCGCTTGTCCTTTGACTGTTTGGGCTGGTCGAGCTGTATCTGGAGAAGAAGAAAGCATTGAATGTGCCAAAATTGTAAGCTAACCGATTCCTTTGGCACTGTAAAAGACGGCAATTGGGGCGGAATTGACTTAGGCCGAAAAACGGTTAATTGTTGCGCTGTATCGGTTGAAGCGGAGCACAACGATTGTGCGGAATTGGTAGTCCCGACAGGCGTCCGGCACGGCGAAAGTGATCTGGGGCGAGGAGGAGGCGCCCTGAGAGTGGTGTAATCGATGGTAATTACTGAACTTGATCATTAACTTATAATTGACAGAGCTAATGATCATTTTGATTTGGTTGGGAACTACTGACCGCAAAGGTCCAAATGGGCCGGTCGAAGCTTTGTTGGATAGAGAACTCGAAGATGTAAATGAACGCCCCGGGCACCGGCGCCACTTTCAACCAAATAGGTCCGGATGTCCTTGTAGCCGCTGTCCGATTCAATCAAACGCTCCACCGTTTTGTCTTTATTAGGCCCGACTTTATAATCTTTTATTAAAGCACTGACCGGTCAAAAGCTGTTCAGTGACGGAATTGCAAAGATCGGTTTTAATGCTCAGAGGACAGTTGCAATAGACGGCAATTGGCTGGAAAATACAGAGCGATCAGAAGCCAAGATAGTGAAAGTGATCAGACCGTTCCCGAATTAGCGCATTTTGTGTAACATTCGATGGAACATCTAAAGAATTGAAGAGGGGGGGAGGGCATAAGCAACAAAACCCCAAACATTCACTCACTTAGCCCTTCGACTGACGAAGGCATTGACGGCCAAATGTTGGAAGGTAATGATCACCAGAAGGGGTAACAAATTGAATAAAACCGAACGGATCATTTACATTAAATAGGCGGGATTTGGTGACTAATTAATTAATGTACGCTGACATGGCCAACGGATGGGAGCGTAGCAAAAGGAAGTTGGCTTATACAGCCGGCGGGTGGCGGCAGGGCGAGGGGGGGGGGAGGGGGAGGGGGAGCAGGTCAAGAAAGGGAAGTGGAACGGAAAATGGGAAATGGGGGACGAAAGACAAAAAGTCATTTTGCAAGAACTTTGAAGACGAATAAGTGGGGAGCGGCGCGGAAGGGTCGATGGGGAGGGGTGGTGAAGCGGATGGTCAAGCGCTGGTAATTGTAAGAGACGGAGGGGGGGGGGGGGGGGGGGGAAGATGACGGATGATGAGGGGGGGGGGGGAGGGGGGAGGGGGGGGGGGGAGGGGGGAGGGGGGGGGGGAGGGGGGAGGGGGGGGGATTGATCTGCGAGGAACTCACTCATAAGAATGGGAAAGCCTGAGAGGGCTAATTGAAAGTGGAGAGGATATTCCGGATAGGGATGAATGGGCATGTGCATAAAGGAGGACGGCAGCTCAGGAAGGGATGAGGAAAGAGTGGACGATGGCTGAGGGGGGGGGAGGGGGGAAGGGGGGAGGGGGGGGGGAAGGGGGGGGGGGGGGTGGAAGAGGGGGAGGGGGGGGGGGTGGAAGAGGGGGGAGGGGGAAGGGGGGGGGGAAGAGGGGGGGGGGGGGGTGGAAGAGGAGGGGGGAGGGTGGAAGAGGGGGGGGGGGGGGGAGAGGGGGGGGGGGGGGACGTCTCCACCAACGGCAGGCGGAGACGAAGCGGCGGCTTCCCCCACTCGACTTGCCGCTTCTGTCCCACCCATCTCATCCCGCTTATTATGCGCAATTTGAATGGATCTCCCTCACTCTACCTCAATAGGAAAATAACTAGAAAGTAAGCGAAGCCGGTAGGGGGAGAAGGCCGATCACAGAAGAGAAGAAACTGATCAGGGAGAAGAGGTCGTTCAGGGAAGGGGTAGGGCTGACCAGTAGTAGGAGAAGCCGATCTGATCTGGAAGGATGAAGAGCTTATCCAATGAGAGGATGAAGATGTCCGAGTCCAATCCGGCATTCCCTCCCCCTTTTAGGAAGAAGCCCTTAAGAATGAATGAAAGAAACGCCGCCCAAATTAGCGCCTCCCCTCCCTTTTTTTTGTGTTTTGCTTATAAACAAAACGTCTAATGGCTGCTGCGCTTGTTCAGCAAAAGGAAAATGTTTTTTTCAACGATTTAAATGACAAAAAGAAAAGTTTAAAAATGGAATAAATGCGAATTTATTTTAATCCCTTTCCATCTGCAACTTCCTGGCCAACTCTTCGTCCCGCGTGGCCTGTTCCTTTGTCCTCGTCCGTTCTTCTTCCTCAAACTGTCGTTCCATCTCGCGCGCTATTTCCTCATCATTCAAAACTCTGTCAATCAAACAAATTTATTCATCCCTTCCGGCCTCTTAATCCCTTCCGGCGATTCACTTACATCCCTTCCGCCCTCTTAATCCCTTCCGGCGATTCACTTACATCTCTTCCGCCCTCTTCATCCTCTCCTCCAGTGCCTTCTGTTCCTGCTCCCGACACAATTTGCCGTCCTTGGCAACAGTGACTCTCTGGTCTCGGTTCTTGGAAAAGTGCGACTTAAACTCTTCTTCCTGCAATTTGATCGCCAGCCGAAAATCCTCACCCTGCCGCAGTCGCGCCGCAACTTTAAGGGAAATTGGCGGGAATGGGCGAATAAAGGCAATCGCTAACTCTGCGCCACACTTTCCCGACGACTCTGATCACTTTGCCTCTGATCACTTTCCCGACGACTCTGATCACTTTGCCTCTGATCACTTTGCCTCTGATCACTTTGCCTCTGATCACTTTGCCTTTGATCACTTTGCCTCTGATCACTTTGCCTCTGATCACTTTGCCTCTGATCACTTTGCCTCTGATCACTTTCCCTCTGATCACTTTCCCTCTGATCACTTTGCCTTTGATCACTTTGCCTCTGATCACTTTCTGTTTCTCGTCGGTGGATGTTATCTTTTGAGGGGATGGACGGGGAAGGGAAAGCGACTTCTCCAGCAGCAGAAGATGAGGACGAACTCGCCGCACTGCCGGCATTATTGTCTTCCGCGGGTTGCGTTCGGATGTTTGGCATTTTGTGGGGAAAAATAAATGGTCACTAAATAAAAAGAAGGAAATGCCGCAAAAATTAAAAATTTTGAAAAATAAAAATAATGATAGGAATTTTGTTTTGTCTGGGGTGGGGGGGGGGACACATTGCATTGTTTTTGTTACATTTTAACTCTTTAGTGAGCGAATAAAGTGTTGGTGCTCGGATCGATCGATGTTTGGGTGAAAGGAACAGATCGGTCGGTCGGTCGGTCGGTCGGTCGATCGGCGGGGGGGGGGGGCGGGGGGGGGACGGGGGGGGCTGACGGGGAATGGGCGAAAGAGTTAAAGTGGACTGGACATGGCGGTGGTTGTTGTTGTTGTTATTGGGAAGATTGAATCTGTCGGGATAATTGCAAAAGTGGCCGGTTCGTTGGCATTTCCCGGAAATCTGAAGAGTAAAATACAGTACAAGCTTAATTAAAATGTTTATATCGCTTGTGAGTCTATCAAAATGGAGATTATGGCGGCCCCGGAAGGCTTAAAGTAGAAGAAAGGCACACGCTTTACAATTGTATTACCCAAATGTACATTTGTTTATCCTTTCCGGGGTGAATAGACAAATTATTCAAAGGTTTTGCCGGGCCATTGACAATTATGGCCTAAAATGACCCCTCCCGGACGAGAAGGGTCCCCCCCCCCCCAACATCCGCCCCCCTTCCCCCCTTCCGCCCCCCCTCAATTCCCCCCCCCCCCTCCCTCATCTAAAGCTTTGCTCGACGACCTCCTTTTAGATGTAGAGCCACTTTTGGGGGGTTTTGCCAACCATAAAAAGGAATTGGGGAACAATGCCGGGGGCAAAGGCGCCCCTCCGGCACAACACCAAAAAATGACACTTTTGCCAAAGGACACATTTATAAGCATTATTCTCCAATTCGAAAGATTAAATATTTCATAAATTTAAAAATATAATATATATATTTTTGCCCAATTTATTTATTTTTACCCCCCCCCCCCCTCCCATCTTTTTATAGCCCTAACAAATGCACAATGCGTACATCCAAGGAAGGTCCAACCGCCTCTAATCCAATTTCGGCACTTCCTTTGCCGTCCCATTCATTCTTTTCCCTCTCACCGATAAAATAAAAATCTCTTTTTGCCGAAAACAATTAACACATTCATTTCCCCTCCCATTCACTCAATTTGTGGCCAATTAGGTGTTAATAATTCCAAACCGGCAGATACATCTGAGCCTCAGCCCCCCCTCCCCCCCGCCGCCGCCGATGGGCTCCTCCTCCGCTGCCCATGTGGCGCTTCATCTCCGCTCGCAGTTTTCCGTCCCGATGATTCCCGCGGTTCCCGAACTGTTGCGGTACAGCAAAACCGGAAGAAAGTCCATTACCATCACCACCAGCACAGCAGCGACTCCTCCAACAGAGAGAATGACCCCACAGAAACACAACACGCCGGGGGGGACAACAGCAGCGATGTTGGGAGGTAAATAAATACAAGCAAAGTTCAAGCGGGGGGTTTTTGAGGCCGTCAAAGATTAATGGGAGGGGGGGGGGGGGCTTAATTAAGTCCTCTACAACAATTTGGACAATTCTTGAGAAAGCACGAGAACCATTGGAGAGCATTTGGAGTGGGTAAATGCCACTTGGAAGTGCCAAATTTGGCACAATTGGGGTGATAAGGAAGCAAGAGTAAGAGATAGGCAAATGGTAGCCTCGGGCAGAAATTGAACCCACGGCCTTTGATTTGGGTGCAGTGATCAGCTTGACCCCAAGGCAATAATGCTCTTAACCGGCCGCTGTTTTATCTTTCGGCCAGTGATTCCTTATAGAATTAAACATTGGGCAAAAAGCTTCCTCTCTATTCCTTTTTTTGCTTAGAAATTGTTCTTTTTCGGTTGTTATGGCTTTGTTCGGAATTCGAATTATCACTCGATTAAATGTAAAGTTCGAACGAACTGCTGAATTGTCCTTTTCCAATTGGGTTTTGATGAAGAAAGTTTAGCAAGTTAAGGCTTATTTATCCGGGGGGAGAGGGGGGGAGGGGGGGGGGGGGGGACAATTGGTCATGGGAACAATGAATTGACTGACGGACAGCGAAGAGCAGCACATCCTCGGCCCGTCGGGAATAATCCATCCTCTCACTTCGTCTCGGCAATTTCATTTGTGCTTTGCCACCCTCCCCTCCCCCCCATTAGCACTCAATCCAATTCGCCATTCGCCACCCCCCCCCCCCGGCGTCGTCCCACTCACCTGCTCTTTTCCCTCGTCCTCCCCTCCCCCTCCCCCCCCCCCCCCCCCCCCCCCCCCCACCACCCATCGACGTTATTTTGCTTTATTTTCCATTGGACCTCCCACAATTAATTTCTGCTACTTTTCTTGCTTCTTCCAACTCCACTTTTGTGGCCCGATCCCTTCGGTTGGGCGATTGCCCCCCCCCTCCCCCCAAATCCTTCCAAATCCCCCCAAAATGTTCTTCTTGCTCATCCGCCGCATCTCTTCCGTTTGTTCCCCAACTTTTCTATTTCTTCCGTAGATGGGCTCCACCGGAGCGGCGGCGTTTACCCGTCGCCTTACCGAGGCTTCGCTCGACCGCAGCTGGTTCCATCGACATCCATCGCTGGTTGCTTCCGCTCTTCCACCGCCGTTGCCGCGCTCCCGATCGGCATCCCGACTTTCTTTTGGAGGTAAAATATTAGTGAATTAAAGGCACCCTTTGCCTTTACCAATTCATCTTTTGCAATTGTTTCACGCCCATCCAAAACATTTATTTGTTTGATTCACTCTTTTGTTGCCCCCACGGCGGCAGTTGTTAATTCCAGCGACCGTCCCATCTTTCCCCCCCCCCAATTCACCCCCTCCCCCCCCCCCCCCCAATTCACCCCCCCCCCCCAATTCACCCCATCAATGTCCGTCCCTTTCATCTTTTGTCGCCGAAGGGAATAGCTCCCGAGGGACTTTGTCTCGACCTCTGTGAATGGATGGGAGTGAAGTGAATGGAAAGGCGACAAAAAGTGATACTCAGAAGCAAAGAAATAGGAAGTAAATGTAAATAAATAAAGTAATTGTAAGAAAAGGAAATGAAGAGAAAGGAGTCGAGTTGAGTGAGGAAATGGAGATAAAGGAGTCGAGTTGGGTGGGGAAATGGAGAGAAAGGAGTCGAGTTGGGTGGGGAAATGGAGAGAAAGGAATCCAGAGTTGGGGGAAATGGAGATAAAGGAGTCGAGTTGGGTGGGGAAATGGAAAGAAAGGAGTCGAGTTGGGTGGGGAAATGGAGAGAAAGGAATCCAGAGTTGGGGGAAATGGAGCTGGGATTGGAGAAGGGAAAGACGGGATCGTACCGGGGGATATGTTAGCTGAGGAGAATGGCTTTACTGCTTTACTCCACTTTCCCACCTCCGGGGTTAAAAGAATGAATGGAAAATTTGAGAAGTTGCCAAATTGAGCGCAAATAAACGCAGAAGGGAAGAAGTTGGCTAATTGCAGAACCTTCCCACTCATTTAAATGCGCAAATTCCATCAATTCCATTCAAATTTATCCCCACTAAAACAGAAACGCCAGCGTTGGCACAAATTCGCGGAGTAAAATGGGACGACGAGTTTCGACGTCGGTACGATGAATATGAAGAGGGAATGAGTGGAGAACAGGTCGAGTCGGTTTAGTGGCATAAGCCTCCCCCCCCCCCGACTTTTCGGCAATTGTTTGAACTAATTTGTAAGGCCAAAACAAATCAAAATCTAATCATATTTTAAGGAGGCGGGGGGGGGGAATGATTGAGGGGCAAATTTTGGTGATCGGATTGTTTTGTTGCAGTCGTCCGGCGAACGGGAGACAGTGCTGCAGAAGACGATGAAGGTCAGTGCGTTTTCAGCAGACTCCGGATGCTAATCGGTTACGCTCACTCCCGTTCAGTACCTGAAGATCCTTTTGCCCCACGGTTAGCAATGTTAACCGCTCGCTCTCCCGTCCCTCCACAAAATGTTTGTCTTTGGGTTCCAGTCGGACTGAACATCCTCCTGTTTACCTACATTTCCTTCGGTGCCATTGTGTTCATTTTTCTGGAGGCGGACAACGAATTGGAACAGCGTCGGAGCAAAGTGTCGCAAATTTTGCATATTTATGAGTTGATCATGAACGAAACTGTGGCAATTTGTCGTTCTGCCGGTGCGACTTCCCTTTCCACGCTAAACGGCTCGATGGTAGGGAGCCGTTGCACGACGTCATGTCCGGGTTGTCATTGACGGAAAGGAAAAGCTAAATTGCTTCAATTTATGTTTTCGGAAGAGTAACTGTTTGTTCATAAGCCGACAACCTCCGCTGACGAGTTCACTTAGAGGCCAATAAAGCATTCCTCTTAGGTACAGCGTCGAATGCGTCCACTCCTTTCGGTGCTGTCTCGAACTCACGAGTACGACGAAAGGTTCACGTCCGAGGCACAAATGTGGAGCGATTCAGAGGATTCTTTGGAAACGAAAGTATGAGAAACAAAAGAAGAAAATATTCGCCGAAGTTATTGGCCCTCAAACCGAACAAATTAAATTAAATTAAATCATTTAAATTGTTCAATTAATTCAGTGGACTTTCGCTGCGTCCAGCCTTTACGCACTGACCGTCATCACTTCCACAGGCAATGGAACCATTCCCCCAAATTTACCCTTTCTCCGATAAGCCCAACGCCCCCAACGCCGCCACACAAACTTCCCCTTCAGGATATGATCATTTGGTAAAAAGGACGAACCCGACACCGGTGTTTAGATTGTTGATTGATCCTTTTGAGTTTGATCACTTTCAACACATCCCAAAAGCCCCCCCCCCCCCCCCTCCCACAAATTACCTTTTCTCTTTTAGACTCCGTTGACCGACTCCGGACGCATTTTTACCGGTCAGTCCATTCGACGGCACAGCAAATGCAGCTCTTAAACAAACAATTTTATCGTTTTTAGTGTTTTATGGGCTTCTCGGCATTCCGCTGATGTTTGTTGCTGTTAGCCATTCGCCTTTTCTTCCCCACCCCCAAATAAAAGGTTCATAACAGCGGCGGACATTGGCAAATTCCTATCGGATTTGGTCATCAAAACATACGGCAAACTTTTGGGCATTTGCACTTGGGTCAGTTTTTTGGATGATTCTTTTAAATTCAAAAGCTTTGCTTCTTAAAGCTGTTATCCGTCTTCGACGCGATCAAAGATTACATTGTGCAGCCGGATGACGAGTCCATTGAGTCGCGGAAGCTGCGAGAAAGGCGTAAACGGAGGCGGAGGCGTCTGGACGGCGGTGATGAAGACGAAGAGGACGAGGAAAGGGAACGGCTTCAGCTGCCCATCTTCAGTTACTTCGCTTTGGTGGTTGGGTATTGTGCCATCGGAAGTCTGCTGTTCAATTGGTGGGAGAGGGGCGCTGTGTGGTGAGTAAACCGAAAGTGAAGGACATTTGGACTGGCAATGCCCTCCCTCCAGGGGAAATACCCCCTCCCCCCCACACACTCTTTTTATCTGTTTAGGTCTTTCATCCATGGCCTTTTCTTCTCGTTCAACACCATCACCACGATTGGGTCAGCGTTCCCCCCCCCCCGCCCCCAACAAAATGTCCCATTTTAGACTTGGCAACATTTGTGTCACCAATCGAGGTAATCTTGCATATTATTCACCAGTTTGAGGCTGTCTCGTTTAGTCTTGATCTGAACTGGAATAAATTCAAAGTTGATGTTCAGTACCCAAAGTTCGAGATTGCTTTAAACTTCCCTCTCCCTTTCCATTCAGCTTATCTCGCGGTAACCAACCAACCAACTCCTCACTTTTCTTCATATTCCCACCTCCTCACAGCTGGTCATTCTCTACGTGATCATCGGACTCGCAGTGATCACCGGTGGGCAATGGAGCTGATCAGAGCCCAATTTGTCACTCAATTTACTCATTTGTTTCGCTTTTTCAGCTTCGCTTGATTTGTGCTCTTCCACCCTTAAAAAGACCTTCACAAAGCTCCATTACTTTGGACGTAAAATCAGGGAAATCCATGGCATCCACGGACTGAGGTGACCTAAATTTAATCATTCACCCGACCCGAACATTCACTCATTTTTCTTAGTTTCAGTAGGGACATGCGGGAAGCAATGAAAATCATTTCAGCAATGAAAAAGATCAGGTGGGCTTGGACTAATTGTTGGAAGAAGAGAATCAATTACCGACTTAATTAAATGCCATGTCAGGGGCAGCAAAGAGCGCATTACGCTGGAGGATCGTCAGTCACATTCAATTTGTTCAGTGCTGTTCCGTCTTTCTGTTTCATAGCAATTCCAAATTTTGGGAGTTCGTTTCCGGATTCCGGAACCGTGCCAGGAGCGAGCAGCACTGATTATTTAACCCATTTCTGTTAATTAAATGATGAACTCTGTTTTTAGTCAAGCGCTTCTTGGAAGTGCAGGAGCATTTGCTCAGGTGAAAAGAGTTCAGCGCAGACGGAAGCTGGGCCAACTTAACGAACCCACGGAAAAGTTGTCCCATTACACTCCGACCCCGCTGACATAAAGCCCAATTGAACTTACCGCCTTAATCTTTATTCAGGCAGCCTTACGTGCCCTACAACGTGCACATCTTCAAATGGATTGAAGATGCGGTCGGTGGCATGCTTTATCCATTCACAAATGCCATAAATATAAAAGATTCCCTCCCCCTTTCCCATTCAGTACATGCAGTACTGCCTCAACAATGAAGAGTCCGCTTCCCTCGGGGGACGTTCCGCACATTACAAAATATCCCCGGGCAAAGAACGGCTTTTGCCGCCTCCTCCCCCCACAATGTCCAATCTGCACAGAAGCTTCACGGAAAATTCGTCGGCCCAAAATTCGGTTATACTCTACTGACAGGGGACTTAATTGTTAGACGTCCACCCCCCCCCCCAAATTTTTATATTCATTTTGCGTACATTATGATGTATATCATTGCTCAAGATAAAGAATGAATCGGTTTGACAATTCATAAGAGAACAAGATCCAATGTCGGCAAAAACAAGACAAAATAGATGGTACACGTCCTTTTCTGTCCTTTATTTGAGATTTTTGGAATTTTTTGAAGAATTCACGTTTAAATTTTGAATAAATCAGATGGCCAAAATAGTCAATTTTTAAGCACTTTTCTTGCTTTTTGAATTTTCTTGGAATTTTTGCTTAAAAAAAAGTCCAAAATGTAGCAATATTTGCTTATTTTTATCCGAATTTCTAAAATTTTGGAGCTATTTTCTTAAAAAGACAATATTACAAGCTTCACAAAAATTCTCCCTGCGGCACCTATTGGCATTTTTTGAAAAATTGCTTTGTAATAAACCCCCAAAAACAACGAATCGGCTTTTTTGCTCCGCCCTCCGAAATTTTTTTTGGCTAAGGCACTGCAATGTGTGAAACCTTTTTCCCCTCTCTCCGTTTTTTCACTAATGGGTGAAATATCCACACCAAATTTTTTATTTTTTTCTCGACTTTTACATATCTCTAATTTTGAAAAATTTCTATTTCACAGAAAACGAAATAATGCGTGACACAAAACCTAATAAACCTCTCACAAAAAGCAAGGAAATGCTTAGTGGACGAGAAATCATTGAGGATTTCGTACTGGTATGTATTTTAATTATTTATCCGTTTACACTCTATGACAAGTTTTATTTATCGTCAGAGTAAGCGGCCCCCGCCCTTCTGCTAATTCTTGATAAAAATTTAAACCTAAAAAATGGAAACCTTTCAGAATGTCGTTAAGATCTTAAAAAATTTTCTGCGGACCTCTCCCATTTCTAAAAAGCTTTAAATAAATGTTTTGGTTTTTGTATATGCTCATTTTTCCTTTTGCATTCAGTTGAGGCCTGGCTCCATGGACAAATATCAGCAATTGTGTTCCGCCCTCAACACTTACGAATTGTGGAGTGAGGAATCGCGCACCTCTTTTCTTAGCCAAGTTAACTTACGAACAAAGTTTTTGGTTTTAAAAAATTTTTTTTAGTTTATGGACTCCTTCGATATTTTGGATGTGAATTGCTCCGAATTGGTGCATAAATTATGTGTGAGTTTGTGATATAATCTCACAAAAGTAATCGGCATCTTTTTTAGAAGATCCGTTGGCACACCGTCCCATCCAAAATGCTTCCCGACTTTGTCAACTTGCTAAGCGCGTTGGCCATCACCCATGTTCATCACATCAGCTTAGTGTTCACAGCCTTCGTCGACCATTTTTCGCCGGTTGTCGACTCAAACGGTCTCGAATTTGGTTCTTGTTTGGTAATTGAATTAACCCATAACCAGAGGAGGGAGGCCATGGCCCCTCCTTCCAAAAATGTTTTCTGATTATGACCCTGCCCATAACCTATGGGCGGATTCCCCCCTCCCCCTCCCTTACACAAAATGAAAGGAAAAAGAGGAACCAAACATTCCTCCTAAATTAGTTTTTAGTCTGGTAGGTGTGAAGCGACATGAAATTGATCTGCATTTTTTTTTAATTGAGTTTTCCGTACTAATAAATATTGAAGACTGGGAATATTCCATTCGATGTGTTCTTATTTGCTTCATTCCAGGCCATACGAATTCCGATGCATCCCAGTCGACAGCAGTGGGCGAACAATTCCAAGAATCGCTTTATGCTCTAGCCCATCACTCCATCCGAAACGTCGTCTCCTGCAATCCTTTGTGAGTGTTTGTCTCACAGCCAACGATTTTGTCTAAATTCTAACTCACAAATCAGATCAAATCGTGTCCTGCTGAAGTGTTTTGTGAAGCGATTCCCTCACATAAAACAGCCGACTCCGAAACTGCTCGCTTTTATACGAAATTTGCTCCATTTTGCTGATTGGATTGACGACGAGGAAATTGCTTCCGAGATTTGGTCGCTCATCGTCGAAAAACTTCTTCAAATCGAAGTGCCCCCCCCCCTTTTATTGGTGTAGAATTTTTTATTTGACAGGCCTTGAGTTCCGAATTCCAAGATGAACAGCGATTGAGCTTCAGTAGCCATCTGGCGGACCATTCAAAGCCAAAGTTTGGCAAAAAGACGACCGACACGGAAGGCGATTCGATGGGGGAGAAATTGGATGCTTTGGTCGCATTAGTCCTCACTTTTTTGGGGGACGGTGACAGCAGCAAATTGGCAGTGATCGGAGATGGTGAATTTTATCCACGAAATTTGGGATGGAAATTGGTGGGATGTTGGCAGAAAAGCAAATGCCAGAACTTCCCGAGCTTAAAGTTGGATCAAAGTGACCGCAAAAGGGCTAATAAGTTAAATGTTGTTTAGAAGTTCGGACTTCGTTCCTCCGATTGATGCGGCGCTTCTCTCGCAGAAGATTGTCATCGACGGCGGAAAGCAAAGATGGAAGCGAAACAGAAAACGTAGAAAGTCTGCCTGTGGACGAGGGCTACGAGGAAGAACTAATGGCGACCGGGTTATGAAAAAATAAAGCCGATCCTTATTGTTGATTGTTCTGTTGTTGTTCATTATTGTTAAAGACAAATGTTGACAATATTATAACAAATTGACATCAAATGAGCTGGCATCGCGATTTCACAAAAACTGCAACGACCACATGCCAAGAACGGCCGCTGACAGTCCGAACCTGAAACCAAAATCATCCAAGCGAAATGAAAGGCAAAAACAATTTTCTGGGGTCCCCGTGCATACCATTGAACCATGTAACTGTAGTGTTGATTCCGTAAAGCGACGTTTGTTTGTCCGCCGATGGGCCCGTCCTTTTCCGTTGATTCGAAGTCGGCGTCCACAATGACCGGAGATGCGCCACACCGTCGACCCATG
This sequence comes from Globodera pallida, assembly GCA_020449905.1. Classification (NCBI taxonomy): domain Eukaryota; kingdom Metazoa; phylum Nematoda; class Chromadorea; order Rhabditida; family Heteroderidae; genus Globodera; species Globodera pallida. The sequence goes on along the minus strand of JAIXHY010000010.1, from coordinate 1,085,816 downwards.
TCGTCCAAATCCTTGTAAGCCCAAATGCCTCTTTCAGGGTCATTTCGAACGAATGGTGAGCCCTGAAATTTTTAGGTGTTAAATCGAGCAAAACAAGCCCTGTGGGTATAAGAGAATTCATGAAATTCCTGATAAATTGGTACCTTCTCCGACCTCCTCACAATCGCACTCAACTCCTTCAGCTCAGACTCCGGTCTTTGTTTGCCCTTTTCCAGCTCGAGATCAATGCTTTCCGTCGCAACCCATCCCCGGTTGACCATAATTATCAAGCTTAAGCAATTAGCGTGATATGTAAGTATAGTAATGAACGTAGTTGCAGGAAATATTGGCTTCTTTCTCTTCTGATCACCAAGCCTTCTTAACCCGAAAAATACAAATTATCAGTCACTTTGTGCCCTGCAATCTCATCGGAGTGACCACATACGCCCCATAGTTTTCCGTGTTCGAAATTCCGGCATTTGCAATGTCCACCCGACGGCGCCATCGGATAACAAATTGCCGATCGTATAAGTAAAACCCTCTGATGCGCACTTTGCGAAACTCCAGATCTTCGAGTGCAGACAAACTGGAAAAGAAAACTACCGGGAAATTTTGAAAGTGGGGCGTAAGTTCGTTCAAGTTGACAAGTAAACAGTAGATCAGTCAAATATACTGTAGCATTTGTTTTAAATCTACAAAACTGACCAGATATGCTCTATAAAAACCGGACATAATTAAATGCGCTACACAGAAAAATATTTAAAAAAACGGCAAGAGGCATCTTACGGACGATCTACATTAGCCCACTCCCGCGTCAGTTATTCTGGTATCGATTCCCACTTAAAGTGCTCACTTGTCCACGGGGAATTCCACCGACTCCGTTTTCGCCGCCTTTTTCATTTTTTCTATGAGTTCCGTCTTCCATTTGTGCCGTTCCCACTGCCAACAGCCCAAAGCGAAAGTTGCGACAGGAATTATCTGATATGGCCGAGATTATGGTGATGAGCTAACGCAGACGAAATGCCCACCAAAACGACGTAAGTCCCAAAAATGGTTCGTCGAGTTTGGGTCCGCGGGTCTTCTTCGGAGCTGGGCGCCAAATTAAGCTTAAACGTACAGACAATAATTGCAGATTATGAGCGAAATTGAAGATGGCCCTTGCGGTTGCTTTAGCCTCTGACCTGAAGTATCTTTCCTCCGCCCTCTCTCTCATTCGATGCCAAATTTATCGCCTTAGTTGTGGAAACGGAGCGCCGCAGCAGTCGAACCACTGGACTTCGAATTTGGGCCAGGCAATAACGTAAAGAACCCATCGTTTCAATGGAACATATGCAACAAAATAATTTCTAAAGCCGGTTGTTGCTATAAACTATTCACATTTTTGAAATAATAGTAACATTGAGAAAACGACATTAAATGCTGAGCTGCCTGATTATTTATTGCCAAATTTATAATAACCTCGCGAACTTCCATTAAACTGAACAACACAAACAAAAATATCATCCTCCTAAGTGTTTCTTTCTCACGTTAGAGAACCATCAGCACATCTGATCACCATGGTCTCTTCGATGGGCCCAAATCGATGTCCGCAGTTTTGTAGTTCTCGTAGAAGTCCCTATCGTAGTAGTCGTGACGTCCGTAATCCGTATATCCAAGCTTGATCGTTTCTTTGTCGTGCTCTTTAACAAGCGCATAACGTGTCGCAAGGTTGATAGTTTCAATTCCCGACGTTTTTTGCCAACTCTGCAAAAAATATGGGTAGGATTTATACAAAATGAATTCAATTCTCCAAAATTCTCCAAAAAACAAACCATTTTATTTTAATTTCTTGAAAAGGAAAGTTATTCTTTCTACATCTATTGTATAATTTTATTCCTTTTCGATTTATTGTGTATTTTGTACCTTTGACTCGTATTTCCAAATGTAATAAATGGTCTCAACAGTCAAGAACATCCAGCAGTATTTGGGCACAATGAGACGAATTATAGTCGCATAAAAGGTGCCAAAAGTTGGACGCAAAAAGTGCTTGTAAAGCTTGTCCCACGGCCAACGATAAAGCACTCTGATCGGATTCAGTTGGCTGAAATTTTTTGATATAACCAATCAAGAGTAAAGTAAAAGTGGATCCTAGCACCGAAATTTCAATGACACTTTAGACATTAAAAATTTCTGTAAAATCCAATTAAAGCGTAATATTTGACTGATGAGCTGACCGATGCACCGCGTCCACATGGACAGGCTCGTCCGGGTGCATGTTCTGGTCGTGAATCCATTTTCTAAAGCACAAATAATACACCAGTCAAACGCAATAGCGCAACAAACACAAATTGTTAAGCTCAATTTCCAATAAATTTGAGTGTTAGCCACTCACTCTCTCCACTCCCTCTCCGCTGGCGAAAGTCCGGCCGTACGAACGCGTTCGTCTGTGTTGGGAATTGTGCTCAATTAACTTACCAATCAGTCAAAGTAAAAAATTGAATACCAGCCATGTGAAGTTGCAAGCTCATCTAGAGTGGTTTAGTAAAGAGTACAAATAACTTTTTCCAGAAAACTGGGGAAAGGTTTACCCATAGTGCCACAAAATCCACCTAAGTGAGCTCACCGGGTCGTTGACTCGATGTATCGGCACATCCTTATCCTTCCTGACGATCAGTTTCGGCGGAGGCGCTCCAGAGCGAGTGCTACACAAAAAGTTAACTTAAACTAAGCCGTTTACACAAGTCAACTCACTATGGGTTGGGTCCAATTCGCTTAGGAGCAGCATACAAATTCCCCATTTTCACAAAATCTGTCAAGGCCTACAGACTATAAAAACTGAAGCAAAGGAACGCACTCAAAATATCATTTAATGAAGCCATTCGATGGAAACGACAATTTGTCTTCAAACGAGGCACATAATACATTCAAAGCTTTTGTGCATAATAATGTTCAGTTGACAGTAAAAACACTGTGAGACATGTCAAAAAGCCAATCATCAGTAAGATAGGTAGTCCATCATTAACATCATATCTCCACAATTGTGAGGTGACCTCATCAATCCTTATGCTTATTACACCAGCTTGAACTCCACTTTGTTGTCCAATGTGGCCTGACAAAACTTCCATTCGTTGTGTTCATGGCCCTCCACACAGTGCTTAAGAAGAGTTTGACGACGCTGCTCCACATAACGATACTTGTCTTGGACCTTAGGGAAAAAAAATATGAGAAAAAAGTGCAAAAAACAACCTTTTGTTTGACCTCGGCGACCTTCTCATTCGGCAGTTCTCTCTCCAAGTACTCGCTGAGCTATAAATAATATATTTAGCACATATAATGGCAAATTCTGAAAGAAAAAAATTGCCTGCTCCGTGGCGAGCTCGAGGTCACTCTGGTTGTCTTCGAACAATTTGGTAATATTGTTTTGTACAAGGTAGAATGCGAATACGTAACTTAAGTAGAAAACGAGGTTAATCAGTCCGCTTAAGTCAACCAAAGAAACTCACGTATACATCAGAGTCCTTCGACACTCGATAAGCACTTCGACTGCTTTCTGCAAAAACTGTGTCTCAATCCAAGAAAAGCCGAGCATCTTAAATAATAGGAAAGTTGGTGTTTGTAAATAAAATCATAAAACCTGCATTTGTTCCATCTTTTCGCTGACTTTTTCGAAGAGCTAATAAAAATTTAAAAAAAAACGTTTTTTGTTCTACAAATTCAAACCTTTCTCTCCAACTTCAGAGAGTTCTGATGGTTTGTGTAGCGCATGTAATAATGGAGATATCGCTGCAGCGCGGCTCTTGAGCGCTCCTGAGCATCGCGCGCCCTCCGGGCGGCGTCATCATCGTAGCGATTGCAAGAATACCAACCAGAACCTGAAACTGTGTTAGCCATCGTCAGATTATGAGTACAAATCTTTTAAAACAGCCCAGCCCCTATTTAACAAGCTCACCATGAGGCGCCCATGGCCCAAGGCACATCCAACAGAACTCAAACTTGCAGGCCAAGTTCTTGCATGTCATGTGGTTGCAGCCACCATCCTTCTCAATAGTTACCTTCAAAAAAATAATACATTTAAGCGAAAAACTTATTGGAAAGTACTTGACACTGAGGACAGTCTTTGGTGTTTGCATTCAGCCAATTGGACGTTTCGCTGTCGTCGCTGCACTTCTTCAACCACGTCTTAAGCTTTTCACAACTAAAGTGAATAACTTTATGTTGAACTATTTAGGCAAACGTAACCCGATCGGTTCATGCCATTGCTAAAAGATAAACATTAAAAAAATTTTAATCTGTGTTTAACCTGACTGCAGTTAAAACAAAACATAAATCCGCATTTGCATGACACCTTGCGCGGCTCGGCGTGAGGCACTTTGACAGCGCGACCGCATTCCGGGGCAGGGCACCATTTGATTAGAGTGTTACACTAAAAAATTGAACCCAAAAAATATAATTTAATCAATATTACCTCCACAAAGGAGTTTAGAATCAATCTGTTGTAAGAGCGCAAAGCTTGGGGACTGTTGACGGTTTTGAGCACAAAGTCGTCATCAGCCACAACTGTACATCGGAGTTCAGGACATGTGATATATGGCCGACCCTCGTCCAGAATCTTAAATTTAAAATTATTTTAAAAAGAAACAAAAAAAAAAGACCTTGCTCGAAAGATAATTTGACCAGCATTGACCGCAAAACAAATGGTTGCAAAACAATCCAGACAATGGTCTCAGTTCGTAGCAAATCTTGCAGAAGTCAGTTTTTCCCTCAATTTTCGAATGCTTTGTAGGATCGAGTAGATTTGCACTCCGAAAGAATGCATCGGTGTCTGACGTCTCATAAAATCTTTTTTTTTAAAATATTGAATTATAATAGCATCGGTCGCTTAAAACAAACCTTTCGATCAGTGTGACTTTGTTCCATTTGTAGTGATGAAGAAGTGATTTGCAAATCGAACCCTTAAAACCCAACACTGCTGCTGTTTCGGTTGAAAGCCTACTCAGTTCGTCGATCAGTTCTGTCTGGGAGAGAATCTTAAACAAAGATGTTTTATTCCACATTATCTCTGAATTGCTCTCAAAACCTGATAGTCCTTGATTTCTTCTGACGAAAAGGCCGCAGAACTCGAAGTACCTGCATTGGTGACCTCTTCCATAGCAACCTCGTCACCTGAACCAAAGGACTCTTCTCTGTTGTCATAATCGTCGTCCGAAATAATAATCTCATCTTCAACCTTGCTGGTACTCATCCTGTAGTTTCTGAAATCAAGACTATACAAAATGGGTAATACTGTTTGTTGCCCCCTCCCCTTTTTTTGGAAAAAATATTATTTTTTTTAAATCGAGAAAAAAAGTGTTTGGGGTTTTTTTTATGCGTAGAATCGGTGACCAAACGGAGCAGTGTGGAAAGTGGCCGGTATTTGAATGGATGCAGGTGCGATAAGCGAATCTATCCATTTTTAATCGATTTTGAGACATAAATGTTTGATTTGATTGGTTTAGAAAACGAAATAAACTAAGATAAAAATAGCAAATCGGCCTTCGTCCATTGGGTGTTTAGGATGTTTAAGCCTTTCGAAGTGGCTGGCAGTGCCGAAGGCGTGCAATGAAATTTTTTGCAAAAACTGGTCAAAGACAAAATTTGCTGCATTTCATTTAATGAGGGGTCCAATCCCTGGAAAATTTTCATCTTTTTGTTTTTTCGTTAAATTTAAAAAATAAATTGGCAAAATGTCGTCCAAATTTCAAATTCAAATCAGAAATTAGAGTCCGGTAAAATAAAAATTCCAGGAATTCCGGTAAAACCCGTTCCCGTTTCTCGTCCGGCCACTCATTTTATTATTTACCCTGCTAAAAGAATTTGGTGAAAATCTTCGTTTACTAAAATATAATTTATCATTCAGATCAAATTCGTTCAACATCAAAGCCTCGTCGTTTTGATCATTCGAATAACATAAATTGATATTAATAATACATATCTTCCGTTGCTTTGTTCTTTTGCAGATTTGTTATGACAGAGAATTGGAGAAAATTCTGCAAAATTTGAAGCGACACGCGTACCCTAAAAAGTAATCGGTTGGTTTGCTAACGTTTTATAATGCAAAAAAATTGAACAGGGGGTTTTCAAGGAGGTGGAATCCGAAACTAATGAATATTTTGGCTTTTTGAGGGTGATAGTCCGACATTAATCATCTCAAAATCTGGAGCCTCCACCCTCTTTTACCGCCTACGTCCTTCGGATAGTCGAACTTCAAAATACTTACTTTTTAAAACTTTGTGTATAAATTCGGCTTCATTGCGTTGGTCTTTTTCTATCTCTGAGTGCCAAAGAATATGACCAATTTTCGGACTTAAAGTTATTCGTCCTGCGGGCCCGTAGCCTTTGTTGAAGTGTTTTAGCTCCTGGCACGATTTGGATGCAATTGGTATTTTTGGTTGAAAATCGGTTTCATAAAAGAGAGAGTTTGAAGAAGAATAGCGAGAATAAGGATGAAACTGAAATTAAAATATCGGCTTATTGTGTCTTTATTCATTTGCTTACCCGACGAATGCTTTTGTTTATAAAATGTGCCCAATTTATGGCATTTTTGTTGGCTCGGTTGTGTCCAATACCTCTGATCTTTCCGATTCCTTCGCTGAAGCCAAAGCGAAGAATAAGAACAAAAGTAAGCCATTTATAGCGCATTAATTTTGATGAAAGGCAAGTTTTTAGGCCCGGCGGAGGATTAATAAAAATGATAGCGATGGCAATTCTTTGTCCGACTTTGAGGGAATGTTGGGCGATGCCCCCCACCCCCTCCCACCCATTCCCACTTAATTTGCATTGGCTATGGCAAAATATCAGCTAATTTGATTAGGCAAATGCGGGCAAATAAATACTACCGGATGGCTCCTAAATACGTTCATGCGGAGGTGGGAATGTCCTGAGCCCAAATTGCCTTGCATATTTTATCTAAACTTTCATTGTTACTCCTAATTATAGCAATTATTTTTTGCACGATGATAATTCAAAGCTGTGAATTACGAAAATTACTCTAAATACTGTAGCTCTAAAGGTTGACGATTACGGCCGGACTCCTTGTTCTGTTCTGGCCCGACAATGTTCTCTTTCGACCCGACTCTTGCCAGCGCCCCTTCCCACCCATTGGCCCCAATCGTTGCACGTGTTCAATACGACAATTCAATTAGGAATTGCTTCGGTCATTTGTCGGAAGGTCGTCAAAGTGCTCGTGAAGAGTTCACTTCTTCATCCGTTACTGTTCGTTTCTGACAGCGCGGACTGCTTGCTATTCGAATGCGCATCCATTCAGGGAACTTCGTTTTTCTTTTGGGTTCGCGCACACCGTCCGGATGGTGGGCCCGACGATTACTCTCCCGTTATTATGCAAATTTCGTTTGCTGACAAACGTCGCTCGGCTGTCTCCTCATTCGACGCCATTTTTGATTTTGACTCTAAATGGGTTATTTGCGAATGCCAACAATTTGAATGACGGGGAAACGGTGGGTCGAAGTCGGAGAATGGCAAAAGTGAAAAGCGAATTGTTCAGGTAATCTTGCATCCTTCCCATGGGGATGCGATCCGTCGCTGTGAGTCCGTTGTGATTCGCCCGAGGGGATTCGACGATTGGGAAGAAATTGTGAGTTAGGAATAAGGGGGGGGGGTTGGAAAGTGTCCTTTTCGTTCCTATTTTTTGCTAAACTGAAGATGTCCTCGGTTGGCCAAGTGGAGGAACTCTTTCTCGGGCAGCTCCGTGGGATTCAGGCCAAAATGCGCTTTTGTCTCCATCTTAACAATGGGAAAGTCGGCTAATTTCACCGTTGAAGGTAGTGAAATGTGAGGCATTTTGGGGGGGGGGGGCGTAAAGGGAGGGGATTCGTTGTTTTTTACCAATCCAAACTAATCGCGGCCCCTCAGCAGAAGATAGTCTCCCTCAAACTTATGAAAACGGCACATCATCGCCTCGTCCTGCTGCTTTTCTAATGGCTGTTGGCACCCGTGTGCTTGTTGCTGCTCCAAATTCTGATGGGAAATTTGGGGGGAACGAAAGGAACGGTCAAGCCAAGTCCGAATGAAGGGAAGATGCCGGCGCTTGAGGAAGTGCCCTTTCCAGTGGGACTCTATCCCATTCAACGGCTTCCATTTATCGGGTTGGTTTGGTTGGGAATGTTTCTGTTCTGTTCTGGTCGGGGGGGGGGGGGGGGGGGTCCTTCTGGGTGATGGCCATGGACATAACGCGGCATGTCTATAAAAGGCTAAATTTGTGCTTACTTTTTCCTCTCTTCCGCAGTTTACCCTCTCCGTTTTCTGCGAGTACTTCCACGTCCCATCGGCGACTTTCTTCCCTTCCCTCTTCCGTCCTCTTCGAATCCGTTCTTTGCCGCTCACCGCCGTCTGTGCCTTTTGCTCGACACTTTTCCGTTCCTTTTTGTGATGGCCAAAGGAAAATGCCGCGGGATGAGAGAGTCCTCACACCAAATTCGCAAATTTTGTGTCCAACTTGACGATGTGGGGAACGACCATATAGCTGAAGCAGTACTTGTGGAACTCCCCCAACTGCAGAGGGACTCATTGGGACAGCAAGAGACACCTTTTCATACTTTTTGTGACGGACTCTCCGTTTTGCTCGAGGTGAATGACGCACTTCTTACGAGTCCGTCAAAGTGTGCTTCTGTGTGGCAGAATTGTTTTTTGAACATTCTTAAAAAGAATGTTAAAGCGTGGCCTTCTCTTCTATCGTTCATAATCACTTTCAGCGATTTCACCAATCTTCGGGCCTCCACCACTGTTGGATTTCCCCTGCCCTCGGCCGCCTTTGTCGTCGTTCCGTTGACTTGCAATGGATTCGAATTTGTCCAATTCGCCCGGATCAGCTTCAGCCTGTCCATCATTTGATCCTTTATCCGATTGATCACGCCGCACATCCGCTGGAGGAGATCAAAGAAACATTCTTAGAATTGGCTGCCTCTAGCCGGGAACTGTACTCCCCGTGGTTGTTTCCGGCTAACAAGCGGAGCTTCACTTTAAGCTTAACGAAAGCAGAAACGACAGCTGGAGCTGGTAAACTCAAAGCCGGATCATAAAGTTGGTGAATTCGAATTCAGAAAAACGGTTTTTTGTTCGATTAACGGATGGTGCCGAGGAAAGGAATGAAAATGCCAATCATCGAATGACTCATCGCTTTTTGTGGCCCCTCTCCTCCAAAATGACCTTCGAATTTAGAGTTTAAATCCGATGGTTTTATTATAATTTGCTTTATGTCATTTAGGAAAATAGAGAAATTTGTGATCAGCCAACAAACGAATGTTTTTCTGAGAAATTCGAAAAAGCCGAAGAAACATCGACCCAATCTTTTCGAGAATGCGGGCAAATGGTCGAATTCCCGTGGGTTTTGTTTACTCTCTGCCACCGATGCTTCTTCCATTTTGTCCTTTTCGAAGGGTCCAGCAAATTCTTGTCGCCTCTTTGGAACAGTCCGTTCGCTCTTTTCTGCGCCGTCGACTTTTGCCTTCCGCCGTCAACAAAAAAGTTTGTGCCGTGGAAGCGGCGACGCCAATGGCACTTTTGTTGGAAGGCCCCTGCGGCAGTGGAAAGTCCACTTTATTGGCATTGCTTGCCAATAAACTTCGAATTGCGGCGGATGAATTTGTGCCCATTGCGACAGAAATTGTCGATTGTTCCTCTGCGGGTTTGTGAATTAATAATTTAAAGACTTTATAAAACATTTTGTTTTGTTGTTAAAGGCAATTCTTTGCGTCGTTTTGTCGAATCCGTTGATTCTGCGATGGCCGAATTGGTCCTTCGGTGGCCTTCTGCCCTTTTTTTGGATAATTTTGACACTTTCGTCGAGAAAATAGCAATTGAAGGGGACAATTATTCGTCCCCTTCTCAGAATGAAATGCCGACGATTCGCTTAATCTATCAAAGTGAGCGGGAAATAGCCGGCAATTGAAGAAAAGTGATTATGGCGCAGTCTCAGAAGTGTTCTCGACGTTATTTGGCGAATCTCAGCGAAGAAAAGTGCCGATTATTTGTGCCATTTGCAATGGAAGCAAAGTGCCCGAGGGACATTTTGGTTTGGGAAGGACAGCGATTGAACTCGGAAAGGCATCGGATTCGGCCATTCGGTTGAATTTTAGAGGCTTTTGAGTCGGACAAACTCCGTTTTAGATAAAAATACGCAAATGGAAGTGTTGAACAAATTGATGGGTCGTAACGATAACGCATGGGAAACAATTCCAGCAGACGCGGAATCCGTTAATTTCGAAACAATGGGCGAATTATGCCGTTTGGTGGAGACATTTGAGCTGCGAAACTGCCGCAAATCAAAGAGACGGTGATTAGGCCATTTGGTTAGGGCCGAGTCCGTCCCGATTTGGAAGCGGTTATGGGGGCATTAGTTTCTCGCAAGAGGCGTAATCAGAGAATTGTCGGGAGTTGGGTCGAACCCTAAGCCAAGGAAACCGGTTAGTTTAGACACGACGATACTGTCCAAAGACATTTTGTCTGCCGCTTCTATATGCAAACGGCACGAATTCGGTGAAGGGGAACTGTCCATCCGATTTGACCAAATTGCTGGACTGGAGTCAGTAAAGAGGAAATTGGTCGAGATATTCTTATGGCCTGCCAGGGTAAGCCAAGCCGTCATCACTATAGATCGGATCGATCGAGATTCTCGATCGGTCCTCAAGTCCGATCTCTAGTAATCACTCCACACACTTACCGTATCTCCCTTCCCACAGTATCCAACCCTTTTTACACTGTCTGGTGTACGCGTGGGGCACCGCGCAATTCTTCACGGGCCAACCGGCTGTGGAAAGTCGCTGCTGACAAGGGCACTGGCCGGTGAAATGAGGCGCAAATGTTTTCAGCGTCAGGGTGAAACTTTTACTCATTTTTCATTTCCCAAGACTAGCAGAAGTAAAGAGCGGGTCCACCCACGCTCTCCCAAACGCCGCCACAGAATCCGATGTGCACCAATAATTAATTCAAATCATTTTAAACTCGTGGATCGCTTCGTTAATATGTATTTAATCTCAAAAACTAAGTCACTGGCAGGTCGCATTTTACACGGCTTGATCGACCAATACTCCAATAAATAAATACAGGGTCCCCAGCTGCTCTCCAAATACATAGGCCAAAGTGAGCAGAATATCCGCCAACTTTTTGCTAAGTGATTATTCCGAATTTTGTTTTACTTTTTCAACTTTTTGCTTAAGGGCAAAAGCGTCCAAGCCGGCTTTGATCGTTTTTGACGAGGTCCTTCTCAACAATACTTTAGGGTAATGCGGCTGTTCCCCCTTCCTTTACCATCCCCCAGATCGATGCTATTGCACCACAACGAGGAAGTGACAACGCACACGTGATGGACCGGATGGTGAATCAATTGTTGACGGAATTGGACGGTTTTGAGGGGGACACTGAAGGTGCGTTGGTTGGTTAGTTGATGGAAATTGGACCTTAAAACGGTCAGAAGAAGTTCATTTCTTATCGTCGGCATCCTTTCAAAAGGAATATTTGTAATTGCGGTGACCAATCGAATTGATTTGATCGACAAAGCACTTCTTCGACCTGGCAGATTCGACTTCAAACTTTACGTTGAATTGCCCGACTTTGTACGTTCTCGCTGGGAAATGTTTACTTTTTTGTTATCTTTCGACCCTTTTTCTCTGGCCTCCCCGGGGGGCTTCGCTCGCCTATTTAACTTCCATTTGAGGAACTTCGACTTGCAATCCTTCGCCTTTACTGTACCGCCAAATGGGGCATTCATCTCTCCAATAACGTAAATCTGAAATTAATCGCACAACAGGCAGAGGGTGAGACAAAAAACTTTACTCTGAATGCTTATACTTTATTTATTCTATTTATAGGTTGTTCCGGTGCCGAAATGCGTGCGATTGTGCAAAATGCGCTTAATGAGGCAGACAGAGAGTTCAATAAAATTGAAGAGTTGAAAAGCGACAAACCGAGGGTTTGCCAGAAGCACTTTAAACAAGCAATTGACCAAATTGGAAGAAAGATTGGAGAGCTCGTAAAAGAGGAAAGAACAATTTGGAAGCAAAAATTGACATTCCACTAATGATAAGAACGAATATATTTAACTCAACGTCCAATAAAATCACGGGATTTAATTCTGCTTTTTTATACGCTAACAAATAAATACAAAACTGAAAAAATTTTGGAACATAAGCCAAAGAATTATTTCTGGGGCCAAGAGAAACCGGATTTTCAGATTAACTTCTTTTTTTTTGTGACTGGCCGAAAATAGAGCATTCATTTCTAACATTTGAATTAGTGCGACTTTTTAGCAATATTTTTTGGCGTTTTGTAAATAATTTCCGGTAACTTTATTTTTATTAATTTTTCTAAAATGTGAAAAATATTTACATTTACAATATGAAACTGATAAGCTTAACGAATTTTGAAGGTTTTCACGCATGACTGGTTTTAGCACATTTTTTAGTCCATATTTTTGGTGTTTTAGCCCATATTTTAAGAATGTTTAGTCCATATTTAACGTTTTATTCAATATAAATCCGGTCTCTACTCTTAATTAATGTTTTTCATAGAAAAGTATTATGGAAGTTATTGATCCTCGAAACACATTGCTAACGAACCAAGAAGTGCTGCAGCTATTGAACCAGGCAAAGGGACGTCATGTTCCTACGCAGGGTAAGCAACTAAATACTTATTAATTCGAATGTATTTTTTCATTTTTAGATTCTCAAAATCACAATACAATTATGTATGAGGCATTGAAATATTTAAATGACACTCCCGCATCCGCGCAAACTCGAGGAGACATTATTTCTTTGGTTAAAGCACTGAAAAAGTTCAAATTGACTGGAGCCGAGGTCTATTTGATTTTGATTGAAATACGGTGTCTATTTGATTTTCCACATTTTCTTTGAATTCGGGGTAAGCAAGCGCCAAAACTTTGGATAAATCATGAAAAGTGAAAATTCGTTTTGTTTTTAATGTTTAAAAAGTTTGGCCAAAAGGGGGGGGATCCCGTATCATTACCGAAATACTTTAGTCATTAATTTATTATTCCTCGTTTAGATTATTCAAATCGTAAATTTACGACCTAAGCAAGCAGTCGAAGTGCAGCTAATTGTTGAAGAATCCGAAGAGCGGCTTACGGAAGAGCAAGTCGATGAGCTTGTCGAGACAATTCTCAGGATTTTACCCCAAAATTAACAACAAGCATTATTGATTGCATAAACTTCTCAAGACTCGGATTAAATGTCGGAATCAGTCTGTGCTCCTCATATCAATCATCGTTCAACCAACAATTTATACTATGTTTTAAGGTACTTATGCGATTATGAATAACAAACTTGCATTAAACAACTTTCTAGCAATTTGTAGAGCTTTGCTGCCGAGAAAAAGTAATTTGTTTGCGTCTTGAATTTATGGATTGCATTTCTGGTGAAAAGAAAATTTGCTTTTTGTGATGGTCAAACTGCTAATTGCAGAATTTGTCTTTTCTAGGTACCAACCTTCTCAAAAACAAAATCGGATTTGCATCGACTAGCAGTGACGAACGTTGTATTTCGGGTGGGGCAATTGTTAACACACCGTCGAATGTCTCTAAAAGGTAATTCGTTTGAAGGGGGGGGGGGGCTGACAATGAGGTGGATTCATTTTTGGGATAATTGCTCCAGAATTTTACATTTTTTTGCTCTTTCGCTGAAGCTTAATTACGCATAAACCGACGAGAGAAGAAATTGCGCAAAGAGTGAAAAGATTGTTGATAGGACTCAATACGGCCAAAGATTGGCAGACGATCGGATTTGTTGGCGAGGAATTGAAGGAGCATCTGTTGAACTATCCCGCCAGCCGAATGGTCGTGATTGAGGTTCAAACTCAGTCTAAAATATAAATTATTTTGGGATTTTTCAACAAATGTTTAGGATGGCATTGCCATTAAAAACATTAAAAAATGGGCAAAAAGAAGTTCGGACAAAGACATACGAGGTGTGATGCAGCAATGTTTGGCATTATGTGGAATAGTGTCGGAGACGAAGAATTCAAGTGGAATCTGTGTGCTCACAATTGACGGGGGTTTTAAGCATTCTAACAACAAAAAAGTTAATTTCGTTTTGTTTTAGGTGGGACGCGTGGGATTATGGGACTCGAAATTCTTAGTGAACTTGAGAAAGCTGCCGGGAAAAAGGTAGAATAGCTTTTTTGTCAATGTGTAAAAGTCTGCTTCATCTACAGATTTTAATCATTTTCATAGATACCCGAGCTGTTCGATTTGATCGTTGGCGTTAGCACCGGGTCTATCATTGCTACTTTGATCGGTGCCAAGGGTTTGAGCGTTGAAGAGGCCAAAAAGGCTTATGTACTGCACTGTTCGGAAGTGTTTAAAGGGTCCACCTTTGACAAAGTGTGGTCACTCGGCGGACGATTTGCCAGTTTAAGTGACAATACAATGGCATGGACCAATATTTTAAAGGAGGTTGGCAAATTTTGAATTTTCGATATATCGAATGTATAATTTTTAGACTCTCGACGGCGATTTTTCGATGATTGATTCTGCTCGTGACCCGAAAACTCCGCGTGTGGCCATTGTGTCACTTATTACCAATACGCTCCAACTAATCCCCTTCATTTTTAGGTGTGTTTTTATTTTTTGAAATTTTTCAACTAACACCTACCGGAAATTGTTTTTTTCACATTCCAGAAATTACTGAACATCCTTCTTATGACAGCCCTTACCGTGGAAGCGCCAAATACAAAGTTAGCTTTTGCTTTTTGTTTTATTATATTTAAACAGAAAGTTTTTAGTTTTGGGAAGCAATTCGGGCTTCTTCTGCCGCCCCAAGTTATTTCGAAGAGGTCCATTTTTATTTGCCAATTTTTCAGTTGTTTTTTTTCAGTTTAAACTTGACGGGTTTATGCACCAGGTAATTCTCTTCTTTTTTTCTATTTGTTTTATACTCCATTAAATTAAAAGGACGGTGGCATTCTGTTAAACAATCCGACTTCAATCGCACTTCAAGAGGCGAAACAACTTTGGCCACACAAAAATTTTCACTGTATTGTTTCTGTAAGTGATGTCATTGAATTAATTGGGTAATTTTCCCTTATCTATTAAATAGGTCGGAAATGGGAAATTCTTGCCCGAAATCGATCCAAAAATTGACGAGAAGGCGGGACGTTACGCTTTCGACTCCGTATCAATTGGGTGCCTGGTTTCCCTGGCTGTCCAAACATTACAACACCATTATGGAATCCGCAACTGGTCACTTTTTCTACATTTACATCATTTCGAATGCATTAATATTTATTAAGAGACTGAACTTTTTCATCATTGCATCGCAAGTCTAACTCCCTCGGGCGTATGTATTTGTTTGAAATATATTGATTGAATTTTGATTTGGTTAAGGGGTAGAAAAGGGCCGCATATTTGTTGTTGCGCTGGTTAAAAAAAAAATCTCATTTAGCACTATTTCCGGCTGAATCCGTACATGTCTCATCCGGAGGGGTACGCACTGGACACCAGAGACACAAAGCTGATCGATCTTATGAAACGAGACGCGGAGCTTTATGTTCGACGCAATCGGGTGAAAATAAATCGAGCAGCCAAACAACTCAACAAATCGTCGATTTTCACTTCATTTGGTTGGAGATCGTTGCAGCGATGGGTTAAGGAATCAATTGACTTAATTTATTCAAGCTCTGAAACACCTCAGAAAATAAAATAAATAAAACGTGTTAATACAAATCCTCCTGGCTTTTGACTTTTGCTTAGCAGGGTTTTGGGACTTTAAGAAGTTTTAACGTTTTAACTGTCATATTGGCAAAATACGCGGGAATACCCTCTAAAAAATGTATAAATCCCCCAGTACTTACAGCTAAGCATAAAAGTTTCCACAACTTTATATCCAACGCAAATCAAATAAAATGAGTGAATCTACAACTGGGAAAAAAAAAATTCCTAATCTCTCACTGCGGTCATTGCATCAACGAACATCGTGGAATCAATCTGAAAATACCGCTTTGCCTTTGGGTTTCCAAACTCGCTTCATAAAAAAGTGATACCAAACGCACCAATGATTTTAAGCCGGTCAAGTTGCTGTCCGGTCCGACAACTCCAGTGTTCGTATCAGTCCCCAGCACGTCAAAACCGTTGCCAAATATTGGGTCGTTCAAACTGCCGACGGCTATCAGAAGCTCTGCATTTTTAACCTTTGGGGACGAGAGTTTCGCGATATTTGTCTGTATAACTACCGGCGAAATAAATTGGTCCTCCGCCACGCTCCAGTGGCATTTTTGAAGCAATTCATTAACGATAGCACTCGACTCATCCAACCCTACGAGCTGGGCGAATTTGGAGAGGCCGATTGAGGAGTACGAGTTGGCCACGGCGAAAAGCTGAGCAGCGGTCAGACGACGTCTGAGTTCATCGACATAAGGCCTAAATTGACATTTAC
Source organism: Globodera pallida (assembly GCA_020449905.1). Classification (NCBI taxonomy): domain Eukaryota; kingdom Metazoa; phylum Nematoda; class Chromadorea; order Rhabditida; family Heteroderidae; genus Globodera; species Globodera pallida. The sequence continues at coordinate 1,069,422 of JAIXHY010000010.1, read as the reverse complement.
AGTTTTTTGTTTTCTGCATATTTCGTTCCCAATTTTATATTGTTAAATGTTTAATTAATTTACTCCGTTTTCATGCTCTTTTGTTGCATTGTTGAAAATTTTTCAAAAAAAAAAACATGTTGAAATGAAAGACCAGGTATAGTGGATCTAACTCGTAAGCCATATAGTTGTGGCAAATTTTTATGACTCACTGAGAATATTCTCCGAGTGTCGTCGCGTTGCAAATTCGCAGTGCCTTGTCAAAGTTTTGCTTGACCATGTGTTCTCCGAACGACCAAATCTGCGTTAACTGCTGGTTCCTCTCGAACTTTTCGCTCGCGCGTACGTAACAAAATTTAGCCTTGATTAAAAGTTGCTGGACGAGATAGCCGAGCAGCAATTCTGAATATTCTTCAACCGACAAACTCTCGCCAATTCCAAGCTCTTTGTCCTCTAAGCGAATGCATCTGTCCTTTGGTGTTTCCATTATGCCGTATTAAATAATGTCAATTGTTATCTAAAACGTTGTTGTTTTTGTATCAAGAGAAAATAAAATTTAAAGTAGTTTTTGATAACACCAAAGCCGGATTAATAATGAAAGACCGCATATGTAGCGGCTCGTCTCGTCAACAGCTCATCAGAATGTGAAAAAAGCGCTTGAGCACCAAAAACAGCAAATTTGACATTTTTTATTAAAATCAAAAATTTAAGTAAACTTCGCTTTTTTTTTTTGCCTGTAAATTGAGGCTTTTGAAATTTTTAACATTATGCCAAATATTCAAATTTATAATTTTTTTAAATTTCAGCTAATATCCCAAAAAACCCATAAAAAATCGGCAAAAAGTTCAAAAGCTCCTGCTGAAAACCACAAAAAGCAGCAAAACAGCATTTCAAAAAAAGGCATCTGGACCTTCAAAAAACCACAATAAGCTGCTAAAGCAGCAGAGATCACAGCCCTGCATTAAGCACAAATCTGATCATTAAATGAGATAATTTCATTTTTTCTATCACTGTTCTTTTTTTTATGTAAACACAGCGTAAAACCAATTTTTAATTTTAGAACCAGTATAAATTAATTCCAAACGCTATCATGAATAGTCCTTATGAGGAGGAGTTGGACATCATTCAACAAGGTTTATCCTCCATTTTTAATGATTCGTTACCAATCTTATAGACGATCAACAGCACTTTTTACCGTGGAGGAATTACCATTGCAAATGCCTTAAGCCTTTCCTTTCTTACAAAATGGCTTTTCTCTATGTGCTAATCAGCCTCAATTTGCTCAATTACATTGACCGCTTCACAGTCCCAGGTTTTGTTTTTAGGAATAATATGTGTTTATCTTTTGTTTTCATGTGTTATGACGCTTATAAAGAAGGATATGTCTTTGGACGACCAACAGGAAGGGTCTGTTTAACGTTGTTAAGTGCTAAAAAAAAATAAAAGTCCACTCAAAATAACACATTTCACCTTCCTCTCTCGATTTCTTAAGGTTGATTGGCATACAATTTTAATATTGTTCTGTTCAGACTGCTTCAAACGGCGTTCATCGTTTCTTATATGCTACTGGCGCCCGTATTTGGTTATTTGGGCGACCGTATGAATCGCAAGATGCTCATTCTCATCGGAATGGTCGTTTGGGTTGGTGCCGTGGTGGTCGCCTCATTTCTTCGGGTGAAGCTCGTGATTTTTCGACTATCCGGTGTTTTTATTTAGGAATATTATCTTTTCTTGATGATGCGAATGCTGGTTGGCGTGGGCGAAGCTGCGTATTCAACAGTGGCTCCGGTAAATAAATTTAAAAAAAAGGGATTTTAGAGTAAATCCTCTCTTATTGTTAGGCCATTCTCGCCGATTTGTTTACTGACACTGCTAGAACTCGGGCACTCGTTGCTTTTTACATTGCCATGCCGGTTGGCAGGTAGTTTTGAGGTCCCGGTTTAGTCCCTGCAGCCAGAAACAGAATACCGAAAATCCCGGCGGGTTCCCGGTCCTGTCCGGGCACTTAAAACAAAATTTTCGCAAGAAAAATTCAGTTTGTAGGAGTAAATTTTCTTCTGGTTCAGTGGCCTTGGCTTCATTGTTGCCGCTTCGGTCGCTGATTGGACGGGCCATTGGGCGTGGTCTCTCCGCGTGTCGCCCGCCCTCGGTTGCATTTTGCTCGTTGTGTTCGCACTTTTCTTCAAAGAACCCGTCAGAGGGGCCGCTGACCGCTCGCAACTGATGCCAACGTCTTATCGTGAAGACATTCGGGAATTGGCCAGAATGTACAGCTGAACACACTATTGTTCATAATTTCACACACATTTCAGACCCACATATACGCTTCTTGTTTCTGCTTCCATTGCCGTTTACTTCGTTACCGGTCTAAAATTCAGTTTTGTTTTTTGAGAGGGAATTCATTTGGGGTTTAGGCGCGTTGTCTTGGTGGACGCCAAATGTCACAATATACGCTTGGCAAGTAATTCAACGAGACGAAGTCAGTCCGGAATGGTAAGTGCCACATTTTCTTGCCATTGTTGAAATTAAATTTTTATTGTTGGTCCTAAGGTTCTCGTCCATTGTCGGCGTTATTGTAAGTATTTTCTTATCGGGTTTTGATAACCTGTAGGCTTTACTTCTTTTTAGTTCATGTTTGGTGGGATTTTTGGTGTTCCACTTGGCTCGGCGGTCTCCAAATGTTGGGCAAACGGCTTCAGCTTCCGCTGTTTTCATGTCGGCCCGAATCCGCGTGCTGACCCACTTTACTGCGCCATCGGTCTGCTCATCTCTGTGCCATTCTTGTGGATTGCTCTCTACTTGATGCTTTGCTTCTCGCTGCTTTTGACATGGGTAAAAATCTTTTTTATCAATATTAGACTGATTTTAGTGATGGTCTCTTTTAGCTTTGCACTTTTGTGGTTATTCTTCTGCTCGCGTCAAATTATTCGATTACCACGGATGTCATTTTGGTTTGTCACAGTTTTTAATATTCAATTCCATCAGCCAAGGTCGGCCGCACCGAAAAGCTTGAATTACGGCCGATAGGCGAAGCTGGGAAAAATTTAAAAATTACTTTTGTGAAGTTTCAAAATTTTGATTGGGAACAGACCCGAAATTTCTTTGTAATTTAGTGCTGGAAATTTGCATAGTGATTTTGTGAGGTGCTGATCACAAATCGGACACCGGATTTATCTATGAACTTCACAACTCCGTTTCTATTTCCCACCGCTTTTCAGTCTGTCACACCGCCAACCCGTCGTTCGTCTGCTACAGCCATTCAAATACTCGTTGCCCATCTTTTCGGGGTCAGATTGTGTAAAAGATATAAAAGTGGGCATGTTTCAGACCCGATCCTAATTTATTCAAATCCAAACTCTTGTCTTCAGGATGCTGGATCTCCCTACATCGTTGGGCTAATATCTGGTTGTTTGTTGAATGGGTCAAAATAACGCCACGCTAATTAAATTTACTACAGACAGACTGAAGGATCACCACAGCTCGCATACAATCCGATCTCACGTTTTCGAGTTTTTTGCCCTTCGCGATGCGCTATTTCTCGTCGCTCTTATGCTTCCGATTGGGGCTTTTTTCTATTTCATGGCCGCATTAACAGTGGAGAAGGATCGTGCTCAACAGAAACAGATGATGGCATCTTCTTGTCAAGAGCGAAGAAACGAAGAATGAAGGAGAAAGTGCTTTTGATATAATCCCTGACTTTTCGATTGCAATACATATTTTCAATTTGGACAAACGGGACTTTGATAAAGATAACAATCTGAGACTCCACATTCGTGTAGAATAATTTATTGTTGGGGAAGGAGAGCAGAAATTAGTGAATAGGCGTAATATTTATTGACTAGTTAGCTGAGCAGTGAACTGACAATAATTACGCTCCGGCAAATCATGCCGGTGTTTTAACATAATTCCATATTCCCTGAATATACGAATTCTTCCGTCCTTTCGATCAAACTAGGCCTCCTTCTCAAAATCCACATGCTTCAACTCTTTGCTGATTTGCTTGTGCCAGTTTCATCGTGCTGGCGGAAAGGACTTTCCGGCTCATCAGATCAAATTCGGAGCCTAAAGAATTAAACGATTATTTCAAAAAGCGGCAACATCAAACCAGTAGGATCGATGACCGTTCCGCCCGCTTCCTTCACTATCACAACGGCAGGCAGCCATATCCCTGGAAACAGTTACGTATTTAGAGGGTATGAAAGTAAAAAAGGCCAGTTACAATTCAACAAGAACAACCCATTTTGTATTTAAATAAAACTGCCATAATCAATCTGACCAAGAATGGAGACCATATTCCACATAAGCGTCGATTGAGCCTTGAGCCAAATACATCTTAAATTCAGACAAAATGATTGGAATAAAGCGGGAGCTAGTGAGACCATGTTGATGGCGGCAGACCCAAAAGAGCGGTGCCTTAAAAAATTCAAATGTTTGGCACAAATCTTTTGTCCATCGACCCGTGCACATTTCGTTCCCCCATCAAAGTGCGAAAAATTAGAAATGAATGAATTCATTTGGGCAGGTGACCGATCCGAACCGATCTGAGAGACGAGCAAAGCCTGTTCAGAATCTGGGGGGAGGGGGTTGGGGAGTTCGGAAGTAATTTCAAATCGGACAATTTAGAAAAAGTGATGGAGCTGTTTGAGTTAATGATAATAGTTAGTCTTTTTTTTTATTTTAAAAAGGTTTTACTATAAATCTGAGAACTATGGGTGCCTCCATATTTTAGGAAAATCGCCGCAAAACAGCACTAAAAGTCCGCAGAACCAAATTTTTCTTCATTCGTGCATTAGATGATGTATAGTTATTATAGCATTTGACACACTCGGCAACTAAATGTACACCAGTCAACGAAAAAAAAAATTGTAAATATATACCGAAAAAATTTGTTTTCCTTTTCATTAATCAATTTTTATGTTGATTCAATCCGACAAGACATTAGTCGCTGTCCCCTATCATACCCGTGAGTGCCAGAAAGGATTGTCGAACGCAAATTGGCAATTGCATTTTCCAGCCATTTTTCGCCCTTTTCTTTGATGTTGTGTTGCCCCAATGTTTGGCAAATTACAGACTGATCAAGCGCTTAAAAATAAGAAAAATGGAGGTCAACAAACAGCTCCACGTATTGTTACCTTTTTATACCTAAATTAAAATCACCTGTTGCCGATGAGACTGAAATGGGAAATCCATTTTTCAGTGCGCCCTTTCCCTCGACAGCGGAGAACAGCTCGTCGGTGATCGGATTATAAACGATTCCTGCGCAAAGTCTTTTGTTGATGGCAAGCCCAACGCAAATTCCAATGAATGGAATGCTTAAAACGGTTTTTATTGGCTCTCACAAAAAAATGTATAAATCAATATAAGTCAAATACCGGTGCACGAAGTTGGTCGTACCATCAATTGGATCTGGATTTAATGTTCAGAATAAATTGCTTTTTTGGATCAAAACTAGCCGATAATCCAAGTCGGTGCGTCAGTTAGCTGATATGCTTTTCCCTCGGCAGCACTTTCTTCGCCAATAAACCTTTAAAATTTAAGTAATTCAATCGTTTTCTGTTCTCTGATTTACTTGTGATCGGGAAAGCGTTCGGAAAGCTCTGCTATCAACAATTTCTCCACAGCCTGATCGGTTTCAGTGACAAAATCTGTGGCCGAACTTTTCGTATTCACAACCCCCAACTGGTTGGGAAAATGCATTCTTTACGAGCTGATAATGAAATTAAATTAAAAAATGAAAGCATTAAAAAACTGACAAAAATTACTATTACTTATGCAAAATTGTCCCAAAAAATTATAAGTCGACAAAATAGCTGCATTCAAGTCCGAAAGTTTTTTTGATACAACATGGACAAAATAAAATGTGAGGTCCGATTTGGTTTCTACCCCCTGCCGAAAACCCCTACTTTTTTTTTGAAAAATGGGTTGGGGGACGAAAAGTTTTATTATACCCTATTTTTCTATCAGCATTCTAGAACTAAAGTATTTATGAAAAATTACTTACACTTCCCGCTCGTTTGACCAAGATAAGCGCGAAATTGAAGTATAACTCAATTTTCTGAGCGTGAGCCATTAATATTGAAATACTTTTTAAATACAACAAAACGCCGCTAGATTTGAAATAACGAAATTAAGTTTTTAGGCTTCAATGCGCTGCACGTTCCATTTTGACACCATTTTCACATTAAATCTCAAAATAGTCGACTAAAGTCGCGAAAAAATGGCAAAATAGTCTCCAAAAAATCAGTTCACAAGCAAAAAATAGTCCTGAAATTTAAGCGAAAAAAGTAATAATGATTTAAACCATAATTGTTAATTAACAGGGCTGCTACTTTTAGGCTCGAAAATGCCTAAATAGGTTCAAAAAAATGTGTGTACAAATAACGATTCGTTAAGCTGACAATGAGGTACACTTTGGCTTTAAAAATTTAGCATTCAATGGCGGGGATAAAGTGCCTAACATCACTCTGTCTGCAGCTTCATTAGAGTTTGTCTGTTAATTTGTTTAAATGTTTTTGGCATTATGATTTGCACAAATGAATTAATTCGCTTTTTAATTTGTTTTTGCCATCCGATGAAATTTCCGATTAAAAACATGTGTTTCGTGCATATCTCGCCAATGAAGCCACAGAAAAAATAACCAAAATACTATAAATCCGCCCCTTATTTATTAATCATTGTGAAAAAATCGGGGATTCCGTTATTAGGCATTCCATAGTTATTTTGTCCGCTTTTTAGTTATTTTGACCGGTTTAGCTGATTAGTGATTTTAACCGGTGGTGATTTTGACCGGTATTAGGAATTTGTCCAGTAGTGAATTTGTCCTGCCACGTCCAAAAAAGCGCAAAGAAAAAAAGTATTATAATTTGCGATATCTTTCATAAATTAAAAAAAGAAAATGTTTTTAGCATTTGCAGATAATCCATATTATGTCATCAAAACCCCTTTATGGAAAGGATGCTGTAAGTTTTTGTCATTATTCATTTCATGGTTAATTAAGACGTTTTTTAGCTTACCGAGAGCCCAAAAATTGAGCGTGAATTGGAGGTAAGACTTATTTGAATTGGATGTTTATTCCAAGGCCAAAACCGAACAAGTAACAGTAAATACTAGGGCTCAGTAAAAAAAGTTTTGTCATTTTCTGATTAGTAGTCTCTGATGTCTTCGAAATGTGCATTTGTATGTGATCGAATTATTATTTTAAAAATATGCGTTTAGGCTCTCCACCAGAAGAGCAAACAGGCCGCCAAGCCCATTTGGTACAGCAAATACATCTTGGACGACCCGAAGATCGGCATTCGCTACTTTTGGGGCTTTACTGCCGTGACCACCGTTCTGTACTTTGCAGCTATTCGCCGTGGTTTCCGATGAGATGCGTAACGAGTAACGACAACATTTGCTTTTTGTTTGTTGTAAGACTTAGGAACTGGCGTGATGTGTTCGATAAACTTAGAAATAAAACAAAGCATTTCTAAAAGTCCCCGAGTTTTTTTTATTCGTTTCTTTTTGGAATGATAATCTTTATTTCATGCATTTTCAATAGAATTTAGGCTGAATACCTTTAATTTTAGTTTTATGTATTTGAACTCAACAAAAGTTCGATTATCGATGTTACTTCGGTTGTTGCCTTCGACTTTCGAACTCCCCTCCCCTCGTTCACCTCTTTCCTCGACCTTTCTCTTGCATTTCTTCGCCGTTTCCTCGGCCACCCCCAATTACGGCCAATTCAGAGGAATGGGGATGAAAATGAGCAAATTCTATATAAAAGTGTCATCTGCTGGTGCATGCACGCAATGTTTATCCATCCTTTTCTCCTCACAGAGAACGTAATTTTGAATCGTTTTTTCATTGATTTGTTAGAAAGCTTATGAAGCTAATGTTTTGTTAGTCATGTCACCAATTGGTAAAAGTCGTGGGTTACAAAGAAAGTTTCTTTCCATTTCACAGAAGTTGAGAGAGAGTATTGGTGGAGACAGCTGACTGAATTTGAGTGGCATTTGTTTGTTTGTGTCTTCAAAGTTCATCCACTGAACGCCGGTCTGCCATTTATTATGCCATTTTTTCTTTTAACGTCGCCGAATTATTGCGTATAAACGCATGCAAATACTCATTTGGCGCTGCAAAGATGGTGGTGAATATGGGGTGATTTAACCATGCCAAACCCTCCACTTTTCTCCGCGTCCGACGACACCTTTTCTTCCAATTTTGGCCCTCATTCACTATTACCCGACCCCTCTAGCCTCGAGGGTTGTGCCAAGGAATTGTCGGAGGGGGGGGGGGGGGGGTACACATTCCCCTCGGGGATCCCTCCTCCATTCCCATTTGTTTTAGGGCAGAGCAACTGCCAGTGACATTTATTCTCTCATTCTCTGCCGCTTCCGCCCCTACCGCAAATTTGGCTGGCCGGGTCCCCTGGTTTTCCCCCTTCCCGACTCCGATAATTCATTGCCTTCCCCCCCCCCCCTAAATCCCTCCCCTCATCCCCCCCCCCCCCCCCTCCCCCCCCCCCTTCATCACCCCGGCACACTTTCCCCGTTTTAACATTTGTTCTTCTTTAAAAAATGGCTCTCCCTGCTTCATTTACTTACCCTCCTCCCCCCCCCCGTCCCTTTCATTGTCCAAAATGCAATTTGAATAAATCCCTCTCTTAAAGGGCGCCACGTCTTTCTCCCCCCCCCCCCGTTTTCACGGTTTTGCCGTTACGTTTGGAAGGAAATTGCCCCCCCCCCCCTCTCCCTCTCCCACTTTGCCGTGTATATGCATTAACTCGTTCCTTTCCCTTTCCTTCACTTCCACTCCCCCCCCCCATCCCCCCCCCCCCCCCTCCCTCCCCCCAGTTTTCGTGCCGTCTCATGTGAAATCCCTCTCACACAAAGCTTCTCCTCCAATTTCGGCAATTTCTAGGCGAAATTCAAGGCATACCCTTCACCCATTTCTATTTATTTTATTTCCATATTTATTGCACATTATTCGTACGCCATTCGAATTTATTCACATTCTCTCTCCCTCTATTCCGTACTGTCCAATCCCATCGGAATGTTCGTCAGACTTTATCCATCTGTCCCATAATTAATTAGCCCCCCCCCCCCCTCCATCCATTCACTAAACCGCTTCCCCCCGGGGGATACCCACAATTCAAATTCATTTTACCCTCCAAATATTTCTCGTCAACATTTTCGTCCTCTTCGTTTTCTCGCTTATTTGTTAGTCCTTCCCAACATTACACGTCGCCATCGTCTTTTCTCCCCGACAGTCCAAAGGATGGCCGGGCCAATCCAATTTCGGCTCGAAAAAGCCAATGGAGGGAGTGGGGGAGGGGGGGGGGAAGCCGCACACCCTCAACCCCTCAATTGGATGGAATCGTGTTTTATTGAGAAGAAAGACGTAAAGATTCATTCTTTCGAAGGCCACTGAAATGTGAATTTTTAATATTCCATTGATTGGGTTTTTATTTAATTTATTATTTTGTTTTTCCAAAAATTCGCCAGTAAACAGAAAAGGCACTTTTTGCCTTTGCCTTTCCTCCGTCCTTAACAGACACAAATAATGTGACGTTGACACTACCCACACAACAACGGCGCCCCAAGGGATGAAGAACGTTCTTTTTTCTTTTGTTAGAGGCATTTGCTTCGAAAGAAGGGAGAAACCCCCGAAGGGACAAAAGTCGGCTAGACAAAATTTTGTATTTGTAATTGATTGGGCGATTGCGTTGTTCCTGCTTCCCCTTCTCAGACAATTCTCCGTGGCAGGTCGGAAGCAATTAGGCCGACCACCTTCACTTTCATTAGCTGAACACCGATTAAAACAAACCGCACGCAGCGCCGTCAACAGCGGAGAACAACGGCAAAATTCTCTCCCACATTATTCAGAAGAGTCGAGGTGAATGAGTGGCATCAAATATCATTCAGAATTTAATATACAGCTTGGTCTTGCCAATCTAAAAAAGTTGCAATCCAAAAGTTATGCATTTACATATATTTGTACTAGAAGGCTCTGCCAAACCTCCGAATAGTGAACAGTTCCAGCAGAGAGAGAGCCTTACGGAAAAGGAGCCCAGCAGGGGAGGCGAGGCAAAAGAGAAAGAACAAACGCGTCAGACACCCGTCGATGAGGTGCAGAATCTGATCAGAACAAACAGAACAATTTTCGAAAAGATCGGCCCCGGCTCGGACTACTTCAGCGACGAACTAAACGCTGACAGCGGGCTTGGGGATGAACATGGGCATGGCCGTAGGGCTGGAGGTGCCCGAGGGGGTTGTGCAGCTGAATGTCGGTGGCACTTGCTTTCTGACCACCATTGACACGCTGAAAAGGGACGGTGGGGCTCTGCTTTCCCAATTGCTAACGCTGGAAGGATTGGAGATGAACAGCAAAGTTGGAGGGGGAAATAATTGTGGTTTTCTGTGGCTTTTGGTCATTGATGAAATTTGAAGGTAGCAAAGCGGATGAGCAACGGCACAATTTTCATCGATAGGGATGGCGAGCTGTTCGCCTATATTTTGGACTATCTCCGTTCCGGCAAACTTCTTTTGCCGGAGAATTTTCGCGAGTTGGCACGCCTTCGAGAGGAGGTACGACTCAAAACGGAAATTCTCGGCTAATTAGTGCTCTCGGCCTTAATGGATCCTTCGGCTATGTTACAGGTACAATTCTACCAACTGGACGAACTGATGCAGCAGCTGATCCCATTCTACAACCTTAAATACCCCCCAAAGACACCCACCGGACAAAACAACGGAAGTGTCACTTTAACAGCCGCCGTGGCAGCCGCCGTTGCCAAGACGAACGCTCTGTACGAAACTGGTGAGGCGTAAATGAACAATGAACGGACGAGCCGACTCCGACTCCTCGGATTCTTCAGAATGAGGGGAATAAAGAAAATAAATCTCCGTTTGCTTTCCAGGCGGCTTTATCACTCTGGGATATCGCGGCACTTTTGCCTTCGGGCGGGACGGTCAGGCGGACGTTAAATTCCGCAAATTGCATCGAATTTTGGTGTGCGGAAAGGCTCAATTGTGCAGGGAGGTGTGAAAAGAATCTTTGAGCCTTTGGAATGTTTGTCAAAGTGACGTCATTGTTTTACCCCCGAAGGTATTCGGAGAAACTCTGAACGAAAGTCGCGACCCGGACAGAGAGGGCACCGAGCGGTATACGGCGCGTTTGTATCTGAAGCACCAGTGCCTGGAAAGAGTCAGTCAGTCAGTCGTTTTGCCAACCGGAACTGGCACTTCCGCTTTGTGAATGTTTTCCATAATTCTCTTTCATTTTAGGCCTGTGACAACCTTGCCGAAAAGGGCTTCCGACTGGTGACAGCTTGCTCAAGCGGAGCGAACGGCTTGGTGACAGCTGCCGCTGTACAGCCGGCGATTAGCGGGGCGAACAGTCAGGTGGAGGGGGGCGAGGGGGAAGGGTCCGGCAAGAGACGGGGGGGGGGAAGGGTCCGGCAAGAGGCGGGGGGGGGGGGGGTCATAGACAAATCAAAGAAACATTTGTTTTTTGGACCTTAAGCCTGGGCTCTAATTCATAGTGCGTGACTTTTGAAATTTCTGACGGAATTATGCTCACAGATTCAGAGGGAAAGCGGGGACATGGAGGAACAGCGATGGGCCCATTACACCGAATACGTGTTCTACAGAGAGCCCCAGTTCGCCCTGTTCAACTCGCCCGACCAAAGCCCACGAAGCTGAGAGTGAGGGGGACAAAGCGTCGTATAATTTTGACTGATCAGCGGAACGAATTCTTCGATCGCAAGGGGAAATTGGACTGAGTATTCTCGATCAGTTTATCGGGACTTCGAGTCCGCTTGTTTTTCATTTTCTTTCCGTCTCATTTTGTCCATTAGCATTTTGTCAAGACGGCTTCGTGACACGTTCTCACCCAATCTTTTATATTTCAGCGAGCTTTGTTTGTCTCTTTAAGCCGTTTCTTTTGATCGCCCCCCCCCCATTCTTCTCCGATCACTTCCCCCATCATTATTTCCCTGTCGCGGCCACAATTGCTTCTCCATTTGTGCTATTAATGAGTAAATGAATGTCTTGCATTTTGTCTGAGTTAGTCGGTGCAACAAACATCGATTTATTCGTCCATTGTCCCTAAATTCCCCCCCCCCCCCCCTCCCCTCCCCCTCTCCCCTCTAGACGTGTTTGTATTTGGTGAAAAGCGCATGCAGCACTCTCAGAGTGCTCTTCAGGTCGCCGTTGACAATGTCCGCCGGACGGCATTTCGGCTTCGGCATCCCGGCCTCGTCCATCAGAAAGTAGGCGAATTGCACATTCTTCAGCTTCTCTTCGTTGTTGTTCACCTCAATTCGTAAATTCGTTGGCCATAAAGTCGGAGGGGGGGGGGGGGGAATCGATCACTTGAAGGTGGAATTTGTAGAGGGGGACGAAATATCCCTCGAGAAGGCCCATCAGAAGGATGAGGAAGACCCCGTCCTGGAATTGCGTCTCCAAGTCGGTCACCTCCAGGTTGATCTTGTTCAGGTGCTTGTTGCAGAAGGCCACCAGCGAATCTGCGAACACAAAAGGCGTCATGGGCAATTAATTGGTTATGGATCAGGCCACAATCCGAACGGCCCGCCAATCCCCGAAATTGTCTCACTTTTCACGTGTTGCAATTTGTCCGGTCCGTAGTCGAACAACGTGTCGAACGCGTCACGCTCAGCCCTGAATTAAGCAGCAAATCCCGAACATAAAGTCCGGAAGTTTCCCTTTCCCTTTGAACCGTTTAAACGCACTTTTGGTGCCAATTCCGTCTGTTTGGTGGTCAGCTGTTCCGTGACGATACTTTTGCTGATTTGTTTGCCATGCCGAGTGTAGATCAGAACCTTTTTATTGGACATTCAGTGGAAATTCGTCCATTAAAACACTTTATTTTCCTTTATACCTGCACATTTACGTTGTTCGGGAACCGAATCGGGGCCCGGTAGTGCAGCGCGAGAGTGACCAGCAGGTGGAGGATGGCCACGATGTCCTGAACAGTCCGGTAATCTTTTTCCTAAACGCCCCCCACCCCCCTCCCCCGCCTTTGCGTGGATCATCTCCGCCGTCCATTTCGGTTGGCCCCCGGGCTGATTGATGCTGCTCCCCCCGCCGGCCTCGTGCAGCGTTCGGTTCAGCGCGTCCACAATAATGCGCCACTTTTGCTTTTGGCCCTCTTCGCTTTGGGACACTTCGGGCACTTCGATCTGTTCACATTTAACCATACGAATTTGTAAAATAAGCGGGTGTATTATGTCTTTGAAAAGCCATGTCGAATAAAAGCCCATTTATTCATGCCGACCTTGACCTGTGCCAGCTTCTCGACCAGTTTCTGGATGACCTGTCCGTCGTAAATGTCCTCCTGCAAATTGCGCACCACAATACGCTCCTCGGCCAACTCGTCGTTCAGCCAGCACAACAACAACTGACAGATTTCCTGCACTTTGGGGTCGTCTCGCGATTCGATGGTCAATGTCCGAAGACTTTGGCCTAAATTGGGGTCTTTTGAATGTTCCCAAGTCGGGAGTTGGCCAAAGCTTTGTGCCCGCCCGCTTCCACTGACCGTCTTCCAAATTGCGAAGGTCCGGTTGGGGCAGAATAAGGCAAGAGTCGATGGCGTCCTTGCCCAACTTCTCCACCAATTCAGCCTCGTCCTCATCTTTCCGCTCCGGCTCTTCCGCCGATGCGTCCGCCGGTGGCACGGATTTTTTCCGCTTGGTCAATGTGCCGAACTTACTCAAAATGCTGCCCTCTTCTTCCCGCGGTTGCTGCTGCTGTTTAAATGATGGAAAGTTGAGTCGGACATCGGCACACTTTGTTCACCAATCAATGCGAATGTTATCTATGGCCAAACAGCACACTGAAGCAGTACAAACCAATCAATCAAAACGCACTTTTTTGTTGTTGCCGCCAAAAGTGCTCTTCTCATATTCCCCCGTTGGCATTTTGTTTTGGTTTTGTTGAACAACTGAAATTGGCGGATTTTGGCCGGAGACAATTGAATGGATTTTTTGAAGAAAAAGCGATCGGGCCGGCGATCGATCGATCGATCGATTGATTCCGCTTTCTTTTCCTTCTCCAGAAGCAAATGTTCATCTTCCGCTAGCCCCTAGTGACTAGGTGACTAGGGGCTATTCCCCCGCCCCGCCCCGGGGTACATGTCAACTCGCCGACGCCGACTCGCCGATGGTCGACTCGCCGACGCCGACTCGCCGACATCTCAACTCGCCGACGTGTCAACTCGCCGACGGTCAACTCGCCGATGGTTCGACTCGCCGACGGTCGACTCGCCGATAATAGTTCATTCATGTTTTTATCTATCAACTCAAATTTTTGAATTTAAAAAGTTAGATTTGTAAAAAATCTCAATCTAGTTAGGTGGAAAAATATGTCGGAATTAAAAATTAGTCAAACCAAAAAAAAAAAGAATTGTTTTTGAAATATTGTGGGATTCGACATTCGCAAAACCCGAGCTCGGACTGGTGCCCTAAGCTTATATTTACCCTAGAAAACATGCATTTTTAAAGAAATTTTGGGAAATAAATTAATAAACATCTAAATTTTTAACATTTTTTTGGTCGGGGCCCCAATTCTTCAAAATATAAGCTTAGGGCACCAGTCCGAGCTCGGGTTTTGCGAATGTCGAATCCCACAATATTTCAAAAACAATTCTTTTTTTTTTGGTTTGACTAATTTTTAATTCCGACATATTTTTCCACCTAACTAGATTGAGATTTTTTACAAATCTAACTTTTTAAATTCAAAAATTTGAGTTGATAGATAAAAACATGAATGAACTATTATCGGCGAGTCGACCGTCGGCGAGTCGAACCATCGGCGAGTTGACCGTCGGCGAGTTGACCGTCGGCGAGTTGACACGTCGGCGAGTTGACATGTCGGCGAGTCGGCGTCGGCGAGTCGACCATCGGCGAGGCGGCGTCGGCGAGTTGAACTGTTCCCCCCGCCCCGCCCCCTCTTTGTCTCGGCGTTTTTCCCTCTGGCAAAATTGGCTATTCTGAAGGGATAAAATGCCAAAAAAAGGGCATTTAAAATTTGAACATAAATTTAATAACCCTAATTTGTAAGGAATTGGAAATATCTTATGGACCCATTCAAAGTCAATTCAGACAAAAAAACATGTATGGTTTAAAAACATTTATTTATCTCAATGAAAGGAGCAAAAAGGTGAATACATATTTATTTTATTAGATTAACTTTTATGATTTACAAAGGTCAAATGCCAAATTCGTCTTTCTGCTCTGTCGGGGAGGCTTTTCCCCTCGCCTCCCATCCCCGCCTTTTCAGCGCCGTCCAATCTTCCGCCCGGAACTGTTCCTCCAACCCCTCCAGCGTTTTACCGCGCGTCTCCGGCAAAAACAGCCAAACAAAAGCGGTTGAAAGCGCAGTGAAGAGGAGAAGCAGCAGAAAAGTGGAGGGAATGCCGAGGAAATCCATGGCCACGGGCAGAAGAAGGCCCTGCGTAAATTTAGTCATCCAAACGACGACACTGCAAATGCCAATAGCTGAGGGGGGAGGGGAGGGGGGGGGGAAGGAATGGCATAAAGCGATCAACAAAATTAATACTAATTGATCAAAAAGACTCACTGGTCCCACGGATTTGCAACGGGAAAATCTCAGCTAACATAAACCTATCGACGGATGGTTAATAAGTGGCGATAGATCAGATGAAGCTCACCCACCAGGTAACCTTAAGTGATCGGATCAAGACTTTCAGCTGATTTGTGAGATTGATCGCTTTTGGTTTATTTTGGTGAGAATATTTTGGACTTTTTGATAGACTTGCCACAAATCCCGCCTAAAATAAGTGATCAAATCGTACTGATGTGATGGAAGATTGCATGAACGCACAGAAAAGCAGCAACAGCAGAAGAATTACTGTCCCCTTCGCGTTTCCGTTGGGCATCAGCCAGGAACTGAGCGCGATCATCAGATGGGACAGCGATGATCCGACCATGCCAACCAGCAACATCGGACGTCGATCGGTGTGCCCGATCATCCAAAGACCGAATGCCATCGACGTCACCGACACAATCTTGGCACAATCAAAGATCGATTAAATTCCAATTCGTCGAATTGTACCCCAATGGAAACGTTCACAATCATGGCCAACTCGGTGTCCATGCCGGATCGTTCCAGAATGTTCGTCCCGTAGTACATCGGAGCAGCAACTCCAACGATTTGTTGGCTGAGGGCAATTCCGAGACCTTTAAATTGAGAAGCATTGGCCTTTGACCTTTCAAATCCGTCCCATTCGGTCAAACCTATCAGTACGCATTTGCAAAGCCATCTCTCCACCAGAACTTTTCGGAATGTGAGCCGTTCCCCGCGGTTGCACTCCGTTTGGTTCTGCTCGATCTCCGCCAGCTCCTCCCGTGCTTCTGCGGCATTTGAACGGACTCGGCACAATACAAGAAAAGCCTGCTTCTCCTGCCCACAGGAAATCAACCACCGCGGGGATTCGGGTACAAACAGAACGGTGCCAAGGAGGAGCACACATGCAGGCAGCAACGACAAAGCGTTCATCCACCGCCAAATGTCCAACCTTTGGGATTTAAATTGACGATGTCGAAATGGGCTTAAGCCTAATCTTCGGGACTAAACCCTAACTGTTCTCGGAATGGGCTTAAGCCTAATCCTCGGGACTGAACCCTAACCGTTCAATTCTAAACTTTCTGTGGGTCGACCATTTAACCTTTCTTCCCAGACAGAGCCCAACACGGCCCCGACCACAAAAGCAAGCAGTTGCCCACCGACGATGTTCAAAGTGTTGCGGGTGACCATCTGAGCCCGGACCGGGGAAGGAGAGAGCTCCGAGAGAATAATTGGGACGACGGAAGAGAAACCGCCGAGGGAAACTCCGAGCAGTACCCGAGCGGGCAGAAGCATCTTTCAGCGAGGGATTTTCAATTTTTTGTTGAGCAGGAAAGGCTAAAAAATACTGCAAAATTAGGAGCTAATGAAGAGCACAAATTGCCGACAATAAACACACAGCACAAAACAATCATTGCCCGTCGTCGGCCGATTAAATCGGACACTTTTCCCCCCACCAAAGCGCCAAATGCGGCACCAATCAACAGCGAAGAGGTGATAATGCCCTGACTTAAATAAAGCTGTTAATAAGACAAAAGCAATTCGAGACTTTGTGAAATTTGTTTTTAAATTTGCCTGAAACTGTTCAGGCGAAGATCGGCTGTCATGAAGTGCAGACTGTCGCTGATGATGCTCGTGCCGTAGCCAAACAAAAGGCCTCCGAGTGCACAATGCCAGCTGATCAGATTAAGGAACAGAGCAGTCGATGGGGGAGAGGGAGAGGGGCGGACTCGGAGGGATAGGGAAGCCAAACGGACTTCAAGCTGATCAGACTGACCAGACTGATCAACATTATCGGAGCTTTTAAACCCGTTTTGAGCCTTTGTTAAAAAAGAAACGCAGTTTGAAGCAGCCAAAGAATGGCGGCCATCGACTGCTGCTGTAGAGATTCTTTCTGCACTTTTTCTGTCCATGACGACGGTAGATCGGGGGGTTGAAGATGTACGGGAAGATGAAATAAATGATGGAATGATTAAAAAACAAATTCGAACGAATTGCCATTGGACGTTTTCATTCTTTCGTCGTCCCTTAACATTTCCTTATCATTTTTGATATTGGAACAAAGCAATTGGAGAGAGATTAATGGTTATTAAGTCAGATAGTTTCGTTTATTATTTACAAAGTTCTGCTAATTAATTCCTTTTTCACTTTAATAATTGCCCCCCCCCCTCCAAAACCCCCGCCCACTCGAAGTGATTCAATGCAAACAGTTTGAGCAGCCCCCCCCCCCCCCCCCCCCCCCTTCTCTTCCACCCATTCAATTTCTTTCTTTTTGTTCTCCCCCGGGCGTCCCCCGGGCGTTTCTCTATGCCACAATTGAGCCATTTCGGCTCCTTCCAAGGCCAGGATTTGTTTGAGTGCCAACTCCGCTCGGAAAACGGAGTGATTATCAAAGTGATCAATTTTGGAGCGATTATCCGCGATTGGCAAGTGCCCACCCGTCAAGGGGATCTGCGTTCGGTGGTGCTTGGATTTGAACAGCTTGAAGATTATGTTGAGCACAGTCCGTTCTTTGGGGCCATTGTGGGGAGGGTGGCAAATCGGGTCGGAAAGGCAAGGTAAAAATGATCAATTCATATTCGCGCACTGATCGGAATTTGTTTTAAAATAATACAAATTGTTTTTATGCGACATTTAAAGATAACCAAATTTCGTTAAGTGACTATTTAAAAGTTTAAAAGCTCATAGCCCCCCGGGGGTTTGGTGTTAAATAAATTACTCCATAAACATCGATCCTCCTTCAGGTTTTCAGTTGATGGGAAAGAATTTGTGCTGCCACCGAACGAAGGACAAAATCAACTCCACGGGGGGACAGAGACTTTTGCGAGAAAAGTTTGGGGGGGGGGACGGTAATTAATTAATTAATTAATGTGTGCAAATCGCCCCAGGTCTGGAAGATGGAGCCGATCTCTGATCACTCAATGGCCAAATCATCCAACCCTTGCGCAGTTCGGCTCTTTTTAGAAAGTCGCGACGGAGAGGGCGCATATCCGGGCAACTTTCGCGTGACCGTCACTTACCGCCTGACGGGAAACAAACTTCGGATGGTTCGTGTAGAGATTGTTTTGACATCGGAAACCCAAAATCTTTCGGGAATCGGGAATATGTCAACTTTCGATAATCCCTGGGGGTCGGGAATTGTCAACTTTCGAGAATCCCTGGGGGTCAGAAATGTGTCAACTTTTGAGAATCCCTGGGGGTCGGGATTGTCAACTTTCGAGAATCCCTGGGGGTCGGGAATGTGTCAACTTTTGAGAATCCCTGGGGGTCGGGAATGTGTCAACTTTTGAGAATCCCTGGGGGTCGGGAATTGTCAACTTTCGAGAATCCCTGGGGGTCGGGAATTGTCAACTTTCGAGAATCCCTGGGGGTCGGGAATGTGTCAACTTTTGAGAATCCCTGGGTGTCGGGAATATGTCAACTTTCGAGAATCCCTGGGGATCGAGACTGATAAAGTGATCACTACTGATCACTCACTTTCGCTCTCCGAAGGACATCGAGGCGACCTCGGATTTGCCATGTCCGGTGAATGTCGTTCAGCACAATTATTTCAACTTGGCAGGCCACGGGGACATCCGCGACCATTCGTTGAAATTGAAAGCCGACCGGGTTGTTATTATTGCGCGTTTTGGCATTTTTTATTCATTTGCCTTCAGTTTACCCCAACTTTCCACCGATCAAATCCCCACGGGGGAAATACTGACCGTTTCGGGCACAGAATTGGACTTCCGTGAGGAGAAAAAACTTCAAAGCATTGGCGGGCAACCGATCGAATTGGACCATAACTTTGTGCTTAACAACGGCACTGAGACGGACGGGGAACCTGCGGCAGTTCTGAAAGCGCCAGACAAGTAAAAGAGAGGAATTGTCCACGACATCCCTCCGGGGGATTAATTGATTTGTGGAAGGTTTTATTCGGTGTTGCCATTGTTTCAGGTCGTTGACACTGACGCTACGAACTAATCAGCCCGGCCTTCAAGTGTACACCTCCAAATCGTTGTCTTTGCCTGTGCTCGGCCTTCGCGGGCAGCGCTATGCCAAATTTGGCGCAATTTGCTTGGAGGATCAAAACTTTCCCGACGCGGTGAACCATCCAAACTTCCCAAATTCGATTCTGCGCCCTGGCGAAACCTACAAACATTGGGCAGAGATTGAAATCAGCTGAAGTCAAAAAAATTAGCATTTGAAGAAGCTTAATTCTTTTTGGTTGTGGACAATCAATTCATTTAACTCCCTCACCATTAGGCACTCAGAACGTAAAGCGAGGCCACTGGATACTAAAAATATTCGCTAAATCATCCGCCGCCCTCCCCCCCCCCCTCTTCCCCCACCCCCTTCTCCCCCTCTTCCCCCCCCCCCTCTCCCCCCTTTCCCCCCCCCCCTTTCCCTCCCCCTTCCCCTCCCTCCTTCCCCCCCCCCTTTCCCCCCCCCTTTCCCTCCCCCTCTTCCCCCCTTCCCCTCCCCCTTTCCCCCCCCCCCCCTCTTCCCTCCTTTCCCTCCCCCTTTCCCCCCCCCCCTCTTCCCTCCTTCCCCTCTCCACCATTCCATCTGTCCCTTCCACCACATTTTGGTCACCCCACAAAATGTTCATTTCTCGCGCAACAATTTCTTCGGCACATTTCAATCGCTCTTTTCCCTCAAAGCTGTAAAATAACAGGCTGAGAAGGACGGAAGGGAAGATGTGAATAAACGGCGGCAAGAAAGAGAGAAGAAGAAGAGGATGGAGGAAGGGAAGGAACGAATGGATGGAAGGGAGGAAGAGGATGGAAGAAGGGAAGGAACGAATGGATGGAAGAGAGGAAGAGGATGGAAGAAGGGAAGGAACGAATGGATGGAAGAGAGGAAGAGGATGGAAGAAGGGAAGGAACGAATGGATGGAAGAGAGGAAGAGGATGGAAGAAGGGAAGGAACGAATGGATGGAAGAGAGGAAGAGGATGGAAGAAGGGAAGGAACGAATGGATGGAAGAGAGGAAGAGGATGGAAGAAGGGAAGGAACGAATGGATGGAAGAGAGGAAGAGGATGGAGGAAGAGGATGGAGGAAGAGGATGGAGGAAGAAAGGGGGGAGGATGAGTAATGTTTGTTTGCACTTATTCTTCTCTCCCATTGGTCGTTCCATTAACGACTAAACTTCCATTTCATTTCGGCGGCTTCTCAACAAAAAGGAAAATGTGGTGGTCGAGTAATGAGGCTGGAGGGAATGAGGGGGGAGGAGGGGGGGGGGGGGGGGGGGGGGATGAGGGGGAGGAGGGGGGGGGGGATGAGGGGGAGGAGGGGGGGGGGGGGGGATGAGGAAGGGAGGGGGGGGGGGAGGAGGGGGGGGGATGAGGGGGAGGAGGGGGGGGGGGGATGAGGGAAGGGAGGGGGGATGATTGCCCAATGGGGCGAGGGGATGGAAGTGATGAAAGGTCAAACAAACAAACAAAATAAGCAGCGGCGTCGGAAGTTAGGAAAAGCCAAAAAGGGGAGCGGAAAAGGCCAATCGGACTCAGCAAGCATTATTCAGTTATTAGCTTCTTACTTACTGATCGCTTTTTTCGTTAAGAGCTTTGAACGTTCCTACTTTAGCAGAGTGTTAAACGTTACTTAGACGCATCTGACCCCTCCCCCGAGGGGAATAACATTTGAAATTTTAAATGGAATTCTTTGGCTTTTTGTGTTCACTTCGTTTATTTGTCAGTTTCTCTGCTGTTGCGGCTGATCTGTTTAGTTCAATTCAGAAGATGCGACCGAATCGAAGTGAACGCCGACGAACTCCGTTAATTAAATTTAAATTTAAATTTTAATTTAAATTTCAATTGAATTGATGGGCGAACTCGCTGGCTGCTCTGTTGTGCACCAGCCCATCAAAATCGGATTAAACTCTTCGTCCATCCCACCGCGAAAAGACATTCCTCCCTCTCGGGGATTCAAAAGACCGCAAAGGATCAAACTCAGTGGGAAGCCAATGTGGAAAAGACCGGGGGGGGGGGGGAGTCAGTCCATTGAGCAAAACAAAGAAAAGATGCCCAAGGGCATGTCGCCCGGGGCAAAATGAACTTTGGCGGATTTTTGGGATGAGTCCTCCCCCGTCCGTCTCTTCGTCTGGCCGCCCAATCGTTTGAAATTGGCGGCAACACAAAGTCCAACAAATTGTGAAAGTGCACTCACTGACAGAAGCGATTGGCCACACATTCGGCGAGGACATTGGGCAGAGAGAGCAGAGAGGATTAAAATGGAATAATAAAGGAAAATGGAGAAATCCTTCCCCCCCCCCCTCCTCTTTCCCCCTCTTCCCCCCCCCCCTCTTCCCCCCCCCCCCTTCTTCTCCTCTTCCCCCTCCCCTTCCCTTCCCCCCCCCTCCCCCTCCCCCCCCTTCCCCCTCCCCTTCCCCCACCTCCCCCCCCTCCCCCTTCTCTCCCCTTCTTCTCCCCTTCTTGCAAATTCCCATCCGTGCCATTCTCAACCTCTCCCGCCATCGCCCTCAAACATGCCCCTCCGCCCGTCCGCGCACAGTCCCAACCAAACGCCCCGCCCCTCTCCATCGCATGTGCCCTCCCCCCCTCCCCCCCCCCCTCCAGACCCCCATTTTTGTATTCCTTCTTTTTCATTTTCCTTCAATTGTCCTCCCCCTTCCATTCATTCCCCTCCTTCCCCAACATCGCCCACTTTCATCCTTTCCCATCTCCAGCTAGCTGGCCGGCTTCATCTTCATCTCATAATCCCCTCATCTTCTTCCTTCTTCCCTCTTCCTCCTTCGTTCCCTTATCTTCTTCATTTAGTCCCCTCATCTTCTTCATTTAGTCCCCTCATCTTCTTCCTTCCTCCTTCGACCCCTCATCTTCTTCCTTCTTCCCTCTTCCTCCTTCGTCCCCTCATCTTCTTCCTTCTTCCCTCTTCCTCCTTCGTCCCCTCATCTTCTTCATTTAGTCCCCTCATCTTCTTCATTTAGTCCCCTCATCTTCTTCCCTACTTCTTCCTCCTTTAACTCGAAGCTCTAAAACTTTTACTTCAGTGCCTCAAAAATGCTGTCTTCAATGTCGTCCGGCCATCATCTTCCCGGCATTCATTATCTGCATTCCAATCGGCACCAGCAACCATCATCTTCGTTATCATCATCTTCCTCCTCTTCCTCTTCCGCCGTTCTTCGTCTTCTGTCTTCACCTTCCAAAGACAACAAAACGAAAGAAAACAAAGCAAAAGCCCGCAAAAATGGCAAAAAGGGCACTTTTGGAAGTAAATTGTTGTCATCGCCATCGAAGATCAGACAGCGAGGTCGCGGCGGTGCGGGGCTCAAATTTGGGGGGAAGAAGCCGCACCAAGTGGCGAGGAGAAACGAGCGGGAGCGAAAGAGAGTTGAGGGCATTAACAACGGATTCGAGACTTTGGCCAGCAAAGTGAGCGGGGGGGGGGGTGATCGGAGGTCGGAAGTTTTTGACCTAAGAGGGGTGATTGGAGTTGGTTGATCTAAGAGGGGTGTGATCTCGGAAGTTGGTTGATCTAAGATGATCAGAAAATCCAATGGCAGGCAGGTTAGCAGTTTGGGAGTAAATTACCAAAAGAATTTTGTTTTACCCCCTCCTCCCCCCCCCCCCCCCCGACGGATCCCCAAATTTTCGACTCTTTTTAGCTCAGTGTCAGCTGCAGCGCTTACTTCGACAAAAAGCTGACCAAAGCGCAGACTCTGAAAGCGGCAATTTTTTATATTCGGCATTTGGAGGGCACTTTAAGTTCGGAGAGGGCATTGGACGGCTCGTCGATTAGAGAGACGGCGGAGGAGGACTTCCATCGGCAATGTTTGGCGATCGCGGCGGAAAAGGGCGAAGAAACGACGGATGACCAAGGCGGTGATGGCATCAAAGAAATGGAGGAAGATGGTGGAGACGACCAGCACAATCATCACAATGATCGTCCCCCTGGAAGCGGGCATTGATCACTGCCCTTCCTTCTCATCCTCTGATCACCTCTCTTCCTTCTCATCCTCTGATCACCTCTCTTCCTTCTCATCCTCTGATCACCTCTCTTCCTTCTCATCCTCTGATCACCTCTCTTCCTTCTCATCCTCTGATCACCTCCCTTCCTTCTCATCCGCTTCTTCCTCATCCTTTTCCCCATCGTACTGTTACCCTCCGCCCCCTTACCCTCATCATCATCATCATCATCATCCTCCTCTCTCCTTCCATTCCCTCCCTTCTCCCGTCTTCTCCTATTCCTCTTCCGCCCCCCTCCAATCCCTGCAAAGTTACCGTACAACACATTATTTTGCCAAAAATGCGCAAGTTTAACCCAGTTTTTGTGCTATTTCTTTCAATTAATCCTTTCTTTGCTTTTTTGATCTTAATTTACAAATAAAATGATTTTGGCATTGATTGTGTTGAACAAATCGATTTGGTGACTCAATCGGCAGTTCAGTAGCAGTTTCATGACCCGCTGCTGGATTTGTACCCCCCCCCCCCCTCTCACTCCCACTTATGCCATCCTCCCACTCCCATCCCATCTTCGATGGTTTCCCCCATTCCCCCCCCCCCCCCATCAAATATGCCATTCTCCCCCCCCCCCCCCCCCCCCCCTCCCATCACATTACTGCCAAATGGGAGAGGACACACAAATATTTTTTATGGAGGCAAAAGGAAAGAGAGAACGACGGACGGATGAAGCAAATACCGGGGCGGGGGGGGGGGGGTGCCCTGGTGCCCTCAGAGAATGTCCATAATTAATAATTAAAGGAGGCCATTGCACGAAGAGATCGAATTGCCCAGTGCCCGCCCCTACTCCCACATTTTGGCGGGCAATTTCTGCTTCTGTGAGTGCCTTCCTCCACCTATCGGTCAACATCCATTTAAATAGCCTTTGCCCCCCTCCCCCCCCCCCGGTGCCCTTCCACACGAAGAGAGTGCCGATCAATCATTCCCTCCCCCCCCCCTCCCCCCCCCCCATTTGGCCTCGTTCATTTATGCCCTCATTTACGGTCATTCCCGTCAGCATTCATTCACTCACTCACTTCCGGATGGTTGCTCTGGAGACAAGACGAGAACGGGCATCAAAAAAGGGAGGGCAAAGGGTGGACAGTCAATTTTGGCGGGCATTGGAAAGCGCGGAGGGAAGGTGATGGACAGGGGAAGAAAATGAGCGGATGAGGATGAAGAGATAAATGAAGAAGAGGATGAAGGATGAAGAGATGAATGAAGAAGAGGATGAAGAGATGAATGAAGATGGGATTGGGGAAGGGAGATGAATGGAAGGGTGGATGACTTCGGATTGTTCTTTTTCTTTCTTTCTCTTTTTTCTCCTTTCCTCTTCACTGTTCCACTTTTCTTTTGCCAAGTGTTTGTCCACGTAATGCCAATTGGATTAGCTCGGGATTACATCATCATAGGAAGAAGACACATTAAGAGGATTAGATTAGCCATGGATATGTTCTGAATGGGAAGACGAATTGGGGGGGGGGGGGGAATGGACAATCCATCCACTCCTCCCCCCCCCCCTCCCCCCCCCTCCCCCCCCCCCCCCCCCTCCCCCCTCCCCCCCTCCCCCCCCCCCCCCCCACTTCATTCATTCATCGTACGAAAAAATTGTCTTTCATTTTGGGTACTTTAGCCAAAAAATGATCATTTGACGCCAAAAAGGGTTTTGAAAGGAAAGTAATGAAATTGGATAGAAACAAATTCCCCGCTGTCTGTCACTTCGCCTTACCATTCCCCCCCCCCCCAATTTTGCCGCAATTGTCCTTTTCGGCGGATTTACATGGATTATTTTCTTCCCTCGCGGCAATTTGTTCTTTTCCAAATGCCCATTTTTTTGTAAAACCCCCAAGGGGCTGTTTTCCTTTTCTCCTCAAAAACAACCCACACATTGAACATAAAAAACATAAAAAGTAAAGATGGGATGGATGGAAAGGCACATAAGCCACACGCCATTCCTTTCCAAATTCGGCGACTCCCCCCCCCCCCCCCCCCCAAAAAAACACTCCCACTCGCCCTTTGTCGGCTTTTTTGTCGCTGCAGGGAGCGAGCGATTAGATCTTTTCTTCTCTTCGTAATCTTTTCGTCCATTTGTTCCCAGTTCAACAACTTTGTTCCATCGCCGATCACCTCAATTTGGCATTTCCATTTTTTGTAATTTGTTCTTTCAAATGATTTGCTTTTCCATAAATTTGTCTCATTTTGAATCCGAAAGGATTATAATTTGGCGCAATTCCTCTCGATGGTGCCATCGTCCGATAAAAAATGCAAATTCTCGCCCCCCGCCCCCGCTCCTTGACCGGGCCAAAAATTCCTTCCTTCCCCTTATCCCAGCGGGAGACTGTCCTCGTCTCATCCATCCGGCGCGAGTTTGCGCACAATTACAACACGATGGTGAATTATGATTAGGGAAGAGGGGAGAGGTGGGGGGGGGGGGGGGAGGTGGGGGGGGGGGGGGAGAAGGGGGGGGGGGGGGAGGGGGAAGGGGGGAAGGGGGGTACGGCAATTTGTTACCATTGGAGAAGAGGGGGGGGGGGGGGAAGATGGACAATGAATAAATAATTGAGGATGAGAATGGAAGTGGAAGAGCACCGGAGGGGGGGGGGGGCACTGAATAAAAATGAAATGGGGGGGGGGGTGGGGGGGGGGAAGAGTTGTGCTCGTCGTACAACAAATACCACACACGCGAAGAATCCCTTTTTGTTGCCACTTCGTCGGTCGTCGTCGACCTTCTCTGCTGCTGTTGTTGATGGTTGGACGGGCGGTGGGGCGGTGGCTGGCAGGGACGGACGGACGGCGGATGATTGATGATGTGGTTGTGTCCGTTAGTTCGCAAACCGTCTGGGATGTGTCTCATTCATTCACTCGTTATTTGCATATGCAAAGTCCGCTGAGGGAGGGGGGGGGGGGGGGGATTGGGTTGGAATGGATCGAAATGCAGCAATTTTCATACTGGGAAATGCGATTTGCTTTACCCTAGGAAGCACGGGACCGGGACCAGTACTGAAATGTTCTATTGTATTGTTTCCATTTTGGCACTGAAATTTTTTTTGACCGGGACCAATTTTAGTCCCGGTTTTTGCTCAATGCTACCCTACTTTAAGCCCTTCTGCACAATTGCAGACAGAAGCAATTCTCCCCACCCCCCCCCCCCTCCCCTCTTCCCTCTCAAATGTCTTCTTCTCCAATTGAAGCTCATCCTCCAATATTGCCCCTCACAATTATTTCTCGCGCATTGCGCAACCTCCCCCCCCCCCCCCCCTTCTTCCAGTTCTCGACCAAACCCATCCCCCCAGGTGCTGTCCCCTTCCCGGCAGCAAACATCCGAGAGGGAAGGCCATAAAACGGGCTGTTTGCCCAATTAGAAAAACAATTTTATCGCTTCTTGCCGGTGGACCCCCCCCCCCCCACTGCGTTTATTTATTATTGCATATTTAAGCCAATTTATTCATCATCCGGTTGCTGTTGTTGTTGTGTTGGTGCCGTTATACTTTGAATCTTTGCATTTCAAATGTTGGCAAATAAAATTCGCCCGAGGCAAAAAGTTGCTCCCCAATTTCTCATTGCTTTCCGTGGCCATTAGCGGATTTGGGTGGGTGGGTGGGTGGGGGGCATTGTCGCCCCCCCCCCACTCACCTTCTAACACTCCCACCCCCCCCCCCTCCCTATGCTATTTTCTCTGCATTTTGGGCACATTTTGCCGGATTAGTCCGTCCATTATTCCGTTCGGCCACCAAAGAAAACAAACACTCATTTTGGCATTGAAGGAAGGATCAACGGCAAAGAAAGTATTTAATTGATGGGGCCGAAACCCAATGGGAGGGGGTGGGGGGGGGGGGGGGAAACATGCCATTTTGAAGATTTATCCCTTCATTTTCACCCACCCCAACGGATTAATCCCGCCATCCTCTGACTGCTGTTTGTCTGCAAATCCACACATTCTCCCCCCCCCCCCTCACTTTTGTTGTGTGTTTTTGCTGCTCCAATGCACATGCGCGAAATCAATCCGAGCACAATTGGAGGAACAATTGAGAAAAGTGGAGATGGGAAAAGAATGGGGAGGGGGGGGGGGGGGAGGGGGGGGGGGGAGGGGGGAGGGGGGAGGGGGGATCATTGCATTGATGGAGATTGGATGGGATGGGATTGGGGGGGGGTGATAATTGTCGGATTTGGGGAAGAATGGGGGAAAAAGGGGGGGGGGAGGAGGGGGGGGGGGGAGAGGGAATTGGCGACCGTCGAATTGGTGTAATTGAATGGCGCGGCAAAGCAATGGATTGATTGGCTAAGTTCGTTTTGTCCGGTGCCAAAAATTGGTAAAGTCTAATCTATTTTTAATTGTTTTAGAAATAATTTGGGCACCCGGGCAGCCAACAAACCCACCAAATAAGGACCCTATAGGCCACATAAGAATTAATTGCAAATAAATTCTGAGAATTAACCAACAAAATAGCATATTCTTCCAAATGATTTTTGCAAATCAAAAGCTTCTAAACGCGCCGCAGGGGTAATTTTCTTGATGAAATAAAAAAGGAAGGAATCGAACCGCCACTATCCGACCAATCAATTTGAACTCTTCACCCAAAATGGGCAAAATTGTTTTTCACATCCAATATTACGTTTCTTTCTCGCTACTCCCGACATATTTTTCGCTCGATTAATTTGAGACTGTTGAAAAGAACGGTTTGAGGGGACCTTTGGAGAAGAGGGGGGTGAGGACAAAGGCACAGACAGACTCAATTTGGAGGAGAATATGATGATGGGACAATTGGGCTGAGGGGGGGGGGGATTGACTCTCGCCTTTGTCGGGACGGATTGGTGAGGACACCTGACGAGTGCCGAAAGCGAAGACAGAAGGGGTGGGGGAGGGCACTTCGTCCGCTCCAATGCCTTTCTCGACGAATTAGAGCAATTGATGGGGCGGGGGATGAGGTCGGTTTCCCAATTTGAGATGAAGACGGATCCGAGGTGGAGAAGAACATTTTTTATTTATTGTAAAAAGAAATTGTTGAAATGGCCCAATTGAACAATCAAAATCCCACGAGATTGGGGCCTTTTCGCCCGCTACTGAACTCCCTCCGGATCCCAGCAGTATTTGCTTCTGTTTGCCGCCTTCACCGCTTCAATGTCTTCGGCGCTCACCCGAACTTTGCTGGCACCAATAAAATTAGCCCGAACGTGCTCACGACTTTGGCTTCGCGGCAAAACACTCTTTAAATGTTAAACTTTGCTTAAACGATTGGAAAAAGGGGAGGGAATTGAATGACGAATAGTTAATAAAGCCAATTTTGGAACTTGAAGATTTTCTTAAATTCAATTTTCCATTTCTCCACATTTGCTTTAGGGCGATCATTACCATTCCTTGGGACAGAGCCCAGCCCAAAAGAAAGTCAGGCACCGAGCAGTCGTATTTGGCCGCCATCGCCCGAATTTTGTCGTCTTGGAACAGAACCTTCCGGTTGGACTCACTGCCCAAGCTGCTGTACGCCTAAAAGACACAAATCCAGAAACTTTAAACAAATTACGCACTGGAAGGGATGAATTGCCGTATTTGATAAACCAAATATTTTAAAAGTCCAATGCTTAAAATGTGAATAAACAAAAAAGAATGCTAACGGCTTCCTCATTGTTCACATAAGTAACCTGAAAATGAATTCCGTGCCGTGCGCAGAAGCTGATCAGTTCGGGCTGTACCCAATGGGGATGGCATTCGCATTGGTTCACGGCAGGCGCAACCCGTGCCCATCCTCCCTCCAGCAGTTGCTCCAAATGCGAAACGTTAAAGTTGGACACCCCAATTGCCTTCAGTCGTCCCTCCCCATGCATTTGCTCCATTGCCTTCCAACTTTCAGCTCTCAGCTCGGCGTTTCGCGGGTTTTCTCTCTCCAGTCGGGAAGAGCCGGGCCAATGGATTAATGCCAAGTCCACATAGTCCGTCTGCAACAACCTCAACGACTCCGACAACGAGTTTGCGCAGTTCTCAGCACCCTGGTTCGCCGGACTCAATTTGGTAGTGATGAAGACGTCCTCCCAGAAATAAAAGTTTTGTCCGATGTTTATTCCTCGATTAGGGAATCCCAATTTGGTAATTCCGACTAAACCACTGCGGAGCACCTGCTAAGGCCATATTTGGGCAACAGTTTCGCCAACGCGTCGCCAATATGTCGTTCATTTCGGTAAACTTGGGCTGTGTCGAAAAGTCGGTACCCAACCTCCAGGGCGGCGTCGAGCACTTCAAAAAGGGTGCTGGCCGATTGAATCTGGTACGTGCCGAAACCGATCAAAGGCATGCGCTTACGCACGTATTCGACACCATTTGTGTCCAAATTGTGTGCCATTTGCTGTTTACGATTTCTTCATCAGAGAGGGCTTGTTTTGGGGTTAAAACGAGATTTGAAATAAAAACCAAGACGCTTTTATCAACATCTAGAGACAAAAATATTGTTACTGCCAGATTTATACAAAGAATATTATAATAAGCTTTCTACAAACATACAATAACACATTGCAGCTAATAGTATAAATGTCACATGTCAATCACATGGTTTTTCAAAAAGAAGCTTTTAATAACTAAATTTAATCATATTTTAAAGCGTACTCATTCAATAAGAACGATGGCGCATCAGATCCAGCTTATGCAGCAATTCCGGCTTCAACATGTTTGCCTTGTCGTTGTGCCGACAAAGTGGACAAAACCATTTTTTGCCCTTCGGTTTACTTTTGATGTTCACGCAAGCGAAATGAAACCATTCAACAGAGCACAATTCGTAATCACAACAGATCATTTCGCCAAAGGAAACCTGAATTATGCAAGTCAATTAAAATAGATTCCACACAAGATCAAAAACCGTACCCGTTCACACAAACAATACGTAGGTTCCGCTTCATCCAGTTGCCGCTTTCCCTTCCTCTCCAAGTTATCCTCTCCGTATTCCATTTGGTCAATTTCCTCCCCTGGAAAAAGTAATCAAATTCAAAATACTTTGGTCAATTTAAAGGTAATTAAATTCAATACAACAAATCTTTGTTCTGTCCCCCCATTTCCACTGTCCATACCTTCGTTCCATTGTTGCTGATGTTCCGTGGCACTTGCCTGCCTCTTCTGTGGACTCTTCACGTTTGATGAGACCGTCGATTCGTTCGGTTCACTCCCAAGATCCGTCTCTCGAGACCTTTTCTTAGTCGCTCTCGTCCTCGGCGGCGAATGTAAAAGTTCTGCAGCGCTGTTTCCAGCAGATTCTGTTCTTTGAGGAGAATTTGTGCTTCCCCGCTGTTGGCCCTCATCGGAAAGAGTTGACGGAATTTGTGCTACCATCAGCAGAAAGTTCACCGCTTCGGTTTCTCCTCCGTCCTCGGGCTTATCAAATTCAGCGTATTTTTGTTGCTCATCGTCCATGTCCCTCAAATTGTCGCTTTGTGTTGGTAGAAGATTGGTCGCTACCACCGCAACAAGGTCCTTGACCGATCGGCCCGTCGTTGGTATCGTCCGTCTCTTCAATCTGCCCCTTTTGGGTCCATCATTTGCAATAGCATCCATCTCCTCAAATCGTTCTTCCTGGTGGTGTCTATGAACCTGACTGGCCGCCAACAACTTAGCCTCTCTGACGGGAATTTTGTTCAATTCATCGCTCATTTCACCAACCAAACCGCCCAATTCGTTTTTCCGCTTTTTGATAGGCTTTTGCTTAACTAAAAAAACGTATATATACCAAAACAAATTTTTAACGCACTTTGAATAGAATCCTTGTCAACACGGCGTTTAGGATTAATTGAAAATATGATTTTGGCAATGTTCAGCATTGGGATCTGAATTTATTGGTCTAATTCAAAAAGTTTCGCTTTTCAAAGCTACCTAACCTTTAATGCGTGCTCCACCAATTGTAGCTCGTATAAATAGTCCGCCATTTCTCCAATCAATTGGCACTTGTCGCGCACATTCATCTTTGATTCCTTCTCAAGTCGAGTCTGCGCTCTGCTCAATTTGCCAAACAACGCATTTTTCAAAATGCTCAATTTTCGCTCATCGTCCAAATGTTTCTCCAAAGATTCCCAATCAGATGGTGAAAATTTGTCTTTAAACCGATTGAGAAGGCTGGGTTCGAATTCCATAAACGATGTAGGCGATGGTGAACACGGTGAATACTCAATCTAAACGACCAAACAAAAAAGTACCAGTTAATTTATTTGAAGACTTAATTTACCATTAATTGATGAAGAGCGAGTGCATTTGCGCATCGCAAGAAACTATATTATTGTGTACTTAATCAATTATTAAATTTGATTGCTGAAAATGCAAATGCATAGAAAATTAGTCAATGAAAAACCAGAAATATTGATAGTTGATTAAATTACAAAATATAAAAATTGACCAAAGTTCAAAAGCAGATCGGTTCAGTTGGTGTAAAACAGGTTCCGATATCGTGGTATTTTTTTAAGCTTTTCAGGAATGGGAGGAATCGAAATTTTTTTTGAAGAAATTAACAATTTGTTAAGCATTGCTCTAAATTTCAATGTTACACTTTGTACATTTTTTTTTTTGTGAAAATCAAAAAAGTATGAGAAAATGCTTGGAAATAATTTGGCCATCTGTCTTATGATTTATTCAAAGTTTAAACGAAAATTCTTCAAAAAAATCCAGAAATCTCAATTTAAAAAAAAGCGCTTCCGGTCCGAAGGTCGAAAAGTCCCAAGGTCGAAAAGAACAAAAACAGTCCGAAGGTCGAAAAGAACAATTATAGTCCGAAGGTCGAAAATCTGAAGGTCGAAAATTCTGAAGGTCGAAAAGAACAAAAACAATCCGAAGGTCGAAAAGAACAAAAACTGTCCGAAGGTCGAAAATCTGAAGGTCGAAAATTCTGAAGGTCGAAAAGAACAAAAACTGTCCAAAAGTCGAATAGAAAATAAAAAACTTGATTGAAGCTAACATTAAGTTAAAGCTTTGCGATTGGACAAGTTTCAAAAAAGTTATGGCCATGGAAATGTCGAAGCCACGGGATGTCGAATTTCAAAAATTATTTTTCTTCTAAGTTGATAAAAAGATTTTTCTAAGGGTTTTCGGGGGTGTAGAATCCGAATATGACCTCAATTTTGACCAATTTCGAACCCCGGGCCCGGATTTCGAACATTTTTTGCAAAATTCAGATGTTAAAAAGACCATTAATTTTACTAAAAAAAATACTTTTAAATCGCCATACATACACATTTATTCATAATAAATTCATAAAATAACAACTCAGAAATGATAAAAAAACGCAGCTTGGATCAATTTTTATCGGATAATAACCCGTTAAAATTTTCTAACAAAGCGATCAACGGGATTTTTGTTAGGCATTCGTCGAATCATTCATATTTTCTTCCAAATAGTTCATTTGTCCTGCGTAGCCTCAATTTGGAGTCCAAGATGAGACAGCATTCGATAATGTCCGCGTCGAACTCGTAGGAGACTTCCGATAGGATGCGCAGAATTACCACCGCAATAAGATTTTGTAAAAAAACCTTGGTGAATTGTGTATGATGATGCGTCTCTAAAGAAGTTTTCCGGCTTGCTGTAGTGGCGGCCATAAAGCAACTGATGGACTTGAGATGTCCAATCCAAATTGAGCGGGACTTTGGGCGTAACAGTCTCCGAACGCGCTGACGAGTCCTTGTCTGTTTAAGAGAAAAATATTTAAGTAAATAGCAAGACAAATTACCTGACGCTGTGTCAGTCCAATGTACGTCCTTACACCTGGATATGTCGTTTAATTCGACCTTCAAACTGAATTTATTTTTTTTCGACCTTCGGACAGTTTTTGTTCTTTTCGACCTTCGGACAGTTTTTGTTCTTTTCGACCTTCAGAATTTTCGACCTTCAGATTTTCGACCTTCGGACTATAATTGTTCTTTTCGACCTTCGGACTGTTTTTGTTCTTTTCGACCTTCGGAGTTTTCGACCTTCGGATTTTCGACCTTCGGAGTTTTCGACCTTCGGACCGGTAGCCAAAAAAAGGACTTGTACCCCAAAAAAAAGAACACATGTATTGGAACCCTGGTGTAAAACGAAAATCACTGGATTAGCTATGTAGAAAAGTTTTTCTAGAGCACGTACCGGATCCGGTAGACGCAATCTGGGTTTTATCCGGGTCCGGGTTGTTTTTAATTCTGGAATCCGGTTTCCGGACCCGGTCATTCAAATTCCGAGCTCTATTTTTTCTTAGAAAATCAAAATCCCAAAAAAATTTTTTTGGCGCTTATAATGATGAATTGGGAGGAGAAGGGGAGGGGGGGGGGGGGAGATATGTAAGGGGAGATAACGAACGCACAACAAAAGAAAAAAAGAAAAAGTCAGCAGACTAAACTTTGACAAAAGTTGATGGAATGGATAGACGAATAATGCAAAGTGAATGAATAAAAACATTGTCCGTTTTTAGGAATAATATTTAGTAAAAAAGAGGAATGCCTCCAATTTTTCTCTCACCCACTGATGGAATTGTTAAGAAATCGCCCCAAAAATATTATGCAAAACGAAAGGGCCCTATTTTAATTTTCTTTTCTTTTTTAATCTGATTCTATTTTCCAGAATATCCACATTTTGTTTAAATGGCAAGAAATTCTTGTGGTATGGTCAAATTCGATTGGATCCGAAGCGACAAACCAGTGGTATCGAAAATCAATTTGTTGGGAACGCCTGCATGTAGAATTGGAGAACGGCCGGATAAACGCAGCAGCACCCCCGTCGACAACAGAGTTGCTGGTAAGTGACAATTACGCGACCCAACAGGGAAATTAGACAGATGAAGGGAGCCTTTTAGCCAGATGAAGGAAGCCTCTACTTCGAATTTTTAAACATCAGTTCCTTCCTCCCTTTGAGTGTATTGCAACTTTTTGTAATATTTTGAGCCGCATTGATTGGCAACAGAGCGTTGTTGCCTTTTGAATAGGTTATTTAGTCAACACAAACCCTCGGGGGGAGGGGGAAGCTATAAATATCAGAATAATCGATAGTCGGACATTTTCAGCGGGTGCATTTGTTTCTTTTTCTTTGCTGGTCTTTTCTAACACTGTGGTTACCTGCATATAGTGGGTCCCCCACACATTAATTAACAATTTTTGCCTAATTTTGGAAAATCGACTTTCTCTGAAAATAAAAAATTTCTCCAGAAATTTAAAAATTGAGAGTCGTATCCATTTGTACGTTCGACTAGAAATACGCTCTATTAGAGTATTTTTATAGATTCTATGGTGCGTCAAACCGAAGAAAGGAAAAGCCCACGGAAACGAAAACGCGTAAAATTGGAACGACATGAAGAAGAAGAAAGGGAGAGGCCGTCACACCGGAACCACAAAAGTCGACATACAAATGAGTGGGTTTTTGCTGTTGGGTCACTAAATTTAAAGATGTTTTTTAAGCCGTTCTTCAACTTCTCGCTACAGTAGCAGCAGCAGTTCGGATGAGGAGGAGAACGAGGCGCAGGCAAACAACGAGCTGTTGGCCTTAACCGTGAATGCTCTGACACAACTTTTAGCAAAGGCCGACAAAAAGACCAGTGAGTATTTTTGACAAGACTAAGGACATTTTTTTTTTGATCGACGTTTTTAATCTATGGTTTACTCTTTTTCAGAGAAGAAACTGTTAAAAGCGACCTGTTCAGTCACTTTCTCCGTCATCAAAGGAAAAGCAGAGGCGGAACAAAAGCAAATCGCACATCAAAAGCGAACGAACCCATCGTCAGAGCTCGCCACACAAAAGACGAGAACGCAAACGCAGGAAGAACGGGGGGAAGACTGAGGAGGCGAAGTCAGTTGGAAAAGATAAAAAGAATTGTCGCAATGACTCGCACCGAAAAACTTTGCCCTTTAACCATTTTTAGTTTCCCCGGGCCTTCGTCTTCGCTGACGTCCACTCCGCGGTTGTCGTCGTTGCCCTCAATCGTACCGAGCTCTATTTCCCCAATGTTCACTCATTCGTCTTCCTCTTCTGAAATGGGACGGGAGAAAGCCAAAATCTTAACAACAAAGACCAATTCTGGGACCAGGAAAACGATCTTGGTCTGCTTGGGTTGGGGCTATATTCTATTGAAGCCATAACAAAAATAGTGCTGGTCGGAATCCGTTTGAATTTGTTTTTAGCGAATTTATTTTTTCTTGTTTTAGGTAATATTTTGACCTTTTCCACTTACAAACATTGCATAATTTAAGGATTATTCACACGCTGCTTCGACAGACCCTTCGCTTATTCCACTTCCGAAAGGATCGTTCGTCGCAAATTCCCTGGATGAATTTCTTTCGTCCTCCACCACCGCCGCCTCTCTCCTTTGTTCAGGCCAGTCTCTTGTATTGAACATCTTTGTTTTGTTTTTCTACTATTACTTTGTTTTAGGCTTTGGAAAAAGGTCGATGTGAAATGAATATTGGCATTTCATCACGAAAAAAACATTCGAATTATTCAACCAGGGATGATGGAAAGGTTAGATTGGAGAACTGTTCGAGCAAAATGGAAATGGAAGCATCGGATAATGGTTGAGACATCCATAATCGGAACCAATTATCTCTCTTTCTTTTCCAGAATCAACTCCGCCGGCTACGCATCGTCCGTTTTATTCGTTTAATGTCCGTAGCACTGACTCGGGCAATTTTGAGCCCGGAATAGTCCCAACGAATACAGCCGAAAAGAATGATTTGATGAGTGTAGAAGAACGAATGTCGGTAGTGGTGGGCTTTCGAGCGGAAGAGGCGCGAAAGAAGAGAATGGAGGAGGAATTGATGCGGTTGCTTGTCGATAAGAAAGACGATCTTTTCCAGAGAAAAGTGCTTATGAAACTGAAAGAGAATACGGTGTGTTACTTTTACTCGAGTTTTATGTTTGATTGTTTCTTTTGTAATTAAGCGAAACGATTCGAATGACGGAGTGCGCGATGAGAATGTTCAGAACAAAATGGATGAATCGAAGGATGATTGTGCTGTTATAGGAGGGCAACAAACAATGGGAGAGGAAGTGGTCGAACAAACTCAACACCGAGAGCTGGGCGAACAAACTCAACACCGAGAGGAACTGGTCGAACAAACTCAACACCGAGAGGAGCTGGTCAAACAAACTCAACACCGAGAGGAACTGGTCGAACAAACTCAACACCGAGAGGAACTGGTCGAACAAACTCAACACCGAGAGG
Source organism: Globodera pallida (assembly GCA_020449905.1). Taxonomy (NCBI): domain Eukaryota; kingdom Metazoa; phylum Nematoda; class Chromadorea; order Rhabditida; family Heteroderidae; genus Globodera; species Globodera pallida. The sequence goes on along the minus strand of JAIXHY010000010.1, from coordinate 1,032,771 downwards.
AACTGGTCGAACAAACTCAACACCGAGAGGAGCTGGTCAAACAAACTCAACACCGAGAAGAGCTGGGCGAACAAACTCAACACCGAGAGGAACTGGTCGAACAAACTCAACACCGAGAGGAACTGGTCGAACAAACTCAACACCGACAAGTTGGCTTTTTATACTCTTCGTCCGGCCAAATTCGTTTTTGCAATTGTACCAAATTTAAGCCAGAGCCCATCAAATGGTCCCTGTGGGCTGTAGATGGCATAGTCAAGCCCATCAGTCGAGCCCAAGAACTGGAAAATTATGTAAGTACTTTTTTGGCATGTCATTTCAATCTAATTGAAAAATAAATAAATTAGCGCAACAAGAACAGAAGGGCAGCAAACTCCAAGAAATTGAAGAGTACTAGGTTGAACTTTACCCAATGTGAAGAAAATGATGCATCGCGCGGTGTCATCGAAAGTCAGCAGATGGATGGCACTGATTGTGTTGATCTGGACGGAAAATCTTTTTCTTTTGAACAACGACAGCAGACATCGTTCGAGGAAAGCAACAACGATCGAACGATTTCGGATGCCGTTGCTTGTCCGTTTGATGCGGAAGCGTTTGGTGCACATTCTGTGATGGATGGGGACGAACAGTTAGTCAGCATGTTGGGTTTGGCCTACCAACTCGATGGGACGATCGTCAGCGACGTGATGGAAACGTTTGATTCAACCTTGACAGGAGAAGGTGATTACACAAATGATGTGACGAACACCTGTTGTTCTACCATTAACGGAGAAGGGAGGACATGTTGAAAATAGCAGCAACGATGTGGTGAACGCGTTCTGGGACACTTTTTGTTCTACCATTAACGAAGAGGCGGGACATGCTGAAAATGACAGCAACGATGTGGTGAACGCGTTCTGTTCTGTTGAAAATCAAGCTGGGATTGAGGATGAAACGGGAACTTGTGTCGGTCAACAGAACGCATTTGATTCTGTAACGAATGAAGAACACGATGAAGATTACACGGAAACCCGAGATGATCAGCAGAACATGTTCAAGTTCTGTTGAAGCTGGGGTTAAGGATGACACGGAAATCCGAGATGACACCGAAATGCGTGTTGATCAGCAGAGCGCATTCGATTTGGTTGGGAATGAAGAACGTGTTGAGGATGAGACGGAACCCTCGTGATGACCATCTTCAGACCAATTCTCGGCCGGACGAAGTCTGTGATGAATTTTGTGGTGATCAGTCGCTTAGAGTTCCATATTCCCCGCTAAATGCGAACGAGTATGATGATGAAATTGAGGAAGGGGAGGTTGTTGATGATGCAGAGGATAATCGGACTGTGTCGGACAACCAACAGAATTGGGTAAAAATTCGAGAAACTATTGGCATTTGCGTTAAATAAATAAGCAGAATTTTAGTGTGAACATGGGTCGGCAACGTTTGAAGCATCTCTGTGACGAAGGGAAACAACAACAAAAGTGGGAGGAACAGCAAGCGGACGAACGAATCGAAACTGGAACAATGTTCTCTGTAAGCAGGGCGGGGGAAAGTGAGGGGCCAAGTTTTAAAATTTTGTTGAGGGAGGAGACTGCTCACCTTTTCTCATATTTTTATTTGAATTTGGGAAGGAGGGTGGCTTTTCATTACTGTTGCACCGGGCTTCTAATTTAAAGGCGGAGCGTTTGGTGTCTCGAGAGGAGGAAGTGGGAGACAACGATTTTGGGCTTCGAGTATCTGTGCCTGCACCTATGACTCCACCTCGCCCTGCCACCCCTACCGACGAGCAGCGTATTCCCTCTCCCAAAACTCCGCCGCTTCATTGGTCGTCTTACCGACCCTGCATCAAAATGCTCCAACGGCGAGAAAAAAGAGGCAAAACGAATGTGCTGGACGTCATCACGTTGGATGAGGAGTACGACCTTTGAAATAGACGACACTAACATCTCATTCATACAATACATTCTTATTTTTTCTATGGTAATTTTACTGTGCCTGACCTGACAGAACATTCCCACATTCAGGAATTTTAAATTTCCTTTTTATTTCACATTTTCTATCAGTTTCGGGTTGTCCGCAACTTGAATAAACTTTAATAAACATTGTAACATGTTTTATTGGCCCAGAAGTTTTTTTAAATGATTCGCTTTGCTGCAAAAATTTCTATCTGCGATTTAAAAAAAAGCCAAGGCTAGAGACGGTCCTGGTCCCGGCTAGGGCACAGATAAAAAAGGCGGTGCCACCCCAACAACGAAGTCCAAGTCCGCGAAACGAATTCGAACAAAATTTCGAGATTGATTTTTGCGAAAAAAAAAGCACATTTCCTGGCGGTTCACGAGTTTACTAGCGGTTTAGATGCGCCTACGGCTCACCAACCGTTACATTAACCGATTATTTATGAAAAAAGCGACATAATTCATTTGTGAATCATAACGTCCAAAACCATTTAAACTCGTAAATCGGCGACTTTTATTTGTTTTTTTGACATCACATTCCTGATTAGCAACGAAAGGCTAGGAAAAGCCATTTCAGGACAAAATTTTCTTTTTATTAGATGTAGAAAAAATGGAGAAAATGCAATCAATTGTGAAAATTTTCATATTTACAATAGAACGGTTTAAAATTTTTTTCGCCACCCCATAAAGTTCGAGCAGTTCAACCAACTGGGCATGCAAAACAAATTTTACCATCACGTTCAGCACCCCAAAAAACCTTTAGATGAACAAATAAGCAAGATTTCATGCAAATACAGCTCCAGAGGCAAAATTTGTAATTTTTGTTTAAGCGAACTCGAAAACGCTTGAGTACATACTTCTCAGAAATTGAAAATTTAAAGCGGTTTGAATGGTTAAAATTTTTCGGAAGCTCTTGGGAACAACCCAATATCGAGACGCAAAAACTGGCCATTGTGGAGCTTTTATTTCGTCCCCTAACGAAATCGTTCAAAATGTCCCCTTGCCCATGAATGCCTCCTCAATAAAATGCATCCGACATCTCGTTTATTTCGTTAAAGTGACAATTAATGCATAATGTTTGTGCAAACTATGTACAATATCAGGATGAGTACAATAACACATATTGATGGGGAATAGAACGCACTCTCAATACATCAGTTGGAAATATGTGTATGGAATACAATGTACATGTCGCACAATATCAGGATGAGTACGATAACACATATTGATGGGGAATAGAACGCACTCTCAATACATCAGTTGGAAATATGTGTATGGAATACAATGTACATGTCGCAGGAGGGTGAAAATTATACAATACAACACTGATCACACTCCTCCTTCTCCGGCAGAGTTAGTCATCATATTCCTCCTTCCTTCGCGTATCACTCGGCGTTTGGCGGGAAGAATTCGGTGGTGTAGTTCATGCTCGCATCAACAACCAGAACCTGCGCCCGAGTTGTCGTGTCCCGCATAGCTGACAGGCCGAAAAAATGGTGATCAGTCGATTCTCGGCGAAGAATTCCGCTCCATTTTTGACGGGCTGAAAAAAAATTAAAACGTTACGGTCAATAGTCAAAAAGAATCGGTCTACCTGATGCGAGCGGACAATCAAGCTGACGTCGAGCAGCTTGCGGACGTTGGCGACCACATCCTCGCCAAACATGACGCTCGCCCCACGCGTGTTTGCACGGAAGCCGTGGATTCCAGGCTCAGCGTCGGCCCAGAGAAGGTCGAGTTCCAATGATGGATTGGGCGGGTCCGCAATCGGGCGACGCAGTTTGCGAAGCTGGTCCATGCTGTGCAAGGTGGGAGAAAGGCCTGCATGAACGCCTGAAATCAAATACACAATTAGAAGAGTTCATTACAAACGTTCTGGGAATACTTACATAGAATTCTTTTCCCGACCAAGGCGACATATGGAAGCCATGCGAACGCCTGATTGAAGTGCTTCCAGAGGAGTTGAGCATGTTGTTGTCCGTAACGCTGAGCAATCTCGTCGAACAGTCCATTGCTTAAAAACAGAAAATTCATACAAATGTTAAAAGTATGCGAAACAACTTACGATCGATTGATGGCACTGCACTCATGGTTGCCGCGCAGCAGAATGAAGTTCTGCGGATATTTGACCTGAATTCAATCATCTGTTATTCCATGTATCAAAAACGGTTTCAAAACACTCACTTTGTAGCAGAAGAGTAGAACGGCGGTCTCCAAGCTCTGTCTGCCTCTGTCGACGTAGTTCCCGAGAAAGACGAAGTTCTTCTCCGGTGGCTGTCCGACGCGTGTGAAGATTTTCATCAGGTCCGTGAACTGTCCATGGATGTCGCCGCAGATGATTGCAGGCGGCCGGATCTCGACGAGTGATGGTTCAAGGCGGAGGACGTTGAGAGCAGTCTCGCACAGGAAATGCACTTCATCCACGCTGACCTGAAAAGCAGAGAATTATGACGAGGATCCCCAATGCGAAGAAACAAACACTTACGCTTTCCGTGACAAGTTTTGATACGCCGATTGTCGGACCTTCTCCATGATGCCTTCCACTTGGCTGATGCTCAGAGGGCCCGTCATGATGCTTGTTGCGATGATGTGGTGCTGAAGCTGTGCTGCTGGTGTGATGATTGTGAAATATGAAATAGTGTTACCAAATGAACGTTCTACTCTGCTTTATATACACATTTCGCCAATGTTGAAAATTACAAAACAATCGCATTCATTCAAATGATGACAGAACGCCAAAGATTATTATTACTAACAATTCGTTCAAACATTAATTTGACTGAAATACATTGAAGCTTAAGCTTTTTCTCTTTTTCCCTTTTAGCATTTTCCCCATTTTGCACATTGCCTATTGGCATTCCTTTTTCCCTTTTAACATTTTCCCCCGTCATTTCTCACTTTTTGCGTTTTCTACTGGAACGCTTCCTCATTTTTCGTGAATTTGCTTTTCACCGGTATTAAAATCGTTAATCAATTTTAGATTTACATTTTGTTGGAATTTTGTAATCAAATCCATGGATGAATATTCACGCGAGCCATGGTAAGCAAATTTAAAACATTCAGTTGAATTCCGTTTCTTACATTCAGTCCACATCGGAATTTATGCGGATGCTGGGAGTGCTTTTGCCATGGGACTTATCGGAGGGTCAATTTTCCATGGGATCAAAGGCTTTTCAAGTGCTCCGAGAGGACAAGGTTGTTTAACTAATTATTTGTCATTTCAATGAATGTAAAACATGGAATTGGTCACAAATAGAGACTGCCCAATACAAACTTTACAATTTTTTACAAATATTGGGCAAATTATTTGAGAAAATTTTGACCAATACAAATGAAATGAATACCAAATTTTGAGCAAATACAAACTGACTAAAGTTTGGGTCCCAAACTTTGTTTCTGATGGGCGCCCGTCTCTAGTCACAAACACGGATAGTTTACAGATTTCAGGACTGATTAACATCGCTCGGGAAGTTCGGATGCGCAGTCCGGTGACAGGCTCTCAGTTTGCCGCTTGGGGTGGGATGTTCTCTGTGATCGATTGCGGCCTCGTTTATATGCGTCGAAAGGTTTCGTCGGGCCATTAGAAATTTAAATATAATGCAAGAGACAGACAGAGGCTTTTTTTACGCTATTTCGAAGGATCGGAAGTCCTGGGGTAGCCCCTGCATGAATGATGGTTTTCACCTATTTTCGACTGCGCCAACAATTACGTTTTTTTTTGTTTTTGCTTTTCGTTACTGCCAGTCATTTCAAGTTTCGGGGGGAGGGCGATCCAGAAAGTCGGTTTTTAGGGGGTGTATTTTTGGAAGATCAAATTGTTGCAGGTGTCAACCACGACACATCCAATTCTAATCTTTTTTTTTGAATAATGATTTTGTTTTAGACTTTAAAATATATTTGTCGAAAATCTAATGAAGAACGCCCCTCCTCCCCCCCCTCCTCCCCCTCCTTGGCTCCGCCCTTGCTTCCACCGACCATCCCAAAATTTCTGCCTCTTTCCCTATGACAATCAGTCTCATTTTCAACCAAATTCCAGGAGGATCCGTTCAATTCAATCGCCGCTGGTGGTCTGACCGGAGGTTTGCTCTGTGCGCGGATGGGCTGGAAGACGGCGTTGGTCTCGGCTGGTTTTGGTGCAGTCATTCTGACGATGATCGAAGGGGTGGGCATTTTGATGAACCGAGTGATGGTGGCACAGTCTGACGGAGCTGTACTCCCTTCCGCAGGCTAATTGTTTACATTGCGCCATTTTGTGTTGTTTTAGTGCCCCTTGGCGGATAAAAAACATTTTGAAAGCCGTGCCATTTTTATTGAATTTCCTTTAATTTTAACACTTTCCCCGTAAATTGTCCTTAAGCCCTTTCTTTTTACGCTCATTTTCTCCACAGTCATTGTTCCTCCTTTTCCTTCACTTGTTTTTTTTTGCTCCCCCTGGGATTTAGCACTTTCCGACACTTCAAATGGATTGGAAAAGGTTTCTCGTGGATTCGGGGAACAGTTCAACTCGCCGACGCCGACTCGCCGATGGTCGACTCGCCGACGCCGACTCGCCGACATGTCAACTCGCCGACGTGTCAACTCGCCGACGGTCAACTCGCCGATGGTTCGACTCGCCGCCGGTCGACTCGCCGATAATAGTTCATACATGTTTTTATCTATCAACTCAAATTTTTGAATTTAAAAAGTTAGATTTGTAAAAAATCTCAATCTAGTTAGGTGGTAAAAATATGTCGGAATTAAAAAATTAGTCAAACCAAAAAAAAAATAATTGTTTTTGAAATATTGTGGGGTTCGACATTTGCAAAACCCGAGCTCGGACTCGTGCCCTAAGCTTATATTTACCCTAGAAAACATGCATTTTTAAAGAAATTTTGGGAAGTAAATTATAAACATCTAAATTTTTAACATTTTTTCGGTCGGGACCCCAATTCTTCAAAATATAAGCTTAGGGCACGAGTCCGAGCTCGGGTTTTGCGAATGTCGAACCCCACAATATTTCAAAAACAATTCTTTTTTTTTTTGGTTTGACTAATTTTTAATTCCGACATATTTTTCCACCTAACTAGATTGAGATTTTTACAAATCTAACTTTTTAAATTCAAAAATTTGAGTTGATAGATAAAAACATGTATGAACTATTATCGGCGAGTCGACCGGCGGCGAGTCGAACCATCGGCGAGTTGACCGTCGGCGAGTTGACACGTCGGCGAGTTGACATGTCGGCGTCGGCGAGTCGACCATCGGCGAGTCGGCGTCGGCGAGTTGACATGTACCCTGGATTCGCTCCCTCTCCCCCTCCCCAAATTTGTCCATCTGCCATTGGCATTTTATGCTCTTTACAGCAGAAGACAAAAGTTAATTCTATTCTGCTGGATGTTTCACCTTTAGTCCCTTTGCCGCTTTCGGCTTCTTCCCCCCCCCCCTCCCTCTGAGCCCCTTTATTCTTTCTTTTAAGTGGCTTTGACTTTTTGTGAGCAAGGGGGGGGAGGGGAGAAGATTATCTTTCCGGTGAAAGGGAAAGGAGGGGGGGGGGGGGGGTCGGAAGATGACGGGGAGGGGCGATAAGTGAAAGGAAGAAACTGACAGAAAATGTGGGAGATACCGGGAAAAGGATGGGATAAGTGGGAGAGAGGGGCGCGAATGCGGGATAAACAACACGGAAAGTGCGGGGGGGGGGGGGATTTGGAAAGAGACCGAAAGGTGAACCATTTACTGGCCGTACGCAAGCATCGATCGATGGGAGTGCTGCTGTCCGAGACTTGAAACTGCGCGGAGTTCGGTTCTCCGAAGGCGAGAAGGTCCAAATAGAATTGGGACACGAGAGCCGATGAATGTTTTTGGGGGACTTCTGCTTGCCCCAGGGGAGTCCTCGGCGTCATTATGACGAATAACCTTTTATCGCTGGGGGGTACCCCCCCTCCCCCCCCCCCCCCCACCCCCCGCCCCCGCTTTGCCCTATCTTTCATCTCTCCTCCACTGGTCGCGCGGCCCTCCCTCTCCCGCTCATTGTCAATGAATGCACCAACCAAATCCAATCCCACCCAATACACATTTTCTATTTGCTCAGTCTGTGCATTTTCTTTCCAAATCTTTTAAACATTTTTAATCCTGAATTTCATAATGGGTTTTTGCCTCTTCAGCACGCTTTTAGCCTTTATGTCAGTCTGCAACTCCTCCAAAAGGCCTTCGATCCATCCCCTCGCCCCCATCCTCCTCCTCTGCTTCTTCCTCTCACTCCCTTCTTCCCGCCTTTGCACTTCACTTCAATCATCCTCCTCATCCTCCTCCTCTTCTTCATCTTCATCCGGCTCGAAAAGGATAAAAACATTACCCGGAGGCACAAAAGCAACGGCTGCTGCCAACAATAAAGGCGGCGGAAACAGAATGTGTCCTCTAAACGAAGTCAGTCCAAAAGAAGGCCGTTGGGATTTTCCTTTTAGAACCACACATTTTTTTTCTCTCCTTCCGAATTTTTCAATTATTTGTTTATTATTCTTTTATTATGGCATCAATTTGTGTCCCTTTAAGCATGTCGTGTGCAACGAAATAAGCGAATTGCAATCCGTTCGCTGTGTGTGCACAATGTTCGGGTCCGATGTAATCCTCAAATGCGCAGTTTTTCCATCCCGGATAATGGACCCTAATTACTTTACACAGCTTTTGTATCAAATTCAGTCATTTAACAAAAGACAAAATGGGTGGGGGGAAAAGCTCAAGAAACAAATAACAAATTTTTTTTATTCCATTCGATAACCGGAATCGTTCAGTTCGGCGCCGTTAGTCATTGCTTAATCGCTGCTAAGCAAATCAAATAAAAAACAAACCTAAAGAGTTATGATGTTTCAAACCGTACGCGGACAAACTGAAATCGAATTTTCGATCAAGAATTTTGGCCTTTAAACAAACCTAGTTGTTGTTGACAGATAGATAGGTAAGTATGTACATATAACGCAATTAGTAAATTATCACATAAAGACAAATTCTATGCTCGTTCCGCAGGTGGTTTTGTCCGATTTGAGTCTACCGGATATTTTGTCGGTCGGGCCTTTTGTCCCCCCACTACCGGACCTTTTTGTCCACGTACGGTTGTGATCTGCTCTTGAATTATGGTTCCGATCGAATCAAGCTCAAGGCCATTTAATCCCTTTCTCCGATCAAATTGGTTAAGTCACCGGCACCGGAACAGTCCTGCAGCAATTTACTCAATTCGAGTCTTTACGTGGAGGCTTCTTCGGTTAAACTTCGCATCAGCGACTCCTTTTTCCCTCCCACGCCGCCCTCTGAAGAGCGATCGGCTGCCACCACAAGCAATTTGGCGGACAATTTCCTCGAGGAAAAGTTCAAAACACAGCTGGCGTGGCATTTCAAAATCAACAAAGTGCGTGAGAAATTTGTCGAGATTCGGATAAAGCCATTTGCTCTTATTCCCGTCAGTCCAAATCATTCTGCTCCCCGCACTTTTAGAAGAACATTTTGTTCCTCCGCTTGCGTTGCCAGGACGACAGCAATGTGGTAGGTCAAAAGCATTCTCCGACTATCAGAGAGCAAAAGACACTTATTTGTTGGCAAAGCAATCGAAAAGCCTTAATTTGTATGAATTGGCTCTATTGGAGGCGGCGTGGTGTAGCGGTCTCGGGCATCTTTTCCCCCGGAGGCAAATTCTCCCGTCATTTATACATTCCTTTCAACCAACACCAGATCATCCAGTTTATTGTGCTACGACGAAACCACAGGGAACAGCCGCCCTTCTCTGCTAAGGACGATCTGATCGACGCGGACACCGTCGTCAGAAGGATCAAAGGGATGAAAGAATTGCAACACAGCGATGGGCTGGAAATTATGCATGTCGAAAAGGTGGGGAGTTAGTGCACTTTCGGATAATACCCGCCGACAGACCGGGGCCAAACCGATTCCTTCTCAGGTAAATGAGCTAATCCCCGTCGAGGTGGACGTGGACAATTCCCGTCTGGTTATCCAGGCAATTGTTGTAAGTGTTGGAAGGACAAAATGATGGGGAAACATTCTCGAAGGTGGGCATGTTCATCCTGCTGACCAGCCTTTGCGGGTGTTGGTTATCGTGCCGGAAGAGACGCCCGGAAGACGAAGGTTACGAGGACGTGGTGCAACAGCCGGACAAAGTCTGAACCAAATGCGGGGTCCTCGATCGTCCCCTCACCCGTTGACCTCTTTAGAATTAAAATCAGTTCTTTAAACTGAACGATTTGAAAAGCTCAGTTTCATTCTTTTATGTTTTTTCAATTTATCGACAAAATATTCACTGCTGAATGTGAACATTCATCGTCGATGGATTCATTTGGTTAGGCCTGGAAATCTTCTCCAACAGCCCCTTGAGTTGGGTTTGCTCATCGAAACTCCGCCAAACATTGTACGTGTTGAACATCGTCTGTTGGATTTCAAAAATCTGAACGATCACTTTGATTCCTTGCGTGATCTTCAAAAACACACCTTTTCGTAGTCGACATTCAGCTCGGCCAGCCAACTCTTCAGCTCTTTGTCCTTATCGTAACCGCCCCGCATCAGTGCAGCCACCATAATCGCCGCTGAAAGCGAACTTATTTTTTGAAAATGCCCAAATTCGTACAAATTGCGATCATATGGGGCGGATACAACAGCGCCACATCACTCTTCAAACTGTCGTTGCACACACGCCATGCGTCCTGGTAGAGCTGTTCAGCACTTTGGATGGATGCACTTCTCATGTCCTTTTGGGAGAGGGGGGGGGGGGGTATCAAATTAAACACGGGAAAAAGGTCCAGTCAACAAACATTTCTGAACTGGAGGAGAGGTCGATAGGGATGATAGACGATGAGGGAGCAGTCGAGCAGTTCAACCAGACAGAACTCCACCTCGCTGACGTGGTGGTGTTTGATTTGGTGATAGGTGCTGATCTGTTGCGCCTCGATGAGCGACGACCATTTCTTCACTTCAATGGGTGGGAATGAGAGAGTGGAAGCAAACCAAAATTAGTTTTGATTGGGTGCATCCGGAGAAGCTTTGAATGTTTATTCGAGAATAGAATCCCCCCCCCCCTATCCGATCAAAAATCTCGACACTCACACGTCCGTTGGAAAGTGTTGGTCAGTTTGGTGTGCGTCAGATGGCCCATCTCCTCAACTTTGCTGGCCAAATTTGTGCAGGTCATTGCCATAAGAAACGGGTCGATGTCTTTGAAAGATCGTCTGAATTTGGCACTGTTCTCATCCAGAAAATTCCGAATGTTTCACAAAACCTCGCATAAAATCGTTTGAAATAGACACACGCAGTCGCAATCGCCTGCATTCGTTGGATGGGCCGCTCGCGCATGGCTTCGTTGCACTGCGAACCCGCGTCCCTTTCTTTGCATTGGCCCATCTCCTGAATAACTGAACAGAACAAATGGAAGCCTAAGCCGAAACGTTTGGCTCTTTACAATTTCGTTATTTCTAAGCAAAAGAAAAAATTGCTCACAATTTGTGAAAAAGATCATCAGCTTCTGGTACTCCTCCTCACTGAACACCCTCAAGTCCCCGCCCCGCTCACGCAACAGCTCGCCCTTGTCCAAAATCCATTGCTCGCTAAGTAATGAAAGCTCAGAAAACCCATCAAATGGGGGAAGATAATAAGTAAAACCCACTAATGGGAACTTTTCCAGAAATTGCCGGCCATTCTTGGATAAAACCATAAGTTAAAGGACCAACATCCAAAAAACACTAATAAAAATCAAAAATAAGCAACTTCGTCAAAACCACTAAAATAAAAATGCGTATGGTAACATAATTACAAAAAAAAGTCTCCAAACTTTAAATTTTTAATGGACGATGCTTCATCAAATCATTACAGCAAAAAAATGTGTTGGAAAGTTGAAGATTTGCTAAATTGTAAAAATGAACAATCCACGCGTTTTACACAAAAGAATTAAATCATGATTCCCGACGCTTTCTTATTCCCCATCAAAAAGGATCATCAGGCCATGTCCAAAAGCACCGATCCGTATGGTTTCAGGCCGATCGGAGTCGCCCCCAACTCCAAATTCACTTTGCCATCTTTCCCCACAGCGTCCGTTGACGCGCACACTTTCACAGCCCCCAATTTTCGGTTCTGCAATTCTTCCGGCAACATTTTGCCGTCGAAGGCCATTTCCTTGTCACTCCAATTGGTGATCAATACAAAATACCCATCCTCTGATGGGAGACGCTGCACCACGTAAATGTCGAGATCACCGACGGGTAAATGCGACAATTTGCCCGTCATGAAATTTGGGTTCTAAAAAATCGAATCCAATTTCAGTGGAAACTGCCGAACTTGCCTCGCGTAGCTGTGTAAGTGCTTTAAACAACGACAGCGGTGAGTTCGGGTCGTTCTTTTGACTCTGAATAATGCGAGTTTCCAATATAAAACTTCAGGCGCGTAAAGACCTCGAAGTTGCCATTTTTGGTGCGCTCGGGCAAAACAAAGAATCCCTGCGATTGATTTCCCGGTTTGCCAAATGTGTCGTTGTTCCATGGATAAACAATTCGATTGGTCATTTTGTTCTGCGACGGTTTCCCGCTGAGCAGGCCGAGCTCTTCGCCGTAGAGAATGATGGACGGCTTGGGCAAGAACAGATGGGCAGAAGTGAAGAGAGAGGAAATGCGCTGCTTCATATCGTTGCTAAGGCACAAAACAAATGGAATTATTGTAAAAGGTAAGTCTCGAAAATCCCTTCCATTCTCTGCAAATAACCTCTTTAGCTCTTTCCCAAGAAGTTGGTCCAATCGGTGTCCACTCGGGTCCATGCTCCCCAAGTGCCACACCCGCGCTTCACCATCTTTCTCCTGCTTTTCTGTGTGTTTTATGCTTTCTTCCAACCGTTTCTTCAACCCGTTCAGCCCTTGTGGTGCATCTCCGACCAATGAAGAAATTTTATAATAATCACTCGTTCCGTTCAAGGATTCATGGGAATAAATGGCACTAAAATGAATGATCATTTTAAATGTTTAGTGATTTTTACAGTTTCTCGGCATTCGGCAAAGTTCGGATGTCCTTGACAATAGTGTCCAAATGGGTGTAACTTTTGAAGATTCCAAAATCGGTGATGGCCAGCCCATCAACACCATAATCCAAAAATCGTTTCACCGCGTTCAAAAGCTCTTCGCGGACTTTCATATTGTTAAGGTCGACCAAAGCAACTCCATCTTCAAAAAAGACAAATTAAACGGGAAATAAAAATTGAAACTGTCACGTTTGGCGCCAGAAGTTGTGTTTTGAGCCCAATTTGCCGTCGCATGGACTGTCAACGGCAAATCGACGATGATTTTGATGCTCTTGGCATGTGCCTGCTTGACCAACTCCTTGAAGGCATCAACTCCACCGAGCTGATCCGACACTTCCAGCTTTTCAATTGCCTCGGGACCAAGCGCATTTTTGTAGTATTTGAGCACGGGAGTCGGCCAAATTGCGCTCACGCCAATGTTCTTCAGGTCCTCCAACTTTTTACCGACTGTCGCAAAATCTCCAATCCCATTTTTGGAGTCGGAGTAAGCGAGCGTAAAAACCTAAATTTTTACATTTATTTATTGCGGGAGGAAAAAATGTAAACTTTCTGACAATTCGAGAAAACCCCGGATTACCCAATTTTCACTCACTTTGTAAGCGACCATTTTTTCTGTCCAATTCACTTGATGACATTTTGGGCTGAGGACGACGATGAGAATTGCACCAACGAACATGGCGAGCCAGACCAGCCAAAACGCAACGAAGAGTGAGTAGCTGAGGAAAGGGCATGTATTAGGTAAAAAATCTCAGAAGACCCAAGTCCTAAGCTAAGTTCCTACACACCGTATTGCTTTCCAAAATGGGTCATTGCGGTACTGCTCCAATTGCTCCTTTGTTAGACCTATCAGCTTGGCAGTCGGTTGTACGATGTCGACGGCATCCGTGTCCTTAAAAACATTTAGTCAGTTTAAACAGGCAGAAGATTCACTTTCCTTGGTGAACTTCGCGGATTCGAGATCATTTGTCACTTTTACATCTTCGACCATACCGTCCGTTGCTACCATTTTTTTTTGTTGTAAAATTCGAATACGACACGGTTTTCTTTAAATGTTATGTAATTGAGAAAATTAATAACGCCATCATTTAATCGCGCGTTGCATGGAAACGCATGTAAATTATGGGGTTGGAGCTAACCGATAAATAAATGGACGGCAGCTCTACTCTTTCCAATGACAAGGAAATGAATGAACTAATCCATTGGATATACAAAATTGGCTTCATAAAGAATAAATGGAATATATCTTAATTAATTAAAATGGCCTCTTTAGGGTATTTTTTGTAGCGAAAAGAATTACTTACAAATTAGGACATAAAAGAAAAGCTGTTGCATGTCTCTGGTCGCAAGAGAGCGACCGACAACATTAATAATAATTATTGTATATTTGAACTTTTCCGTTAACGCTACAATCAATCGACCAACCACTCGACAAATGCATGTTTAGTTGCCAACCAACCAACCAACCAACCACCACAGCGTTCTCTCTTTATATTACTAATCGATTGATTTTGGTGGCTGATGATTGGCGAACACGAACAAGCCAGAATGGAAACGCGAAGAAAGAATAGAAACGGGCTAAAAAGAAGTTTCGATTAAAAAAGGATTCGCGAAAAAATTGATATTTGATACGCACAGTTCCATTTAAAAACTAAAATTATTTACATAATTATTTTTTATTTTTAAAATATAATTTTCTACATATTATTTTTAGTTTCACATTCAGCGAGCATTATTGAGTGAATTAAGAAGAATATATTAAATTAGATTATTCGCAGGACAATTGGTCGGTCGAAATGTGTCAAAGAAAAGGGCGGCAATTTGGGGATAGGCGCATGTGGCCAAAAGGGATTGGAAGAAGCCGTTTTGTTTGATAATGTGTCCATCCAAACATTCCCAACGGTCGCAAATTTAATTGACATTGCGTTTTGAGTCTAATAAGTCCAATTGATCAGTGAACTTCGATCAGTGGGGCTGATCAGTCCATTTGTTGAACTACGCAAACGATGAAAGCGGCAGCCAATTCAGTTCTTGCGCCGCGTCTTCGTCGTAAATCTGTTGCTTTGATGATGACCAATGAATTACGTCGCAGGTCAATCGATCAGAGGCATTTGTCCCCTCATTGACAGGGATTCTGAAGTATTCGATCATCGTCTATATGTTTCAGTTCGCGAGTTTCCACCTGCTCCTTTGAACAGGTTGAATTTGTTGTTGGTTGCGCTCCAATTGTCCCCATTCCTTCCAGACAAATCAAATGCTTGGTCCTGATGGTTTGTCTGATCAGAGAATTCTCCCTCTCCTCATTTTATTCATTCACCTCCAATTCCCCTAAGGACTGACCTTTTTCGGAGTGAATTTGGTGCCTTTTGGGAATGGCTTCCGACACAATTTGCCCGCCTTGTCCACTAACATTCCGTCTTCGCGAAAGCCTTCTACATTTATTGGGCCATCGTCTCGGAAGCCGTCGGCATTTGTTGCCCCAAAGCCATTAGAGGCCGGGGTCGACAAGTTGGAGAAGACGCCATTCCAGCGGGTGACCGAAGTTTTGTTGGTCGGTGTCCATTCAGCCAATTGGTTGAGTTGTACGGTACACTTTCGACCGTACGGATTCTTTATTCATTTACAAAAGCCGGAAAAGTGGGGGGCAGTGTTCCGTACAACAAATCTGTTGACTATAAATTAAACGCCCATCGAATGATTTGTGTACTTTTTGCACTCTGAAGAGCATCTACGAGAAGTCCCGGGTGCATTACCTTTTGCCCATTCTGGTGCTTGTCATCTACTCCTTTCTTGGCGGTGCAATTTTCTATACCATCGAACATCCGGCAGAACAAAGCATGCTGTTGCGGAAGAAGGAGTTGGTGGAACGTGAAGGTAATCTTTGATCATTAACTGCTTTTGTCGTTCGTTTCGTAACAAATTTTTGCGTCAAATTGCCCAAAAAGCCAAACACCGCGCCGCTCATTTAATATTCCCACAGAGTTGCATATTTTGGCTGAGGTTTTGCTGGTCGGACAGCGCATCCGCGAGATGACTCTTCACTTTGAAATAGGCCAAACTCGCAATTCGGAGAGATTGGAGACTTACGCGAGCATTTCTGTCCTTTTTTACTACCGCTTTAATTTATTGGGTTAAATATTTTGTTTTAGACGCTAAACAAAGAGATTCGAAAGTACAAACAATTTGGCATGAATCGGATCAAAAAGGTGGGCGACGGGTGATGGAGAAGTAATTAATTGCATGTTAATGAACATGAACAATTCAGGCGATCTATTGGTATGTGTTGCAGGTGTACTTCTTGACGGGTATTAATTCCATTCACTCGCATTGCTTCTCATTCCGTTTTCAGATCAGCAGACCTATAAGGTAATTGAATGTGAATAAATGCCGTGCCGTTGCTCTCTCTCCAATCAGTCACTAATGTCCCAATTAAAAGTCGTCTCTCCTCCACCCGAATAACCCGGAACGCCATTGGCGATCGCACTTCCAGTCGAACCCTTCCGAGTCGAGCATTGGACGAATTGTGGCGCTCAGAAATTACACTGAGCAGGTGAAGAGGGAAAGGGGAAGAAATGAACTTCCTGCAGACGCAATTTCGTTCAGTTGGCAGAACGATGCTGGGAGTTGGGAGTTGAGCTGAACTCAACGGAACTGCAGATGAAGACTAAGCTAAGGAAGAGCATCCACGAGTTCAACAAGTTCGTCGGACTTCAACACACACTGGCGCCAAGCTGGACCTTCTGGAATTCGATGTTTTTGGCAGGTTGGTCGATTGTGACATCATATTTTTAAGTAAGAAAGTTACCGAACCGAGTCAATTGATTCCCTCCTCCTCCTCCTCCATACAGTGACCACTTATTCAACAATCGGATACGGTAACATCACTCCAAAGACCAATTTGGGCAAATTGGCTGCTATGGTCTTTCTTTGTTTTCTAAATTTTGTCTAATTGGGCCGTTTAGGTCTACGCGGCAATTGGAATTCCGTAAAAGGCGTTGGCTTTGTTCAATTCCCCAGTCCCCGTCAAGAATGACCTTCATGGTTTTGCATAAGTTGGGCCGCTTCTTCTTGCTCTGTTTCGAGCATTTCTGGAACAAATTGATTTGGTTCATGGAGTTCGTCAGCTGTGTGAAGGACGCAGAGAAATTGAAGGGAAAAGTGCGCGGGACGGGGCGAATGCCGGTCCTTCTGGTGGGCGGCGAGTGTGCCGATCAGTGGCTGATCAGTCCTTCCAATTTAGGCGATCGGAGTGGCTTTCTCCTGGATGGTCGGTCCCTTTACACCGTTTATTATTCATTTTAACACAGTTTCTTTGTGCGGCCATTTTCCTCAAATTCGAGAAGGACTGGGACTATTTCAAGAGCTTCTATTTCTTCTTTTGCTCTTTGACCACCATCGGATACGGTATTCAACTATTTACTTACCGTAGTATTGTTTGTATTTGTTCGGTCAATTATCAACAAATGCCTTAGGCGATGTTACGCCCACCAACTCGGAGGACATGTTCATCATCTTCGGCTTCATCATTGTCGGACTTTCTCTGGTCTTGGCAATTTGTTGTGATGCTCGAGAGTCTCGGTCGTCACATTTGAATTCTCGAGAGTAGTTTTGGTCGCGATAAATCTTTGGACATTTCTTGGCCATATTTTGAGCATCACTAATACCATAAAAGAAGTAGCAAAAATCATTCATTTTCTCCTTCCCCGTCAATAGGTGTCAATGTGCATCAATGTCATTCAGCTAAAATTGGAGGAACTGTTTGAAGAACTGTTGTTGACCATGATGGAGGAATATGTTGAGGCCGGCGGGACGACGGTGGAGGAAATTACGGCAACGATGAAGCCGAAGATGAGCGTTGTTGATCTGTGGAAGGTTTGGAAGCGGAGAAGACAGCGAAGGAGCAAAATGGAGCAGAAAAATGGTGGGACCTCGAGAGTTTCTTCTGATTTGTCAATGGAAAGAAAATGTCGAGACTTAACATATAACTCAGTCTCGGCTTAAATTGGCTCTTGAAGATGATGGAATGAATTGAAAGGAAATGATTTTCATTCAGATCAGTCGGAAGAGGAGGAAATGACGCCCGTCGGAGATGCTCCACAACAGAAGCAGCCGAAGCAGTCCATTGTGACGATTCCTGGCAAAGCGCCTTCCATGTCACGTCAATGGCCAAACATCGCCATGTCGGAAGGCAATTTCCGGCGGGTGATCAAACTGTTTCCGTTTGGGCGAAGACGGAGAGAGGCCATTTTACGCAGACTTCAGCTGAGGATGAACCAGGCAATGGATTAAAACTCAAATACTTTTGGATTCGACAAATCGTTTTAGCACTCCAAATACACTCAAACCGACTTTTGCTGTGTTCACGGATTCCGCTACTATCCAAAGGACCTTCACCTAATTAACCACAGCACTCAAGAGCTGGTCGAGGAGGTTGGCGACTTGCCGAGAGGAAATTCGTCGTAAAATCCTTGCTTAGGAAACATTGACCGACTCATCCGAGCCCAGTTCAACCCTCCAGCACCCGCCAGTTTACCAAGCAGTAGCAGCAGTCCAACCGGATAATCCGACAGGACATCGGCATTCGACAGCGGAAGAAGGGCACTCGACAAGGAACGACGGGTCCAATGGGTCGGTTGACTCTTCCTTAAAAGTGAGTCGGCGGTAAGAATTCTTTCATTCATTCCTTTGGTTTTCGTGGCAGAATCCTCGGGTGACCATCACTTCTTCCTCAGTGACCTCCTCCCCAATTGCTCTCACTGTTAGCTCCTCCACCAGCACCGGCTCCCCTTTCGTCCGAAGGTCCGTCCGTCCGTCTCCTCCAAATCAATGAAACATAAAGCCTTCTGATACATTTGCCCCCCCCCCCCAACTCTTCAGGTATTTGCCCAGCAACAGCCAACAGAACAATCGTCGAATGACTGCTTCTTCTTCACAAACGCATTGTTCAGTCCATTCAACCCCCGCCGTTGTAACCCCCCGCCCGCCCGCCCAATAACCAAAGAATATTTATATATCCGCTCAAAGCATCCTTCGAATTTAGCCCCCCAGTGGACATTGGGCACAACAATCGAGCAAGAGGCGATGGACATTCTTCGAATCGGCAAAAACGCCGAGGGGAGAGCCTCGGGGGCTGGTTGTGCCCTACATGTACACTCGCAAGTTGGCAAAAACAGTGAGTAATTAGGCGAAATGAGAATAAATATTTCTTCTTCTACACTAAGATAAGAAATATAGAATAATCCGAAGTTTTTTTGTTTTGTTCTCAGCATGAAACGGACGAAATGCGCCGTCTGATCGCCGAGATCGATTCTCGACTGTTGGATTGGTATTATCCATTAATTAACTATTAAAGGTCATCGTTTAGCCGAACTTTGGTTTCGCCATGCTCACGTTCTGTCTCGCGCTCCTCAACTACCGGCTCACCTTCCATTCCCTAAAGGGGCTCATCGACAATAAGTGCGCATGAAACCTCGGGATGATAAAGCCATTTGAATGCAATTCGCTTATCATTCAGTTAAATCATTTAAATTTTATATTGAATAATTAAAATATCGTTTTATCCGATTAAAATATGCGACTCGATTTACATGGGAACTGTGATGTTTGGATAAATAGTAATGGAAAAGAATTGGAAAGGACAATGTCTGGGGGGTGGAGAATTAGGGTAATTAAATTGGTAATTGAATTGTTGGAATGTCCTTTTGAAATAAAAACATTTTGCCAAAAAGCAACGCGACATTTGATCGACTGGTTGCGTAAATTAGAAATCGTCACGTTAGCATTTGTTTCAGTGAAATAAAATTTTGATTTTTAAAATTTAAAAATGTGCAAAGAAAGCGATGGGTCGACTGACTTTTTTAGTTTAGATTAAATTCCGTCCACATTCATCCAAAAGTTGAATTTGTGCCCGTTTCATGCTGAAATACCCTTACAATTTGGGGATTTTGGCTCTTTTCGCCCCTCTTTTATTGTTTTTTTTGTTTCCCGGCGTCGTCCAATGTCAGTTCGACTTGCCGCACAGACTTTGTTTCTGCAAAGTTGGCGAAGCAATTGACAGCTGCGACTGCGACTTCGAATTCCATCGACGTGTTCAACAATGCGAAGATTTACCCGGCCTTGCAGAACATTTTGCAAAGAGATCCATTCAAATTTTATAAGGTACAAATTTTAAACTTTTACTTTTACCATTAAAATGGATTATTTCTATTTATTCTTCTTCTCATTTAGGTCAACATGGCCAAGCCGTGCCCGTTTTGGGAGGACGACTCGGGACAGTGTTCGTCCAAAGATTGTTCCATCGGATATTGCGACGACGAAGTTCCACCGGCGCTGAGGGAGCCCGTCTCGACGGTATCGGCGGTTCGTTCCGCAAATTATTCTATTTCGGTCAACGAAAGTGTTCGTACGGTGGGGTTTCGTTTTTATTTTGGTTTCCATTTTTAGTTTAAGGACGTTTGAACGAACCCCACGGGCCCGCGCAAAAATTGTAAATCCATCAAATTTTGCAAAAAATGAATTACCGCTTTTCGCTTTTTTCCTTCTCTGCTACGTTTTTGGTTATGAGATTTGGCCTATGCTTCCATTATTCTGTGCCTTTTTGAGTTTTTTGCATTATTAGATCGAGCCGAATGCCTCATGCGATGGCAGTGCCAGTAACAAATTCGATCCGTTGGATGTTTCGTTGACTGATGTTGACAAAGCGCAATTGCGGGAGTTGGACTCGTTCGAGGACAACAGCAACAAATTCTGCGAAGTCGAAGGTGATAATGAACGGCCAAAGATTTTTTCTTATTTTTATTCAATTGGAAATTCCTTTAGACGAGAGTCCCGAAAATATGCATTACGTGAACTTGGCCAAGAATCCCGAACGTTACACCGGATACAAAGGGAATTCGGCAGTCAAAGTTTGGAAGTGCATTTACAACGAAAACTGCTTCAAGTAATGACGTCTTGAAACCCTGCGTTTAAACAGATTTTGTTGGATTAAGGCCTGACCCGAAATTCGACAAAAAGTTCCTTCTCCAGCCGACGCCGACGGGTTTTTTTTTAAAATTTGTACAATAATTATAAGAGATTAATCGTTCATTAGCGATTAAACGTTCGAATCCCTTTTTAGGAATGTGTTTGGAGAAGCGCGTTTTTTATCGTCTAATTTCTGGCCTTCACTCGGCCATTACGGTTTCGATAGCGGCGCACAATTACAGGCCGGGTAATTTTAATTGTTTTTTTTTCTTCATTTTCCGTTTATTTTAGCCCCCGGAGGGTTTGGCGTGGGGACTTGGTATCGAAATTTTGAAGTAATTTTAGGGAAATAAAACGCCATTTTTTTAATTGCTTTTTTAGTTTTTTGAAAATCGCTTCGGCAACAAATGGAGCAAAGAGGGCCCCGAGCGATTGAGGAATTTGTACTTCACTTATATGCTTGTGGGGACAAACCTTTTGATACTTTTCCAAAGTAAAATAACATCTTAAGGAACTGAGGGCCCTCGTGAAGGCGACTCCGTACATCCAAAAGAGCCAATTGTTCTACACGGGCAATGAACAGGTACCGCCAAATGTGCAGAAAATGCGCTTTTGAAGCAAATGAATTTAATTTCTAAATCGCATTAATTGACCCATTTAAAATGCGTTTCAGGAAGACAGGGAAACTCAGCTGGCATTGGACCACCTTCTTGCCCTTCTTAAAGAGTTCCCGAATCAATTCGATGAGACCCAACTTTTCTCGGTAACTCTTTAAATTTTGTTTTAGAAATATTCTTTTAAATTTATAAATTTAAAAAATTATTGTCGTTTTTTTGGTTTTTTCTTTTCAATAGTTCGGACAAAATCCGTGACCTTTTTGCCGAACGCGGCGGATAAGAACCCAATTTTGGTTTTGTGAACGTTTTCCGTCAGAACTTCCAAGAGTCGCACGCTCGGCTGTTGAAGGAAGAGTTTCGACAGCACTTTTGGAACATTTCCCGCATTATGGACTGTGTTGGCTGTGACAAATGCCGTCTTTGGGGCAAATTGCAAACGCACGGCATGGGGACGGCACTGAAAGTGCTCTTTTCGGACGTCCCTCGGCACGGCAGCGGATGGCACGCGAACGGACAAAAAGGGCAGCCAAAAAACAGCGAAAACGCATCGGTCGACGGACAGTTCAAACTCAACAGGTTCGGCTAACAGAAGGCGTCGATGGCGCCGTCATTTATTGTTTGTTATTTCCGGCTTAATGTTTTTTTCATTTAGAAACGATTTGGTTGCACTGTTCCAAAGTTTCGGAAGATATTCGTCCAGCATTTGGGAGATCGACGGATTCAGGAAACATTTTTGGCATGACGAATTATGAACTTTTCGAATTTAATTTTTTTAATCGAATTTTTATTCATTTCTGAGAATTGTCTCCTCCCCTTTGTCTGTAATATCTTTTTCGATGAGAGTTTTAACTAATTTATTACTCTGTACAATTCTTTGTGTGAATTTGTTTGTTCCCAGTGTTCATACCTTTTTTCTAATTGAGCATTGCAAAAAAATATTTATTTATTGTAATTTTGAAGTTTACAACATTTTATTGGAGTTTGTACATAATTTCAATTATTTTAAATTGTGGCAACAATCTTTTTTCTTAAGTAATTTTTGGGTTTGCCGTTGTTAATGGCGAAGAGTGAGTTCAGCGTCGATCGTGGTGAGTTGGTCATTTTGCGATCAGTGACCCTCCCTCAAAAATTGCATGCAAAAGCAGATTTACATCGTATGAATGAACTGATCGAACAAACACTAAAAATGAACGACAGGGAATTGCCCAATTTGGCCCGGCTTCAGCAAAACATTCAATCGCCCTTTTTTAACGCAGTCAAAAATGTGTACGAATTTGTTTATGAGCAGCAGCTAAATTCCGCTGAACCATCGAATGAGGTGAAAAGTGTCCAAACGATTTCTATGAAATAGTCCAAAACGAATTACAATTTGAAAGATTGGCACATCATTTTATTTTGTTTAATTTTGCCCCATATTTATTTGAGATTGCGTTGTCGAGTGCCGCTGCCAAAGCGACGGTGCGTTTTGCGAGTGTCTAAAACATTACTGGCCTCACCAGATTAAAAATATTAATTTAATGACAATAAAAATATTTTTGGTTGCTATTTTCTCTGCCGCTGAGGGTTCGGCCCACCCGCGGGTGATCGATCTGCCGAAGACTGATCAGGGACTTGGATTCAATGTTATGGGCGGCAAGGAACAGAACTCGCCCATTTACGTTTCGCGCATCATCCCCGGTCACAATTTTAAATTTCCCATTCCTTCTCTGACCAGCTCCAACTGTTCCAGGAGGAGTGGCCGATCTCCACGGCGGATTGAAGCGTGGCGACCAGCTGATCGCCGTCAACGGAGTGGTGAATTTGAGGGGGGGGGGGGTATTTGAATTGAAACGACGAGGGGAAAGTGAATGTTAATGAGTGATGCTGCGGGAGGGGTTCGCGTTTTATAGATTAGGCTTCGCTTCTCCAAATGTCGTAACTGCCAAATGAGTCTCGCCCTTTCTCAGAATGTTGAGAGGGAAAAGCACGAGACGGCGGTTCGTCTGCTGAAGAGTGCCAAAGGCAGCGTGAAATTGGTCGTCCGTTTCACACCCAAACTGTTGGACGAAATGGATAAGCGGTTTGAAGAGCAGAGACGGCGGACTCTCCAACATTCGCCCTCATTCAACCGATCCGCCCATTGAAACACTTTTAACTTTCATTTTTTACATTTCCAAATTTGGATTTTGCCATAAATTTGGTCGCAAAAGAATAGTAGAAATAGTGGATGACGGTGTCGTTTTCCCCAATGGTTTTTCTCCCTTCCAGTAGTCAATTTATTCGCATTTCAAGCGCCTCATTTCTTTGGCCCACCGCCCCCAGAAAGTGGATAAGGCTAAAATGGAGTGGAAGGAAGTGAATGAGTGAGTGCCGTGCCAATTCTGTGCCCTCCCCTCAGCTCCCAATCATTCCCCCACTTCCCATCTGTCCCATTCGGCGCCCCTTTAATTTTGTCTCTGGCAGCGCTCGAGGGGAAATTGCATCGTCGCCAACCATCCTCCCCCCCCCCCCCCCCCCCCTCCAACGTCCGTTTTGACGTCACTTTTTCGTCCAGCCCATCAAAAGCATTTCATTCAGCGCCCATTGTCTCGAAAACGCCTTCCTTCCTCCGTCCCCTCACCGGAAATGTTTCCTCCCGTCGTTTCCCATTCGGACAAAATCAATGGCGAGATGGAAGAGGATTTGCAAACGGAGGCGCAATTTGTGAGGCTATTTGTGCAACGGCACAACGAACTGCGCGAATTGGTCAGTTGAA
The DNA here is from genome assembly GCA_020449905.1 of Globodera pallida. Classification (NCBI taxonomy): domain Eukaryota; kingdom Metazoa; phylum Nematoda; class Chromadorea; order Rhabditida; family Heteroderidae; genus Globodera; species Globodera pallida. The sequence goes on along the minus strand of JAIXHY010000010.1, from coordinate 1,008,494 downwards.
AAGCGATGAATTGCAAATTCATTGGGCGTTTCTCACAAAGCACGGCTCCCCCGGGTTGACTGTCAGCGAGGAGCTCTGTGCCATGGCCAAGGAATGGGCGAGTAAAATTGCTTGGCAAGGCCATGTGTCGTTTGCCGAAATGAGCGGTAATTTGGGGGAGGGGAAGGAAAGAATGAAAGCCGTGGCAATTTACGCCATTCGGAAGGCAGTTTGGTGTTTTTTAAACAAAACGAATTATGTTGCGCATGGGAAATGACCATTTGGCCCATAACTTATAGGGGTTGGAGAAAATGTGACTGTGTTCCCAGAGGGGAAATGCGCGCGGGAAATGGTCGACTACTGGTACGAAGAGAACCGGAAGTACGAATACGACTCCCCCGGCTGGCAAGAAGGTGTGGGCAACTTCCGCTCGGTTATTGAAATTTGGGTTCACAAATGCAGGAACGAATTACTTCTCACAAATAATTTGGAGATCGACCAAAGAGGTTTTTGTATTGTTAGGCTTTTCGATCGGTTTAAAATTCCAACTTTCACAAAGATCGGAGTGAGTCGGTTGACGATGCGCGCATTTCCCCAGCCAATAGAACGGGAAAAGAAAATTGCGAACGGAAATTCAAATGTCGTCAAAAGTGTTGTGGTCGTGGCTTTCTACAGACCCGCGGGGAATTCAAACAGAAGCGGACAATTTGTGCTCAACGTGTCGAAGCCAATTGCGCACTGATTGTTTACTTTGCCTCGTGTTTATAAATAATATTATGATGTTAATTAAAGTAAGTAACCCTATGTTCTGCTTTACTTTCTGTACAAAACACATTGCAAAAGAGCATTCCTAAATTCACAAACGATAAAGTTCATGCCATCGCAACGGTTTTCTTTATTTCGGGGTGAGAAGCCGCATAGTCAGCCATTCGCCTCTCCAATTCGGGGCGAAAATGCCGGATCAGTCCCTAAAAGGGAATCATTTAACAAGAGGACAAGTTAAAAAAAGCCTTTTTTCTTGAGAAAACGCGCGCACCAACAGTAAATTCTCAAAAAAACCCCCAAAATATGTTTTCCCAAACCTGAACAGGCCAAGCAGCCGCGTCACCCAACGCGCAAATTGTGTGCCCTTCAATTTGCTTGGTCAGCTCCCACAGCATGTCAATTTCGCTGGGCACCGCCTTGCCCTTGACGAAACGCCACATGATTTTGTTCAGCCAATTGCACCCCTCTCGGCAAGGAGTGCACTGTCCACAGCTTTCGTGCTTGTAGAACTCGGCGAGGCGCGCAATGCATTTGACAATGTCACACTGCAAAAAAAGGTTAAAAAAGTGCAAACGGAGTCATTAGCCTCCCGCCCTCCCCCCGATCACCACCTGTTTGTTCATGACAATGACCGCAGCTGTACCAAGACCCGAATTCACTTGGACAAGCGCATCGAAATCCATCATAACATTATCGCAAATACTGAAAAAATCATAAGTTCCAATCGTCAAAACTGTTTCCATTAGACGTTTGTAAAGCTCCCCTCAAGTAAAGAAACAGAAGGATGACTTGGGAATCTGGTACTTAATAGCTTCCATTTGAAATGATATTGGTTGACAGCCCGTTGCGCCTTGAGCAACCTTTTACAGTTAGTGAATTAAATTGACACCACAAAACCATGCAAAATGGAGGATATTGCTGAATGTAATAATTATTTACCTCTTCGGTAACAGAGGAACGGACGAGCCGCCTGGAATGATGGCCAAAAGATTGTCCCATCCCCCAATGACTCCTCCGCTGTGCCGTTCGATCAGGTCGCGCAGGGGAATGGACATCTCCTCCTCGACGGTGGTCGGATCGTTGACGTGTCCGGAGATGCAAAACAACTTAAGCAAGAAAAAAAAGGATCAAATTCCCAAGCGGTCGAATATATAAGCCAAGTCTTAACTCCTCACTTTTGTCCCGCGGTTTCTTTCTCGGCCAAAACTCGCAAACCAGGCACCACCTCGACGACAAATTGTCGGTGCAACGGCGACAGTCTCAACCTAAGAAAAAGTGATGGAAATGACAAATTAAAAAGAGAAGTTTAAACACCCCACCGTTGCTTACATTCGTAACAGTCGTAGGGCATCCAAACAGGCCGATGTCCGCCGGAAACGGTGGCTTCAGCCGGGGCTTTCCCTGCTTCCCTTCCAACGATTCGATTAAAGCCTAAATATTAAAGTTTGAAACATTTTCACTACAAAATCATTTGGTTTCGCACCGTCTCCTCTCCACAAATATATGCGCCTGCTCCGCGATGGACCTTCAGAGGGAATTATTAAAAAATGACAAAAAGCAAAGACAAAATACGAAAATGTCGAAGTTGTAACCGGTGCCGAGACAATCTTTTCCAATGTATCCTGCCTAAACAAAGATACATAAATGTAAAACAGGCGTTTTGTTGAATGACTGTTATCATACTTATGATTTTCTTTCAAAGGTTTTAAGCGACTTTTTTGAAATCCATTCAAATTGCATTCATCCGAAAAGAGAATTGCGGAAAAACCCCACCTTACCTTGTAAGCTTCATGAATTCCTTCCTGAAGAATGCATGCTTCGTTGTAGAACTCGCCGCGGATATAGATGTACGCGGCCCTCGCGCCCATTGCAACGCCTGCGATAAGACAGCCCTCGAGCAGTTTGTGAGGGTCATGTCGCTGTATTGAAAAATGAACAAAATTTAAAAACAAAAGATATTACCATGATTTCTCGGTCTTTACACGTGCCAGGTTCACCCTAAAAAAAGAAAAACAGTGTCCAATTAAACGGCTTGCGACCCCACAGATTGGTAATATAGTAGAGTAAAGCCGGTGCTCTACATCTTTTGAAAAATTTTGTCGATAAAATTAGGGGTATCGAGGGCGTAGAATTCAAATCTGATCTTCTTTTCAACCAATTTCAAATTCTCAATCCGAACATTTTTTTGAAATTCTTTTTCTTCCTAATTTTCGAATCATTTTTTATTACAGAAATCGTTTAAAAATGCACGAAAAAAGAAAGGAAAATGCTTTTTCAATCTACAACAAATATTAAGCATTTTCCAAGTTTTTTATGAACGATTTGTGTAATACAAATATTTTTTCGGTTCCAGGGTTTAGTAAAAAAGAGAGAGCTTCGGATTCTACGGACCCGATAGAATCGCTTTTTTATCGACTTTGAAAAAAAGGCACAAACTCTTCTATTTATTACACAAAAAGTACCTCGTCCGCGTTGATCACCAAATATTTGGGCCGACCATCGAACGGTTTGCCCATGAAGCCCCACTTCATCCCGCTCGGGAAGCCCGCGCCGCCTCGTCCGCGCAGACCGGAAGTGCTAATTTCACTCAGAATCCATTTCGGTCCTTTTAGAATGATTTCCTTTGTCTTGTACCAATCACCCTCAAAAAAAAACGACGAAACTAGAGAAGGAAAGTTGGAAATTACCCTTTCCAAAGCGCCCTTCAGGCGATAATCGTGTCGCCCGTAAAGATTGGTGAAAATCCGGTCCGAATCTTTCAAATCGCCGAAGGTCGTTTTCTCAAGCGTTTTGCTCGTAGTGCCCGTCGACAAAAACGATTTGCCGAAAGTGACAGTGCCTAACACACAACAAACAAATTGTCATATAATTCCAAAAACTGAACGACTTACGTGGCAAAAGTTGTATCCTTCCAGCAACCATAGACAACATTCGTTTCCGAAACAAACTTAAATTCAGACTAATTAAATTATTGTAATATATAAAACCCAATGCGATCAATGTCTATTAAAAAAACAACCAACACAGAAACCTAACTGATTTTGTGAAGAAACGTAAAACCAATTGTCGATGTATCCTTTATCAAGAATGCCACTGTTTTTTTGAAAAATAATAACTTATGAAGGGTAATACGAATAAAGAACCAACAAGTTGGGAACAACGACGTAAAAGGTCGGCACACAAACATGGAATGGAGAAAGTCAAGTGAACCATAGGCCAAAGCTTGTAAAAAGCTAATTAGTCAGAGTTCGAGCAAAAATGAGGGAGGGCAAAACAAAGCCACACATTTTATGAGTATAATCGCATAAAATGGGCAAAATGAACGAAAAGAGTTCCATTAATCATTGGCCATGGCGTGCGATGTGTTTGGGCGAGAAGATGTGTCGGATGGGCGAATGGAGTGGTGGGTGGGGGGTAACCTTCCCAACGAAAAAGATCAATCATCAGAGCTCCATTTTCATCGCTTTGTTTTTCAAGTGATTGAAAGTGTCCTCAAAGACAACAGACATATTCTCAAAGGCCACCTGAAAGGATAAAATGTTATTCCCAATAAGTGAACAAAACGGACTTTCGAATAAGAGAAGATTAGACGAGCGGCACCGATTGGGTCACCAGACGCAATGGCCCCGACAAGAACAGACAAAGCGCTCGTAGGGATAAACCCACGCCAGTAGCAGACGACATGAGCACCCTCCTTGAACTCGTAGACGTAACTCTCAAACTGACCTTGGCGGAAATTTTGGCCTAAAACGATTCATTATGCAGATAAGTGCATTGTTGCACAAACAAAATCAAAAACAACAATCACAAGAATAACCTGAAGTGAACGTCTCCTTCACCAATCCACTATAGGCATCAGAATGGCGTGAAACTTCACCGGTCAGCACAGTGCATGTTGAATTGGCCCAGTGGAAGCCCGGCCGACCGACAGTCAGCGATGGGGCGGCCAACAAAGTGACTCTATTCAAGGGATTATCTCAGCTTTAAATTTTAAACTACCAAAAACTTACGCTTCAAACAGTGTGGCATATGCGAACTGAAGACGCAATTGCAACCCTCCAACAGAAAGCGGGACCTGCATAAATGTAATGACCAATGCAAATGACTTTGTCTTAAATTCTCAGACCCAAGTTGAATCACTGGAAAACGCTTGGCCTTTGGAGATGCGTTTCAGTTCAGACTGAAATTTGGACACAGCCGAAAGCGCATTATTACCTTAAACAAAACGGAACAAAATCCACCTACAAATTGCAGAACTTACTTGCCGAGTTGACCGAAGCGGTCTTAAAGTCCCTGGCAGCAATGTTGTAGGATTTCCAGCGGAGGTAATAAGAAACCTGAAATGGTAGTAACCGCAGTCATGTTGGCTAACCTGTCGGCAAGAAGTTAAAAAGACTCACGACATTATAAAGCACGAGGAGGATGATAAGATTTCTGACCAATCGCGTAAAATAGAAAGCCATCACAAATGGTTTTTTTGTTGCAGGCAAAAATTATCTAAAAAATAAGTGTATTGAACGAAATCATTATGATCCGAGCAGTCCTAAATGTGTATGGGCAGACTTTCCAATAATTATGTGAATCGATCTTTTTCGCTGTTATACAAAAAAAGTCTGCACTTCTTTAGAACTTTTTTAAAATGTCGATTTTTTTTAAAAAAGAAAGAATTTTCGTTTGTTGGACATTTTTATACTGTTAAATATACAACATTCAATTTCTACTGAATTTTTGTTGAATAATTTTGCCGAAAAAACCATTCATTCATTTTATGGACGGCAAAAAAAGAAAAAAAAGCGATATATGTACATAATGTTTGAACGAATTGTTAGTAATAATAATCTTTGGCGTTCTGTCATCATTTGAATGAATACGATTGTTTTTGTAATTTCATTGGCGAAATGTGTATATAAAGCAGAGTAGAACGTTCATTTGGTAACACTATTTCATATTTCACAATCATCACACCAGCAGCACAGCTTCAGCACCACATCATCGCAACAAGCATCATGACGGGCCCTCTGAGCATCAGCCAAGTGGAAGGCATCATGGAGAAGGTCCGACAATCGGCGTATCAAAACTTGTCGGAAAGCGTAAGTGTTTGTTTCTTCGCATTGGGGATCCTCGTCATAATTCTCTGCTTTTCAGGTCAGCGTGGATGAAGTGCATTTCCTGTGCGAGACTGCTCTCAACGTCCTCCGCCTTGAACCATCACTCGTCGAGATCCGGCCGCCTGCAATCATCTGCGGCGACATCCATGGACAGTTCACGGACCTGATGAAAATCTTCACACGCGTCGGACAGCCACCGGAGAAGAACTTCGTCTTTCTCGGGAACTACGTCGACAGAGGCAGACAGAGCTTGGAGACCGCCGTTCTACTCTTCTGCTACAAAGTGAGTGTTTTGAAACCGTTTGATGCGTGGACTTACATGATTAAATTCAGGTCAAGTATCCGGAAAAAGTCATCCTGCTACGCGGCAACCATGAGTGCAGTGCCATCAATCGATCGTAAGTTGTTTCGCATACTTTTAACATTTGTATGAATTTCTGTTTTTAAGCAATGGACTGTTCGACGAGATTGCTCAGCGTTACGGACAACAACATGCTCAACTCCTCTGGAAGCACTTCAATCAGGCGTTCGCATGGCTTCCATATGTCGCCTTGGTCGGGAAAAGAATTCTATGTAAGTATTCCCAGAACGTTTGTAATGAACTCTAATTATGTATTTGATTTCAGGCGTTCATGCAGGCCTTTCTCCCACCTTGCACAGCATGGACCAGCTTCGCAAACTGCGTCGCCCGATTGCGGACCCGCCCAATCCATCATTGGAACTCGACCTTCTCTGGGCCGACGCTGAGCCTGGAATCCAAGGCTTCCGTGCAAACACGCGTGGGGCGAGCGTCATGTTTGGCGAGGATGTGGTCGCCAACGTCCGCAAGCTGCTCGACGTCAGCTTGATTGTCCGCTCGCATCAGGTAGACCGATTCTTTTTGACTATTGACCGTAACGTTTTAATTTTTTTTCAGCCCGTCAAAAATGGAGCGGAATTCTTCGCCGAGAATCGACTGATCACCATTTTTTCGGCCGTCAGCTATGCGGGACACGACAACTCGGGCGCGGTTCTGGTTGTTGATGCGAGCATGAACTACACCACCGAATTCTTCCCGCCAAACGCCGAGTGATACGCGAAGGAAGGAGGAATATGATGACTAACTCTGCCGGAGAAGGAGGAGTGTGATCAGTGTTGTATTGTATAATTTTCACCCTCCTGCGACATGTACATTGTATTCCATACACATATTTCCAACTGATGTATTGAGAGTGCGTTCTATTCCCCATCAATATGTGTTATCGTACTCATCCTGATATTGTGCGACATGTACATTGTATTCCATACACATATTTCCAACTGATGTATTGAGAGTGCGTTCTATTCCCCATCAATATGTGTTATCGTACTCATCCTGATATTGTGCGACATGTACATTGTATTCCATACACATATTTCCAACTGATGTATTGAGAGTGCGTTCTATTCCCCATCAATATGTGTTATTGTACTCATCCTGATATTGTACATAGTTTGCACAAACATTATGCATTAATTGTCACTTTAACGAAATAAACGAGATGTCGGATGCATTTTATTGAGGAGGCATTCATGGGCAAGGGGACATTTTGAACGATTTCGTTAGGGGACGAAATAAAAGCTCCACAATGGCCAGTTTTTGCGTCCCGATATTGGGTTGTTCCCAAGAGCTTCCGAAAAATTTTAACCATTCAAACCGCTTTAAATTTTCAATTTCTGAGAAGTATGTACTCAAGCGTTTTCGAGTTTGCTGACAAATGAGCTCCTTGAGTCTGTGCCGTAGGACCCCTTCAACGAAATCCAAGCCCAGGTCCAAGTCGCTTTTCCGAACCCTACATCGAATTCCGAATGCATTAAACCGATTTTGTGACATCAGCCACCTTCGAAGTTGAGTCCGGCGTCCAGTCGTGGCGTATTATAATATATTAGATTGTCCTATGTATAGCTTGATTTTATACAAATTCTTTGCGTTATACAAAACAGTAGTGGAGGTAATAGAATAAATATGAACATTTATTATAAAGGATTTATTATGCTTCATCCAATTTATTATGCTTATTCACACTTCAATCGGATATGGCTTGTTGCGGGAACAGTTGCATTCCATTGGAGAGCGATTGGAAATTGGGATTAGGCGGTGGCGGGTGCAGAAATTCCATTGAGGTGCCGCCGTTAGGCATCTGAATGGCAAGCAAATGACATCATAGAAGCCGAATTTCTGACCATCATCGATGGCGGCGCGTTCGGATGGAATAGCGAGTCCATTGGGGCTGGAACGCCTGCAGCTCCGGTGCCCATGACGGTGCCGTCCATTGCTTCTCCAATCGGCGGATCGCTCCAATGCCGCACATTTTTTTGTGAGAATTGACGAATTTCGACTGGTGCCAAAAATTGTTGCTGCGTACCGCTGCCACACGACTGCAGCGGGTCAACGAGTTGGGCTGGACCCGGGGAACAGACGGTCATCGGTCCGAGTCCAGTGGCACGCACACTGCGAATGGTCTGGTCCTGAAAAAGGAATTTCACTCAATCCGTCCCCCTCCTCCCAACTCATTTTTATTGTTACATATTATTATTTATTTATTTATTTATTTATGTTGTTTGTACAAAATTCGTCCGCTTCATTATTATGGGCCCAACAATCCGTTTACTTAGTGAATGAATGACAAAGGTCCGCTAACGAATGGAGGGGGGGGGGGGGGGGGGGGGGCGAAGGTGAGGCGGCGCTAAACAGCCGCCGATCAGATCCATTCTCAGACTCCGCCAACTGATTCAATCCCCCCCCCCCCCCCTATTCATAATAAATCGTGGACAATGAAATGGAAGAAAGGAGCGATTTGGTGTTTGTTTGCTTATTTGGTTGGGAAGTTAGTCGAATTTGACTGACAGTTGGGTGGAAGAAGACGAAGAAGAATAAAGGCGCGTGTGTGCGTTGAATGTAAATTGATATTTGAAACGGAAAAGCTGCTAACCGCCGAAGGGGGGGGGGGGAGGGGGGGGGGGAGGCCGTGTGCTAACGCTTTACTTTTCAATTTATGAAGAATTAAAGAATTTTATGGTTAATATTCAATAGTTTCTGCTTTTCGGCATTTTTCGGTTTGTTCATTTGTTTCATCATTTTCCTCTTTCGTCCCTTTTCGGCCAAAAACAAACAGCAGCAGAACACCCACCCAAAAGGTGGGTGACCTCTCCGAAGTGGTGGTTGGATTAACCGGCAAAGGAAAGGGAGGGGGGAGGGGGAGGGGGGGGGGGGGGGGGGAGAAGCATGAAGCAAAAGCAAACACAACGAAACGAAGGGGGAGGGGGGATGAGGATGATTCCCGCTGAGAGGCCATGTTGGAGGAAGGGAATGTGCCGTTGTCCAATTTACATCATATCAGAGACGGCGGATTGATGTGGAGCACCGGGGAAAATCAGACGGACGGACGGACGGACGGACGGACGAATAAATGAACTGATGATTGATGCTTGGGGGTTTGCATTTTCAGGCTTTTTGTGCATCGGCCGGCTATGATGAAAGAAGCTCAAAAATACAATTGTCCTCGAAAACTTTTATCATAGAGCGGCTTCTTACAAATTAGTGCCCTATTTTGGGGATTTTATTGTTATTTTGACTATTTTTAGTGCCTAAAACCCCGATCCCTAATAATGCCGTGAGGGATAAAACAAATTGATGAAGAAAGGCACTTTAGGAATTGGGGATTTTTGCCGACGATATGTCCCAAAACAAGTCCAGTCCAAATCTTTGCTTTCCCGCGTCCCCCCCCCCCCCGTCCGCTGACCCCACGGGCGGCCGATTGTTGTGACCTTCCAATTCCTTTTCCCATGCCCGATCAGTGCGCCTAATTGGCGCGCGAATGTCACCTGTCAGCGGTTAATTATTCCTCAAGCCCACTGAGCAACTTCTTATTAGCACTGCTCGAAAGTGTCGGTGCCGAATCTGCCGATTCTGCTAATGTCAAACTCTTTTTTCGTTTTGTTTGATAAGCACAACGCTTTTCTTTCTCCAACAATTCATTCATTCATTCAATTCAATTCGACCTTTCCCCAAATTCGACCCCATTTTTCACTCCATTTGCTTCTGAACCAACAACCCAAACATAAATTCAACATTTGTGACCAGCCAAGCGCGAATTTAGCCAATGCACTTTTTGGGTGGATGGGAAGGATGGCATTTTGGACGGTGGGAGGGAGGGAGGGAGGGGGGGGGGGGGGGGAATTGGAAGATGGGGACATTTGGGTGGGTGGAGTGGGGGGACATGTTATAAAGAATTTCCTTTTTTCAAATTATTAGCTGGGATTGTGCCGTCCCCCCCTCCACTTAGCTCCCTCCTCCCGCGCCATCGTTCTTCCTTCCCCCAATTCGCTCACATCTGTCCAAACAATGGAGAATCATCCCCAAGTGGGAGGAGGCTGTGCTTATTGTTTGGCCACTGAGCTGTTTTCTCCTCGCAAGGAGTGAATGGATGTTGAGCAGAAAGATGTGGCACGGGTGCCGGAGGGGGAGGGGGGGGGGGGAGGGGAGGGAGGAGGGGGCGGAGGGGGGGGGAGGGGGGGGGAGGGGGGGGAGGGGGGGAGGGGGGGGGGGGGGGAGGGGGGGGGGGAGGGGGGGGGGGGAGGGGAAGGGGGGGGGGGATGTTCGCGCACAATTGAAGAACAATGGCGGGGGGGGGGGATGGATGGGAAGGGATGATGAGGACAAAAGAAGTGAGTGATAAACATGCAAAAACACTTGAGGGGAAAAGGAACAAACTTTTGGGAAAAACGCGAAAAAGAGCAAGCTTAAAAATGTTTTGTTTTCATTTGCCCCCCTCAATTCCAATTCCCTTTCCACCATCGCAATTTGTGCTCCCTTTACATTCATTCCCTACCCTTCTCTTCCGTCTATCGACTTTGCCCCCCCCCCCCCCCACTCCCTACCGTACCCCCTCCCCCCGCAGCGTTAACCCGTGCCCCCCCCCCCGCCTCCCCTTATTTGCCCTTGTCGCGTGTCCCCCCGCCCCAACTCTCCCCCAGTGTAATACCCTCTGGCATTTCATTTCTCTCTCCTTCGATCACTCTCTCTTTTTCCCCCTTCCGTCACTCTTTCTTCCCCCCCCCCCAACGTTAATTTACCCCCCCCCCCCCCCCCTTTATATACACCGTCGTAGATGGCCGTGCGAAATCCAATTTTCCACGCTCCACCGCCAGCTTAGGCTGGAGCAGCACCGGATTTATGGCGAACAACGCCTAACACGGAGGGGGGGGGGGGGGGGGGGGATTTTATGTTGTCCAGAAAAGGAATGGAGGGGAAGGGGAAGGGGGAGGGGGGGGGGGGGGGGGGGGAGGGGGAGGAAAGGGGCAATTCCATTAATGAATTAGCGTATTGGGGGAAGCTGGATTCGAAGATTGGGTTGGGAGGAATTGGAAAGATGAAGAGGTTGAAGAATCGATAATGTGGAGGAGGTTGGAATTGGAAGAGGTGAAATGAGTAGTGAAAGAAGGGCAAAGGCGCCGTTCTTCGTATACGGAAGAGAGAGAGAGTCAAAAAAACAGGAAGTTCGGACGAGATGGAAGAAATATGCCGAAAAGTTGGACAATGACATCAAAAGATGACTGAAGTCACCTCAAGAGTTTGCTTTTGCTGAGGTTTGTTTCCTCTCCATTCATCCCTCCCGATTCGATTCATCCTCCTTCCTTCTTTCCTTCCTTCCTTCCTTCCCTTCCCTCCCGATCCATCCTTTCCTCTTCTTCATTACCCCCCCCCCCCCCCCCCTCCCATTCCCCTCCCCTTCCCATTTCCCCCCCCCCCCCCTCCGGACATAATTTTTGAGCGGCGCAAATGGCGCCTAATTGGTGGCGATGATGAAAAGGGCAAAAGCGGAAGAAGAGAGAGAAATTGGGCCGCCACCGACGGCCACTAATAATCAAATTATCGCGAATTATACATCGATGGCCGAGGGAATCAGTGAACCGGAAGTAATGAAAATGAATGAATTGAACGAATCGCGATGGAATTGCCGGGGGGGAGGCGGAAATAGTCAAAAACAAAAAAACAATGGCCGATCATTCGGCGGCGAAATATGACCCTCAAAGGATTGAATGGAAATCGCTCACCTTCTCCTGACTTTGCTGCTTCTCGCGCTGCTCAATTTGCCTCCTGCAAATTTGGTGAATTCGATCAACCGATTCTCTGGACATAAAAGAGAGTTGTTCACATTTTTAAATCAATTCCGCTTCCGGAACGCCCAAATAATTGCGATCGGAACACACCGTCCGTGTTCCACATTCACTCACTTTTTGTCTTTGCAGCGCTTATTCTGGAACCAGACGCGGATCACTCGCGCGTTGAGCCCGGTCATCTCCACGAGCTGTTCTTTGGTGTTTGTGTCCGGACGTTGGTTCCCGTGGTATGTCTGCTTCAATATCTTCAGCTGATTCTCATTGAGCACCGTCCGTACCCGCTGTGCCTGCCAAATGACTCACTCATTTGACAATAAGCCACCCCCCTCAGGAATCATTCATACTCCTAATGTTGCTCTATAATTACTTCTTACGCTCAAATAGCATGTTGCCTGTTACTCACCGGCTTGTCCTTCTTGTTCTTCTTGCCTTTGTGCACGATCACTGAGCTTGAGCTGCTCGAACAGTTCGATCCTCCACCCGCACTGCTTGCAAAGTGTGCCCCAATGTTGCAGCCGGTGCCAATTGCTTCAAAATTGGCTTGCAGCATTCCTCCGCCATTGGTGTTGATCCCGTTGTGCAGTTGTCCACCCCCAATGGCCCCATTTGAGGCCGTTGGTGTGGAGGCGTTGGTAGAGGACGGAGTCAGCGACTCATCGGGGTTGGAGAAGGACAGAGGAGAGGCACCGGAAGAAGCCATTTGGGAGAGCACCGAGGAACAGTTCGGCGGAACGCCCATCGACGGACGGGCGAATGTCGAAGGCTGTTAAAAGGCTCCATTAAAAGCATTCGGGACAAAATTACCAAAAAGTTGCCTCCTCCTCCAGAATTCTGTGCCGCAATAGCCGCAGTTGCACCATTGCCAAGGGTGGCTAACTCGTAAGCCGGGGCGTCGCCAATGTTTGGCGGCGGTTGGAGGGTGGCGAATTCGGCCGTTTGGTGAGGGACTTGGGGAGGCGGCGGCGGCATGTGTTGGCCGTTGAACAAATGGAACTGTTGCTGGTGATGGACCTGAAGACGTACGAACGTTCCAAAAGTCCCCGGGGGAACAACGGCTAACCATGACAGTGAAGCAGTCGGGACGACAGAAAATCTCGTCTTGATAAAGCAAAAACTGCTCGCCGGGTACTAACTGAAGTCGGGGGGAATGTTTTGGGTTGATCTCCAACGTAAGGGACCATTCTTTGGCAATTCACACAGCTGAAGCAGTTCATGTGGAACACCAACTGACGGGCATGCAAAACCATGTCAGTGGGTCTGAGCTGTACATCGCAGCGGGGACAGCGGCGCGAGAACAGTCTGAAAGATGGAGGCGAGATGACGAAAGTGGCACTCGATCATCGAAATCAAAAGCCCGTCACAATTTTAACGCTTTTCCCATCCATCCATTTTCAAATTAAATTCTTCACTTTCTTACATTACATATGTAAAGCTCTTTCACTTTCCAATTGGATTTTGCGTAATTTTGAACTAAACCGTTGGCCAAAGGACGACGAGTTAAATTCTCCCACGAAGATTTGTTCCCCAAACGAAATTGGGGGGGGGGGGGAAAGTGTGAGGAGAAGCGACGTCAGCCAAAAGACGACTGTCAAAAAGGAGCCGATAATGCCTCACAAAGAATGAAGCAGAAATCGAACAGTAATCCCCCCCCCCCCCCTGCCCCCCCCTTCCCCCTCCCTCTCCCCCTTCCCCCCCTCTATTCCCCCCCCCCCCCCCTCTCCCCCTTCCCCCTCCCCCCCCCCCCCCCTCTATTCCCCCCCGCCAACCACACCTCCCCCCTCCCCCCCCCTATTCCCCCCCCCCCCCCAACCCCCCCCCCCCCTCCCCTCCCCCCCCCCCCTCCCTTCCCCCCCCCCCCCCCCTCTATTCCCCCCCCCCAACCACCCCTCCCCCCTACCCCCCCCCCATCACCTGCCTTTGTCCTCACTGCCGGAGGGGGCTTTGAATTTCCTTCCCATTCCTTTCCCTTCCGGCACTCTTTCCAAAACACTCGTCGATGCCATCCATCCGCCCCAACCCCCCCCCCCCCCCCCAACCGTGCCGTCTCTCATCGGCTTTCCAAAATGAACTGGCAGGAGATAAGAGGGACTGGCACAACGAGAAGGAGTGGAAGAGGGAAAGGATGAAATTCGATCCAAAGTTTGCGCTCAAAACAATGGAAAATTTGAGAGAAATATAGAAGAAATTAAATAAGTAAAATGAAATTTCAGAGTTATTAAGATAATTTATTTTTCTATTTTTCTTTTTTTGTTTTTGCACTTTACTTTTTAACCCTTTTGTGGGGGTGCCAACCAAATGAACCGCTGGTTTTGGGTTTCTTCCCCGAAGAAAGTGTCATCTTCCTCCTCAAATCCGATGCTCTCCCAATGAGCAAATATTTGTGCGTGCCATCCCTCCTAAGATTATCTCGGCATTTCCAACTGACTTCTTGCCCTTTCGCAGTGCTAATCCCCCCCCCCCCCGCCCTGGCGGAGATTATCACTGTGTGGCGTGGCACCTTGACAACCCCCCGCTCGGACTTGAAAAGGATAAAGGCAAAAAGATACTTTGAGAGGGGGGGGGGGGCGGGGGCAGGGGGGGGGGGTACGGTACTGACGGAGTGATTTTTGAGGAGAAATGTACCGGTGTGAGGACTGATCAGCAGCTGATCAAATCATTAATTATAGAAAACACTTAAGTTCGGTCTTAAAGCAGTCCAAATTTCGAAATGCCACCCCCCCCCCTTTTCATTTCTTCGATCCAATCCATTATTTTTTTCTTTCCGTTTCCGACCGATAATTGTAGGCTATGGAACCGCTGAAGGAAAAAACAGAGAAAATGGTGGAATGATTCCATAGGGCAGGGCGGGCGGTCGAATAAGCAACAATTTGGGGGATTAATCGGAGGAAAAGGAAAGGAATTGGTCCCGGGACCGGGCCAGCCTCAGCCCAAAAGGCCAAAAGGTCAACGTAAAACAAATTCGAGACCGAGTCGATGGAAGTTTCAAAGAATAAGAAGCTTAATGTTTTAGCCTTGGGTGTTAAAATTCCGATTTTGATACTTTTATTGGTAATTGTCCCCTCCCCCCCCCCCCTCAGCCTTTCACTTCATTTTGTCGTTTCTCTTTCATCTCTCCTCAAATGATTCGTATTTTTGACTGAGAAAATGCCCTCTTCAGGTCTCCCCCCTCCCATTTTGAGTTTTTTTCCCATCCCCGGGGCGTTTTCACCGCATGAAATGTGAAAGGGCCAAAATTAGGTTAACAATCCTTATTTTGGGAGTGTTTGGGTCCCTCCTCCCTCCCTGCCCCTTCGGCGGGGATGTTTTCTGTTCTCCCCCCCCCCCAATTGCGGGAGGGACCTTTCCCCCTCCCCTCCCCCCCCCCCCCAATAACTTTCCCCCTATTCAATTTTCTGCCAAAATTGAAGTTGACACATCCTCCCCCCCCCCCCCCCCCCCCTCTTTTGCCCTACGGGGAGTGTCAAATTTGTTTTCATTCAGGGCAAATGTCATGGCGAATCAAAACATTGTGAGCAAAAGAGGGGAGGGGGGGGGGAAGAATTCCGGAATAAAACCAAAACATCCCTCGAGTGATGGAAGGAGGGAAGGGCTAATTGGGACAATTGGCTATCTAACCCAAATTGCCACAAGGCAAAACAAACAGAAATGACATGGGACTTATTGTCTGAATGATCCCCCCGAAGGGCATTTTCCCTTAGGCAAAAGCATAATGCCCACCGGATATAGTCCTCCCTGCACAACGTTTTGCCGTCTCGCAAAAATGCCGTACAATTCTCATTCAGAAGACGCCCGCACTCGGCACACTGCGATGGGAAAGGCAAATGGATTTGAGCAATTGTGTAAATTGTCCAATGTCCCCCCCCCCCCCCCCAGACAACTTACAATTACGGAAGGGTGGCTAACATTTTGCCGACAAAAGTTTTGTTTAAAAATGATTTGATGGGAAAGTTTTGATTCGGCGCTTTTGCTTCGGAATGAATGGGCCATCCCTCCCCTTTTTTTCAGCTTCTTTCCCCAAAAGTACCCTTTGGGCGACATGTTAATGTATTCGGCCGTTAAAAAGTATATAAGGGAGGGAAGGGAAGGAGCCGAGCCAAAGAAGCCCAAATTTGTGAAGAGACTGAGACGAGCAGAAGGCAAAAAAAGCGATCATTCAGTACATTTTGGCTGTTTTGATGTGTGTGGTATTGCCGCGCGGGGAAAAAAGTGAAAATTATGCAGTGGAGGATAGGGGGGGGAGGGGGGGGGACTTTGAGAGGGGGGGGGGGACTTTGAGAGGGGGGGGGGGACTTTGGGGGGGGGGGGGGACCTTTGGGGAAGGGAGGGGAGGGGGATGGGGGAGGGGGGGGGGCAATGTTGGTTGGAAGCTGTTCCCTCCCCCACTCCCGGAATGTCCAATTCTGCCGAAGGACGATCGGCGCTTAAACTCCCAATTTCCATCCCACATTCTCTGGACATCTCCGACACCCTGGAGGAGTTGGATCTTCTCCCCCCCCCCCCTCCCCAAAACCCTTGGCACGGCGTATTGGCATATTTGATGGGACAGATGTGGCCCGACCGGACTGAGAGGACAGCAAAACATTATGAATGTTTAATTGAGAGAGAAAACGAGATTTAATCACGCAATGATCCCAGGAAAAGCCGGCCAAAAGGTACTTTTACATTGGGGACCGAATAAAATGGAAGGAAAATGAATTACCTTGAGACAATCGCTGTGGAACTCCAAATCGGGATGGACACGCAAAATGAACGGGTCGACGATGGCTGAAAGGGCGAAGAAGTTAATGAATAAATGATAAAGTAAATTAGGCAATTAGGCAGTCAATCACCGCACAAATCTTATCAATAAAATGAAATGGTTCAAATTCATAGGGGCGGGGCGTAATTCCAACGGATTGTATCGCCAAAATGGGGACAAATGTAGGCAATTCTCACCTTGGGAACACTGGGCACAAATGGGCATTATTTGTCTGTTGGCGTCGAGGAGGAAATTTTGACGATGGAAACAGTGAAAGTGCCGGCGAAGAAAAGGCGTTTGGATTCTGTTGAAGCTTCAAGTCGAAGTTCGCGGAGCCATCTGCCGAAGAAGTCGACGCATTTTGAGTAAATTGTGCCAATTTTCCCTTTTTCCCACCCAATTTTGGCACCAAAGGCGTTAAACATTCTTTAAACCCATAAGACGTCGCAAATTTCCTCGGGGATCCATTCATTTTTCCCCATCGCTGTTTTGCTGGTGGGCAGCAAAAACTAATTACCCCACTAAATGGGTGCGGGAGTCTCTCTCTGCTCGGCCCTTTCCGAATTTTGATGTGCCTTTTCTTTGGCTTCTCCTTTAATGGCCTAAAGCCTAATTTTGTTGTCGAAAAGTGAAAAAGGTCGTAAATGCCTTGGAGTGAAAAGGTTGTCGGGCTTGGGACTTACAAATTAGACTTATTTATTTGGCTCACCAAAACTCGCGCGGATTTGGCCATTTTCGACATTTGACGAAGCACGCTCATTCGGCGTCGGGGACGAGGATTGGGAGGAGGACGATGGGCGGTCGACAAGCTGATGGAGGGGACTACGAAGGCTTTTGGTCATCCGATACTAACTGAACCGGTGGATACGAGAAAAAATGAGTAAAGAGATGGTTAATTGCTCAAATCTGACGCCGAAGGGCAAATCCATCCCAAACAATGTAAATAAACCAGGGAATAAGGAGATGAGCTCAGAAGACGTACACATTGTACATCCCCGCAGGGTGGGAATTGTATAAAATGTATAAAATGCAACATAAAGATTATAAGGGATAAAAACAAATGGCGGTTTATGAGTAAACTTTTTTTGGACTGTTTTCGCAGGTTTTGGGGACAAAATGGGGCAGCAGGCGGCAAGGAAGTGGAAGAAGGACGTCGTTTGTGGGTGAAAGAAGTCGCCGAGTTGGAGAAGGAGGAGGAAGAGGGAAGAGGAGGCGGGAGTGTTGGGGGAATGTATGTCGGGGGGGGGGGGATTGCCGCCCCCGCCCCCTCGGGGGAGGGAGACCCCTCCCCCCCTCCCCCCCCCCCCCCCCCCCCCCCCCCCCCCCCCCCCCCTCTCCGTCCGTTCCCTCCCCCCGCAGGGGGGCGGTCCCTCTTTGGGCATTGGTCGCTTTCCGAGCGCACTTTGAAGAAAAACGGCGAAGGCGACAGTGGGAAGAAATGCGGGAAAATGTCCAAAATAAATCCTTTTTTTTTTGCAGAAATATCCCAAAAAGATAAATTCGAATTTTGTTCTTTGAATTCCGCTGGCCCCAACAGATAAATGTTTTTTTCAGCTTTCTCAGTCCTTCATATTCTGTCCAATTCATATTAATTTATTCATTTTCTGTTCATCCTTTCCTTAAATTGTTCTCCTTACGTCGTCCATTCAACCGATTCCCCCCTCCCCCCCCCCCCAATGGCCAATGGATTGGAACACATTCGATCTGAACGGAGGGATTGAAGATGAGATGAGGCGGTGGTTGTTGAGATAGTGCCTTCCGATAAGGAAATGGAACTTAAGACGA
This sequence comes from Globodera pallida, assembly GCA_020449905.1. Taxonomy (NCBI): domain Eukaryota; kingdom Metazoa; phylum Nematoda; class Chromadorea; order Rhabditida; family Heteroderidae; genus Globodera; species Globodera pallida. The sequence goes on along the minus strand of JAIXHY010000010.1, from coordinate 989,978 downwards.
ATGAATGAGTGAAAAGATGACCAAAGCGGTCTTAAGGGGGGGAGGGTGAAATAAAAATTGTAAAAAATGGTGAAGAAAATTGTCTAATGTAACTTTAGCACTTTGTTTGATTTATTTATTTCATCTTGGCAAATGCCAAAAAAAATAATAATTATCGAATATCACAGGCCATACACACATTTACAACTCACTTACCTATTAGCACATTATGTACACTATAACAACAACAACAAACAGAATGGGGAAAGTTAGTGCAATTAGCAACCAATGCATTCATTCATTTCGGCGTCTCGTCATTCTTGCAAAATGTAGAATTAGGCTGGACTCCACTCGAATTAACCAAATTCACAATATTCGCTGTTAATCCGCCTGCCATTATGGTCAATCCAATACATGCCAACAAAATGTTTTGTCCAAGCCGAATATATGCCTCACGAATGTCATTTTGTTTGAGGAGAAGTGGGACGAAGGTCAAAAGGTCGATCATGGCGGGGAACATAAAGGCGAGAAGTGTGCCTGGAAGTTAGCGATAAGTGATTGAATCGTTTCTCAAAGAAATTCGTTTAAAAAATATATATAAATTACCAGTAGTAACGCCGATTAGAGAGATGATACGGCCCAAGTCTGGCACAACATAGGAAATCAAAACTAAAATAATGTTGAAAATGAATAGGCAATTAATTTCTAATAAACACTCACAGCACACGGAAACCATCAGAGCTCGAAAGAGCAATTGACAGAACATTTTGAGTACGGGAGACAGCTTTATCATCCGATCGATTCGAGGCCATAACACGTCGACGATGACGAACATTTGGAGCAGGAAGGAAGCAAGAATGGACAATGAAAGAGCCGACCTGATCGACATAGTGACGCTAAAAAACAATTGGGCATTAGAATCTCTCACTCCAATACTTACTTATCGTTCGGCAACACCTTCAAGATGCTTTCAGTCACTTTAGGATAAGCAAGAAAACCGAAGAAGCCGATACACGCGTAAATGAGAATCGAAAGAATGATGCCGCAGGACAGAATGCCAAAGGGTCCGAGCATTTGTCGTGGCCTTTTGAGTTTGTTCTCCAGCGGAAGAACCTGACAAAAGATGGCATAATTCGTACAAAACGATCAATTCCAACAGCTAACCAGAGACTGAGCAAGACAAGAGACGATGACCATGCCAATTGCAAGGAAAAGGCCGTGAAGGGTCAATGTCGTTGGGACCTTCATCAATTACTGAGCTCTTAGGTGTCCGAACAATTTCTGTAAGACGTGTTGAATGAATAGTAACCTCAAAATCGTATTAGAAAAACACCGCTCACATAAAGTATAAGTGCCAAACTCGACAGCAACAATGCGTTGCCTATTATGCACATGATGGACAGAATGCGCATAGACAGAACGGAGTTCTTAACCGCTAATTTGTAAGCATTTTGCAATAAAATTGAATAACCCATTACCAGCAAGACCATTACGGGGAATACGATAAGCCACCAAGGCCACTCACGACACCAATGAACATGATAAGCCAAGCCCATCCACGAAGTGTGCAATTATCTTAAAATTGTGGAGGGGTAATTAGTTAATGAGTTCTCTGATCACAGCTACATCTCTCAAATTGGTTGCGATGAACAGATAGTACATGCTGCAAACGCCGAATTGGTGTATGAGGATGGCGGTGTTGACAATGGCTCCTTTTGAGTGGGGGAAACTTATAGTAATTAAACTCGTCGGCATTCTTTCAATGCTGCTAACTTTGCAAGATTTCCATGTCTTTGGACGATTTGGAAGCTGGCTGTGCATGTCTCTCCGGCCACATCACCGTAACTCAGAAATGGAATTTTGAGGCTGAAAGAGTAAAAAATGAAATGAAAGGCCGCGAGCGTCACACACCGGGTGTAATGGTACTGAGCACACTTCACAAGTTTCGACATGGCGTAGTAACTGAGGAAGGCGATGAAGAAGAGCAGGATTAGGCCGTACTTAACCAAAAAGTTATTGGGAATGCTAAAAACCAAAATACCCAAGGCGTGGCATGGCGAAAGGCCAATGGAAGCGTGAGGAATCCGGCACCAACGAGTCCTTTGAAGAAGTTTAGCAATACCAGGAGAAAGCTGAAAGACGACAAAATCCATTTACTTTAAGGACAAATGTTCCTCAGACTCACGGAAGTCCCTTCTCCCGAACAATCTCTTCGTGGGCGTCAGGTTTCAGATCGTCTGTTTCTTGTGGTTGTTTCTGCTGCTCGTCCTCATCCTGGAAAAGTTCGGTTTGGTAGATTCACGATTCGCCCTTTTCTACTCCGTTACCTTATTGCAACTTTCTTCGTCCTCAGTAACAATGCAATTATTATTTTGGTCTATCGAAGTCATTTTACGGAGGTGTTCTGTGGAAGTCGTGATTGGATGGCGTTTTCTGAAAAGAGAAAATGCCATAAGCTTTATGAACAAATTATATCAAAAGTCAAAACGGTTCAAAAAAAAGAAAAAAACAAATGTTTTATTTGTTTTTTGGCGTCTTATATAGGAAATAAACAATTAAAGTTCCACTCGAAATCGCGCTAATACATAAATATTTAAATAGTTTTATAAAAAAACTAAACAAATTAAACAAAAAATGCCATTTGAAAGCAGCTTTAATAGCTATTGTTAAGCCAAAGCTAAAAAATTAGAGAATTCGGAAAAAGTTATTTCTATAAAACTATGAAAACCCCCGATTTTGGGTGCTTTTTTACATTGAACTTTTTATAAACGAATTGAACCGCTTGGCAGAGCTTTCAATTTGATTTGGTTGAGTTTAAATAAAGTTCTAAACTTTCAAAACTTTCTGGCACTAAAGTGTGGGCACTGAAATAAAATATACCGTGTAAAAAAGCGCGGCAAAGAAGAAACGCAAACGAAAACATCGATTCTGGACATATTGACAAAGGGGAAGAAGTGCGTCCGTTGTCCCCGGATCCGCCCAGTTCGGCGGCGCGATCAGTCATAACTTATTAAGCAAGTAAATCAAATAAAATCGATATCATTCAGAAGCTCTCAGTAGATGAACCTTTGATCAAGCTAAAGCTAACCGATTCGTTCTTTTAAAAAAAGTTATAGCTTAAAACGTGTGAAAATTGCCATTTTTCGTGCTTGTCGTTGTGGCGTCATAACTTTCTTTTTTTTAAGTCAAATCGCCTTAGATCTTTTTATTATAGCATCTACAGACATGGTGCTTTCGAATGATACCAAGGTTGTTTGGTTTGGTCAAATAAACAAAAAGTTATAACGTTTCAAACTTGTCGGCGCAGAACTGACCCCGACCGGTTGTCCCATCATCACCTTTAAAATCGGCGGGAAAAACCATCAAGGGGGGGGGGCGTAAAATGAGGAGCTGGTTCAGGAGAAAGCGCTCATCAAAGCAACTCGGCTTTTAACTCATGCTGATGAAACTTGCATCACAATGGGGGGGGGGGGAGTGGTCATCATCGCTTTGAGCTGTTTGAACTCCTTGGGTATGTCGAAGGCACGGATCCTCTGGCTTCTTGATCCCTACCGAATATCCCCGATAACCCCAGATATAGAATGTCATTTTTATTTGAATTTGGTTCGGTAGTTAACATTTTACAAAACAATTCATCGGATTTGCTGCTTCTCTGGCCGAGAATCTCGATACGACATTCTAGAGACTCATGTATTTATTTGTTAAAGCTTTGTTAACGCATAACAGCAGCGAAAAATGTTTATTTACCGATAGCGCACCTTTTTTAGTTACCTATTCATTTTAAACATAGCATAAATTTTATTGAAAACAAAATGTAACAAAAAAACAAAATTCGATCGTTTCATTTTCTATAACTGCAATAATTCATTTTCATATTGTTTCATAAAACACTCGCCGACGGGGAAGAATTCCTGAAATGTGTTGATTAAAATAAGAGAAATGTAAAATTTGAGTCAGGCAACACCGACCCAGTCTCGATTGTCGTATTTTTCCCTCACAAATGTTTCTTGTCCCGTGTATTCCGTCTCATCTTTGTTGACGAGGTGTTGGAGGAAGAACCTAATTTTATGCTTATTTTTAAATATTTAATCTAAAAATCTCTTAACAAAATTTCTTAAATCTCTTAGGTTAACCCTAGGCAGAAAGAATCCTGAAAACTCCAAAAGTCTCGATCGATTTTGGCCATCCCGAGCCCGACTGCTGCGTATTCGCGACGTCGGGGTTTCAAGCTTTTGCCCTCCCGAACTTCTCACAAATAATTGGCAAAGTTGTGCTCTTTGGTCGTGTGTATCTCGAACCCGCGCGGCATCCTGTCAAAGGTGTCTTTGCCAATGTCGCAGATAAAGCAGGACGACTCCAATTTCTCCGTCGCGGACTCTTGTTGGTCGCGCAATTCACCGAACGCGTCGATTATCAAACCTTTGAGGGGGCGAATTCAAATCGTTTAACGGGTTTCGGCATTTAACCTTGCATAATGGCCAATAAAATAACGATGACAAAGAAAAAGAAGGAAATGTCGTAGAGCATCCGCGCGTATTCCAGCTCGTCTCCGTACGGCGACTCGAGCTCATCTCCAATCCCACCACCCGCACGAACGCCGGCATAGAAGTGGTAGATGAAGCAGGTGAGCATATAATGGCACTTCCGGTCCGGTTCGGCGCCCTCCTCTTCCTGTGAGAAATTTAACATAATTAATTCAACCACCGACCCACCCAAGCATAAGAAATGGAATAAGCCCCCCCCCCCCCCGCCCCTCCCCCACTGACCTGCACGTAAAACTTGCGAAAAAAGTTGAAGGCAACGACAGTGTAAAGGTAAACGACCACGAGAGTCATCTAAGTTGATGTAAATTAACTATTAACCGTCATCGAGACTCTCGAACTCCCGGTCCCGGGACTGACCATTATGGTGAGGATAAGCTGTTGGAGGTTGTGGGTAACCGATTGGAGGATGGCCTTAAGCATGGGAAAGGAAAGCACAACGTCGATGAGGAGAAAGGCGTAGAAGAAAGGGGAGAAAAGGAACGCCGGAGGCAGAACAGAGCAAATAGCAGACGCGGTAGAGGAACTGCCGGTTGGTCAGGATGACGCCGGTCCATAGCCAACAAGTGTAACTGTTCAAATGGAATCAGAGGTACGGTTTGAAAATGATGGAATGAATGAGTGAACGTTCCAATATTGCCAATTCAAAAGATTCTGGCAATGAAAAGGGCGTTGGGGAGGGGGGGCAGGGGGCAAAAAGTCGGATTAACCAGTGAGAGGAATTCGACTAAACTGACCGATAGTCAAACGAAGTATCGCCGGGACTCCGTTCCGTGCCCAAAAGTGCGTTTAGCGTCTCCTCGTCGACTTGCTCCCGATATTTTTGCTTGGTCTTTCGACGTACAAATTTGTCCCAATACTTCATCGGAAATGATTTTGAACTAATCACAATCCGATCCAAGTACCTGATGGGGACGAAATGCAAATGCAAAAATTACTAAAACATGATCACAAAAATGGAATTAGGTATACCCAATTTTTCCCCGGCTCCCCGCGGTAAAATTCCGAAAATCTTCGGCCACCAATTTTTTTGTAAATTTCCGTACCCCCCCCCCCCCCTCCCCTCCCCCTCCTCCTCTCCACCCATGCTTTGTGAACTCCAATGGACGGACCAGAAAAGTGTGTCCGTTAAGCCTCTGTCCTCATTGCCTGCCTCGTCCTCCGTTATCCAGCAGCCATCAAACATTAGCTTCCGCGCGACTTCTTTCTCTCGTTTGAACGTGATTAGCGGTATCTTCAGCTGATAGAACGAAATCAGCAGCGCAATAGAGGCAATCGCATGGAAAACACTCAGCCAATAAAGCGCCTTAGGGAATGCTTTTAATGGCCGTTTTAAAATAAATTTTTGTTTTTATTCACCAAAATACGAATTGCAATTTTTTGATGTAATTTTCTTACCTGGCCCAGAATCCACCCGGTGATTTCGTAGCTGATGTAAGGCACGGTCATCCCAGTCTTAATCCGGTGGATAAATCTAATCCGATCACATTGCCTTGAACTGCTCGATGCCTAAGTGAATTTCCCAGGCAAAAAATTGATAATTCATTTCTCCAGAAAGACATCAAGCAGTACATTCTATTCTCGGCCCCATAACGAACGATGTAAATAGTCTCAACGATGTCCGCCTCCCCCTCCTCGTCCCCCTGCTGTTGTTGGTTATTGTTGTTGGAAGAAGCGCTTTGCTCCAACCCGCCGCCGGGCTGATGACCAATTTCCACTCGATGGAAGAGGAGGATGACGTTGATGAAGAAGGCCAAATACAGCGTGATCTTCTCGATGCTTTTGAAGTTACGCGCCAACACATTCATCACCGATCCCCGCGAACGTCGGGAACTGAACTGCTCGGCAATCTTTGGCTCATAGTACAGGCCGACCTGAAGGGAACAGTCGTTAACCAGCAGATTATTCTCTCTTTATATAGAAGATCTGATGGAATCTCGCAAAATAATCTCTTAATTATTTGTTTTGCTCCAACTTTACCTGCTGTTGCTGTTGTGCATGTCCATCTCCATAATAAGAAATTGATCCGCTTCCACCGAACATCGATTGAACATCGTAAATACTGAAAAATATGGCCAAATAAGTTATTTATTGGATTTCAACGGAAAACCTCGGCCTCGGCATCGGCGTCGCGTCAAATGCCATCGACGGGCGATGTACGCCCGCGTCCTGCGCGGATTTCAAAAATGCGTCGTCCTGCTGAACCGATGGGCGCTGACTGTTGCCGCCCGACTGCTGACTGTCTTTTCTTGACCCATCCAAATGGCACTTTCCGTCCCATTCGGAAGCGCTCCCTTCCCGTCGTTCAAAGTGCCTTAAATGTCGAACATTAAACAGTCTGACCGTGTTTAAGCTGTACTCCGACTGGTTCCATTTTGCTGTCCCGTCGAATACTCTCCGTGTGGCGCGCTTTCCCCTCCGGCGGGGGTCGCACGTCCTTCTGCCGTTGGGGCGGTAGCGTGCGGACTCGGACTCCGACTGTCCGCGTGGTGGTGGATGTGAATACCAAACGCGTCCATGTCGTGTGCTGCCGTTGTGCGGCTGTAGTCGCGGAAGAAGGGCGTCTGCGCGGCCGTCGTGCCGAATTTTCCTCCTACGCCGCGTTGTGCTGCGACGGACGCGTGCTGATCCGCCGGCTCTGTCTCCCCACCGCTGCTGTCCTCCATTAAATTGCCCACGAAGCGGCAGGCGGTCCCCAGCAAAAATATAACGGAAAATGCCACGGCACGACCCGCGCGGAAAGAGAGCAGCACCATTTCAGTGAACAGCTCCGTCCAACTCATACTGTGAAGCGATTCTTTCCGTTTTATGGCAAGGAAAAGAAAATCCAATTCGACCTGCGGAATTTCTTTGCCGCCCTTCTCAACTCTTTTTGAACGTTCTCCGGGCGCAATGCTGCCGCCGCGTTTAAGCCGCATTTGTAACCCGCCCGAAGCGTTTTGGAAATTTGCTCTCCGGCATAAGTCTGCTGCAAGAAGTAATCGCGTTGGCGCATCGCCCGCTCCACTTTGGAGTCGCTGGTGGAATCGCCCGAGCTGATCTCCGCCGCGTGTTGCATCGGAAAAGCGGTAAGGTAATTAAATGAAAATATTTGTTTTAATTAAATGCCAAAATTGGCATATTATTTTAACTGAAACTGACGGGCACGGGCCGGGCCGCCTTCTTCAGGCTGTTTGTTTCTCTGTTACCTCGAATATTGTGTCTTCACAAAAATTGATGAACGCCTCCAATTTGCCCTGGTCCCCGCCGTCGTCCTGCAGAACATTGAACAGAAAAGCGTTCTTCGAATCCCGGATTTGCTGCTTGCACCATTGCTCCAGCCAACTCTCCTGGATTTCGAAGTAAATCTTCTCCACCTTCTTCGACGACCTGAGGCTTATTGTCGTGTAACTTTAAAGTTTAAACCCCTTACCCCATAATTTCAATTCGACCCAAGAACGGGTCGAAGTAGTCCAGCAATGAGCCGGCCTTCTCTACGATCTTCTCGAGACGAGGGTCGTTGGTGATGTGCTCCTTCAAGTTGGTGAGCAAAACAGCGAGGTTAAACCCTGAGGGGGGGGGGGGCAACTGTTAGGGGGGGGGGGGGGAAACTTTTTGTGCGATGCCCAACCGATGTCCCTTGCGGGGTTGTGAAAACGTTCCGTGAACTCCATGTAATCAATTTTGCCATCATTGTTCACATCCGTGCACATCATCAGGTAAGTGATCTCCTCCACCGAATACATTTTCTGTGCCTCCATCGCCCGCTGGAATTCCTTCGGCGATATCCACCCGTCCCGGTTGGTGTCAAAGTCTTGGAAGGCTTGCGACGTGGTCAGATCCTCAAGAGGGAATTCAAAAATATAATTTTAGGGGGGGCGGGGGAGTACCTTCAGTTTGAGGAACATATCTGAAAACTTGAGGATCATCTCCACACATTGCTGACTCTCCACCAGCGCGTCCACCATTTGCTTTCCAATCGGCCCGTTCAGAACATTACCTTTGATAGTAAATGTTTTGGTGCCAATTGAATTTTCGGAAAATTCGGTCAATCATATCAAATCTTCTTGACGACTTGGGTCTCAAGATCACCTTCCAACATGGACAACATCAACACGACCATGTCCTTCTGCAGATTCAGAAACTCTCTGAGCAGTTCCAACTGAGTACTGTTCTTGTACAGCTTCTCCATCATGTGTGCAAACAGAAAGAAAAAGCCGTTGATGGCGTCCCACAAGGCGCGAGTTGGCCAACGTCATTTGGTTGCCCACGCAAGGGCCCTTCAGCGTTAGAAAGAGGGGTTAAACGTCAATAAAGGCGGATTTGCCTGGATGCTTTCGGTGAGCGTGTTGAAGACCTGGCTGCACACTTGGATGGCGCGCAGAAAGTACTCCTTGCCATTCTCATCGATCACCTACAGACGAATCCGGGATTGTTCGGTCCCGGTCAAACCCCGGGACTTCCCCTGGTTGATCATCAATCACCTCCTTGGAGGAGTAATGCCAGTAGAAGTCCATCACGGACTCCTGCAGACGAAGCAAATAGTCGACGGTGGAGTTGATCAAATTGACGCTGGTTGTATGCCCGGGTTGGGTTCGCTGAAATGGCATTTATTGGCGGCTTTTATTAATGGCGCCCCACGCAAATGGACCAAATAATTTTGGAAGTCCAAATTGTGCCCTTCGCAAGTCAACTGCATGAAGCGGAACAAAGAGCATGTGAACGGCGCGTCGTTCAGATTCTGATGCTCACTTTAAAGAATTGGCATTTTTTGGACTTTGATCATTTATTTACCCAGCCGCCAACGCAGCGCCCATTCCCAGCCCTTCCGCTTTGATCTGACGCTCGAACATCTCCAAGTTGAGCACGCTGCATTTGTTCATCAGCCCGGAGAGTGAAGTGAAGAAGCGGACGTCCTTCTTCAGCTGCAGATAGTTCAGCATCGTCTGAGAGGGGCAACGACGAAAGTTCAGAGGTTATTAGACAAGACGAAGTCTCGATCAGAGCCTCGAGACTTCGTCCTCATTCTGATCGCGATCATATGGACCTTTTGGATGTTTTTATTGCCACCGCTAAGCAAATGGATGCCCAACTGAAGCGTCTGCGCGACCATTTTGCTTGGCTCTCCGTTCGCCGCGCTCAAATACATCAGAACCCTGCGATATATTACGGCATTTTTGTTTGGTCCTTTGCCATCATTCGCTCACATAATGGCCGCTCCCCGGTTGGCCAGCACGCCCTGCTCGGCCCGCAATGTTTGTGCCATCTCCTCCTTCTCCGCCTGATCGACTTCGTTGTCGTCGTCCAAGGCGCCCTCGTCGGTGTCCTGGCCAATGTGAACCGAACGGCACATAACGTCCGCGTAGCGAATGAACAATCTGAACCGTGAACGTCTTCCTTTTGAAGGCGACGAACTCAACGGACTTGTCGTCATTGGTGCTGATCGCCTGGCCGCTCTCTTCGCTGGTGGCCGCCCTCTGGAAGCAAAGGATCAGCTGGCGAAGTGCGTCCGGAACACTCCTAAAGCCGTTGGGGGGGGGGGGGGGAAGTGCCATTCATTCAATTTGCCCCGGGGGGCAGTGCCATTCATTCAATTTGCCCCCTCGCGGCACTATAAATACCTGTCCTGCCGAGCAGTCGGCGGCCCGTCCTCAATCTTCAAGCCCCCACTTTCATCCTCCACCACGCGGACGGCCACTGCCGCCGAAGCGGGCGGCTCTACAACAGCGTCCCCGACGGCGTCATTCTTTATTAGAAAGTGTCGAAGAGATTAATTAACGCTTCGAGAAACTTTTGCGAGACTCGACCCCCTAAAGAACATACGCAAATGTCGGGGACAAGGCGATCCTCGTCAACATCTTCGTCGTTCAACCAATTCTGACTGAACACGGGCAAGAAATAGTTGATGCCTCGATGCCTATAATTATTTGATTATTTTTGAATAAAAACTTTTGGGAGTTTTTTGGGTGGGACAAGAACGGAATGAATGGGTTAATCACTGTCCATCATCCATAAATCCATCAACCAATTCAAAGTTTGTTCTGATCGGACTTTTCGTCTTGGCCCACCCATCGATTGATTGGACGGTGAGTTGGGGGGACAGCAAAGATGGAAATCACGGCACCAAAGTCGCGCAAAAGCACTTCCGCAATTTACGTACTTTTCCAGTCGGTAAAGATGACTCGCGGTGATCAGAGAAATGGCCATTCGTTTTCGCTGCAGTGTTAGTACTTTCTTCCAGCGGTCTTCCTTCTCAAGTCGACTTGTTACCTTTGGGGGAGGCCGATTAATTCAAAAGGATCGATCAGTGAGTGATCAGTCAGAGAGCAATAATGCTTCTTCTACGCCTTCATTAGCTTTACTACGGTAAGTTGTTAAGTCTTCAACACACAACGCAATTACTCACAAAGCACAACAACAACAAGACGACAAGGGTAATAAATGCGTGTTAAACATCGTTACGGAGTGTACTGTAGTGGTGTAGTAGTCTGTACCTTGGAATACTGTACACCGGGATCATCCGAAAACACGCGACCACTGCTCGCTTTCGTTGGCTGCTGATCATTTTTTTCCACTCAGACGATTTATATGCCTGAGGGTGTTCGGTCTGAAAGGGGAGAGAAGAAAGGACAGTGTGTTAGACAAACACAGAAAAATAACAAAAGGACAGACACAATAAATGCCCTGGGGGGAGGGTCGGAAAGCGACTCCCCCGCGGGCGATCCCTTCACAGAATCAGCCATTGGATGCTCTGCTGACCTTCTGGCTATGATGATCAAATCAGAACCATCATGCCAGAAGATAGGAAATGATCAGTGTAAAAGTTCACCACAAAAACAACAAAAAAACGATTTGCAAATCAAAGAACGGTGCATGGAAAACGCGTTTTTCAGTCCAGGGGTTTCAATTTTGGTCCAATCCAAGCAAAATTTAGAGCAAAAAAAGGAACATATTGAGCTAACAAATGAATACCAAAGCTAAGGAGTAATAAATAGCAAAGAGAACGCACGCAAATCCCTTAAATTGGCATTAGCCAAATGATCCTTTCGCTTTCCAAAGGCCCAACGCCCAAATTGCCAACAAAAACAAAAACAAATTTACCGTGTGGAGAATGGCCACGACTTTGGCCATATTGGCGATTTTGTCCACCACCGCCTCCTGACTCATTTCCTCCTTGCCTCGCATTTGCGACTTCCCAATCTTCCGATAAAGACTCAATTGCCAAGCATTTTTGTCTGTCGGATCGGTGCGCTTAAATGGACAAAATTGGAAAGGGTCGAGAACTGCCGGAGAGGGCGGGAACGATTAGCCCCTTTTATGAGCTTTTAGCTGGGGAATGGTGTCCATGGCACATTTGCGGTGTAATGAATCAAAAGCGCCCCTGAGGGAATATTTGCATATTTACCACGGGCACAGTGAGCCGTGAGCGGATGAACTCGCGCACTTTTTCCTCATTTTCCTTGGCCAAAAAGCGTTCCTTGCTCTGCTGGACAATGTCCAACTCTCGACCTCCGAACACGTTCAGCCCCACGGGCAGAAGCCGCTTCAGACAGGCGATCACGATGCTATTCGCATGCTTGTCCCGACGAACCTTTAAAAATGGGTCTAAGACGAACGAACCTGATCAGATCAAAAAATGACTCCGGGTTCAATGCCAATTCGATCATCAAATTAAATTGGTTTTGGTTGGCCCTCTTGCCCCGCCATCTCGGCATTCCTCGGCAAATGCCCCCCCCCCCGGCAAATTGGTTTTGGTTGGCCGTTTGCCCTCTTTCCCCCTCCCCCACCCCCACGGCATTCTTCGGTTGCCGACCTGTCCCTCCCTCCGTCGCTTCTTCCGTTCCGCAATGGCCGCCTTGCCCGTCTTCATCTCCGCCCCCATGGAGCTCAGACTGCCGTCGCCGTCCTCAAACTGAGCCATGTAATTCAGCTCCTCCCGTTTGAAGTGCTGACTAAGTGACCAAATGCGGAATATGACCGCCACATTCTCATAAATGCCGTCGCTCTCCCAGGAGGGCACTTTCAACCATTTGGCACGGTGCAAATCCGTAAATTTCATCATAATCGGAAAGAAGGCGTAGACGTCACGGACGAGTCGGGCATTATCCTTCAAAGAGCGGGGAATGCAAAAAACCCCCCCGGGGGACAAGTCTATCATAAAAAAGACGACCTCCGCGATGGTGGCATCGTCGGCCTCGTCCGGATGCGTCCTCATTCGTTCCTCGTCAGCGAACGCTTTCTCCGCCATCTTCCGCAAGTGTTCCGCCACCGGCAGCATGTGCTCCCTTACCGGGTCGCAGGTCACGTACTGGATCAACGGCACGGCGGAGAAGTGGGCCCGGCACAGCCAAGGCGCATTTTCGCGGCCCACATGGTCCTTCATCATGGTCAGCAAGGAGCAGAACACGCGGTTGATGTGCTCGGCGGTCACTTGCGTAATTTGAAGGAGCGAGCGCGAAGGAGCCTCGGCGCCCTGTTGCCACCAATAGGCCAAATAGGAGCACATCAGAGGCAAGTCTACGTCGAAGCTGGTCGGCTGGTCAGCATAAAGCACACTGAAAAGGTTTACAATTCATTCCGATTTTTCTCCAAATGACAACAAAACCTTTTGGTCGCGCATTGCTCAATGTCTTGGAGAAGTTTGTCCAGCAAGGGAATGTGCTGGGACAAATTCTGCAGCATCTCCTGCACCTGCACGGATTGGTCGCTGGTCTTGGCCAGCACGGACAATTTGTTGTTGGAGTTGAACTCCGCCTCGAGGAAAGCGACCGGGAAACAAGCAGAAAAGGCACTCAGACATTGGCCGAGGGCTGCTCGGTGCTTCTCCACCTCCAATTGGATGTTCAGTCGCGCTGCGCAAGTGTTGGCGAGGCGAGAGACCATATAAAGGGAGTCGAGAATCTTGTAGCAAGCGGCCTGAATGTCGTCCACTAAAAAGGAATTTGCCTTTTTCTTTTCAAAATCTGTCGTTGTCCCCCTCCTATCCATACGGAGCAGTTCAGTGCCAAAGTGATTCTTGGCCAAGTGGAGATACATCGTAGTCAGGACGGGGATGATCATTTGAAAGGCAAATTCCATCGATACCCAAGACCTGCACAGACCAAAAGTTGTCAAACGCAAAAGTTGCATCGAAAAACTGACTTCAGATTCTCGCCTCGGAGCAATGAGTACTGTCCGCCCTCTTTGAGTTCGTTGACTGCCAGAAAAAGATCATCTGCACAGTTGTTGAAGAAGATGAGAAGACCTGAACACGAGTTCGGTAAGTTCACTGGGGAAGAACGAAGATTCTGACCGGTTCGAACGATGTCCGAGTTGGTCTTGACCAGAGTCCGAACATCGAGAGCCTGAGTTAGTCCCTGGAGGCAGCGGACAGTGATTTTGGCAACGCTTCCAAAGGCGTGATTTTTGATCCGAAGAAGGGCTGCCAGGCGACAGAACAGACTGAATTATAGGACAATGTTTGGAACGTTCGGGGACATGTTAAGCCGAGACTTCACCAACCTGGCCACCATTTCCTTCTCTCTGTTGGAAGCTGTTCCTGTCTGAACAATTGAACTGCTCGCCATGAAGTACTGCTTGTGGGCGTTGAAGTAGGCGAACATCAATGGAAGAACCTTCATCAGATTATATAATCAATTTAGGCGCCACCCCCCGCCGCCAACTGACCACTTTCTCGAAAAATTTCACGTCGCGCCCCTCGCGGCGAAATGAATTGCGTCGCGTCAATTCGTGCGACGGTTTCAGCGATTTCATACGGACCTAAAAATGAAAAAACTGCAGCAAATGCAAATTAACTTTCGCACATTCGCCTGCTCGAGGTAGGCGAGCAGTTTCTCCAACAAATTGTAAGCGAATCGCTTCTCCACCGAACTGCGCTCGCCGCCCTCGCCTTTGACGCGTTCGACCGCCTGCGTCTGATCAGTCTCAGCGGTGCTAAATCAATCAATCAATCAATCAATCAATCAATAACGGAAAATTCTATTTTGAAGCTCTCTATGCTCGCCTGTTCAGACGGTATCCGTGGTATTGGAAGAACTTCAAAACTTCTTGTGCCCTGAAGCGATCTTTGCGTCTTTCAAAGTCCGTCAGCAAATCCCATGGGACCAACGCCAACGGCATTGAGCTGTACTGTGCATTGTTATCGGCCATATCTCCAAACACTTTGCGAGCCTTCATTCAAAATTAAGGCCAATTTTACGCAAAGAAAACAAACCCAAAAGGCATGAGAGTTTTCCGCCATGCGTTCGGCAACCTGCAACATCCCTTTCTCCAAGTTCATGCTGGACAAGTCCACTGGCCGGGGGTTGAAATCCTATAAAAATGTTATCAAAATTTCAATTAAAAAAACTATCGGAGGGTCGTCAAATGCCTTTTCGCTGTGTCCGGACAGAATTCGGCTCTGGTTAGCCCTTTCAGTAGCGTCATGGTCAACCAGCTCGAACTGGTAGCCCCACGCGAGCAGTGCCCGAATACACTCCGCACATCGTTCCCTGTAGAACTCACGCTCCTGGAGAACAGAATAATACAGAAAGTTTAAAATCAGATTTGGATGATCGTTCAAAATTGGGGATCAATTCATTTTTTGTAAAGATTAAGAAAGATGCGCACATAGTCTTGAAGTCGGCTAAACGGGACGAGCCGCGGGTGAGTGAGTTCCTTGCGCGAGTACAACTGCCCGTGAACCCATCCCTTCTCCATTTTGCGTGCCGCCCACGAGTCGTGAAAATGCTCGGCAAATTTTTGCTTCATTACTTTCAGCTCATTGTTAAGCACAGTGCTCGAGTCGCCTGCTGGACGCGGTACCCAAACGCCCTCTGATTCGTGGACCTCAATCGACGGAATGATTGGGGGGGGGGGGCGGCGGGGGATTGGCCATGTCCGTCGTTTGTCCCCACAAAATTTGGCCAACTCGGCCCTTTGCCAAGAGGAGGGGGGGGGGGGGGGGGTTGGCCATGTTCCATCCCCACAAAATTTAGGCCAACTCGGCCCTTTGCCAAGAGGAGGGGGGGGGGGGGGGGGTTGGCCATGTCCATCCCCACAAACTTTGGCCAACTCGGCCCTTTGCCAAGAGGAGGGGGGGGGGGGGGGTGGCCATGTCCATCCCCACAAAATTTGGCCAACTCGGCCTTTTGCCAAGAGGAGGGGGGGGGGGGGGGGGGTTGGCCATGTCCATCCCCACAAAATTTGGCCAACTCGGCCTTTTGCCAAGAGGAGGGGGGGGGGGGGGTTGGCCATGTCCATCCCCACAAAATTTGGCCAACTCGGCCTTTTGCCAAGAGGAGGGGGGGAGGGGGGGGGGGGGGGTTGGCCATGTCCATCCCCACAAACTTTGGCCAACTCGGCCCTTTCCGAGGTGAGGGCGTAGTCGGGCGAAATGGAGGAGCCAATGGCGGTCAAGCAGGGCAGCGCTTTGCCGAATAATTCCGGGTCGTAAGGCTTCGAGGAAAGCGAATCGAAAATGGCGTAGAAAAGCAGCATGGAAAGGCGCTTTTCTGTTTCCGAGGCGACTCCGTAAGAGTTGCCGCCTCCATAATATTTATTGCACCGTTCGTAGTGAAGAGTCATAATCTGAAGGAAATTAAATTAAATAATGATTTAAAACTAATTTTAATTTAAGCAAAAAGGAAAAGCCAACCCGGAGAGGAACCAGAACATTCTCCGTCATTTGTTGGATGTCCAGGATAACTTTGCGCAACAATTTGATCAGCATAGCCGGAGGCAATTCGCGTGTCAACGCGACAAGAAAGTCGCTGACCTAACAGAAATGAGAAAATGTTCAGAGATATTGGGGGAAGGAAGCCGAATTCCAGCAAATTCCGTTCGTTATTTTGAGGGATCGGAATTTGCTTTTCCCCTCCGGCGATATTCTAATGGAAATGTATGCCCACCGCGTCGCGTTGGTTTTTGGTCAATGATCGTAGCCGATTCATCCGGTACACCTTCAAAATGAGTCTGTTGCTTAAAGTCTTGGTTGCAGCAGTTCATTCAATTGTTACCGTATGCTGAGTGGCGTCCAACAGTGCGGCGTGGTGTTCTGCATCAGCAAAATACTGCGCGTGATTGGTGAGCAGTGGCAAAACGGCGTTGCACAGGTAGCGGTTTAACGCCAGCGCCGTGTCGGACTCCAACGCTTTGGGGGAGTCCATCATTGTGGCGGCACGGAGGTCGGGCAGAAAGCTCTGCTCGAGAAATGCAAAGAACATCTCCTGAAGGGGTGCAGTACTGTAGAGAGGGGGAGGGATACAATACGGTAGGACACCTGTGAGTCGATACTGTAAACGCGGTCGAGAAAGAGCAGCACGGAGTGTTTGTGGTTCGGCAGAAGGCCGGGCAAAGGGCCGGTATCTATGGGAAAGCATTTTCGAGTTGTTTCTGGTTAACTTTCACTTCAAATCACAACACAAAAAGCATTTGTTAGCAACTAATTAGTCAACAACCCACGGCAGTCACTCTTTTTCGGCAACGGATTTCCCTTCCGGCGACAAAACAATCCCTCATTATATTGGGGCAATGCCGCCTCAGACAGCAAATTGAGACGCACAGATTGGCGGCATTCCGGCGACAAACGACCGTTTGTTTGGCGCGAGGGCGAGCTTTTGGCACTGTGGTAGACGGATTCGGCAAAATTTGGCGAGACGGCGCGTGAGTTTTGGAAGTTAAAACGAGGAGAAGCTGTGAGTTGGGAATGATCGATTAGAGTGGGGGAGGGGGACTAATGGGCTAACCCCAAAAACTGAAACTGATCAAATTGGGACAAGACAAAAGGGGAAAAGCCTCTCAAAATCACTTTTTTGGGAGTAACAAAAAGCACAAAGTCACTCTCCCGGGGGGTCCGTTCTGCTTTCTGGAGAGTTACAGTGAATTGACGGCATTTCGGGAACGGCTCGGCCCCTATCGCAGTGGTGAGTAATTGCCACTGTTTTGCTCCGATTTCTCCAAACCCGTCGACTGTCATCAACCAGCAGACTGGCAGCAAAGCTGGCGAAGGTTCTGTCCTCTATTGCTCGTCCCCCGATCGAATGATCATCACCGATCAGTCGTGGTGGCATTTTTTGTGTAAAAGCCAAAGAGATTGGCGTGAAAGTCGACGGCGACGAATCCGGCATTTGATGAGAGTGTCGAGAACGGTGCCGTGGTCGGTTTCGACCGTGACAAGCGAAGGTTAAGCACACTGACAGCACACAATTCGGGTTATCAATTTGTGCTAACAAAGAAATGGCACCGCAAAAACGCGAACTGACCGTCTTGGCTAGACGTGGGCGACCCATTTGCCACCAAATTGGGGATGGTAAAGCGAAGGGAAAGGATCTGGCACAGATCATCCAGAGAGATCAACGAGCGAAGGATGGCCCGAGCCCGAACCGAGTCGCCATGTCCGGCCTAAACATCAATGAATGACCAGAAAAGATGCTTGAGTCTTGACCTCTGATCAGTGGTATATGATTGATCAAACTCTGATCAGTGATATATGATTGAACAAACTGATCAGTGGTATATGATTGATCAAACTCTGATCAGTGATATATGATTGAACAAACTGATCAGTGGTATATGATTGACCAAACTCTGATCAACAAGATGTTCACCTGAATGGTCATTGGGTCTGGAGCACATTTGGCCAGCAAATCGACCAAGGACGAGTAAAAGTCCAGAATTGCAGCGCCCAAATCAACGTAATCCTCGCCCTCCACTTCTTTGCTCGGATATTTGGCATTTTCCCGAAAAATGGCCGAATGGAGCAGTACAGCTTCTTCGCCCTCCTCCAATCGGCGAATGTCTTCCGAAAGAAGAATTGCCTCCTTAAGGAAAAGCTTCCAATGGACGAAAGACGAACAACGGACGGACGGACCTTGAAGGCAGCGAACAAACCCTGCCCCTCGCCTTTCAAAGCGACGCCAAGACATTCCGGACGCCGGATCAGAAGGCGGATCACCAAATTGGCATTTTCTTCCACATTTTCCCCGTTTATCCACACGCAAAAGCGCAAAAACTGTTCAATTCGTGCAGTAAAATCAAAAATTTTATTTTGAACTTACGTCCAAATAGCGCTCGCCTTCCACCGGGTCCCAGCCGATGTCCGGGTACTCCTTGGCAATCATCTCGGAATTAGGCTGAAGATGAATTCAACGAAAGGCACTTTGGTCGGGAAATGTTCATCAACTGCCCCCCCCAGTCCAATTAAGGCTATTTCCGTTGGAGATGAACCACAAAAAATGTCTGGCCACCCACCTGAAGTCCGCAACGCATTAAATACACCGCCACCTTGTCCAACTCCTCCTCCTTCAATGCCAATGCCAATTCGTTGTTGTCCATAAATGAGGAATAGGCAACGTCCAGCGGAACTGAGCCCCGAAGGCTTGGCCGGGCCAACAACCTGCAGTTAAAAGTATTAATTTCACTTTAGGGACTCAACAGAACAGAACAGAACAGAACATTGTGGCGTTGTCCAAAAGGAAGGACAAATGTTCAAACATCGCTTTCTGATTCATTCGCGACGTTCGACAGAAATAGCAGAGGAATCGAGAACAGGCGACGACCATTTCGGAGGCATTCTGTGGGCAAATAACGAATAATCGCTGATCGGATGATGGAGAGAGGCCAAGGCCATTTATTTGATCAATAACGGAAATATTTTAATTTGTTTAAACGCCAATCATTTGGCTCGAGACTTTCGGTTTCGGCTTCCAAAAAGTTAATTAATTCTCGTTTAAATAGGAAGAGAAAAAAGGAAAACATTGCTGGCCGGCTGAACACCCAAATCGCTCATTTCCGCGGCATCGGTGGCCGATTGCTGGGCAGTCAGCACATTCATCATAATGCACATGACGTCCTCATGGACTCGCAAAAGCCGCATTAAATCGGGATGTTGGAAGAAAATGCCTGCGGGGGGGGGGGAACAAATGAAAGGTACGGTAACACGGGGGGGGGGGGGGTACGGTTGTTCATCAACTGCCAGAGACCGCGCTTCAGAATGGCTTCCTCCGCTGTTTCCAGCTGAACGTTGAGAAGTTCTCGGATCTGCATCAGATATTCCACAAATTGCTGCAATTAGTTGGTGTTGGACAAATCAATTTAATTAGTCTCGGGGATTTTGTATTACCCACCCGGACATCGTCCAAATTCCTCTCGTGCAGAACGTAAGTCGTCTCCATGCAATCCATCATCTCTTTCACTCCCGAATACTGACGCAGCAAAAGGTTGAAAATTGCCCTATAAAGCAATCAATTAGTCCACCCACTTTCTGCCATTGTTGGCATTGGCACCGACCTGACGAGCTCTGCCGCCTCAATTTCCGTCTCATTCGCCCACCTTTTAAGCGTTGTGATGATCAGTTCCCTTAAACATTCCAAATTACCTCCTAATCAATTAGTCTCAATCGTTTATTTACCTGAACTTTTCCGTGCCCCTCCCCAAATCCCTTCCGATCACTTTCTTTGGGGGCGGTGGCACAGAAACAACCAACTGACAAATAAATGAATAAAAAAAGAAGAAGCAATCAAAAGGCGCTTTAAGTTCCAGTCCCGGAGGGCGGAACAATTAAATGTCCACACGACCAATGTCAACTCCGACCTGTGCCAATTTGTCCACCCAGGAAAGTTCCTCCTCCTCCCTTTGCCCCCCGGCGGCGGCTTCAACTCGCGCTTTTCCTTCTTTGGCCGACTTCTTCCGCCCGACCTTTGCCACAAAATTGGCACAATACTCGCGAACTGAACGCTTTTTGTTGAAAGCGGAAATGAAATATTTGATGAGAACATACGATGATCCTGGAGATGTTCCGAAGTGGGGCATTGGTCCTCGTCAGTTTCGTCGTCCAGCAACAGCCGAGAATGGTCCTCCTTTAATTTGCAGTGCAACAACCGGTACATCTGGAAGGGAAGGGCAAAGTGTTCAATCAGTCATTTAAAGTTGAAATGCAGTTAAGCCAAAAGCAGAGATTGCTCTGCTCTCGAAAGTGATCAGTGATTACCTTTCCCCTCCACCCCAAAGATTGCATTCGAGAGTGAATAGTTCGAGAGTGATCACTAATTACCCTTCCCCCCCCCCCCTCCCAGAGATTGCTCTCGAGAGTGATCACTCCATGCCTGTTCTTTTGGTGGACATCGAAACTCTTTTGTTCTTTTTGCCGCCTCAGCCGGAGGCATTTCCGTCTGTTTGATGTCCATGTAACTAAATATAAAAAAATGGCGGTTCTCTGTGAGTGTCCGTTTAGTCCATTTAAATTGTCCCGCGGCTACAACCCACCGTTTGCATTGGTCTTGCTGCAATTCGACAACAAAACCGTCGCAGAAAGAGACCAGAGACTCGATGCGATGTCGCGCTTGGATGTCACAAATGTGCTCGAGAATGAAAACGAATTGCAGCTTAACTCCCTCCGCCAAATCGATGTCGGCCAAACCCTTGTGAAGCTTTACGCTTTTCGTATCCGTAAATGAATTCGGATGGACAAGTCGAAGCACTTCGATAATGTCCGAGTCTTTGATTAGACCGATGACCAAAAGGGTGTCGAACAACTTCAGAATTGGTCTGAACGAAGATGGAAAAGCGATAAGAAAGATTGAGAGGCTAAACCAAGCCGGGACCAACTAACTGATCTCCCCAACTTTTGTTATTTAAAAGGCACAGTTAATCCAATCCGTCAAGATCGAGCAGTACTCAAAATGGTTGAGATTGTCGCCGCCAATGAAATCCCGGCATGACATCACGGCATTGTGCACGCACATCCTCAAAGAGCCCATAACGTGCTCCCTCAACCTGCCGAAATTCAGCCCCGGCGGCAACAGGCGTAAATCGGCCAAATTCCCGCCGATATTTGGCCTCGTGCCAAAACTGAAAAAATTATATTTAAATTGAGGCAATTTTTGGCGTTTTGCCCAAATTCCCTCCATTTTACTGACTTGTTCTGCACAGCTTCGTACTTCATCACCGGCAGAATGGACACTACCGGGCCCAAAACCTGCGGGTATTGGTCTTCAGCTCCCGTATTGAACACATTTTTGTCTCTCAGATCGTTCACCAAAGGGATTACGTATCTGGAGAGGGATAAACAAAAGCTCCAATGCTTCGAGTCGAACTCATTTCAAAGATTTTCCGATTATTTTTCAAAATCGGCGGCCTTTTGGGGTCAACCCTTTTATGTACTCACTCTTTGGCGGTGGAAAGTCGCGCATCGGCGTGACTTTTCAAATGGACGGCGATCAGAAAATTCACCTGACAAAATTTGTCGGGTAATTTTTGTGGACGTAAAATATTGGAAAAAGCACAGACAGACCAATCCTTGGCGCATCGGTCCCGACAAAAAGGGGCTTTTCACCGCATAAGTCAGTTGACTTTCGTCAATGTGGGCACAGAGTTGGTGAGCCTTAACAATTATTGTTGGCATATTTTGCCAAAAAGTGATTTGGCCTCTCACCACTTTCTGATTGCCATGCGAGGCCAACTTGCAGTACAAATTCAATGTTCTGGCGTGAAATACCAGCAAGTCCGGCTTCTCGATCAACTCCAGGATGTCCACCGATTCGTCCCTCTCGGGGACATAAACCATCAAAGTACGCACCGGGTCATCACACAACACTGACCAGCCTAAACACTTTCGTCAAATCGAATGCTTCCTCTTATTGTTAAAGCCAAACCAACCTCTGGTTTCCGACAAGCTTTAGGGCACTCGCCCGCAACGATTCGTTAGGCATTCGGGCCCAATGAATGGGACAAAGCTTTTCAATGGTTAGCCGAGGCGGGAAATAGGGAATGATGGAACGGGCGGACGACTTGAACATTGCGGCAGACAATGGAAAAGTGAAACCGGACACGGCCCAATTCAAACTGCAAAAAGGACAAAATGCGTCTGACTTAAAAGGGCCTTAAACCGGAAACCCCCCCCCCCCCCCTCCCCCGGGGGGTTGGTTAATGCTTGTGGGAAACAACGATCTTTGATCACCTGGAATATTTCTGTGCTGGTCGGTACAAAGAACACGGCTGGATAAAGCATTGCCCCGGGCTCCAATTTGAACTAAAAAACGGGCAAATGATCATCTCCAATTCGGCTGGTTCTTTGTTTATTAATTCATCTCTCACCTTCATCCCGGAGTCCTGACCCTGTGCATGGAATGACAATTCGCCCATCGAAGTGTCAATGAGGCAACCGATCTGAGTGAGAGGTACGGACAGTTCAAAACAATGACATGATAAAGCAACCATACAGGCTTATCTTAAACCAGTTCAATTAGTCACCTGCAGTCCGGACACTTTGGTGTTGCTCACGTCCGCCACCGCGTTTAGAAGTTCCACCGCGTTCAGCATGTAACAGTTCCGGTATTCGATGCTGAATACGGTTCTTGGGTGTTCAAACTTAAGCTCAATCAGTCACTGAACCTATCCGTCGTGATGCCATGATGGTCCAATTCGGCATATCGGCACTTTCGCACGGAGGCATTTGCGTCGAAGAATTTGTCATAAGCGTGGAATTGAGGCGTTACCCAGCCGACCCAAACGTTGGAAAGGTCCTGGCCCGGGAAAATCCGGATGCCGTAATAATACTCATCGACCTGCACTTTCATCATTTGATCATTGGACCGATTCTTTTCTGGTTTCCGACCTGGTCCCCCATCTCCTGCATGGCGTACACATCGTCCAACACCGGCCCGCCCTCCTCCCCCGTGCCCAGGGAAAGTCGATGGGCCACAGCCCCCGTTTCGGCTTTCTGTTGCTGCTCCAATTGCTGCATAAAAGCGCTGGTGGAGGAACTCATCGGCGCCAGCACCGATTGGGTGCGGGCGATGTACGCAGAATTGGCCGGCTCCAACAGCTGCCGCTTCTTCGTTGTGGCAAATCGTTTTTTGAGGGGAGAAGGACGGCGTTTAACCGTCGGCTGACGGCCAGGGCCGGAGGAGGGCATTACGGGCACTTGAAAGGGG
The DNA here is from genome assembly GCA_020449905.1 of Globodera pallida. Lineage (NCBI taxonomy): Eukaryota > Metazoa > Nematoda > Chromadorea > Rhabditida > Heteroderidae > Globodera > Globodera pallida. The sequence goes on along the minus strand of JAIXHY010000010.1, from coordinate 966,568 downwards.
ACATTTTGTGGAGGGTGGCCAATCCATTCCAATCTCGTTAATTAGTCTCGACGAAGTACCTTCAAGTCCTTCCAGAACCCCATCCGTTCTACTGAGCCCTCCGACGGACGTGGAATCGAAGCTTCGTAGAGTCTTCATCGTGTTCAACTCCCCGAAGTCTTCCGTCGTCCGTTGATGTCGTCGTCCCTCATCCCTAACAAAGCCAATCTTTTTCCATTTAGAAGCAGAGGAAACCCAATTAAGCATCAATCACAAGCAGTTCAATTAGTTTATATCGCATTTCCAAATAACCACCGACCCCCTCAACCTGTTCTTCTGCTGTCTTTCACGAATTCGGCCCAAAATGCCCGTGCTTTTCTTTGTCTTGCCCTCTTTGCTGGTCATGTCTCTCAACTTTTCCACGGCGGACGATCGCTCGTCTACGCTCATATCCAACAAACTTGACTTCCTTCAACGGTGGGAAAGAAACAATTTCCCCATTAAATCGGGCAAATATTATTTAATAAAGTGAATAATGTCAAGGTCGGGGGGTTGGGGGGGGGGGTTGAGGGGTTCGAACTTTTGAACTAGGGTTGGGCCCCCGCGTGCGGGGTTGGGAATTGCGGGGTCGGGGTTTTGCGGGGGCAGGACTGTCGGGGTCGGGGTCGGGGTTACCCAAATCGGTCGGGGTCGGGGTCGGGGTTGCGGGGTTTTTTTAAAATTTTCTTCAAAATTTTAGGTGTCATTTTTTTTACATTGAAAATAATGGGTACCTACCTAACTGAATAATCTATTGACCTGATAATTTTTAAAGCTTGCAGTAAGTTTCTTAAACCTCTTTGAGGATCCAACGGCGCCAAAGCAATTTTTTTTTACTTCTGGGGTGGGGTCGGCGGTGCCGGTAGGCGCCGCCGAGAAAAATTTGAATTTTTGATGGCAATTTGTTAAGAGATTTACAACCAAAATTTTAAAAAATATGGGAATTTTTGAGGCTTTTTAGGAATGGGAGGAGCCCGACGGCGCCGATAGGCGCCGTCGAGAAGTTTTTTTGAAAATTGAAGCAAAAATTCAGAAAGATGTATTCAATTTCATTTTTTGCGCGCATTTTATCAAAAAATATTTTCCTTTATTCTATGTAAAAAACAAAGCTGCAGAAAAAATAGGCAAAAACCTAAAAATCACATCCCTAGTGATGAATTATTCAAAAGTTCATCTTGCATTTTAATTAAAAATATTTGGAAATTTATTAAAAAAGTTCCATTATTGGGGGTGAATAAGTCCAAATAGACGTAAATAAGTGGTTGCATTCAAGCGGGTTCGAACCCAAACGAATAGTTTACTCGCCGGACTGACATACCACCAAACCACCAATTTTATATCATGGACTTTTGTAAAGGTCAATAAATTTTTTGTCAAAAAGTCCGCAAGACCACAGCCAAGCCCTCGGAAGAAATGAATTTTGTCACTCAATGATGCCATCTTTAGGGGTGTATGTTAACCCCGACCCCGACTCGGGGTTAGGGTTCGGGGATCGGGGTTTGCGGGGTTGGAGGTGTCGGGGACGGGGTCGGGGAAAACCCCGAAAAATGGCCTAAATTTGCGGGGTCGGGGACGGGGTCGGGGTCGGGGGCCCAACCCTATTTTGAACAATCGCCGGTCGGGACAGATTAAATCATTCATTTTAAAAAGCAACGAAAAGTAAAAAGGTTCAATTTGGCCACAGTCAGATCATTAAACTGATCAGGAAAAGTGTTAAATAAAAGCAAACAAAACAAAAACAAATGAACAAATAGCGGCACAATTCAACAATGCCAATTCACTACGAAAAGTGCCTGCAATAGTCGACCCAGAAGCTGGCATGGTCCTGTTCACCGGCGGATAACCACGCGATGATCGACTCACTGAAGGAGTACAGGCCGAAGTTCATCAAAGTCAGCACTCGACGTCGTTGGCTAACACAAATTTGGGTCCAAAACTTGGGCAATTAAAGTGCCGAGAGTTAAAGAAATAATGGCAATTGGGAATAAACACTGCAAAAATCCGTAAAAGCATTGGGTTTTGGTTAGAAACGCCGGAGGGCTTGCCAATGTCCACCCACACAATTCAGTCCCGGTTCCTTACGCCAATGCGGCAGTCGCTCCGTTCGGCAACAGTTCGTGGCTGGAGTCGAAAGACGACGTTTTGTGCGTTTGTTGCGAGCGCCGATCGTCGGGCACCGCGCCGCTGACGATGGGCTCCGGGGGGTTGCGCATTGACGAGAGAAATGGCTTGGATCTCCGAGACTGAAAAAGCATAAAAATGAATTGTAAATATGTAAATAAACAAACAAACCCTCGGGCGTTCCTCGTCCGTCTCCTTCCCCTTCAAAATTGAGGACATTGACGCATTCCGTCGCTGCTGCAACTCCTCCATTCGCGCACTGCAATTCCTCCTTCTCCCTGAATGGGGATCAGTTTTATTAATTAAATTGGAGGGCACTTTCATTTGTAAATATTCCACCACAAATTGCATTAACCCATCCGTAAATGACCCAAACCGATCGGCTTTGGCATTCACTCACTTATTCTTCACAAACACGCGGTTACAGTTCACCGGCAGGGACAACCGGATGAATTCCATGCGCGCCTTTTCCTGACCCCCCGAAGGGTCGTTGCTGCCCGTTTTCTGGCACAGCTTCAAACTCGGCGGCATCGTCGCCGTTGCCGGCAACCGTTGCACGTCCAGCTTTGACCGCTCGTCAATTTCCTCGAAGCGCGAAAGGCGTTTGGCGTACCAAAAGGGCATGGAGCGGTACATGTTCACACAGAACGGCTCGTAGCCCTCCTGGAGGCCGCACGTGGTGAAGAACTTCAGCGAGTTGGAGTCTTGGCCGAAGTTGAATTTGTCCCGTTGGCCGGCGGCCAACGTCATTGCCGGCACGTAACTAAAGGAAAGGTAAAGCGCCTAAGTAAAAGATTCCCAGACGAACCCGTCGATGGGCTGCACATTGTCAAAAGCCATCTCACTTCCAGACGGGTCCAGCAGAAGCTCACCATTCAATGAGAAAGAGATGGTTCGATCGTTCAGGTCCAGGAAACAGCCCACCACGTCGCCAACCTGTCCAAAAGATGCAAATCAATGCAAATTTCGCCTGACCTTCCACTCTCGCCCGTAGTGATCAGCCCCCTGATGCCATTTCTTCAACAAATGACCGTCAAATCCGTAGCTGAACTCGTCCAAGCCCAAGCTTGTCTCCGGCGGTGCCGACACGTCCATCCAGCCGACCTTCATGAACCCTTCCGTCAGCACCTTAAACAAAGTGGCATATTCATTAGGCCAAAAAGAACTTTGGCATCAGCAGGCCTCGAGGGCAAAAGCATTCTCTTCAAATTTCAAATGCCTTTGTCGGACAGCACAAATCCATGCACACCATTCGCTCACCTCAACTTCGTAGTACCATTTCCCGCTGGTCACTTTGTACGTGGACTCCGCACGAAAAGTCCTCGTTAACGCCCTCAGCGATTTCATCTCCTTTTCGGCCACTAAAGTCCAGATTGAATAGCTTGGCATAATGTGCATCAAATTATTATTAATTAATTTCCTTTTTTACCGTCGTCGTGCTCGAGAATCGGAGCCTCCAAGAAAATGCCGAATAATTGCAACGATCGAATGTTCTCAGCGGCCGCCTCTCTGTTCGCCTTTAGCGAGTGAATATTAATTTAAATGCGGGGGGTCCGTCCGTAATTACCTCTTTAATGCGTTCGTCCACTTGGTCATAGGGGACCAAATGGGGCGTGCGCTTCTGCGAGGCATCGACCAGCTGAGATGGGAGAGGAAGAATGATCAATTGATCGAAGCTTTGATCAAACGATCGGAACTTTGGTCAATCGATTGGAACTTTGATCAATCGATTAATCAACCGATCGGAGCTTTAAGAAAGTCCAACAAAAAAGGAGTCTCAAGTCCGACACCTTCCAGGATAAACTTATGTGTTAAACCGAAGAGTCCAGAAACCATCCCCAAAGGTTGGCAAAGCTCTTCTCTCACAGATTGGACAACATTCCCGTTAGGCCAGATCACCTCGCTGATCCCGAAGGTCCAGCCTCGCTTGATTTTCTCTTTGGCCCAAACATTGTGCGTGTTCCGAGCCAATGCTTCGATCAGAGATTGCATGGACTCGGACAGTTCGATCTCGTGGGTATCCAGCGGTTGTGGTTTGTATCCATTCGGTTGGGCATAGCTTTGAGGCAGTCGAACGGGCCGAAGTCGAGTCGGCGGTTGGTCGAGGATCTTTGTTGTTGATAAATGGTTAATTTGGATAGATATTAATTAGGCCATTAAAGAACAATAAAAAAACCAAATGCCAGCCGAGTGCCTCAATGCTTCGCATTGTGTCCAACGCCAAATTGATGTTGTACGCTTTTTCCGTGTCGGGCAATCGATCAAAAGTGGTTAAGCACGGATGACGCTTCGATTCTTCGTTACGAACCTTCACACAAAAAAGGGTTCTCTGTCTGATCAGTACCGTCCGTCTCACCGATCACTCACCTCCCCGTAAATCCAGCCCAGGTCAACTTTGCGCATCGCCCACAATTCGTGCAGATTTTCTGCGATTCGCGGATGTGCCTCAAGGGCAAAATTGGGCAATGCGATGTTTGCGGTGTCCACGGGGAGTGGAACAAAAGGTTCGATGGCATGGAGGACGGCAGAAGGGCCGGCGAAAATGGTTTTGGCAATGTCTCCGAAGGACAAACACTCCTTGAGGCATTTTGTATAAAATTAAATTACCGATTTAATTGGCTTTTATCACCTGAACGGTCAGCGGACAGTTTAAAGCCTCAAAAATTGGCTGAAAAGCTTGAGGGCGGCCCGAACTTCAGACGGCCATGGGAACGGCCAAAGATAAAACGGCAGCTGCAAGAAAGGGACGGGTTGAAGCTTTCTTATGCATTTTTGTTTGAAGTTTTTGGCCTGGAAATGACCTGACTTTGGCGGACAATGACATCACCGGGAAGAAGAAGCCGTCCGTATTGAAGTTTTTGTACAGTGAATAGACCGGCTGTCAATAAAGGCGGTTTTTTTTATTCAATTATCGTTTGTTTAAAAAGAATATCACTTTCAGCATCCGTGCCTACAATAAATTGAACAAACGGATGGATTATTCACCTCCCCGTTGAAGGTGAAGCGGATTTCCGATGAGATCAAATCCAACGAGCACCCGACGATGTCGCCCTTGCGCAGCACGCGGTGTCCGACTTGACGCGCTTTGCCAGCTTCAATTGGTGGGAGAGAGTGAAAATGCATTAGCATAAGCAACAAAAGTGCGGCCAGCAGATTTTGTTTGTGTTGTTCTCCAACCGCCCGACTTTTTTCTTTCAAATTATCAGAAACCAATCTCCGAATTAGACCCCGGGGTTAAAAACCCGTTTTTTATTCACCACAAAACATGTTCATCCCGTCGAAGCCGTACGAGTAGAAGTCGTCGCCCACCCCTCCGCATCCCCAGCCGTCTCCAGGCCCAGGAAAAGGCTTAAAGCCGACGGTGTTGGCCCATCCGACCCTCAGATAGGGCCGCTGGGCCCCACTGCCTTCCACATGCTCAACCTCCGCCTCGAAGTACCATCGCTTGAACAGGGAGCTCCCGTCGACGACACCCACAAGAATGTTGGGCATCATGCTGAAGGAGTGGCAAGGAATGAATCGGAAGGACGGGACGGAGACGTTCAGTTCGTTAAAGATCAATCAGAGAATAAAACCGGCCGGCCTCACCTGGCCACATAATCTCTCATCTGCGTCTGCAGCAGAAGATCTTTTCCCGGCAGCAAATAGTCCGTTATTGTGTTTTGACTGCTCCGAACGGCCATTCCGTTACCCTCACAAAGCGATGAAAGAACATCCAACACCTCAAACAGACACTTTGGTGGTATAAAAGCACTCGGAAAGAGCTATCAAATAAATGATGTCACCTTCGGATCCCTTCCCACTTTCTCGAGCAGCGAAATCACCGAACTGAACGGGAAATAAATTGAAAGGGTCAAGCTTCCTCTCCAAGAACTCATCATCCTCTCATTCATTATTCATCTCCCCCATCCCCTAATCATCCGTTGCCTCCCCCCCCCCCCCTCCCCCGCCCCAACCCCAATCATCCGTTTCCAATCACCGAATGTGCCCTTCGTTGATCATATTCAATGCCTCTGGGGATTCTGTGAGAACGCAGTACAACACGTCGAGAATGCCTTCGGCAGATTGCGGATTTGACAGGCGCCCAAACAGCCAATCGAGTCGAAGCAGAGCGGCGAATTGGGCACAATTTGAATGGTTCCCTTTGATCATAGCCGCCACCAGCAAGTAAAGGTAAGTGGAGATTTCCTCCCACATCAGCTGAATTGCGCAACAAATTTACCATATTTAATTTAATCGGAAAATAGCAAAATTTCATTCAGTTTTAGACTTTTTGGAGACGGTTTCTTGCCTGGTTTTCCTCTCCAATTAGCCCCACAAAATTGGGCATCGCTTCCATGATCGAGAATTTGTCGATGGTATCCAAAATCATGTTCAGCACGCCCTCGGCCTGAAAGAGGTCCTGCCGGGAACGAAGTGCCCGGAAGCGATTTTGCCGACTCTCAAAGTCCAATTCGTCACCGGGTTGCGCAAAGTATTCGATCAAATCTTGCATCAGCTAATCATGGAAAGAAAGAGGACAGAATTGTTTTGTTGAACTCGCCGTTCGAACTTCTCACCTTCAGCACTTCCTGCAGGTCAACTCGCATCCAATCCACCGATTCTTCGCCTTCCGTTTGGAGTCCTTCGATGCCTCTAAGATGGGATCAACAAAATTTCCTAATCGGAAAGTTCAATTTTATATTGTATTGACAAAAAACATTTTTGGGTTCCGAATGATCGATCATTCATTCTGACAACAGGGAATAACCAACCACCCAGTTCAATTAGCTTACTTCAAAAAACGGTTCAGGACGGAGGAGCACTTCCTGATGACCCTGGCGGACATGCTCTCTTCCTCCAACGCCATGAAGAACGTGTAGCAGTCGTCCATATGTCCTGTTTGAAAATAAATGCCGTGGGTAAACAAAATGCCGTTAAAGTCATCCAACGCCCCGCCCCTTATGACCTTCGCTGTGCGCAATGGCCTTCTTCTCCTCGACTTTGCCAAGCCCCTTCTTGGTCACCTCCAACGTTTGATAAGTCAGCCAAACTTCCCTGTCCGCGTGCCGGATAAACGCCTATGAAAGAGGGACAAACAAAGCTCCTCAGAATGTTAGCCATGCACGGCTTAGGCTTGGGTTGGACAAGCCGGCGGTGGGTGAGGCGTAAATTTGTTTTTGTTGCTTTAACGAGCAATCCATCAACACCTTTTACCACCTTTTACCGACTTTGGACAATTCACTTAAACTCTAATTGTGATGCTAATAATTAATTGGGTTCTCAGTCCCGCCGAGCCGACTTGTCCAACCCCAGTGGCAATTAAACGCCAGACGGACATTTGTCTCCCCGTAACGAATGGCGGCGATTCCCATGCCCTCCTCCTCCTTCTCGTCCAGCATCTGCTTGCGCGGGTCCTTGTTCTGCGCCAACACAAAGGCCGAATTTGCGTAAGTGGCCCCTGGGCATAATTACAAAAGTTTATTGGTCATTAAATGTTTATGACTTTCTTTATGCAGCAGCTGCACCAACTTTTCGTTAATGCCCTCCACCACGCCAAGATAGCGGCCCGTCGTGATGTGCCGAACTCGGAAAGGCTGCTCGTAGCCAACCAAAGCGCCATGCCATTTTGTTCGAATCAATTCGATGCGCCACAGCGATCGGGCTTGACTGACGGCAGCCCCGCCCTCGTATATTCTAATTTTGAGACTTAAAGCGCAATTGCTAAAGCTGTAAATACATAATGTTGTGGGACGGATACTCGCTCCAATTCTCGGGAATGGTGAGGCACTCGTCGTTTCCGTGGAACAGCCTGACCACGTCGTTGCCGAACAGAGAGCCTGCATGTTGTTGACGCGTTGAAGCATTCCCCACAGACGGAAAGCCTCCCGGAAAGCCTCCCCCCCCCTTATCCGCCCACAGACGGAAAGCCCCCCGGAAAGCCCCTCCCCCTTATCCGCCCACAGACGGAAAGCCCCTCCCCCTTATCCCCCCACAGGCGGAAAGCCCCCCCCCCTTCATCCCCCCACAGATGGAAAGCCCCCCCCCCCCCTCCTCCCCCCTTATTCTCCACTGACTGACCCATGTTTCGGATGCGAACGCTTCCGGAGCTGACCGAAGTGACATTCCACAGCGTTTGGTGGAAGGACGCAATCACCATAAAGTGGGAACGATAAACGGCGGTCGGCAACGCCGCCCACTGCTCGCCACCCAAGGAGGTCATGTGCTTTAATTGTCTCATTAGACAAATCTAACTTTCATAAAGCACTCATTCCCAACGGAACAAATCAACACCACCGGCCAACCGACCAAATATCGCTCCGTGGCCACACTAACTAGAATGACGTCATCCCCAGCACGCACTTTCTCCCCCTCTGATCTTTGTTTGCTGGCTGGGTGAATCTAAGAATGTTGACGAATAACATAAGTGAACATTAATTACATTAATAACTTTCCAACATACCGTCCACCAGCACGACTCTCCTGCGTTGGACTCCTGAACACCAACGTCGAAGGCTAATTTGTCATTGGAGGAGCAGGAGGACAGGCAGGCCAAGAACACTTTGGGATAAAAGATTAAGCATTGAGTGCCGGAATTTAATGCACATAAATTCGAGTCTCAGAGACTAGAGACCGAATGTCAACTGAAAAGTCAAAACAGAGATTAACCGCCCCCAAGGCCTTCTGATTCTCGAGGATATGCCATGCCATCGCCCACCATACTTTCACTTTGGACGTGCTTCAGTTGTACCGCGTGCCCGTACAAAAGCGTTTTGTGCCCTCCAGTGCCGCCGGACCCTTTGATCTCGCCGCTGTCCGCACTCATCATCTCCTGCAGGGCGCGCACCGATAAAGCGTTGTCAATGTAGAGCATGCACGAGGCAATGTCCGGCGGGAAGTCGTTGTCCGACACGCTCTCCAACGCGCACATTCGGTTGCCGAAGCCCTCCGAGGACAGACAAACCCTCTCCGACTCGGCACCCGTCCCGTCCCGCTGGTTGTTGGACACCAAGCAGGTCAAACAAACGATGTCACCCTGAGGGGGCGCGGGAGAGTCAACAACGGCCTTTTAAAGCTTAGGGGGGGGGGGGTAATGTCCAAAAATTGTTTCCCCGTTAAAGCAAACCCAAAACATTTTATTCACTTCCCTTTAGACCTTTGAGAGATACTGTTGATGGTGCAGCATATCATCAATTGCCTCGTCAATTTCTTCACCAAATTTATTTCTATCAGTCAGAAGAAAGAAGCGGGACATTGGACAGAGTCTGAGGGGAGACAGAGAGGGGGTGGAAAGCGCAAAAAACCAAAACAATCGACGATTTGATCTACAAAATGGCCAATTATGTTCCGAAACCCATTCATTCTCCAGCAGCAGCTCATTCATTCATTAGCGTATGTTTTGTTTGTTTTGGGTGGGAGGGAAAGCCCTCTTCAGCGAAAAAATGCTTTGTTGCGCTGTCCTCTTCTCGGCCCTTGGAAAAGCCTCCCACTCCGTCCTCCCCCCCCCCCCCCAAAAGCCCCCCCCCCTCTCAGCTCCCCCCCCCCCCCCCCAAAGTCCCCCCACCCCTCAGCTCCCCCCCTCCAAAGTCCCCCCCCCCTCAGCTCCCCCCCCCCAAAGTCCCCCCTCCCCCACTAACCCAGCAAATCCGTCGCCTAATCCACAATATTTTTGTTGAATCATCCGATCAAAAATCATTGGACAGACAGTAAATGTATCCTCTTTGCGAAATTGGGAAAGTGTTTCTCACCGTTCTCAGAAAGGACACATCGTCTTGTTCGCCCCCGGCGCTTTCTTCTTTGTCGCCCATTAATTTCGTTGGAAAATATTAAATCAGTCCAAAATAAACGCACATTTTTTTGAAGTAAAACTAAGAAAATGTTAGTTTCAGCAAACTTTGGAACAGATTTTAAAAGGGCCTTAATTTTGTCGCATAATTGGTTGGACTAATTGAAGTCTCACTTTATGAGTTTCGTTGTGCCTAAGGCACAATTCGAAGCTAATTATGCCAAATTAGAGAAGAAGCAACAGTATTTCCTCTCTCCAATCGAATTTTCACCTTTTCGACTTATATTTTACAAAAAAATGTTCTTTTTTTAGTTCCTTTTAAACAATGGAAGGGAAAGGGATCATTTTGATGTGAATAGCAAATGAATGAAGTGGGGGGGGGGGCGGGCGGTGGTCGAAGAAACGCAAATTGAAATGGGGGGAATGCCCGAGGCGATGGCACATACACCTTAACGAAGGTGCGGCGTACGGATGGCATTATTAAATGACGCTAAAGGGGGTAAATGTTAATGATGGAAGCGGGGGAAATGAAGGCAATGAGAGAGTGGGAGAAGCGAGAGACGTTAGACGGACGAGGGAAAAAGCCATTGATTGGCCTTTTCCTGTCATTTTCGACTCAAATGACGTCAGACATATCGCTGCGCGGCTTAGTGAATGAAAGGGATTCGTTGAATTTGTTTGTTTTTTCCCGGAAAGACAATTTCACACCCCCCCCCCCCCACCCGACAATGGGGGAATACCATAAATGTACGTATCAAATCCAAAACGGATGTCAAAGAAACGGGGGACGATTTTGGATCGATCGGAAGACAGCAGGCGAAAAGCACATTTGGTGAGAGGCAGTGGGGTCCTAGCCGGGACTGGACAGAATACGGACGGAAAGGGAAGCGGACGTGGACAGCTGTCGTCTGGAGAGTGATGGGCGGCATAAAATGGAAGTAAAATCACCAAAGTTCTACTGAAAATAAAATAAGCAACGAATTTTAATAAAAGTGTATGCCATTTTACAGATGATGACAAAATGTGTAAAAAAAGATTCAAAAAACAGAAAAAATGAGGAATCACACTAACCATCATTCATTCATTCTCTCACATCAGTGCTTGTCGGCTCTCCTCACAATCCTAATAAGTAACAACTAGTATTAACTATTATTGTAAAAGCTTGAAATTTCAGTTCAACGTTAGTTTTTCCATAAAATTCTTGATAAGCATCGACCGTTCCAGTCTTAAAGATAAACTCCGCTACCTTCTTGTATTGACGATACATTGCCTCCAAATTGTCGCCGTATTTAAGCAACAGATCTTCATTGTCGCCCCCCTCTTCGTTCTCTTCTGGCTTCCTCTTTCTGAGTGTACGCTTCGATGACCATCAAAGCATGGGCGTAGTATGGGTCCGTCATCATCAGCCCGTCTGGGGCCACCTCGACGTTCATCATCACCGCCGCTCTTTCGTACCCCATTTGCTGCACGAGAAGTCCGAATTCGTCGTCTACGAACCCAGGCTCGCCAATTGATCCATGAATCTCTCGCAAATGTCTGTAGACTTCGTCCGTTGTCCCGGCCTAAAAGAGTGTGCAAAGATTAAATGTATCCTTTTCTAAACAAACTTGAAAGCTAATGCAAAGCCAACAAAAGTGAACGCCGCACTGATTGCAGTACATATGGTTGCATCCAGGCCCCTTCTCAATGAGCATTTTGCAATGGACATTTGGGCACAAACGACGATGCGTAGGAAGTTCGCTTAAAATAGAAGGATTCTCCGAGAAATGCATTTAATCTTTTATAAAAGAGAAAAATCACATTAAATGCGAATGACTCACTTCTTCCAAGCTGTGAGGTCTGGATATTCGATACCGAATTTTTGTTCCTGTCTCTGAATATTGTTCGAATGTTATTGTTGTTGTTTTTATTCATCAACACCCACCTCTTGACAAGTGATGTGTTGGTGAACGGCCTCTCCACACAATGTGCAACGTTTCATCTCACACCCAAGGCAAATCATCGAAGTGCCAACGGCACTCGTCGCTCCCTCCTTCGTCAACGGCATCAGAGAATGACAGTCCGCCGTTTGGCATCGAATAAATTCGCTTCGGTGAGCGTAAAGGAACGATTCCAACGAAATATGAAACACCGGAGTCAAAAACTGTTGGATTTCGTCCACATCCGAAAAATTGCGCGACAGGACCAGCTAAACAATTAAAATAGTTCCGCCTTTCTTATTTACAGTGACCGAATTCTCACCGCAATATCCTCGAACAGAATCTGATATAAACATCCGGATTGGCAACTGACGGGGAATTGCGTGGCGTTTTTGAGCAGTCCAATGAAACAATCGTCGCAGTAAACGTGCCCGCATAAGGAGAGTCGGAATGTATTTGCCAACAATTGGGGCAAAACAAATGGCGCAACATTCAGTCGGATACGAAGAATCGTCGAGAAACCCGACACTGTTTTTGGCATTGTAACCGGCAAAATATTCAAATATGTTGCCAGATTTAGTCTTAACAGTTGCAATACCAAACAACCTCTAAAATTGTAAGAAAACATACCTCCACCGTAACGGTAGATTCACACAAAGAGTTTGTGAATGCAGACTCGAGTATCGGCTTCAGTTCTTTGACGATGGACGGCGTTAGCAACGTAACAAAAAAGCGACGAGACTTTGTGAAAAGCAACGGCTTACAGCTCTGTAAAATAATTACTTTTAGACTTGGGAATTTGTCAATTCCTGCACCTGTATTTTCTATACATGTACAGAAAAAGTACAAGTCTATACAGACACATAATTTTTATTTATTTCCATTTGTCTTTACTTTAATAGAGTTTATACCCGATTTTCGCAAAAATTCTCAGAAAGTTCGGTCAACTGCAACACTGCTGATTCAAATTCTCCAAATGCTTCTCCAAACGTCACAACAATTGTGTCTTTCACTTCTTCAGAAGGATTTGCAATTATTCGAGAAACTTGAAAACCAGGACCAAAAGAAACCTTAAGAAATGTTAGTAAAGAACAAAAACATTTGGCACAACAGACATACCAACGCTCCGCACTGTTCATCAAGCCACCGAAGGTTGTCCATCGTATCCAGCATTTCAAATATACTATTCACCGTTCCGTCGGCAAGTTGACAAAATTTGTACGCAGAACGGGCCGAACAAGTGAGTGACAGAACGCCAGTTGCCGGATTGTAGCCTCGAAAAATCGCAAGGTCACCGTCGCAATACTTCTTGACAAAGTTGTTGGACAGCAATTTTTCGGCTACCATCGGTCCAATATTTATTTTAAGTTGGTTGAGCTGAAAAAAAAACATTAAAAGAAAAAGAGAACAGAAGCACCACCTGTTCCACTGGATATTCATGAATGAGCGAACAAGGAAGTCTACAAACAAAAAACGCATTCAATTCTTCAACATCCATTTCATTTTGAGAGAAACTATAAGCAACTATCTGACTTTTGTTAACGGTCCAACGCGTGCTTTTGCAAGCAAAACTATCCTCTGGAAGCTGAAAAAAACAATGAATGCTTAACAATTAACAACGGTAAAGCATACGTTGACTGAACGGCGGTGCGCCAAACTGAAAAAGACTCCATTGCCATCCCCGTTAAGGTCGTAAAAGTTGCAAATGTTCTCATTGAAGGCTTGGCAAAATGCATAGGAAAGTGCCGAAATGGTCAGAAATCCGACTTTGTTAGCGTCATGCTGAATTGTTTGGTTAACACCATTGAACAAAAGGATTCGTAAACCAAAACAATGGGCTTAAATGTCCGTGTGTCCTGGTCAATACGTCGGTGCTCAATGTAAGAGAAGTTTGTGCTGTGACCGACTGCGAGTTCAGATGCTAACTCAGCAATCTCGATGATACGGTGTGACTTGAAACCGCTGTTTTGGCAAATTTTGCGCAACAAATTCTTTCCGGTTTTATCCAATGTGAGAAGGTAGAGTCGAAAAGTGAGTTCGAGATCGTCTGCAGGTTCACGAAGTAATTTTAGGTGCTCCTGGAAAACAAACTATAAACATAAAAACCCCTTAACGCCAAAGGTCGTATCTGTCCTTATTTATAAGATTTGTCCTTATTTCAAGCCTTTGTCCTTATTTTCGAATTTTGATTTTCAGCCTCTAACATCCTGCACTTTTTAAACCAATTTTGTTAACAATTCGTTAAAATCTTCAAAAAAATTTCCCGGCGTGGATCAATTTTATTTAAATTTTGGTTGCAAATTTGTTAACAAATTGAGCCAAAAATTCACTTTTTCTCGGCGGCGCCTATCGGCACTGCCGACCCCCCCCCCTCCACCACCACCTTTAAAAACAGTATTTTGCTGCATTTTTGTACATTTTGTAAAATGCCCTTATTTCGGAACCCAAAATCTTATTTTTGCTCTTGATGTCCTTACTTTTGAAAATTTTCGATACGACCCTTGCTTAACACGGAAAGCAAAAAAATACCAACCTTTGTGAACGCCAAACTACGCAGGAATTTTGCGCCAGAATGAGCCATCGAAACAATAAAAGCAGCTTCTTTTCCGACTCCGCAAAGTTCATTTGCAATTTGCAAGAAGGATTGCACTTTTGGATTTGTCAACAATTGTTTCTTCTGCTCTTTTCGTTCAAGTTTTGTGAGCTCATGTTCATAGTCCATTTTATAGATAAATCTTTGTAATATAAAAGAAAATATGAAACTAAACACTGCACGGACCAATGATTCCGCCCGAGGCAAAACGGACGGTTGAAATGAAAATATGGGCGGTGGGCGGGGGTAACACTACGTTTTGCCTCCCCAGCAAAGATGGTACGTTTGTGGTTTTTTTGGAAGGACGGTGAGGCTACAAGGCTTTTTGTGGATTTTCAAAAGTTCGTGTGGTTTTTTGGTAATTTCATTGATAAAATGAAAATTTTTCAATTAAATTTTGAATTTTTTGGCGTAATGTCCATCCATTTTTTTCTGGTTTTTATTTTGAATGAAACAGCTTTTTCGGTTTTAAAATAGGTAATTGGGAATTTTCTAATTTTGGTGGCATGCTGTCATTAGGGCTAATGGTGGCTCCACAAAATATTGATTTATGTTGCCGAAAATGTTGTCCGTTTACTTTTGACCCAGTAAAAAGTGGTCTGATTTCGTACGGGGGCAAATAACATTTTGGTGAGGGGTCTGACACGTTTGCTCTTGGTGCTTTTTAGGCTCATTAATAGAGCTACAAAAAAGCCCAATGGCTTTTGTTTAACATTCATCAAAAATATCGCGTGAACAGCGTTTGGCATTTTAGAGCAAAGTAAACGTAAGATAGAATTAGTCGTGTTTTTAAAATTATATATGATAACAGAAAAATAAAAATTGGACATGAGAGTATAGAATAGAATATGTATATAAGTTTGGGCATATATTATGTAACATTGCCTGCCGTAAAGTCCAAAAAAAATCGACAATGTTTAATTATGCTCGAAAGGTCATCAAATCAAACAAAATAAGTGGAGAAAAGGGGAGAGGGATACGAAAAAGACAAATAAAAAGAAAAACTTTACATAATTTGTTCTACCAGAATGACTGTGGAACGCACGGAAGTATGCAGCGGATGGAAGGTGGAAGTAGGTATTCACGTAGTAAAAAGCGTATTGGTTAGTGACCCCCCAAATGTGAATGAATGACATTTACCAGTATCAACCAAAGATGGAACAGACTAAACGACAAGAGGTGCGATAAAAATTTGATGAAGCCAATGTAAGGGGAGGAAGAGATGAGAGTGAAAAGTTGAGAAAAGTCGGTTGCGAAGTCGGCTAGTGACAGAAAGGTGTCGGTGAGAACGATGATCGATGGCACTCACACAAATGCACTGCCGTTCAATGATCACGACTCAGTGGCGAAATTCCCATCGTCCGAAGCTCTTGCGCCCAACGACGGTCCTCGGCCTCCGAGGTGAGGAAACGCTGTTGGACGGTGGTGACACCCAAACGTCTCTCCAGGCAAAGCAAATCCGCGTAGGTCAGTGCATTCTGAAGCCAATGGTGGGCAATGCATTGCTCTGCAGTTATCCGCTCCTCCATCTGTTCAAAATTTCTTGATTATGGTATAAAAAAAATTCGCAGATAGCGCATTTTGTTCCGCCACATAAATTAAACAAATAATCCTTTCAACATTCTCCTATTGTTATTGTATTCAACTCACGTTCATTTTGAGCAGCTTTTGAATAAGGTCCACCGCCTCCGGAGCGACTTCCTTCCACGGATTTGCTGGAAACAAAAACTCGGGTCGAAGATTGCGTTCTGTGATTGGTTCCGTCTCGCTGAATGGAAACGAGCCGGACAAAGTCACGTAGATGATAACACCGATCGACCACATGTCCAACGTTTTGTTGAACCCTAAATAAAAATAAACTAAAATGTCATTTCTAATAAAATGCTACCCGTCCGCGCTGTCACTTCTGGTGCCAGATAGGCGGGAGTTCCAACGAGAGCTTTGTGAGTTTGGGTACCCGTAAATTTGGCGGCGTACCCAAAATCGCACAATTTTGCGTGTGGAAACTTCGATGTGTTGTCCGAGAGGAGAATGTTCTCTTAATAAAAATAAATTTAAAAAAGGGTCCAAATCAATAAAATGGGAAATTACTCGATACGGAAAAAGGAGAGGGGGGAAGAGGTGTAAAGGGGACTCTACCCGGTTTCAAATCGCAGTGCGCAATCTTCCGTCCATGAAGAAAGCGAACGGCGCTGAGCACTTGACGCAGCAAAAATTTGGTGCTTCGTTCGTTGAGACGACTGTTGGGCTAAAGGGTAAGAACAATTGAAAATCAAGAACACATTAAAAATGACGGTCTTGGACAATCGATTCTTAGCGGAGGGGGTCGGCGGTGCCGATAAATTTTTTTGATTTTCGTTGCCAATTTGTTTAAAAAATTGTAAATGAAAAGCAAAAGGGTCCCCCTCTTGTTTTTTTCTTCAATTTTATTTCGGGGATACCCCTCTCCTCACCGATCTACCTGACTGAGAATGAGCTCAAGCATGTCGCCGTCAGCTCTCTCCATCACAGCGAAGATCTCTTTTGACGACTCCGACAACATTTCGAACTTTACGATGCAGGGATGCTTCAGCTTCTTCAACAAAGTGAATTCGCTTCTCAGCGTACCAACATTGAAAGCGGACTTGAGAGACAACTTCGCCTTCACAATAACCTAAAAGCACGATAAGAATTAAAAACGACAGTTGGCAAATTGTCATAGCCGCAAAAGTAAAAAACCGATCCGATTATTCATAAACTCACTTTAACAGCGATTCGTCGTCCATTTTTTCGGTCTGTTCCTGCGTAAACAGTTCCAAATTGACCAGCTCCAAGCACATTTGCACGGTCAATCTAAAAGATTCAAAAAAATTAAGGCACCACCAAAAGTCGGCAATTGTTCACCTGATATGTCCGGATGAATTTCAGCAAAGAGTCTTCGGACCGTTGCCGAATGCGAGACACAAGTTTTCCAACCTAAAACAGAACAATGCATGTATATGTGTGTATCAACACGCAAAAGTTAAAATAAAAACTAACATTTACACATTTCCGACGTGAAACCTTAACACGCGCCGCAATACTGTCAGCCATATGTGATCCAATGTTCAAAATTTTTCTAAAATTTATTTTATTTAAATTTTTGTAAGAAGATGTTGAGGAAATTGTGGGAAACCTTCCCCCTCGCTCCCGCGTTCCTCAAATTAAATTTTAATCTTTTTATTTTACATTCATACATAGGTATGTATGTATGTACATTTTTATCAAACAAAAAATGTAAAATAACGAATCAATAAAAGAGTAATCAATGCAAAAGAATTTTTGCGGAACAGGATAGAAGGGGGCAAAGACTCAATCGAGTCGAGTGACAGAGGAGTGGGACGTAGTGCCTCTGAGATTCATCGTCGTTGGTCTCATAATCATAACATAACTTACAACAAGGCGTGGTCAGGAAAATGAGTCATGTATGGTTAAAAAATCGAATTTACGGAAACGATTTTGATTTTTGTTTAAAGAAATTTTCGTTGTGCGTGTTAGAGTTTGAGGGGAACGGGATTCCCGCGGAAAAAGTGCGGGATTCCGGTCCCGGTACCGCATTTTTTGCCGAGCGGGACTTTTTGCGGGAGTGAAAACCGCGATAATCCCGTCCTACAACATTTTGAAATTCCCGCTACCGCAATTTTTATTTTACCGGACTCTGTGTGTACATACAGTATACGGGCGGAGGACACTTACCTACTTAAGACAGAATGCATTCGGCAGAGTTAATTAGGGACCGTTTACAGGACTCCCAACTGTCCTTATTTATAAGATCAGAGATTACCGGGAGACGATGAAAAGGTTAATAAATGATTCCTTTTCGTTTTTTCCCTGATGCCAATGCCGGATGTTCATTCAAAAAGAATGACTGCAGTTCTGGTACTTGTCATGTTGATTGATGTGATCCATCCCTTTTGTGACCTAATTTTTCAAAAATTTGCTTCAATTGTATGTTCAATGATGATGATTTTGTACATATCATTTTTTGATTGGTACATAGTTATGTATGTACCATGATATGATACTTTACTCAAATTTAACACGTAAAAAACATGTTATACATAAGTTAATGTCAGCTCTGAAATGGCCCTGGATTCTAAAGCCCGAACTAACTGCGATTTTCTTAATTACTGAGATCTCACTATTTTATTTGAATTTTAGGCGAAACTCCAAATTTTTGAACTGCTCTAGGAACAAAATGTCGCATAGACGACTTGCATACTCATAGCTGTCGAGAAACTAAAAGCATTTCGTCGATTGCCCCCGAACCCGAACATACCAAAAATCGCTTTATTGCTGAAGCACTACATGACTAGTCAAAACATTCATTTAAACTTATGAAAATCTGGTAAGAATCAGCACAACTTATTTTCAGTGTGTGAAAGATCGCAATTTTCGCAAAATCGTCTCGTATAGTTTCTGTTTATCACGACTGTCGCCTCGACCGATGGCAAAAAAAGCCACTGTTCTTTTTTTCGAATTCAATCACTCTAAAAAGAAAAATAATTTAGTTCATGAAAAAAACACAAACTTTTCCAAGAGTGCTGCCGCACTAGACGCCTTTACTCGCGCGTATTTTGTGCCAGTGCCCATTCCCCTGTGGTGTGAAGCGCCTTCGTCCCTTTCGGCGAAGAATGTCGTCCAATCGGGGCCCATTACCAAATCTAATAACTGCCGAAGATGGGCAAAAGTGATTGCGAGAGCGTTGTCCTCAAAGCCGGGAACTGGGCATTGGGCAGTGAAAAGTTCGCATTGCATCACGTCAAGTGAAAACTGCTCCAGCGCCCCGACACTGACCGACCGATGTTCCGGCGACAGCAACATCGAGTTCATACGGTCGGCAAGGAATTTACAGGTCTTAAAAACAGATAAACTGTTCAAAGACAAACACTTCCTTACTTGCATACAAACATGTCTCGCCAAAACGGGCGGCAAGTTGGTGAAGGAAAGAAAAGTCGTGTTCAGGAAAGTGATGAGATCGATACTAAATATTGAAAAGAAGCTTAACATTTAGCATTTTTAAATCATTTAAACGTAAATTCAATTCAATTATAAATTCAAAACAACTCACATGAATTCACTAGCAACTCCAGTCGGTCGTTCCAACTCCCAATCGTAATGCGCTAAATGTAAAAATATATAATTCCTATGCATGTACACATGGCGCGTACAGTTGTCCAGAAACACTTGGACCTTCTCCCTGAATGCCTCGTCAATGAGTTGCTCAACCTCCGAACGAGAGTCTCTGAAGACTAAAAAATAAAATGTAATTAAATTAAGATAAAAAAAAGAGTACGTTGATTTTTCAATGCGACCAAATGTCCACCATCCTGAAGCAAAGAGCCACCACTCCCCGCCCCTCCTCCGCCAACGAACTCATCACTCAAACTTCGCGCCATCTCCGCAATGAACCGCTCCAAAAACTCGCAAGATCGTTCAAGATAGCCCATATTGATGGTGATTTGGATAAGCTGCAAAAAGCCTCCCATATACACGACTAGAGGATGGAAAGCTCCTCCTGTTTGTTATAATAAACTGTTAAATCCCAACTTGAATGAGCGAGCGTTTCTGCGCAGTGACAAACTTTTTCAGCGCGTCAGACCATTTGGCTAATAAAATGTTCGCATAGCGTCTGACGGTGTCGCTCACTTCCGATTGGGACAATTGCAGGTCCTCCATAAAGCGCACACAGTTCACGACGAATTCCTTCGCCTGACAGTACACTTTAGGCACAAATCGCGAAAATGGAAACTTTCGTGGGAAGGGATCCTGAAATGATGACAAAACAAGTTTGAAATAAACCAATCCTTGAAAATTTGATTTTTAAAGAAAATTCCTTTCAATGTACCTGTTCTACGCCTCGCTTGTATACAGGAAACTCGGTAACAATGACCCGGTATTCCTCCTCATCCTTCACTTGCATGGGAGTATAATCGTCGTTCTCCAACGCACATTTGAACTGCTCGCCGTAATCCCCAATCAAAATCTGATTGTATTTATCCCTGGAATAATTTTTGTATAAGATAAGCTAAGCGGCATGCTTTTGCCTGAAGTTTTGAAGCAAACTGTAAAACGCTGTCGGGTCGTATCCGCAGCTTTTGGTGGTAAGCGTAAACAAAAGGATGAGCTTCTTCATTGCTAACATTAACTTCATATTTTGACAAGAGTTCTAAAACTTTTATTAGGTATGCATAGGGTAGCACAACCGGTTACGGTTTATGAGAAACATACCAAGTTACCCGAGTTAATGACTCTTGTTATTTTGAATGGCAAATTTAAATAATTTGATTACAATTTTTAATGTTTTATAAGGCTTATTATACCCAGTTAACCAAAAAATGGCCTCATACTACCTTAATAAGAAGATGACCAAACCGAATACCAAAAACCTAATAGTAAGGTTATTCGAAAACTCACAAAATGAACGTTTATGGAATCGGTGATGCAATTTAAGGCCAATTCCCAGGCTTCTTCTTTGTGTGCAGTCGTAACAAGTGTTAGCTGTATTTGGGCGATTCGATTTTCAATGACAAAAAATCCGATGATCGCATTGAGACACGGAATGAACACATCAACAGAGTCAGTCTAGTGGACAAAAACTTTCATGCTGAGAAATTATTTTCTATTTTGTTTCATTGGGGCTTATTGGAAATAGTAACAATTAAAATAAAGAATAATAAAGAACCAAATTACCATCGAAATTTGTCGTCCAACAATCAATTGGAGTTGATCTCGCCGTTGTTTTCTGTAGTATGCTTCAAATTGGTCACGATCACCCTGTTTAACGATTGGTCGATTTTTCTTCTCTTTTTTTTTGGCAACCACCCACCATAACGTTGAATATTTGGCAGCATCGGTGGATAGGCCCCAGGTCCAATTTGTCCTGAGAATGGATTTGGCCTTGTTGTTGTTTGTTCAGCAAAAACAATTTTCTCGGCATCGGTTTTGGTGTAACGGTCGAAATATTTGTTGTCGGTTTGCCATCCTCTTGCATTGCTGTAGAATTTTCTGCTTTTCTGAGTAAAGATCCATCCTCTGACAGTTCGATGTCCAACAATTCGGCGTTTCCCGTCATGTTTTTGGAACCCCTCGTCTCAAGTTCCTTAGTTGCTTTCGCAGAAGTAGCGGGATAAAATTGTGAGTAGAAATTTTCTGTCTAAATTATTTAAGTCCATTTAAACGAAGGCTTTTGTCATAAGTTAGATATCCAAAAATTCACCTGTTTGCAAGCATCCTCTCCTATTGCTTCGCATATTTTCTATAAATAACTACAAATAATTAGATCGAAAACAAATAAAATAACCATCAATTTTTCGAGGAAATCAGTCAATTCTGAATACGACCGCTCGCGTATTTGATCACGAATTGGACCGATAGATTTGACAAATTGATGAGCAAACCGGTATTTATGCAACTGATTTAGGTAATTGTGCTCGAGCTCTTCCAAAATTTTCAAGGCTTGTAAATACCTAAAAAAAAGTTTTTTTATTTTTGGTGTCAAAAATCATGATAAAAACTATTTTTTAAATATTAATATGACGACTAACTTCTTCTGTTCCATTAATTTCTGCAACTGCGTGTAATTCTCCAACATTGGTAAACACATCGAAAGCTGTTGGATGGCTGTGTTAGCATTTCGATGTAGCCGCCGATAGCGCACAATTTCTGAACTTCGTTTGAGCAATTCTCTACTTTCTTCCTGAAGTTGTTGATCGATCGCCTCAGTCATTTTCTGTTAGAATACAAAAAATGGAAATACATAAATAATAATGTAAAAAATTACGCGTATTTCCGCACACTTTTCCTTGAGACCGCGAAGTTGTTTGATGGAATCGAGAAAGCCTTGATAATGATGTGTGCATACTTTCAGAATACTTTTGTCATAATGTGTTATTCTCTTCGCCAAAGCATACGTAAATTTGTGGACATCCCCAGAGTCGTAAATTGCTCTGTTCAAAATAAATGGTTTCTTTACTACTCACAAAAAA
Organism: Globodera pallida; assembly: GCA_020449905.1. NCBI lineage: Eukaryota > Metazoa > Nematoda > Chromadorea > Rhabditida > Heteroderidae > Globodera > Globodera pallida. Next base: position 944,146 of record JAIXHY010000010.1, on the reverse strand, counting down.
AACTACCTCAGAACCAAACCGATGCTGGAAGAGTCGGAAAGAGTTTCAAGCTCATATAAACAGAATTCTTGTTCAGCGCTGATCTCAGGGTCTGAAATAAAACTAATTAGAGAATATTAATGCGTCAGAAAACATTTCTGCATACCTCCGAAAAAGTGCAAAATTCATTTTACGTGCCAATTTAGAGTCACCACTTTGTTTAAGTCAATACCTAGCTTTATCATATTTAGCATTTACACAAGATTAATATATTTATTAGTGGTCAATAAACTTTATATCTAAATAATAAACAGAATCCCACTTACTTGCCGAAGATCCACTGCTTTTTGAGTCATCAACTGTATTCACACTAGGTTCAGTTGAAACAATTCCGGTCATTACAAAATGTTCTATCTCCTTCAAAGATCAAATAATAGAATTTACTTACATTCATTGTACATACATGTTACAGGAAATTTTGGAACGGAATTCCCGGGAAATTTTGGAAATCCTCTAAATCGCTGAGCGGGAGATTCCGGTTTTTCACTGGAGAAATCCTAAAATTGACCGTTTTGACTGGTCCATGAATTCCCAAGTTAATTTTGAACGGGAAATTCCGGAATCCCGATTTCCAAAATTTCCCGTAATATTTACGAAAGGCTAACGCGATGTAAAATATTTATTTAAAAAATCTATTCAAAAAAGACAGACAGAACGCCAAACGAGAGAAAAAGGAGATTTGCATAATTCTCTCGCACTCTCTATTAATTGTGACCCCTCTCGCTTTTTGAGAGTATGGCGGAAAAGAAAAAAGCGTTGTGTGTGCGCTTCTGACCGTCTTGGCACACCTTAATGGCCCGCGTTTACCATTAATGATAGCCACTTCGTTAACCTTTTAGAAAAAAACATTTTTCTATTTCCAAAAATGTCTCGTCGAGATAGTAATGTTGTCGATGCGAAGGTGTATGTCAGCAATCTACCGGATGACGCAAGTTCAAAAGAGGTTTGCTTCCTGTGACTAAAAACTAGAGACCGGAATTTTGAAAAAACCTGGACCTGGATCTGGATCTGGATTTTGGAAATGACCTGGATCTGGATTTACCTGGATTAAAAATCCAGGTTTTCAGGATATCCAGATCCAGAGTGCTTTATGCCGACCTGGATCTAGATCTGGATCTGGATCCAGACTCTGGATCCAGATCCAGAAAACCTGGATCTGGATTTTTATTAAATTTTTGAAAACCATATTTGTGATATGCAATCTAATAAGGATTTTTGCTTAAAATAACGTCGTTCTAGTATTACCTTGCTGGTTTTTACACATAAAATGAAACAATAGAAATTTATACTGGTTGATTAATATTTGTAATTCAAGTATGGTATAGCCTTGTTCAAAAACAATAACATTTCCGCTGTCTTTGGTTTCAAACGGGATCTGCGATAATCATATATATCGCGAGCAACCTTTTTAAAAATACGGCAATTTTTTGAAAATTTAACAAGATTAATTACCTTCTTACAAAACAAAAAGGGTCACCCCTCAACATTTGACAAACTTATGATTTTTTAAATACTGGTGATTTCATTGGGTCCCACCCAACTCATCCATACCCAACTCATCCATAAGAGCATAACTTGCTTCAACCTTAACCGATTTAGAAAGTCTTAACGCTATTGGATAGATCTCGAAGAGTTGAAGCTAACATTAAGTTAAACCTTTGTGATTGGACAACTTTCAAAAAAGTTATGGCCAGAAAACCTACAAAAATCTCGATTTTTGAAATTTTGTCAAGTTTTAAGGTCATAACTTTTTTGAAAGTTGTCCAATCACAAAGGTTTAACTTAATGTTAGCTTCAACTCTTCGAGATCTATCCAATAGCGTTAAGACTTTCTAAATCGGTTAAGGTTGAAGCAAGTTATGCTCTTATGGATGAGTTGGGTATGGATGAGTTGGGTTTACCCCGATTTCATTCAACGAAAAAAAAATGAAAATTTCAAAAAGTTGTAAATTCCGCCCAAAATATTTTTTAAAATTGATAAAAATTTAAATTTTTAGAAATTGGTTACTCGATTATAGATGCTCACCGAAAAGTCATAAAAAATCATTTACATAGGTCGGGGTTAGAACCCCAACCCAAAACGGGTTCCGGTCCCTTTCACTCACCACTAAACTAACGGCTCGTATCTGAAATTGGGGTCCTAAATCCAATACAAAACGAAAATCCAGGTCCGATTACCTGGATTCTGGATCTGGATCTGGATCCAGGTCTGAGTCACCTGGATCTGGATCTGGATCTGGATTTTGGAAATGACCTGGATCTGGATTTTCTGGATTAAAAATCCAGAAAAAATCCAGATCCAGAAAAATCCAGGTTCGTGGAGAATACCTGGATTTCTGGATCTGGATCCAGAAAAATCCAGGTCTGGATCCAGATCCAGTCCGGTCTCTACTAAAAACCTAATAATATTGACTTTTGCTTTGTTTAGCTTGATGACGTCTTCCATAAGTTTGGCAGAGTTCGAAAAATTAGAGTTGAACGACATCCTCCGGTTTATGCGTATGTCGAATTTGAGGACGTACGCGACGCAGAAAACGCAGTGCGTTCATTGGACGGAACGTAATTTATCGCAAAGATTCTGATTTAAAATACTCAAAAGACTTTAGTCGAATTTGCGGGGTCAAAGCGCGTGTTGAACTGTCAACGGGCCGTTCTCGTCGCGATCGGGATGACCGGGGCAGCGGTGGGGGGAGAGATCGTGAAGAGAAATCGCACAAAAGGGAAAATAAATCACCTAAAAAGAAGAAAAAGGAAAAGAAGAAGAAGAGAAAACACGACAGGTAAACATTCGTGTATATTATTTTTTACAAAAATTATTTAGAAGCGAAAAACGACACAAAGATGGGAAAGCATCAAAAAAGGCAAAGAGAGAAAATGAGGAAATCGGTGTTGAATCGGAATCGGAGGATGAAGAATTGGCAATAGAGCAGAGGAGAAAGAAGAGGGAAGAACTTCTTGAAAAGCTGAGAACAGAGATGTGTCTGATTGATCGTGTGGACGAGCAGCAACAACAGCAAAATGAAAGGTTTGTTCTGAGGCAAGGGTGGGGGCATACAAAAGAAAATAATATGCATTTGATCGTCTTTTATTTTACTTAGAAGGGGTTTGAATATTTTTGGCTGCAGCTCTCAAAGCCTCGTTCTTTGTCATACACATATAAATTTAAGCGCTGTTTCGACTCCTAAACACACATCGAGCAGCTCTTCAAAAGATTCGGATGGCGACGAATTCTGTGATGCAGAGAATGGGCAGGACGGTGAAGAAGAAGAGGAGAAAAGCGGCGAGTCACGGGTTGATCGTCTGTTGAGGGAGGCGATTGACGTTTTAAAGAAGCCAAAAGCAGGCGGAGCAGACACTCCCGGCACAACCGGTTCATCTCCAGCCCATTCAAACATTTCGGACAGCCCAAATGTTGACTTCTTCGGAGATTTGAAGGAAAAGATTTCTCACATGAAAAATCGAGACGAAGTTTTTGAAACGGTTTTTGTTAGTTAATTTATTTTAAACAATTAGGCTGAGCGAATGGCCAAACAAGCCGAAGAATATGCACGGGAAGAGAGGGTGCGTCTACTTTTGGAGGAGAAGCAAAGAGAAAAGATAGAACGTTGTAAAGACGGAAGTGTTGAAATAGTCGACAAAGGTGTTCATAAGGCGGATGCTGACGGATCATTACAATTCGACATGTTCGCTGATGACGCTCCCGTGGAGGTTTGCTTTTGCTTGACTATAAATTCCCTTTTCGTTTTAATCGATTAAAGCTTGCTTAATGGCTGTCAGCACTTAATTCGAGTTCGTGTTTAACATTAAGCTCTTTTAGCTTCTTTCGAAGGCCGCCATAATTCAATCCATGGACACAACCACAGCCGCGCTTAAGGATAATTGGGACGACACAGAAGGCTATTACCGTAAGATGCAATTTGGTTTTTTTTTGCATATATTATTTATGTACAATTTTGTTTAGGTGTACGAATTGGCGAACAACTGGATGGTCGGTATCGCGTATACGGATACACGGGGGCCGGAGTGTTCGGAAACGTTGTACGCGCAACAGACACTCATCGTTCAAACTCAAAAGTTGCTATAAAGATTATCCGCAACAACGATATGATGTAAGACTTAGAAAACAGCAAACTGTTTGACAAAATGTTTGGTTAACCTTTTTAGAATTTCACAGTTTTCAAACTAAAGCGTGTTGTGATGGCAAACATAATTTTTATTTAGGCGCAAGACTGGTGTGCGGGAATTGGAAGTGTTGAAGAAGTTGAATGAGGCAGATCGGTTGGACAAGTATCATATTTTGCAGCTTTACAGGCAATTTTATCATCGTAACCATTTGTGTTTGGTCTTTGAAAATCTCAGGTATTTATTTACATTTTGTCCCATTTCTGGTAATGGAATTGGTCTTTTAAGTATGAATTTGCGAGAAGTTTTGAAGAAGTACGGGAACAACGTCGGTCTACACATGAAGGCAGTGCGAAGTTATGCCCAGCAATTGCTTCTGGCGTTGAAACTGCTGAAAAAGTGCAACATTTTGCACGCCGACATCAAGCCGGACAACATTTTGGTGAGTGCCTTCAGGGACTGCTCCGAAGATACAAAAATTAAAAAATGGTTAATGAAATGCCTAATTAACCTTTTTACAAAAACTAATTTTGTTCAAAGATTTGAAAAATTTACTTCGGAACAGTTCCTGAGCTTCGCGAACTTTGCTGTTTGGTGTTGTTACATATTCTAAAGTTTGTTTTTTTCTCTACTCTGCGCACCATTTCTATAATAAATTGTACTTTTAAGGGTTCTTGGAGAACCTTTCACCCTTTTACAATTCAGTCAATCAGTCAAAGCCGCAATATGTAGCATCAGTCCCTCACTCACATAGTGTTAGCGTACGGACTCATTTGTTGGTTCTTCTACTGTAATTTGCCATATCTCAGGTGAATGAATCAAAAATGCTTTTGAAGCTTTGCGATTTTGGCTCGTCTTGTCACGTCGGCGACGCGGAGCCGGCTCCTTATTTGGTGTCCCGTTTCTACCGCGCCCCTGAAATAAGTTCGTTTATATTTGTGTTTTGAATATATGTGGATTTTTAATGCTTTTTAGTGCTTGGATTGCCATACGACTTTGGGATCGATCTGTGGTCCGTAGCTGTGACTTTGTATGAAGTTTATACGGGCAAAATTATGTTCCCTGGCAAGTCAAATAACCAAATGCTCAAGTTTATGATGGATTTGCGCGGGAAGTTCCCAAACAAGGTGATTCGAAAGGCGACTTTCAAGGACCAACACTTCGACTACAACTGCAATTTTTTGTACCATGAGACGGACAAAGTCACCGGAAAGGTGGGGATGAACAAAAATTGAGACCTTTCTTTGTGAAGTATTTCAAAATTATTGTCCCTTCAGGACAAAGTCTCAGTGCTCACCAACATTAAATTGTTGCGCAGTTTTTCGGCCGAGTTGACCGGTGACCAAGAACTTGACAGAGACGGTTTTGCCAGGGTCGATCACTTCCGTTCGCTGCTCGAGCAAATGACAACTTTGGATCCGTCCAAGCGGATTTACTGCTCTGACGCTCTTAAGCACCCATTCATCGTTGAAAAGTGATGTGAAGTCAAATTAAATCGGACTTAATTCCATTCCCCTTTATATAAATATTAGTTTATATTTGTTTTTAAAAAGTAAATGAACAAAAATCGAAAGGCGTTAAATGGTGGGAGGGGGGGGGGGGTGTAAATTCTGCTGGGACCATTAGCTGAACTAGGACACAACAAATACATCACGTCGGGTAGGAGTTGAATACGATCTCCGTCTTCAATCAAACCGGAACCGCAACGGAATGAATGACTATTACAAATATAACGTTGAGGTCATTGATTATGTTGGGAGGTGTTGTTTTCATCACAAAAAGGTGTCATGGCCGTAAATTCCGCTGGACAATGCCGTTGTTGTGCCGCCCTCGGTGTAACGGCACGATGACGCGTTGCTTTGTCGTCTGTGGTGGCCGTTGTTGCCCAGCAGAGCCGTGTGCACGGTGGGAGACGACGAATGATGTTCAATGGAGGAACCGATCACGCGACTCGCCTCGTCACAGCACCCGGTGGTGGTGTTGTTGATGTTGTTGTTGTTGTTGATCAGATTGCTTGCGTAACTGCCAATGAGGAGAAATTTGATATTCGTCCTTTTTAGTCTGTTCACCTCGACCCGGTCCTCTTCCGGTTCAGCATACTTCCACTCGCCTCTTTGCGTACGTTTTTGTGCTTTTCAAACAGAATCACGTAAATTTTGGGCGAGAAAATGCACACCAATGCCTTGAATGGATGGATTTATTGGTGAGTTTATTGGGGGATATTGGCCAATGTCCCCCCTCCCCTCGAGGGAACTTGGCCGATATTTGCCCCTCCCCTTTCCGTTACCACGTTGGCACTCATCGAAGTGGACATGCACAGTGCCGTAGTGCGTAATTGGAAGTCACTGCCAGTGCCGAAGAAGAACAGGATTAAGCATCCCCACAGCACACACGTCGTGTACCTTTCCAACCATCAATTCTTATGTCGGCAAAACACCCAATTTAGGGATTATTCTTGCAAAACACCCAATTTAGGGATTATTCTTGCAAAACACCCAATTTAGGGATTATTCTTGCAAAACACCCAATTTAGGGATTATTCTTGCAAAACACCCAATTTAGGGATTATTCTTGCAAAACACCCAATTTAGGGATTATTCTTGCAAAACACCCAATTTAGGGATTATTCTTGCAAAACACCCAATTTAGGGATTATTCTTGCAAAACACCCAATTTAGGGATTATTTTTGGACATCGTTTACATTGAAAATCCGATGTAGCGTGTCTCATTGAAGTTTTCTGGCACTTTGCGAGTTTTCACGGCGTAAACCGTGCACATAATCAACAGAAGGCATTCATAAGCAAGAGAATAGAGGAAATGGTGGTCGGGAACGTTGCAAGTCAACACAACGTCGGCCCGTGTCGGGTAAATGTGGCGGGTGCCTGAAGTGAGCGATTAAGGGAGCCGCTTCTTTCTGTTACCCGGCGGTTGAACAATTAGCCAAACAATGGAGAATATCATTTTAGAGCCAATGAACGCCGAGGTGAGCAACAATTGTGAGATGGGCGAGATCATCGGAGGGGCACGGCGAGTTCGAGTAGCCTTAAGATTGGGTGAGGGGGGGGGGGGAGATTGCCGTTGCTGTGAATGGAATGGAACCTGGGAGAAGATCCGATGGATCCGGTTGGTCTTGACAAGGAGGGCTGAGTACAGACAGGAAAATGCCAGGCCTATACCTTCACATTGGGGCGCATGTATTAGAGGCATTCCAACCTGTCCCCCCACCGGTCATCAAAACCCAACTCCAACCTGTCCTTCTAATGGTGCAAACCATCCAGCTCGGCTTGGACAAAAGGACAAAGGTCATCGAGTAGCAAAGCAAGCAGGAGAACAGCAGAACATAACTCAACTCCCTGCCCGATGCCTTCACTACCGGAGTTTGGGCATGGCTGAACCATTCAAATCATTCAGCCCAAATTGTCAAGATTGATCGTTCTCATCAAATCATTAAACCAAAGCGGGATTCCTTCCTTACACTGAGTAGATGAGCGTGACCGCCACGGTGGCCACAATTCCGACGGTCGCCAATACAATAGGCACAACGCTGTACCAACTGTTCCACCGCATGTACTTCAAATGCTTCTCGGCTAAACTGAAGCAGCCCTTTCTGTCCGGCGTCGGCCAATTGCCGCGGCCACAATCCATGCAGCTGACTTCGTTCGGCAGGTATTCGAAGTCCTCGCACTTCCCGCAAACCCAACAGCACAATTCATCCTTAACGGACAAGCAAACTCCTTCTCTCATATCGGCACAATATCCGATCAAATTGTCCCATTGATTCAACCTCTTTGATCAGCTGCTTTCGGAAACCAAGAGTGCAGGGCAACGAACACACTGACAGCGGAGGCGGCGGCTTCCATCCGCGCCCGTTTCTGTCGTCCGTCCCCATTTTTTCGTCCGTTGCTCCATTTCCAAGGCCAACTTCCCCTTCGTCCGTTGTCATGGGCTCCCCATCCGGCACATTCCAAAACATTCGCTGTTCGTCAATATCCAATCGCTCTTCTGACCATCTTCCCAGCTCAACGTAGTCGGACCTGTCCAAACTGATGGCCTCTTTCCCCCGTCGGAATGGCTGATAGTTCAAAATGGTGTAATGGGCGGGTCCGTCCCCCTGAGGGCTGAAGTGGACGCGCTTTTTGACCAAATCTGAAAGATTAAGCCCATCATTAAGACTTTTGTGGGCACTTTGTCCGCTTACCTTCAAATTTAACTTCAAGCAAATGCTTATAAAATTGTGCGCCATCGATGTGTCTCATCGCCGGGCACACTTGCGGAAGCCGAGCATAACGTTGGATCCAGCTGTGCTCGATACTGTCTTCGGGACACACTTTGCCTTTCATCGATTGGAGGGCGTGTGCGATCGCATCTGTCGGCGGGAAAGAGATCAAAGAACGAACGTCGACTATTCTAATTGACAAGGCCAGGCACATTGGGCAAAGTGCCATTCTGTCGGAGTTTGACACAAAAAGACATGCACTCACAGACAGCTTCGATTACAAATTGGATTTTGTCGTCAGGGCTGAAGTTCTCGCGTGATTGCCGCTGAGCTTCACACCTGCGGTGATTGAACTATTATATATTATGAGAAGCCTTTCAGTGATTTGATCTGGATAAGTTTTGATGGCTTGCACCGATTCTGAGTGGACCCCATCGGAAGGTTGAATTCGCAGTTGAATTTGTGCCTCCACAGCTCTTTCAGCCATTTGTTCCTTTCAAATCGTTCAGTGCCCGGATGGAGCGAGAGGTAATACTCCTCGAAGGAAGGGACCCTGCGGGGAAGGCGGGGAGGGGGGAGAGCATCACTTTCATTGATTCAATCCAAGCGGAACCTTTGGGACTCCAGCATTAGCACAATAGCCCCCTCAGCTGCCAGTTTCCGACTTCCCAATGTGTACTTAAACCAATGTGTTCTTATTGGTGCCATAAACACCCATTTCTCTGATCATCTGTTGATCAGAGTCGATTTCCCCCAGGGACCTGTTCGTTGTTCCGGTCCCATCCCTCGCTGGCCAGCCAAATAATCCTCTTTTTGGTCGACGATCGTCTCGCCGTTTCCATGGCTTCCGCTTGCCCTCCGTCGACTCCCTCCGACTCGGCCAGCCTCATACGAACTGCCACCTGCCAATGTTTTTATAAAAATGCCTTTTATAAAATTTGCCTGTTGCAGCAACGGGGCAATGTATTCGGTGCCGACGAAAAGAGCGACCACCCGAGCGCCCTCCTTTTTGTCCGGTTGCAGCCTCAATTAATCATGGGGTAATTACGAAAACTGAACGGTCGGTTAGATGTACTTCTTCATCAAATTGGCGATTGAATCCCGCAACGACTCCGGCTTCATCGACACTCTCTCCTCAATGGCTATGCAAATGTTTGCCCTGCGGGCCTCTTTTTTAAACGCGTCCGCCCCCAATTCGCCGTATTCGTCGGCCGAATAAACCTTTTTTTGTGGGACGGTCGAATAGTTACAAAGAAATTCGAAGAATTTAAATTAAATTAGAGACGCTCAAGACGTGAAAAATTGGAAGAAACACCAAAAAAAACCCCCAAGGTTTCTATTCTCGACTCGAACATCCAGAACAAAAGCACTGACAAGTGAAACATAAGTCCAGTTAAAGTGCACTGCGATGTCGATCATTGCCCGTGCTTGGTAATTGTCGCTCGGCACTGTTCTAATGGACCATGAGGGGATTGATTCTTTGTCTGATCATTCTCCAAACGAAAATACCTCGCAAAGTACTCAAATCGATTCTTGTCGCTCAGATCCGCGTTTGTGCTCGCTTCAATGGTTTAAATCACTTTGGAAAAACGGCAGCAGTTTCAAAATTAGTGGACGAGACTGATCTCTCGAGACAGAACTCAAATTCTAAGCCTAAGCCTAAGTCTGACAATTCTTAAAATAAGAGATCGGCCGCCCTTTTTTGTAGATGAGGCACAGTCTCGAATGTTCTGTCTCCAACCGACCAATCTCTTTGGTGTTCGCACTTACCTGGACTGACTTGGACAATTCTGAACAATCGGAGCAGATTTGCTATCTAAACCGACCGACAGATAAAAACAAACTCAAAGTACAGTATTCTCTGCTGGTGGCAAAACGACCTGTACAGTAACGGACGAATAGCTCGCGCCCACCACCGCCACCACATTCTTTTTAGGGCTGGGATGTCGCAGGGTCGGCTGTCTGCCGTCAGTGCAGCTGTAGTCGGTGAGCTCGGAAGAGCCGATCATGTCGCGGACAAAGTCCAGAGATTGGTTGAGGGCGTATGCCGGGTTGGAGCAGGAGTCCAGGATCAGAGCTCCCTGCACAATAAAGAGTAACGAACAATTGGATCTGAAGTTGGGGGTTCGACCAGTTTATAGCCTCGCAGGAACTCCGTCTGAGCATTGATCATGTCCAAGGCGTAAAGAAACGCCTCCACCCGATGGACACCTCTAAAAGGCGCGCTTCATTATTGGCATTTTCGCGCATTCGAGTGTCCATTTCCAAAGCCCGCCGACCTTGTCTCGAAAATCTCCCCGCAGGGCGACGTTCCGCCGCCCTTCGCGTGCACGGGGAACACTCCGCCGATGATTAGGTCGCCGGGGATCCTCAGCTGGCGCATATTTTCCGCCGGTTGTCCCCCGTATACGCCTCCGGCGTCGTCCACTGCCTTTGCCAACATATGGACATGGGTCAGTGTTCGGAGAGTCATCGTGATCAGAGAAAACATTTTGATCAGTTATTGTTCTGCTGTTCTGTTTTGGTTAGATTATAAAAAAGCAGTTGAAAAGATAAGAGGAAGGAAGTCTTTACGTTTATATTTTTGAGACAGACGCAGCAAAAAAACATAAATTTTCTTTCTTCCCAGTGGCCGGGCAATTTAAAGAGGGGGGGGGGGGGGGGGGGGGAGGCTTAAGCGATTCATTAGGGCCCAGATTTCAAGCTTTGCTTTTGGCCGTTCCCTTTCGACAGAAAGTCGTTAAGTTTAGTTCAGTTCAGTTTAGCTTGGAGGGGGGGGGGGGGAGGGTAATGAGAATTAAATGAAGAATGAATTATTCGGCCGAGAGTCGAGATAAAGTCGTCGGGTGGCGGCGTGGGATTGTCCCATTATGGGCACATAATGTGCGCCTTGAAGGGGGCTATTAAAGAGCATTTGTTGGTGCATTTTGAGGCTGACATTGAGAAGAAGCGATTATTGTGATGGAATAAAAAGAGAAAATAGAGGGAATTGTGCGATTAGATCTTCACATTTGGACTTTTAGAGAAGAAAATGCAAAAAAAAATGTTAAAAAATGTTTCGATTTGTTTAAAAAAAAGGGCTCAAGCGCCCGTTGTTCGGGTTTTCATCCTTTTTCGTGTAAATATCTTCTTCTCTCCACCTTTTCCTTCTTCCCCCGCGGGTTTACTTACCTTTGTTTTTGCGAAAACGGAGCAATGCCCCGGGGGAACAAGCATCAAATGGCAGAAAAGCGAATTCCTCAACAAAAACTTGCGCTAATGATTTTTAACAGATACATTAAAAGTTTTGGATTTTGTCCGGCGCCCTTTTTGACGAATAAAAACGTTTTGTTAATCCGTCGAAAACACGCCGTTGCATCCCCCCCCCCACCAACCCCCCAAAAGCGCACCCAATTTCCTTAAAGAGGGGGGGGGGGGGGGGGGGGGGATTTGAAAGGAGGGGCTTCCCCCCCCCCCCACCCCCTAAGCCAACCCATTCCCTTCACACTTCGTTCGGTTTCACCCTCTCCTTTGGGGCTCCTCAACTTACATCACGCAAAACTCACTCTTTTGCTTGTTACTAAGTCCGTCTTTACTTCATCCCCCCCCCCCCATTCATTCCACCGAACAAAAGCCGAAGGCGGGGAGGAGGGGGGGGGGGGAAGTGAATGGGAAGGAACAACCTTTTTGTCGAGAGGAACAACACAACCCTTACCCCTCCCCCCCCCCCCCCCCCTTTGGCCTCAGTCACTTTTTTCGCACGCAAAATGGCCAATAATGTGATTTGCTGGAATCAATGCGAAAGAAAAGCTGGTGGGTGGGGAGGAGAATATAAAATTATGATGGCGGGAGAAAGGGAATTGAATATGCGGGGAGGGGGTTGAGTTGAAAAGGGGGCGCTGGGGGGGGGGGGGAGGCGGTTGGGGCGACTTTTTTTTTGGGGGGGGGTCATTTTGAGGGGGGGGGGGAAGAGACTTTGGTTGAATGGACATAAACATAATATCAGAATATCAGCAAAGTGATTAGGAATAGGAATAAGCCGACAATATTAGCAGAAGCAAACCCTCAAAAGCAGCTGCTGCAGTTGGTTAGCTAATCCTTTTTCCTCATTGAAAATTGAAAGTTAATTAGTTCGTTTTGAATATTGAAGTAAAATATGTGAAGCCATTGTGTCGAGAATTAAATTTGAACTTAGTTTGTGATCGACGAGGATGAATGATTGACGAATTCAATGGACGATTTCCCCTTTCTCGAATTGGTTGAAGCTGTGTCTTCCCTCCGGCATTTTTGGTCCCTTAGCCTCCGGCATTTTGGTCCCTTAGCCTCCGGCATTTTGGTCCCTTAGCCTCCGGCATTTTGGTCCCTTAGCCTCCGGCATTTTGGTCCCTTAGCCTCCGGCATTTTGGTCCCTTAGCCTCCGGCATTTTGGTCCCTTAGCCTCCGGCATTTTGGTCCCTTAGCCTCCGGCATTTTGGTTCCTTAGCCTCCGGCATTTTGGTTCCTTAGCCTCCGGCATGGTCCCTTAGCCTCCGGCATTTTGGTCCCTTAGTCTCTGGCATTTTGGTCACTTAGCCTCCGGCATTTTGGTCCCTTAGCCTCTGGCATTTTGGTCCATTAGCCTCCGGCATTTTGGTCCCTTAGCCTCCGGCATTTTGGTCCCTTAGCCTCCGGCATTTTGGCTTCCTCCCCCCCGCCGCCCATGAATTTCCTTCCCCCACTTTTTTCGCTACAATTTGAATAATTTGCAAACAATTTCCATCCAATACACCCGCTGGCAGTGAGGGATGAAAACAGAATGAAGGAAGGACAAGCAATTTGCAACAGTAATTGATTGATTGTTTTTTGATCGATTCAATTTGTCTCAACAATATTTTAGATATGTCCATTCAATTCAATTAAAAAGTCAAAAATAAATTGCTTTCCTCCCCCCTCAGGCAGATTACACCATTTAAATGATTTAACCATTTCTCGAGCTTTGAAGAGTAATCGCTTTCTCTGTCCGTCTCTCCTCCGATCCCTCCCTCATCGATAAGTCGTCTCTTCACCTCGGCAGCGACCCGCGGTAACTCATCCCTCCGTAATTCCTCCATCTTTGGAGTTGAGTTTGAGGCGAACAACGCCCGAGGGGCGATTCTCTTACAATTTTGTCCCATTCCCCCCCCCCCCCCCCGTTTCCCTTTCCTTTCCCCCCAACCGTTTGGTCATTGCTTTTTATGACGACCGATGGCCAAAGTGTACATTGTAAAGCATAAAGCCTATTTATTCCACCTTTATTCACCACCCATCCAGCAGCCGTCCATTTTTGTCCTTTCACATAATTCCCCCGTTTTTCATTGCTTTTTCAAATTCAATAAATGCTTTGACTCATCCATCCCTTTGCCGGCAATACGAAGAGTAAGCCAAACAAATCAAATCAAATTGTCCCGCGTCCAGCCGCAGGCATTTCCACAGCAATTCCCAATTAAACATTGCCCACCAATTCTCTCTTTCCTTTCTTTAACGCGTCCCCCAAATGACCCCCCCCCCCCCCCCACAAATTGATCGATTTTCGGGAAAGGAATGACCGGAGGGGAGGGGGGGGGGGGGGGGGAGGGGGGAAAGAAATGGCTGGGCTTTGAAGGGCCATTTGACCCGTCCAAATTTAGCGATGGGCCGGCGGGTTAACCACACCCCAACAGCAGCAGCAGATGGATGGGAGGCGGGGGGGCGGGGGGTGGGGGGGAAAGCGGTGGGGGGGGGTGTCCATTCGGAGGGGGGGGGCAAATGGAGACGATGGACGGGGGGGGGGAGAGAGAACAGGCAGCAGATGTGCAGGGAATGTTCTTTCGCTTCATTTCATTAATTCGTTCGTTCTTCCGTCCAAACATTTTCAACCCTCCCCTTGCGTTGCAATTCTTAAAGGGAGTTGATCCCGACCCCGGCTTGTCCCCCCCCCCCCCGAAGTCCCGTCCAGCCGTTGAAGCCGTTACATCTCCAATCAGAGTCGGGGCCGCCGGCTTTGGGCTGAACTCTAATTCCATCCGTTCCGCCATCTTTTTACATCCTTTTCCAAACTTGGCACTTCATCAATAATCTCATCCAACGCCCTCCCCCCCCCCCCCCAAATGTTATCAGTCAGCCGCCCTCTGGCTGTCATTCTTCATCACATCATCTTCACACTTCTTCCCGTCTCTTCCGTCACTTTATCCCCCCAGGGGATTATTCCCTTTTTTTTCTCTTTTAAAAATTGGCCCTTTTTTCATCCGCCAAATTTCAATTTATTTTCAAAATGCTTTCACTTCTGTTCATTCATGCTTCTCGAACAAAGCGCAAAAGAATCAAAAGGTTTGTAAATGATTAAATCGTATCGTTTTGTTTGTTGTTTAATGGGACGATTTCCTTCACAAAATGCCAAAAGAAGAATATGCCAAGACGGAGGGAGGGATTTTAGTGTGCGTTCCGTCGGTCATTCATTCCTCCCCCCCCCCCCCCCCCCCCGACCATGTCGAATTTAGGTACCCATTTTTTAATCATTTTTATTACGCTTGCCGTTCCATTTCCGCTTTTTCTTCTTCAAATTCGATTCACTTTTCTCTTCTTCTTTTTCAGGAAAGTTCTTCCACAATCTCTTCCATCTCCCTCTTCGTCTTCTTCTCTTCCTTTTTCGTCTTCTTCTCTTCCCTTTTCGTCTTCTTCTCTTCCCTTTTCGTCTTCTTCTCGTCCCTTTTGTCCCTTTTCGTCTTCTTCTCGTCCTCTTCACCTTTTGCCCTCCTTCTCTTCCACCTTTTCTCCAATTGCCATGCAACGGCGTTCGGCCCCCGCTTCGCTTCCTCCGCCCGCCGATGTCCAACGACGACAGCACTCTCAGCAGCAGACAATTACAGTTGTGGAGAACAGCCGCCATCGACAAAATGACGACCATTCCTTGACAGAAACATCGGCACAAATGTCTAAATCAAAGTCGAGCCGATGGAGCGACATTTTCGGCGGATGGACCGGCAATGGCAGGGAGGGACGTAAAGGCAGCGATGGGAACAGCGCGGAGGAGGTGAACATTGGGGGGGGGAGGGACTGAACGGGTTGGGGGAGGGACATGAACGGGTTGGGGGAGGGACATGAACGGGTTGGGGGAGGGACATGAACGGGTTGGGGGATGGGACATGGACGGGTTGGGGGAGGGACATGAACGGGTTGGGGGAGGGACATGAACGGGTTGGGGGATGGGACATGGACGGGTTGGGGGAGGGACATGAACGGGTTGGGGGAGGGACATGAACGGGTTGGGGGAGGGACATGTACGGGTTGGGGGGGGGGGAATGAACGGGTTGGGGGAGGGACATGGACGGGTTGGGGGGGGGGGAATGAACGGGTTGGGGGAGGGACATGAACGGGTTGGGGGAGGGACATGAACGGGTTGGGGGAGGGACATGAACGGGTTGGGGGAGGGACATGAACGGGTTGGGGGATGGGACATGGACGGGTTGGGGGAGGGACATGAACGGGTTGGGGGAGGGACATGAACGGGTTGGGGGAGGGACATGAACGGGTTGGGGGATGGGACATGGACGGGTTGGGGGAGGGACATGAACGGGTTGGGGGAGGGACATGAACGGGTTGGGGGAGGGACATGAACGGGTTGGGGGATGGGACATGGACGGGTTGGGGGAGGGACATGAACGGGTTGGGGGAGGGACATGAACGGGTTGGGGGAGGGACATGAACGGATTGGGGGAGGGACATGGACGGGTTGGGGGGGGGAATGAACGGGTTGGGGGATGGGACATGGACGGGTTGGGGGAGGGACATGAACGGGTTGGGGGATGGGACATGGACGGGTTGGGGGGGGGGGAATGAACGGGTTGGGGGATGGGACATGAACGGGTTGGGGGAGGGACATGAACGGGTTGGGGGATGGGACATGGACGGGTTGGGGGAGGGACATGAACGGGTTGGGGGAGGGACATGAACGGGTTGGGGGAGGGACATGGACGGGTTGGGGGAGGGACATGAACGGGTTGGGGGAGGGACATGAACGGGTTGGGGGAGGGACATGAACGGGTTGGGGGATGGGACATGGACGGGTTGGGGGAGGGACATGAACGGGTTGGGGGAGGGACATGAACGGGTTGGGGGAGGGACATGAACGGATTGGGGGAGGGACATGGACGGGTTGGGGGGGGGAATGAACGGGTTGGGGGAGGGACATGGACGGGTTGGGGGGGGGGAATGAACGGGTTGGGGGAGGGACATGGACGGGTTGGGGGGGGAATGAACGGGTTGGGGGAGGGACATGGACGGGTTGGGGGGGGGAATGAACGGGTTGGGGGGGGGGGGAATGAACGGGTTGGGCGAGGGACATGAACGGGTTGGGGGAGGGACATGGACGGGTTGGGGGAGGGACATGAACGGGTTGGGGGAGGGACATGAACGGGTTGGGGGGGGGGAATGAACGGGTTGGGGGAGGGACATGAACGGGTTGGGGGAGGGACATGAACGGGTTGGGGGAGGGACATGAACGGGTTGGGGGAGGGGCATGTACGGGTAGGGGGAGGGACATGAACGGGTTGGGGGAGGGACATGAACGGGTTGGGGGAGGGACATGTACGGGTTGGGGGAGGGACATGAACGGGTTGGGGGAGGGACATGTACGGGTTGGGCATGTTGACCTTGGATGGACTAAAATCATTTATTAAGCTAATCGCTGCCGTCCAAACTCTCCATTCCTCCAGCAAAATGGCCGCCAAATCGGCAGAGGCGCAGCTGAAAGGGGCGGCAATTTTGACTAAATGGGCGGGCAAAAGCAACAACGAAGCCATGGCCGATGTTGTCGCAAGGGTCGGCGAACTGATGGAAATGCACGCGGAAAGACAGCGAACTTTTGCCAAGGATTATGGCCATTACCTTCGAGTGAGTTGGGGGGAGTTGGGGGGGGGGGGAGGCGGGGGGTGGGGGGGGGATCGAATAAAGGTACAAGGAATGGGGAGGGGAGGGGGGGGGGGGGAGGGGGGGGGATAAGAATGGGGGGGGGCGGTCAAATCATTCTGTCCGTATTTATATATTCATTCAGCAACTTCACAAAGTGGCGGAAACGGAGCGAAAAATGCGTGCGCAGTGCCGGAGGGTGGAGAAGCTGGCGGACGAGGAGAGACGTCTTGGCAAAATGCTGGTCAAGAAGGGCGGGGGGGACGAACTGAGTGCGCAGTTGGAGAGAGTGAAGCGCGAGAGGGAATGGGCTGAGCGCGAGGTGGAGGAGGAGCGGCACGAAGCCGAATTCGCACGGATGGCACATTTGGCGGCGGGGCTGGAGGGGCTGGCGGACGTTCAGGTGGCACCATAAAATTGGCATTTTTTAAAAGTTTGAGTTGCCTACGTTTTGAGTTAAACTTGGCGCGTGCCGGACAGCTGATATTTGCGTGTCAGCGCGAATTGGCTGCGTTTGTGTGTAAAGAGAGGCCGACGGAAAGAGAGGGGCCGACACGACAACGGCACCGCTACGGGGGAGTGCCGCAAACGCGACAAAAGATGGCCGAGTTGAGAAGGTCCCTGGAGGCGGGAGAGGCAAGTGATTGGGAGGATGGGATGAGCATGGCTCAACAAATTGATCAGCTACGGGCATGAACATTGGTGGCGTGCACAAGGGCCTTAAAACCTTTGGAAAAATGGATCACGCAAATCATCTTAGGCTTAAAGTTTGTCTTTGGAAACACATCCAAGTCTAACTTTTGCACAACGAACAAACGCTATTAGCCTTGAAAGTCTTTGTTGGTTTGAGCCGTTTGAACTCTTTGCCTTCGAGTCAATTAGCGGCAACTTCAGATGGAAATGGCTTACAATGCGCCCTCGTCGGTCGAACGGCGCCAGAGACAGCGACGAAGTGAGCCGTGTTCACTGGCCAACGATCGTCACGGCGATCGCTTCCGGCCAAATCAGCAGAGACAGCCGATCAGCCACCCGCTGGGCACGCCGCCTCCGCCATACACTCCGTCTGCTCCGCCACTGGAACTGTTGGACAGTGTGACGGTAAGCTTGCTTCTCTGGGCTTCCGGCGTCCCCATTTATATAATTTAAATTATATAATTTAAAATTGAATTTAGCGCCCTTCCAACACAAATCGCCATTCCGTCGGCCCGTCCTTTTTTAGTGACGGCATTAACAACGGACCGCCGGTGGCTCGCATTTATCCGCAGCTGCCTCCAAATCCATTTGCCGAAGAACTGAAACAGAGAAGGCGCTGTCGGGGACCAATTTCGGTGGAGTAATTAGCGATCTTTTGAAGAAACCAACCGACCGCTCTGATTTGTTTGTGTTTTCATTAATTCTCTTTAATTTAGCTTATTTTCTTTTTCTTTCTTTCTGTCTGTCTGTTTCTGAGTGCGTAATTTGAAACATTCATCTGTCCCCCCAGGCGTAATAAATACCCCGGGGGTAATAAATAAATAATTTTTCTTATTTTTTCTGCTGCATTTATGTTGCTTTATCGTGTTTATTGTGTATTCTTTTTAAATAAATCGGTCATTCGTTTCTCATTCATTCGATGACGGCACTCGTCGCCATTTCGCTCACCCCGCAAACGTTCTTTCCCCGATACAGCCGGTAATAGCCTTGTTCGCCTGATAAGAACACAAAAAGGGCATAATATAAAAGGGCGGCAGCCAATTCATTCACTCACCCCAATTCTTGCCCCAACTGTTCTTGACTGAAAAGGAGTGATTAATTTGTAACAGTGCTAAAAGCATAATTAAGCCCTCATTCTCGGGTCTTCCGACAGATTCTCCCTTCTCCAAAAATTCCGTCCGGTCTCTCTTCAACACAACACGGAGAATGTCCCCAAAACGTACTGATCCAGAAGGCCCCCTCCCCCAAAACGTACTGATCCAGAAGGCCCCCCCCCAAAACGTACTGATCCAGAAGGCCCCTCCCCCAAAACGTACTGATCCAGAAGCCCCCCCCCCCCCCCAACGTACTGATCCAGAAGGCCCCTCCCCCAAAACGTACTGATCCAGAAGGCCCCTCCCCCAAAACGTACTGATCCAGAAAGGTTTTCCCGCCTCCTCGCCAAATCCGACAATCAAAACGCCATGGTTGAGCATTGACGGCGAGCACAGCCATTTCGGAGGGTGTGAAACGCCACGGCGGTAAAATTGCATCGGAAATGCGTTCAGACCTTTGGCGGATTGGAAGGCATTTCTATTTAATTCCGCCGCTGGCCTCGGGGACTAACCGACGGAGATGGGCCCGTTGTTCACCAGCCATTGGGACATTTTCTCTTCGTCCTTTGGCAACTGAAGCGAGTCGTTGATGTACACAGAAATGCTTTCCTGTTTCAAATGGCACTTTTCTTTGTGCCCGTCGTAGGGATAATCCTTCTCGCGCTCCAAACCGCCGATGCGTTCGATTTCCCTGTTGATTATGAGGAAGTCGGTCAATTTAAATATGAATAAATGGTTTATAACTTACTTGTACGCCTGCAACGGAAGGCCTCCTCGGCACGCCATGTCCACTTGATCACAATCCTTCAATTATTTAAATAATTTTAATTTTTTTGTATTTAAAGAGCCTCCTCACCAGCAGTTCCTGCTCCGATAGATCAACTAATTCGCCTTTTTTCACCTTCCATTGGCCTTCAATGTTCCCGGTGACGCTGAACGCCCAGCAACTGCCACACTGTCCCTGGTTCTTCACCTCCGTCACTGCGCCTTTCTGTCTCCAGTCGAAGTTGTCGGGAAGTTCTCGTCCGGATGTTTGATCAGCACCGTCGACCATTTTGTCATGAGAGCTCAGCGGCCATTTGTAGGGAAGGTAAATCTGAGAGGTGAACAATTGGGAAGAATCATAACAACAACCACTTTTAAAATAGTATTTAAATAAGCGATTAATGGACTTGTTGGAACTCGGCCACGCTCAAATCCGAGTATTTGGTCTCTCCGTACTCGGCGGTTCCGCGCTCCGTCGACTGAAGCTTTTTTGCAATTGCCAAATTCCTTTTGAAGATGCGAAAACGCTTTGAAATTTCCCTCTTCGAGCTGTACTTTTGTCCGTATCTGCCGGTATTGGACTAGTTGTAAACAAAAATGCGCTGAGAAACAAAACCTTCGCACAAAATCTCCGAATCGGTCCCAATTCTGTCGGTCATTGGCTTTGATCGTGAGATTGAACTGCTCCAACATCTTCCACAGACCGTCCGCCCCTTTGTCTTCTTCGGCTTCGTGCCCTTTTTCTTCCGTTCTTTGGGAGACTTTCCGACACTTTCTTTGGACAAATTCGTTTTCACCGGCTTTCATGATCACTTCCACCACACATTTCTTAAATTTCTTTTATTTTTATTGTCAAAATGTATCGATTTTTGTACTTTTTTTGGGCCATTCTCATCAACGGCACAAAGTCCGAGCAGTATTCGGGCAGCATCCTCCTCAACGTTGCAATACGTGAATTCTATTCTAATTTTGGAGGTTAATTACCTTCTTCAGACACCCCGTTTGGGTAATGACGACCTCCAGAGTCTTCTTCCATGCTTCATTTCCGACGTCCACCGCATTCGACTCAGCAATTACTTCTTCCAACTTCCAAAAGTTTTTGTCCTCACTTTGGGCATTCAGCGCGGAAACGGCACGAATGGCCAGAAAAGAAGGGGAAGAACGGGAGGAAGAAAGGTTGAAGAGGATGAAGCACAAATGGATTAAAAGAACAAGAAGCATTGAGAATGAATTAATGCGGGAGTGGGGGGGGGGGTTTAAATGAAAGAGGAGCCCCCAGGGGGAAGGGCAGTCAAATGATGATTATTTAGGGATCGATAAAGCATTGCGCCTGAGGGGAAAGAGAGAGGAATGCTCTGTTGGGGGATAATCCCCCTAGGGCACAACTGTCCATCGAACGGCCAATCTTTTTGATGACAGCTGTCTTTTGCAAAATAAATATGACACTGTTTTCAGCAGCCAATATATTTTGAATGACCGACCTTTTTTTGTGGAGATTTTAGAATTGGAGACGGACGACTCGGCAACGACCGCCATTCTTATTCAAATTGGACAGTTTTGGAAACCAAACCAGGGGGGCGCCCAAAGGCTGATTTGGTCCCACTTAGAATTTATACAAAAAGGGCCACATATTCTTTTTATCTTTAGAATGAAAGTGTCCTTCACCAATTTGGAGGTTCGGAACTTTCGCTTTTCAATGTCATTTCGTTGATCGCTTTCGTTTCCCATTGTCTTCAAGTTGGAGGTGTACCAGGAGGTGAAGACCCTTTACTTTACCTGACTTTGTCGGCCAATTAGGTGGTCTAACTGCCATGCTGTTGGGTTTTCCGTTGGTTTGTTGGCCCAAATATGCTTCTATTTGATATGAAATGCCATCATTGGGTAAGTGCCAATCTGGCGGTCACCGAAGAAGCGACCAACAGCAGGCGATAGTGGAAGGAAGAACAGGAGATGGAATCGATGGATGTAATGTGATTATTGTTTGGACCACAATTGTTCAGTTCAGGATAAATGATAGCCAGACAATCAATCAATGCTTCATCAAAATAGCGGGCGGCTCCTTTTGCGTCCATTTTTGTTTGGACATCCCTCCCCCCCCTTTTCTGTGGACACCCCCCCCCCTTTCCCTCTCCCCCCCCCCTTTCTGTGGACACCCCCACCCCCCCCCCCCTTCTGTGGACACCCCTCCCCCCTTTCCCCCCCCCCCCCCCCCTTTCTGTGGACATCCCCATCCCCCTCCCCTTTCCCCCCCCCCCTTCCCCCTCTTTCTGTGGACACCCCCACCTCCCCCCCTTTCCCCCCCTCTTTCTGTTTGTTTTGGTGTTGAACAAAGGCCATTGCGCATTTGCTGTGCCGCTGTTTTCGTTGCCTTTGCGTCCCATTCATTCGGTCGGCCAAAAGCAT
Source organism: Globodera pallida (assembly GCA_020449905.1). Taxonomy (NCBI): domain Eukaryota; kingdom Metazoa; phylum Nematoda; class Chromadorea; order Rhabditida; family Heteroderidae; genus Globodera; species Globodera pallida. The sequence continues at coordinate 921,933 of JAIXHY010000010.1, read as the reverse complement.
TTGTCACAAATTAACCGATGAGAATTCCATTCGCCCTTTTTCTCCATTTTTGCGCCATTTGTGGCGGCGGAGTCTTTGCACAAAAAATCCGCGAGTTCGTTGCCCCACCGCCAATTAGAAATGTAACGGTAAAAGCAACAACTAAAAACGATGGAAGAAGCGGCGGCGCTTTTGACGACCCCCGGAAAGTGCCCGAAGGCAAAAAGACGGAAAATAACGGCAAAATGCCCGAAACAAATACAGTAACCAGCAGCATCAGCAGCACAACAATGCCGCCAATCAAAAAGACAGTGATCAGGAACGATACAGTAGTGCCCTCTACAACTTCCAAAACTACAGTAGTAACACCTGTTACAATTACGCCGACAAAGGGGAAAGGGACGCATGAAGCCGAAGGAGCAGGGGAATTGGTGATACCTTTAAATCTGAACACGGAGAGAACAGAAGCAAATGAAGGAAGAAATGTTGCAGGGGGAGGAGAAAATGTGCATAAAACAACGAGCAGTGGAAGGACCAAGTTGGAGACGACGACAGAAAAAGGAAGAAAAGAGGAGGGGAAGAAGGAAAGGAAGGTGGAAGAGAAGAAAGAAGAGAAGGAAGCAAAAGGTGGAGGAAAAAGGGAAGAAAGGAAGGAAGAGAAGAAAGAAGAAAAGGGAGAAAGGAAGGTGGAAGAGAAGGAAGTAAAGGGTGGAGGAAAGAGGGAAGAAAGGAAGGAAGAGAAGAAAGAGAAGACAGAGGAAGACAAGATAGGAAAGAAGGAAGAGAAGAAAGAAGAAAGGAAGGTGGAGGAAAAGAAAGAAGAGAAGGAAGCAAAGCGTGGAGGAAAGGGGGAAGAAAGGAAGGAAGAGAATAAAGAAGAAAGGAAGGTGGAAGAGAAAAAAGAAGAAAAAGGAGAAAGGAAGGAGAAGAACGAAGAAAAGGGTGGAAAAAAGGCGGAGAAGAAAGAAAAGGAAGAAGAAAGGATGGATGAGAAAAGAAAAGAGACAGAAGAGAATGTTAGCACAACCGTTGCAACATCCGTTGTTGGTATGACGGGAGGGGGATTTGTGAGTACAACCATTGTTTCGGAAACGGATCAAAATGGAGGCGGAAGAGAGACGGAGGGGGAGACGGAGACGGTGGGGGTGGGGGGAGAGGAGGAAACGGAAATTTCAGAGAATGGAGGGGACGAACTGAGCGTGAGCAGCACAACACCCAAAAGTGTGGTGGTCGTGCCGTCCATTGAATTGCCACCACCGACCAACGAACACTGTACGGACGCGCATGAATAGTGAGTGAGGCGCGTTGATCTATTTTGATCAGTTTAAATGGCCTAATCGAGCGGCTTTTTGAATCATTAGGGGGGGAGGGGGGGGGGGGGGGTGGGGGTGGGGGTAAATGACCTCAAAAAGTGTATTTTCTTCACCGAATAGTTGTCGCTTCTGGGCACGGAACGGCTTCTGCACTAACACATTTTATACCCGAGAGCAAATAGCCCAGTTTTGTCGCAGAACTTGTGCATTGTGTTAAGCGCGAAGCAACGGACCATCGATTGATTGATTGATTGATTAATCTTTGATTGATATCGATTTGTTTATTGATTTTAAATCACACATTTTAAACATCGTGTGAAATAATATAATAAATTGGATTTATTTACTTTTATTTATATCCGCCAAAAATGACCAAAATAACGCTTTGTTAAAATATGCTCCGTCCGAACGCCAAAATATGTTTGTAAATTTAAATTTAGTTTATTTTGTAGAACTTAGCCATAAAATGACACCTTTTTTGTGATAAATTCATCAAAACTTAATTGCACAAAAATATAAAAATGCATATAAATCCGAGCCCTAATTATTACAAGTTTATTTATTTACGCATTTGATTCAAATTTGTTTGTTCAAAGGCACAACCAATCAATCAGAGCAGCCAAAGATTGGCTTTGATCAAATTAGGACATTGAAATTGCATCGATTTCAAATTCGGCTTATTTAAAAGGTCGATGAATTCTTTTTGGCCCAAGCAAAAGTCGAGAGCATTTGGCCGAATGCTTCAAAAGCCTTCGGGTTTTGCAACGGTCGCTTCTCAGAGCAAAATGTCCAGCGGGGCGCACGAATCGGCGCTTCGTGGCAACAGTAGCTGCTGCGACTCGCCGGTGGCCGTCTTCTGTCGATGGCACTCGCCCACGGCGTCGGCACTTTCCTCCGCTGTGCCGCTGGAGGCGGCGGAGGTCGCCTGTGGAGGGGCCGAAGCAGTGGAAATGGAGCGCATGCTTGGACTGGCCGACCCGCCGCAATTTGTCTTGCCAACGGCCTGCCCCGACACGGATCTTCGCCCTGCTTTAATTGGACAATTAGAGTCACTTTCATCGGCGATTAGGGGAGAATCGTTCTGTTGTTGGCCTCTCTCTCTCTCCCAACCCAAAAGGATGGGCAAAAACTGACTTTTCCCGCCCCAGCGGGGTGTGCAAAGTGTGGAGTTGCACCTCCCCGAGCCCAACACAGCCAAACTGCTGTGCTTCAATGGTACCGTACTGCTTGAAGCAGCGCGAAATGTGATCGAATGCTGCGGGGGCGTTCCATTGTGATTGGTCTGTGAAGGCGAAGAAATCAACGAGAGTTTATCGAGATCCGAACACCCACCGACGCCAGTCGCAGACCAAATCCGTTGTCGACCCCTCCCACGTAATAAGTGCTCTCGCCCGTGTACTTTGCTCTCCGCATCAGCTGACTGTTCAGCAATCCTGAAGTCGGTTTATTGTAAGGTTGGCCCCCCCCCCCCCCGACCCCCGACCCAAAGCCTCAGAATTGGGTCGTCCCCGTCCCCGATCACCGACATGCCAACCCCGACTTATCCGACTTTCCCGCCCCTGATAGTGAGGGGGTTGGGGACCAATTGAACGGAAGTGAATGGTTGGAATAAAGGTTTCCCGAGTCACCGGACAATTGGGCAGGACCGTACGTATCCAGAGATTCCCCCATGGACATTTTTGCTTTTATTCAAATGATGTGCGTTCGATGCAATTACCGTAGAGAAGCCAGTTGGAGGCGGAATTGACATATGGAAGTGCGTGAATGCCGTACCTTTATTGGATAAGCGCCTTAGCTTTACAATAAAAGCAGCAACAACAACGCACATTATGTAGATGAACTTGTCCGAGTTGAAGATCTCTTCATTCCTCTCCTGGTCTTCGCTGTCCCAGTGCATGAAGTTGAAGTAGAGCATGCTGCCCCAGTAAGGGCTCCAGCAAAGGACAAAAAACACCGATATGGCGATGGTGTAACCGGCGATTCGATTTACGGGGAGCTAAAAAGGAAAGGGATGCAAAGGGACGGAGGGGGGGGGGGGGACCTTCGAACTGCTCGGAAAAGAGCGGGACCGTCGGAAGAGCCGGCGCATCATCAGAGCATAAAAGACTGCGATCAGCAGGACGGGCAAGAAGAACCTCAAGGGAATGGGCGGTATGGACAACACAGAGCTGGAGCAGTACCCGATGATGAACATGTAGGAGATGAACACGGCTGACACAGATTGGGGTGGGTTGACTTGAAAGAACGCAACACGTAAAACTCACAGAGCAGTGTCCCTTCCAAGTGGTCCATGCACTTGAAGATGCGAACTCGGGCAAGTCGGTAGGGATTTTCAAGCAGTACCTCCTTGAGGACAAGCTCTTTGCTTGAAGATTTAACAAGCAGCGGTGAGAGGAGTACGAAAGTGAGAAGAGTGAGCAGACAAAGCTGGACGAGCACCATTCGACGCCTAACGGTCAAAATGTGAGGGGCAAATTTTCAATTTCCATTGATGATTTATGCTCCAAAATCCCGTCTAAAATTTACGTGGTCTTTTTGTGCGGATGGCAAACCCGAAGAAAGCGATCTGAACAAAAAATGATTAAATATTTACAAATATTCAGTGAATTAAAATAAAATGGTACCAAAGGCCATAGCAGCTAGTACAAAAGTGCTTAACGCCCTCCCGACATGTTCCAAAGCTCTGTACACCTTACAAAGTGCAGTGCCAAACATCCAAAAGCCGAGCAGCTTAATAAAGAAGAAGCGAAATTATTGCATAAATTTAGTTTGGAATCGGACGGCACCGGACCTGGTCCATAATGGCCATTGGAAGTGGCACAACGGAGGCCAAATCCACGCAACATCTAAACAATTCAAATTTAAAAAAGTGAATTTTCTAACGGAATTCTGTTGGAATTTGATCTTCTGGAACTATTTCTTGAACTGAACTGAACTCACAGAAAAAGGACGTAAATCATTGTGTTGTCGTAAGAAGTGTTGGCGTGGAGGTGTCTGATCAGAGTGATCACACTCACATTGCCACACACGCCAACCAGAAACAGAACGGCGTATAGCTGAAGGAATGGAAAGCTAAACGAAAGGGTTCGGACGGTGAAGCCAAACCAAGGCATAAAGAATGACGTGGTTTTCGTCACCGTTGGACAGCGGGAACATGTCGAAGACGGGCAAAGAAGCGAGGAATCTACGAAAGGGGAACGCGACATGACGATTTATTCTAGTAAAGGTGTCGTCACAATCAATCCGGTCGGAAACCGACGATTAACTCACTCTTTTTCGCGGGTCCTTCCTTCCCCCCAGGGGGTGGCCATCGTTGTGGGCAGCTGAACGCTTTGAGCCCCCCTTCTGCTGCTGCCGCCGGCTGATTGGATTGCCGAGGCGGCGGCAAAGAAATTGGCAGTGGGATCATCCTCGTGGCCGGGAAAGGAAGAGGACGAAGACAGAAAGCCGGAAGAGTCGGAGGACGAAGTGGAAGGAAATACGGAGGAGAAGGAGGAAGAGGAGAAGGAAGAAGAGGAAGAGGAGGAGGGAGAGGAGGAGTTCATCATCGCCGGAGACATTCTGAGGGAGGAACAGAGTTTCGATCGGTTGGAACAATTCCAAAAACGGCATGCAAATTCGGAATTGCAAATCAGTCTCGGCGGCTTCCTTCAATGTTAAGAAAGCGATTCTTGTCGGAAGTGTTGGAACGAATTAAGCCAATTCGGTGATCAAAAGTTTGAGGGTATTTCTGGTAACAATTAAACAAAAAATGGGGTGAATTTGTGCCGTTCTTTAACGCCGAGGGCAAAATGCCCCCGGGGGAGGGGACAAACGGAAAAGGCGGTGAAAGTAATAGCGCCTAACACTTTGCATAGCTAATTCGCGCCAAAGAACAAAAAATTGAAAGAATCTTTTAGATAAAGTGAAATGGATGAGAGATTTTTGACTTTTTTGGACAAAATTTCATGGATTGGAGCACAAAATTAATAAGCAAATTCGACGGAAAAGCATAAAATTTAATGGAAAATTTCTAAAAAAGTTAATAATGGAAAGGCGACGGAAATGAAAGGCGTCCGCCCATTCGTCGACTGCGAATAAAAATATCAGAAAAAGGCTTTTGGCATATTTTGTGTTGGTTGGATTAAGTCATAAACCGAAGCCCAAACCAATCCGCCCGTCGGGCATTTGCCCAATTCACAATTAGCAACTTCCCCCCCCCCCCCCCTCCAATAATCCAAAATCGTCCGTCTCATCCCATCAAACAATTCAACAAACATCCCCACGGATTCTTTTTGAGAAACGAGAGTTGCACAACCAACAATAAAGAATGCCAATGCCAATGCCAATGCCAATACTTCCTCACCATTCAAACATCAAATAATTGCTGTCCGTCGCATTGCCCTTTCTGAAAGAAGGACAAAGCTCAAATGACGCTAAGCAAAACGAATGCAAATTGGGAAGGAAACGCGCATGAAATTGGCTTTGGACGGCCACGGTCCCCGGAGCTGTTATTTTAAGCGTTCTAACGAAAAAGGCCGTTAAATTAGAAAAACTGTAAAACGAAAAGGCATTAATGTGCATTTTAAATTAGACAAAAAAGGAAAATAAATTCGTAAAATGTTTTAAATAATTTGGGAATCTGAAAATGAAATGGATGTGAAAATAATGACGCGGGCGACGGTTTGGAGGGGGGGGGGGCATAAAGAGAAAAACGGCTCATTGGGAACAGAGCGTTGGCTTTTCAAGGAGGGGATAATAACGGGGGGGGGGGAGGGAGGGAATGGTCGGACGGGCCAATAATGGCCAAATGGGATGGGATGGGAATGGACGAAGATGGGCCTAATGACTAATGAGTGACTCTGATGAGGGCACCTGAGAGGGGGGGGGGGAAAGGGGGGGGGTGATGAATGGCGGATGTTAAATAAAATAATCGGGAAGAAATGGGGGGGGGGGGGAAGAAGACTGAACAGTGACAATTAAAATTGTTTAGACGGGTCGAAATCGAATCTTTTTCGAGTTATGAATGAGTTCTTACTACTTTTCGATTGCCTTTAATTTGGCGTTTCAAGTCTCAGCGGCAAATTTCGCTTTTAATGTTCAGCTGTCGCCCCCCCCCCCGAGGGGATGCTTTTTGGAAAATAAAAAGATGACGGAAAGGTCAATGTTAACTTAACTGTCTCTTCCCTCAAATCCCCGGGGGGGGGCGGGGGAATGTCGCAAATTGTGTTTTGAGTGAGTAAAGCTAAAGCTTATCCATTGAATGGCACGGGACGATTTATTGCTTCCTTCTTCCTCTCCAATTGACGCCGATGACTTTGACTTTGCGCCGCTTTTATTTACCCCAAACAATAATAATAATAATAATAATAATCCATTCATTCATTTCATTTCATTCATTGAAGCAAATGCCCTCCCAAAGGAAAATGACGGGAAAAAGCTCTCTCGCCAATTCGCGCAATTTGTGTGTGGGGGGGGGGGGGGAATGGGAAAAAGAATGTGAAAATGGAAATGAGGACAGCGAATGGCAAACAGAACATTGTTTCGCCAATTAGCCATCATCCCAAAAGGCCAATTCCTATCGCAATATATGATTAATGCAGTTTAAAGTCAAATGACACAAATGCCAAAATGTTTTTTTAAGTTATCGGAATTCACTCGCGAATGGCAATTTGAATGGCGTGGCAGACGTCGCGCAACGGCCATCTCATTCAAATGACCGATCGGACGCGCCCGCGGCATTAATTGGGCTACAGTATCCTTTCGTCCATCGCGCCCAATTTGCACATGAAGCATAATCATCTCATCATCATTCACACGTCGGAGTTGGAACGCCCCGGGGGAATTTTTTACACAAAAATTCGTAACGAATGCATTAAGCGGCGCCCGCCGGGGGGGGGGGGGACAAATAATCGCCGCTTTTACAATGGGAAAAAGTGGCCGGTAGAAAAGAAAAACTGGCAATATTTTCTTTTTGCGTGGGAAAACTTTTTGCCATGATGCGTGGGGAGGGGGAGGGGAGGGGGGGGGGGGGGGGTAATCTCTTTTTTGCTTTGCCCCCCCCCCCCCCCCCCCCCCCCTCCGTTCGTTTCTTTATTGGAGACTTAATCCGATTTTCTTTTGCTTGGGGAGAGAGGGGAGGGGGGAGGGGGGGGGGGGCTTGATGAGAAAGAAAACCGAGTGAGTGGGAGAGTTTCCAGGAAAGTGTCTGAAGAAATGTTTGGATGGGTGCATATGCCCTGGAAAAGCAGCAGCACTTCCGGCTTATTGGGCCGGACAAAAATTCGTTGTCTCAAACCCCCCAAATTTGTGTTAAATCGAACATAATTATCAAATGGGCAAAATGGGAGTAAAGTAAAGGGTTGGAAGGGATGCAATTGATGAGAGGTGAAATTGGAGAAGAATGGGAAGGGGAGGGGATTGGGGGGGAGGGGGGGGGGGGGGGGGGGAAGAAGAATGGGAAGGCGGGGGAGGTGGGAAGGGGGGGGGGGATAAGGGGGGGGGGGAGAAGAATGGAAAGGCGGGAGAGGGGGGAAGGGGGGGGAGGGGAATTGGGGGGGGGGAATTGGGGGGGGGGGGTGCCCTCCTCCACCAAAGCCCCCCCCCCACCCCTTCTGCTGCACGTGGGCGAGACGTCCTTTAACCCTTTGTTTTGATTGTTTGTTTCCTTCGCTTTGTTGTCAAAATTAGTCCCGCGCCAAGTCGAAGAAGGTTCAGTAGCTTTTTCCCCGGGATTTTTCCATTGGGCATTTTATCCATTTGGAAATTGCATTATTACAAATTGAAGTTGTTTTTTTTATTCAATTGAAATAACAAATATTAATTGATAATATGTTAGGGATTTCGTTACATTTATGCTAATAAAAATCGCTGGTTTAAATTACAGCTCTCGCTCCGCCCATTTTCGTCTGGCGATTCCGACCGATAAACGGTGTCATGCCAAAACGTGTAATTACTCACATAATTAGAAATCCTCCGTTTTTTGTCTTCTTCCTCGCTTATTACATAATTGATAATTGTATTAATAATAATAGCAAGAACAACAAGACAACGACGGGCGGGTGTTATGCGACACACAAATGGACGGGGAGGAAGGGAGGGGGGGGGGAGGGGGGGGGGGGACGGGAGGGGGGGGGGAGGGGGGGGGGGAGACGGGGAGTGGGAGGGGGGGGCGGGAGGGGGGGGAGACGGGAGGGGGGGGGGAGACGGGAGGGGGGGGCGGGAGGGGGGGGGGGGAGACGGGAGGGGGGGGGGGAGACGGGGAGTGGGAGGGGGGGGGGGGGCGGGAGGGGGGGGGGAGACGGGAGGGGGGGGGGGGCTTGGACTTTCTTCATTCATTTGCAGTAATATACGACGACCACTATGCTCGGATTAATCCGGTGCTGAAAATGAGGACAATGTCAGTGATGAATGAATGAATGAATGCGAAGGTCGGGCCAGGAAATGTCTCCTTCTCTCTGTTTATGCTAATTGGATTGGCCAAGCTCCAGCTTTTGCTCCTGCTGCCCTGGCCTCTCCACGGCTGTTATCAACAATGTCAGAAATGGAAGAATGAGACAATTGAAAGACCCTCGAGGGGACGGAGGTCGATGCGTCGGAATTGGCATAGACTTCGCTCAATGTTTGTAGTGAGAATATGCGCTGATCTTCCTTAATTATGCGGCACGGAAAATGAGCATGAGAGGAAATGAGGGAGAGAAGCACGCGGTACGAGCTGAACCGAACGTCCACTGTCTGAGAGGGACTGAACATTTAATAAACGGAAGGGGAGGAGAAGCCGGGAAACGCCTGGGGGGGGGAAGGGGATGAAGCAGGCTGATGATGATGTCATTTGGAAGCATTTCATTGAAAAGGGCGAACGTTTAAACGGTAGAAGAAAGCAATGCTTCTCGTGGATACTCTTCTTAATGCCGCCTTTTTGCACAATATCAATAAATCCGGCATATTTTGCGTTTACCGAAATTTATTAAGAAAAGGCAATAAACTCGAAATGCACAACAAGAGACCGACTTTTTTTGGTTTCACAAAAATACTCCCCTAAAAATTGATTTTTTCTAGACCAGAAATGGAATTAAAAATTGACTTTGAAATTTCCAAAAATTCAATTTGAAAGTGAATTATGAGCCGACCCCCCCCCCCCCCCCCCCTCCTCCTTATTCATAAAAAGCTTCAAAAAATCACCGTACTTTTATAGGGCGCCAGTTGAAATTTTTTAAAAAAATCCAAACGAAATGCCAACCTTCAAAATTTTTTAAAATGAATATTTCAAACAAATTTTAAAAATAAATTAATTTTAAAAAATATATAAATTCGTTTTCAGTTAAAAAAATCTTTCCGGTTTTCCGTTTTTTTAAAATAATTTTCCGCCATCCCTGACCCCAATCGAATTTTTGTATATATTTTATTACTTTTTTTCGAAGCGAATACATGTATTGATTTCAAAGAATTAAAACACAGTTTCCCAATCCAAGACGCGTAAAGTTCAGGCCAAGCGAAGAACGAATATGAGTAAATTTCGTCGCCTTTTTTCTTCTTAAATTAACAAAAATGATTTGCACATTTAGACACATTCTAAAAAACGATTTGAATGAATTTTAGCGTTTTAAACTTACTTTAGTCGGTATCTAAAAGGCTAGGTATTTCTTCAATATTCGGTTGTACATTTCTTGCTATAGCGTAGTCGAAATCCTTAATTAATTTTATTTTAAGGAGCTTTTGTCTAATTCTACATTCTACACATTTTTCTGACGAAATGTCTCGACGCGGTAATAATGTTGAGGGAAAAGTTTATGTTGGCGGTTTGCCGGAGGACGCAACTTCTGAAGAGGTTTTAAGCCTAAACTTTAATTTGTAGTTGGATTGGGCGTCTGAGAATTAACTGGACTGACTTCGTTTTTTGCATTGGTTATTAATCTTTTACCCTGTTCAGCTTGACGACGTCTTTCACAAATTTGGCAGAATTCGCAAAATTTGGGTCGCTCGTCGTCCCCCGGGTTTTGCGTTTGTCGAATTTGAAGACACACGCGACGCTGAGGATGCAGTGCGTTCATTGGACGGAACGTAATTTCCCGTAAAAATTCTAATTTAATCTGATTTTTAGTCGAATTTGCGGGGTCAAAGCGCGTGTTGAGCTTTCAACGGGCCGTTCTCGTCGCGATCGGGATGACCGGGGTGGTGGCGGTGGTGGCGGCGGCGGCGGCGGTGGCTACCGAAGCGGAGGTGGCGGTGGCGGCGGCGGATATCGAGGCGGTGGAGGTGGAGGAAACCGCGACTATTCGAGGTATTCATTTGAGTTATCTTTAAACGGAGGACAAAAAACGAAACAAAAATAGTTTGGAACGACGAAAAGTCTTATTCTCGGTTTTTTCAGCAAATTCTCCACTCAATTGCTTCTTCAAAACGCCTTCCACCTTTTTTCCTCCACTCATCTTGTTCCTCACGTCTTTCTCTTCCAATCCATCCCATCCCGTGCCTGACAATGAGTTAGTGTGTTGTCCGGCTCGAAAATGCACGGCATTAGGAGTGGAATTGTTGAATGGTTGAACGGGCCGGGCCGTGTTCGGCTTAATCCGGTCGCTTCTTCGAAACAAAACGCCGATTCCGGCTCATTGCTCCGCTCACCTTCTCAAACACACACCACTCCAATCTCCGATAACTCCCTCCAAACCGCTCTCCGTCAACTCCCCGTAATTCGTCCCACCCACCAATCAGATCTCGTTCACGCTCTCGTTCGCCATACCAGCGCCGTGGAGGTGGGGGCCGTTCTCGCTCGCGTTCCCGTTGAAGAAGGTAGGCCAAAGCCTTTTACCCACGGGGTCCAACTCAATAATCGATTTAGGAGACCGAACGTCGCGTGAAGGAAGTGATGAGGTTTCGAAATATTTTTTGGCGATTTATTAAGTTGTTTTGTGGACAATTTCTTCCGTTTCAATTTTTCAATAAATAAATTGCCGTTAAAGTCGACAAAAGGATCTTTATGTCTGGACCAGGATCTGAATTATCCGTTTTGCCCAATTATTAGTTACCGATTCGAACATTTCTTTCGGAAAAATCATAGATGTTGGAAATTATAAATTAGGCAATGTCGTGCTGAATTTGATGGCATGTTCGTGATCAGCGACCTCGATTGCATGACCTTTAAAAAAATTAGGACCAGTGAAAGACATAATTACCATCAACGCCGCTAATTCTAAATTAAGAATTAAAAAAGTGATTTGTTTTTAACATTGTTCATTCGACGGACTCCCTGATATATATGATGGGGTTGGGGAGATAAGTAACAATTTGTTTGGGATTAGAAAACTACAAATTGTATTTACTATTTACACAAATGGCATTTCGAATTCGATGGGTTAGGTATATGTACACGCTTAGCACCAAATGTCAATAATCAGCAGATGAATTCGTTTTGGGACTTGAAAACAAAAAGGAAAAGCAATAACAGAACACCAAAGATCAGTGAATACAAAAGAGGGAGGGGTTAATGGATTAAGGAAATTGTGCCTAACAAATGAATCGCCCTTCCTTCGGCTTCCTTTCATCCGATTCTTTACTACTCCGCCCCCGCCGGCGCTTCTTCCTTTCCCGCAATGGCCTTTTTGTCCTCTTCCTCCGCGTCCCTTTGCCTCTGCTGCATGAACGGCTTGCAATACGCTGAAAGGGGCCAAATATACAATAGTTGCCAAAGTGCAATGAAAGTACCGTAGCGATGGTTCATGTGCTGGGAATAGGAGCCGGAATGGGAGAACCGCTTCAGGCATTTGTTACACTAAATGGGACGAAGCGGCGATGAGGGACACTTCTGGTTGGGGTTTTGGGATATCTTCCCAGTGGCGGTGGACTTTGTGATTAATCGGCAGAATGAGGCCAAATCTCCCGGTGCTTCTCCCTCACCTGAAAGGGCTTTTCCCCGCTGTGCAACCGGTTGTGTTCAGTCAAATGGTGTTTATGCTTAAATGCCTTCTCGCAGATTGGACATTTGTAAGGGCGTTGGCCTTAACGAAGGACATTTTAGAGGGCGGATCATTTGTTGCTAAATGCTGAATTTCCAAATCCTTTGGCCACAAATAAGCAAAATCCTTCCGTTATTGTTCCTTTATGATGGAATCCCCCCTCTTTCAATCTTCTGTTCCTCAACAAATGAATTGTTGTTATTCCCGGCCTTTTCCCAACATCTTTCCCCCCTTTTTTATTTTCAAAAAGTTCTTTTGAAAGTCTTGGCTTACGGCAAAATTCCTAAGCCAAAGTCAGAGTGGTCTCTGCTGATGGATGTGCGGTCATTCATTTGTGCTGAACTCACCGGAATGTTCGTATTTGTGCCGTGCCAACGAACTCTGTTTGTTAAACGATTTGTCGCATAAGTCGCAAATGTAAAGTCCGCCGCCGCTTTCGTCCGTCTGCTGAGTTCGCCGGCGCTTTTGAGCCGGCGCTTGGCATTTTCTTGGCCTTTCCGTCACTCCATTCGGCGAACACTTTCCATTGCCCGCGGTGACATTTATCACTTCCTGCTGAAAGTAAAATTAGTTTTTGGAGAGTCCCAAATCGCAATTTTGTACATATCGAGAACTAATAGTAAGGTACCACACATTAATCAAAAAAATAACTTCATTTAAATGGGGAAGTTCTGTTGACAAAGGATGGGCGCCGAGCATTGAGAGAAGCGTTGGGGAGATTTCGGAAGAAGAGGGCCAAATTGTGGAGGAGGACGAGCGGGTTGAGACGTGCGGCGAGTGTTGCTGCTGCAAGTGCAGGTGATCGGACAAAGAGGACGAAGAGGACGACGGCAACTCCCCGGCACTTCCCAGCGCCGGCGAACTTTGCCCGCTGGTCGACCGTTGGAACATTTCTTGAAGAGATTGGCTGCACCCTTTGTCCAGAAAGCCTGAATTTGGGCAAGTTTTGGGCAAATGATCAGTCTGTGGCTGACCGATGCCGAAGAACTGGGACGGTGTTGGCCAGTAGCGGCATTCTTCCCCTTCCCCTTCCCGCTCTGGCTTCTCCTCCTCCTCCTCCTTCTTCAACTTGTTGTTGTTGTTGTTGTTGTTATGCTTTGAAGTTGTCTCTTCCACAAACTGTTGTTCATCTTCGTCCATTTTCATCCCTTTTCCCCGCGCTTCCTCCTCCTCCTCGGCATTCCGCCGCAATGACAAATCCAAAGGGTTTTCCTCCTGTAAATGTTATTTATAAGCATTTTGAAGCTTTCAAAAGATAATGATCATCATCCCCCTTTCATCTCATCCGGCCATTCGTTATCTTTTCCTTCTTTCCCATTATTGCCCTCCCCTCATTCGTTTTGTCCACTAATTCAATTATTATTATTATTATGGAGAGTGAGAGGAAAGTGCAACGCAAAATAGCAAAAACAATACAACACAATGGCAATGAGGACACAATTCACAGCTGCCATCACACACTCTCGAATTCCCCCCCCCCCCCCCCCCCCCCTCCCCTCCTATCCCCTCCAGGGCTCCCCCGAGAATGACCTCCACTTCATCCTCCTTTCCCATCCTCCGTCCACTTCCATTCATCCTCTCGATTACCTCCTCTCTTCTTCACTTGCTTCCATAACATCCATCCATCATCCTGAGCAATTATCTCGCGGACTTCCCTCCCCCCCCCCCAATTCCCGGCACACGTGTCCACTCCACTCTTATTAGGCCCTATTCCCCTCATCCATCGTCCGTCCGACCATTCAGCCAAAATTTACTCGAGAAGGATGGAAGAAACGATGACGGGGAAGAAATAAGGAAGCCAAAGCAGGCAGGTCCCCAAGGAGTCGCCCGAAATGTGTCAGAATGATTGGTGCCAGGTGCGCTGGGGCCATAAATTGGAAGAAATGGGTGTTTTTGGGGGAGGGGGCGGGGGGCGTGGATGGGCCAATCGCGGTCGGGGGACATTTCGGGGACGGGGACAGATGGAAAAAGCGGGGAAGGACCGGAATGGGCCCTAACCGGCAAGACTGGGCGCTAAAACGTCACAACCACCGCCGTCATAAACCTCACAGACCACTGAAAATGACCCATCCAAAAAAGACGAATGAATGTCCACGACATTATTATAAGCATAAATAAGGCAATGGGAGGAAAAGAATATAATTGCCGCCCAACGAAAGGGTCAGAAAAAAGGGAATGATGCCAAAAAGAAATATAAATAAATGATTTTTTCACCTTTTTTGCTTCTTTGACCCCTCCCCCCTCTCTGCTGATCACATTGTTGACCAATCGCCGAAAAAAGTCGGGATCCAACGGGGGCAGCGTGTTCGGCTTCGTCTCCTTTTCCTCGTTGGGCTGTGTATGGTCGCCGTTTGTCTCCAAGTCCAGCTTCCGATTATTCTGTTGTAATCGTTCGTCGGTGCCGTCCTTTTTGGCATTTCGCATCGCCGCATTTCGGCTGAGCCGTTCACTAATCGCACTCAGCCGATTCGCCCTCTTCGCCTTCGCCCGCATGTTTTGGAACCAAACCTGACAATTTGGATGATTTGATCACACAAACCGAGACCATTTCACTCCCAACATCCCAATTTGATCAGAATTTGGATTTGATCACCTGCACGACTCTTTTGTTGACTCCGATTTGCTCCGCCATCTCCGACAATTGATATTTGCTGGGCAACAAATTGTGCCGAAACTGTTCCGCGAGGATTTTCACCTGCGCATCAGAAAGAAAAGAGCGCGGACGAAGTGCGGAGCCGCCGGTGGCGGACGGACGCCATTCAGCCAAAATATCGGCGCCGTTCTCTTCGGCCGAGTCGAACTCCTCGGCCAAAGGTGCCGCCGCTTCGTTATGCTTTAAATAAGCCTAATTAATTAATTAACAACAACAAAATCTCTTTTATTCCAACCGCTGCTTCGTCCTCCTCGACGGCCTCCGCCTCCGTCTTCACCAGCAGCCGCCCCTCCTCCGCCGCTTTTTCCTTCTTTTGCTGCAACAAAAATGTTCTGAAAACATTTCCCGCTGTGTTCATTTTGTTGGGGTCAATTGCGGCCGCAAATGACGGCACATTGGCACAATTTTGTTGTTGTTGTTGTTGCTTCCAATTTTGCTGAACGTTTTCGCCAACGTCGCTGAAGATCGACGTACGACTTTTGTTGTAACAGCCATTCTTCTGCATGGATGGAACAAAACAAATTATCCGGGATCTTTCATTTCCCCCGGCCTTAAAAGCCTCAAAATTTACAAATGATTCACAGTCTCTCAGTAAAGCCAATAGCAATTAATTCGTCAAGTCTCGGCATAACCCCAGCCTCGAGGCGATCTCAATCTCCGTCTTTGTTGGCCCCCATCTATCGCTTTATCCCCTAATCCCCCCTCCCCCCATCTATCGCTTTATCTCTTAATCCCCTGATCGCTTTATCCCTTAATCCCCGCTGCTATTCTAATCGTAGTCACCTCCTCCTCCTCCTCGCTCTTCTGCGGCGATTGTCCCGTCGCCAGCGCGGCAGCAGCGGCAAAAGTAGCGGCCTGGGCAAAAAAATTTGTTGGCGTAAATGTGGCGGCAGCGGCCATTTGATGTTGAATGGAGGCGGAGGCGTAGAGAACGGACTGCAATTGCTGGTAGTAAAGTCGGAGCTGGTCAAGAAAAGGCGACGAAGGCGATGACATGGACGAGGAGGACGAAATGGCGGAGGGAAAGAGCGCCGAGGGCGGAGAGGACGGCATAGCCGGGTGGACCAGCGGGGGATGAGGTACGAACAGACCGGATGATAACTGAACGAATGGATCAGAGAGTTAAATTAATTTTTAAAATTTAAATTTAATAAAAACCGGGAGAGTGGCGGGGACGGGGGAAGGGTCCCCTTGAAGTTGGCGTTGCTGTCGCGAGGCAAATAGCTGCTGCTGCTGTTGGTGGCACTTTTTGCTGCTCATATGGGAGGAATAAGAGCCGGAATGGGAGAAACGCTTCAGACAATGGCGACACTAAAATCGGTAAATGTCCTCAAAAAGTTTTGGGCCAAGTTTTGACTTTGGATCAATCGAAGACTGCCCAAACACTGTCAGATTACGGTAAGGGCTTTTCTTGCCCCCTTTTGACAGAGCTCTTAAAATGTGTTCAACTGAAAGGCTTTTCCTATCGTATTCTCAGGTGGTTTTGGTGGAAGGGAATGCTGGGGGGGAGGGGGCATAAACAACCCCCCGGAGGGTGAGTCTGTTTTGCCCGCAGGGTTAGGCTGTGACAAGATTGAATCACCCTAATCCTTTCAAATTCCTCTCTCATTGACTATTAAATTTCTTTCTGTCTCTCAAGGGATTTGCTGCAGACAAAAGGTGCTCTCCTTCCCCATTCCATTCGAAAAATGACAATAATGGTTTATTGGGTGCCGTGGGAGAATAAGCGATGGATGCCAGGGAAAGGGAGGGGGAGGGGAGGATTAATCCAATTTTGTGTGCCATTCATCCATTGGGAGGGGTGCCATTGGGGTGGGGGCGGGGGGTTGTGCAATGCCCTAAAAGGGCGAAAGCGAATAAATTAGTGAATGGAATGGGGGGGGGGGGGATCCCGAGAAGAGGAGAATAAAGGGAGTGACTTGGCTGGATTTGGACTCGCCCCCTATGGCCGTCCCCCCCCCCCCCCAACCGCCTCCTGCCGCCGTGATGTTTATGGCCGATGACCAAAGCCCCCTCTCCCTCTCCTCCATTCTCTCATCCTGCCCCGCCCTCTTCCTTTTTCTCTTCTCTTCCCTTCTCTTCTTCCCTTCATCAACATCATCATCCTCGCAGAATGGCGGGAAATGGAAGGAGAAGAATCGACCTTTCAATACCCCCGAGACTATCAAATTGGAGCTGATTTACAACGCTCAATTCGGAGGGTTGGGGACAAAGCTCGCTTACAATTGGGCGCCAGCGACGTTTAAAGTGCCATAACAATTATTTGAACCAGCCAAACTAAACAAATTTGGTACTAATCGATCAATTATTTAGCAGGAGCTAAACAAATGTTTAAATTTTAGTAATTTTTGCTTATAACTTTACCGAAAGGGAATCTTCGGAATAGCGTTTCACTCAAAACACACGATTCAAAACGATTCAAAATCAGAAACAATTAACGGAAGGAAATGTGTGCCTCATCAGCAGAAATTGCAATTGCATTAGTTATTCGTTGTTTGGCCGACAAAGGGAAGAGGACGGATGGATTTGGGGGGGGGGGGGAGGAGGGGGGGGGGGGGGGGATATTGTAATGATGGGGGGGGGGGGGGGGGGGGCACGCAAGCACGACAGGAAGGATGAGGAAGAATTTGGAATGAGAGGGCAAAAGTAGGGGAAGGGAATGAGGAAGAATTGGGAGGGGGGCAACAGAAAGGAAGTGAAGAAGGAAAAAGGAGGATGAGGAGGACGAAGGAGAAGAAGAAATCATTCTCCACCGGGCAAAGGTGTGTTCGGACCAGACCTGCTGCTGGAGGGGATTTGGGCCAAAATGAATGGACTAATCCCCCCTCAACCAACCCAACCCTTTCTGTTGGTGGAAGGACCTCTGCCGGAGGGGGGGGGGGGGGGGGGGGGGGCGTTGCGAAATGCCTCCAATTTGAGGGTTTGAATGAATTGGGACGGGTGGGGGGGATAATGTCGATGGATGGGAGAAGAATTGGGACAATAATCTCTTCCAAACTAAAATCCCAATTCCCCTCAATCTGCCAAATTCATTCGGTTGCTTTTCCCCTGAATGGCTCAGTTTCCGACTGCCCTTTCGGGATTTTAACCCCCCCCCCCGGAGATTCTTTCAGCTTATCCACCACAAAAACCCTGACAAATCATTTTTCATTTTTCAAAAAACATTTCCTTCAACAAAAAAGTCTCTCAGTAAGTGACCCAGCAAATTAAATACTGCTTGATGTTCATCGGTTTTGGTCACCCAATATGCCGAAGAGAGTGATTTTGTTTCAATTTCGAGAAGAGAAAAGGAAGAGAAAAGGAAGAGAAGAGGAAGAGGAAGAGAACACCTTTCTTTGTCCTCCCTCCGGAAAGAGAAGGGTCAAGAGTCCTTCTTCTGTCCGTCCGTTCGTTTCCCTAATTGGATTTGGATTTGGTGGGAACGGAGGAGCAATAAATAGAAGAACCTTCTGGGCAAATTCAACGAAAAGTAGGCCGCTAAACCGTTAAGCAAATGCCTGCCTCCCTTTATTATTACCTCGAAGGGTTTTTCGCCCGAATGGATTCGCAAATGTTCTTTGAGATGATGTTTGAACCTGAACGACGCTTTTAAATAGTCTTTGCTATTTGGCACTTACTTAAAAGCTTTGGCGCATTCGGCACATTTAAATTTGCGTTCATTTTGCAGTTGGTGGAGGTGGTGTTCTGTTTGTTGGTGTTGTTGATGCTGTTGAATCAGCAAATTGGCAGAAAGGTCGGTCATTTGAGCGAAATGATCGGAAAGAAGCGATTGGCAATGAGAAGAGAGGAATTAATTGGTTTGAGGCTAAAGACGACCAGAATTTGATTATGACGCTCGAGATTCGGAAATATGCAGGCAAATTTTAGAACTGCTCAGTCTCTCGAGCAGGGCGAGAAGGAATCGGAATAAGGGGGGGAGGGGGGGAGGGGGGGGGGGGAAGGGGGGGGGGGTAGGGGGGGAGAGGGAGGGAGGGGGGGAGAAGGGGGGGGGGGGGTAAGGGGGGAGGGAGGGTTGGGGGGTTTAGGGGGGGGGGGGCTGACCCGGTCACCGTCGTCCACTGGGTGTGCACTGGCTCTGATTGTTTGAGTGATGTCGATTACATAAGAGATTTACCCTTCTACGGCAGAGATCCATCCGATTATGGCCAACCAGCAGATGCCATCCCATTCCCATCCAGGGAATCGGATTTCCAAGACAATGGCACCACAATTTATGAGGGACAACGCTCCTCCAATTTCCATTTGCAGAATTGGGCTGACTTCTGGTGAGTCTCATGGTTCTCGACTCGAAATTTTTTTGTTTTTTGTGTAAAGCTAATCTCTGTGGATCAAAAACAGATTTTAAGCCCAAGGATCAGTACTCAACCGAGTTCAGATTCTCAAAGGGCGCCGAAAGCACAGCGATTTCCCCCCCGGCGGAAATGCCCTATCGAATTCAGTTCATTAACCTCAAATGTTCAAATTGTAACTCCCAGTTTAGTGCCATCATTTCTCATGTGATGTGCCATCACCCTACTCCTGTCCTCAGGGCAAATTAAGCGCGCCAAGGGTAAGACGCCCTCGCTCCGTCGCCCCCGCGTAAACGAAGCCTCCGCCCGCCCCTCCGTTCCCCCAATTCTCATTAAATGTGTGCACCGTCGTCCTCCAACCCAAAAGCATTTCCATCCAGGAGTGCCGATGGAAGAAGAAAAGTGCGGTGGACGACCAGCGGACTCTTCCCCCCCCCCCCCCCAGAGGAGTGTTTACCAGTGCCTGTCCTGGCCATGGAAGAAGCACAACGGCGCCTTTCCCTCCCCCCCCCCCCCCAATGGCCTATTCCTTCCGCCCGTCCGACCTTCGCTCGCCATTCCCTCATTATTGCCCCCCCCCCCGGCGGTGTGCGCGGCAATAGGCGAATAGTGGGATGGATGTGATGAAATAAAGGAGAATAGTGAATGAATGAAAGAAAGAGAGGATCAGAGGGCGGGGGAGACAAATCATACAAACTTTGTCATGTTTAAGGTGGGTTGGGTTGGGTGGGCAAAGCTTATGGACTCCTTTCACTGCTCGCTCCTTGACGAGGTCGATGCCCTTGGACAGCTTTTCCAGTCGGTTACCTCTCCCCCCCCCCCCCCCCCCCCCTCCTACCCCCCCCCCACCCCCCCCTCCCCCTCTACACACTCCAACCATCGGGCGACGGAAACCAATAAATCGCGGTGTCCCCTCCCCTCCCTTGGCCCTCTTCCCACTTTTTTTTTCTTTGTTTGTGAAAAGCGGCCGACTGCTGAGACAGCCGAGAGTGAAATGGGGGGAGGAGGGGAGGGAAGGGGGGGGGGAATAAAAGGACGGACGGAGGGGGGAGTGGTCCCCGAGGGGAGCACAGCCAATGGGCACAGGTGGAACTCATCGAGCAGGAAATGGACGGACGAATGGGCTGAGATGAGTGGGCGGGGGAGGGAGGGCGAGACCAGGTGGGCAGGCATCGGGGGGGGGGGGGGGGGGAGGATAAGCGAGGATGAATACGGTGCATGAGGCAAGGGGATGGCTGGAGAGGAGGAAAGGACGGACGAGGGAGAATGGAAGAAGTGGAAGAATGGCAGAGGAAGGATGAGGGAAGAACACAAAGGATGAATTGGAAGAGGAAAGGTAGGACGATTGGGCTTAAAGAAGGAAGAGGAGTAAGGAAAGGCCGATTAAAGCGAGAAGAATGGGGGCGGGAAAGGGTACTTGGTGAATTTGAATGGACAGCAGTGGACACATTGGCTGAAAGTGTCCGCGGGGATGGCCGAATGGATGGATGGGCGCTTTCCTCATTCAGTCGTCCTGACCCTCCCCCCCCCCCCCTCCCCTCGCCCTCATCCCATCCGTTTTTGTTTACAGCATCTTCTTCTCATCCCTCCGTCTGTCCCAATTGCCCATCCGTCCCTTTGCCCTTCCTTCGCTTCACACCTTAAGGATGGATGAGCCTGAGGCAGAATAGCCCCCAAGGGAAAGCTGAATGGGTGTGGCGGGGGGGGGGGGGGGAGGCGCAAAAGTTTTGGGGAGGAAATGGAGGCAAGGGATGGCCGGGGGAGAAGAAGGAAGCGAAGACACAGAAAGGAGGAAGAAGAGAAGACCTGAGGAGAGGAAGAGGGCGGGGAAGAAAGGACGAAGTGAAAGGGAAGAAAGGAACAGCCGAGGGAAGGGAAGAGGAGAGCAAAGAGGAGGCTGGCTGGCACACCGCAGCAGCCGAAAACGGGGGGAAAAGAGGGGGGGGGGGGAGGCGGGGGGTGGGGCAAGATTGATTATTTGTGCAGGAGGATGGACAGGCAATGTGGGCCCAGGGGGGAGGGGGGGGGGGGGGAGGGGGGGGGGGGAAGGAGGGGGAATGGCAAAGGAAGGAGGGCATTACCTCAACTAAGCTGAGTATGGCTGGTGCCGTTGTGAAGATGTGGCAGAAGGAAGGCAAGAATTGAATTAATCCCACACATGGGAGGGGGACGACGGACGGAGAGGTGGGGAAGAATTGGGGGGAGGGGGGAGGGGGAGAATGTTTGAGAATAAAGAAAGGTGGGGACGAAAGGATGGAGTGGGGGAAGAATGGTCATTGGATGGAAGAAGAAAGAACCTGCCCAAAGATGGAAGCTTAAAAAAGGGGAAAAGGCGGACGAGAGGGGGAGGGGAGGGGAGGGGGGGGGGGGGGATCATCCATCAACGAGGGCGAAAACTTCATAAAAGTTTTGGGCGGAGTGGAAAGCGGAAGCAATTTTGCCCCGTTCGGAGAAATTGGGTCAGGAGTTCGGTTCGCAACTGATCGGTAACGGGCGGGAGAAGGGAGGGGGGGGGGGGGAGAGGGAGGGGAGAAGGAGGGGGAGGGGGGGGGGAGGCAAAAAACGGGGACACAAATGTGGGGAAGGAGTTCATTCATTTACCCAGCGACACTTTCCCTCCTCGTTGTCTGTGTCCTCCCCTTTTGTGCCCTTAACAGAATTGATGATGCTTCTCGGAAGAAGAGATGACAATGGAGGGGGGGGGGGGGTGGGAGGAGGGGGGGGCAGGGAATTGGGAAGAGTGGGGGCTGGAGGGGGGGGGGGGGGGTAAACGTGTTCTTCGTTCCCCCTTCATTGAACTCCCCGACTTTGCTTCATCTGATGATGAATCTCGTCCCCTATCCCGTTTTGCTCCCCTTTGCCCTCTGCTTTTAGTGACCCCCCCCCCCCCCCCCGCCACCCCCTCCAACTCCGTCTCACCTTCGGAATCGGAGTGGATAAAAAGGATGCATGTGGAGGGGAAGGGCAGGCAGGATGAATGGTAGATGAAGGATGAAGAAGGGAGCCTGCTGCTGATCCCATCCATTCATCCTTTAGTCAAGAATGCCCTCGAGGGATAAAAGGTGATGAAAGAGAGGGGAGATGCCCCCACCCCCGGAGATGAGTGGGGGGGGGGGGAAACCTTCCCCTTCTCCACTTTCCCTTTTTGTCTTTATTCCAGATACAATCCCAGCAGGTCCCCTCGACTCTTTCAGCTGACACATTCAAATTTTGCGAAAGACCAAATTCTTTTGCATCTGTTGGAGAAATCAGCACGGGAGAATGAATGGCGAGAGGAGGGGGGGGGGGGGGGGGGGGGGGGGGGGGGGGGGGAGGGAGAGACCGGTCGGTCGGTCGGTGGATGATGAACCCAACCCAATCGTTCAGCAGCTCATCAGAAGGGTGGACGAATTATTTGCAAGTTTGACACGTAAATGGGATCAGATCAGCAGCAGCAGCAGCAGCAGAAAGAGAAGTAGAAGATGAACTAATATGATCAGAGAATAGGGATGGAGAAGATCGGGAGGATGAACCGGAGGGTTAAAAGGATGTATGGAAGGGGGGGGGCAGTGTCAACTTCTACATTTTCCATGGTCATCTACGGGAAGAGGAGCTTCTTGGAGAGGGCACCAAAATGACAAACTGAATGGGGAGCAAGTGGGCAGTTTGAGGAGGGGGGAGGGGGGGGGGGCGGGCACAGGAAACCGTGCGGATGGCACGAAAATGGAAGGAAAGACACGCCCATTTTGGGTTGGATGCATGGAGCAATCAGAAAAAGGGACAAACCGGAAGAAAGCATTGGAAGGATGGGGAGGAAGAAGAGAGAAGACCGGATGAAAGGGGAGGAAGACGATGAATGAAGATGGAAGAGTAGTCCGGACGACTCGGCTTGTTGCTTGTTGATCGCAGGTCGTCTCCCCCTCCCCCCTCCCCCCCCCCCCCCACTCTCTGAGGCTAATCCGTTCCATTTTGTCGCCCTTCGGCCGATCCCTTCTTTCCCCCTTTGATCTCCGCGTTTGCCCGCTAAAACGGATTAACGGCGAGTGCCAATGCCAATGCCCTCGTGCGTCTATTCGTGCCGTTCGTCTTGGTCTTGACTCTTCCCATTGTTTTTCGGGCGGTTCGGTCGCGCAAAAAGAGTTCCCCCCTTTCTCGGAGGATGATCCTTATTGCCCCTCTCAACATTCATGATTCATTCATTCATTCTTCGCTCAATGAATGCAAATTCGTGGGATATGCAAATGTCGAATAACCCGTCGCTTATGTCTTCCACAAATGCCATCCTTTCCCCCAATTCACTCTCCCCTTTATGCCTTTGGCAAAATGCCGTCAATGGATGATGTGCGAATAAAACAGTGAATGGCGGAATTTTCTTATCTGTGCACCGCAATCTCTGCCCTCCGGCGCCCTCTCTAACAAGGTCAGTCATTTGAACAGATGTTCCGAAGAAAAGTGACCAAAAAGTGATCATAAAAAAGGATGAAATTGCGATGATCCGTTTCCTGCTTGTTCAATTAAATGGTCGAACAGAACGTTTTGCTATTGAGTCGAGAATGTTTGTTCGTCAGCATGTTCCCCTCCCTTCTCCCCCCACCCCCAACCCCCAAACTCATCAAACGGTGAGGGGGACATCCTTTCGCCCCAAGAATGCCCCGACGGTGGCACATTTGGTGCCCTCTTCAGCCCCCCCCCCTCACTGTCCCTCTCCTCTTCGTCGTCTGTTTGTCCCCATCAATCCCTCCAAATCCTTCCTCACTCAGCACAGAAGCAAACAAAATGCGCGGGACGGTCATCTTCGGATTGGGATGGGGAAGAAAGAGCCAAGAGATAAATCTTTTATTGGATTAGAAGGGACAGGCGGCGGGGGGGGGGGGGGGAGAGGGGGGGGGGGAGACCATCTGTCACAATTTGGGGGGGGGGGGGGTGCGGGGGTCACCGATGCCTCCGGTGAAATTGAGGACTGAAAAAGTGCTCCCCCCCTCCGCCCATCTCACCTAATTGGGCTTCTTTTTGGGTGCACCAGAGGGGGGGGGCACAAAAGTGATTAGAAACGGGAAAAAGGAAGAGAAAATAAAGGGCACATCGCTGATAAGAGAGGCTGAGCCTTCATTCCCCAGGCAGTCCAATTGATGCTATTTAACGCCGCCAGGTGTGCCATAAAGAGGATAAATAAATGAGCGGATAATTATTGAAGGGGAATAGTTTATTTTTAGAAAATGCAATCGAAAATGGTGTCCGGATGATGATGAAGTGTAAAATGGGTGTCGTCGGTTTGGTGGTGGAGCCGACAAAATAACACGAGCCCCCCCCCCCCCCTCGTCCCCCCCCCTTCCCCCCCCCCCCCCTTCCCCCTCCCCCCCCCCTTCCCCCTCCCCCCCCCCCCTTCCCCCCCCCTACCCCCCCCCCCTTCCCCCCCCCTACCCCCCCCCCCCCCCTACCCCCCTCTGCTGCCCATTCCCATCGTCCACCTTTTTACTTCATGTACATTATTCACCGTCCGTTCCTTCCATTCCAATCACCCCCGCCCTCCTCCCCCCTCCTATTTGTGTGGCTTTTTGGACCAGCTTCATCCTTCCTTCCTTCCATACATCCGTCCAACCGGAAGTTTGTGGCGACGTGTGGGAAACGATTGGATTAAGCAATTGAAAAGGTAAATTTATGGCGTTGTGTCAAAGAGTGTTTTTCCCATTTGAAGTGGGAGTTGGAGTAAATGAAAGTGATTAAATGATTGGGCAATTGGATTGTCCTTTTGCCCTCCTAATTATGCCAATGGATGGAAAGGGCGTAATTTTTTGGTGTCGAAGGAACAACGGCCCCTGGGGGGGGGGAAGGGGGGGGATTCGTTGGGGGGGACACTGTCCGCGCAACTTTGGCGCGCGCGAACAATTGAGATAGGGCGATACCATCTCGAGGAAGAAAATTACTGGTGACGGAGAGGAAATGGAATGGCCATCGGATGAGAAGAGGGAAGGAAATTAGGGAGGTTGAGGTGTTGGATTGCATTTGCATGGGATGGATGTTTGAGGTTTTGTGGGGGGGGGGGGGGGGGGGGAGGGGGGAGGGAATAATTCTGAGGGGGGGGAAGCTGACCTCCGCCGAGGCTAATTGACCGACTCCCCTGCTGTTGGCGAAGGCATTCTGTGACCTTAGGCGACAGTTGGTGTCCTCGCTAGTCCCAAATTACTGTAATTTTGGAGGTTCCAAATTTTAAAATAAATTAAGAAATTATTAAAGAGAATAAATTTTGAATCCAGCGCTGTATTAATTATATGAGAGGAAACTGCGCCGAAAATAAAACAAAAAAAGTTATGAATTTGTTTACCAATGGCAATTTAACTTTAAAATCCGGGCATAGTTAGCTAAAAAATAAAATCTCCGAAAGCGTATAGAAATTGATATTTGTCGGCATTTTTGAAAGAAACCAAATCGGTTGCTGTGGGATAATTGCCAAAGTCGTAAAGTTGGCGCGCGTCCATATGGGAGAGAGAAAGGCACACACATTTAGGGAGGGGGGGGGGGGGGGGGGGAGTTTCGGCACTTTTGAAAAGGAACCATTTGAGCGGAGATTGGCGCATTATGTTTGTTGCACAACCCTTCAGAAGACGGTTTATGTCTCGCGCATTTCACTGAGTAAGAGGAAGAAGAAAGGGAAGGGAAGGGAGGAAGAAGAAGAAAGGGAAGGGAGGAAGAAGAAGAATGGAAGAAAGAGAAGGGAAGAAGAAGAATGGAAGAAAGGGAAGGGAAGGGAGGAAGAAGAAGAAAGGGAAGGGAGGAAGGGGAGGAAGAAGAATGGAAGAAAGAGAAGGGAAGAAGAAGAATGGAAGAAAGGGAAGGGAGGAAGGGGAGGAAGAAGAATGGAAGAAAGGGAAGGGAGAAAGAAGAATGGAAGAAAGGGAAGGGAAGAAGAAGAATGGAAGAAAGGGAAAGGAGGAAGAAAGGGAAGGGAGAAAGAAGAATGGAAGAAAGGGAAGGGAAGAAGAAGAATGGAAGAAAGGGAAAGGAGGAAGAAAGGGAAGGGAGGAAGAAAGGGAAGGGAGGAAGAAGAATGGAAGAAAGTGAAGGGAGGAAGAAAGGGAAGGGAGGAAGAAGAAGAATGGAAGAAAGAGAAGGGAAGAAGAAGAATGGAAGAAAGGGAAGGGAGGAAGGGGAGGAAGAAGAATGGAAGAAAGGGAAGGGAGAAAGAAGAATGGAAGAAAGGGAAGGGAAGAAGAAGAATGGAAGAAAGGGAAAGGAGGAAGAAAGGGAAGGGAGGAAGAAAGGGAAGGGAGGAAGAAGAATGGAAGAAAGTGAAGGGAGGAAGAAAGGGAAGGGAGGAAGAAGAAGAATGGAAGAAAGGGAAGGGAGAAAGAAGAATGGAAGAAAGAGAAGGGAAGAAGAAAATGGAAGAAAAGGAATGGGGAAAGGAGGAAAAAGAATGAAAGAATTTTCTGGAGAAAGTGAACTAACCACTCGCATTCAAATCAGCTGATTTTGGGAGCAAAAGGTGGGCTTAGCCCCAATCCCTCCCAATTATTCACTCATTTGCCCCTAAATGGCGCTCCCCTGTCGTAAAAGTCATTTCAAACGGAGGGAATGAATCTGAGTTGCCTCATTTACTTTTTTTGAAGAAGTAAACGCCTCAAAAGCCCTCAGGTCAAACGATCGACCGCTTCTTTTATAAGCATTGCTAACAAATATATTAATGAACAATGAACACGAACGAATTTGTGCTCTCCGGAGTGCATTTTTGATGGCATAAATGGAATGATGGACAGGGAAGGGGCGGCTTCCTTTGTTCCCCTTCAAACACCGGCGGGCATATGCATAAGCAACACAACACAACACTCTCTGAAAAGCAAAGCACAACGCCAAATTGAAGGAAGGAAACTAAACAAAAAGATACAAAATCCGCCCCCGGCAACGTAACCAATCCGTCGTGCCTTTTGCTTTTCCTTTCCGGTAAACGCCCCCCCCCCCTCCCCCCCCCCCCCCCTCCCCCCCCCCTCCCCCCCCCCCTCCCCCCCCCCTCCCCCCCCCCCCCCTCCCCCCCCCCCTTCCCCCCCCCCCCTTTCGACTTTCCGTGCCCTCCCCTCCGGCTGTTTGTGCCGTTAGAATGTGCCAAGTATTCACGGTGATTGTGTGAAGAGAGTTTGGCTGCCGTGCGGCGGCCAATTTCTGCGACAATTCCCCGAGGAACTGACAACAGACAGCAAACAGAGACGGTCGGTCGTATCATCCCCCCCCTCCCCCCCTCCGTCCCTTTCCCTCAATTCCTTACCAAAATCAGGCCAAAAGAGAGGAGAGAGTTAATTTGTGGCCATTGTCCTGTCCCTCAGGGACTCCAATTTTGGCCATATTCTGTGAAATGGGGTGGAAGAGTGAGTGAGATGCCCCGAAGAAGAAACGGATTTAAGAAGAGTCAAATGCAAATTGGAATTTTGAAGGCGAGTTAAGTGGTGAAGTTGTGCGAAAGATGAATTTGGGGGTGGACGTGATGTGATTTGATGATGATATTGTTGTGAAGAAGGCAAAGTTGGCACAGAAATTGGGCGGCTAGAGTTGATGGGCAAGAAAGTGCCAATGCCAATCATCCACCCTCTCCCCCCCCCCTCTCCCCCCCCCCCCTCCCTCTCCCACCCTCCCTCCCATTCTTCCCATCCGTCCAACCCCTCCCCCCCCCCCCCCGTCTATAGTCCCAGAGGAGTCGTAATGGGGCAAAACTCAAATAATGCTGAAGGGATGGGAAGGTGGGGAAGAAGAAGATAAATGGGGGGGGGGGGGAAGAAACATTTGCATCCGAAGAGAGAACAAAGCGCGAGGAAGTGAAATAAATGCGGCAAACATCCAAAGGAATGGGGGGAAATAGTCGAACGACTTCCATTTATTCGCACCTGTGACCATCCTGAAACCCCCCCCCCCCCATCGTTGTTAAGATTGGCAAAACTCATTCATTCACTTTTTTCTAAATGATCCCCCCTCCCCCCCCCCCCCCTCTCCGCTTCTTCCACCCCCCCCCGTTCCCTCTCCCGCTTCCACCCCCCGTCCCCATCCCGCTTCTCCCCCCCCCCCCGTCCCTCCTCCCTCCCCTCTCCGCTTCTCCCACCCCCCCGTCCCCTCTCCCGCTTCCACCCCCGTCCCCATCCCGCTTCTCCCCCCGTCCCCCCTCCCGCTTCTCCCCCCGTCCACCTCCGCTTCTCCCAACTTCCTTCACCGATCATTCCATGAAATAGTTCTTCCCCTCCCCGGCTTCGTCCCTGCCGCTGCTGCTGCTCGTCCATCTTCTTCCACCCAACAACCAATTCACACCTGCCCTCTTCATTATTCCCCTCCCCTTCCCCCATTCGCCTCATCCCCCGACTTCCCACTGAGCGGATTATACAAATCCATCACACCTCACACAATCGACACAATTGGGCTGTTGGGAGGTAATCGAATTAACAAACACAAAATTCTGTGAAAGGGCGAGGGGAGGCGGGGGGGGGGGGAGGGGGGGGGGGGGGGGGGGACCCAACCTCATCCCGTCATTTATCCAATTTGATGAATGGATGGGCGGAGGAGGGGGGGGGGGGGGGGGGGAGGGGTGGGGGGGGGGATGGTTGTGCAGGTGTTAGGGGGGGGGGGGGGAATCCGTCCACCCGACGAATACATAAATTGAATTTTTTAAATGTACGGGAGATGAACGAATGAAATATGTGGAGGTGTCAGAAAGAGTGGAGAAGAGCATGTCAAGGGGACTGCTTTGTTTGTTTTATGGGATTTTCAGCCGGTCGTGGATCGGTCAAAATTTGAAGAAAGTGATCAGACGTCCGCTCTCAAATGGCACCTTTGGCCTGTCGATGCATTTTTGACCCTTCCGCGCATTCTTCAAATGGCACATCAAATTTTCTTCTTTGTGCCGTTTTATGCCGAGCTTAAATGACAGGAAGGAGGGCAATTTCCCCCCCCCCCCCCCTCCCTCCCCCCTCCCGCTTTCTTCCAAAGATCCCATTTCGTTGCGCAATCCAATCCTTTAGAGCGAATGAATGAATATTGCGCCTTCACCGTTCCCAATTATCGGCCCGCCCGTCATTTGGCCGCGCATCCATTCAATTAGAATGCTTTGCCCACAACCAAACCCAAACATTTCTTCTAAATTTACCGCCTTCCCCTCTCAAAAGAAAGGGGAGACCCAAAAGATGACCGCCGCCGAGTCCCCACTAAAGAACGGCAATTTGAGTGAATAAAAGGGGGGGGGGGGGGACGGGCGGGTGGGCGGAAGGTTTCCCGCATTTGCCAGTCCGGAAACGGCCAAAGGCTTTCTTTCGTTCATCGGATGGCCCAACGCCAAACCCAAAAGGAAAAAGCGACGCTAATCAAATCAAAATTTATTGCAATAAAATAAGTTACATATTCAATGGGAAAAGGTCAAGATTTATTCTTCAAAAACTGCAACATCAGGGAGTCCATCTCCCACAAGTCGAAGAATTGGATAATGTGGTGACTCTCCACAAAAATGTTTGCCGTTTCCTTAAGTAGCAACGAAAAAGTGCCGTCAAATTTTGTGAAGCATTTATTTTTTTAAATCGGAACTGTGCGAACACTCACAAATATTGGGGACAAAAGCAGCAACAAATTGCCAAATCGCTCGGCACGTGCAAATTCGTCCTTTAACGTTGTCGATTTGGTGGCATAATATTTGTGAAGAGATTGGCTCAGGGACGACAGCTCGGCACCGATCATAACTCGACCGGTGGAAGAAATATCCGGAAGGGCTGATTTGGTGAGAGGAATAAATTATTTTTATTTCATTTTTTGGATCGATTGGTTTGGTCCCGACAATGAAAGTGTTTAATACCCCTCGAGGGGTGGGCGTGGGGTGAACGCACTCATTTGGAAGGACACAAAGGCCTTAAGCGCAACAAATTCGTCAAAGTCCAGGCACATCAGCAACATTGGCGCGACAATGTTGCACATCAAAGGGACGAGCAGAGGCCAATAAATACTGATCGGTGGGGAAAGATTCAGTTTGGAGAATGGCACGGGCACTTTTGGGACATGACCACCTCATTTTGGTGTCCCGAGATATTTCGGGCTCGTCCTCCCATCCCTCGTCCCTTTTCGTGGACACGTAACCACCATTGGGCAGCACAAACTTGTCCAAGTCTCCTATTTGGGTGGTCAGAAAGCAAGGGTCCAAAATGGTGTGATAAAGCACGCATTTCCGGAGAAGAGTGATCTGAAATAATGAAATGCGTCCATCGACCAGAGTTGGTCAGTCGGCTCCAACCTGATCTCCGATGTCCAGCTGGCCATATGCTGGCCACACCCTCAACCACTCGTAAACCAACAAAATGTGCGTTCGAATGGAACGTCGGAACTCCTGGAAGCTCAGCGGACGAATGTCTTCACGCGAAAAGGGCTTAAAGGGGGGGGGGGGCGTCATGAACTTGGAAAGTTCCCCCACCACCGACTTACGCAACTTTTGCTCCTTCCGAGCAAACTCGCCACCGGTCTCTCACAGAACAGAATGCGTCTCCGCTCGGCGATCCTCATCTCCTCCTCAATGAACAGGCCGAGAATGTCCCAACTTGGGATGGTGCAGGGGCGAAGAGGGGCAACCGGCGAAGGCTTCGGAGGACGACGATGGAAATCGTTTTGAGGTGAAGAGGTCGAGTGCTCGTGAAGAATGTGTAACGAAGTGGAGGAGGAAGAGGAAGAAGATGGGGAGAGACCATTGGATGGGACGGAAACGGATGAATGTGCCGAGGGATGGGAATTGGAAGTTGACGGAGGGGGAGGCGAGTCGGAGACGTCGTCCGAAGTTGGCGCCGCGACGGTTTCCGAGTGAATTTGGGCGGTGGTAACTCCGTCGGCGCCGTGCAGCTTAAACTGGGCGAATGAAAACGTATAAAATTGGGGGATTGGAAGCAGAAATTGCATTGGCCCAAACTTTTTGGAGTTTTCACTAATTCCCTTCCCCCCCCCTCCCCTCAACCGCTCGTCCTTTTCGACTAACCCCCAAGGCGCCGCTGGCGAACCGTTTATTCCGCTGAAGTCCGGACTTTGTGAAATAGGCCCTTCCCCTCTTCGGGTCACTCTGTCCCCTTTTCTCAGGCACTTGCACAGCTTAATGCAACAATCATTACACCAGTTTCCCTTTTAACCACAACTTTTCAAGTACCTTTTTTGTCCATTCCGATTGCCAGACACTTTGCCAGTCGGCAAAATCGGCACAAAACCTTCTCGGCTATAATTAAGCCAAACATATTATTATTATTATTATGATATGGGCTGCTATCCGTGAACTTTTAATTCGTTTGAATGATCGCCCAACTCACTGTACATAATGGCACAGTTTGTGCCCGTCTTCGCCTGTCGATGGCACAAATAATTGCGGTTCAGCACAACGGACCGTCTGAAGAAGGCACAGCAAGCCTGACAAGACTGGGCACCAAAGTGAATTCCGGTGGCATAAGCATAGCACACACGGCATTCAAAGTCGGAGGAAATCATCGCCCGAGGGGACGGGACGAGTGCAAATGGATCGATTTGGGAAAGCTTGGCAATTATCCGATCGTAATCGATTGACCAACCAAAAAGTTCAGAAGAGGTAATGAGAGGAGAAAGAGAGAGAAGAGGAAGAGTGGGACGACCAAATACTCACTTTTTTCTACCTCACCTCGACTCGCTTCCATTCATTGCCCCCCCCCCCACCCATCACAAAATCAGACCATTTTGCGTCAAGGAAAGAAAGAATGGAATGAATAGATAATCTAAGCAAACAAGCGCGTATAATAATTTAAAAACAAATTAAAAGTAAAAAAGCCTTTACAATATCAAATTTGTTTCGAATGTTCTCACAGTTTTCAATAAATGGAACTCCCACGAAAGAATTTTCGAACTTTAAAAAGAAGCTTAAATCATCCATCAGTCATTAAAGCTAATTTTGTCGAAAGGAGTTCCACCACTACCAAAGGTACAAAAAATTGGGGTGATCTTCAGCGAGCGATCAACGACATTTCTGTCACATTGCCCCACGCCCACCCCTTCCGTCGTGTTCAACTCGTCCGAACGTCCCGCTCTTCTTCTTCCTCTTCCTCCTCCTCCAAATAGTCTTCCTCCCCCTCCCGTCCCCGCTCGACCATCGTCGTCCTTAAAAGGGCGCCAATCTCCGGGTCGGATGCCACGTCAATTGGCCTCTTTCCCTGTCGATTCCTCACGTGGACATTTGCACCCGCCTCAACCAGCAAATGTACACAGTCCAACCGGCGTTTGACGCTGGCCGCGTGAAGGGGAGAATCACCCAATTTGTTCTAAAAATGGAGAAAATGTGACAATTTCCATTCCATTGGAGGAAAATGGCGGTGGGTGGAAAACAACTTGGGCCATTAATGCGACATTCGGCACGGAAAGTAAATGCTTCAAAATGCGGGTGTGTCCGGCATAAGCGGCCCAATGTAAAGCGGTGGAGCCGGACCTGTCCAATGCGTTCACTGACACCTGAAATTGGGGGGGGGGCACTGTTCAGTACCAAAGAACGCGAAACCAAACGAAGACATAAAACTTTTAGGAATTTGGAACAAACTCTTTTTTATAAACAAATTTTTAAATCCCTTTTTGGTTCTGTGACACACACCGAACCCTTTCCCCTTTCATGCGCACTTTGTTGTCCAAACATTCCCCCAAAAAGCCAAAATCGCCCGTCCTCGCCGCTTCGTGCAACGGAAATTCGATGAGTTCTAGGTGTTGCTCCACTAAACATTTTCCAAATCTTTGCAAATTGTTCGGACTTTTGTCACCGCTTTCCATCGGAATGAATCCGGCGGCGCCCCCCTCCGCGCACTTCGCCTCGCAATACTCGGCGCCCTCCACGGCCTCCTTCACATAAACAACGGCGTCTTCACACAATTTCAGCTCATTTACCTTAAGAATGGAGGCCAGAGAGTGTTAATTGCACGCTAAACGATTGCCTTTGTCGGAATGAACTCCTTGACGACGCGGTACACGCGCACCCGACCCGGCTTAGCAATTGGCGGGGGCGGTGGCCCATCCATCGAAAATGCTCCAAATAAAGCGAAATTACTCAAAAATGTATGTGCAAATAACAAAGTCACAAAGAGACAGTTTTCTTCTACAACATTTTGTTTTCAACTTCAATTTGGTTATAAATTAAATGGCAATATAAATTCCTCTCCGCCTTGGATAATTTAAATGTCTTAATTCTTTGTGTGCGGTGTCAACGTGTAGTAATTAAAGTATAAAAACAGTCTTAGTCTTTTTCAACACAAACTTCCGACAATTTCAAGGCAGAGGGGAAAGATTCCCAATAAATGCATTAACATTACGAAAAATAAATAAAACTTTATTTTACATGAGAAAACGTGCAGTGAAAAAAAACAAATTTTTGTGAGCGAAAATGACAAACGATGCCTGAGGGTCGGAGATAGAGCCCGGACTTGAGGATCGATCGGGAATCTCGATAAAATCTTCTTGATCGTCCGGGCTCTAATTGAAGCAGGAAAGATAACTCCTTCCTAATCTCTAATACAATTTATTGTGTTTTCATCCCCCGCGGTGTTGGAGAAAATGACTATTTTCCGGTGTTGAACCTTCGGCCGGCCGTCTGTTGGTCCGTCACTTTGTCCACCACGCGCGTCTCGCTCACTTTTCTCGGCTCCCTCTCGACCGTCCGTCTGTCCGCCGTTGTCGATAAACGACTGGAGTTGTTCAGCAAAAGCGTTCCCGTCAATTTTTTCCTCGTTAAAATTGGTGTAAAGGCAATTTGAAGGGAAGGCAGCCGATCGTCGAACGACAAAAGTTGGTTGAGCGAATCGGCGGCACGGGTCAATTCATTAAGGGAACCCTTAAGGAATTTGGCATTTTAAACTTCAAATGTGAAATTGAAACCTGAATGGATTCTAATTGATCCGCAAGGGAGCCGACCCTCTTCAACTCGCTATTCAATGATTCCAACCTTTTTGTGGCTGTCGTTGTCTTTTTGAGCAATGATGAAATCAATTGATCAATCTACAATGGCTTGGCTTAAAATATATCAAAAAATAATTCGATTTACACCTCAACAATTCGGGCAAACATTCGACCCTGTTCGGTAGCCACTGTTTGAGCACATTGCTTAAAATGGTGTTGAAGACGTTGCAAAAAGTGGAGGATGTTTTTGCTGTCGATTTTCTGGTGCACTTCTGGAAGGTCTCGATGACCGGGAAGAACACTTCGCAGTAAGGGAAGGAAGTGAGGAATCTCCTAATTTAAAAACTAAAATGCATTAAAATATTTGAATCCAGACCTTTATCCTCCTCAAGTCTGGGTCTTTGCTTGGGTCAACCAACGCCGACGAGCTCGCGCCTTCATTAACTACAACAATGCTGCTAATCATCGTGCTCTTTGTCGAATTTCCTAAATTAACCATCGATCAGGGAATCAGATCACTTTAATCTCAAAAAAACCGTCTTAAAACAACTTACGTTTTTTAGCGAGGAATGAAAAGGACGAAGGAATTCCAGTGGACGTGCTTGGAGGTGTTTGGTCGTCATCGTCTTCTGCTTTGTTCGAAGCATTGCCACCTCCAACAGCAAAAGGGCCGCTTTGCTCATTGCCCATTTACACAAATGTAATTGTTGTCGGTGCGTCAACAAAACTTTACCAATCCATTTTAAAGGAATGCTTTATGTATGTATCAGTGTAAAACGAATTATTCTAACGGCGTGGAGGTGTAATTGTAATGTGATGCGAGTGAACGCCCTGAGAAAGTGTTCAAGTTTTTGAAATTATCTAATTAACATTTCGCCAATGTTTAAATTCTTTCCGCTTTCATTCCCAAATCACTTCACAAATCAGCCAATAATAAACCGTTTTATTTTATTTGCATCCAATTAAATTGCTAACAGCAAACTATTTAAGCGCCATGTCAGAGCCAAGCAGCAGCAACCATAACCATAACCACAATAGCAGTGGAAGTAACGGCAACAAAGATCGGATGAACCAATCGCAAATTTGGAAATGTTTTGAAAAAATGACGGATTATGAGGCGGCAAAGTGTCGCTTGTGTACTTCCATGCTCTCTTTTAAAAGAGCTTCAACCAAAGGGCTTTGGGACCATTTGAAGTGCAAACATAAGCCGGAATATCTCGTGTTGAAACAAAACGAAGAGGCGCTCGCTCCGTCCAACCCTGACGAATTTAAGGCGCCAAAAATAAAGGTTAGTCATTTAATAATTTAAAATTTGAAATTATCGAGTCAAAATGTTAAAGAAAAAGAAGTT
Source organism: Globodera pallida (assembly GCA_020449905.1). Taxonomy (NCBI): domain Eukaryota; kingdom Metazoa; phylum Nematoda; class Chromadorea; order Rhabditida; family Heteroderidae; genus Globodera; species Globodera pallida. The sequence goes on along the minus strand of JAIXHY010000010.1, from coordinate 886,552 downwards.
GGAACCCAAAAACGATATTTGTGCGGACAACGATAACTCGCTGGTCTCCGGGGTGGACACTCCTCAAACAGAACTTATCCGAGTGCGAATACAATCGAATGAAAATCGTGCAGATGCACCACCAATGAATGGGGGAGCAGGTTCGATTGGTTTGCAGTTAGGGGGTCGAGGTGCAAAATCATTCAAAAACCACTTAAATTCTCTATTTTTATTTTCTATTGACAAAAAAAATTCGTGATCTGCCGCCTTTAATATGTCGTCACTATTGACCATAAAAATATTTACCCTTAAGATCGGATGGGGTCCATCGACAGCCAGCCGTGTACCAGTGTGATGGTGAACCACATCCTCGTCTGGAGCTCCATTTGCAGCCAATCCGCTCAGTCAACCTTCATTATGTGCAGTCTGCTTGATGGGGATCACCACCACTTCGGAACCAAATCCGGTGCCTCTGCTACACTCACTTACGTGCTGCAAAAGCTGGGCGTTAAACCCGAGCCTTCCGGCTGTTTTTCGACGACATGTCCGGTCAACTTGGTGTTGGACGAATTGTCCGGGTTGGGCTACAGAGCGATTGGCATGGTCAACAAAAGAGCGGATGAAGTGTTGTGGACACTTGCGAAATGAGTGATGTCCAACTTCCGTTGGGGTGGCGTGGTCAGTGCTGGCTTCAAATTTTGTGAGATTTGTAAATATGATTTTTACCAAAGTGATTTTCTGGGAATGAACCCAGTCAAGAATAAATTATCTACGGAAATTGCCTAATTATAAAGTCTAATCTCCGAACCAGCAAAAAAATAAATATTACATTTTTTTGATTGGTTGCATTTGTTTAAAGGAGTTTTGAAATTTGTGTTTAACACCAAATATTTTATATAAAAATCAGTTTCTGGTTTCACTTTGTCACTTATTCTAAAACCAATGGTTTGATGAATTAAATAAATTGTTTTTTGAGTATCAAATGTTACAATTTATTTATTTTAAATAAATAATAAATTTGTTAGTCTTCGTCTCCAATGACCGAAGGGCATGTACAGAAAGGATTTCGATCGCCAAATGAATCGTCAACTCGGCCAACGGTCGGCCACACTTTTCGAGACGTATAACACCACGGCTTTGGCCACCCGGCCTGCTCACGCGAGTAGGGCCGGTCCCAAACGGAGGCGGCTAGCACGGACAGTGTGTGCGGTGCATTCTTTAAAAGCGACACTTTTAATGGCTTCTTCCCGTTCAAATTGGTGCTTTGTCGGTTGGTTGGTCGACGGTCACCTTGAACAAATCGAGGTGCAGTTCGCCTTTGCCAATGCCCTCTATTTCCTCTCTTATGGCAATCAAGGCATCGCAATATCTGTCCATTTCCGCTTTGTCTTCACTTTCTGTCGGCTCGAGCATAAGGCAATCATGCAATGGCCTGCAAACATTAGTTAAGAGCATGGCTTACAAATTAGGTGGAAATGCCACCAACGAGTGGCCTATCGTTTAGTTATAACACTCTCACCAGTGCATTGTCGGTGAATGAAAACTGAAAAAAAACAATAAATTAATTTGAATATAAAAATATACCCGAAATCCATCAATCGTTTAGCTGAAAAATTAAATAATTGGTTAAAATTAAATATTTTTGATTTTCGAATTTACCAATGTCCACAACTTCAATGCCCGCCATCTTAAACGGCTTACAATCGATGATGAACTGAAAAGATTTAAAGGGTTAGAGTCGGCTGGCCAATAGTTAATTTATCAGGCCAACTTCGTGCGCATTCATCCCTTGCTCGTCTCTGTAGACGACACGATAACCGCCCTCTTCCAATCGTTTGGCCATGTAATTCGCGTTTAGAATCGCCATTTGGCTGGCGGTTCGCAGACCCGCGGCGCCCATCCTTAAAAAAATGGATGGGTTTTTGCCATCTTCTGAAGGCTTTAATGGGTTGGATGGATGGGCAATTACTGTAGAAAGAGACCTGTCGAGATTAGACTCCAAAATGATTCTTTTTAAAGGACTTACAATCTGATGTAAGTCCATGTGATGGGAAGGATGCTAAACATCAAAGTGATTGCGTTCCGTTGCAAATTCAAAGGGACCTGCTTGAGCCCCACGGCGAAGATGCGACACATAACACTTTAATTTTGATTGTTATTTTAAGTAATTATTTGACAATATTTTTACCTTTTTCATTTTCTCTTCCTGCGACGCGAATGAGCCGATCGCCGCTGATCGGCACAATTGGATGTCCGGGCAGGAAAGGGGCCAAGTGTGCCTTGCTATTGTGGGTGAAAGGGGTGATTTTGAAGTGGTCGGTACAACTTACACTCCGATCGGACCCATTCCCGGCCCACCTCCCCCGTGGGGGATACAGAAAGTCTAAACAAATTTGGACAATGTTTTGATGGGACAAGCGCTTTTGGTCACTTTGTGAAGATTGAAATGCGACACATCACTGCCATAATCACCCGGACGACATAGGCCAACTTGGGCATTGAAATTAGCGCCATCCAAATAAATTTGTCCTCCTAACGAAAAACCGGGTGAACTTTTGAATAGAAACCCGCGCACCAATCAAAATAACCCACCAAATTCATGCACTTTATGGCACACATCCAAAATGTTGGACTCGAACACTCCGTGGGTTGACTGCAAAAGATTTCCTTTTCAGTTTATTTCAGAAAAAAGATTTGGCCAACCCAACCGGGTAAGTGATCATTGCACATGCCAACTCTTCCGCATGCTTTTCACACTGAAATTGATGATTTTGTGCCGCTTCTCCTCCCTCCCCCCCCCGGGCGTGCCTTAGCGGCAAGATCCTTGTAATTGATGTTTCCGTGTTTGTCCGACTCCACCGGAACAACTCTAAAGTTGGCCATGTGCGCAGTGGCCGGATTTGTGCCGTGAGCAGAGACGGGAATTAAACATATCTTGGGGGGAAAAAGCCGGTCAAAGAATGGGTCATCTCAGTTTATGTCGAGACTCGGCCGTTGATTTGTATCATTTTCTTACTCTTCGGCGTGCTTCTCCTTTCGATTCAAAATATTTGCGGATGGCCAACAACCCGGCATATTCACCGTTTGATCCACTGAATCCGACGAGTGTTTATGTCTCATTAAATTGCATAATTTTGCCTATTCGGTTGGAGTGAAAAATTGTCGTAGCCGGTCAACTCGCACAACCACTTCTCCAAGTCGTTGAACACCTTAATTGAGGCTTAATTGAGGAAGTGTTCATTTCTAATTTTTGTTTAATATTTACGGACAATTTTTTCAGGAAAAAAATGCCCAATCTCATAAGCCAAAATGCAAATAAAAAGTTTACCTGAGCATAGCCCTGGGCTTGGTCTTGGGGAGCAAATGGATGGATATTGGCAAATTGTGGCCAAGTGACCTGCAAAGGTGGCAATAATTCAAATGCCGCGCGGTGCTTACCGGACTCAGCTCGGCACTTGCGTTCAGCTTCATTGTGCACGAACCGAGCGGAATCTGTAGCAAATTCGGGGGGGGGGGGACAAATTTACACAAATTTATTAATGCGTTAGCCAACCATTGAATGGACCAGAGACAAATCTTTGTTCTCGAGACGCTTCATATATCTAATAAATAGTGAATATTTTAAAGTAATTCCTTCCAAATGCATCGTATAATTTTAATGACCTAATCAGCTGTGTTTCGCTGTGGTGACTGTTGAAGACGGAGTGCGTTAGGAAGGGCGAACGACGCGCGTGGGGCGAATTGCCAATCAGAGGAGAAGCAATTTCGTTCAGAGAGTGTTCAACCTCTTCCTGAAAGATCAGAGTTGCCAGGCCAGTCGCTTTAATGATCGACAGTGATCACCCCCCCCCCCAAAACCCAAAACATCCAATTTAAATGCCTTGGTGACGTGAATGTCGAACAAATAGAGCAAATCACGAAGATCGTCCACTAAAGCGAACGGAGCATTAGTGATTTAAAAAGTGATCAGAACAGACCCCCCCCCTCCCCCTCCCCTCCCCTTTACGTTACCGACTGTGGTCTCATCGATCGAAATGCCAACAAATCCGTCCTCAAAATAACGCACCTTAATTTTGGTGCCAATTCGTATTAATATGTAAATTAACGCACATTAATCTGTTGTTCCTCAGAACGAATTCGAAAATCAGCCAAATCTTTTGGTTTCGCTTTGATTGTGTCGAAAAAATCTTTGTGCGCGACTTCAATTCCATTTGCTTTTATTTCTTAAGAATTTGGGACAATTTTCAATTTGTTTCGTTTCATAAAACGTTCCCTCACTCAAAGCTAAATAGGCAGCCGATTTATGAATGATTTTGGCGATTTGGACGAGCCGACGGGGGCCATGGTACACAGCGTACCTGAATTATGTAAAATATTAATCAAATCGCGCACATCGCAAGTCGAGAATCCAATAATTAGTGCCGAAGGTTCAAAGGTGTTACCGTCGAGACTTATTTAAACCCCCCGGCGGTTCTGAAAGTCGCATTTAAAAAACAAACATTGCGGCGATGTTAGCCGGCAGCACTTGCGCAGTGCAAATGTTTGAGGTTGCCTTGTCCCGTCGGATGTGCTGCTCGCGCGTCTGCAAGGTCACTCGGTAGGCCGCGTTTCCTTGCTGGTCCCTTAACGCAAAAATGTTGGCACAATAAATAAAAGCCCGTTTTCGGGAATTTATCCCTCCCCCCCCCCCCCCCAGGGGATTCAAAGGGTACTCCCGCGCTTCACCTCGACACTCCGACAATGCGTCCGGGCAGTTGCCGTGCCAATGCCAAATCCTTAACGCAAATAAATGCCGCGTGGGGTCCTCCGTAGCCCAGCGGAAGACCAAAGCGTTGCGAACTGCCGACAGCAATGTCGGCGCCGAGGTCGCCGGGGGAACGGACGAGCGTCAGCGACATAAGGTCGCAGACGAGAATGGTCAAAATCTAAAGGACGATTCGGGAACGGATGTAAGAAGTCTATGGCGGTGATTGGACAGAAGGAATCGGCGCGGGACCTAACAATGTTTAGTATATTTATGGCTACGATTCTGCTGATCAATTTAACGATCGGAAAGCGATCGATCGATGTTAATTGCTTTCTCCGGTTCCTACATATAACTTTTCCCATGCAAATAGAAAGCAATGAAGACAGACAGACATTGTGGTGATGGGCGGCCCGAATTAGACGTTCCAAATGGTCGTACACTTGGCCTTCTGTATTCGGATACTGTATGATCAAAGCGGCGACATCCGTCGACAAATCCGCCGTTTTGTTCAAAAGCGCCGACAAATTGTGAATTGGCCGTAATTCTGCTCCAATTGGGTCACAGCGAGTGCCCATCACGGCAATGTTTTGCGGGTGAAGCATCGGGTCGTAGAGAATTGCTGTTTTTTTGGGGGGGTTTTTGGGGGGGTGGGGGGGGGTCGTCGATAAAAGCTTTTGTTTTGTTTGTTCTTTACTTTTTCGTTTGGTCGCCCGCAATGCCAAAAAGATGGCTTCTGCGCACGCTGTGCTCTCATCCAAAAGCTTAACAATTTGGGGGAAACAATTAAATTTACAGATTAATTAATACAACGACGATAATATATTTATTTATTTATTTATTTATATGCTTTATGCAAATTTATTTCAATTGATTGATTTGAAGAAGAAAAAAGCCCACGGAAGCGTTTGCAAATGCCAACCCGCAGAGGTCGCCGACCATCGTTTGGAAGTTGATGAGAGACTCAAGCCGTCCCTGGGAAATCTCCGATTGGTACGGCGTATAGGGAGACGTCCTTCGGGGATGGGGACGCGTTTAAGGCTTAAAAGCATCCACAAAACCGACCATCCGGCATTTTGGAGCATATTTTTAATGATGGCCACAGGCACAATGCAATCTGCCAACGCAATTAATTGCCGTGCCAACAAAAAGGCGCTTACCGTAATAGCCCATCCCTTAACAAATAACCTGATAATTAGACGAAGCTTTTCCAATTCTTTGGATTATTGAGAAATTTGAATTGGTAAGGATTAAATGAAATAGGGTAAATTCATTTTGTCTCCGATCCCCGCAAATTGTCGGGGACAAAAATTCCCCGCCCCCGTGCCAACCGATGAATGTTCGATACGCTTTGTTCTTGGCGGCAATGGCGCGCAATTCGCTCAATGTCCTCCATTCGTCCAGCCCTTTCTCGGGAAGGTCCAACTTTTTCCTTAATCGAATGCTTTCCGGCACATTTGTGTTGGTTAGCTCGTCCAAATCCTTTCGAGAAAGGGTTTTTTTTTGGGGGTGTGGGGCAAATGTACAAAAAAAGAAATGATTGCGTGCCTTAAATCCCAAATAGCTCAGCATCTTTTGCTTCTCCAGCTCTGAATGGGATTTTGAGCGCCGTTAAAGTCGAGAATTGTGCCAATTAACCCGAAGGTCCGATGTGCCGGTCGGCGAAACAATCGTAATTAAGCATCCGGCACAAAGTAAGCCGAACACTTTGGGGACGTCCGACGAGCCGACAAATTCCCATTATTCACAACAAAAGCAAACGAAAATTGGGAGAAGAAAATGAATATTCTATCGACGACTATTTACAAGCCAAATTTGTGTTCGCAAAAGATTATTTTATAATTGCGGGGAGAAAGAAACGATTTGAACTTGAACAAAAATAATGCAAAAGATTAAAATAAATATAAAAAATGCAAAAAGCGGGCAGACGAGCAGACCGAACGTTGTTGATAAAATTATAAAATTGAGTTTTGGTGGGTTTGTCCGTCTGATAAAATGATTATGTAAGTGCACATTTTGAGGGAGGGGGGGGGGGAGGCGGTCGATTACCCCCCAAACCCCCCCCCCCCCAACCGCCCGCCCAACTCGCCAAAGTGTACGGCCGGCCGTCCGTCCACCTCAGCACGCATTTTCAAATATCAAATTGATCGGAGAGAGTGGCGGGGGGGGGGCGGGGGGAGGGGGGGAAGGGGGGGGAGGGGAGGCGGCGGCGTGCACAAAAGAAGAAAAGGCAAAACAAAATATTTGAGATGTTATCACCAATCAATTTGCTGCCCCTTCCGTCTGCAAAAGTGCATTAATTAATTAATTAATTATAATTAATTAAAACTCCCTATTTAATTCTTCCGAATGCCGACAAAATCCGATCTTTCGCCGGTTGAAGTGGCCAATGAGTCATTTCCCACGCGCTTTCTGCGCACGATTTGGCAACATTTTTCGGACAATCCTCAAAAGATCGCTTTGGTAGTAAAACTAATAAAGAATTAATTTTATATTTGTAATTGCACTTTGTTTATTATGCAAAACAAATCAATTTATGGTCACGGGAAAAAATATTATTATATTTTAGGTAAATGCCGAAGATGCGGAAGACTGTGTCTCTTACGGGGAAGTGTACGTTTTCTCAGTGAGTTTTGTCCTGTTTTTTGAGCTCGGATTCTCGACAAAATCAATCCTCGCTCAATTTCTCTCTTCAAACCAACCAAAATGCCTTTCTGAACCGTCCCATTTCATTTTGCCGTGGCCGCTTTCCTTGCGCAGCGTTCTTTTGGCCACGGCGATGTTGCCTGCGCGGTGCTCCCAAACTGTTGGGAGTACGCGGTGATCTTCACGGGGGTTGGACTTCGCGGGGGCGCCCTCAGCGGGGCGAATCCGTTCTACACCGAACGTTAGTCCATTGAAACTTTCCATCCGTCCGTCCCGAACCCCCCCCCCCCCCCCCCCCTACAAATTGCGTTCGTTCAGATGAGCTTGTCAAACAGTTCAGAGAATCCAAAGCCAAAATTGTGTTTTGCGTGGGCGCAAATTTGGAGAAAGTGCTCAAAGCGGCAAAAATTGTCTCGTCAATTCAGGTAAATTTTTGTTGATGGGTGCTCCTGTAGTTTTAAGCCTCTCTTGAACAAAAGTTTCAAGAAAATTTTCGATTTCATTAAAATGCCTTCAAAGTGGGGTTTGATTTAATGACTTTAGATGCCCAAAATCAGAATGGCCGGCGGGTCTTGTGATTTGGTTCTTTTAAGGCTGTTGTTCTGGTGGAAAGTGGGCGATCGAAAAAGGCGTTGCCCCTGCAAAATGAGTCGATTGGTTTGTCGGGAATTGTCCGTTTTGGTCAAGTGCTGAGGACGGAGCCAATTCTTTTCTCTGAACGGACTGATCAGCCCCTCCGGGACTGTCGTCCGGAAAGGGATTTGCTGCTTCTGCCCTTCTCCAGGCACACTTTGGCCCATTTGTTGGGCTTTCGGGCCAGCTTTGCTTTTCGACTCAGAAGTGCCTTTCTTATTAAATGGCAACATTTTCAGCGGAACGACGGGCACCGCCAAGGGCGTCATGATCAGCCACAGCAATTGGGGCACAATGATGAACATTATCGTGGACCATTTTAACCGTTACCTCCACCCGCACATCGGGCCGCCATATTACGTCAAGGAAGAGCCCGACCTCCTCCTTCTGCCCTTCTTCCACTGCTTTGGATTCACTCTGCTCAACATGACATTGCTGAACGGCTCGACCGGCGTGGTGCTGAGCAAGTTCGAGCAGACATTGTTCTGCAGGACGGTGGAGCAGTACAGAGTTAGCAGCTTCAAGACGAACCCGAAGTTTTACCCAATCCCCAAACAATTCCAGATCCGACTTCTGATACTTGTCCCACCAATTTTGGTGTTTATGGCAAAAAATGCCAAGATCGACAACTACGACTTTTCCCATGTAAATGTCATTTTCTCCGGAGCTGCTCCAGCGGGCGCCGATTTATGCGAAGAGTTGAAGCGACGTTTTCCCAATTTGCAACACATTTGCCAGGGTTAGGCGCCCATAACGAAATATTGTTAATTAATTAACCTTAACGCAAAAAAAGGCTATGGAATGACTGAAATGTCCGTTGCCATTGCTTTGCCCGTTTTGGACAAGCAAAGAATGGAATCGGCAGGGAAACTGCTCGCCAACTTGGAGATGAAGGTCATAAAGTTACTTACAAATGAACTGCTAGCTGATGTTCGTTCAGATCGTGGACTTATCAAGCGGAGAAGAAGCTGAGTTGGGAATGCCGGGTGAACTGTTCGTGCGGGGGCCCACGAGAATGGTCGGCTATTTGGGACATCCAAATGAAACGGCAGAAACAATTGACGGGGAGGGATGGCTGAGGACCGGTGACATTGTTTTTGTGGACAAGGACGGCTTCATCAACGTTGTGGACAGACTTAAGGAACTGATCAAAGTCAACGGGCTTCAGGTGACCGATCAGTTCAAGAAGTCCTTTTTTGTTTCTTTCCATCTTTTCGCTTTCCGTTTGTGAAGGTCCCTCCATCGGAACTGGAAGATTTGCTGCTTTCCCATCCGGAAGTGCAGGATTGTGCCGTTCTTGGAGTGCCGGATCCAGTTTCCGGTGAATTGCCGCGGGCATTTGTTGTGAGAAAGAACCGATCGGACATCAGTGAGGCGCAAATTCAGCAATTTGTTAAAGGTGCGGACGGAGTTAGTAATGAATAATGTCCCGGACAACTGCAGAACGCAACTTTTAGTTTATTTTTGAATCAAAAAATGCTTTTATCTTCAGAACGGGTGGTCTACTACAAGCAGCTGAAGGGCGGGGTGGAATTCGTTGAGGAAGTGCCGAAAAGTCCGGCGGGAAAAATCTTGAGAAGGGTTTTGAAGGCTCAAATGGCCATAAAGACAACGGACGGAAAGGGAAGAAGCCAATCCAAAATATGATCGGCATTTATCAACTTTATTAAGCATGATAAAAACATTACATATTAATGACTCCGCAGAGTTTATTTGAGAGCATTTAAAATCTGACAAATTCAAAGGTCACTTTGGTAATGTCCGAATGGATAAACTCTGTCAGTTCGTGTCCGTTCTGCTCAGTACATGGAGCCCGGACATGGTCGGGAATCGGGTCGGGATTATTCCCCCCCCCTCCGTCCGGGGTTTGCCCGGGTCCCCACCCCCACCCCCCAGTGTTCATCTCCAGGACACCACTCTCAGCAGCCGCCCTGGCATTCATGCCCTTCTCCATTTGTTTTCCAATCACATCCCCACCCCCCCCCCCCATAATATTGCGCAAATGCTCTTCCATTTCCGTCTTCTGTCTCCCCATCCCCCCCCCCCCCCCTCCCCCCGCATTCCACTACATCACTTCACTTCATTTTACTATATTTTTACCCCAGTCACCCCCCCCCCCACCCCCTCACAGTCAGTTTAAGCCTTCTGTTTCATCGATTTATTATTAATTAAATATAATAAATTGAAACCTTTAAAACAATAATAATATTAACATAACACATATAATTTTCGATTTTAAGTTGTATCAGCTGGTACTTGTTAAGTATTTAATTTTCTAATTGCCCGCGGGCAATGAACTCAAAATGTGCTAGCGGCGTAAAGAAATTGTTGCTGTTCATTTTGCTTGTTTTTGTGGGTTTTGTCGGAGGGGATTTGGCCCATAATCCCATTTATAGGCCAGGTAAGCGTTGAGAAATTATTGGAATTTTTTTCAATCGATTTTGTGTCTTTTAGACAAAAGTGCCTCGGTGGTTTTCCATGGCCAAATTTGGGAGGACAACGAAGTGAAGGAGTATCAAATTGAGGCGGAAGTGCTCGACGAGGAGAAGCCCATAAAAGAGCCAAAAATTGTGTGGGAAACGGGCAAATGGGGCGAACGGCACTTTAGGCTGACATTCAAATTCAAAAAGGGCGGGGAGACGGACGACTCGCCAAAGAAACAAATAGAAAAGCTGAAGGTGGAGCTTTTCAACAGGTACGGCAAAAGTCATAAGACATTTTGGGAAAATTTCCCCGTTTTAGCAGGACGGTCAAGTCTTTCAGAGAGAAAACGAGCAGAGTGAATAAGGTGAGAATCGACGCGGGTTATGGTATGGGTACGTGTCCATACGATGGAACCAGCAAGTGGACCCTCAGAAGTTCGGGAAGTTCAGAGACCCATCTGGGGAGGGGGGAATGTAAGGAATAGAGTGAGTGATTCCGGATGGTTAAACGCCTAGAGGGGGGGCAAAAGATCATCCATAAAAGGGACGCCCCGGTAGCTCGCTCAGTGGAAGAGCCCTTTTAAATCACCTAATGGGGGGGGGGGGAGGGGATCAATGGGCCCATGCCGCTTATTCCAATTAAACTCCAATCCGATTTAGGACATTAAACACACTTTCCTCTTGCGTGACGTCGATTCAAACAAACATTACGCGTTGGATTTGGACAGAGAGAAGGCTGTGGACCGTTTTGAGACTTTTGGGGAAATGCACGAAGAGTTGGAGAGACGGCGACGGAAGGGCCCGGACAGTTGGGACGACGATGACGAATTGGAGGTGGAAGAACTGATGGAACGTTCGGATGAGCGGGAGAAGAAGTGAGTAGGGGGGTAAGGGGGTAAAGGGGTAGGGAGGTAGGGGTATAAGGGGGTAGGGGGGTAAGGGGGTAAAGGGGTAGGGGGGTAAAAGGGTAGGGGGATAGGGGGGTAGGGGGTAGGGCGGTAGGGGTAGGGGGGGGGGCGATGCCGAGACCGATAATTATGTAGCAGTCGCTTTTTGGAAATCTCAATTAAAATCGATCGAGCTGATCACTAATGGGTAGAAAGATGGCTGGCTATCTGGTACTGATCAAATGCAAATCACAGCGGGTGGAGCCATACGATGGACGGCCACGAGCAAGAGTTGCATGAGCATAGGTTGGGCCAAATGGGGGAGGGTCGGAAGAAGATGAAGGAGGCCAAAGATATGGAGGACACGCCGCACCATTCGGAGCCGAAGGGCATCATCCAAGGTGGGCCAAAACGGGCTTTCAACAGGTCGAAAAGCAACACATTTTAGGGGTCGTTTGGGACGAGGAGGGTCAGATCATTGAGGAGCCGTTCATCAAACTGTTGCAGCATGGGAAAGGTGGGAAAGACCAACCAGAATTAATGTGTCAGATTTGTTTCAGATTTAACGGATTATGAAGTTTTGTGCAACGGCAATGGCTTCTTCGAGATTGAGGTGTACGGAGAGCACAAAGGGACGGTGGAGATTCGATACGTAAGTGAATTTGGCTTGGGGGGGGGGGGGACAGGGCGAGTGACCACGCCGATTTGAGGGCAAAGACGAAAAGCACACCGAAGGCTTTCTCGAAGACTTGGACACGCTGTACAAAGCCGCCTTCCCCGACCATCCAGAGCACGACAATTTCCACGGAATCCATCGAAAGTCGGACATGGACAAACATCGGAAGATACTCCATTTGCACTACAAGCCCTACGGACCTTACATGTTCGTCTACGTAAGTTGGCCAATTGGGCGATGGAAATGAAAATCAATGAACTTCCGATGCTTTCTGTGTGTGGGCGGCTTACATTAATTCTTGCTTTTTATGGCTTCATGGTCAATACTCCCCAAAATGTATTTGTTTTTCATTTCAGCACATTTATGGCGTTGTCCTCAAACTTGACAGCAAGCACATCCCGCAAGTGATTATGGACACGGACGAGTGCGTTGACTGCCCTTACCTCCAATTGGAATACACCAGTGACCAAGAACATGACGTTCACAAGGCAAAAGACTTATAGTTGCAATTTTATCCACACCAATCAACGTGTTCAGAGAGTCAAGGCTGAAATTGATCACAATCTGGACACGGGCGAGTTCCGGATAACCATCCGGAACGGGTACGGCTTGGACCCGGAGCGAAAGAGACGGATGGACAAAAACTACGGGAAGCTGAACATTATTGTGGTCAGCGTAGATGGGGGGATTTACGAGCTGTTTTAAGCGGATTTGTGTTCAGGCAGCAAATAAACGGGAGCTAAGCGAGGGGATGTACCGCGTGTACACGGTGGACGTGTTGGAGTGCGTTCGAAACTTTGTCAAGCACCGGGAAATTCTTTTTCTGCACGTTGACAAGGACTCGATCTCCTTCGAGAAGTTTGACATCAAGGAGGCCATCTCGCACAAGTTGCAGTTCCAGATCCGGCGAAAGTCGGACGGACAAACGGACGGACAGTGCCAAATGCTAAGCCGAAGACCGCCGGACGGAGACAACGACTGTCCCTGGCTGCTGTTTAAGGACAAGGCTGGTGAGGAAAGCCGGCATGGCCAAGCCCAATGAATGGCATTTAATTTCCGCGCCTCAAATAAACGCATTTTCGAAGGCTTTTAAATAATATTAACGAGCTTTTTAACTCCAGGCAACCAAATACCAGCAGACAAACACATAAAACAGTTGGGCTTTCGACTGGCGGAATTCACACAATTAGTGGAGGTGCCAATTAGCAAACTTTGCCAATATCAAATTAATAATTTACATAAAAATAGGTTTCTTTCTCGCCCACACTGATCAACGAATTCTTCATTCACATCGACTGCAGTTACGGCAGCTCCGAGCCGAGTGATGAGCCGGAGGTGGTCTACCACACTTCTTTCCACCAAATCGATGGTTAGTGGTCGACTGATTCTTTTCCGTTCCGTTTATATACTTTCTCCTTAAATAGTTGTCGACGATTCACACAAAAATGGCGCATTTCCACTGCTAACTGCACCATTGAAGATGAACAAAGTTGAACTTGTCGCACTGCCCGAGAAGAAGCAGCTCGGACACCGAACGCATCGAATCGGCGGGCACACGCCAAATCGATTTACGAGAAGACAAAAACACTGAACGAACGGACGGAACTTTGGCAATTTGAACAGCGACGGGCGACAGAATTCTGTTTAATTATTTGTAGTGCCTTTTGAAATGAGACAATTACTCCGTTTATTCTGAAAAATATGTAACAAATGATAATGATATTGTTTGTTGTACTGTAAAAGTGTCAAATTAAAGGCACACCCGCCGCCGTTGGTCACCCTAATTCAAATGTTTAGTTCCAAACATAACGCCAATATTTATCAGAATGTTAGACACTTTCCCTACCAATGAAACTAAAATAATAAATCATTTTTTCTGTTCATTTAAAATTGTTTATTCTTTTGGGTGTGCTGTTTAATGGATACTCAACACGTTGCCCTCAGCCGGCCAGGGATTAAACAATGGCGGCTGATCTTTCGGAATTTACCGTTCACTGTAAGAATTGGATTTATAAAATTGAATTGTTTTTTGTTTTATTTATTAGCTCTAATTGCCCTTTTAGACAAGTGAAGAGGATTTGCGGGAATGGGCCGGAACATTTGGGAAAATTCGAGAGATTGTCCTTCCCAAATGCGCAGACAAACGCTTCCCTAAATCGACCGCTGGCTTTTGCTTTGTGCAATTTTCGAGTCGAAAAGACGCAGAAAATGCTAAAAAGTGTTTAAATTTCACGCAATTAAATGGAAGAAAGGTGGCAGTCGACTGGGCACTCGACAAAGACCATTTCATCACGCGAATGCACGAAGGTCCCCGATTTTTAATTCCCTGGGCCATAGGCTTGTACACTTTGTTAAGAAAATTTACATTGAATTGGACCAAAAGGATAGGTCAAATAATAAATTAAATAATTTTAGAGAAGAAATCGGCCATAAAAGAAGAAGAACCGGCCTTAAAAACTGAACCAGACGAAGATGGTGAGTGAATTGAAATAATCTCAGAATTATTTTAAAAATAGCAAATGAAACTTCCGATGTCGTCGACGTTGGAAAAGGTGACGAAAAATTGGTCAAAAAGGAAGCCGTCGAGGTTTTTTCTTTTTTATTATTTGACTAAATAAATAAAATGCTATTTAAATTAAGCCGAAACACAGCAAAAGAGAGAAAAAGAAGCGCACTTTGGACGACAGCGCCGTCACTGAAGGAAGGGTCGTTTTTTTAAGGTGAGCGATTCTTTCTTTTTTTTTGAATTAATTTATAAAACTTTTATTCTTTGACTTTCTGAGCAAACTTTGGAAATGTAATGGGCTAGGAATTAGAGATTGGACGGGTCTTACTGAGCTGAAAAAACCCGGACCCGGTTAACCTCTCATTTCCGTGTCTTTTACTAAATTTTGTTTTCTAAATTCCTGGTGGTTGTGGCCGTTTTCCTAACTTTATTTTTTAAATTCATTTTCAGAAACGTTCCTTTTTCCGTCGACAACGAAAAGCTCAAAACGGTGGCGGAAGAGTTTGGCGAAGTTCAGTTGGCCATTCTTTGCAGAAACAAAGACACCGGTGACCCCGCGGGCACAGCATTTGTCCATTTTCGGGAAAAAGAGAGTGCCGACAACTTTTTAGACAAATTAATCACGGTATTATTTACCTATTTTCATTATATTTTTTTTGAAATTATTTTCAGGAAGGCGGAGTTCTCGTGGAGGGTCGGAAGGTTTTTGGACATCGCGCGGTTCAGCGAAACGACGCCAAATCGTTCAGTTTGGTGGACGAAAATCCAGTGAAGGACAAACGAAATTTGTACCTTCTGAGGGCGTCGTTGGTACGGCCCGGCACTGCGCAGGCGAAGGAAATGTCGGAGGAGGACGCGAAATTGCGACAACGGCTGATGGAAGTGGCGAAGAAGAAACTCATCAATTTGGTTATGTTCATCTCTCCGACTCGACTGGTGGTCAGTGTTCGGAGATTTCTTTAAAATGAAGCCATGACACCGACTGAATCCCGAAATATAATCCCGAATTTCAGATTCACAAC
The DNA here is from genome assembly GCA_020449905.1 of Globodera pallida. Lineage (NCBI taxonomy): Eukaryota > Metazoa > Nematoda > Chromadorea > Rhabditida > Heteroderidae > Globodera > Globodera pallida. The sequence continues at coordinate 871,036 of JAIXHY010000010.1, read as the reverse complement.
ATTCCCTTCACTTTAACGGATGCCCAACTTAAAAATGTTTGTTTGGAAGCAGCCGGCGGTTGTTCTCCGACTTCCGTCTCCGAATGCCGAATAATGTGTCAACGGACGGGAGAAGACGCGAAGGGTCGGGCCCAATTGGGCAAATCCAAAGGCTTTGGCTTTGTCGCCTTCACAGAGCACACGTTGGCGTTGAAGTGTCTGCGGAACCTGAACAACAATCCGGAGACGTTCACCAACGAAAGGGTTGGTGAACGATTTTAAAATGCATTTCTAAAAGGAGAAGCTTTTTTGGAAATTAACTTTTAAGTTGAAAATGCGCCTAAAAAGGTTCAGCCGAAAGCTTGTCCAGTCTATCAATCGAAAAACCGACGCATTCACAAATTAACAATTTTTAAAGCGCCCAATCGTCGAGTTCTCAGTTGAAAATTTGAATGCATTGCGAACGAAGGAGCGGCGAGTTCAAAGCACGACGAAAAGCGAGGACGCCGGGGGGGAGGCAACAAAGCAAAGAAAGGCTTCCGTCGGCGTCGAAAACGCCGAAGCGTTGGACAGAACGAAACGCGAGCTAATGGCCGGCGGCAAGAAATGGCTTCCGAAAAAATTTGGGGCGAAGATTCGACACAAAGACCGCGCACAAAGGGCGCCTTCGAAGAAAGCGGTGAAAAGGTTTTTGGGCATTTAACCACAAAAAAAGTGGACAGCTCACAAAGAGAATATTCTAACGAAATTCCCCTAATTTCAGCAGGACAAAGGATAAAGCGGGCAATCAAAAGATGAAAGGAAAGCGAAATGGAAGTCGCGCGGCTGGGCAACCGACAACAAAAAGGAGGAGACAAATGCCGTCTCATTGAATGAAATATGTCTTATATTCGTTAAAATGTTTACAAAAGATAAAAAAAATTATTGCGTTTTGATAGTATTGGATTTGTTGAGGCAACAAAAATATTTGTCTTTCAATAATCGCCGTTTGCAATTGTCATTTGACGGGCGAATCCATTGGCGAGCATTTTGGCGGGTGGTCGGTTGGGTTCCTCTACGGTCGTCGGGCTGGGACTGTTTCGCTGTAGGGAATTTGCCCGTGACAGAGAGGGGGAAGAGCGGGGCGACTTGAACAGGGCGCTCTTCACTTCTCTCTCCACAACGAACACATTCTGACGGGTCTCCAACTCGCCGATTCTAAAAAAGAACGTTTTGAATGGAGTGGCGGCGATTCAATCGATCGATTCGATCACTTCCAATTTTTATGCCCTCCCCGCGCACCTATCGTAAATAATCGCGTCCACATTTTGACGTCGGAAATAAGCGACATGCACCGGATTGTCCAAGTCCTCTCCCCACACAAAAACGATTAGTTTAAGTGCGACGGCCCTTCCGAGGGGCGTCGGGTCGGAGAGTAACTCTTCGCTGTGGAGATTGATGCCCTGAAGGTGAATGGGGGGGGGGGGGTTAAGCAAATTGTCGGCATTTGCTTCACCAAAAGGTTGGAGCAGGCGGAAAAGTTGGTTCCGACTCGCGTGACTTTGCTTCGTTCGTCCAGAAACGGCACGTATCTGAATAATGATACCTCGAGGGACATTTGTCGCAGTATAAATATCATAGCATTTGGCTTCTTCATTTAGCGCCCTCAGGGGAATTCGTTAATTACCTGTCGGTTTGGCCCACACAAAGAAACAGCACCGGGTACCTGTTCTGTTTGACGGACAGTCTTGAAAATGGATATAATAACAATGATTTATTCCCTCGGGAATTCCGTTCTCACAGAGTGCAAATGTCCGGGTCAAAGGAGGAGAACACGACACGTCGTTTGCCCGCATGTCCGAATACGTCCATCAGCAGTCGGTCCATGTACTGGTTGCGCTCGAAGTAATTCTCACATTCGTGCGTTCCGTCCTTTGTTTTGGTAGTCAATTTTTGTTGGCATGGCCAACAATTTATGAAAGGAAGCCGAAAGGATTTACCCGCATTTTCATTGGGTATTTAATCTCCACATTGAAGCCGGCGTGTTCATCCACCCGCTGCAATGCTTCGACCAAAGTTGGGAATGAGCGAAAGTCGCTCCCCTCGTCCGGCTCCCCGGTCAGATGGTGGTGTTTGTGGGGAGGGTGGCTGATTTTGTCTCTTTCTTCCGTTTCCAAGTAATGATGAACCTGTTCGAGATTTGGAAGGATTTTTAATTAACAGTCTTTTATCGAGTTCGGGTTTAAAAGTCCGGATTTTTGAGTTCACATCTCGGGAGAACATCGAACACTCAAATTTAAAAAAGAAGGTGGACCCGAACGGCCCGAACTCTGGAGGCTCTTATTTACATGCAAAAGGCGCAGTTGTGCAAGACTCAAGTCGCGGACGGCCATTTTGTGCAGTTCTCCCCCGTCCGTCGTCGCCGCCGCTGTCGGTCCACCGACTTCCGTCGCCGATTTGATGGAGTTGTTCGTCGTTGTCAGTCCGTTCGGCTCCAATCGTTGCGGGTTCCGCTTGGCCACAGAGACGAGGACGTGAAAGTCGTGAAAGACAACCACCGATTGGTCTCGGCTCAACTGCACGTCGAACTCCACGAAGTCGGCACCCTTTTGGGCGGCATTGTTCAGCGAAAAAATGGTATTTTCTCGGGCGGTAGCGAATCTGAACGAGCGATTGGGAAAGGACAGCAGAAAATTTGTCCACTTAGTGAATGACTCGCCGCTGCCGCGGTGGCCAACCTCCAAAGTCCTCCGCTTCTTCCAATGCTTCACATACGTCGCCTCCATTCTACATATTGGCACTTTCCAAAACCCTAATGACTCCTCGCCCATATCCCTCCATAAACCGCCTAATCGGCCAGATCTTTTTGAGGCCGAATGTCGAAAAGACCGTTCACTTTCTTTAAGCCCACCCAAATTAATCTCACAAATTAATTTGATCAGTCAGCCCCAATGTCCACCTGGTGGCATGATCTTCCTCCTCCCCCCAATCAACAGAAGTTGCCAACAAATAGTCCATTTTGATCTGACCCACTGGCTTCTGCGTCTTCACCGCGACCAGCGGCAGGGAAAGAGAGCCGTTTGTGTCCGGCATGGAGGAGGGCATACCTTTTAAGCAAAAATGGCACTTTTTTTGGCAATCGAAAGAATTGTACACAAAAAACAAACAATATGCAAGTGCAAATCGAGACGGGCTCAAGCCGACTTTCGTTTCGCCCGAGGCCCAATTTCGCTGTGGGAGCATAAACAATTCGACACGAAATGCCTAAACATAAAAAAGTGTCTAAAATTAAAATAAAAAAGTTGCACCAAAAACTCCGTGGCCACCGATGTCGTCCGAAACACAAAGTAATCTTCGCCGTCATTTCGGAATGGTTCGCCGTGTTCGGACTGTTCTCGGAAGAACGGGTTGGCATCGGACAGCAAATTCTGAAGTTGAAAATGTCGTCATTTTTGTTGAATTTTCCGCTAAAAGTCGAATTCGGCCCAACTCGCCGCGAATTCGGTGCAGGAATGGCTTGGCAACGGAATGTGCGTCGCCGTTGAAGTGGCGGCGGCCGTGTACTGCTCGTCCTCTTCTGTCGTCGAATCCAAAGAGTGTATGTACAGAGAGGGAGTCCGCCAGCTGACGAGGCCTTTTGGACTGGCAAAATTGAATTCCTAGAAAGCAAACACGGTCTTCAAAGAATACAAAAAATTGGGAATTTCTGTGTCAATAATAAAGACGCCCACCCACCCACCTGATCCATTCGAACATCACACGGAGTAACGCGGATCAGAAAGTTCCTCTGCAAAAGTTTATTGTCAAAGAATCGCAGAGCCGTGCCGAACAATCGCAAGAATATTTGACGCTGTTCCCTGCCGTTGATCCACCCGTCCATTACCAACCGATCGCGACCACCTTAATTGCCCAGGGGGAATAATACTCTGAAAGCATTTGATCAAATTCATTTGGGTGCCAACCGTAAATGCCGAATTCGTTGATCACTCCTTTATTGCACTCGCCCAACAAATTCGCCTCCACCGAAGGCAAAATGCACCGCGGGGACTTTTGCGCTTCCCATCGAACGACGCTCAACGAAATGGGCGATTGCGCGTTGGAGGGGTCCGTTTGGAGACGGAGGCCAACGAAAAAGCGGAAGCGGAGAAGGCACTGACTGCCCTTACCATCCAATTCAATGGAAGAACGCCACACGGACGAAGAAATTGACGGACTGAACCAATTTGGTGAATGGTGGGGGGGGGGAGAAACAATAAATACAACAACTGAACTGCTCGCCAACATTTCACTTTTTTGTTCCAATCCGAGTGACCCGACCCCCCCCCCCCTCCCTCCGCCCGTCCGGGTCACCTGCCGCTGTTCTTCTGCCCCTTCTCTTCTCCGTCCTCTCTGACCATCTCCAAAGCCCTTTCCGATCTCCAATTTCCCAGCAGTTCATTCCCTCCGCAGACGAACATTCGTTCCCACGGCCTTGCACAACTTGTCCGGACTGCAAAATACACTTTGGTCCTTTGTCCCCCCGGGGCCGTTTGTCTCTTCTCGAACTCATCGCAAAGGCATCCCGTCGATTTGGGTTTATTAGGGAAGGCATTTTTCTCGGGAAATGGCGCAGGAATGGCCATCGTTGGACGGATGGTCACCGAATAAAATTGTTTTTTTTGTTCTGGGATTTTAAAGGGCATCACGGCATTTAGAAATGGAGAATTTTTGAATTTTGTAACATTTAATTTTATATTATTAATAAAAAAAGTGTCCATGGAACGCATCCATATTTGGCCCTGCCCTTCCCCTTCAGTCCGTTCTCCTTCTTGCCCTTTACGCCCGTCTTATGATGGGCATATTTTGCTGCTTCCCAAACCCAAAAAACAGAAAAACGGGGGAAGAAGCGAGCAAAGAAAGACAAATATCGAAAGAGTAAGGCAGACAAAAGCCCCCGTTGGGAAAAGCCGTCCGATGATGAATTGTTGGTTCCACCCACTCCCGGACGACGGTTAGAGGAGGAGGCATAATACGCAGAGAGATGGTCGATAGATACGCCTGGGCAAGTAAAGAAACCCCGGGGAATGGATGGCACAAACGCGGGAGTTTGGGAAGGGGGGGTGCCGTTCAGGGCTGGACGTCATGACGCTGACGCTGACGCCGATGACGCCAATGACGCCGTTTTTGGGCGGCGTCATGACGTATGACGCTGACGCCGTCACTGGCATTTTGCGTCATTTTTGCGTCACTAGTATAAAAAAGAAATGTAGCCGAACAAGCTTTTTTTGTTTTAGTCAGGCATAATTTAAGTAAAAAATTATATTTTTGGTTGCATTCCGCTATTGTTTTCGGATAGGTAGATCTAAAATTCATTAAACCATTTTAGTGTCTAAAAAACGGGCTTAAAAATATGGACGAACAGGGCCAATTGCAAATTTTAATTGAAAATGTGAAAAAATTTGTGCGAAAAGTGCGCAAATCTAGAGTGCTAAGTGAGGAGTTAACTGCTTTTCAAAGTGACAAAGAACTTCCCAAAACAGTGCTGGTTAAGAATGTTGAAGTAAGATTTTTTACAAAAGTATCTGCTAGAAGTTTTTAAATTTAGGTAAGATGGAATAGCATATTTCTTATGCTTGACAGGTTTGTCCAAAATCGGATAAAAAAATGTTAATTTAAAAAAAAATTGGATTTTTGAAAAATTTTAACCAGTGACGCTGACGGTGACGCCGATGACGCCAATGACGCCGTTTTTGAGCGGCGTCATGACGTATGACGCTGACGCCGTCACTGGCCTTTCTAAAAAAATGACGCTGACGCGTGACGCGGACTCAGGGACCGGTGACGTCCAGCCCTGGTGCCGTTCTCCAGGGGGGGGGGGGGGGGTGCCATTCTCCAGGGGGGGGGGGGGGGTGCCGTTCTCCAGGGGGGGGGGGGGTGCCGTTCTCCAGGGGGGGGGGGGGGGGGGGGGGTGCCGTTCTCCACCAGAAATTGTTTTGGGAACAGAAACGAGAAAAATTGAAATTGTCAAAGTATGCAAATAATGCGAAAGTCGAGGTGGAAAGGTCAAAAGAGTGCACGTAGAGAGAAGAAAAGCTCGTCGTTTAAGATTAAACAAACAAACAACGGGACAACTTCACAAAATGGATTATGTCTATTCACAAAAGACGTATTTAGGAGTTCAAACTTGCAGAGACACCGGAACTTTGGTTGGAGACTTTTAATTCTGCTGAACTGCTTGAGCATAACAACAAACAATCTTCAATGTTTCCATCCCCATGTTTCAACCATCAAAATCATCGTCTGCCCATTCTCGCCCGCTTCACCCATTTCTTCACGCCTTTTTCGAGCTTCACTCGCTTCACACTTTCCGTCTCCCGTCCCAGCTTCTCTCCCCCTTCAGCCCCATCTCCAGTGCCCTCCTGAACATGTTGTTGTTGCTGTCCTCTGCTGGTCACTATTCCTTTCAATGTTTTCTCAATGGCTCTTTTGCGCCGTTGCATTAACTCCCTACAAAAGCAATCGGTTCAAATTGAGTCAAAATTCGAAGGCCCCACTCATTTGACGGCCCCTCGTCCGCATCATTTCGTCCCATTTTCCGCCGCTTCACAGCCGTTTCCCCCTCATCCCACACCAAATCGGCTTCTCGCGCAATCCGTTCAAACCATTGATCACGCGACTTCCTCTGATCAAAATAATTGTTGCTTTCTCTGTGTGCGCATTCTGATCGGCTTTCCCCACCTTTTTTAGTGTGTGTTCCAACGATTCCGCTTCCGTTGCCAATTGGACCAATGACCGGCATGACTCCATCAATTTGGGGGCGTCCATCGCTAACAGTTCCAAGTCTTCTTCTTCAAAAGGGGGAAAGATTTAAAAACGGCTTTTCCTTTTTCCCTTTGGGTTAGTTACCCTTTTCAAACATTTCGATTTATCTCTTACCTTTATTCAAATTTCGACATATCTTCAGATAGTGATGCAAATCCAATGGGTCAACAAACAGAACAGACAATCCGGCATTCGATGCCCGTGCCGTCCGGCCACTGCGATGAATGTAACCCTGAAATAAACCATTGTCCACGTCCAATCTGGTTTTGTGCCCACTTCCGTAGTCTTTGGACACTGGTAATGAATTATATTGTGCACTCCATGAAAATCCAAGCCACGAGCAGCAACGTCGGTAGCCAAAAGGACGGCATCGTCCGACTCTGAAAGTGACTAAGTCAGCTTTCCCATCCAAAAATATTTAATCGAAGATTATGCCTAACAAAAAGCCTCAAATCATCAAAACTCTAAAATTTTAAAGCTATAAACTACTCCCCCCCCCCTCCCCCAATTCATTGAATGCGTTGCCTTTGAATTTGTCCACGCTCTTCAGCCGTTCCCTCTCCTTCATCCGTCCATGCAGCAACGACGTCTTCGCGACCGCCAATTTCTTCAGAACGGAATGCAACCGCCGGATGGCCGAAACCGAATTGGCAAATACCAAAGTCCGTCCACCGTACCGTTTCAGCACATAAAGCAAATTTGAATCCTAAAATCGACAAAACTAACGACACGTAAATATTATCGGGGGGGGGGGGGAGGGGAGCATTTCACCTTTTGGAGCAAATCCGCACAATTCATTCGACATTCGATTAAAGTTTGCGGTGTTTTCTGTGGGGGCGTTAAGTCGACCACAGAAAGATGTGCTGAGCCCTTTCGCATGCACATCGAATGGGCAATTCGACGAACCTCAAAAGGAATAAAAAGGCAAATGCTGCAAAAGAAGAGGACAAATTGTTGTCCAAAAAGTGAGTCAAAACCTTTTTCATAATTTTATGTAAATTAGGATTGTCCTTTCTTTCAAAAGAAATGAGTCTTAATGAAAGCAAAATCAATCACTTTTTGTTGGGAGTCCATCGACGACTGCGGGGCTTTCTCTCCCCTCCGCAACGGAATGTGATGGGTAAAGGTTAGCGTTGCGGAAAAAATCAAAGTTTGCAGCGGAGGTGCCGAAACATCGCACCCAACGGCGCTTTTCAATTCATCAGACCCGACACTTTTTCGAATTTTCTGCTCTTTTTTGGCTCTAAACGATTAAAATTCTGCACATGTAAGAAGAATTTGTGTTCAGAACCTGTGAATGTCCTGGACAATATGTCGAAGCTCCTCAAAATGGCCTTGCTCCAACATCCGATCAATTTCGTCCACGACTAAAATTCTCAGAGCCGACAAATCCGCCAAATACTCCGCACCCTTTAGGAATAAATTTAAACAAAAAGTTCAGAGAGTCATTTTAAAAAATGGGAAAACGATTTTTCGAAGACCGAAAAACCTGGGAACAAAGGAAAAACCCGGGAGGGCTGAGGAAAAAGCTAGAACCCATCCCCCACCCCTTTAAAGAAAATTGGCTACATCCCTGAAAAATTAACATTAAATTTGTTATAAACGTTAAAATTTGCCAAAACACCAAATTTCAAAATATCCGGGCACCATCAACAAAGCGCCTGGGTATTTTTTGATTTCGCGTCGCCCAATCACTGACAAAAATTTGATTAAGCCCCCCCCCCTCTCTCTCTCTTCCGCTCTGGGGTGGAAATCTACAAATTATATTATTAATTAAATGCTAACGGTCTGACGCAATGCCCAAAGACGGCCAGGCGTGGCGACAATCACATCGGGCCTAAAAGGATCCCAAAACTGAAGAAATATTCGCCCTAAACCAAACCCCCCCCCCCAACCTGGACTTCAACAACCGATGCTGCTTCTGTTCGCTCATTCCTCCAACAATTGCGACCACTTTTAGTGGGCGTGGACCAATTTTAGCGGAAAGGGCTTTGAACACGTCTTTTATCTGATTGAGTGGAAAAGAAATTGACCAAATCGGCAAAACTCCACATTTTGAACAAGTACCTGAACAGCTAATTCTCTCGTGGGTGAAATTATAAGCGCAAAAAGCAAATCTTCCATCTGAGAGCGTTCATTGTCAGCAATTCCAATTCCGTTCTCCAACCATTGCTCGAGAATTGGAATAGCAAATGCGAGAGTCTTGCCACTGCCCTAAATTTTAACAGTAAAAAGAACAAATAGAATGCTGGAATTGTTCACAGTTTCAGCTGCTCCGATTATGTCTTTGCGCAGCTTAACGGCTGGAGGGATCACAGCGCTTTGAATTGGAGTTGGAAAAGGAAAACTAAAAAAAGAAAATCCGAGAAAAGAAAAAAAATAAGGAAAATTCGAGAAAAGGTTAAGTTTGCCCTCCTAAAAATTCTTTTTGCGTCATTTGAATGCATGCTCCTGAAACTCTAAAAAAATGAAACGGAGATGGAAAAATACTTCAAGTTGTCCAAAGCTTCAAGGGTTGTGGCAGAGAGACCCGTCGCATTCCAGGAAGAGGAAGAAGCTTCAGTTTGACTGACGACATCCATTTTATTTTTGACTGAAAAAACAGAACACAAATTACATTGACAAAACAGGAGGTCAACCATCACCAAAACATTAAGAAAGCTTTGCGACAAATATCAAAAAACCCAAAATTAAGATTTTTTTTTTGTTAAAAGGCCATAACTTTTTCGATTTTGTCCAATCGCAAAGCTTAACTTAATGCTAGCTTTAACTCTTCGAGATCTTTCGAGTGGTTTTAAGAATTTCTGAATCGGTTAAGGTCGAAGTAAGTTGTTGACCCGATCTTGATTGGTGAGACCATAAACCAGTTCATGGGGAAGAAAAAAAGCGGATTAATTCATTTGTGAAAAACATAACGCCAAAACGTTTGAATAATGTGACTGGACCTCAAATGGCTGTCTCCGGAGGCGTTCAACCCGCTGAAGAGTGAATTGGCCCCCTACGGCGATCTCTGCTGGTTTTAGCAACGCGGAAGCGCCTTACAAATACTTGCCGAACGCCGATGGTTTTCTTATTCACAATTCTGATTTTATTTTTATTTTTCAAATTGCCGATGGCAAGTGATTCCAATTCCCGCCCGAGGCGTTTTAGGGGGGGAGGGGGCTCAATGAATGTATTGTAACTTCTTTTTCGTTTTGGGATGTTGGTTGATCTGTCACTTCGGCCTCGTTCTCGGAATAGGCTCAGTAAATAATGACTTAAGTTTGATTCGATTCAATTTTACCATCTTTTGCCATTCGCCCATTTAATTCCTTCCTCCACAATTTGATCACTTTTTGTCCTTTCACAATAACAACTCTCTCTTCTCTTCCACTTTCCTCCCACTCATTCGAATTTGACATAAACTTTGGGTTAAGAATGATTTGTTGAGTTTGATGATGATTCTTCTAACCGCGTCCCGTCGTCCCCGCCACCTAATTGGACTGATGCCACCCACCGATCAATCATTTAATCACGCAAAAAGGCGACCACAATTTATCCGTTCGCCGATCAGACGAAGTAAAAAGATGGTTTCTTCTCCAATTCGCTAGAATTTTGCTTGGCTTCGACAATTTTAATCAATTTGTGCGTCAGTTGGAACACAAAATGTTCCTTAGTTTTTGCTGTCCCGATTCGTTGTGTCGGTTAATGCTTCTTCTTCTGTTGGCACTTTTGCTGGTCGGCAAAAGTTTGTTTGCCCATGAAGACGCTCTGCTGGACGAAATGGAGCCTGTGAAGGAGGAGGACGCCGGGGACTATCTGACGCAGTTCGGCTACACCACTCCGTCCCAACTGAACGTAAAGACGGACGGCATGGCCGGCGACTTGTCCAATGTGTTCGAGACGGCCGTCAAAGCGTTTCAAGACTTTGCGCATTTGCCCGCCACCGGCGTGCTAGACATCAAAACGCGCAAGAAAATGGCGGAACCGCGCTGCGGCATGCAGGACGGCGTTGAGATGTTGACGGCGGGCGGGGGCCCCGCGTTCAAATGGAAAAAGAACGATTTGACTTGTGAGTTGCAGTTTGGAGAAGCCTCCGAATGAATGCAGTCGATGCTTTTTGACTAAATTTGAATGAATTGTTTTTGTGTTCAGACGCCATCCACAACTTTACTCCAGACATTCCAAAAAATGCTGTGAGGTTATTGCCGATGGGAGAAGGGGCGGTGATGCCCCAATCTTTTCCTTAATTTAAAGGGAGGCGATCAGAAAGGCCTTTGGCATTTGGGGGACGGCGAGTCCGCTGAACTTTAGAGAAGTGTCCCCTTCGGAGCAGGCCGACATTAACATCAAATTTGCCAGTGGAATGCACGACGACCCTTGGCCCTTCGACAAAAAAGGCAAGTCGGGATGGAATCAGCAGACGTTATTGTCGAGACTCCAATCAGCTGCTATATAATCCAATACTTCAGGAGGGGTACTGGCACATGCCACAATGCCTCCCAACGGAATGCTGCATTTTGATGAGGCCGAGAATTGGGTGTACATGGACGCAGAGAAGATCAGAACGTTAGTGGCAAGCTTCCGATTTGTACGTATGGCCAATTAAATTCAGGCACAAATTCACCGACATTCTTCCGGTTGCCATTCACGAAGGGGGGCATGCCCTCGGACTTTCGCATTCAAAGGCCGACGAGTCGATTATGGCACCGTTCTATCAGGAGCAGGTGGACAAACAGGCAAGCGAATGCGCTAACAGCTTCAATCAGCAGGCTTTCTGCACATCCCCTAAGGGGTTTTCCCGGGGGTTTGGACTCCGTTCCATCCTTTCGAACAGCGACGGACATTAACTCCAACCATTCAAATTTAGGGCAATTACATTTATCCGGAACTGAAACCGGACGACGTACGCGCCATTCAAGCGATTTACGGTTGCACAAAACTGGGGCCATGTTTAATTGTTTATTTTATACTTTTAGGGCCTAGAAACGGTGGGTCAAAGGCAAAGGCCAACAATCAGCAGCAGGAGGAAAGAAAAACTGTGCACTCCCAAAATGCGGCACGGGGAGATGGGCTAGACGAAGAGGCGGGAGAGGAAGAAAGGCCGAGAACGGGCGGCGGACGGTCGAGGACGAGGGAGCAGGACGATGGAGGGGGCCGAGGTGGATCAGCACGGGCTGGAGACGGACACGAGGAGCATCACGAAACCTCCTCAGTTGGGCAGACGCTGCTGAACAAGGGCAAGAAGGCGTTGAAGCAGATGTTCGTCAATTGGCTGAATAATCGCCGTCGAAGATGATCCATCCCTTCCTCCTCCCATCCCTTGGGGGGTTGTCGGTCCTTAAAGCTTTAGGCACCCGAATCCGTAACAAATTGTTCTGGCCTGAATTCAAAAGCACCGACAACCCAACCTTTCAGCGCCCCAGGGGAGAGTGAATGGATATGTTCGAGTGGGGGGGGGGTGGTGGGGGGAGATGCTTTCCGAGTGATTTACGCAATTTATAAACAAATTCTTTCCAAATGCCCGTCCATTCTTTTTAATCCGTTCGGTGTGTTCTCTTCTCACACTGCCGCAATTATTATTTTACCAAACAGAACCCCCCAAATTATGTACGTTAACCCGATTTTCAGCAGCGATTGACAAAACAAACAGTTGGCGGTGGCCGTCAAAAGAAGACGAAAAAGAATAAGTGAGTTGCCCCCGTCAAACGGACGGCGGATGAGTCACCCCCTCCCCCCCCCCCCTCCCCCCCCCCTCTTAACCCCCCCCCCCCCCCCCCCCCTCATTAACCTCCCCCCTCCCCCCCCCCTCTTTCCCCCCTCCCCCCCCCTCTTCCCCCCCCCCCCCCCCCCCCTCTTAACCCCCCCCCCCCCTCATTAACCTCCCCCCTCCCCCCCCCCCCCCTCTTTCCCCCCCCCCCCTCCCCCCCCCCCCCCTCTTTAACTTTAACTTTAACTCCATTCGTCCGCCGTCACTTTGCCCCCACTTTTTCGCGCACTTCCGCCCTATCGCCCGAAAGTTTCCATTCCCTTTTTCTTCTTCATTTCCAACTCCAATCAATTCTCCGATCACTTCGCATTACAGCAAAAATGAACCGCTCGTCGTTCCTTCCATTTCTTCTCTTCCTCCTCATCGAATGGCCACACATTTCCAGAGCGTGTCAATGCCAATGGGCTCCGCCCAAGGACAACTATTGTTCGGCAGATTGGGGTAAGAGTAATTAGGTTGTAATTAACCAATCCCACAAAAATTCAATATATCGGAGTAAAATTTGGAATCTGTTCAATAAATTATCTGATGCCAATGTCATTCTTTGGATAAATTTGGCATTGTAATGAGTGATGGTTCCTATTAACCAACCGTATTACCTTTCAGTTGCCCATGTGCAGGTGGTCAAACGCCAAGACGGAGTTCGTATGCCGGCGGGGATTACTGACCGTCAGACGGACCTGAACTCCCGGCACGAGATAAAGTATTTGAAGATGTTCAAGGCAAGTTGAAGAAGTTGTGGGGAATGAGGCATCACTTTTATGTGCACAGATTCCCTTCAGATCAGCAAAGAAATGCCGGTCAATCAGCAAAACCAAGTAATTTTGTTGGCCGCCCTTTTCATTGTCTGGTGGCATTTTCCCCTAAGGTGATTCTCCCCGTCAACGTTTACACGGCCACTGAAGACGCCGCCTGCGGCATTTTGCTGGAGTCGGGACACGAATATTTGCTGGCCGGTTAGTTGGTGGGCAATTGGGCCAAAGAAAGAGCAAAATCAGCCGCTTTGTTCTTGATGATTACCGCTGTTGTTTTAAGGCGATTACGTCAATGGCACAATGGTCACCGGACTGTGCCGACAAATTCTGCTTGAAAACCTTAAGGAGTCGCGCAAACACGACATTCTCGAGTGGGGGGAAGTGCCACAGAAGCTGAAAGAGCAGCTGGAGAAGCAAGAATTTGACCATCAATGTTAGCTGAAATGTGATGGGACTTTGTAAATGTTCAGTGACCAAACGGATGACCATTTTGCCCAATTCGGGTGCCTTTTTTGCATAGAAACGCGAACAATTTCTATCAATCACAAATAAATTGATCAAACGAATTTCGGCGGGTCTTTTTTTCTTCCGATTTTGCCAGCGAATGCACAACTTTATGACCTCATTCGTTCGCCGATTTGTGCCAAATGTGCCCATTTGACCCGACCCGACCGCCGGCACTTTCAAATGCCCAATTTCCCATTTTGTGCCGCCTTTCTTCTTCAAAGCAAGTTTTGCCAACCCCCCCCTCTCTCCCCCCCTCCTCCTCCCCCCCCCCCCTCCCCCCCCCCCCCCTCCCCCCCCCCCCCCCCCCCCGAGACCATCACATCGAATACCAATCAATGCCATCGTTCCGTCCCATCACATCAAATTCAGCACATTACCACCCACCCCTGCCGCTCTTTATAAATCGAATGCCGTCTCTCACCCAATGCCATTCTGACAATTCCCGCTTCGCCGATGTCCCTTCTTCTGCCTCTTTCTTCCGTCGCTTTCTTTTCGTCTTTTCTCCTTTTCCTCTTCCATTTTAATTCTTCAATCGGAGGTCTTTTTCCTATTTACCTATTCATTTCCTTGACCCGATTTGTAACTTCCCTTACAAATTAGCTGCTTCCGCGGCGATGTCCTCAAGTTATGGCACAAGTGGAGGAATGAGTAAGGGATACGGTACTGGAGGAAGTGGGGGAGGGGCATACGGTACCAGTGGAAGTGCAGGAGGAACATACGGTACAGGCGGAGGAGGAGGAGGCTCCGCATCTTACGGACAGACGCCGCCAAAAATGCCGGCAGTTATGCCTCCGGCAATGCCTCCAGCGGCAATGCCCCCACCGGCAATGCCCCCTCCGGCTATGCCCCCTCCGGCAATGCCCCCACCGGCAATGCCCCCTCCGGCAATGCCTCCGGCAGCGTCTTACGGTAGCGGCGGTGGTGGCGGCGGCGGCGGCGGTGGCGGTGGCGGCGGCTATGGAAGCGACGGCGGCTGAATGAATGAACTCAGCCTCAAATGAATGATATTTTTTCGATAATTTTGAATTTGGATTGATCACCCAGCTGATCAGTGAAAGCTTAAAATTAATTTCTTTTCTTTACACTTTCTATTGCCTCAAATTTATTACAAAATCCCTTTTTTTCGTTTATTTTCTCATAACAAAAGTAATTTTGATCGCACCAATAAAGTGAATATGTTCGCTGTTTTGGTGTTTTCCAATTGGACTGCTCAAAATTAATTTCCGCCGATTTCAATGAAATCGCCGCCCCCCCCCCCCAAAGATTCGGTCACGTCCTTCCCCAATTATCCTCTCAAATTCTCATTTTCGACTCGACTTAACGTTTTGGTGAATTGGCGAACGGCGGGTGATTATTAATTACCAAATTCCCCGTCGTCAACCGACGGAATGGCGGCACAAATTGCAAAGTTATGAGTGAACCACAGCCCAGCCCCCGGGGGGGCGGGGGAGGCGGGGAGGGGGCGGGGCCGGGGATTACACAAATTAACTTAAAGATGGCCTCCGCACTTCGTCCATTCCGGTTTTGGCCCGTTTATTCGGTTTTTTTTGCCTTTCGAATGGAACTCATTTTTAAGGAACGCCTTTTGGTGCTTCAAAACTTCAGACTTCGGCTCAGCAATCGCCCAGGGCGAGAGGCCTCTGATTGGCGGAACTTTTCACTCCCAGCAGATTGCACAATGCCAAATTTTATTTTATTTTTTTCAATAATTGGGACAAAACAAAGTTTTGGAGACCGACAAACGGAAGCACTCGCCTTAACGCTTCATTTTTAGCAAAATGTCTCAACGATTCATTGCCTTTTTCCTTCTTTTTATTGCATTCTTCGGCATTGCATCAGCTCGAATAAGGCGTGGTGAGTTATTCTTTTACGCTTTGGGCCAAATATTTGTGGGATTGACGACAGTAAAAACTCTTTGATTATTGTCCACTTCCACAGGCTCTTACGGCTACAATCCGCCGCCTACACCCCCTCCGCAGCCCTGCGGGGGACAATACAACCAATACGGAAGCGGTGGAAGCGGCGGCAGTGGCGGTGCCAGCTTTGGCGGTAACGGAGGAGGCGGGTACAACCAGCCCAACTGCAACACGTACGGCCAGAACAGCTACGGCCAGCAGAGCAACTATGGTCAAAGCGGCGGTGGTGGTGGTGGGGGATCCGGAGGCATGGGCGGCGGCTCGTCTCAATTCGGAGGCGGGGCGCCCGGCTGTGGCGGAGGGAGCTGTTGATCGAATCGGATGAACGGGAAGCTGAGCTCTGATCACCGATAGCGATGGAACTGCCCACTCATCTCTCCCCATCATCGCCCATCGCCCGAGGCCATTTCTTTGCCGAACACGACGAAAGATGAATTGCCGTTTTTGTCGTGATCACGTCAAGGTTATCCCAACCAATCACTCCGATCAAACCCATCCAGTCCCGTTCGTCTAGCGATTACTTTCTTATGTGATGATGACGTAGCGATAAAAGAGAGTATTTAAGTACGGCGTAACTCAAAAGATTTGCTTCCTTTTTCATTTCCATTCAATCCGCCCGCTGACCCAAAAATGTTCGCTCCGTCACTGCGCCTTCTCATGCCGTTTATTGCCATCGCTTTGCTCTTTATTTTCACGCCAACAAATTCAGCGGCACAGCCTGAAGGGTTTCGCTGGAAGCGCGGTTAGTGAGGGGACAATTGGGGAGGGGTGGGGGAGGTTTAAGGGAAATTGCCGGGGGAGGGGAGCCTGGGGAAAGAGGTTTAAGGGAAATTGCCGGGGGGGAGAGCCTGGGGAAAGAGGTTTAAGGGAAATTGCCGGGGGGGGGGAGCCTGGGGAAAGAGGTTTAAGGGAAATTGCCGGGGGGGGAGCCTGGGGAAAGAGGTTTAAGGGAAATTGCCGGGGGGGGGGAGCCTGGGGAAAGAGGTTTAAGGGAAATTGCCGGGGGGGGGGCTGCTGGGGAGAGAGGTTTAAGGGAATTGCCAGGGGAGGGGAGGCTGGCGAGAGAGGTTTAAGGGAATTTGCCGGGGGCCAGAGTCATTAGCCGGCAACTCTATCTCTCTCTCTGTCTGTAAAATTGTGTGTTGAGCTGTTCAAGGCAACAATATATACCTAATTGGGGGTGTTTAACGATAAATGCATCATTAGGATACAACGGCGGCGGCGGCGGGGGCTACAATCAAGGTGGCGGCTACAATCAAGGCGGGGGCTATAACCAAGGTGGGGGCGGTTGGAACAACGGCGGCGGCGGAGGAGGCGGGGGCGGGAATGGCGGCGGCGGCTGGCAGAACTGAGGAACAGCCGGAGGGAAGAGAGAGAGTGCGCGGCCAGACGCAAAAAGATAATCAATAAAACAGTGCAATGTTTTCCATTTTATCGATAAACTAAATTATGTTGATGGAAGGCACATAATAATGGCACAATTTCTTCGTTCAACTGATCGATCGATCAATCGATCGGTCGGTGGCTGATCAATTTCGCCTCCTTCGAGCGCATAGCAGACAGCATAAAAGGGACAGAACGACGGAGAGGACGATAGAAACAGCGAGGGAAATGAGCAAAGTGTTCCACCAATCGATCTTAAAAAAAGGGCAAACCGATCGATCGCTTCGATATTCTCCATTCGAGCATCAAGTAAATAAAGACTTATCTTACTGTAGAATACGTCACCGAGGAGGAACTGTAACGGTCTGGTCTCTGATCCGCCCGGTAAACCAACGGCTGTCTGCCCCCCTCACGGTAAAGCTCAGAAGGCAACGTGCCGTCGTCGTTGCCACCGCAGCAGTAATAAGACTTGAAGGGGGAGGGAGGGAGTTGAAGGAAGGACAAAGCAAATCCCTTAAAAGCCTAAATAGCCCAACAAATGAGACGACAATCTTCGAACATTTTAATTAATGACGTCAATTTTCAACGATTCGTCGAAGGAATGGCTTCGAAAGCATCCCGTTAAATGCAAAAAAACGGTTTGGGAGTGTTCGTCTCCAACCTGTCGGTTTCCCTGCTGTCTGATGCAACACGCGACGTGACAAAAGAGTCTAAAACCGGTAAGAGAAGCATTGGCAAACGAAACGAAATCGTCGGGGAAACCTTCCGCCGTCCGGCAATCCGTCGCAAAGCACTTCCCCCCGGGCGGAATCAAATGCGACAAAAATTGTGCCGAGCAAAGCGACGGCGACGACGGGGAAGTGAGGAAAAAAGGGAATTGAGGGGAAAAATGGGCGCATTGGCACGGAACGTGGGGGAAGAGGAAGGGAAATGTTTCTAAAATAGGAAAAATAAAATAGAAGAAGAAAAAATAAGAAAACAAAACGCTAAAAAGACAAAAAATGGGTACGGAAGAGAACGAAAGAATGTGATCAGAGAGAATTGATCAACTGGCCGAACATTGATCGGATGGATGGGTCGGCCGGCGGGTCATGCCCACGCCCCCCCCCCCCCTCCCCCTCTTTCGTTGACAGCTGTTGAAGTAAAGGCACATTTTGCGTGACTAATGGGGGGGGGGGGGAGAAATGCTTGAATGTGTGCCCTCTTTTATGCTTGCAACAAATGTGTACCAGCTGATGCTAAAACAAAGAAGCACCAAACCAACCAATGGACAAAAACCCTTTTTTATTCCATCCAAAAAATTGGTTTAATTTACCTAAGGCAGGCGAATAAACGACCATTTTGTGAAGGAATGGAGGCATTAATTAGTCCTGTTCTAAACGGGAAATGAATGGGCTAAGCAAATCGAAAATTTGGAAACGGACAACCCCCAAAACCCCACACAAAACGCCGTCCAATTCACTCCCAAAGGCACACGAAACAAAGCGCAAGAATTTGAAGAAAGTTCCGTTCATTTGTTCAAATTTATCAAAATTCTCGTTAACATTTCGAGACTTTTTTTCGAATTTGATCCAATCAATCAAAAATCAGAAGTGTCTGGGGACCAAGCTCCAGTAGGCGTGACGATTTGTTGAATGTTGCGGATTCCAAAGATTGTGTTCTTCCGACTTTATCAGTCAATTTGATCGCTGTCCTCCCTCCGGGGGTCATCAACGGGACAGTCCCATCTGTTGTTGAACGTTCTCCTCCACCGCCGTCGCCGTCGCCTCCCGTCCTTCGGGGAATTTGCAGCAATTGGCCACCCCTCCGACACTTTCCCAACAGAGGCTAACTTCCACTCCCGTCAACTCGACCTCGCCGCAAATGCGCAACTTTTTGTAGTCTTTGTGAATGTCCTTGGTGCGATGGAAAAAGGAACAGAAGGGAAGGCCATTCACAGAAACCTTTAGGGGAGAAGAGAGGAGCCTATTGGTTGGGAAGGGACATCAATGCCCGGAATCCCGTAATTGGTTCCCGACCATCCCTGGAAGGGACGGGAAGAAAGAACCCGGAACTCCGTTAATTGGTTCCCGACCATCCCTGGAAGGGATGGGAGGAAAGAACCCGGAACTCCGTTAATTGGTTCCCGACCATCCCTGGAAGGGACGGGAACAAAGGACCCGGAACTCCGTTAATTGGTTCCCGATCATCCCTGGAAGGGACGGGAACAAAGGACCCGGAACTCCGTTAATTGGTTCCCGACCATCCCTGGAAGGGACGGGAAGAAAGAACAAAGGCAAGAAGGCAAAAGACGAAGTGGCCCAACTACCGAACCTGAAGTGCCAACGGCTCATTCAGAATCACCAAATCGAAGCCTTCGCCGTTTCTGAAGGGGAAAGTGCCGTCGGATTCCTCGGCGCCCCATTCCTTGTCTGTTTGGGCATTTCGAACAACCTGAATGAACTCCATTAGTAATGCAAAACCATCAAAACAAAAATGTTGGGACAATTTGATTGTCGAAATGGGCACTCATCCGGAACAAATCGTCCGAGTTGACGCCGGTCAGCGAAACGGCGAAATCGCCCTTGGGAATGCCGTAAATAAACACTCGTTGCCCACTCTCGAGGGCGTGGTCGTGGAAACTCATTTCATACGGCACTTCAAAGTACCGGCCGCCCCAATGGACGGCGCCCAGCGAAACGTCGCCGGATGCCTGAGGGTATGTTTAAATGATGCCGTTTAGAACGGAAATGCCCTTCCCCCTAATTACTTGGATATGATTAATTTGACGGAAATCCATGCAATGTCGGAAGGTCGCCCATGGCATTTGGTTGGTTAAAATGTCGAATTTGTCCTCGTGGACGCGAATTCGCACATCAAAGGGTTTGCCGTGGAAGAAGGGATTCGAATGGAACTCCTCCTCGCCCCATTCGTCGCCGCCCTATTTAGGGAATGATGGAAGAAAGCAACAGCCAAAAAGCGCCACTGACTGACCAGCATCGAGTTCAAGACGGTAATGCCAATCTCGAAATGGAAGCAAATCTGGAGAGCAATTTGCTCTTGACCCGAGTTGGGCACTCCGCTGATCAGAGACAGCTCGAAGTGCCGAGCATTTGAGTCGACTGACAATGAAAGGAAACGTTGGAAAGGGGGGAGCTATTGTTGGGACGGACGACTGGACAATGACCAGGGGTGTAATCACAGGTAGGCCCTGATCAGAGCTAATCACGTCCAGCAGGCTTTTGGAATAGCCCGGGCTAATTGCTGCCCCTCAACCACTGGCCATGACTGAATCAATTTGCCAACCATTGGCCATTGACTGAATCAATTTGCCAACCATTGGCCATTGACTAAATCAATTTGCCAACCATTGGCCATTGGCCACTTAACCGAGTCTCTCACGGGAACTGACTTGATCCCTGGAAAATCAGGGTTTGGCCCGGCGCCAAAGGCGAGTTCAGCCGGGAGGTATACGGCATCGGAAAGTCTGATGACGGCTGGCGGGGGGGGGGGGGGATTTGGATCAAGAAATGGAAATTAAACTAACCATTTTTGCAAGAATATGACCAAGCTGTTGCTGTGTTGGGTGGACGGATGGATGTTGGGGAAATGAAACAAAGTGAAGAAAAATGGCGTAAATATTTTCGTTCCCCTATTTTATGGAGAGGGAAGTCGTAAACAACTCAACAAAATGTAGGGGGGGGGGGGAGGGGGGGGGGGGGGGGGGGGGGGGGAGAGGGGGGGGGGGGAGGGGGGGAGGGGGATGTGAGAGAAAAAACAAAAAAAAAAGGGGGGGGGGACTGAAATAAAAAGGGAAAGCGTTCGTTCTTTGCTAGAAAAGGACGGCTTGGAATTGGAAGTCCCTCAAAAGCGGCGATTGGGCCCCCGAGACTCGAGACATAACGGCACCATCAAACGTAAACCGAGACCGATTAAGGAAAAGCGAAGGGCCGAAGATAATGCGAAGGGGTGTCATTTGGCCTTTTCAGGAATATTATTGGGCTCTCACGCAATTTGTAAACGCTAAAAGCCTTCGGGCCATTTACATACTCCGAAAATGCTTGTGCAGCCTACCACATACTTGAAACACTTTAATTCATTAACATTAATTGGCATTTTGAGGGGGGGGGGGGCTGAATACATCGATTCTTAAGCCCCGCCGAGATCACTCTTTCCCTCATTCACTTCCAATTTTGTTTCCTAAAATAAAATTGAAACAGCTTCCTTTTGCACTTCCTTCAAGGCTTTTCTTCTTCCGTTTGTTCCGACATTTCGCCCGCCCCTTCCATTTTGTGAAAAGCCCCCCCCCCTTCCCTCCCCCCCCCCCCCCCCCCCTCCAAGTCCAATTCCAATTGGAGTTTGGGGGGGGGGGGGTCAAAACCCCCCTAAAGGGATAGAGGGCTTTCGCACAATGATATGCACATTGGCTAATAGGCTTTTCGACCTGTTTTCGGAAGAATGAGAAAAGGAAGGGCGGAGGGCGGATGGACGGGCTAACAAATAAGCCTTAAGCCTATCCCCGGTCCCACCCATCCGCCCCAACGCCTTTCTTCGCGGCTACAAACAAAACACCGACTCTTCCAATTTACCCTCCAAAAGCATCTGGAGCTTCTTCTGAACGCAACAAAGTCTTTAATAGCCATGAAATTTTGACATGTCGAACCTCCTGGGCCTATTGGTGATCGATCGCTGGCCTTCCCGCTTCTGGCGGTTTAGTCATTTCTGGCCATTTATCTCCTACTGATTCCCTCATTCAACACAATGCCATTGACCAGCAGCAGACAGTGCCATTCTTATACATAATGCCGTGGTTATCGCCCCCCCCCAAATTATTTTCTCGCCTCTCCAAACCAACACAAACAAATCCTCCGTCTTCCAATGCATAATTCGCATTTTACGCCGAATTTGCAATAAATCGGAGCCAATTCATTCATGTCCAATTGCCTTTCTTTGCTTAATGCACCATCACTTTCGTTTACAGTCGATTAGAACTCATTAAAGTACCCCCCCCCCCCACATTCCCTCCCCCCTCCCCCCAATAGTTTTCCCATTTCATTTTCTTCCCCCCCCCCGGCGCCCTCTTTTTTCCCTTTCCCACCAATTTGCTCCTTTCGATAAATGTCCGAATTTTAAATGCAAATTGTGTTTGTATCGGAATTTCAAATGCGCAGGAATTAGTTCCTTGTTTGTTGTCTCTGTTTTTGCATCGTTTTAAAAATAAGTTTTTGGATTTCAAACTCCGAATTTTTAAGAGGGACGGGGCGGGTAAGCAAAATTTTGAAAATTTGCTTAAATTGGGCTTAATGATATTTATCAAATACAGCTTTTTGTGGGTTGTTCTGATGAACGGAGTACACGCCGAGCATTTGAAGAGGGCTAATTTGGAGAAGCATAAAATTGGGGGGGGGGGGGGGGGAGGGGCGGACGGCTCCAAAATTGTCACTGGGTTAAATTTTGCGCCGAATTTCCATAAAGCGGAAATCACCGTTTCAGCAGCACAACTCCGTGACTCGGACGGACGTTCTCATTTCGCCGTCCGCTACCCAAACGACCGAAGGAAGGGCTTCGAGGAGAAGGGCAAAGGGAGGGGGGGGGGGCAAAGGGAGGGAGGGGGGGGGGGGGGGCAAAGGGAGGGAGGGAGGCAAAGGGAGGGAGGGAGGCAAAGGGAGGGAGGGAGGCAAAGGGAGGGGGGGGAGGGGGCAAAGGGAGGGGGGGGCAAAGGGAGGGGGGGGGGGGGAGGCAAAGGGAGGGGGGGGGGGGGGGGAGGAGGCAAAGGGAGGGGGGGGGAGGCACATTGACATTTGTGCTCTTAACCCCCCCCCCCCCCTCCCCCTGGCACTTTTATCTCCCTTCTCCTATCATTTGCTTTACATATTTCATGTTGACCCCTCGTACTATCGCTTTATCCTTCGCTTTACTCCCTTTAGCCTCCCTCTATCTTTCAATGCTGCTAGCGCTTCATCCCGGGCATACCCTTCTTCCCTTTGTCCTCCTCTTCACGCTTCTTCATCCTCACCTTACCCCCCCCCCTCCTCCCCTCCACTCCCTAAGCTTTCTCCCCCCTCCCCCCCCCCCCCCGGCGGAATCCGTCCGACCATTTCCATTTTCTCCGTTTTTCGACCCTTCCGCCGGCGGGACATTTTTCACTATGCCGTCGTTAATTTTGTTTTCCCAAGGGGAAAATGCCCTACAAAGAAAATTAGCCAAGGGTTGGCCTTCGCTGGGAATTATGTCATTGCCATTGTCGTCTCTCTCTGTTGTCGGATGTGGGAGGGGCGTTAAGGGGGGGGGGGGCGTTAAGGGGGGGGGGGCGTTAAGGGGGGGGGGGGTTAAGGGGGGGGGGGGGCGTTAAGGGGGGGGGGGGGGTTAAGGGGGGGGGGGGGTTAAGGGGGGGGGCGTTAAGGGGGGGAGGGGTTAAGGGGGGGGGGGGGTTAAGGGGGGGGGGTTAAGGGGGGGGAGCGAATGAGTGAATTCCCTTCTCAAAGAAAATTTGATTTCATCGGACGATCGGCACATAATACTGGAGTTTTGATACTTTGCTATATCGGGTCGCACGGTTTACGACAACTCGGGTTTTCGAAGCTTTCTCAAAACTAAATTGATAAATGAATGACCCCCTCCCCCCCTCCTTCACTTACGCCGTTTTTCCAATGATGCCAATATGAAATGAAAGAATTCTCTATCTTACCTGCAAATTGACATTCTTTCACACAATCTTTGCCATTCGGCGCCAAATAAATGAGTTCCGCTTCTCCTTTGAACAGTGCAAATGCATCGCAACCCCCGCCCCCCCCCGGCACCCCCCCCCGGCATCCCCCCGCCCCCCCCCCCCCCTCCGGCGACCCTCCGGCGTCCCCCCCCCCCGGCTCCCCCCTCCCCCGGCGGCTCCTCTTGTTCTTTAAGAAAGTCTTTTTCGATTCTCCTCACTAATCCATCAAATTAATTGCGATTTGCCCCCATATTTGAATGCTTAGGGCCATTTTCGGAAGTTGGCCAATGAGCAGAGATTTCTAACATTTCCTTAATGGCTTATAGGGGGGGGGGGGGGGGTAGTTTCGACTTTCCCCTCAAATTTGTCATTTTCCTTTATTGTTCCATTTGTCCCCTCCCCCCATTTTTTTCTTCTTTTTCTTTGCTTTTCTTCCACTCTTTCTTTATGCATTATGCATTCAATTTGCTCTAAAATTTAACAAAGTGACGAACGCCGCCGCCCCCATTACCCCCCCCCCCCCCTCCCAACGCTTCTCCGAAAGTGCCAAATTCACTCATCGCCGATTGAGTGAGTTTGGCACTTTCTTCGTGGGATATGCTAATGATTGAGCGGAGAGAGTGAATAAATGCACTATGAAATGAATTGTCATTTTTGCCTCCACCTGTCCATGACAGCACCCGGGGGGATTGAAAGGAATGTCCTCTCAAGCTCATCGGAGTCTTCCAATTTCTTTCCCATTTCTTCGGGTTGTGGACATTCTTCACCAAAACGCGGGTTTTACCAAAATTATATTCCCCGGAAGCGCAGGACATTTTTTCAGAAACGCTTCAATTTTCCAAAATGCAATCATTGCAATGTTTTTTCTTCCAAAAGTCCATTTGCCAATGTTCCGCCTTTGCTTCTCCTCCCCCCCCCCCCCATAACTTCTCATAAAACAAACACCGGCAGACACAAATTAGCGAAATTGGGCACAAATTGCTTATAATTGAGGCGGCGAATAAACGAAGAATGGGAATTGTTTGGGGGGGGGGGGGAAGTTGCTGAAGGGCATGGCGCCAACAGAACGCCAACATTTACAAATTAAGTAATTCATTTGGCCCTAAAGTCGGCGGCGATTCTTTCCCATTCCCATGCAATATTTACACGGTAATTAGTTCTTTGAAACTTTTTACATTTCTTCGCCATTTGGTGGGTAGAATTTGTTCATTTCGTCAAAGCTGCGAATAAAAAATTAAAAGTGCATTAAGTTTTGGATTAAAACAATTCAATTGAGCATTTCTGTGCTGTGGTGGGAACATCTGATGGGGGGGGGGGGGAATTGTGTCGGAGGGATCAAAGGAATGGGGGGGGGGGGGAATTGTGTCGGAAGGATCAAAGGAATGGGGGGGGGGGGCTTTTGGTTACTTTCATTCTAAAATTGTCATTGTCAAGTGGCGTTGGGTGGGTGAAAATGAAGGGAACGATTGTTGAAAGAGGTTTGAGTGGAAATTGTCCCCCCCCCCGCACTTTCCATCTTTTCATCCTCCGGCTTCACCTCTTCTATCCTTCAACTTCAACAAACTCTTCCTCTTCCACCCCCAATCTTCCAATTCATCTTCCACCCCCAATCTTCCAATTCATCTTCCACCCCCAATCTTCCAATTCATCTTCCACCCCCAATCTTCCAATTCATCTTCCACCCCCAATCTTCCAATTCATCTTCCACCCCCAATCTTCCAATTCATCTTCCACCCCCAATCTTCCAATTCATCTTTCACCCCCAATCTTCCAATTCATCTTCCACCCCCAATCTTCCAATTCATCTTCCACCCCCAATCTTCCAATTCATCTTCCACCCCCAATCTTCCAATTCATCTTCCACCCCCAATCTTCCAATTCATCTTCCATCCCAATCTTCCAATTCATCTTCCACCCCCAATCTTCCAATTCATCTTCCACCCCCAATCTTCCAATTCATCTTCCACCCCCAATCTTCCAATTCATCTTCCACCCCCAATCTTCCAATTCATCTTCCACCCCAATCTTCCAATTCATCTTCCACCCTCCACGTCCTCTCCAAATCCCAATTCTCTCCAAGTCATCCATCCATCACCCTATCTTTTCCATTTCTCTTCCATTTCCACCTCATTATTTTCCAAAAAATGGATAAAATCTCTCGGATTTCCATCCCCCCCCCCCCCTCCAACTCTTCTCTTTCTCGCCTCGCTTTTCCTCCTCCCCCCCCCCCCATCTTCCGACTGTTTGCTTCCGCCCACTCGAAACTCATCGGAATCCGCCCTCGCCTTCCTTATCTGCTGGCATCCCTTTTCTTACGCTAATTCGCTCAAATGACTCCCCTCCGCCTAAATGACCCTCTCTTCAAAAGGACCCCCCCCCCCCCCCAAAATGACCCCCTCCGCCTAAATGACCCTCTCTTCAAAAGGACCCCCCCCCCCCCAAAATGACCCCCCTCCGCCTAAATGACCCTCTCTTCAAAAGGACCCCCCCCCCCCAAAATGACCCCCTCCGCCCAAATGACCCTCTCTTCAAAAGGACCCCCCCCCCCCCAAATGACTCTCCCCCCCCCCCAAATAATTCCCCTCAATTCCTTTCATTTCGCCCTCCTCATCTCCTTCCTCTCTCTCTGTCTCTGTCTGTCTCTACTTTTTAGCCGCTTTCATCCGTCGATTTCAGTCAGCTGACCACCAAATGGACCTTCCAGCGGCGGCGGCGGCGGCGGCTGCGGCGCTTGGCCCCAATTCCTCGGCCAATTTGCCTTCCGCCAATTCGCCCAATGAATGTTTTGATATGAATGATTATTATTGGGAAAGTCGGCACGACCTCACCACACGGCCGGCCGTTATACGAACATTTGCCGGCCTTTACGCAACAATCATTCTGTTGGGCGTGGTCGGCAACGCGTGTGTGGTGATCGCAATCGCACGGATCAAATCTCTCCAGGCAAAATACCTACACAAATTAGGCTAATGGTTTAGAATGGACAAACAATTGAAGTGATTAGAATCGACGCTTTTCTCTCTTCTTCTCAATTAAAAACTCGATACCGGTTCAGACTGTGCCGAACATGTTCATCTTCTCGCTGTCCTGCTCCGACATCCTCGTCTGCTGCATATCCGCCACCATCACGCCAATCTCCGCCTTTCGAAAAGTCAACAAACAAACAATTGATTTGTATTCGTGCTTTTAACCTGCTTTATTCCAGGATTGGGTCTTCGGCCAATTCTTCTGCTCAACCGCGCCATTCATTGCGGTTGGTTGGAATGTTTTGTGTGGTGTTCGAGAGTGATTTTGTCGAGATTTTCGGACATTGTTTTGTTTTGGGGCCTTTCCCAGTGCCGGCTTAACCTCGAGAAACTAAACTTGTTGCAGGGAGTCAGTCTGTGCTTCTCCACCTTCAGCCTCGCCGCCATTTCTGTCGATCGCTTCATG
Source organism: Globodera pallida (assembly GCA_020449905.1). Taxonomy (NCBI): domain Eukaryota; kingdom Metazoa; phylum Nematoda; class Chromadorea; order Rhabditida; family Heteroderidae; genus Globodera; species Globodera pallida. The sequence continues at coordinate 843,847 of JAIXHY010000010.1, read as the reverse complement.
CTGATCATTTTCCCCACCCGAAAGGCTTTCTCCCATGGCCAAGCCCTTTTTGTCATTATGGTAAAAACCCTTTAAAAAGAAAGTGCGCTTAAAATTGTGTCCAATTTTAATTTGTAAGACAATTTGTCTGTTGGCCTCGGCGTTCAGCCTTCCTATGATATTCATGCAGAAACTGAGGCATTACGACAATTTCTGCGGCGAGTTTTGCTTTGAAGATTGGGGACAAAACATTGGCATTCGTCGGATTTACGGGTCAGTCGCTCCTTCAAAGATTTATTTTTCGAAGTTTTTAACTTTTATTGTTCCCTAAAGCACTTTGTTGCTTACCGTCCAATTCATCATTCCGGTTGGTCATTTGTCACAATTTTTTGTGTTCGATTTGAATCACCCCTAAGCCACGGTTTAGCTCGCCCTGATCATCTTTTGTTACACCGCCATTTCCATTCGTCTTGGCAAAGTGAGCTGATTGATTTTTTTGAGTTGGATGGACCGAGAATTCTCGGAAACCAAACCGGGATTTTATTAAGTGAAACCCGGGAATTTTCGAGATTCGTAGGGAAGCGTCGACAGGCAACTCGAGGACCAAACTCCCGTTAATTTCTAATCCTAATTACCTCTTCTCCCCGACAGAGTGTCAATTTTCGAAACAAAAAAACGTGTGAATGGCAAATGCCGGTGAGTGCGCAACGAAATGCTGCCACGAAGCGACGACAGCGGACAAATCGAATGTAATTAATTACATTAGGCAATATTTGAAAGCTCTAATTGAGCGGGCAATTCCAATAAAGTTATGGCTTACAAATTAGGGTTAGGAACAAAAATTCCCTTTTTCCAATAGTTTGATTCGCACTGTAAATGCCACACATATCTATATAATAGCTTTTGGTGTTCAAATTAAAATGTCTCCGATGATTTACATCAAAAGTGCCCTGTCCTCGTCAGGTTCATCGCCATGGTAATTGCGTTCTCCCTAAGCTGGGTTTGGAGCGTGCTTTACAATTTGCTTCGGGATTACGAGTGCCTTCCCCCGCTGGTCACCCGGCAAGAGTTTTTCTTCGGCATTCTCACCCATTGCATTGCGATGAGTTCGACCGTTTGGTATTTTCTTTCCGCCGCCCCCCCCCGGCGTCCATTTCAAATAATTCCATTTAAATAGGAACCCAATTTTGTACTCTTTGCTGAATCTCCAACTTCGGGCCGCATTCATCCAACTCATTCCGGAATGTATCAAAAGGGTGCTAATCGAATTGTGCGGACGGAAGAAGAATCAGCAGCAACAGAAACAGCGAACTTCGGCCGCCGAAAAGAGCAGGTCCGTCTGATCGATCGGAATCAAATCCGTCTGATCGATCGGAATCGCATATAAATCCGTCTGATCGATCGGAATCGCATATAAATCCGTCTGATCGATCGGAATCGCATATAAATCCGTCTGATCGATCGGAATCGCATATAATCCGTCTGATCGATCGGAATCGCATATAAATCCGTCTGATCGATCGGAATCGCATATAAATCCGTCTGATCGATCGGAATCGCATATAAATCCGTCTGATCGATCGGAATCGCATATAAATCCGTCTGATCGATCGGAATCGCATATAAATCCGTCTGATCGATCGGAATCGCATATAAATCCGTCTGATCGATCGGAATCGCATATAAAACTGTGCGAATTCATCTGCTGCATTATTCTCAGACTTTTGGGCATCCAACCCGGAGGCAGAGAGTCGGGTGGAGGGACAAAGAAAGTTTTGATCTGTTTTCTTTCTTCACGTGGCTCGGTGGAGTTGTCGACCAGCAGCGATTCCCGGCACAATGTGTCGGCGGAGCCGCGAACGACGCCGGCGACGGTGGAAAAGGCACTCAAATTGAAGACGGTTCAGCACCAGAAGGTGAAAGGGATGGGCAAACTTTCGGAACGAACGTTTCAATTTGGAAAGAATGGGGCGACTTTGCCGTTGGAATTGGCCGACTCGAGCTTGGGAAGTCGAGCTGAGACGGAAACGACAATGGCAAGCGGTGTGGTGGAGACCAAACAAAGGCTTCGGTTGGTCCAATGCGGGGAGGACGACGACCAACAACGGGAAGAGGCTGAAGCAACGGCTGATGGCATCGACATCAAAGAGTTGGACACCGACGAGCACATTTAAACGGCGATTGGCCGTCATAAATTTATTGCGAATCACGCAGAATTTACTTCAACCGCCTCAATGAAAAGAAGCGGGCGGAGCTTTTCTCTCATCAAAATTCCATATTGAGAATCTCGAGTTGAAGATGCTTTACTTACTATTCATTTGTGTGGCAACCTTTACGTCGTATATATTTTACATATTAAATTATTTTGATAAAATCTTCTCAAACTGTTTGGATGGGTGGGGGGGGCACATTCGATAGGTTGGTTGTTGGTGGATGTGATGATATGGTGGGGGTGGGGGTTGTTAGTTCATGGTGGAGTGTGTCCTCATCCTCCCCACCAAATCACTCCAACGTCCGGATGTGCCTTTCCCTTTGGCCACATCGATTGCCTCATTGTTCCCCTCCACCCACGCATCCAGCTCGACTTATCCCCTTGTGCCAACTCTCATCCCCCCCCCCTCCCCCCCCCCCCTCCCCCCCTCCCCATGATCGCCATCCTCCACTCAATAGACAAGAAGCAGCCACTTTGCCAAGAGTCATCTCCTCAGTTACCCCCCCCCCGCCGCCTTACCACGAAAAATGTCAGAAAAAGATTCCCCCGAGGGTGCACAGCCCAAGCAGCCGCAGAACCCGCCGTTGGACCAGACGGTGACCGACCTGGCTTTGCAGCAAGTTCAAATGGGGCTCAACGTCTTTTGGCTAATTCAACAAGCGGCGTTGCAGCAGCAACAACAACAACAACAACAACCGGTGGCTGAAGGAACTTCGTCCTCATCTACATTATCCACGTATTGTAATTACGCATCATTAGGAAAGGCTTTGGGGCAAAACTTAAGCCGCCAAAGAACCCTGGTCCGATAGTGGAGTCTGTTAAATTGAATGCATTTTCAGGCAACAACATTCATCATTATATTCGGCACTTTCCACTGTCTTTGGTGAAGCGTCATCGTCGCCCGTCCGTCCGACATTGTCACCTCAGCAGCCACAACAAAACTCAAATGGCATTCCTACAAAAGAGGATAAAAGGAGGAGGTGAGTGATTATTATTGTTAATTGATCTGATCAAAGCGTACAAAGGCAATGAGTGAAAGAAATGCCGGATTTTCCAAACTTTCTGCTGATCAAACGCTTCCAATTTATCAAATTCATAGGGATTTATCAATCATTGGAAAACGATGGGAATATGTGAGCGATGTGCAGAGCTTCACCGAGTTCGAGCAGCTCCGTTGCAGGCATCAAGTGTCGCGCAACCGCACATTCGCTCACGGCATTCGCTACTCGTGCACTCAGAAGACCCAACTGAGAAGCAATTGTCCCTATCTGTTGCTTTGTTTGTTCTCCGACGGAGCAGGTCCGTGTTTACACAGAAATATTTTGTACTCTACAGTAGACTAAGAGCCTCAAAATGGTAATCAATTTTTATGGATTTCTGTGAAGAAAAAGAAAAGCTCCTCTCGATTTCATCAGCATTATCCGGCATTCCTAAACCGCTGTGTTGAATTTGAGCATTTTTATGGTTCCGAACTTTGACAGGCGAACACAGTGCCTCGGGGGTCGGCACAATTTCGGTGTACTCGCGAAACAAACACACGCACCCGGTGAAGGTCATTAAGGCCAGACAGCCGCGAAGGTTTGCCAAATTGGCAAAAAAGGGACGGAAAGAGTTGGAGACGGACGAAGAAGCCCATAGCGACAAAATGCCCCAAGAAGCAACAGAAGAAGCAGAAACTGTTGAGAAAGGACAAAAAATTGGAAATGGCACGGAAAGAGAGGAGGAAAAGGCCATCAACGGGAGAAAATCCGGCGGTGCGCTGGTCGAAATGTTGTCCAGAATGTTGGCGGCCCAGCAGAAACAGAACGGCGGAGGAAATGCGTAAAGACGACAAAAAAAAATAACGACAACACAAATTCATTTATATTATAATTTATAAACATAATTTAGGACAAAAGATCAAAAATACAATCATTTTGTACAATTTACAGTCAGACTGGTATAAATTTTAAATGTGCCCAAATGCATTCACACAAAGTGCATGCAGCGAACAAAAGTTTATTTTAAAAGCTTCATTATTCGAAAGTTCTTGAGGCAAACCAATATCGGGACGCAAGTCAAGAATGAATGGTTTTTGTTTAAATTTATTTTTTTTAAATTGTATTGCGATGCCCCAAACTTCATGGCGCCGCCGGGACCAGGGCCGTGTCTGCCTTGGATTTTGTTGTTGAGTGGTCCGACGGGAGTAAGACGTCCCTGGAGTCTAAACGACCCGCCCCCATCACAATTGCAAATGTATTTTTTCCCAATCAAAAAAAATTTTTATGGAAGATATCGATATTTTGGCAGTGCATTTTGGTCCAAGACGCGTCCCCATTTTCTTCTTAATTTTGCCATTCCCAGTCCTTTTCGAAATTTCGGTGAGGAAGGCCTCATTGATGACATGATGATGAAACATTAAACGAAAAGAAAAATTTTGCACCGGATTCCCGTCCCGGTTTTGGGACCGGGATTTTCGTATCATTTTGCTCCAAGAAAGTGTCAAAACTAGAGCGAGGACGATCGAGATTCTCGTCGAGATTTTTTTCGAGATTATCGATCGAAATCCCGATCGACGAAATTTTTCGAGATCTTAGTGCTTTTTCGAGATTCTCGATCGTAATCTCGGTGTTTTTCGATCGAGATTTTTCGAGATTCTCGAGTCAAAACCATTTTCTGTTAATCAAAAATGGCTGCGACATCCGGAAGCGGAGGGAAAGTTACATTCAAAATCACTCTGACCAGCGATCCAAAGCTACCATTCAAAGTGTGGGTAAATTTGTTACTTTTGAATGCTTTGGTTTTTGAGTTCATTTTTTAGAATGAGTGTTCCCGAGAACGCCCCGTTCACTGCTGTTTTGAAATTTGCTGCTGAAGAGTTTAGAGTCGACCCGTCGACGAGCGCTATAATAACTGATGATGGTATTTTGTTAAACAAAAATAGTTAATTCAAAAATATCAAATTAAGATTTCGATTAAAAATGTTCTAGTCCCTTTTATTTACCGAACTAAATTGTCTCGCAAGCGCTTTTCGATATGTAAATATTTGCTGTCAAGGAATGGGTCCTAAACGCATCCCTGCGAGACCCAAATCCAGGCTTTTTGAAATTATCCATTTACCCTTTAGGCGTTGGAGTTAATCCGGCACAAAAAGCATCCGACATCTTCATGAAATATGGCTCGGAATTGCGGTTGATACCGAGAGACCGGGTCGGCACCAACAAAAGCGAATGAAGCGATTACATCAAACGAATACAAAGCATATCGATTTAAGCGTTCCGAGACCAGAGAGATTTCCTGTCATAATTTTAACTAAAGGTATTTTTGTAAACATGTTGCTGGGTTTTTCGGATATAAAGTTTTGTTCATAAATTTTATTATTAAACTAAGTTTGGTACGAATGTGATATATTTAGAGGGTAGTTTCATTTCCATAAATTAATGGGCGGTTAGTCCCTCCTCCTTTCGCTTTGCGCAGCGCGCTAAATTGCTTTCTGCGCGCACTGCTATTGTCCTTTTTTAATTTTGGAGTTGCACAAAACGGAAAAGCACCATTTGGTCCATAACTTTGGAAAACCCCATATCACAGGATTTGGAAATGACCAGGATCAAAACTCCTGGCTTCATGGTATCGTGGTCATGTCTTCGACGAAAATACAAGTCTCCTGGATCATGGGTCCTGGAAAATCCTGTCTGGAGTCGGCCCCGTCCGGGCTCTAGATATATTTATCCAAAAATTCTTCAATTTTGCCAGAAATCAGGTCCTTAGGGATTTGCCTAATCCTGCCCAATTTCAACACCCTTATCCGTTAATAAACAATTCCTGAATAACTGTCCGTCTCTTTTATCGCTCAGAAATATGCAATTTCGTCTGTTTGAAATGGTGCGAATGCGTCAAAAGTGAAATGTGCCAAAATCACAAAAGTCAGTTGCTCTCATATTATTTCTATTCATCGAAGAATCCTAGCAGAGTTCCACACCGTTGTCTCTGGTCCACATGTCGTTCTGTGCTATCAAATAGCCGCCTTGAAGTGGTCCAATGTCTCTTCCTCATCCTCATAAAGTGCCCCTTTCAGTGCTTGTTTAAGTGACTCAATGTCCTCCGGGTTCGAACTGAGTGGGGACGGGACAAACGCTGATGAAACTCAAATTTATTTGTAAAACGATAAAGAATTCGTGCAAAATTTTGAGGGATTCGGTGACAAAGAAAATGCGACACTAACCAGTCATAAAATAAAAAGAATACTTGATTCCGAATGTCCCGATGCGCCATATTTTTCCCGCCGTTGGTCCCAATCCACCAGCAATTTCGAATCCTTGGGCCTGCAGGGGATTTTCGATTGTTGAGATCAAAATCGCCCGTCATTCATTCACCGACGACTCACCATAAGTTTGTCCTGCACCGCCTTCCAGTCGACCCCGTCCGGAACTCGAACGGTGGTGAGACAGGGTAATCGATTATTCTTAACCGAGCAAAACGCAAATTTTCACAAATCCGAGCAAGCGTGATTTAACCTCTTTTTCCACAAACAGTTCAAGTCTTAATTCCTTCAACGCGGCGTAGAAGAGTTTAGCGTTGATTTTATGCCGGTTGATCATGTGGCCAATGCCCTCCTGTGCAACTGCCGAAAGGCCTTCACGAAGTGCGTACACCAGAGAAATGGGTGCCGTGTGATGATATCTGTTTTAATTAAATTTGTTTTCTCTTTCCTTTGCGCGCTTTTGGCGCTCATCCCCAATTTAAAATAACAAACAGAAAGGTTTCTCCTCAGTTACAAAGTTCGCAGTTCCAAATATCAAAAACGGAAAATCAAACCTTCGAGGTTCGTTGAAGCAGCCCCAATAGTTGCCCAACTCCAATGCATCAAAGTAGAAAGAGGGCACCCGTGTCTTTCGATTCGTAATTTTTTCTCTGAATTGGCGAATGAATCCATTAGCACATTTCGACGAATTACAGTGCTTTGCTGCTGAATGAAATGGGAGCCAACCCTGGAGGGCAGTTCAGCACCTTTTGAGTAGCGGCGTACACACAATCTACCTGACGTACCAAAAAATAATTCATAAAAAAAGATTGCAATAACCGCAAACCTTAAGTGCGTCAGCATGGAATGGAGCCCCGCCGATGGAGGCGACGGTATCCACAAGGAAAAGGACATCGCTGAAATTGGGAGGGTATTAATTCATACATGAATAGGGTAATAAGCATACAATGCCTTGCAAATGTCGCCAAAGCGCTCCAGTGGATGAACAACCCCAGTCGAACTCTCACCATGACAAACGAAGGCCACTTGGGGACGATAATTGTCCACGGCCTTGACGAACAGAAGATATTTACTGGTTTGAACCCAAATTTATGTGAAACCTCGGCAAAATCTTCCAAATTGATCACTTCACCCTCAGGCACGATGAGTCGGTGCACTTTCAGTCCAAGTCTCTCAGACAAACTTGCCGCCCGCTGACCCCACACACCGTTCTGCACCACCAAAATGGTTTCGCCCGGCTCCAAAAGATTCAAAATGGCACATTCCATCCCCGCATGGCCAGTGCCCGAGACAGCGAATGTCAGCGCGTTTTCGGTCTGGAAGATATATTGGATGCCGGCCTTCACGTCGTCCATGATCTAAGCAAAGAAACTTTTTAAGCAACAAATAATTAAGAAAATCTATTCATTACAAGAGGACAATTTTAGCGATGCTTGCTTCCAAAGAACAAATAATAACTCTCAAATCTAAGTCCTCTTCTGGCTCTAACTCGGCTGATCCATCACCTCAAAGAACTCAGGATGCATATGACCGAGCAGTGGTTGCATAAGTCCCTCCTGAACCAGTGGCGGCATGTTGCTGGGACCGGGCCCGAACAGCTTCTTCTCGTTGATATGCATCGGGCGCAAAAGCCGATGAGGAGGCGCCACGGTGGCACTGAAGCTGGAGTTGGCCATACACTAAAAGGATGGTAGCAAAGTAATATGCAGTAATAAATCTAATTAGATATCATCAGATAAATAAGGTAATTAATTGCATGTATTATTCTCCTTTTTTTAGTCTTATATCTCTGATAAAATTGACAAGGATGTGGTAGCAAATTACGTAAGGAGATATAATCTTAATTAATCAGATTATAAACGACGATGTGAAGAGGGGAGGGGGAGAAAGGGAAGTGAATACGAACCTAGGCGCTATCAAACAATTAATGCGTAGCTTTGTTATCAACTAATTAATACAATAAGACATAGCAACTTTTGAAGACGAAATCAAAAAAGAAATCGAAAAATGTCCAACGATAAAAGAGAATGGATGCCAACAATATAAGTGAATGACTGACCCTGGTGAGAAGCCCAGCGATTGACACTCGTTTTCTTAGCAATCTTTTGTTGTGTTCACACATCCGAGTGACGGCACCTGCTGGTGAAAACATCCGGCTGAGCATCTTTCAGTTTCGACAGTAAGGGACGGACAAACTGTTAACCTGAAAAAATGTTGAACATTTACTACAGTCGGCGATTTAACGGAGGTGATTATGTGAAAAACAAATGTATGAAATAAATGGAAATTGGTAGTAATGGGCTGAGGTTTGGCTGGAATTATAATATATGAAAAAAAGTGAGCAAGGAGGGGGGGGGGGGGGGGGGGGATGATGAAATGGATGAATGGAGTTGGGGCAGGGACATTTCCCCTTCCTTTTCTTCCACATTTCTTGCCTTTGTTTAGTTGCATCATCCAATCACAGCAGTTTAAATTAATGTTGGGAAAAAGAATTATTCACCTGCCCCCCCCACGCAGCCTATGATGGTTTTCTTCACGATAAGCACGTTAAGAAGTTGGACGGGTGGAAACATGAACGAATGATGAAAAAAGGATAAATGTAAAATTGATTGATGCTATAGTTAGAGATGGTCTCCGCTTGCTTAATTTGACGTCGTAAAACTAAAAAAGAAAAGGACAGAAAATGTTATTGGGATCAATCAACTAGGTTTGGGGAGCTTAGGAGGAGTGGAAGCGTTTTGCACTTCCTACACGCCCAATTCCCCTCCCATTCGCAACCAATCTCATTCCTTCTCATATGTACTTTCACCATTTCTCCTTCATTTATAGCGTACATGTATAAAAACCCTATAATGCGTATTGATGGGAAAGACCAAAGGCGTCATCCCTTATTCTCTATTAGGCTGGGATGCTGCTGTTCATTTCCTTTCCTCAAGGGAAAAGCCCGTTTGCTTTTTGCCCAGCCAGCTGGTTGATAGGGAGAGACACCCTTTGAAGGATGGAAAGAGCCAGCCAGTCAGGAAATATAACGGGTAAAAAACGATGTGATCTGCTGATAAGGAAGGGGAGAGAAGTTGATGGTTGGGATTGGCTGCATACTGATAACCCGACATTTCGTAGACTCCCTAATTTGTAAGCCAAAATCAGAAAAAGGTAAAATGCAGCATGCCGACGTTTAGTCTAATTTGTAAGCGATATTTCAAAATATCGTAGATTATTGAAGCTTTTTAGGCATGGAAGAGGTCCGGCGGGAAATTTTTTGAAGCTTTTAACAATATTTATTAAGAAAATTGGTCCAAAAATTAAGGATTTCAAAAAATATAGGTTCCCTCAAAATTTGGCCATCTGTCTTAAGATTTATTCAAAATTTAAAAGAAAAATCTTCAAAAAATTCCAGAAATCTGAAATAAAGGACGAAAAAGGACGCGTACCCCAAATAAAGGACTAATCTTTAATAAAAAGAACTTCAATTGTAAGGATTGAGGGTACCCCCTAAAAAGGACAAAACACATATCGGAGCCTGTTTTTACTCCCGTAAACGACAATTTTCCCCCGTTCTTCTAAGAAAGTCATCCGTTAATCTTGTCGGTTTCGTACTCGATCATCTTTTTATCACTAAAGCCGAAATTTTCAGGCACTAAAAACTTTCGAAATAGGCGCTAAGCCCTTGAAGTTTCATATTTTTTTAACTTTGTGTCAACAATGGAATGTTGGGGAGAAAGAAATCAAAAAAACGGCAACCTGAGGCCAGCGCTAATCGTTTCTTCATTCTCCGACTCTTGCATGGAAATCGCCAACATTGTCTATGTCAGTTCTGACGAGGTATGCCATTCTTAGGTTCAATGAATGCGTAAATACTTATAAGTTTTATACAAGAAAAAAACATTTATTTAATATTTTGAGAGGATTGACACATTAATGTTAATCCAGAACGAGAGAATTTCTCAGATTCTCTACCCCGTCCCACGTTCGTTGTATTGTCTGAGTGACTTTGAAGCGGCGTCTATGTCCAAGTCTCTTCGCAATAAGATGACCACCGTTCTAATGGAAGACACCATCGTCTCCGTCCAGGTGGACCCGAACACGTCGGAAGTCAATTGCATGTATAAAGGCGGAAACATGTTGGGAATCGTGAAGCGTGGCATGGATTGGGTGGTGAGCAAAAGAGCCAAAACATTTTTTAAGCATGGGACAGTTGACGTACCGTAATTTTTTTTTTAGTCATGAACTTTTAATTTCTAGTATCAACATAATTGTCAAAGATGCTTGTTTCGTTTTTTTCAGATGGAGGTCGATGTCGCCGTGTCTGACGAGCAATTCCGTCGTGTTTTTGTTTGTTCTGCCTATTTATCAGGCAAACTGGTGGAGAGCTTGGTCAATTTAAACGGCGTAAGTGATTACCTAATCTAATTATTATCTAATTTTAAACCCTTTAGTACGAGCCTAATAAGCCTTATAAAGGCTTCGTCAAGTTGGAAATAAGCCATAAAACAGTGGAAGATTTGGCGTGCAAAAGCATCCACGATTTGATTCACACGCAGAAGCTTTTCAAACAGGCCGAGCAGTAGGTTTATGGGCGTTGTATTGATATAAGCAATTCCCAATTGGGTTCAAGGTCATGTTTTCTGTTCACCCTCATAAGCATTTGCGATGCGGAGGAACCGAACATTGCCGTCGTGTATGAAGCGGTAGGAATTTGGAGTTTTTTTTCTTCTCTTTTTTAACAAACATGGCCATTTTTAGCCATGGCAAAGTGTCAAGCGCTCAATTGTTCTCACTCCTGCGCAAGTTGGCGATGGCCCAGAGGACGAGGCCGTTTCACTGCCGCCGGTTTGGTTTCGCCCTATAGCCATTTGATAAGACAATAATTTTACTGTTTTGGTTTAGTTTTTATGTTAGATTCTCAAAAAGTAACCACTTGTACACTTTTTTCGAGGTTATTCTAGTTTTTTGCATTGAACATCCTTAGTTGGTTGATAATTTTCAGTCTGAAGAGCCCAAAACAACGCTGGCAAAGTATCTTGTTGTGCAAGGACAGACTGCGGGAACTTCCGTTGACAGAAATGACGACGAGGCTGACGATAGGCAGCAGAATCATTCGGCTGAACAAAATTTGACCGATTTCTCCGTCAGACCGATTGCTGAGTGTCTTTCATCCGAATCAATTGAGCAGATCAAACGTGTCATCAACGAGGCCGCAGTCGGTGCGCGTGCATAGGCCGAAGGGGGCGGACATACTTTTCAAAACAAATGGTGACCGGCGAAAGGAGTGGATGAATTAATGATGAAGTTGAGCCTTCGAGTTCCGATTGACTTGTTTTCTATGCACATAACATTTTGTTTTGCCAATGGACAATTTACTCGTTAAATACAATACATATTATCACACACAAATATACTGTATATATGACAAAATAAGAGAACCGAAACGATCAATCAAAAACTGAACCCAATTCACTGCCGTTGCTGCTCCTTTTTGTAGGCTTTGATCTTAAATTATTGATCAATTTTGTCCCGGTATGTAAGGTCGTTACTAGCTCTTAGTTCGTTTTGGTCTCGTCTACCTGGTCTTGGTAACGAACTCGTTCAACAGCCGCACGCAATTTCCAGTGCTCCTTCTCCTCTTGCGGCATCGCCTTCCATTCCGTCGAACTGCGTTTGCGAGTTTCCGCGGTCCACAGGAAGTAAGAGCTCAGCTTAACATTAACATATATGGAATTATAAAACGATGGTTGAGTATACGTTGATCGCGACTCACCGGTCTCTTTGGCGGCTTCATCTCAATGGCATTCTTCTTCTTCCTTCCCCTCGTCTCAATCTTCTTGTTGTTGTCGCTGTTCACCATTTGACGCAACACGTTCCCAATTTCGTGCACCGCTTCTGTTGTAAACAAATTTTCGATGTGCAAATGGACGGAAGATGAAGACGAAGGAAGTGCTCCGAGGTTCTGTTTCGGGTCGATATTCTCATCTGTGACCGTTTGTGTGCTCTGAAATGAGAGGATCCAATTCCTTTTTTTGTTCTTAAACTTCGTCATAAACAACAATCTATTACCGTATCAACACATTTCGGCCTTTGGTCCATCATCTGCGCACGGGAAATGTCGAACGGTGGAGCGTCTTGAGAAGAGAGTTTGCTGCACTGACTGAAGCAGTTGAGCAGACTGACGGACGAAGTGGACATATCCGGATCGACGACGGAGCCTGAGATTTCATCAATGCCTGATCAACGCCGAGCCATGGGCAAGATAAAAAAATTCTTAGTCTTAAAATTCCCTCCATAGAAGAAAACTTATCGTTAATAATTAGAGAAAATTTGTAATAAACTACGATTGGCGCTCCCGATGGATGTGTTGGCCAAATCAACAGAAAACGGCGAAGCACTGCGTCGGCTCCAATCTTCGAAAGCTTTGACTCCTATGTATTTTCCGATTGTGGCGCAAAAGTTGTTCACCGATTCAAAAGTGGAGAAACGAACACGAAACTTCATAGAAACCGTTCCGTCACACTAAAAATGGTATTGACAATTATTTCGTTTACTTGGATTGCCTTGAATCGGAAACCCAAAATTCTAACCTGATTCTTGACACAGAACAGAAGGCGCTGGTCTTTGCGTACCAAATCATGGGAGAAAACGAGTGGGTGCACAAAAAACATTTCCAATTGATTTCCGTTGTGGTAAACGTAGAGCATTTTAAGGGGCTGATCAAATTGCAAAAACAGCTGCTCAAGTGGGCTTCTTTCGATCATCTAAACTGGCATGAGCAGAATGGCGGACATCCGTGAAATTAATTTACCATTGGCATATTACGTGAGTCCAGCAAGCGATTGTATTTGTCTAATGTCCACTGCATCTTTAGGCACAATTCACCTTTTTATAAATGTTTTATGCATATATTGTGGGTGTATTTTTGGTAATACTAATAAAATGATGGAATGCAGATAGGCCAGGGCTCGAATATGTAATTGGATGCCAAGTACATACAGTACATGGAAACTTCCTCGTACTTTAAATTTTAAAACGTACTTGTTGAAAAATTTTGGAAAAAATTCTTCTGGGGAAAAATATTGTATAAGCCTTTTGAACAGGAATAGTGTTTTTTTTTTGTTTTATGTTGGATTTAATAAAATTGGCCCGTTACGTACTTGGAAATCAAAATGTTTGTACTTGGCTTTAACGCTCACCTGCAGATACGAGCCCTGCGATAAACGCTGCCGAGAAAACAGAAAAACAAGTCGTTGTTTTTCCCTCGATTTTAATTTTGGCGAAATGTTTAAATTTCAAATATATTCAAATTCGTTATGGGATACGGGTCTCGTAAAAACCCTTCCGGGCCCGCCGGCTCTTCGGGCTCTAATTTAAATTATAAAGCAGTCTAGCCTAATGTTGCAGTGTTATACTTTTTTTCAACCATTTTGTTGGTTTTGGAGCATTTTGGAAAAATCTTAATCGAACCCGTTTTTTCGCAATTTGTTTCATTGCATTTATTCTCAGGCACTTTGTTTCTCCCCATTTCTTACTCCAATTAAACACAATTAAAGCTTCAAATGATGTGAATGGAGAGGGGAGAGGGGGGGAGGGTTTATGTTCAAAAATTGCGCGATTGTTGAGATGAATTGGGGGGGGGGGGGGTATTGTATGGTGAAAGGGTGCTGAACGAATAAATAAATTGAGTGTTTGTGGAGAAAGGGGGCCGTTCAAGTGTTGCCTGAGGGTGGGCTGCTCAAATTAATCGAAAGATGGAGAGGCGACGAACGACATAACCAACCATAAAGAACGCAAATGTTCACGGCGGAGCTTTTGAGCTGAGCAGAGCGGGGCACTTTGAGTTGGAGCAACTTCAGAGCGTTACTGACAAATTTTTAGGTATCCAAGATAATTTTGGTAGCGAATCCGTCAACATCTTCCCGATATCCAATTACCTATTTCCTTCTTCTCATCCACCTCCGCCGCGTTCTGCAGTTCCGTGTCTCCAATGTCCGTCCTCCAATTGCTTTCTTGCGCTATAATGTTCATCGCCTCCAGCGTCACCGCCGCCGACTCTCCTTGCGCAGATCAATTGCAACGTTGTGGCGTATTGGTTGAAGACTTTGAGCGTCAGTTGCACGACCTGAAGAATTTGGCCTTCCGAAACTGTTTCACAAACACTGCGTAAGAAGCTCAAAGTTAAAAGACTAATTTTCTGTTGATGGACTCTCTGACAACTTCTGATTAATGTTTGAGGTGCGTACATGAGAAAATTGCATTCGACGATTGTTACGCCAAATCGCTTCGAGCAATTCAAACGTCCTTTGGCCACAGCGCACTCCCAGGCAAGCCATACGATCCGTGGGAATATGGAGGAATGGCGCTGCATTCATTCAGCAAACAGCGACTTTCTGAACGTGGCAGAGGCATTTCGCCCACGGGTAGAACAATGTTTCACCGGAGGTGCAACCGTAAGAGACGAAATTATGACACTGATGAACAGCGGGGGAGGTGGGAATGAGTCGATGTCAGCAGATGGGAGCGCCACAGGTGGAGATGAGTGGGCGGGGGGGGGACTTGAAGTCGAGACCGGGTCTCGCTTGACTTGTTCCACAAATGCTTGAGAGGGGGGGGGACTTTGAAGTCGAGACCGAGTCTCGCCTTGGGCTTTGGGGTCTCCTCCATTCCCAGGCACATATTCTTTTCTCTTCAACACAACACAACAGATGTAGCCCATTTGGCGCGTGTCATCTATGGAATGGAATTGGCGGACAGTTTGTGGGGACTGCCCTCGGGCAGTGTAAGTAAGGAGCTGCACCGGCTCGACCCTGAAGCGGTATGCTCGACAAAGGTTGGCTCTCGGCACAAGGGCTTTCAAAATAATAACACAAAGCATTTACTACAAAAAAGGAATCGAAACCCCAAAGATCATTTCAATTATTTCTTGAAAAGGAGCCACCGGCAAACGGCCGAATGTTCGGCGGCGGAATCAGTCGCATTGCGGAACCCTCCGCCACACAGCTGTGCGCAAGCTTAATTACCTATTTGAGAGTTACCAAATTGACATAGTGCTTATATTGCATCTTTTATTCAAAGTCTAAAGGCTTAACAAATTCAGCAACAACATGAACACTTCGTGCACCTTGAGCGCCTCCGAATTGAATTGTTTTGGTCAACAGCTGGACCACGACCCTCAGTATCGGCTGCTGATGTCCAGCAGAGATAAGGCCATCCGATCGTGCATCCAAAAGTCTTTTCCACAAAAAAATGCAAAATTTTAATTAATTTGAATATGCATTCCATCACAGCGTTCGACTTCAACCCGAAGGCGCCTGTCATTTCCTAAACCCGTCCTCCCACCGGTGCATTTGTGAGGCACGAGATGAATTGGACAGTCGAATGCAAACAGTCGGTGAATTACCTAACCGATTAGGGCTATTCTCTCCGGGCGCTGGTTTAATAACCAATTTGTTGATGATTTTAATTTTTGAATCAGAATTGAATATTTCTTTATTGGAGATTAATTGACTTTGTTCTTTTTAACTCCCCTTTAGGCAATTCTAAACTGCGTTCAACATTCGCCCGTCGCGCAACTTTACGCCGCTCTCGGCAGTCTCAGCCGCTGGAATGCCCCAGCAGCCGAAACGGACCGATCGTTTCTCGCACGGCGTAAAACAATTTATTTTTCGAAAGGTTGGCAAATAAAATAAACTAATCGTTTTGTTTATTAGCCGATTCGACGTCTGAGCAGCTGATTACAAGCACAATTAACCCACCGTTTCCCGGCATTTCATTCCAAACCGGAGAGGAGCCCCTTTCGGTGCCTTCACCCGCGGCGGTGCTAACATCGGGTTCGATCACACACTTTTATTGGAATTGAGTGCTTCAACACGCTTTTGTTTCCAAAACAATGGCCATATCGTCCACCCCTTAGGCACTGTCGTTAACGGACAATGCCTTTGTGCATGCGCTCAGCCCGCAAAAACGGTGAATGTTTTGGCAAGCAATGATTATATAGGCAAAACGACCGCCGCAAGCACTGCGGTCGTCCGCCCCGCCCCAGGCATTGTTTCGGTCGGAGTCACCCCCCAGATGTTCGGTCCGTTGCCCGCTATGCCCTGGTAGGGAATTGGGTGCAAGAAACAGACAAAACCGTTCATTTTTTAGGTACTACCAGCCCATGCAAACAGCACTGAGTGCAGAGGCGGGAATTGCAAATGGATTCGAACGGTTCTTTAATGGGCAGGCGCCACTGAGAAAGAAGCGGGAGGATGAGGACGTCGCCGATAAATGAAATCAAAACGCTTTAATAATACTTTATTTTCATAGTCAGCAAATTGGCATTGCGAAAAATGTTGTTTATAGTACAATTGTGTAGCAAGCATTATTGTACTTACTACCTTATTTGCGCTAATCCCAAGCAATGAGCTGAGAACTGGAAAAGGTTTCTTATACGTAAAATCCTTTATTGTGGAACAGATTTTCAAAGAAAAGCTGAAGACTAGTGAACAAATCGCATATCACTCGGCCATCGACTCCACCTGAACAGTGCTCCCTTCCCTTCCGCTTCTTCTCGCCAACTCCCTTTTCTCTGCTTCCTCTGTCCTCTTTTCCCTCTCATTTCCGACTGGTTCCTTTTCCTCTCCGTCTTTGTTTGCGTTCATCTTCCCCTGTCCCTCCACCATTTTGGTCAACTCCTCTCCGATGACCTCCGCCATGTCCGCGCCGCTTCTCTCTTCTCTACTCAGATCAAAAAATATCGTCAAGTGCCGGTCCCAATGGATAGACAACAGAAAGGCCATGCAAAGCATGTCCTGAAGGCACAACTTCCGCAATTGATGCTGGCGATCCTACAAACAAATAAATTAGAGAATATCGGAAGCGCCTGAACTCGTCAATTGAAAATGAACCCTACCAAAATGTGAAAGCTTTTCGGGGGGACTTTCAATGGTTGAGGCGGCTGCGTTTGCTGTTGTTGGTCTCCTGCTCCTTTTCCACTGTTTGTTCTAGTCGAATCGCCTGAGTTTTGACGCGAGAGTTGGAGAAGGAATTCGCCAATATGTTCCATTGTTATTTCGGAAGGTGCGCGGACAAAGTGGGAACAGTGCATTTGGGCGGGGACGGACCCAGACGAAAGGAGTAATTTGCTCGGGGCCAACTCCACCTCAATCTCATCTCCCCTTCGGCACATTTCTTCTGCCTAAATGGAAAAGCTCTCTCCATGGCTGGAAACCAGGAAAGAAGAGGGGGAGGTGCCCCCAGCACTGAAATTCTCAAACCAAACGGTTTAGGCCTTCTTAGGACATTCGGAAGAAGATACGAACCAAAAGAGATTCAAAATTACCATTGCTTCTATCGTAAGAAGATCAGCACACTCTTCGGATGATGAACATCTTGATCTGGTTTGGTCATTGGGCTGTTGGTGGAGTTCATCCATGGCAGAGCGAACCGTGGATGGATTAGACAGCTCGTCGGACGATAAATCCGCAGACACTGTCGAGTCAGAACTTATATCAGATGAGTCATCGCTGCTTGTATCTAAATTTGGGGGGTATTTGTTTCTTAGTATCCGCTAATGTTTTTTAAACACCACTGGAAGTGTCAGACTCGTCCGAGCTCGAAAACGTCGAATTTGTTGCGGGAATTTGCTGATTGTGGGGACGATCTCCGCCACCGGCGGGCGAGTCGACTTCCATCGCTTCAACTAAAGTCAGCGGCACGACAACCTGCTCCACCATGTCCCCTCTGGCGCTCTCGGCACCCGCAGGGGGCGACTGTCCCTCGCCTCCACCGTTGTCCATTGAGGAACTCGCCGGCGGAGTTGCGACGTTCGAGTTTGAATCCACAATCATTTTTGGCGGGCGCCGCCTTCGTTCTAGAACTCGTAGATAATGCGCTCAATGACCCGACTTTGGACCCTTCGCAAAGTGAACGGCTACATAGAAGCAAATCCCGGAAAAGCATTGAGTTCCTTGAACTTCCCGGGTTGCCCATTTTTGGACCCCATTAATGCTCCTTTTGCCCACATGAACATACTTTCATAGTCATAAGAGCCTTGTACGCGTTGTTTCCGATACGCCGCCTGCGCTTTGATGCCCTCCTCAATGCTTTTCTGTAATTAATTCGGTTCATTTGTAAATATTAGACCAAAATAAACCTGAAGAGCCGCAACATTGCTTTGTTCTTGGAAAAACTGCATAGACGCATTCTGAACTGACGGAAATCAACATTCGACAAAAAACTCAATTAAGAACTGACAAGTTCAGCATCATAAAATTTCCGGTCTGGCCAAATCTGAACAAACAATATTTTATTTTAGTATAATACAATGACAACTCTTGTTTTGAAGGCACACATATTAATCAAAACTGCACGGGCGCTTCAAAACCATATTTTTAAATTAAAAGGCAAACTTTGCTAATCAAAAAATCAAAGTTGGGGTCCGGCCTTAACGAGCGCTTGGAGACGATTTTCTTCCGACACGTCGGACATTCCTTGTTGCCTCGCATCAGTGCCGTTGTTATGCACTCAGAGCAAAAGCGATGCAAACATTCCTAATTGGGTTAGAGTGATTAGGAATATAATACATTCGACACCTTCGTGGTCATTGTACAGGTCAGCAGATCCAAGCAAATCGGACAGCACAACTCCGTGGACAGTGTCCTTACAGTCACTTTGATTTTTGTATCGTCGCTAATCATTTTGTGCGGCTTTCGAATCTAAAGGAAAAATAGTGACGAAAAATATAAATCTTGTACTTTGTCATATTTGCTCAGTTCCAATGTTTTTCCGCCAGTTACTGTGTCCGTTGTATTTGGTCCCGACAATCCGTTGTTCATTATTTTGATGCAATCTTAAACTTAGCAAAATATTAAAGAAGTGTAAGATTTTTGTCCGCTTTGGGTTTTGTCACATTGCCAAATTGGCTATGAATTTTAATTATTGGCGTTTTGTGTACAATAAATGAATAAATGCCACTTCGATTTTTTACCGGCGCTTGACAACTCGCTAACACATGCGGTTATCGGCAACGAAAACGTTAACAAACTCTTCTTCAAACAATCAATCCGATTGACTCCCTAAAAGGCTAGCTACCTAATTTCTCTTTTTAGTAAATTTTACGTTTTTTTTTGTGACAATTTAAAATTTCTGGCTGATTACTTGGAATTTGTGACTGCAAATTTTGAAAAAACCACTTTTTTCCTAGCTGTACTCTTATCGCAGCCCTATTGCATACAGGTATCGCTCTGAATTGTTTTGCTCAATTTATGTAACACAACTGAATATGTCTTAAAGGAAGATGGTTTCCTGTCTTTTGCAGAGTTAATGAGGATGAAGAAATTTCCAATATAGGTATCTATTACCTATCAGTTTAATACAAGCCTTCAGCTGAATCGATATGACCACGTGTCGGACAAAAATATTTCTAGTTTTCTTGGCTCAGGCTTTACCATTCATGTTATGTTTTGTCACGGTGACCTTTTGACTCGCAAGACTTACACAAAACTTGAAGCTGATATTATAGATTTTCTAGCTTCAAGGCTGATTGATTCAAGATTACATTTTTTTTTTGTTGTAGGATTTGCATTGTTAATTTCTTTCTACCAATTGATTTATTCATCACCGTGTCCATTCATCGTCATCTCATCACCATTCGTTCGTTGCTGTCGACAACAAACGACGCACGCACACATTCAAACGAACATTTGTCGTTGCTTGGTTAGATGGGAGTGGGTTGAAGACGATGGTTGGGTGTGGTGTGTGTCCTTTTGCTCCTCCTTTCCTTTCCTTCCCTTCCCTCTTGTCCTTCCTTCCCCTGTGTTGTTTGTGTGCATCGATTCCTCCTTCTTTCGAGGGCTCTCACCATCGGTACCAGCAGTCGGTCTTCGTCCCCAACCTTCTCCCTTCATCATACTTTTCTGCCGTGAGGCGTCAACTCCGCAACGATTGAGGACGACACCTCCAATATTCTTTCATTTATTGGCTTTGACTTCCAATTTCGCACGAACGCACCGTAATTTCAATGTTTGAGCGGATGAAATTCTAAAAACCACATCACACAAAAACATACAGACTTTAAGCAGAAGATGGCTGAATGTAACTAAAGGATGATAATGGTAAATTCGGTGGAAAGAAGAATTGAAGGAATAGTGTGATAGGGTGGACTCCAAGTTCAAGGAGGCATGGACGGACTTCCAACCTCACCCCAATCAAACGAATGCATTGCCAGCACTGACTGCCCCCTTGCTCTTCCAACACAGCCCATCCCCTCACCCATCCTTCTGTTTGCCTCACACACTCCAATTTCTTCATCATCATAAAATTCACCCTCTTTTTCACCTTTATCATCGTCATTGACTTCGTCCGTCCAGCACACCAATGTCAGTCACCACAGCCATCAGCAGGCAGCCATTTGTCCATCCATCCCAACTTCACATTCATTCATCCTTCCATCGATTCCCAGCATACAAAAACAAAATGCACCATTCTTTCAATTCATCTCAATGCGAATAAAATGTCCCTTGTTGGTTTCTTTTTAACCTAACGCTATTTCAGCTATTGAACGGGAAAATTACGTAATCAACTAATAAATCACAACAACAAAACATAACGACGACTGACATTAGACGATGTTTAGTCAGGGCCAAGGCGTGCTGACGCCCCATATGGTGCAAATGCAACGTTTGATGGGGAATCGACCCCAAAGAACGGGGTCGGCCTTCTTCGGTTCTGGAGAGGTGGAGATGGTGAGTGAAGACTGGGTTGGATTGGGTGAATTACGGAATAAAACATTCTATCTGCAGACAAATTCTGCGATGGACCTCAACGACCAATACCAAATGGGAATGTCACAGCGAAATTTTGGCACATTTGGACAACAAAATCATATGATGGCCGGCTTTTCGAATCGTCCTACTGCTGCCGACATGGGCAACTTCCCCGTTATGATGGGACAGAACTGCAGCGTTGGTCAAGTGGGAATTGGTGCTGGTGGGTCAGCGACGGCAAACGGAGGATTTATCGGCAGTTTGGGAACTCGCATGTCGATATTCAAGTGTCCGGAGTGCGGCATTGTGAAGAATTCGAATGAAGAGCTGGAGGTGAGTGTTGAGATACAAGCAAAAACACTTACAGGACTGGTCCAGCGTGACAGAGGTTCCGTATCAGAATATTTACTTGCTATATGTGTGTGTACAGCGCCTCTAATCAATCGGGTCTTTTTCAGATTCACATAAAGACGGAGCATCTCGGTTGGCTGCCCTTCCAATGTCCCATTTGCACCGCTTTGCGTGCTTCCGACCTTCAGATGCGCGAGCACATTCACTCTCACCACAAAAAAAATGAGAATAAGGTTGGTCACACGTTTATCTGTGAGACTCATTATGCTTAACAAATTCAATGAGAACACTTTAGTACATTTATGTGGACAACCCGCATGCCAAAGGACTGCTGCAGGAAATGATTGACAGAGCTTTGTTTGGTGCTTCGCAATATGTCCAGCAGATGGCTCGTCGAGGGGGTGGGGCGTTGGGAGGTTGTTATCTCCAGTCCTATTAGCTTCTGATAAATCGACGGGTTTCTGAAATTGTACATGAAAAAGGCAATTTAGGCCAATCTGCAAGTACACAACACCAAATGCCCAAGCGTCTTCGCCTGGACACCCAAAACACTGGAGGCGACCGACGAATTAACTCGGCTGTTAAACGGTTAAAATTACTAAACAATATCGTACAATTTGATTTATACAATATATATTTTTTGCCTGAAAATGGTCAAAATTGCAGAGTTGTGGATGAGGTGACATTGTCGCGAAACCAAGCGCAGAAGTCTTTGGCAGCGGCCTCCAAAAATGATGTTAATCAGCAGGCGGAAGACGGCGGAGGGCGTGGAAGTGAGGGGAGTGCCACTGAGCAGCAGAAACAGAGCCAAAGTGAGACAAACACCGTTGACGAGGAGACTGACGCTCAGCTGTCGAATATTTTTGGCCGCAAGGTCAAATCGGAGTTCGACATGGCCGCGGGCTGTTCTCCCGACACTTTGGTGGTACCCGACGAGGACGAAGACAACCTTCCGGACGACAACAGCCACCAGATGAACGCACTGCAGAACGTGTCGGCAATGTTCTCCGCCAGCGGTGGGGGCAATTCCCATCCAATGGGCAGCGGTGGTGTTCATAATCTGCGGAACAGCGCAATCGGAGGACAGCAGCAGCTCATGCAGCATGGAAGCCTCTACAGACGCGTTGTGCGCAATAGACCCGGACCAATGTAAACGCTTTTATGTTTCTATCAGAGAAAAGATAATGGGGGGGGGGGACAAGACAACGATATAATGATTTGTGGGAACCGGTGGGGGGACGTTTGTCGAACGTCCGACTTGTGACATTCATCAGGACCTCCAAAAAACGCGTTTTGGGATTGTGCAGAGACTGTGAAAAACCGATCACTGCTGGCGCTCGTCAAATGCACATGTTTTACCATCTTGGCAAGGACTTGAACGTAATTTTGGCATTTTGACTAAAAGCTGAGGTTTGCGCGCATTTCTTTCAGACCTATCGTTTTCGATGCAAACATACGGGATGCAAAGTGCAGCATTATCGAAAGGACCAGATGGAAAACCATCAGTCGAAGGCGCATGGAAAAGTTGACACTGAAATGATGGAGGACAGAAGCATGGAGCTGTACAATATGGTCCAGGTCAGAATTGGCATGCGTAAACAATCTTTCCAATTGTTTCTTTCTTTAAGAAAATGTCACAGGAACTGTTGGGAACCACGGGGAACACTCCCGGGCCGAGTGCACCAGAGGCGCAGGTGATTTATGAGCAGCAAATGCGCGAGATGGAAGCCAACCTCGGGGTGAGAAAACGGCGAAGGGTACGTTTTCTGGTTTAATATGATTCTTTACGAATTTGTGTTTTAGCCCGAATACTTTGGCAACACTCTTCCATCCAACAACACCGTCTCCCGTTCGTCCGGTCTGCCAATTTATGACTCGGCTAACCGCCGTGTGGAGGATTTGGAGTGTCGCCTGTGCAACAAATTCATCCTTAACCGCATCAAAGGCTTCCACATCCTTTGGCATCTGAACACTGACCTCGGCATCGTTCGTTACGGCTGCAAATACTGCAACTTCAAGCACGACCGACCCCAATCAGTGGCTGCACACGGGATCCGAGAGCACTCTGATGAGGCGGCATGCGAGGATTTGCTCTACAACTTTGAGGACGAGCTCAAATCGATGTCAAAGGCATGCTTTGGAGTGGAGCGTTTGTTCGAGAAGGAAATCCGTCGACGCAACAGACTGGTCAGAGCAATTAGGGGAACAATTTGCTTAATTAGCTAACATAAGTGGCAACAAAAAGAGTTTTAAGGAACGTTTTGCGCGTTGTTCGACTGCAAATTCACCGGGCGGACGCGTTGAGGACGATGACAATTCTCAGCATGGGAACAACGACACCAAGCAGTCGCAGCAACTCATTCGCCGTCGTTCCCAGCAGCATATTATGAATCTGAAGGTTCCGCTGAAGTCCGAAAGCGCTGCGGACCGCGACTGGACTCCAAAGGAGCCGGTTAGAAAGCGACGGAGTGGAGCTCGTCGTTTCTTCGGATCGAGGTGGGCGTTTGTTGGGGATGTGGTACGGAAGACGGAAGTCTAACTTATATGTGGGACTTCAGCAGTATTTGGTTTCAACTTGTTTTAGGGGCAGGAAGCCGATGTCGCGGAAGGCGCGCGATGTGATGGTTAAACTGCGGGAGGTTAGCATGCGACTTGGCGGTGCACAATACTTCAAAAAGCGCAGCAATGAGGCGATTCCTTGCGAGGTCGGTTTGGATTAGTCCATGAGCTTTGTTTATGGGTTTAGATTTAGTAAACCAAACCTTTCAGAAGTGTAGTAAACTTGTCGTTAATCGACTGTCGGATCACGCTTACTCGCACATGGAGCACTGTGATTTGTTCCGTTGTCAGCAGTGCGAGTTGGTTAGGGATAGCAGAGATTTGGTCGGAACTGATTTTGATTTTTGCGTTGAATAGGGTCACTATTCACGTGAGACCATTGTTCGCCATTTGAAGGACTTTCACAATTCTCACGAAGCTCCGATGGACAATCGACTTCGTTTTGCACAGGTAAATAAATTTCCGTGTGCTAAAAACACGAAGCTCGGTGTTTGGCTAATTGGATGTGTTGCTTAAGGAGATAAAGGATTCCATCCGCGAGTGCTATCCTCGCCTTTTCATAGACGCGCCGATTCCGACGAAGGAAGTAAAACAAATGGGGGCGGTAAAGAGTTATTCTAAATGAAATTTGGCGTTTAGGACATCGAAAAGTTGCGGGAGAGCCTGAATCTGAGCGACCAAGTGTTGGTTTGCGAGAAGGATGAAGATGAGGAAGGGGAACACGTGGAGGACGAGGACGCAGAGCTGTTCAAAGACCAGACTAATGAGGACGGAGAGGGAGACGAGGAGAAAGAATTGGAGAACGAAGCAGAACAGCAGGTGGGGGAAGAAATCAGCCAAATGGGGGGGGGGGCAAGCTGATTGATTGTGCGTAATGATTGCTGTTCAAATTCCCGTTTTCAGTCGGCCGTTAATGACGAGGAGGAAGGGGAAGTGATCTGCGAGGAGGAGGAGGACGAAGATGGGCAACTTGCGGATGAAGATGAGGAGGAAGAGGTGGTGGCAGAGCGAGGGAAGAAGGAGGAGGAGTCCGGCAAGTATGAGGAAGAGGAGTATTATGAAGACGACGACGATGGGGGGGAGGAGGAGGAGGAGGAAGAAGAAGAGGAGGGAGAGGACGACGTGGGCGATGACGACTACGAGGAAGAGTACATCCCCCCGGAAGAACAGCGCGCAAGAAGCTCAGCAAAACAGCAGAGAAAGAACGATGATGTGAACGACGGGGAACACCAGCGACTGAAGAGGGGCAGGGGCGGCGGAACTGAATGAGGACGTTGGCCTCTGGAACAATGAAGTGAAGGTTAAGACGAATGACACGAAAGACCTTTTTGAGTTTTAATCTTCTTTTATTTTTTTATTCTTACGATGTAAAAGACAAAACTAATATCCATTCGTATGGTTGTTGCTAATTAATTCATTCTTTCTTCTGTCCTTGTTTTTGTAAACGCCTTTAACTTTGAACGATTTGCATTTTCACACGTTTTAATAATCGTTTTGTCGATGACAAATAAAAGGCATAAAATGTACGCGTTTCCCAATACTTTTTTACGACCAAAAAATACAGAAAAATGCTTCAGCAATTGGAAATGAGACGTAAAAAAGTGCGAATAATGGCATTATCTTTTCGATAGTTGTGAGGGAAGCAATCCCATTGCTGGCGAAAGTCGTTGAAACATTTGCTTTTGTCGTTACCGGAATGACCCCTCCGGCATTGTATTCCAATAGACTTCCCGGACTGGAACTTATCGCCCCAGGTGATTGGCTGTTCGGTTCCATTTCTGCCGTCTCCGCCGTTGACGGCGTTGGGCCATCCCCTCCAGCAAGAACGGAATCTGCGGGGTTTGTCCACCGTTGGTCGTATGTCAGCGGAAAGATGCTGGCCCGAGTAGTCACCTGCCGGGGAGACATTTTGGCGGTTTATACGCCAATAATTTATGATTGGATTTCTGCAACGGTTTAAGGGGAGGAGAGGGCATCTTTTCAACAGTTTGCCCGGGTCTGCTGCTGCCGGTTCTAGTACTGCTTCGTAAACCGGTGATTTCTATCTACTTCCCTTGTCACGTTTTGCCCCGGGGCTATTTCGGCTCCGGAGTCCCCCCGTCTCACCGTGTAGATGAACCCCGCAATCGGCGTGGCACCTAACAAATTGGCCATGCCCTTCCCGTCACTGCTCCCAAACATCGCCTGCTGCAATTTGCCATCGCTGGCCGCCATTGATCGTTCGATGTCCTCGGAAAGATTGGCCATCGGAACGAATGTATGGAATATGGCCAGAACGTGTTGACGACGATCTTTTCGAGGAGGGAAGGGGGGGGGGGGGTTGAGGTCAGTTTAACAGCATTCTATTTGCACATTCGAATTTATAAAAAGGATCAATTAAACAACGGAAAACAACACCCGTGGTTCACTCACAGGCCAAACTTGCCGGCACAAAACCACTTCCGATTGCCTGGGCATAGCCGCGCGGGAAGCGATCGTTCTGCGCCCCTAAGTCCAACTGAGCGATGCCAAAGGAGGAATAATCGTAGTAAAGTTGGAGTGCCGACGGGGAGGTGAGTTGATCTGTCTTTGTGGGACAATTTCGGTTGCCCGGGGCACAAGGGGAAATTGATAGTTTCAACAGAAATTTCCAAAAAAAAAGAGGTTAAATTTGGGACTTTTAGGTTCAATTGGGAAGTTGCGGCAGAGGTCGGAGTTCCCCTCCATAAGATACGCTCACTTATGGCCACCAGAATGTGCAGGAAGCCGCCGTTCTTTGGCACTTCCGTGTCAAATTCGATGCCTTCCAATCGAATGTAATTGGCCGACTCGGAACTGTCGAAGGGCAACAGCGAAATGTCCGCTCCGTTTCCGTCCACGGCAATTACTTTGCCGCTTTGTTCGTCCCGCACAAACACTCGCCGCAACGTCGCTTTAGGCACTTTTGGGAACACTGCCGGGGCCAACCCCAACTCCAACAGCCCTAAGGGGAAGAAACCGTCTGTTGGTATACGGATGGACTCCGACGTCCCCCCCCCCCCCCCCCTCCCCCCTCCCCTTCGCCCTCCTCTCAACTCACACTCTCTGATGCCCATCCCCCCAATTTCACAGCAAATCCACCGCACTCTCTGCCCGGGCCTCATTTCCCCAACTTTGTTCTGTTCTCCATCGCTCTCCAATGCCATTCGACACTTGTACAGTGCCGGGCAAGAATAAGTGGCACTGGGATCACATGGAGTGGCATCGAAATAAGTGCCATTGTTGGGACATCGCCACTGGGGTTGGGAGGAAGGGAGTTGGGCTAAAGCGGAGGGGAAACGTTTCGGTGGCGATGGGGGGGGGGGGGGGGGGGGGGGGAGGGACTTGCCGGGAAGGCAGAGATGGAGAAGGGTGAGGAAGAACCACAGAAGAGGGATGGAAGAGGAAGAAGGTGACCGATCGGAAGCGATCATCGCTTCCAATTCCGACCGGAGGGGATGAAGTGTCTATGGCGGATGAATATGGATGGATTGTGGGTGGGGGATGGATGAAGAGTATGGAGAGTCGGATGATTGAATGAATGGCTTGGATTTTTCAGTCTGCAGAGGCCGCCTTCTTTTTATCGATCCAATGGTCTTTCCATGGAAGAATATGGCCAAATAAAGCAAATATTGACAAAAAAACAATAGGATATGAATTGATGGGACGGAAGTTGGCCAATTAGTAAGCGGAGGATGAAAGGATATTTGGCAACGGAAGAGGATAATACAATTGGCGGGGGGGGGGGGGGAAGAAATGAATAATGGGCACGGACGGACGGACGGACGACCGGGCAAACTTTGCCGGGGGGGGGGGGCTACGGATTGGATGCTGTAAAGTTGGGTTTATGATTGAGCCTTAATGGGAATAAAAGGGGCCAAATGCACAAATGCGAGTGATCAAACGTTCGCGCCGCTTCCTCAACCCCAAAAAGCATTTTAAGGAAGCGATCGCGCCCCCTGACACATTTTTGATCAGAAATGCTTTATCCTCTCGCGATGCGCGTTATTTGTCCATTATCCGTTTGTCCGCCGCATGATCAATGTCCATAAACTATTCATTAATCTCACGCCCCCATCCCCTCCCTATTCACCGTTCAGATGTTCTACAAATCTTCCATTTTCGATGCTCATAAATGATTCATCCCTCATTCAATTCATCATCTTCCCTTGGCCCAAGCCGTGTGTTTATTCCTTTGCACAAGATTCTTCCGTCCCGTCCTGTCCTCATCCATTCCGCTGCTGCTCCTTAAACGTCGGATCGGTTATTCCCCCTCCCCGTCCCGTCCCGTCGTCCACATCATCCGTCCCCCCCCTCCCCCCCTCCCCCCCCCTCCCCCCACCCCCACCCCCACCCTTCTCCATTGTCGCCGTCGGCGTCGTCATTCTCCGATCCCATCCCTCCATTTCAATCGAATCGTTTCACTCCATTCACCAGAAGCAAAGGCAAGGCAGATGTTTTGTCAACCCCTGCAAACATGTGATGGTTTTTTCATTCAATGGCTTTCAAATTTTATCAAATTCCATTCTCCGCCACCAACTCCAATTACTTCCTCTCCCCCCCCCCCTCACCCCCCTCCTTCCCCCCTCCCCCCCCCCCTCCCGCTCTTCGCCGTTTCATTCAAACCCTCTCCCCTAATCTGTTCACATTCTTCCATCTAATTACCATTACCACGTTATTCGTCTCAATCTTCATTCACTGATTTGCACTAATCTCCTCCATGCCCATTCTTCCATCATCTTCTCCCATTCTTCACCAATCGTTTCGTTCTCCAATTCTTTCGGCCATTCGCTTTATTCCCCACTCATGCGATCAATCCCATTCACTCAAATCGTTTTTAGTCCCCTCCCCCGCTCCCCCCCCACTCCCCCCCCCCCCACTTCCCTCCCCCCCCCACTCCCTTCTCCTCATCCCGTCCCCCCTGCCTTTTGTCCTGAGACCGGAATAATCCTTTCCCCCTCCCCTTCTTGCACTTGTTCCGCAACGAGACAATTAATTCGCTTTTCATCCCTTCCAAGCTAACTCTTCTTCCTCTTCCAGTCTCCTTTTCCTCTTTTATTCTCCTCTTTCTCTTCTATTCTCCTCTTCTTCATCTTCCAGTCTCCTCTTTTTCTTCTTCCTTTTCCATTCTCCTCTTTCTCTTCCATTCTCCTCTTCCTTTTCCATTCTCCTCTTCCTCCTCTTCTTCCTTTTCCATCCTCCCCTTTCTCTTCCATTCTCCTCTTCTTCCTCTTCCACCCCTCCCGCCTCCCACTCCCTTTTGCGCAAATCAATTTGCCTTTCATCCCTTCCAAGCTAACTCTTCTTCCTCTTCCAGTCTCCTCTTTCTCTTCCATCCTCCTCTTTCTCTTCCATCCTCCTCTTTCTCTTCCATTCTCCTCTTCCTTTTCCATCCTCCTCTTTCTCTTCCATCCTCCTCTTTCTCTTCCTCCTCTTCTTCCTTTTCCATCCTCCCCTTTCTCTTCCATTCTCCTCTTCTTCCTCTTCCACCCCTCCCGCCTCCCACTCCCTTTTGCGCAAATCAATTTGCCTTTCATCCCTTCCAAGCTAACTCTTCTTCCTCTTCCAGTCTCCTCTTTCTCTTCCATCCTCCTCTTTCTCTTCCATCCTCCTCTTTCTCTTCCATTCTCCTCCTCTTCCTTTTCCATCCTCCTCTTTCTCTTCCATCCTCCTCTTTCTCTTCCTCCTCTTCTTCCTTTTCCATCCTCCCCTTTCTCTTCCATTCTCCTCTTCTTCCTCTTCCACCCCTCCCGCCTCCCACTCCCTTTTGCGCAAATCAATTTGCCTTTCATTCCTTCGCCAAATTTGATTTGATTAGCCCCGCCCGACTCCGCCAATGATCGCTTCCTTCACACGCCACCAAACAGAGCCCACCCGAACTGAACGACGACCACACACAGCTCGCTTCTTCGCTTCCCCTTTTCGTGGAACAGTTTTATTTATTGCTTTAATAATGTTCTCTTCTGCTGCTTCTCTGATTGGTTAAGTTTGTGTTTGGCATTGTGTCGCCGCATTTATTGCCAATTTTAAACAATCAAAAAGAGTGGAAAACGATAATTGTTGGAAAGTAGAGAAGGAAATAGGAGGGCATTCGGCACAATCAAATTTTGACTCGACATTTTTCGTTTTATTTTCTTGAAACTTTTTAATTTCGGTTTTGACTATCGGAGTTTGGTTTTGGCATTCGAAAGTCCTCGGGCGCTTTTTATTCTGTACCGGTTTCGCAACACTTTCCAGAAAGCGACCGACAACATTTTCTCCTATTCAGGAAGCTTCTCTGTCTCCCCTTTTTGCTTCGAGTGCCGCTCCTCCCCAATTGCCCGAAGGCTCAGCACTTTGTTTCGAGGGGCCCTCCCCTCCCTCCCCCGTCCCTCCCAACCTTTCTTTCGATGTCCCCTCGAGGGCTGTCCTTTTACCACCACCAATTCTCTCTTTCCTTGCCCGTCTTCCGACCCCTCCACCTCCCTTCCCCCTCCCCTAACCACCGACCACCCGAATCCATCGGTCGTCACTTCCAAAAATGGACTCTTCCGTCCCCTTCGCATCCATCAGTCAGTAGTCACTCATCCAACCCCCCCCCCCTCCTACCGATCCATCGTCCACCCCCCCCCCCCTACCCCCCCTTACCCCCCCCCCTTACCCCCCCCCCCCATTCATCCAATCCCAACCAGTCGTTGTCCGCTCTCCGTATTCGCGGTTGACCTGCATAGTATTCCCCCCCCCCCCCAATCCCACACATCCCCCCCCCCCCCCCCCCCCTCCCTTTTGCCCTCTCAACCCACGGAATTGGGTCGGAAGAGAGTTGTGGGTCCACCCTTTGCACATTCTACTAATTGCTCATCGTGCTAATTCAGCAGCCGATCGGGCGAGATGAGGTTCAAGGTGAGTTTGATATGGAAAGCGATGATCTGAGCAGATCAGAGCCCATTCCCACCCTTTCCTTCTGTCCGTCCTCAGAGTGTAATAATACCAAAGAGTCAGCTACCCCCCCCCCCACCCCCTCCCCCTCTGCTACTGCTGATCTGATTACACCTTCCGATCGATCTGTTTGCTGTCCTTCCGTTGTTTGTTGTCTTGTCCCTCTTTTTTTGTAATTCGCAGGGAGAAAGTGAGTGAGGTTGTGTACATTTATTTCTTCACCCATTTTCAATATTTCCGCCGTTAATTTGGAGTGATTGATGGGATAGTAAAGGGAGGGGGGAAAGGGGGGGGGATGGGAGGGAGGGGGGGGGGGGGGGGGGAGTGCCAAAAGAGGGGGGAGGGGGGGGGGGGAAGGGGGGGGAAGGGGGGGTTGCCAAAAGAGGGGGGAGGGGGGGGGGGGAAGGGGGGGGGGATGGGAGGGAGGGGGGGGCCGAGTGCCAAAAGAGGGGGGAGGGGGGGGGGGGGAGAAGGGGGGGGGGAGTGCCAAAAGAGGGGGAGGGGGGGGGGAAGGGGGGGGGGGGGGATGGGAGGGAGGGGGGGGGGGGGGTGCAAAAAGAAGGGGGGGAGGGGGGGGGGGAAGGGGGGGGGGATTTTGGGAGATTGAAATGGACAGAGGGGGGAAAAAGTGTCGCCACTTTCCAGATTTACAGACCGAACTCGAGTGTCCTTTTCAGCACGTTCATTCGCCCGTTTTGGCTTTTAGAATTGGATTTGCTGAAAAGCAATTCCTTTCCTCCGTTACAAAATAAGCAAAACGGAGACAGCAAACGAAAGCGACGGGAAGAGACATTTAATTTTGCATAAAATTGAGCCCAAAGGAAACAAAACCTCAGAGGGGGGGGGGAGGGGGGGGGGGGGGGGGGGGGGGGGGGGGGGGGGTGGCGCCCCGGGGGAAAAGTGGAAGGGCCAAAGGCGTTTGACGGTTTTCGGAAGAGGATGGAGGGAAATGGCATGACGAATGTTGAGGACGAATGTGGGAGAGATGAGTGGGGGGGGGATGGCTATAAAATGGGGGGGGGGGGCTTTTCCTCTCCCTCCCACCACCACTTTTTATTCTTTCGTTTGTTTGCATTAAAATGGAATGGAATGGAAGGAAAAACAGGGAGGGAGTGAAGAGCAACAACCAACCACCAGTTTTGAGGGGGTTGAGGGGGGGGGGGGGGACTTTTGTGGCGGGGGTTTGGAGGTGTAAAAAGGAAAAGGGATCAGTCCGAATGAAGAGGCCAATGCTGCGAGGCAAATTGTGGCTAACGGAAGAAGGTGAAAGCAGCGGCGGCGTTGTGCCAACGGCGGAGGGTTTTTAGACATTTTTGGTCATTTATTGTTTTTGGTGGTTCCTTTGTGCCCCCCCCCTCTCCCCCCCCCCCCCCCTCTTTCTGTTCCTTTGTCTAAAGTCCAAGTCAATGCTTTGCAATATTTCGTCCGTCTTTCGCTGTCTGCTGTTTCCTCTCTCCTCTTTACCGCCTGCACTCTCTCAACGGTTGTCCCTTCTAATCTTGCACAAACTTATATCCCCCCCCCCATTTATTCCCTTTTCCCGTCCCGCCTCTCCAATCCCGAGCCAAGTGCGCGACGCGGATGACGAGGGGGGCGGGCGATTTGGGGGGGGGGGGGAGGGGGGGGTGGCACCACTCGTCCCCCCCCCCCCGCCCCCCGCCCCCCGCCCCCAATCCTTCGTTGAGCCGCACTTCTTTCTCCTCTTCCTCCTTATAATACTTTCCTTTCTTCTTTCCTTCCTCTAATTCACTCTGTTCCTGTTTCCTCTCTCTTTTCTTACCTCTCCGTCTTCGCTCCTTCCCTCCCTCTTCCTCCCTTCTCTCTTTCCCTCTTCCTCCTCCCTCCTCTTCCTCCCTTCTCCCTCCTCTTCCTCCCTTCTCCCTTCTCTTCTTCTCTTCTCCCTCCTCCTCTTCATCCACCCGACACAATTCACTTCTTCCCCTCTCATCCTTCGCACTTACTCATCCTCTCCCAACGTCATTTTCAGCAGCTTTCTAGCTCATCTCGGTGGTTGGGCGGGCGGTCAGTCGCCTCGGGGGATTCCGTCTCCGAATCGCTCAATCTGCGCACTGTCCTCCCAGCGCAACGCAACAGTCGCCCGTCCATTTTCAACATCCCCCCCCCCCCAACTCCAATCTTTCGCCCTTTTACCATCCGCCGATGCTCTTTCATAAATCTGAAACTTTTCCCATTTGCCGCACAAATTCTTCCCTTTCCTTCCTTTCCCTTCCCGTCCTTCCGGCCCAACAAACTATCGACTGTTTCAGAGACTGTCCCCCGAAGGGATTAAGTCCCTTAGGTCTCCTGTGCATCCCCAGCAACAGCCTCCCCCCCCCTTCTCTCTCACAGCTTAGTCCCCCACACCGTTACGGCGCCATGATGATGGATTGAGTTGCCGGGAGACCTTTTGCCGCCGTCGGCAAATAGAGCCTTCCCCCGAGGGCACAGTGGGCGAGGGAGGCGATGGTCGCAAATGGGCCCAAAGTGGCCATTCAAAAGGTTATTTTAGTGTTTGAGGTGGCATGGATATTCTGGGACTTTGCCACCGAACCCCCCCCCCCCTAAAGGAATCCCCCCCCCCCCCGCTTCCCCCCCCCCTCCCCTGTCCCTCCCCTCTCGCCCATCTTTCCATTCTCTTTCCAAATTCGTCCAAATTTTTCCGTTTCTTCCCAAATGCGCTTTTTCCTCAAATTCCTTATCCTTTCAATTTCGTCTCATTTTTCATCTCCCCCCCATTCGTTTAAGAATTCTCCAAAAATGCCTCGGTGCCTTTGCGTGACCATTCCATTCCCTCCCCCCCCCCCGCACACTTTCCTTATTCCCGTTTTAGTTTTCCCCCCTTCCCCAAATCCTCCATAAAATCCGAATTTCCCCCCCCCCCCCCACCAAAACTCTTTCCCATCGATTTTTCCCAAGCCTCCCCAAATCCCACACATCCGACCGAGCTCCGTCCGCTGCGTCCTTTTTTATCCATCCGTCCGCCCCGCCTTTGGCTTCATCCATCCCGAGGACTGTGTTTTTGGTCCGGCCGTCCTTAATGTCCGAGAGGGGGGGGGGCTTCATCAACCATTCATCCCCCCCCCCTCCCCCCCCTCTTCTTTATGCTCCCCCCCCCCCGTCCATTCCATTCTCTTCTTCCGTCGGCCATGTCCCTCCTCCCATCCTCCAACTCCAAATTAGTGTTTGGCGCTTGTCACAGGCAATTTTCGCCTTCCCCGTCCGTCCGCCAATCTCATCCATCCGTCGCGGGCTCAGTCAAGCGCTGTGGCCGGAAGTGTTTGGCCTACGAGCGAAAAGGGGACACATTCCCTCCCCCCCCCCTCTCCCCCTTCGTGCCCTCCCTCCCCCTCCCCCTCCCCCCCCCCCCTCCCCTTTCCCCCGCCCCCTCCGTGCCCTTTCCCCCCCCCCCCCCCCCCCTCCGTGCCCCCTCTTCCCGCATCACATTGAATTTGCATTTGGGACGAAGAAACGGTCGAAGGATGCATAATTACGGGGGAGGGGAAGGACTCTTCAGAGTTAACGACAAACCGCCAATTGGAGGGGGGGGGGGGGGGAGCTGTCGCCTTCTGTGAATCAGAGCCAATTATGGCACAGTTTTGTGATGCTTCCATTCCACTCATCCATTCTTCCGTCTGTTATGCCTCCCTCCCACCCTCCCTCAGAATCTCTTCCGGACATTGCTTTTCGTCATCACTCCGTCCGTCGACCGTTTCATCCATTTGACCATCGCTCCCCCCAAATGCCCTGCCCCAATTTCGGCTGACCAGCTGCATAAGCCAATTAGCCCCGCTCCGTCCGTCCTCCTTGGGCTGTTTCTTCTCGCACTTCCTTCGTCATGTTCGTTGTTGGAGAGTTTGTGCCCGGGGAATTTCCCGGAGGGTTCGCCTAATCCAATTTGAACCTCTCTGCTACAGCATAAAAGTGGTTCTGCTGAACCTTCCCGTTGCCCTCGTCTCGAGATTCTCGAGTTGCCCCCCCCCCGACACATTTTCTGTGTTTTGCTCATTTCATCTTTCATTCATTTCCCAAGTCCAATTCATTCTTTTTATTATTCCGCATTTTGTCCCC
The DNA here is from genome assembly GCA_020449905.1 of Globodera pallida. Taxonomy (NCBI): domain Eukaryota; kingdom Metazoa; phylum Nematoda; class Chromadorea; order Rhabditida; family Heteroderidae; genus Globodera; species Globodera pallida. Next base: position 808,788 of record JAIXHY010000010.1, on the reverse strand, counting down.
TGAGGGGACACATTTTCATAATCATTTTGCTCATTATCCCTCCCCCCCCCCCCATTTTTGTGCATTTCGCTCTTTTTGCTGCCCGCATTATTTTATAGTACCTGACGAGACAAGTTCTCTCCTTCACTCACAACAACACATTTGGCCGCCGCCGTCGTCGTCGTTCAGTTAGTCCATTAAGAATTTATTTATTCGTTTTGTCCCTTTCATAAAACGACGGACGGTTAACGCTTTTACATTGTCCACCATAAATATTTAAACATTCCCCCCCCCGAATCCCCCCCCCCCCCCCCGAATCCCACCCCCCTCCCCAAATCCCCCCTCCCCGAATCCCCCTACCCCCCCCCCCCCCGAATCCCCCCCCCCCCGAATCCCCCCCCCCCCGAATCCCACCCCCCTCCCCAAATCCCCCCCTCCCCGAATCCCCCTACCCCCCCCCCGAATCCCCCCCCCCCCGAATCCCCCCCTCCCCTCCCCGAATCCCCTACCCCCCCCCCGAATCCCCCCCTCCCCTCCCCGAATCCCCCTACCACCCGAATTCCCCCCCCCCCAAACCCCCCCCCCCCCCTCCCCGAATCCCCCTACCCCCGAATTCCCCCCCCCAAACCCCCCCCCCCCTCCCCGAATCCCCCTACCCCCGAATTCCCCCCCCCCCGAATCCCACCCCCCTCCCCAAATCCCCCCCTCCCCGAATCCCCCTACCCCCCCCCCCCGAATCCCCCCCCCCCGAATCCCACCCCCCTCCCCAAATCCCCCCCTCCCCGAATCCCCCTACCCCCCCCCCCCCCCCCGAATCCCCCCCCCGTCCCCGAATCCCCTACCCCCGAATCCCCTACCCCCGAATCCCCTACCCCCGAATCCCCCCCCCGTCCCCGAATTCCTCACAAACCCTCAAAATGCGTGAATTTGTGGCCCTCGTCTCCAATTTTCATCCCACACAATTGGCGTCATTTTGGCGCAACAAATTGGCTCATTCAGCGCCAAAAGGGCATTATTTATTCGTTCCCTCCCCTCCCCCCAATTCGAAGGAACAAAATGCAACGACCGGTGCCAACGGCGACGGCACAAACATCGGCAGCAGACGGAGCGTAAATTGTTAGCGAATTTTGCATTTTGTGTGAGCGATCGACGACCGCCGCAACAAAATTTCCATTTTTTTCACAATATTTTTGCATTTTGTCGTCACAATTAATGGGCCCTCAAAGTCGGATGTTCGGCGGCTGTGCCGGCGGCAGCGAGCTGTCCAAATCCATCACTTTTCACGACTTTTGCGAATTGACTCAGCGCGAAATGGGCGAGTTGAAGTTGTCGTCGCCGAAGGGGCGAATTGAAGAAGACGACGAGGAGGGGGAAGCGATGGACGAAGAGGAAGAAGAGGCTTTGGCTATTTTGGTTTGGGCAAACAAAGCGTTATTTTGGTTAGGCTACAAACTTTCAGGAGCCGACAATTCAAACGGCGAGAGTGCCCCCCGCAAAAGTGCCGAAAGGGTCCTCCGTCTTGCCCCGATGGCACTCTTCGTCAACGGACGACCAGGACAAGGGCACCACAAAGACGGCACCGACGAAGCGGCGGAGACGGCCTCTAAACGCCACTTTCTCCGACTGGTTGCAGCTGTTCCTCTCCAAACGACGCCATCGGCACAATCGCTTCATGAACGTGGCGACGGGGACGGCCGCCGATCGGAGTCGGATGATGCACCAGAGTTGCTACGCGGGGATGGCCGGGCCCAACGGAGGGCCGCTCCGATCATCCGTCTCCCTTTGTAATCAATCCCCCGGGGGGCAATTTTGAGAAGTAAAAAACCTTTCGGATAAAATAAAAGACTATCCAAAAACCATATGTTCTGTTTTTATTTGTGCTTTTTAGCCGTTGTCCACGAGATCAATGCCCTCGGCTCGGACGGGGAGAGCATCGAAGTGTCCCCGTGCACGAGCGATCAGTCGGCCGGGGGCCCCAGCGGAGGCGGAACGCTGACGTCGGTGACGGACGGACGCCAGACGACGAAGGCCGAATACATTCCGAAGGTCAAACTGCGCCAGAAGCCGAACAGACGTTGGAGTGAGGTGATTGGAATTGAACACTCTGATCGGGGGAGTTGGAATTGGACACTGATCGGGTCGGGGGTGATTAAGATTTTTTTAATATTTTTAGTTTTTTTATTTTTTTCTAAAAACGAAGAATAATCGCTTTGGAATGTCAAGTCAAATGGACGAATAAGTGAAAGTTTATCTTAAATTGGGTCAGTCAGTTGATGGATTTTTTAGTTAACGGAGACGGCCATTTCACACTTTTGGTCGTTGCCATGGCATTGCCCCCCCCCCCCCCCTCAAAAGACATTTTTTGATTAAATTTTATGTCTTCAATTAGAATTATTATTATTATTATTATTATTAGGAGAAGCACCCACGGCATCCATCCACCCGAATGATGGAAAGAAAGGAAAAGAAATGAATAAGAAAGGCACATTTCGAAAGAGAAACAAATTTTGACGGGAAGAAATGGAATTTTTGGTGAAAGAGGAAAAGTATACAATTCCATGAAAATGGCTTTATTTGACAATAAGTCAATGTATGCCGAACATTACAATAAAGTGCCATGCCAAAGTTCGGAAGTCCGGGGGTTGCTTTTAGTCGGTCAGATGGGCTTAAGCTCTACTCACTTTAGCAAGACATCCAAAAGCGGCTGTCACTGCCGCCGGACATTCGGCTGCCCCAAAATGTTATCGACAAATTGAACCGCACGCCCACACTGGACAATCCGCTGACGCGGAAGAGCAAGAGGGCGTCGCTGAACGAAATCGGGTTCGGCAAGTTGGAGACGTACAAGAAAATCTTCGACTTGGGCGAGGGCACTTACGCCACCGTCTACTTGGGCAAGAGTTTGTTGACAGGCAAAAACGTGGCATTGAAGGAAATTCGGCTGGAACACGAAGAGGGGGCGCCGTGTACCGCGTAAGGCCACGGGAATTTGTGGGAATACATTCAAAAAACATTCAGAATTCGGGAAGTGTCCTTGCTCAGGAACCTCCGACACGCAAATATTGTGACTCTCCATGACATTGTGTACACGGATAGGTGGGACACTTCTTGCCACACCATTTGAGAACTTCCGATCTTAAGAATCCTGACGTTGGTGTTCGAATTCGTGGAGCGCGACCTGAGGGAGTACATGGAGGAGTTGGACGGAATGATCAGCATCGCCAACGTGAAGCTGTTCCTAGTGCAGCTTCTGCGCGGGTTGGCGTATTGTCACTGCCGGCGGATTCTGCACCGGGACTTGAAGCCACAGAATTTGTTGATCAACCGGGCGGGCGAACTGAAGCTGGCCGACTTTGGTCTGGCCCGGGCGCAGTCGGTGCCCACCAAAACGTACTCCAACGAGGTGGTCACACTGTGGTACAGACCGCCCGATGTACTGCTCGGTAAGCACGGTGTGGAAGTGAACAATGCCGTAATCGTCGTTGACGTTTTACATTATCCTTCCCATTCTTCCAGGCTCCACGGATTACTCCACACACATCGACATGTGGGGAGTGGGCTGCATTCTCTACGAGATGCTTCTCCATAAGGTGGGTCCTGGAAGGATTCGGATCTGTCCGTCGTTCGATTAGTCCAATTCGGGAAATTCATATATTTCCCGAATGATTCAGCCAATGTTCCCCGGCAGTACGTCTGACGAGCAATTGCACCTGATCTTCCAAAAGCTTGGCACGCCATCTCCAGTAGTCCATCCCGACCTCTGCGCCCTCCAGACATTTCAAAACAGTCAATTCCGCCAACACAACGCCAAACCGTTGATGAACCCTCCCCGGATCAACCCCGAACGTGCCGATCTATTGCACAAACTGTTAAAGGTGAGGCGGGCGTTGGCAATCGGTCGTACAGTTTTACTTTTACAGTACGAAGGGAAGTACAGAATATCGGCGGTTGACGCAATGAGCCAGCCGATGCTGAACTGTTTCCCCGCACAATTGTTCTCCCTGTCGGATACGGTATCCGCGCCTCCCATTACAGTACCTCCAACCCAAACGCAATTACTTTAGGAGTCCGTGCTGAGTTTGCCCGGGGTGCATTACATCCGAGACAGCAAGGACGAGGCGTACATGGACACGAGGATGACCACCGGCGGGAGGACGGACAACAGGCCGGCGGCGGGGCCAAGAACGAGGCTAATGAAGTGAACAGAACAGACACACCGAAATTAATCGGACCAAACAAAGCATTCGAAAAAGACACAAAAACGGGTCCCCCCCCCCAACTTTCTCCTTTCCTTATTGACCGATCCATCATTCCTTCCACCAAAATTGCTTTCTTTTTTAAACTGTTTACAAACCACCAAAAATGAAATGACGGAGATTATTGTGACAATAATCGGAATAAAATGCTCTCTATTCGGCAGATGTCCATTCGTCAATAAGCCATATATATGTTATTAGTCATTGCGAAACCAACTGAAAAAATGAAATTGACACAATCGAACAATTGCACATTGAGGAATGGGGAAGAAGCAACAAAGAGAGGCAATGTTCGGGCAGTTCAATTCCTTCCTGAAGATTCTAAGCAACAGATCAACAACGACGGCATTCACTTGTTCCCATCGGAAGAACATAACCGGCGGGAAATAAACCTAAATTTGTCGGAATTAAACAATTCGAGTTAGCCAAATGAAACTCGCGCCTGTGCTCCCGTCCTTTTTTGCACCCAAACACCATCCGAGATGGTCGGGCCCCGAAATGATGTCCACGAATTCGCCTTAAAAGAAGCATTGAAGAACAAAAACAACATTTATGTCACGGCACACCTTTGACGAGTTTGATTTCGTCCCCTTCAATTGGCTCATAATCGTAAAGTGCCTTCGCAGGTCCGACAGGCAGAGGCGGCGGAATTGGGATGTTGTCGTCCGTCGAGTTCGGCCTGTCCATCTCCTCGGCCGCATTGTGGTCAGAAATGAATTCGGCTTCTTCTTGGCGTGCCGTTGGTTCCGAGTCCTTACGTTTCCCATTCGCAATTGAATGCTCTCCAATCTCTTGACGCTTAAATGTACAAATCCATAAAAACACGTTAATATGGAATTCTTCGATAAAAATGCCATTTGTTTGTCTTGCCCCAAAAACCCTACCAAAATGCCGTGGCCATTTCCATTTGCTGCACAATTTTGTTCATTTCCCTTCCCCGCCGATTGCCGCCCTTTATTCTGTGGAGTAACCATCGGAAAAAGGTCGGCATTTAGTGAATCGACGACAACGGCCGGCTTCTGTTGTTGGACCGTGTTCGTGTTGTTCACGAGTATTCGGCTGGTGTTAACGTCTGTCGAGGGTTGATGTCCCGAAGAGACGCCGCCAGCGTTTCGGAAAGGCTTTTCGCTTTGCGATCGGCTCGATTTTGAAGTTGACACAGATCGTTGGGAGTCGATTGAATATTGCTTAAGTGTAAGGACGACTTCAAAATGTCGGCTATTAACCATTCACTTTGGTAGTAGGATTGCGTCGTCCTCCGTCATTGTCCCCCGTCCGAATTCCGATGCTCCCATCCACCTCTCCGTCCTCCCCCATTTCGCTCACATAGCTCCGGAATCGGCTTCCACTTTGCGGCGACTCGTCCTCGTCCTTCATCACTTTTTTCGTTAACACCACCGTCGTTTCCGACTGTTGTTGCTGCTTTTGCTGTTCCCGTCTCGTCTTCGAACCGGAAAAGTGCCGAAACTCGGCGCTGTACTCCTCAAACTGAGGCCACTTTGTCGAGCAGTCCACGCCGTGGTGGAGGGACCAACGCTTCAAATCTTCGCCGATGCTCGCGTCCGTTGTCGACAGAAAGTGCTGGCGCAGTTTGGCGTGCAATTGGACGAGTCTGAAAAATTCACGTAAAAATGGGAGAAAGCAATCCGTCCGAGTTTGATCATCAAACTTTTTTAAAATAAAGGTAGTAAATTCATGAAAAATTCCACAAAAACTATTCTTAGCGCCGTTGAAAGATCTACCGACTTTGGCGGGTTGACCAAATCCACGAGGATCTTTTGCATCCCGGAAAGCATTTCCAAAGCAAATCGAAGCCGCTTCATTTCCATCTGCTGACACTTTTCGAACACAAATGCCATCTGAAGCAAAAACATTTGCAAAAGTAAACAAATTTAAAAATAATCAGACATTTTCCATGTAAACGCCGTTGTACGACGTCAATTCCTTCAACAGCTGCTCGTACGCGGTCCGCGCTTTCGTCACCTAAAAGTTTGTTCTTTTAAGAACTTCATTTTTTACTCCGAGGCCACCTCCTGATGGCACTTATCAAAGCGTTCCCGCGCCTTATCCTCCGACCCGTCTGACTGCGCACTGTCCGTCTTGGAGTTCATGTACTGAATGTACGTCGATTTTTCTGTTCGGGCCGCCGAATGGTACGTGCGCTTTGTCATCTCCACCCGCTCGAACAGTTTCTTCCATTGCTTCTGCGCCTTCTCGAACTCGTCCTCCACTTCCTTGGCTTCTCTGAAACCGCGAAAGGTCGAACGATGGTAATTGTCCCGTTTAAACAATTCGATGGTCTTCAACACCTGTAATTATACAGAACTCAAAATAAATACCAAAATTCATTTCATCGTAATTAACCCACCTCGTCATTGAAGCGTTCTTTAACCGACGAGTGGACTTTGGCCAGTTCCCTGCTTTCGTCCAAAATCAAAGCAAAAGAATGCTTCATCGACCCGTCCGTCAAATGCTTCTCCGAATAATGGCACCAATCGTCATTCCACCGCTCCAAATGCTTAGCATAACTTAAAGAAAAATTTCCAAAATGCTAATTCGACGGGACTCACTTATTCTCGATGGACATTCTTTCTTTGATAAATCTGGAGAGTTCGTCCAATTGGTCAGAGCCCCGGTGAATCCGTTGCACATTTGCTTTGTAACTTCCTTAAAGTCAAGTTTTGATATTATTTAAAAAAACATCTTACTAGTATAGTGTTAACAGATTCTCAACATTTGTGATGTAAGAATTGAGTTTAAAATTTCTCGGAAATTTTATTAAATGTTGATTTTAAAATTTGTAATACACTTCGCCAAAAGTTAAATGATTTTGGGGGTTTTGGAAGTTTCCAAATTGACCTAGCAAAAACTCGATATTTTGGTTTATTTCGAATTTTAAAAAACCTTACCCCGTATTCCGGGTACAGCCCTGAATAACCCAGTTTTGTCCAGCCTAAAGCTTAGAGCCCGACATGTACATCATAATTATTACCAATTTCCCAAAATCCGTTCAAAGTGGAGTTCAGTGAAGCAGTATTCAAATTTGGAAGGCTGCTCATTACTGCTTAATATCAATTAATTAGTGTAGGATAATACTTATCCACTTATGTGAGTATTAGCAAATATTTAATTGTCAGTGTTGTTGTACGCCATGGTTATGGTTCGATTTTTTTCTATTTTATGAAGTAAATTAAAAATGCAAAATATAAATAAATAAATAAATCAGAAATATTTACTGTTCACGGTTTTATGCTGTTCTATCGGTGTTTGTGGGAAAAAGAGACGCAATGGGAGGACGGGATTATGAAATGATAAGGGAAATGAGGGGCAAATTCGATGTTTTATATCGAATAGAGAGGGTCAGTTCGACGCTAACAGCTTGGGATTGGCTGTGAAGCGAACATATAAAATCAGTGGCCTTCATAGCCTATAAAGCAAGGCTAACATAAAATTTCTGAAAAAGGAAATCGCAGTTAAAATAAAGATCACGAGCCTAAAAAAGGACCTTAGAATTGCAAAGCATTCGTTATGAAAATGGACAAAATTTTGAATAAAATCACTTGGCTTTGTGTTTTTTTTTGTTTAAAATAATTTAACGGAGGGCTCTCTGCTGGTACAGTTGGGCTTATGAGAAGCGATGGCGGGTGACGCTGAACTGTCCCAATCCGCCGTTAATTAACAAATAAGATGCGAGGCATTGTGAGAAAGAACTGCTGGTGGATGCAAATTGCAACCGAATAGAAGAGAATGAATGTGCGAGAGAGAAAAGCCGGGGGGGGGGGGGGGGGAGGGGATGAAGAAGATCCATCCAGCAGATCCGTTCTTCCCCCCCCCCCCCCGTCCCCCCCCCCCCATTCGGACAACAAAACATTGTCTTTCTTTTTGCATCAGTCGTTAGTTTGAAAAGGCAGAAGGCGACTCTCAATTTGCAGCAGCATTTACTCCCCTTACGAATTCACTGGGGACGGAGGGAGTTCAGCAAAAAAGAATTGGTATAAATTCCTTCTCATCATCCGGTAACGCGCGCGTAACATTTAAAACAAATTTAAAATAACCGTTTTGTCCAGTCGCATGTCACTCAAAAGAAATAAAGAAGCCGTGGCGGCATAATTTAAATAATGAGAAAAGCCCAAAATCTTTTCTTTTGCGATTGCATTTGTCATACCTTTTCCGAATGGGGCTTTCTCTGTTTTACTCCCCTTCTCCACCCACTCTCCGCCAACTATACATAAATCCACCCGCGTCCATCTCCGTTCCCCCCCCCCCCCCTCCCCTCCGTTCCATTCTCAACAATCATATACCTAACCATCCTCCTCCTCCTCTTCCTTACTTTTCTTGCTGTTTCTTCCATAGTCTCTCTGATGGTCATCGCCTTTCTTCGCCGTATTGGCTGATTGAGTCCGTCTGCCGGGGATGGACAAAAAATTGATCGAGCAAAAGGGGGAGGGAAGGGGCGAAGAGATGAGACTCGGTCCAATTGGTGGGAAGAGATGGCGAGAGGGCCGCGGCAGAGGCGATGGTTAATGGGAGACGGATGGAATGTTTTGACACCGGCGATGATACATAGGTCGCCCACGGCCATCATCAATCGGTGGAAAATCCCCCCCCCCCCCCCCCTCCCCTCCCCTCCCCTCTCCCGTCCTCATCCGCTCAAATCTACGCCCCACACACAACCCCCATCCCACAGGTTGTACTATCCGGCAAATTCTACTTTTGCCTTCACTCTCAATTCCCAATTCCCCCATTTGCCTAATTGTAACCAAAAGAGCATTAGGAAAGGGGAGGATTTGTAGCGGATTTAAAATTTATTATAAGCATGGAAAAAAGATACCACACTGGCTTTTACTCAAGTTGATAATTACACAAATAGGAAAGTGAAGGTACAAAAAATAAACAATGGAAAAATACGGAGAGGCGCAATACATCGCAAATTGATTTAAATGTGAATCAACACGGATTTGCTTACGCGGCTTTTCCTTCCGTTTTTCATCCAGCAAATTTTGGAAACCTTAAAAATAAAAGAGAGCAGAATCGAATTGCATTGGAAGTAGAGAGAATCAGCAGCCGATGACAGAAAGGGGAATTAACAATAAATCGAAAAGTTGCCATTAAACCTTTGTGAGGAAAAAACGGTAAAAACAGGAGGGAATATGTGCGATCTTGAGTAAATTTACAAAGGATATGACAAAAAACACGGAAAATGTGCACAATCTGTCGGGAACGCGAACGTGAAAAAGTTTTTGTTTTTTAAAAAATTGTTAAAAGAACGTTAATAACAAATTTTGTGCTTTAAACTTTTTCAAGTTCGTCGCGCCTCAATCATTTAATCTCAAATTTTTGTGTGTGATTTATAGCGATAAGTAAATATTGTATTACATTATTATTTACAAAATAAAACAAAAAATCAACCCATTTGCCAATTCACTCGCTTGTCCTTCTGCTCGTCAGTTGTTGTTACCCGCGCGTGTTGTCGAGCGAGTACTCCGACGGGGAAGGGTGTTCGACGCGTATTCCGACTGAACACTTAGATCTTCAGCGTTGTTTTTGCGGGAACGTGACCGACTTCGTCGGGATGAAGAGCCCGAGCGACGGGGTTTAGAACCGATGGGATCCTTAAAATTCATTAATAAAATATAATAAATGAGAAAATGTGCAAGCTCTTTAAAACAACCTCGATGACAACAATTTCCTCATCATTGATCTTCTTTAACTATAAATTGCAAAAATTAAACATTTTCCCCCTTAATGATAAACCCAAACTGTTTCGGTCGTCTCGAGCACGGGGTATTCCACCACGCGTCCAAGTTCGTCGTAGGATCCGGTCCATGTTCGAACCTGTGCCTCGTCATTGCCAAACTCTTCCTCCTCTTCAATGAGTGCAGTCGCTTGCTTTTGGCTGACCACCGTCGTCGTCGTCGTCCGTTTTCTCACTTCACCGCCCTTCCCCGCATTGTTGATGTCGCCGGTGCTGTACGAACGGTGCAAATCGGCAAGTTGAACATGGCCAAACGCAGCCCCACGGAGTGCCGCGGTGGCCACAATGTCACGCGCACAAGCCAAACTGCGAGTTCCAAGACTGACTACCTGAAAACGCATTAAAGAAAATTTCCCTTAATTGGTTAAACATTAAAAGAAAGATTTTCAATTACTGCTTCAAGCGTATTATTTTAAAAAAATTCGACGAATGCGTTAGCCATAATTAATAAAGCCACGGACCTAATTCCACCTTTATTTCTCCAAGATAAAAGCCATAAAAGAGCGAACCTGCTTGTAAGACTCATTTTTGGCTTGCTCCAGGAAAGTGTCAATTTCTTCTTCGTGTTTCATAAACATTGGATGCACCCAATTGCGGTATAAAATCGAAGCGCCTCTGGTCCTAAATAACATTTTCCCCATTGAATTAAACGTCAAAAAAACCACGGGCTGAGCAACCAAAAAACAAAAATGATTTTCAATTCGTAGTAAAATGGAAACCTAAAAACAAATAATTACAACATTAAACAAGCAAAAGAAAAATACCAAAAAGAAAGCAAAATGTCGGCCACTGCTTCGCCAGCACAAAAAATTCCAAAAACAATCCAATACATCATCCATTTCACCTGCAAATTATGTTAAGTTATTTTACTAAAAACCCCAATTAGGAAGTTTTACATATTCCTTCACATCTTTGGTTCTGACGGCTTTGTAACTTCGATAGACCGGGTAGAGAGTGCCCGCAGTGAGAATTACAACCCGGGAGAGGAGTGTCGAGATGAACATCAGCCGGGGTTCGCGCTGTCAATGTAAGGCGAAATGTGAGTAGAAAAATAGAAGTCGTAAAAGTTCTCAGTTATTTGAGACAACGTCCGCGAACTGTGAGCACACAAGTATATGTACCTGTGTGAAATTATCAGAAAGGGAAGAAAAATGAGAAGAAAAACAATTCAGTCATGTAAACAACATGTGTGCTGACTATTATTACCTATGTTTAATACAGCAATTAACTGAAATTAGCGAAAAAATAAGCGGGAGGAGGGGGAGGAGGAGAGGGAGGGAGGGAATAAAAACTAAAAACTGATTTGGAGACCCTGTGGAAATTGGATAGCCGAACCGACACCACCACCACCCACCCTCTCTCTCACTTCCCATCTTTTTACTGCAGAAAAGACCCCTCCCCCAGCGGTTCCATATCCCCCCATTAAGTGAAGGCTGAAGGCTAATGGATTGGAGGAATAAAATGGATTAGTTTAGTGATTAGTGGTTGCATTGTAATGTTCAGGCAGTCAGAGGGCGGCCGGATGGCCCACAAGACAATTATTACGAAAGGCGTTAGGTACTGTATTGCTTAATGTACGGTATATGGTACTGTATAAGTTTTGAGAAAAATTAAATTAATTCGTTTGTTGTAAAAAAACATCACAGCAGCAGGACGGAGACACTATTCGTCCCGTTCCGGCCAGTCGATCGTCCAAAAACCAAAAGGCGAATCGGCGGAAACGAATTATTGTCATTTTGTGCACCAAATATGTGTAGAAGTGTTGTAAAGTTGGGTAAATTGTTTTGGAATTGGAGAATCATTTCCACCTTCAAACTCATTCAATTTCTTCAATAAATTGAGTTTAGGTAAATACATAAAGTGGCCAATTGTCCTTAACTTCTAAGATTTGTCTGTATGTGTCCCAATGCTCCAAATTTATCTCAAGTTAACTTCGGTTGTATGGGGTATAAGGACTTGACTTTTTCGTCGATGTTCACAGAGAACTTTCTTTGTTCGTTAACAATTGTTACAAAATGCAAAGTGAGGAAAGGACAGGACGGAATGAATTGAGTATATAAGAAGAGTGACGCGGTCGCCCTCATTGTTGGAGCCGTCCGTCTTCCGTTTGTTTGTTTGCTCTCCGACCGTCTCTCGCTTCTTTCCCGTCCCGTCAGTGGTTCCATTGCTTTTCTCTCGGGGCTCAATACCCGGGAGCGGTTCTCGGCACCTAAGCAATTTTATGTTTTGTACCGACAAATTCGCGACATTTAGCCGCTCACTGGGCAGTGATTGCAACGTCCGGATCCACCCGAATATCCGCCAGTCCCGCGCACGCCCGGCTCTCCATTGGATCCCTTCTTTCCCGGCAGTCCCGGATCTCCCACTCAAAAGTACCAGAGGTTAGAATAAACATTTTCTGATCATTTCAACAAATTAGGCTCTTAGATAACGGGGATATATTACCTAGATCGGAACCCCCCCCCCCCCAAACTATTTATGCCCACCCTCTCCGGGCTGTCCATCCTCTCCTGGACGTCCAGACTCGCCGGGGAGGCCAACAGCACCTGGGAATTTATTTGGAATGAAACTTCCCTGTTTTTAATGCACCGGGCAATCCGGACGGTCCTGGTGATCCAGGCGGACCTTGAGAGCCTGGCATATCCAACAACAACCCGGGAGTGCCGGGTTTTCCCTGCTTTCCAGGCAATCCTGCGACATTAAATTGCAATTGAGACAGCTCTTCTTTGGGCTCTTCAATAAACCTGGCACCCCCTGGGGTCCGTGGACTCCGATCATTCCCTGCTCTCCCGCAATTCCGTCCGCACCCGGTGCTCCGTCAATCCCATCTACGCAAAAGTAATTAGTTGGGGTTCAATCTTTTGCTTGCCAAGCACACCTCGTCCCTTCGGTCCCCTCTTCCCGGGCGGTCCAATTGGGCCCGGGACAGCTTCTTCACAAACGAAACACCATTGCTAAAGTGAAGTTAAACTGAGGATTTGGAATTTGGGCCTTCTTCACCACAACGGTGGTCTTCACTCATCGCATCAATAAAATTCAAATTTTTTCTAAAACGGAATGTCCACAAAGTCTGGAGGGATGAGAGAAAAACCCACTAACTTTTTAACTGATTTGTGAGTGTATTACTTGAGGTTGGAGTTGTGATGGAACTGGAAAGTCGAAGGGTATTGAGTCCAATCCGGGAATTCCCTGTTGACCATCTTGGCCATCCTTCAATGTTTTAGGTTGTGTTAGATTAGCTTAAAATATTCTGAGACTCGAACCTGCCCATCCGTTCCGGGCAATCCGGGAATCCCTGGAAAAGATTGGGACGACTATCTTTTCTGAACAAGAATCTCTACTTCCAACCTTCCGTCCCCACTCCACAACCGCAACATTTCAGCCTCTCATTCGTCTGACGCTTTTGCTTTGATCCCGCCACACGCTGATTCGAATTTGATCAAATTCAGTCAGATTGATCTTTTGTTTTTAGTCCGTACAGACAGACCTCCGTTCTTCCAATTTCCCTCCAAATGGTCGTCGTCCGAGATCGGCAAAACTCCATTTCAGTCCTGTGCCATACTATGCACAATATTGAATCTGATTGTAGAGGAATGGCACGAGAAAGGCGCCCAAGAAGGTAACGGCAACGGAAATAGACACACAGAAAAATGCCAATCGCCGCATGGAGACCAATTCTTGATGGAGAGCAGCAGCAGCCTTATTCGAGTCCAAATCGAGCAGCTCGGACTTGTAGAAACGGCTTAGAGACGACGAATCGGCGGGTCTCATTTTGATCGGACGGAGTGCTGTGAAATGAGAGAAGAAGAGATTGACAAATGAATGAATTGCGATTTAAGCTTAAGTTGGTTGAGGCGAGGCGAGGATTTTTGTTGTTTTGTTCGCGGACGGTGCGTTTTTAAAAGTCGTGTCAAGAGGGGGGGGGGCACTCCAATCATAACGATTGAGCAATTTCTGTGAATCAAAAATTCCCCCCTTTTTCATTGTGATGCTTGCTGTTGATGGAGATGAAGCAGACAGCACAGGAGACAAAGCCGGAGAGTTGGTGAAAGGTCCAAAAGTTATGGGATTTTGTCGATCCGTCCGTCAACCGACCGAACTTGTCCAGCAAATACCAAACAAAGAGCAGCGGCAGCAGATGGGACGCATTTAATAAGCGTTTTGTGGACTTTTTGGTGATTTGTGCATAAATTATTGCCGACACAAATAGGACAAAGGCGCCATTCAACAAATATTTAAGGGAACTTTTTGCTTTTTTGCATAAATTATCTTTCAACGACATTCACCGTAATTTGCTTTCCAAAAATCCTCGCTAAATTTATTCCAGTTTTTGTGCAAATAAATTTATACTTTTCCTCCATTATCACTTTCACTTTCTTACCAAAAAGTGAAATAAAAAAACGATATCTTAATTAAGAAATGTGTAAATCGTACAAATGTAAAAATACTTTTTATTAAGCTTTTGCCAATATTCCATCATCTTTTTGCCTGATGCTTTTTGGTTCTTTACCTCCGTTGCATAATAAAACATAAGGCACAGCATCCCAGACAGCCCAACACTGTCAAAAGTCCAAGCAGCACCAGACCAATTCTGAACGGTGATTAGTAGTTATCGATCGGTAATGAAAAAGTGTCCGATCAGTAAAATTCAGTAGTTGACTCGAAAAACTTTTTGTCGAGACATATTTAAAGTCTCGAAAGTTTCGAACTTAGGGAATTGTTGAAGGGGGGGGGGGGGAGTGAATATGTAATGAATAATGTGACCAAAAAACAAACATCGCCCAAGTCTCAAGCCGGAAACAGCATTCGGTTGGGTTGTACTCACAGCACACGTAATAGTGGAAAATGGAGCCTGTGCCACAGCTAAATGGAAGCGAATGCTGGGGAAGGACACAAAAAAGGAACAGCTCACTAATTGAGTGCGTATGGGGACATGTAGCTGAACATGGGACATTGGTAGACTAATGAGGAGCCTGGCGAGGAGGAATAGGCGCCAGAGGGGAAAGGATGTTGGAAGAAGAGGAGGAGGATGAAGAATAGTGCGCGGGAGTGATTAGTCATTGGAAACGGTGGAATATGGTAACGATGATGCATTTTATTGGCCTGAAATTGCGAAACATAAAATAAAACATTTGGGCTTTTGACTTGGGAAAAGACTTCAAACTTTTACGAAACTGGAAGGTTTTGTGGGCAACGGGGTGTGAAGATGGCGTGGAATAAACCCCAATTGTCCCCCCCCCCCCCCGCCGTCCGTCCGTTTATTGCGTTGTTTGTTTGTCTGACGGAATTGGACGAGAAAATGTGAATAAAAGAAGACGACATGAGTATGTTATGTACGGTTTTGCTAATGTTCCCCTCCCGGGGACAACCTTTCTTGGAAGAAAATGGGTGGGGGGTGAGGGGGAGATGAGTTTCAAAAAAGTCCACAAAAAGGGAAACAACTGATTAAACTGCAGCAGAAGACATCAAGCAACATCAACCTTTGGCCATAACAACCAAAAATATGTAGCTTAAAGTAATCCAACCTAAGGGATTGGAAATACCGGAGTATCGAGACAGAAGATTGGGGGATCGGACCAGAGCGAATGCTGAAATTGGACAAGTGGACTATTGTTGAGCCCGCTAAGTGTTGTTGAGTAGGGAGACTTGCAATTAAATGTTGGAGGGGAGGAAATTCAATCGCTAAAAGTTGAATAACTGACACAAAATTATTGGCCATTTTTGAATTGCATTTTGGGAAAGACGAAATATTCAATTTGGATTAACGAAGGTGGGCGGGCCAATGTGTATCTAATTAAAAGACCGTTAAGGCAGACGAAAAGCTGACCACCATCCATCCATTTGTTGCACATTTTTTGTATATAAATATTGTTGTCAAATTCAATCGAAACCAAAAACGGAAAGTGAAATTGACACTAACCCTCTACAGGTTTGCCAAAATGAGTGCTGACTGAACTACGTGCGACTCTTTATACACACGCCAGCTCAGGGGCTTAATTTGTAAGCTAAGCCTAATAGGGATGTTCGAGAGTCCCGGTTCTCGAGTCTTCTGAACTTGAAAACCTTAAAAAATATGTAGGCAAAAGATTTAGAAATAAATATTCTTGCAAAATGACGTTCCTTTCTGCTCATATGGATCAGTGGTTAAACTGTATGCACCTAATTGACTCCAATTATCGTAGGTTCTAATTCCCGAGTGAAAATTCTTTTTATTCTTTTAATTAAATAATTATTTTTACATAATAAAGCATGTAATTCTAAACATTGTAGCAGTTTGCCCAAACTACCAACATTCTCTAACAAATAAGCGCATTGGTCAATTTTATTGCGTTTTATTATTCACACCCTTTTCTAATGTGTTTAGTGCTTTCAAATTAGGACCCCGCCCATTTTCATCACATTAAATTGTACGAATAGAGAAGGGGGGGAGGTCAGTTTGATGCCCACGGAATAAAGCGACTTCTTCGGAGTTGGAATGAAATGGCTTAAAGGACTTGATCACCCCGGGAGCCCTCCCTCCTTCGACGGGAATGATTTGCGTTGTATTTTTTACACAAAGCAGATGTACATATTATGGTACAAAATAAAGTTTCTGCAAATTTCATTTATTGTATTTTGAATTATATTTATTAGGGTTAGTCACGGTCGGTTAACCGAACCGAAACCCCGACTTTTTTGGTCTAAAAACCGAAAATCGGGGGTCGTAAAACCGGCCTAACCGAAAACCGGTACCCACCGGTTTTACGAGTTCGGCTGGAAAAATTAAAAAATACGCCCCTAATGATGGAATTTTTATGGGAGTTTGTTGAGAAATTAAAAATTGTATTAGACATAATGCCAAAAATAATTTTTCAAATTATAAATTGAGTTTGCACAAACCTATTTTTATTTGATTTTTTTACACCAAAAATTGCGGTTTTCTAATTTTTCATTAAAAAATTCTTGCCGAAAATTGTTGTACGAATTTGGAAATCAAAAGGGTCTCCCCTATGGTTTGACAAAAGTCGGTTTCGGTTTTCGATAACCGGGTGTCGGTTAAAAACCAAAACCGAGAACCGGGGGTCGCAAAGCCGGTCTAGCCGGAAACCGGGACCCCCGGTTTAAAACGACCGTGACCAACCCTAATAATTATGGATTATAAAGTAGCACCAACTGCGGCACCTAAACGGCAGCGCCCAAACCACCCAAACAGCAGCGCCCAAAGTTCAGCGCCTAAAGCCTAAACGCTCAAGCGTCCCGCCCCCAAAATTGTCATCATTTTTTGCTATAGTTTCCTAGGTAACATTTAATTGACCATTTGCTCCCAAAGCTGCTACATTGTTGTTGAAGAGCATTAAAAAAAGAATAGAACAAAACCCCGTTTTTTATTTGTTCGAGAAAAAGAAAGATTCCATTAATTGTTAGGCACCTGATACATATTAATGATGTTTTAGGTTTCTTTTATGGCATTGGTAACTTTTTGTCGCACCCGATGAATACTTTTAATTCTTCTTCCTTCTGTTCAACAGCCCCTTTTGTAAGTTAATCTCATCAATATTCCACCACCAAACGATGCAGGTCATCATCCTTAATTTCTCTTAAGCCTGCCATCCCTTCGACCAACTCCACTTTCTCCGACGTCGTCTCTCCATGTTTGGCCAACGTTCTTCTGCCATCAATTCCAGCCGCAGGCTCCATATTGTCGCTGGTCTGGTTGATTTTCAATGCCAACGTGTACCTGACTGATGCCAACTGTCTTCCAATAAACCGATTGATCATTCTTAAAGGGGTGAGGCCATATTCAGAAACCGTCTGACATTTTAACGTTTCATAAAAAGACGCACAAATGTTGATGTAATAAGTCAAAAGCGAGGATTTCTTATTTTTAGGTTCTTTCCGTGCTCGATCTGTTTGTTTCGTTTCTACGCATCTTTTTTGTTTATTTCGTGCTGCCTCTTCCGGCTCTTGATTATCGTTCGGGTGCCATTGTCGATCTCATCTTCTCGGTATGTCTCCAAATTCGCTTTTCCTCGGAGATTCCATTCCCTTTTCCTTCTAGCTCTTCGCTGCGCTTTCTTATGGCCAGTGCGTCCGAGTTGGCTTTATCACCAGCGGGTTCCTGCACATTGTCTGGTTTCTCCGCTTCATCTCACTCCTCCCGTGCCATGTCCTCTTCGTGGTCGGGCCCGGTTTTTCGGTTTCGCAGGTTATAGCAATGAACGCTTCTGACAATTGTCTGTCCATTTAGGTGCCTTTTGCTCTGTTGCCCGCCTTTCATCTTGGCATTTCTATCGCGCTCGTCCTCCTTTTCGCCAAGTCCGACTACTCCCGGCCAGCCAATTACCAGAGAGTCGTCGGCCCAACCGGCAAAGAAATCTGTCCTGAGGATAATGCCTCGGCACTTTCTGCGGTGACTTATTCGTATGCGACCAAAATGTTCTTCAAAGGACTCAAGGGCGACGTCACTTTTGAGGACCTCTGGGAATTGCAAAAAGAGTAATTCTGTCGAAAACGATTTGAAACTGATCGAGCTGAGTTCAGAAGACAAGGTGAAGTTCTTCGCGATCGATTTTATGCCACTGACAAAGGGGGACCGATCAAGTTCTTCTCGTTTGTGTGGCGAATGTTCAAATGTACTTGGGAGTGGCAGCTGACCGCTTTTACGCTGTCGCTCATCGGTGTGGTCTGCCTCAACGCTAACGCTGCATTCCTTAAGTGTTGCATAATACAATTTTAATAGCTTATTGAGCTCATTACGTATTCTTAGATTAAAAAAACTCCAACCAGGACAGCCAAAAAAATTTTTTTTTTTTTGCTGAAATGGATGGGGCGGGGTTTGAAAGAGCAAAAAAAGGGTGGGGAACCCGAAAAAAACTAGCCTAAGTTTGTTCCTTTTAGATTGATCGTTACGTTAGTGGAAGAGGCTAAGCCGCTGTGGCTGTCCATGGTGACTCTTTGCACGCTCTTCTTTGTGGACTTTGCCGGAAAAGTGCTGAGCGCACGTCGTGATTTTAACTCATTCATGGCCCAGACCAATGTGCGCTCCTTCATTTGCTGCGCAGTTCTTGATAAGGTTTGTTTGCATTTTTGGTACTTTCCTGTTATGTGACCACAAGCCAAAATTTTAAAAAATCAACAAAAGGCGCGCAAATCAACAAAGGGCGCGCAAATTCCACTACTTTGGAGGCATAAATGCAACAATTGCTGAAAAAAATCTCATCAAATGGATCAACTCTTCGATGTTTGCAATTTTCGCGCATGTGAATTTTGCGCCCCCCTTTGTTGATTTTTTAAAATTTTGGCTTGTGGTCACATAACAGGAAAGTACCGCATTTTTACCCGCATTGCATCCCAACCAGGATGCACAGATTGGTAAATCGTAAGTGTAAATATTGAACCTTTCCTCCCAGACGTTGAAGCTTTCTTCTGCTGCTCGACAGAGCTATTCCACTGGCGAAATCATCAATCTTGTGACCACTGACCTGGTATGGTTTTATTTATTGGTTAATTCAATTTTGACTGAATCTTTTTAGCAACGTATTAGCTACTGGTGGCACATTTTGCGAGACTTTGTGGAGTGCCCTTTAATGGTATCGACACTTTTTTTGACACCAATTCAATAACATTGATATTCAAAGGTTGTTGTTCCATTCTTTGGGCTTTGGTTGGTAATTGGGGTGAGTACACTCTACGGCTTCACCATTCTTATCATGACATTGCCGTTGAACTACGTGATTTCTAAGCAGATGAATCGCTACGAGGTTAAGTTGTTATACCAATGCAAACGGACTAGTAGAAAAGCCCCCTTTTCGCAATATCTAACTCAAGTAGAATGGGTTATTTCGAAGTATTCGTCTCCTAAATTGCTTTATGTTTAACTTGTTGTCTTTGTTACCGCTCTTAGCCCTCACTTACGCATTCGATTATTTGCAGACGAAGCAGATGGCCATCAAGGATGCCCGTCTGAAACTGGTCACCGATGTGCTGGGCGGCATTAAAGTGTTGAAACTTTATGCCTGGGAGGAGTCCATGCAGCAACGCATCCTCAAATTACGTCGCGAGGAAATGAAAAACTTGCGTATGATTTTTCTGCTCGATGCCGCCGTCACCATGTCCTTCCAGTTGTCTCCACTCATTGTGCGGCTTGCACTCCTTTTCTTTTGGGTAATTGGTATATCTTCTTGGACAGGCAACCCTCGCTTCTTTCTTCGCCTATACCATCCTCTACGACAATACGATGCGTCCAGACGTGGCCTTTGTGTCGCTTCTGTTCTTCGGAATGCTTCGCTTTAGCATCTCTCAGGTTCCGCAATTGCTCGCCAATTCCATCAGAGCGATGGTCAGTGTTCGTCGTGTGGTCAAATTTCTCAACGAGGAGGAGCAACAGCCAAGCCACATTATTCGTGGATGCCAGGAGAATGGCGTCGAAGGAAAGAAGACGAGGAAGGACGAGAATGGGAGTTCAGTTAGCGAGCCGGTTGGTAAGTACTTTTTATGTCAATTAATTGTACTCAATAAAGAATTCAAAAATGAGTCCATTCAGTGAGTCTGCATCGTTGTTCCTTCACTTGGGGCAGTTCCAAGAAAGAAAACCCAATTCTGCAACTTAGCAACATTTCGCTTGAAATTGAGGCGGGCAAGCTAATTGGCATTGTGGGCAAAGTGGGCAGCGGCAAGTCATCATTGTTGGCCGCAATTCTCGGTTCAAGGGCGCATTTTTAGTTTAGTTTTGTTTTGAGTTTAGGTGAAATGGACCGGGTTGATGAAGAGGGAAGCAAGTGCGTAGTTCGTGCCTCCTCCGTTGGATATGTGCCACAAAAGCCGTGGATCCAAAACAAAACGCTTCGCGGAAATGTGCTTTTTGATGCGCCCTTCAACGAAGAAAAATATTGGCAAGTGTTGGACTGCTTGTGCAATGGATGCCGATTTGAAACTTTTGGTGGCCGGTGATAAGACGGAGATTGGAGAAAAGGTTGTCGTTTAAACGCTGGGGGACTGAGCTCGCAATTTTCAAAAAATGCTTTAGGGTATTAACCTTTCCGGAGGTCAAAAAGCTCGTGTGGCTTTGGCTCGTGCAGTATACATGGACGCGGAATTGTATATTCTCGACGACACCCTCTCTGCTGTGGATGCTCACGTTGGGGCGCACCTTTTTGAACGGGTGATTAGCACACAGAGAGGTAAATTAGTTATGGGGAAAGGGATGGTGTCAAAAATGGTATTTAAAATTAAAAGGACTTCTTGCTGGAAAGACGCGTCTTTTCGCCTTGAATTCGTTGTCTTTCTTGAAGTACTGCGATCGGATTGTGGTCATGGACGGTAAAATCGTATCATGGGGGAATAAAGAGAAATGTTTTCTAATAATCAACGAAAACAGATGGTAAAATCAATATGGTGGGGACTTTGGACGAATTGAAACAGCGCGCGGAGGGACCTTTTGCTGAACTTATGAAGGAGCACATGGAGAAGCACTTTGAAAAGCAAAAAAGCCGTGGGAACAGCGTTAGAGGTGCAACGGCTGTGGAAAGAACTAAAAGTGTTGAATTTGGTCGTATTGCAGAAGATGATCTCCCAGATGAGTCGGCTGATCAGTTGGAACAAGTGTTAGAACAGCTTTCCGGTTCGCCTCTAAGTCACTCGCTGCTCGAGTTCCGCCGTCGATTGGAGTCCAGTACGAGCGTCAGTCGCTCTTCTTTGCGCGGTACTTCGTCTTCGCCAAATGGAACCGATAGAAAACAAGTTTGGGTTTTTTTGAATCTTTTTAGTTCCTTATTAACTTTAATGTGTAACCACTTTTAAACCAATTTGGTTCTATTTTCTCTGTTGGAATTTAATTTTTGAAACAGCATTCTGCTCGACGCCAGCCGTTGTCCTCTACATCCAATCAACAGCCTATGACATCCGCCGCCTATTCCCATTTAGCGGGTCAACCACCGATTCAGGATGACAACTTGTACAATCTGAATCTGTCAGCAGCCGAGTTGATCGGTCGAATTACCGAAGAGGAGGAACTCTGCACCGGAATGGTTTATTTCCTTTCCAGCTTTTCTGAGCTTTGTTTAATTTTTAGGTGGCCCGTCGTGTTTACTTGGATTATGCAAAAGCTTTTGGCATGTGGCTGTCCATCGGCTTCATTCTTTGTCTTTTTGTCGGGTGCAGCACTTTTCAGGTGAGGAAATGGATGGATAGATTGGAGAAGAATTGTTCGCAACCTTTAATTCAATCGAAAAGTGTTTTTAGGGTCTTTCCAGCGTTTGGCTTGCCAAATGGTCCTCGAGCAACGCGACCAGCAAGGAGGACTCTGCCTGGAACTTGGGCATTTACGGAGGGTTAAGCTCTGTTTATGGTATTGTTCACGTTGCTCTTCATACCTTCTTATGTGCCAAATTTTCAGTGGTTTCCGACGGGGTGTCCAGCGTGATTCTATCAAGTACATTGCTTTGAAATGCTAATCTTTTAAATGAATTTCGACTTCAGTTGGCGCGTATCACGCGAGCATGCTTTTTCATGACAAACTGCTCTCTTCCCTTTTCCATGCTCCAATGGCCTTTTTTGACCGAACTCCTCTGGGACGAATTCTGAACCGTCTCAGCGGCGACATCGACCGCATCGACGAAAATATTCCATTTGCGGTCGGCTATTCCTTAGCCGTCTTTGCCGAGGCGTTCAATTCTCTCATCGCTGTAAGTGTGGCACTAGTCGCTGCTTTTCTTTATTGAGCGACTTCAGATCTGTATCGTCATCCCCGTCCTTATCCTCGTCGTTGTTCCTCTGCTTATCATTTTCCTTTGCATCACGGTTTGTGACTGAAACAAATCTTTCCTCTCCAACTTACACTTCTTTTCCACCCCTAAAGCATTTTTACAACGTTGCGTCAGTCCAATTTCGGCGTTTGACCAGCAAGTCTCGGTCTTCATTGTGCTCCTTCGTCGAGGATGCTTACTCGGGATCCGATTCCATTCGCATTCTCTTCGCGGTCAAACGTTTCCAGAAGAAATGTTGCCGGATAACCGACATCGTAAACGAAAGCTTTGCCGTTGAAATATTTTCCAACCGGTGAATTTTATGATGGCTCTTTTTTGTTGCTGGTCCATTCATTCTCTTCTACCGATTGAATTTGTATTGCTTTTTAGATGGCTCCAGATTCGGCTTGACATTGTCAGCGACTTGGCGGTGTTTATTTGTGTGGCGGTAGCCATTTTGCTGGCCAGTCAAGGAGTTATTTCGTTGGGCTCTCTGGCGTTGGTGATTGCATGTGGCTATCAGGTTTGTTTATTGCGCTCTTAAATTCGAGCATCGCTAACTTAATCAGCTTTTCTAGTTCACCGGATACTTGGGCTCAATTGCGCGTGTGTGGCGTGAGTCGGAGGTGCAAATGGTGTCTGTTGAACGGGTGAATCAATACATTCGAAACCAACGGGAGCCTGATTGGCGTGTGCTCGGACGGGACCGCCTTGAGGAATGGCCCTCACATGGAAACATTCGATTCCGCGACTTTTGCCTTCGATACCGCGAAGACGGCGCTTTGGTTTTGAACGGGTTGAACTTTGAGGTTGCTTCACGCGAAAGGGTCGGCATTGTGGGAAGAACAGGGGCAGGTAATCAGAGGACAGTGTTGTCGAGATTTTATCGAGAGTCTGACCCCCTTTTCTAAGGCAAATCTTCAATTACTATGGCTCTCTTCCGTATTGTGGAACCGACATCGGGCCAAATCCTCATTGACGGCGTGGACATCACCACAGTCGGACTACACGATTTGCGCGAGGCACTGACTATCATCCCACAGGTTCTGAAAAGAGCAACATCATTTGATTATTAGCGTGCCTTGTTTAATTTTTTTGTATTGTATTTAACCTCTGACAGGACCCGGTTCTTTTTTGTGGCACTCTTCGCTCCAACCTCGATCCGTTTGATGAGTATCCGGACAGCTGTGTGTGGGATGCGCTGGAAAAGTCTCAACTGAAGGAGACCGTTAGCGGTTTGGAGGGCACTTTGCAATATGAATTGGCCGAAAAGGGTTCGAATCTCAGGTTGGCGATCAGTCTTTTTTTGCGTCCTTGTAATTATGGAAAAATTTAACATTTGAGGATTTCATTTCAAACTGTTTAATTGTTTAATAATTCCCCAACTTTGTAATTTTGAGATTTTCTGCGAATTTATTACAAATTTTATTTAGCGAGGGACAACGCCAGTTGGTCTGTTTGGCTCGTGCGCTTCTTCGCCAAAAAACGCGTATCCTCGTTCTTGACGAAGTCAGGAAGCATCAATAATTGTTTTAAAATTGATGAATATCATCCAAAAAACAAAATATTAATTCGCTTTTTTAGGCTACCGCGGCGGTGGACACCAAAACCGACTCGTACATCCAACAATGCATTCGCACTCATTTCAGGTTGGTTCTCAACAGCGGCCAGGGGTTATACGCAGTTTACTTTGAGGCTTTGCTTTTTTAACCGTGAAACTATTATTATTCTAAAAAATTTTCTGAATAAATAGACATTAAAATGGCTTGTCCTCTCAAAATAAGAAGAAATGGAATTTTTTGTTTTTCAAGTCATTGTACGGTGTTGACCATTGCACATCGTCTCGACACAATTTTGGACTACGATCGTGTGTTGCTGATGGATAAAGGCGAGGTTGCCGAATTCGACACGCCCAGCGCGTTGTTGGCCAATGGACAATCGAAATTTGCAAAGATGGCTAAAGAGGCTGGTGTGGTGCAGGCAATGATTTGTTGATTTTATTTTTGATTTTGCATTTGGCAATTTTTTTGTTCCTGGTTTATTGACCGTTGATCTTGACACTTTCGCTCATTATCAGCAAAATATATATTTCGCCATTAGCACCATATTCTGGTATTGTTTCTGTTTTAATACGGAGAAATTCTTTTTGTTTTTGAATGAAATATACAGATTGATGAATGAATTTTGGATTTTGAATTTGATTATGTTGTCTCTATTAATCTGGTTTCGAATTCGGCTCATTTTTGCCCTTTCTTTGTTAGTGCTTGCCATTGGTTGCTTTCTTTGAGTGCCCGGCGGGGCCACCGCCCTTTCACCACACAGAGAAACCGAGGCATAACATAACATAACATAACAATGGGATGGCAGCGTAAAAATGGGAGAATCGATTTTGTTTTTCTTTATTTATAATTTGCACGGGCATTTTGTTCCACTTTTGAGCCGGGATTCTGGTGGTGATGGAGAAAATTGATTGTCTTCGACCATTTGAATTGCGTATAATTCCAGAAACTGCTTCCCAAACGCGAACCATAAATTCTAACCTTTGACACTTTTTATTCCATCAAATAGGGCAAAATGTCGTCGTCATCACCCAGCGAAGAGCTGTGTGCGCCGTACAACGACTTCTACGAGAATCTCTTCAGACAGGTAAATCGGTCGGTCGGTCGGTAGATGGATGAATTGTTTTGTGTTCCATTCCATCCATTCGAAAAGGCCATTTTATCCCAAAATTGTTTGAACCAATTTTTGAATTATTTTCCCCCAATTTAGCTGAATCCCTCCGGCAGCGCCGAAATCGACGCGGCTTCCATTGCCGCTTTCCTGAAGACAGCGCGTGGCGTCAATGTCGCGCAACTTTCGCAGGCACAAATTTACATAATTTATATTAATAATGGACAATTTATAATAATAAGAAATTAAATTATGCCATTTTCTGCTGTTTACTTTTCTCCTACAATTTCAGATTTGGGAAATTGCGAGTGATCTGAGCGGTTACAAAAACCGTAGCGTTTTGAACAGACTCGGCGTGTTTATGTGCTTCAAGGTAAGGCGGAGGCGGCATATTCTTCCACATTATATTGGCATTAAAATGCGATTATTTGTCTTTTTCAGAAGTTTTAATGCTTAAAAAATCGCTTTTTTAGTTGGTGGCCGCCATTCAACAAGGTTTTGTAATGTTATTGTGAATTGGGCGCTGAAATGTCTCCGATTTGATTTTTTTTGGAAATTGTCCTTTTTCAAAATGATTGGTTAATCGACGGCGTTGTCATCAATTTGTCTTTGTTCCAAGGCTTTCCCCTCGCGCCCTCCGTCCTCGACGTCTCTCTGTCCGCCGTGCCCCAATTCGAGTGCCTTTCCCTCCCCACGCCGCCGCCTCAGCCTCCCGCGCCCCCTCCGGCGCCTACCAAAAGCCCATCAATCGCTTCCGAATTGGCCGGAGGTGGCGTCGAGTCGAGTTGGCCCATCGGAGTGGAGGAACAGCGCAAATACGAGGCCATCTTTGACAGTTTGGGCCCGGTCGGCGGCAAACTCAGCGGAGACCAGTGCAAACCCGTGCTGCTGAACTCGCAGTTGCCAAAGGCACTGCTTCGCCAAGGTTTGACTTAGTTAGGCCTCGGCAAAAACCAATTGGTATAAATGCGAATATACATTATGTTCTTGGTTAAGATATGGGATTTGGCGGATATGGACTCGGACGGATGTGAGTGATTAATGGTGGACAAAAATTTAAAAAAACCATTTTTTGGAGCTACAAAATAAACTTAAATGTGAAATGCAACAAAATTTGACCGAATTGCTTCCAACTCATCGGTTGTTTAGTCTGATCGGCGATTGGTTTTTGCAAAGTTTCCTTTCTTTTATTGCAGTTTTGGACCGTCCCGAGTTCTAGTGTGGCGCTGCATCTTGTCTACAAGGTGGTGAAGCTGCTTCTCGCCCCCCCATTCATTACCCCCCCCCCCCCTCCCGCAATTCAGGCTCTGCAGAACGAACCCATTCTCGATCAACTGCCTCAGGCTCTGATCCCTCCCTCCAAGAGGGGAATCGTCCGACGGATGTCCACACGCTCTGTCGATCCAACGACCCATCATTCACATGCTCCGCGTGAGTGGTGTTAAACTTTTCCTGAAATCGATGCGCCTTTTTTCGATTAGCTTTGAGTTGGAGCTCCCGAGCGTCCAGTGTCGCCTCTCTGAACATCCAATTCGGCCCTCCGACTAGTCCACCGACTCGCCCCCCTCGTCCTGCAAGCCGAGCGCTCTCTCCACCCCCAAATGTTGTCACAAGGCAAGTCCCTTTTTGATCGGAATCCGAGCAACTGGAAGATTGATGATCTTGGCCAATATGAGAGCGAATTTATACGCTTGGACGGTGATAGAGACGGCTTTATCGGGGGAGGCGATGTTCGGGACGTATTTCTTCGGTGCGTTGCATTTGGACACGAATTTTTAACCCGTTTAGGTCTGGCCTTCCCCAGCATGTGCTTGCCCGAATTTGGGCCAATGTTGACGTTGCAAAGACGGGCAAATTGGGCTTGGAGCAGTACGCAAAATGGTATCAAGAAAGGGGGGCGGGGGCGGGGTGAATGTGGAGAATGGGAAGCATATTCAAATTGAAGCGTGGAGTTGATTCGAGAATGCCAAGTCGAGCAGAGCAGCGCGACGAACGCCGAATACCAAGCGCAGGGGGCCGCCAGCGGTGACGGCGGCACTCCGTCATCACCGCCTCTGCTTGCGGCATCGTCCGGTTTGGCACGACGCGACTCACAAATTTCGAATGCCACCAACAATTCGGTAGGGAATTTTGTTTCTGAGCCTTAATCAACCAAAATTAAAGTCGACCGGTGCAAAAGCGATGACTGAGGCATGTCAGCGAGTGATGGAGCTGAATGCCGAGATTGAGCAAATCCAGCAGGGTCGACGGCAGGCGGAGCAGGACCTATTCCAGGCGGAAGCGGACATGAAGGTGAAGAACTCGGAGATCCGGAACCTGGAGATTGAACTGCTGACGCTGAATGCGACAGTGAAACAGTTAATGAACCAGCGCGTGGAGGCCAGTAAGTGCTGCTGACAGTTTGCATTTTGTGAGTGATTGTTTGCCTCCGACAGACAAACGATTGAACGATTTGGACACAAAGATTCGTTCGGTTGGAAGGAATGGCCGTGGACAATCAGGAGAGGCTAGAGGAGGACGAGGAGAGACTGGCAAAGACCAAGACGGACATTCAGAAGGCGAAGGGGAACTCCTCGGTTTGTGTTCAAGCTGTTCAATGTGGTCCATTGACTCTGTTTTGTGAGTGCAGGCGGAAGAGGAACTGTTGGCTCAGCTTCGGATAGAAGTGCAAGCGCGGAGGGAGCTGAGAGAGGTGACCAATGCCCGGCTAAAGGAACAAAACGCCAAATTTGAAGGCTTTGTGGACGAACTCACCCAGGTCTGTTAATGTAGCCTGGGGCATTTGATGTCAAAGTGTCCTCGTTGATCAGTTGGAGCGTGGAATGGCCAAGAATGAGGAGGAATGTGCGCATTTGAGGACGGACATGGCGGAAATGGAGCGAATTATGGCAGGGGTGGAGAAGGGCAACGATGCTGCCAAGAGAGAGTTGCTGGAGAGGACGTTCTTCCAGTTGAACGGGGTCGGTTCCGAATATACTCATCAGTACGATGCTAGGAATTAGGGCTGCTCGAGACTTGAAATTTACTGAGAAATGGCACCGATACTCGAGATCGAGATCTAGATACAAAAAACCAAGAAATTTCTCAACTCGAGAACCGAGACTCTCGAGCAGCTCCATTAGGAATGTGGCATTTCACTAAAATTTCGTCCATTTTGTCAACGACATTCATTCAGACAGACGGCGACAGAAGCAGCAGCAGAACGGACTCCGCGGAGTTCGCACGGCATCCCTCGTCCGATCCGTTTGGCGGTGAAAACGGCGGCGATCCGTTCGGAGCAAAGCTCGGCGGCGGCGGCAGCGGCAGTGTTGGGGACGACGGCAAATTTGCGAACTTTGCCAACTTTTCGGCGTTTTCCTAACAATCCTTTGATAAACATTTGTCTTGTGTTTCATTCATTCGCTTGTCATCAGAAATGGATAAAGCCAAAATTGCCGGCGGTATGTATATTATATTCCCCCCCTCTCTCCCCCCCCCCCCTCCCCCCCCCCCCTTCCCCCCCCCCTCCACCCCTCCACCCCTCCACCCCTCCACCCCTCCAGCGTTTCTCGTGACAAATATTTCCTTCCAGGCAATTGGGAATATAAAGGGCCGTTCTCCCCCCCCCCCCCCCCCCCACTTCCCCTAAAGGGCTTTCTGGCACATATTAATAATATTGGTCAGTCGGCCCCACATTTCCCCGCTGAGGGGCGCCTAAGCAGCCGGAAAGGGGGGGGGCTTTTTATGAAGGGAAAGTTGGTCGACGTTTTCAGCTGTTTTGGCATCACTGGAGGGGAAAAGCACGGGGAAATGGTCCCGGAGGGGAAAAGAAAGGGGGGGGGGAGAGCCTTTTGTCCCAATGCCGCCAATAGTTACTGGTTGCTTACCGACTCTGTCTTTGGCACTCATTCAGATGCGCCCCCCCCCCCTTTTTCCATTTCAACTTTCAATCTCTCCCCCCCCCCCCTCCCCCCCCCCCCCCCTTTTTCCATTTCAACTTTCAATCCCTCCCCCCCCCCTCCCCCCCTCCCCCCCTCCCCCCCTCCCCCCCCCCCTTTTTTCCATTTCAACTTTCAATCCCTCCCCCCCCCCTCCCCCCTCCCCCCGCAATTCGCTGCTTCCGAATGGACGGACTTTCATCAATTTGCATTTCCGTCCCGCCCCCACCGCAATTGTATCCAATTCTGCGTTTTTTGGTGTGCGATTATTAGCATAATTACATCAGTCCGACGACGGGGCCAAAGTGCCCTCGGGGGTTGATTGATTTTGCGTGGGAAAGGGACAGCGAAGCGGCGATGTGACAAAGCGTTCTTTACCGGTGATGAAGTGATGTGCAAAAAGAAGCCCCTCGAGGGCATAAGCCATTTTCCCACCCGATCCATTAAACGCCCTCAGGAAAAAGGCGCTTATCGGCACGACTTCATTAGTGCCATTAGAGCCAAATACGGCCAAACCTTCTTCATTTCACCGTATTTTCGCCTTTCCCATCGCTCCTCACTGTTAAAGTGTCGTATTGTGAAAACTCCCAAAAGTTCATTCCAAATTTTAGCAGTTCAAACAGTGACGGATTTCCCATTTAATCAGAAATATTAAAATGGTATTAAAATAAAACAAATTTTATTTTAAATGCGTATGGGTAAACATTAAAATTCAAAGGCCCTTTTCATTGATTGGTGTGCTTGCGAATGTGCAGGGCCTTCTTCCGTCCATTCCGCCGGTCTCATCCGTTCGCCCGTCCGCGTCCAATGTGCCGTTAGCCGCTTCTTAAATACCCTCCCCGCCCAGTAAATGCTCGTCTCCTTCCTGACCCGACTTGTCCTTCTGCTCCCACAACTTTCCTACTCGGACTCCGTACGACTTGAACAGCTCGCCGAACAGGGGGGAGAACAGCAGCACGGTCAGAAAATAAAATGAATAAATGCGTTATATTCTGTCACAGAAACAGCGGGAGCCTTCGCTTCTTTAATTGGGGAAACGAACGCCTCCACCGCATCGATGACATCGGAACTGCGAAAGGCGTATTTGGAACGGAAGAAAAGTTCGTGAGGAGATGACGACGAGGACAAAGCAAAAGGCTGTCGCCCGAGGGAAGGCCGGTGGCTTAAGGAAGACGACCACGAGGAAGCCGACGAGACAAGTGCATTCCCATCGATGACAACCGGCGGAAGGAGCTAATCCAGGTGTGTGATCAGACCGAAAGTGATTGGATAAAAGCAGAGACAGACAACCTGCTGATGTTTCGATATGATCCTAATCGATATTGTTTGATTGGCAAAAGCTAAAATCCCTTGAGGGGTTGTCGGCGCCTTCCTTTGATAGTCGGTATGCGACTGTCTCTGGCCCCAGGCCCTAAACCCCTCTCTCCCCCGTCCTCATTTGAAACGTCGTCCTCCAAAAAGGGTCTGTTCGCCGAGAATCATTACGACAAGAACAATTTGCCCTCCTCTAATCACACGTCGGTGATCGTTGAACTGACCGTGCAGAGCATAACCGAGATCAGCGAGTTCTCTAGCAGTTTCAAGGCCGACGTTTGGTTCAGGTGAAATTTAATTCATTTTTAAATGTTCCAACAAACCGTTTCAGCCAAATTTGGAGGGATCCCCGACTGGACTTCTCCTCGCTGAACTACTGCCTCTCCAACATTTCGTTGCCTTCCCACAAATTGGTCCGTCCGTCCCCCCCCCCCCCCCACTCAAATCGCCCCCCCCCCCCAATGTTAAGAGCTCTCTTTGGACTCCAAATGTATGCTTTGTGAACAGGTACATATATGTCCGTTCCGTTCGTCCGGTTATGTGCTGCTTCAGAGAAAAAAGAGTTTAAGGAATAAATAATTAAAGCATGAGCAGCAGCACTGTTGTCTTCCCCAGCAGCTTTTCATCGCCCATTTAATTTAATTAATTTTAGCAAAAATGTCAAAATCCACGCCTCCCCCTCCGAGAACATTCTGTTGTTGGTGTTCCCCAACGGAACTGTTTGGCTCAACTACAGGTGAGTGAGGCAATGTGCCTGCTGATCATGATGACCGTCCGTTTGACCATCTGATCACTCCCCCCCCCCCCCCCAGGGTCAGTCTGATGGGTCCTTGCCAACTCGACCTGTCACTGTTCCCGATGGATGTTCAGCAGTGCAATTTGATTTTCGAGAGTTACTCGTACAACACCGCCGAGGCAACTTTATTCGCGATTTTTGGGAAAATGGCAACTTTTTAAAAATGAAGGTGAGCATCCATTGGAGGAGTTGGGAGCCCGTCTCCATCCCGGACCCAAACGCGAAAAGGCTGCCCGACTTTGAAATGGTGTCCTTTGGCCACAAGAAGTCCACGCTCCTCTACACAGCCGGTAACGTCTTCAGATTGGACAAAATTAAATCTCTGGCCAAATCATTCTAAAGAAATTCAGGCCTTTGGGATCAGCTGGAAGTCGTCTTTAAATTTCGTCGCCTCTACGGCTTTTACATTCTCCAGGTTCGGCAAGATAAAAGGGAATGTCCAATTCCCCCTGAACCCCCCCCCCTCCCCCCAAGGCCTTCATGCCCACATATCTGTCCGTGTTTATCAGTTGGATCGCCTTCTGGATTCAGACTTCGGCACTGCCCGCCCGGATCACCCTCGGCGTCAGTTCGTTAATGGCACTGACCTTTCAGTTCGGAAATATTGTCAAAAAGTGAGTTGGGGCAGACAGAACAAGCTGAACACAACAAAGTTCGGGAGGATTTGTTAAATCTTTTGCTTTTTTGTCAAAATTAACGTTCCTTTTTTCCCTTCAAGTCTCCCTCGCGTTTCCTATGTAAAAGCATTGGACATTTGGATGTTCGGTTGCATGGGCTTTATCTTCCTCTCTTTGGTCGAGGTGGGCGCGGAGGGGAGGGGGGCGTTAGGGGAGCCGGGCGTTAGGGGAGGCGGGCGTTAGGGGAGGCGGGCGTTAGGGGAGGCGGGCGTTAGGGGAGGCGGGCGTTAGGGGAGGCGGGCGTTAGGGGAGGCGGGCGTTAGGGGAGGCGGGCGTTAGGGGAGGCGGGCGTTAGGGGACGCGGGCGTTTATGAGTAAGCTTCTCCCAAAAGCTGGCGGTGGTTGGCTTCTTCGACAAATTGGAGGCGAGAAAACGGCGTACGCAAAGGACTAAAGAGTTTCTGATGGTCAATTCGGACAGTGAGCAGCAATGGTTGTCCAGGATGAACCAATTTTCGCGTCAGTCGATGCCGAACACTCACGTATTTCAAGGTGTACATGAACGAACATTTGGGGGGAGTAGTGCATCTCCTCCATCGATTGCAGGAAATCTCGCCGAAAAAAGGGCGTCTCGTGCCACGAACAGTTCAATAGCAATGGACAACGGTACAGCCAAAACGATTAAGCTAAAGATGAGCAGCAACAACAAGCCGAACAGACCGCGGTGGAAACGGTCAATTGCAGAGGACGAGGAGGACAGTTGGTACATGCTGAACGGGGAGTTCATCGACGATGTGAGTGCCGTGCACTTTGGGGGGGGGGGGGGTGATCACGTTCAAATCTTTATTTCGCTCTTTGTTCGTCAGTTACAATTTTTGGCTTTTGAAATAAATAATAAAAGGGGGAGGGCGGGCCAATTAATCCTCACACCGGCCTCGGCAATGGAATAAAGGATGGACGACTGAATAAAAATTTTGTACGGGACGCCCCCCCCCCCCCCCGGGGGGGGGGGGGAAGAAACTGTACTTGTTCAATTTGACGTTTAAGCTTTCGGCAAAACTGTTTCCGGCCCTGTTCATCGCCTTCAATGCCTGCTATTGGTTCTATTACATTGGCCTTTCTTCAGGGAATGAATCAAATGGAAGAATGACACGTGGAGAATGTGTCAGACACATAAAAATGCTCATCTTCATCTCAGAATTTTATCATGTTAAAGACAAATTGAACTTTTGATTCATCCAACCAAACTCCTGGGAAGGCCTTTCTTTCCTCGGCTTAAATTCAGAAGTTAAAACAGAAATTGGAGGGAGGGGGGGGGGGGAAGTTGGTTTGGGTTTGACTCGACTGCTTAGAAATAAATACGGAACCGCTTATTTTTAAGGCGATGTGCGCTATTTAATTATTTACAATTAGTGACAATGAAAAAACGGATTAGTGGCCCAAATTGAGAAAGCATTCAAATTCTCCATACATCAAATCGTCATGTTCATTCACCATTCTTCAAGACGAGGAACTCGTTGAGCAATTGGCGGTCCACCAACTGAACAAATGAATAAAAATGGAAGTTGCCCTTTTCTTTTGCTTATCAGAAGCCATCCCTTCTCGTACCAGCTGAATGTTGCCATCTTTGTGCACTTGAACGAGTTGATGATCACAAAATTCGATTAGTTGTTGTCGAAGCGCTGTCTCCGATGATGTGGCGAATTCGTCCCTAAACTCAGTGAACATAAAGCTGTTCATTTTCATCTAATTTAAACATTCCATTTTGGAGTTCCCCCCCCCCCCCCCTCCACATTCAATCCCATTTTTGGCACTCTCTCAGAGCCAACAAACTTTAAGATGCGACAAAATTTGGGAATGCTCAGCGCGTTCATCCCGCCGCGCTTCTCCTTGGACGGGGCGTGCAGTGCGAGTTGCGTCAGAATTTTGCGCATGTTGGACGTGGTCGCCTCCCAAAACACGTCCAGCGAGGACATTGTGTGCTGCACATTTTGAGGGTTTGATTGAAATGAATTTATTTGTTCTTTATGTTTTACCTTCGCATTTCCTTTCGTGTCCAGCCCAAGCAGTCGAGTGCCATCAGCTATCACTTCGTTTTCATAGCACCGGTATGTGGAAATTGGGTAATGGAAGCCATGCAAAGGCGTCACGAAGGGGCTAAAATTTGAATTTGATTTCGAAACAAACCGGAGAAGGTGCACGGACCTGGTCCCAAATGAGTGCGGCGTTGACGTGGTCCACCGAGGCGATCAGTTGGACCTTCCTCTCATTGGCCGGCACATAAAAAGCATTCTTCCTCGGATTGGCCAACACAGAAAAGGCCGTCTGATGGACGTGCGACCTAAACAAAGTTTTTACTAAATTTGTTTGGCCAAATAACACCGACCTCAGCTGAGGCGAGTCAATGTTGAGCACAATGAGCACCAACGGATCCACCAACTGTTTGTCGATGCAGTCGCGCAGAGCTTAAACAAATTCTTCAGACTTTGTCATCGTTTATTCTCACCTTCAGCCGCCGTTTCCACAGACTTTCGCTTCACTTTGGCCACCCCTTTCAGCTTAAGCTCCTCCGCCATTCGTTCGATAATTTTTGGCACAGGTATCGGAAGGGTTGAGACCGTCGACAACGAAAATCCGATAAGCTCTAGAGGTCAAAAAATCACCAAACTGCTTCAAAATGAGACGCTTGGAGCCAAGACCGTGGAGCTGACAATGAAACAAAATTGGATTAAACTTAAAAATTAGGGCATTTTTTGTTATTCAACCGTCAGCCCAATTGCGACTCGAAACATCGCACGTTTTTTGATATTTTCACTCACCAAAATGTTGAATTCGCCACTCTCCAGCAGACGCATCCATTCTTCAAAATGTTGGCCAATGGTTCGCCTATTTGGGCGGCTTTCAACTTCCGATGGCAAATGCTTATCCAATTCCTAAAATCATCGATTTGTGGACGAAATTTCTGACAAAACTTTTTGGACATCGAAGCAACATTTGACGGCGGCAAAGTCGCAGCGATTGGAATTGTCGAATTTTTTTGACTTCTTCGGCTTTATGTTTTCCTCCTCCTCCTCTCCTCCCTCTCCCCCTCAGAATCGGACACCAATTGCAATTTTCTGAAATTCTTCCAGATTTAACAAGTCGAAAGATTCTTAAGGATGAAAATGGCCAAGCATAGCATACAGATTGTGTATTTTGATTGCATTAAAAGACCATTATAAAAAACAATAAAATTTTCCGGGGTAATCTCCGCAGGAGTGTTCAAATTTGCCTCTGAGCTAGGCCGCGGCCGGGAGACCGTCCGGGAGAACATTTCTTTGGACTGAAATAGTGACTTAACGCCGCCCCAAGCGCATTCATTTGGTAGTGACGGCGCCAAGGCGACGGCGTCATCTCCATTTGCTGGTCAACGCTTTCGTTGCCGTCCAATTTTGAATTCTTCGGCGGCTAAATTTCTTTTTTCATTTTCCAATGCAAATTTACAATAAATTCGCTTTTTTGTACTTACGGTTGTTTGCATTGATGAGCCGCCAACTTCCAGAGACGAAAGGTCGTCGTTGGCATTTCTTTTTTTGTTAGGAGTTGTTTGCATTTCACGAAACTTTGTCTTTCTTCCTTAAAAGTTTAAATAAGTAAATTTGAATTCAAAATAAGCGGCAAAAAAGAATTCATTTTGTTTTAATGAATTAATAAAATGAAAAATGAAAGCTTTTGCGCTTTAATGGGTTTCGCCTACACGGCCAAAAAGTAACATTTTGACTATAAATTCAAAATTCATTTTCTGTTTTTAAATTTGATTTTTAAATTCGTTGCTTTGGCGTTTTGTTGGCGCGCCGTTTTATCGTTTTTTCCACCTATATAAGACGCCAAACAACTCATTTTTTCTTTTCTTTTTCTGAACCGTTGAGGCTTCTTTGATTGTAATCTGTTCATAAAAGTTGCGATGGCATTTTTCCTTTTTTGTTTTAGAAAACGCCATCCAATTCCAAATGACTTCCACAGAACCGGTCCGTAGTGACAAAATGACTGGGACAGATGAGGAGAATAATAGTAGTGATTCGAAGGACGATGAAAATTACGAGGTCGCTGAGGTAACGGAGCCGAGTTGGGACGAATCGGCGAATTACAAAACCGAACCTTTTCAGGATGAGGACAAACTGCAGAAACAACCACAAAAGACAGCCGGTCTGATGCGTGACGCCCACGGGGAGATTGTTCGGGAAAAGGGACTTTCGTGAGTCTGACGTGAAAATGGCTTTTTCATAAAATGATTTTGTCGTCTTTCAGCTTTCTCGTCGTATTGCTCGACTTCTTAAAAGGACGCGTTAGTTCCGGATTCCTCGCGCTTCCAATGGCCTTTTGCCGTGCCGGACCTTGGGTTGCTTTGGTTTTCGAATTCTCAATACTTTTTCGGTTAAGTCCGCCCTAATTCTGCTCTTCTTCATTGCTTTCCTCAATTACTATGCCATGTCGCTACTTGTGGAGTGTGCTCAGTACCATTATGTTCGGTACGTTATGCTTACTACGAACACACCGCTACCTTTAACTGTTTTCAAGCCTCAACATTCCTTTTCTGAGTTACGGCAATTTGGCGAAAGAGACGTGCAAAGTCAGCTTCCGATGGGTCCAAGGCCATGGAAAACTTGCCAAGTTAGTAATGCCGGCTAGGGCCCGGACGATTGAGTTTCTCGATCGGTCCGCAAATCCGGGCTCTAATGCTGACTAGCAGATGTAGTGGCCGATACAAATACTCCCCCAACTCCCCAAAGGAACATTGTCAACATCGTCACCCTTTTGCACCAATTCGCCGTCTGCAGCATATACTATCGGTTTATAGCGAATAACCTGAAAGAGGTAGTTGCTGTTATTGAATCTTTTTTCGTTATCAGTCAATCACCAATTTAAAGATATTTACAAATGTGTCCACGGACTTGCTTTCGGGGCCTTGGTCTGATCTATGGCCGTGGCTTTTGCTCATTTTCCTCCCAATGGTTGTTCTGGTAAATGAAATGTGTTTTTTAAAGCTTAAAGAGACCCCAAATTAGAACTCCATTCTGTCGATGGACGTTCTGTCCACTTTGTGCATCATCGGCAACGTGTTGACGCTGTCGAGTTTCGCAGTTATAGTTTATGTGAGTGCTTTTTTCTAAACGATTTGAATTTGTTATTTTTTTCAACACATTTCAGACTTTGGTTGAACATCTCCAAAGTGATGGCTACGAACTCGACTTTACAATTAAAGACCTTCCTACAGGCAGCTGGCTCCATTATCCTCGTTTGCCTTACTCAGGCCTTGGTTCGTTGCCGGAATTGGTCGTTCATTAATTAATGTGGCCTTTTTGACAGGTCCTTCCGTTGGAGAACAAAATAAAGAAGCCACGACAAATGCTGGGACCCTTTGGCGTTTTGTCCTGCGGCATTTCCATTTCAGTTCTCATTTATTCGATTGTCGGTTGCCTCGGCTTTTTTGCCTTTGGAGACAAAGTAGAGAACCGCATCACAGAGAATCTGCCGAAGCATCGAATGTAAAGAGAGAATTTGCTTTTTCCATTAATCTTTTGGTTTTTTAAGTTCAATTATGTTGGTCAAATTGGCTCTTTGCTTGTCCATTTTCGCCTCCTTTCTTCTTCCAAATGTACGTCATCATCGAAGTGTTGTGGCCTCGAATCGACCGGCGGATGTTAAAGTTGTCATCGTTCATGCAAACTTTGCTGCCAGCTGCTCTTTCGAGCTCTGATGGTTTCCATATGTCGTGAGTGATCAAAGTTAAATGGGACTCAAATTCAGTTTAATTATCTTGTTTTTCCGATTAATCCATCGCATTAATTAGTTTATTGTCCATTTATTTGACGCATATTTTCAGTTTTGGTTGCACTATAAAGTGCCGGACATGAGCCGTGTTGGTCCTTTAATCGGCGCTACTACAGGCGCGTTTTTCTATTTATTATTTCATTTAATTTGAATATTTTAGGCACACTCCTCGCCTTTGTGTTCCCCGCCATGATCGACCTGTTCACCTTCGTTCCACTCCTTCTCAAACAAAGTCACTTTCGAGAGGCCTATCTTCGCTTTTTTCAAAACCTTTTGTTGGTTCCTGATTGGATTGTTCATAATGGCAGGGGGATTAAAATCGAATATTATGGCGATGGCAACGAAATCGAATTTTATGGCGATGGCATGAGTGTGAAAGGGCTACTAATGTTTCTGCTTCAATTCCGAATCTTTTTTCCCTCCAATTTTGCTCTCTTTTATTGTACATAACATATTTATATATAAAGTAATTGTTTGTGATCTCTGATCTCTACTGAAGTTATTTTTAAATTAATTAACAAAGTCAAAAAAGCAATCTTCCCCTAAAGTTAAAAACACCAGATATGTATCTAAATTAGAACAAATCGGAATCACGGTCTGTTCGGGGTGGATTGTCCTGGCTTTGAAATGCCGATCCCAGCAGTCAGCTTGTCCTGATTAAGTCGAATCGCCACTCTTTTCTATTTTAACATCTAGAGAGACTTATTTGTTAGTGCTTTGAAAGTACCAAGCTTGCTTATTACATTTGATTTGCTAACAGAAAAGTTTTGATTTTCAAATTGTCGGTGCCGAATCGAGGGGCGCCGACCGTGGATCCATTAGAACCTACTCATCTGCTGATTTTGTGAGTAAATGTCGACGATTGGATGGGTCGGCGGAAATCAGAACGTACAACAAACAATTTCCATTCTTTGTTTAACATTTCTTCTGGAGATGGGAGTGAAAAGTGATGCGCGGCGCTCGATGGGTGGCCTTAATCGGAGGAGGAGCGTTTGATCGGATCGCTTTCAAAAACACCCCCCAGGCATTTCGGGTGCCCCCCCCCGGCGATTGCTTATTTCGATCAGATGATTCTTCCCATCCATTCAATCAGTCAGCGACAATTGTAACATTCTCTCAATCATTTGCACTCCGTTGGTACCGTCGTCTGCTGCTGCTGCTGCTTAAGTTATGCCCATCAAAAATGATATGACATAATTAATATGTACACATAATTATTATTGTTTTGTTGTTTATTTATTGTTTATTATTTACTTAGATAATTCTATTCCCCCATTAGAGGCTATTCAAATTGTAAAATTACAAATATAAAATGGGAAAGGGCCGCGTGAAATGATTTGGGGCCAATCAAAAGGAACTCTTCTCCCAAGTGCAATAATTACAGGGGGCGGGGGGGAATTGATCGACGGAATAATTAATTTTGGGGTCTCGGGACCCCCCCCCCCCCCCCCCACAGCAAACCAGACCTCCCACACCCTCAGGCCATCTTTGAAACTGAAAAGGTGTGAAAATGGATGATGCTCTGCCGTTTACGGCTTCTCTCTCACACGCGGCGGTTGGTTTTGCTCGAGGGGGAAACCACCGAATAATTTAATTTAGTGATCGTTTACGATGCACTGATTAATATGTACCCAATTCAATGGAATTTAAAAAGTTTGGAGACCGAGAAGCTTTAAAGCAAAAAACATTTGCACCGAAATGAAAAGAGCAATTAAAGCCGAAACGCCCCCCCCCCCCCCGCCTTTTGCTTTCTTTGCATTGTCCGCCCTTTCGATTGAACCAATTCCCCCCCCCCCCCTCCCCCCCCCCGCTCCCCCCCCCCCATCTTTGGCAGCAATTCAATTCAATTCATTACAATACAATTTTCCAGCCGCATTTACCTCCCCCCCCCCCAACAAATTCGTTCCGTACACTTTCTTCAGACGCCCCAACAAAGTTTAATTCCCTCACTTTAGTGTCCCAATGCGCCTTCAGCTATCCAAATCGTCCGAACTTCCGCGCGTTCTGATCACTTTCATCGTCCACGCGATTGTCCTCCCCCCCGTCCCTGTCTCAAATTCCATGGGACTGTTCTCAAGCCCCGGCAGACGGAGGTTTTCTCACTTTCCTGCCGCTTCTGCTGCTAATTACCCCTCCCACCACTTAATTAGCCTTTCGACAAATCTGCAACATGCTTCAAAGTTGGGATCGGGGCGCTCGTCGTTCCATAACGCAACAGCAGCAGCTGCAGAACAACCAGTTGCCGATTAACGCGCCCGGAGTGCCGGATCAGCCATCGTTGTCCCCGGCTGTGCCGCCGCGTTCGTTCAACCCCAGCGCCCATTCCTGCATGGATTTGGCCTGTCTTTGTCCTTACTTTCAGGTGCCTTTCACCCATCGGAATTCGAAATTCACTCACCGCCCTTTCTTTGAAGCATCCCGACAGTTTCTGTCCCAAAATTAGTCTCTTGACAGTGATTCCTTAAACTTCCTTTAGGGCATTGCCGGCCCCGACGGTCAATGCGCATTGCCGGAGGGGGGGCAGCCCTTACGGGATGGCCGTGAGGAGGGAATACCGGATGTTAAGCGACGGGGAAAGGCAAAAGTACCACCGGGCAATGGCCACTGTTGAAAGGCAGCGGCGAATTCGACAGATTCAACGACCAGCACAGACAGGCAAAATAACATTTATTTACGGGTGCGCTTCCCCCCCCCCCCGGCGCTTCCCCCTCCCCCCTCCCCCCTCCCCCCCCCCCCCGGCGCTTCCCCCCTCCCCGGCGCTTCCCCCCCCCCCCAATTGACCCCCCCCCCAATTGACCCCCCCCCCCCCCTCCAATTGACCCCCCCCCCTCCAATTGACCCCCCCTCCCCCAATTAACCCCCTCCCCCCAATTGACCAATTGACCCCCCCCCCAATTAACCCCCTCCCCCCAATTGACCTTTCGTCACCCTTTTCAGGTTGGCGTCGCCTCCGGCGCCCATTCCGGGCCCGGCTTTTTACCGTTTCACCGCGAGTTCACAAAGCGATTGGAAATTGCGCTTCGTCTGATCGATCCGTCGCTGGCCATCCCTTACTGGGACTCTGTACTCGATTCTTATCTGCCCAATCCGGCCGATTCCGTCATTTTCACCCCCCAATTTATGGGGGAAACCGATTCGGTCGGCAATGTTGTGAGCGGACCTTTTGCGGGATGGCGCACTTTGGAGGGACGCGCGAACATTTTGCGGTGAGAAA
Source organism: Globodera pallida (assembly GCA_020449905.1). Lineage (NCBI taxonomy): Eukaryota > Metazoa > Nematoda > Chromadorea > Rhabditida > Heteroderidae > Globodera > Globodera pallida. The sequence goes on along the minus strand of JAIXHY010000010.1, from coordinate 767,737 downwards.
GTTTTGGAGATTAAAAAGGGGGAAGAATGGCACCAAAACACTTTTTGAAGACGGCCCGGGACGGAGGGGCGCGTGCTGACGGAGAACGACTTGAACAATGTTTTGGAACAGACTCAAATTGAACAAGTGTTGGCCTACACGTCGCCACAACAAAGTGAACTATTCGAATCATTGCCTTAAAAACTGATCTACTGATCTGAGAGTATGATCAGAAGGACAGATCAGTCTAATGGGGATTAATTGCCTTCCACAAAATTGACAGATTGTCCCTACCAGCCCAACTTTGGCGCACTCGAATATTCACATTCCCAAGTGCATTTGTTCGTCGGCGGCGACATGAAACCGCCGACTTTGGCAGCAAATGACCCCATCTTTTATGTCCATCGTAAGGCAATTTCCGAATGATGTCACTAATCAAAAAGCTCGGCGATTCAGACGCTTTCATCGATTTTATTTGGGAGCAGTGGCGCCAGCTGAGACAGTCGAGACGGGCTCGGGAACAGGTCCTTTAGAAGTTCCTTTTGGTGTGTGAATAATTAATGTTTTTGGCCCCGGCGGCTCAGGAAATTCTCGGGCTTTTCAGCTCCGAATAAGCAATTAAGACTGACGAACGAATCCTTTCTTCTCAATAATCCAGTCAAGTCACTGCTTAACAACATTTTGAAGGCGTATCCGGTCGACTTTTCGGAATGTTCCAACCAGCAACACTTCGCCAACGCACAAATGCGACCGTTTGACTTAACCAACAAAGACGGTAAGTCGCCGAATTGCAAAATGTCTTTGATTTGTACATCAAAACGAACTCCAAAATCTTTTCGCGACGAGTCTTCCGGAGAAAAAGCCGCTTTAAGGCGCTTATGCTTGACAGTTATGGCTATGGTTGGGTTGTGAAGACCGAAAGATTACAAAACATCCAATCATTTCAATTGGGTCGAAGTCGGTCAACCTTTCCAGGGTTGTCCAACTGCTTACACGGATAATCTGTACAGATTTGCGGCACGTCCAAGCTGCAGTCTGGAGGTTGGCGGGGGGAGTTTGGCATTTGTCTCCAAACACTTTCACTTTAGAAAGATTGTGACTCGCCGTTTCTGTTCTGCGATCGAAGGGACGGCGGCGGCACTCCCCACTGCGTGTCCAAGGTAAAGCATTTGGGGGGAATCTTCTGAGGCCAATTTTGAGTGGCCAAGTCTTTTGAACTCGATATTATTATGAAATTCATTGCCTTAAGATTAAAATGGGCGGCAATTGTCAGGGCTTCGAGGGGCTCGACTGCTGCTGGGAAGGCGAGTGCCAAAATTGGCGGTGCCTTCCGCGGCCAAACACCGCCTCCCGTGCCAAAAAGGGTGCTTTTTAATCAAAAGATCATTTCGATTCGCTTCCGATCACCCGCAATTTTTACATTTCAGCCGCCCCAGGCAATGTCACTTCAGCACAGCAACGGCGAATCATTCGCGGAATCGCTTAAACCAGCGATCGGATTGGAGCCTCAAAGGCAGTCTCAGCTAATGGCGGTGAGCTTTTGGGCTTCATTTTTGTTGGAAGTTCAGGAAATTTCTACAAAAAACTAGCCGAACGTGTTTAAAGGTATCAAAATTGACGAGGACGACGACGACCATGGCACCAAACAATGGCACAGACAACACACCAGTGATGATCATCAACAGCAACTGCTTCAACGACGACCCGTGCTGTTCTGCATGGGCCACGCTCAACGAATGTTCTGCCAATCCGACATTTATGAACAGATATTGCCGAAGGGCATGCCATCAGTGCCAATCTCCGCCGACCAAAAGAGGTTAAACAAATTGTTGGTTTTTGGTGCTTCTAATGGCTTTTCCTGCTGGCCTAATGAGCCTTTAAAAGCTTTGATTCATTCATTTTGTTAGGCTGCAGTGACCGGCACATTTCGTGTGGCTATTGGCGCGCCGCCGGCGAATGCTCGCGAAGGCGCCAATGGATGGCGGAGAATTGCCGGCAAAGCTGTGGCTGGTTAGTGTCCCCATTTTGTGATGGTCGAGAGTGAGAGAGTGTCCCGACTCGAGAGGTTCCCGAGAATAAGCGGGAAACCCCCGCCAGTCTCGGGACCAATTCCCGATTATTCTTGCTTTTGGGGCCGGTTAAATTTTCTCGTCTTTAAGGTGCCATATTAGCCAACAACAATTGTGTGCATCGGTCGCCAGAATGAGTCGAATGTGAGGGAATTTGCTTTTGGCGGCGATCGGTTGGAAGCGATGGGAAAAACGAATTAGAGAAATTAATGAGCAAAGGTGTGAACGGTTTGATCATTAAGCTCATTAAGCTCATAATCCCATAATGTACAATGAACCCTCTCGACGTGACGTGTAATATATTAATGCCAACAAATCAAATGGTTGGAAGGATAAAAACTTAAAATGTCCATAAAATAAAGCAATTCTAATACTTTTTTTGGTTTTCGAAAGAATTGGAAATTTCGAAATTGGACAAAAATGTTTTGTAAAAGGTCATTCAAAATGCCCGCTGAATAAACATATTGTTCCCGCCATCGCCGCCGGCGTTTGTGCAAACTTCGACCGGTCGCCCCACCCGCCGCCCGTCCCCCCCCCCTCGCCCCCCCCCCGGGGGCTTTTGAAAGTTTTCCCTTTCCTTTCCCTTATTTTGTTGATGGGACGCCGCTGTTTTGTTTATTTGTTTTTGTTGTGCTTTCCCCGCCCGCCCTTTGTGCATCAAAGATCGTTGGTCTTTGGTGCGTTCGCTATTCTTCGGGCTCCTCCCCCCAGGCGCCTTCAGGATAATCGCCCAATTGGGCAGTGTGGTGAATGGCCTCCAAAGTGTATAAAAGAAGAAAACATCGCCCCCTACGTCGCATCCATCCCATTTTTACATTCATTTTGTGTGTATTTGTCCCACATTTTTGCCTTTTCCATCAGCGAGTTTTGTTTAAAAGACAATACAAATTTTGATAAGCAAATTAATCGGGGAGCCCCCCGGGGGGGGGGGGCCGGAGGTTAATCGGGGAGCCCCCCCCCCCCCCGGGGGGGGGGGGGGGGAGGGGGCCCCGGGGGGTTAAAATCACTTCACGTGCAACCACTGGGCCCCAATTGGGCGGCCCTTGTTTCGTGTACAACTTTGTGCTTTCTGTTTATCACTTTATTTGCTTTACTCTTCGTTGTTGTTGTCGTCGTTATTATTTTAGTGACTTTTTGTTTTCCCACTTCGTCCAGTCCCAATTCCCATAACATCGCCTCGCCTGCCGTCGAATACTTTCTTTTTACTTCAATTTCACTTTATTTCATTTTATTTAAGCAATTCTAAAATAAATATTTCTGTTTAATTCAAATGATGTCAAACGCCGCGAAAAACATTGTTGGCACGCCGACCATTCACGACGTTGCGAATTTCAATGCAACAACAACCGCCCAACTTTTGCATAAGGCCATTGGGGATAAGAACAAGGTGTGGGGGGGGGGATAAAGCATTGGCCAAAGTTGAACATTTAGGATGAAATCATTCGTTTGTTGTGCACCATCTCCAACCAGCAGGTGGGCAAGGGGAAAGGGTCATTAGTTTCTGAGGGTTAAAGCATTTTTTGACTTTTAAAGCGTCAAGAAGTGGTCGTCGAGTTCAAGTCGTTGTTCGGCGAGGATTTGCCCTCCAAACTTAAGAAGGCTCTTTCCGGCGATTTTGAGGAATTGATGTGAGTGATTGGGGAGGGGGGGGGGGGGGGGATTTTGTAGGGGATTTTGTCTTACAATAACAAATTAAGTTTGGCTTTGTTGGAATTGCCTTCGGTTTACGAGGCGCGTCAGTTGTACAAGGCGATGTCCGGGCTGATGGGCACCAAAGAGTGGGCAATTTTTTGATTGAAACGACGGGCAAACCGGAGAATAAAACATTTAACCGCCACAGATCGGTGCTGATCGAGATTCTGACGACGCACAGCAACCGACAGATCGGCGAGATGAAGAGAGTGTACGAGAAACTGTACGGACATCCGCTGGAGAAGGACATCGTCGGAGACACCAGCGGGCCATTCCAACATTTGCTGGTCTCCTTGTGCAACGAATCGCGTGATGAGAGTTGGAACACCGACCCTCTGAGAGCGAATATGGTGGGGGGGGGGGGAGTGGGGGGGAATGAACTCCGATGGGTTTCGGAACCAATCCGCCAACTTAGGGCATCAAAAACAATTCGGGAATTAATTAGCCACGGAACGCTTTTACACAAACTTGGTCTCGGTTTAACAAACAACCACTTACCTGGTTAATGTCATTTTTAATTGAATGGTTTCATTGACAAGGTGGCTCGAACTCTGTTCAAAAAAAGCGAAGTCGAGAGTGGTGTCGACGACGCTGTGTTCAATCAGGTGTTGGCCAACGAGAACTTCAACCAGGTCGGAGGAGTTAAAAGCGTTTCCATTGGGTTTCAATTCAACCTACAAATTGTTTCGGTTGTTTGTTCAGTTGCATTTGATCTTCACCGAGTACTGAGAAGGTCAGCGGGCACACAATCGATCAGGCCATCCAGCAGCAGTTCAGCGGGGAAACCCGGGACGGGTCCGATTGGGGAGGGGGGCGGGCTGTTAACAATTATTTTGGTGCTTTTCAGTTTCATGGCGGTGGTGGAATGTGTCCGCAACCGCCACGCTTTCTTCGCTAAATTGTTGCAAAATGCAACCAAAGGCTTTTTCGGCATTGGCAATCTCGGCATCGGCACGCGCGACTCGGACCTGATTCGATTGATTGTCTCCCGCGCTGAGTGTGACATGGCCGAGATCAAAGTGGGTTTTGGGTGCAGGGACTTGTGCAAATTGTGGGGGGGGGGGGAGTTGTACTGCTTGCTCAAATTGAGTTTAAGGACCAATACATGCAAATGTACAACACCACGCTGGAGAACGCCATCGAAAAGAACTGTTCGGGGCCGTACAAAGAGGGATTGTTGACGCTGATCAAAGGAATTGAGAGGAGGGAAAGAATCGAATCGATTGTCCCGCCGATTCTTCTCGGCGCTATTAATTTTTGTCAATCACAAAATTGTTATGCTTCTATGAAGCCGATAAATTCATGTTGTGAACGTTTGAAGCAATCTGAAGATTGTTGTGTTGTTGTTAATCCCAGTCCCCAACTTCCACAAATTGTAGGCGTTCGGCATGAACCCCCCCGCCCCCCCCCCCTCTCCCCCCCCCCCCGCTTCCTTCCGACTGACTCCCCCGAATTTGCTCCCGAATTGCATCGATTGAACGCCGTCAACCGGTGGGTGATGCGGCGAAGGTGACTTCTTCTCTGCCCCCCCCCCTTTCACTGCGCGAGTTTGGGGGGGGGGGGGGAGGGGACGGGGGGGGAGAGGGGGGGGGCAGATTAGGATCTCGTCTTTGCTTCTCCCATCTTCGCCTTCCTGCCACCGCCTCCCCCCCCCCCGCTTTTGTCTTTCGTCGCTTCCCGAACAAATTTCCCTCAACCATTTCATTCTTTAAAGTTTAAACTTTCGACTCCATTTTCGTCCATTCCATTCAGCGAAAGGGGGGGGGGGCCATTTGACTGTGAAAAGTGTGCGCATTCTCTGCAGAAATTACAAAAATGGGCGTAAAAGTAGCGATCACCGGCGGCAGCGGCTTTATGGCCGCTCATCTCATCCGCCGCCTCAGGGCAAATCCGACAATTGACGAAATCAGAACCATCGACCGGAAGCCGTTCAGACAACTTCTTCCAAACGGTCAGCAAACGAGCGGACTTTGCTCTCTCTATCATCTTCGTATCCTTCATTTTCTTCCAACATTTCATCCATCTCAACTTTATTCTCCCAATTTCCGTCTCGTCCCATAAATTGATTCTTCCTTTTCTTTCTCTCAGATGAATTTTCTCCATCGTCCGACGATCTCCCTCTAATTGTCCACTACCAATGCGATTTGCTCGACGTTGCCAAGCTGGAGAAGGCATTGGATGGAGTCGATGTTTTGTTCCATTTGGCCCGAAAGGCTTTCGAATTTCTTTTTGTGGCCGATCAGAAGACGCTGAACGACCGATACACTCGCGACAATTTGGAAGGTTCCGTCGTTCAGTGCATGCCAACACATTCATTTTGTAACTTGCAGCCACTCAATCGCTGTTGGACGCCATCTTCAAGTGCTCCGTGCCGCGGATGGTCCACGTCGGAGGTGAACACAATCAGCCGAACTGCTCGGCCCTACGCTTCCCGCACTCCTTCCCTAGCTTCTCCAGCATTGCTTAATTTGTTGATCCGTTCAGATGCCTTTGCCAACGTCCCCCCAGGCGACAATTTCGGCAATTCCGAGGACATCCACCGCGGCTTGCCGACCAAATATTTGCTGGGCCATTACGGAGAGACACGGGCAAAGGCGGAATTGGTCGGACGGAAGAAAAGCGGGAAAATGCTTTCGAATGGTCGAGAATGGAACTTTTTTGGGGGGGCGTCGAAAATTTCGTTTAAAACTTTCAGGACGGCAATTCCACGCCCTTTTCCTTCGCGCGACTTTTGTTTATGGCGAAGGCGAGAAAAGGCTGCCGACGGCACTGAGAAAAGTGGCGGAAAGGCACGGAGATATTAGCGAATTTGCAGGGCCTTCCAACGGAATGCTGCAATATGTGAGCAAATTGGAAGAACAAAAAAATGCGATGGGCGGGGGGGGGGAATCGAGTAAAAGTGCCGTTCTCGGAGGAGAGGGGGGGAATCGAGTAAAAGTGCCGTTCCCGGAGGAGAGGGGGGAGAGAATCGAGTAAAAGTGCCGTTCCCGGAGGAGAGGGGGGGAATCGAGTAAAAGTGCCGTTCCCGGAGGAGAGGGGGGAGAGAATCGAGTAAAAGTGCCGTTCCCGGAGGAGAGGGGGGAGAGAATCGAGTAAAAGTGCCGTTCCCGGAGGAGAGGGGGGAGAGAATCGAGTAAAAGTGCCATTCCGTTCAAGATTTATGCCGGGAATTTGGCTTCGATTATGGTCGAATCGATGGAGTTGCTGCTGTCCGAGCAGGCAGAACGATTCTCCGGCACTTTCTTCTATTGCATGGATGACGCCGTTTGCACAAAATTTGGCGAAGTTGGCCAAACCATTAATTCTTTCATTTAAAACAGGCTTTTCCCGGGATTAGTTGGCAGATGCCCGCCATTAAAGCATTCGTCTCGTCATTCCCTCCCTCACATAAAGTTCTGTGCTCCGTTAGTACGCGCACTCGGTCACCGAATGGGCCCGCCCGTCACGAGCCAATGGGCCACGCTGCTCAAGCTGTACATTGAGCAGTGCATTCGCTGTTTGTGCGGTTGGGAAGTGACGGGAGGAGGCGACTTCTCCGCCAGTGCACTCCGATTTTTGTTCGGCTGCGCAATTGGCTTTTCGGGTCGACGGATGGCACTGATCCTAAAGCATCGGCCTGGCAAAGAAGGAATGGCCGGATGGACGGAGAGGACGACTGATTGGATCAGAACGGAAATGATCGAAGGCGAAGGCGGAGGAGGGGAAGTGGACGAGGGGCAACGGAAGAGAGGAGGGGAGGACGAGTCGAAGACAACGCGTCGAATGGGATGAAGCGGAGGGAAAAGTGGTCACAACACAAAACGACGACTAATTGAGCAAATAACCAACCGATTTTATTGTGTTTCACAAAGCTCAGCGAGTGACAATATCACACAAATAATGAAAGTTCCAACTCGGTAAAATCATTAGTAAAAGAGTTCTTTGCGAGCGGAAATTTCGTTCAATTTTTTTGCAAATTTTACTGTAGAGCAGTCCAACCAAGCTTGCGTCTTCAAATCCAGCTTCCGAGCCGTATTCATCAAATTCTAACTTAAAAAAGGCAATAAACCCAAATCGAAAGGGCTTCTTCTGCCCACCAATAAGCAAATAAATAAATTCAATCCAACCCCTTTAAACTCCGAGCTGTGCTATATGTTCACCTTTCTCTGCGGGTTGTTAATTTCCACATTGGCCTCCTTGATCACGTCGAAGTCGAACAGTTCGTAGAGAATGGCCAAGTCGCAGTTGTCCACCGCGTCTTTGGTAGTCGGCCCTTGGCCTTCGAATTTCGCACTTTTCACGCCTATCGATTGCACTGTGATGAATTTGCGGCAAACGTGCACCAGCGAGTGCCATGCCGAACGATCCTCCACTTCCAAACATTTGCGTTTTATTCACAGAAAGCAAATTGCGCTTGATGAAACGGTTCAACGCCTTCGACGCATTGTTGACGTTGTATCCATGGGAATACGTTTCGGAGGCGATGCGAAACGCTGCAGTCAAATCCGGGTGACCCTACAGAGATTTTGTGAATAATTGTAATTTAAATATTTATTTTTACTGCACTAAAATTATCGACGTTGGAAAGAAGGACCGGGAATTAATTTAAAAAAACTTGTTCTTAAGGTATTTAGAGTAGAATAACCAGAGAGTAAATGACCTTCGGCAAAAGGATGGTCAGGCCGGAATTCGCTGCACGAAATGTGATTTTGTCAGAATTGGCGGAACGACGTCTTCGCTCGAAGAAAGGCTGCACCCGTTCACTGTCTTTGCTCCGATCGTAACCGACGGAAGTGCCCGCAAAATGTGCCGTTTCCGGACTGGACGGGACTGACGCCGGAAGGGGCCGAAGTGCCAGCCTAGATCAACACACATTGACAAAAGAAAAACCTTTTATTTTGAACCTGTTGCCGTTGCTGCACATTGTCCCAGCCGCTCTCTTGGCCCCACTCCTCCTGTCCCCTCGGGTTTGTCCCTTTCCGTCTCATCCTTTCGGTTTGTCCTCTCCGTCTCGTCCTTATCTTCTTCCGAGCTATACTCCCATGGTGGACGACCATAATCGGACACCGGATCATTCTTTGTATTCGGTCCATTCTTTGCTGAACTGCTTGTGCCCAAAGAAGCCGCAGGCTCTTCCAAATTGTTTCGATTTTGTCCGGTGACAAAATTCGGAGGTTGACCCCAAAGAAAGGGCTTTGTCCCATGCTCATTGACAGATGAATCCGCTCTCAACTGCCATCTTTGTCCAAAATTGACCTGAATTTCTTTAAAATCAGCTATTCCATTGACCTTTTCGATTGTTATAAACAGGGCCTGAACTTTTAGTCTACCTAATTTTTCTGTAGGTTTGTTTTGGCTTTGAACTTTTTTGCCTATGTCAACCTTTTTTCAAAAAATTTCTTAAGAAAATGCAATAAAATTCGAATTTTCTTGTAAAGATCCTTCAAAAAAAAACTTTTTTTTACTGCCCATAAAATCGAACTTTTTTTTGCACAAAATATACCCATAAAATCAAAATTTCAAGCATTTTGGATATTTCAAATTTTTTAATTTTAAGAAATGATGTGAAATACCTGTTTAATAATTTTCCATGTAAAAAAACAAGTTTTAAGCTACAGTATTATTGTTATTTTTACACTCATTTTTTCGTAACCCGGTTTTTCGGAGCCTATTTTGGTATTTTTCTCACCTATTTTAGGTGCCTATTTTGAGATTTTCGAAAAGGTTCAGCCCTGTTTATAAAGCTAGAATAAACAAAGGTGCAACCTGATTCTGTTTGGGGTTGGACATTTCCATTTTGTTTTTTGAGTAAATAATATTTCATTCAAAACGAGTTTCTAAATGAAATTTCAGAATGAATGAATCTATTTAAAGAAGAACAATCCAATTCTCAAGTAACGAGCTGAAAACGACCAGCGGTGGAAAGTAATTGTTACAAGGAAAGAGAAAAGTTAGATCGTAAGATGGAAAATGTATGCCAAAACATCGCATAAAATTTTGAATTAATGTTTGAACGTTGGTAATAATAAATCTTTGGCGTTCTGTCTGAATTAATATTTGAAATAATAAATCTTTGGCGTTCTGTCTGAATTAATATTTGAACGAATTGTTGGTAATATTAAATCTTTGGCGTTCTGTCATTAAAAAAAAAAGTTACAATGGAAATTGAGTTGGCCGCACATCGGAAACAACAATTTTTGATTAAATTAAAAAGAGCGATTTTTTTTATTTTTTGCAGAGACCTCAGAAACAAATTTCTGCACCCAGTGCTAAGTTTTCTTTACTCAAATCAACTTTTAAGATCACCTTTTTCGGTAAACAAAGTGAAAAAAACAGTTTTAAAAAATCACCGCAAAAATCGATTTATTCAAAAATGCTCCAACCACCAAATTATGGTTAGAGTAAGCTGGGGATGCTACAAGCATGGCCGCAAAATTTGGTCGCAAAATACATCCACTGAGCTGTGTTACATGGCCTCAAAAAGGGCACAGTCGGCAGCGGAAAATCATTTAAACTCTAATTAAAATATCCCCTTCTTTTGTTTAAAAATATTTTCTCTAAATTTTATTAACTTTATATTAAAATTCTAAAGCCTCAGATTTGGCAGCCTCGTAAAAAACCATACTCAGTATGTATCTTCACAGCGCTCTAAATATTTTATCTGATTTCATAGCCAAGTGTATAGGAAGATGCCATTTTGGGGGTGACTATTTTTTATTTTTTCGCAAGAGGGTCATTGATCTGTTGACATGGAATAATGAGATTAATTAAAATATTAGGTATGTAAATAACAACAAAACAGTAGGCATGTGGGAATCTGACAAATACAAATGCTTTAAAATGACTAACTCCGAGAAAACAAATTCTAAGTCTTCCAGAAAATGCGTGCAGCAAAGAGACATGGTTTACGGGCATATTTCTATGTTTAAGTGACTGGGGTAATTGGTTTATAAATATTTCGTCAATTGGCCATCGGCGCCATCACAATGCCTCCATGGCCGGCTAACGTGGTTTTGCCCATCAAATAGTGGTCCACTTGCCGAGCAGCCTGACGCCCTTCGTGAATTGCCCACACCACCAGCGATTGGCCCCTACGACAATCGCCCGCGGCGAACACCCGTGCACAGCTGGCGTTGAATTTTTCTTCCGGAGTTTTGATGTTCTGTCGTGGGTCGTAGTCCAACTTCAGCTGGTCAATGACTGTCTGAACAAATTTAAATGTATTTATTAGTTCAAAGGCAATAATTAGTCAAAGCATTTAACCTTTTCTGGTCCAATGAAGCCCATGGCCATAATGCAGAGGTCACAGTCGTACACCCTTTCAGTGCCCTCCAATTCCACCATTTTCCACGCACCCTTCTCATCCTTCTCCCACTCAATATTCACAGTCTTCAACCCGGTCAGCACTTGCACTCCATTCTTCTCTTCCGTAATGAATTCCTTCAAAAAGAAAATGCATTCACGTCTCGACTAAACATTTTCTTTTTTCCCACCTTTGTACTTATCGCGTATGTCCTCGGATCTTTCCCGTCTCTGGCCTTTGCTTCGTCATGTCCGTAGTCTACTCTGAAGATCAGTGGCCATTGAGGCCAAGGATTCTGGAAAACGGAAAATTTTTAAGCACATCAACATGGTATAAATAATGTTGTGCTGCCCAATGCCATCCCTTTCCCACCTCCGGCTTCCTGTTTTCCGCAGGTTGTGGCAAAATTTCGAAGGCTTGCACCGTTTTGGCGTTCAGTCTCAACGACGTGCCAATGCAGTCCGTGGCAGTGTCACCTCCGCCAAGAATGATCAAGCGCTTCCCCGCCGGGTCCAACCCTTCCCAGGCGACATCGTCGCCGGCTCGACGCCGTTGACTCTTTTCCAAGAAGTCCATGGCGAAACAGATGCCTTTAGCCTCCCTACCCGGGATACGAATGTCTCGCGGTGTCGTACTTCCAGTGCAGACCACAACTACGTCGTTCTCCTTCAACAACAGCTCAGCCGGCACGTGTTTGCCGATCTCCGTGTTCGGAATGAAGCGAATGCCCTCCTCCTCCATCAGCTTCAGCCGTCGGTCCAGCACAAACTTGTCCAGCTTCATCTGCGGAATGCCGTACCGGAGCAGACCGCCGATCCGATTCTTCCGCTCGTATACCACCACTGCATGGCCTACTTTGTTTAGTTGGGCGGCCACTGCCAACCCCGACGGTCCGCTGCCAATGATGGCAATACGCTTTCCTGTACGCGTTAGCGGCTTCTGCGGCTCAATCCAATTGTTGAGAAAGGCGTAATCGATGATGGCACATTCGATGCCCTTTATTGTCACAGGCGGCGCACTTATTCCAACGCAACAGGCACCCTTAAACGTTCTATGTGTACTTGTGTTAATTTACACCAAAATATATTAACGGGGCGGGCCGGACATTGAACGGAGTTAAGTTATTAAAAGCAATAACTGACTTCACATGGTGCTGGACACACTCTCCCAGTAAACTCGGGGAAATTGTTCGTCTGCAACAGTTGCTCCAGCGCTTGACGCCAATTGTTCTTGAACACGTAGTCGTTCCACTTGGGGATAATGTTGCCCAGGGGGCAGCCTGAACAACAGCAGCGACGCTTATCAGTTTAAATCCAGAGTAAAAGCACACCGGTGGTGCCCTGACAAAACGGTATGCCACAGTCCATGCAGCGAGCTGCCTGCTCCCGAATGTTGGACCGAACCGACTGATAATCAGTCACCTGAACAAAGCAGAAAATCGAAAACATTGTCGATGTACTCTATACTGCACCTCTTCCCAATCTTTCAGCCGCTGTTCGGGCGGTCTGTAGATCACTTTCTGACGCTTGTATTTGATGAAGCCGCGTTTCTTGTCAAGGTCCTCCTCCTCAGCCTTCATCGCCGCCACAACCAAGTCTTCGATGTCCCGGTTTGTCTTATTTGCCGTCCTGTTTTCGCCAGAGTTGGAACGACCTTCAAGTTTCGTGTTCAATGTTTGTGATATCAATGACCAGCTTTATTGTAAATTTACCGGAAGAATCGTCCCCCGAATCCAAATCCGACAACTGCTCCATCTCCTCGTCCTCCTTTTCCGCATGCATGTCTTGAATGTCCTCAGTGGCCTCAAAGCCAACAAAATCGACGTCACGAAGCCCCTTGGAGAACTTGCGCCGTCGTAGATGGATAATCTGCACAGATGGATTGAATAGCACACAAAAATGGCAATTCGGTGAAAGTGCAAAATGAAGACAGAAAAGGAAAAAAGAAACGGACAGTCACTAAAACATTTTGGGAGGGTCGACAATGGCACGTACACTTCGGCGTCGCTTCTCCTGGTGTTTCTGCACTTGCTTGCGGATCCGCTCGTCCTGCAGTGCAATTTGCATGTCCATTGAATAGGCGCGATTTGTCCGTTTGAAGACCAGCAATTCGCCGTCCGGAAGCTCATCATAACCGTCCTCCTGCAACAATTTACAAGACACAATCTGGTGGACTGACGAACCAACACCACCACCACCATCAAATAACCACATTTGTTCATGAAAAACAATTAGAATGGAAAAGAAGACGAAAATTGGGTGGGTGCAACATCTCTAAAACAGACTTTTGAGCGGAAGAAAGGCTAAGCTCATCTGTAAAGCCTCATAAAATATGAGTTTAAGGAGTTAAAAGGGGTTGTTTAGTTTAAGTTTAAAAACATTGTGCTATGGCATTTAAATTTAAGAAATGTTGCATCACCGGCGAAAGTGCGTTAGAAAGTGTTTTTGGCAAAGCGCGGAAAGATAGTGAATTAGGGGGGGGGGGGGGAGTGCTCGCCTACCGACCTGAAGAGCAGTTGTTGGCCGCCTTGAGGCGCTGTTCCTCCCTGTCCAAATTTTCCTTCTCCTCCCGCGCCTTTCTCTCCGCTTCCGCGTCTGCTGCCATTTGGGCCAACGCCTTTTTGTAGTCCATCGGGAAAATCTGAAATGATTTTTTTGACTTTGTGAAAGTCTATTAGGACAAAAGACCTTAATGAATTTGGTCTTTTCCATCTGCCAAAAGTTCAAAATGCGCCTTCCGATTTTGGACTCCGTTTCCTCGACGAATTCGCTAATGATTTGTTTCATCCATTCAAAGTCCTCCTCTGTCGGCTCCTCCAAGTCAATGGTGGCCAAATTCATCAGTCGCTGCACATCGCCACTGTGTGAGGAAATGAAATGTAAAAGGCTGACCAAACTGACCAAACATTTGTTTATTCACTTTTATCTACCCGGCGGGGATAGCCGCCACATTTTGACCAAATTCCATCCCGTCGCTATTCACTTTATTCAGGAATGGACCAAGTCAAAATTCGATGGACTTTTGCGAGTGTATTGCTCCTCTTTCTCACAGTCCGATGCAATTGGCACGAGCCGGGAATGACAAGGCAAAAAAGCCTTTTATATTAATTTAATTAACGAAATTCCCTCAATAGAAGTTTGACTGGAAGTTATGCGACCAAAGGGAGCAACGAAACCACCGCAACGGTGCTCACATTGATGAAAGTGGGGCTGTTGGGGGGTTACGCGGTGAGACGGATCAAAATGTTCAATGACCGCGTGTTTCTGTCGCGCTACAGACGGAGCTACTGGTTCGGGACGAGGTATTACGCCTTGGACAACAACTATTTCCTGGACACGCGGGAGGCGTGCGCTTATCGCATGAGGGGAGATGAACGGAGTGAGTTGGAATACGAAGAGCAGCCGGAAGAGCCCGTGCTGGACATTGTCTTCCAGTGAGTCCCAACAAAAAGTTAATTCAATTTTTGAGGGAAAAATGCTTCGAATTTCAGATGTCAGAAGTACGCCCAGTACTGTTGCGGATTGGACTGTTGCAATCGATATTAATCGAGAAGTGATCCGAAGATCATTCCTTTAGAAACTGTCAGTAAAAGAATTGTCCGATATCAGAAACATCGAAATTTTGTTGCTGCCGATGGGGTTTGATTTGGACTTTCTTTTTTATGAAGACTAAAATGCCTAATCATAGGTCTTAAAATCTAGGAAAAGCGTTCACGGAGGAAAGGGTAAAAGCCTCTGACGTTGGGAGAAGTACCTCCTTTTTGCTTATTTACTTTGCCAACATCCCGCGCCGACTGTCACTCACTTGTCATAAACAAAAGCCAATCCGCCGCTCATCGCTGCCGCGAAGTTCCGCCCGATGCTGTTCAGCACGATCACTCTGCCTCCCGTCATGTATTCGCACCCATGGTCTCCGACGCCCTCAATCACTGCCGTCGCACCCGAGTTACGCACGGCGAACCGCTCGCCACCGATGCCACGAAAGAAGGCGGTCCCTTCAAAGCCAGTGCCAGTTGCTTGTTTTCGAACAATTTTCACAAACAATTTTTACCAGAAGTTGCCCCGTATAATGCCACATTTCCGATTAGGGTGTTCTGCTCAGAGGCACAAATAGCGTCACGGTAAGGCCGAATGATGATTTTTCCTCCTGACAAACACTAAAAATGGAGGAAAAGTGAATAGCTTTCAAGGGGTTAAAACGCGAATCAATCCAACAAACATTACCTTTCCAACATAATCATTTGCCTCGCCCTCCAGCCGTACCGTAATTCCGTTCGCCAAAAAGGCACAAAAACTTTGCCCAGCAGCACCAACCAAATCCAACTCCAGACGATGTCCCTCCGGCAATCCCGGCTCGCCAAAACGGATAGATATCTAAAATAAATGATAAAGCATTCAAACAACAAAACAAACTTCATAGCTGAGACGGGCCCCAAATGTCCTGTTGGTGTTCACAATCCGTTTACGCTCGACCCGCTTCACCGCAGGACTATCGAAAAATCCTTTCAACTCCTGCAATGTTTACGCATTATAAGCAACCGTCCAAATTTTATTCTTCTCACATTCTCCAACAAATCCTTCTCCAAATCGTTGATGGCATGCAACTGTTTGACCGTACCACCACTTGTGTTGAAGTGCGGAAACCGCAGAGACACTTTGTGCAGAATTTGGCCAAACTCCAAAAGGGTCGCCTTTTTGTTTACCTTAATTTTGTCTCATTGTCAACTCAAATCTCGAAACATTAAGCTGTTAATTCGTTTTAAGTCAAAACGTACGCTGTAAAAGTATATTCAAAAAACATTAACCGGGTTTGGATTGGCGAACAGCAAATCCACACGACCAACTGAGTCGGCCATCCTGCTAAGTCCGAGTTTTGCCAGAAAGTATCGCACCTCCTCCGCAACCATGAACATATAATTGATCACGTGTTCGGGTTTCCCGTCAAATTTAGCTCGTAAAACGGGGTCCTAAGAACAAATTCAAGTCTTGTATTGACGAATTTCGTTGTTTGCCCCAACCTGAGTGGCAATGCCTACAGGGCACGTGTTCAGATGGCACTTTCGCATCATAGTGCAGCCAAGCACAATCAGCGGAGCAGTGGACATGCCGAACTCGTCGGCACCCAACAGGGCGGCAATCATGACATCACGACCTGCAATTTTATGCAAAATAAATTATCAAATGCAGTTTTTGTTAGTTGCGATATCAATCTGAGTCCCTTCCAAATACGAACTCCCAATCTCAAAGCGATTTTTCTCCTCACCGGTCCGAATTTGTCCATCCGCTTGTAACACAATCCGAGAACGGAGGTTGTTCATGGTCAGAACTTGATGGGTCTCGGCAACTCCCAACTCCCAGGGCAGTCCGGCATGTTTGATACCCGTCCAACTGCTCGCCCCAGTGCCGCCGTCATGCCCAGAAATGGTCACATGGTCGGCGCCGCCCTTGGCCACTCCCGCGGCCACAATGCCCACTCCGGCTTCCGAAACAAGCTTTACACTGACCCGCGCCTTCGGATTTGCGCACTTCAGGTCGTATATCAACTGAAATGAGACAATGCCGAAAACTGTTGAAGCCAAAATAACCCTCACTTGGGAAAGATCTTCAATGCTGTAAATATCGTGATGGGGTGGAGGTGAAATCAGTCCGACGCCGGGCGTTGATTTCCTCGTGGCGGCAATCTCTTTAGTCACTTTGTGTCCAGGCAATTCGCCGCCTTCTCCCGGCTTCGCCCCTTGTGCCATTTTAATCTGCAGCTCATCCGCGTTGGCCAGATAGGAACTGTTGACGCCGAATCGAGCCGAAGCAACCTCAAGAAAAAAACAAATCGTGTTTCGGGAACAAAATTCTTTTTGAATTTAAATTTTTTTAGGGTTGACGCCGAATCGAGCCGAAGCAACCTCAAGAAAAAAACAAATCGTGTTTCGGGAACAAAATTCTTTTTGAATTTAAATTTTTTATCCACCTGTTTGATTGCAGACCGAATGTTGTTGTCCACCTGTTGACCCGCCCGGTACCGTTCCGGCTTCTCGCCTCCCTCACCGGTGTTCGACTTGGCCCCGATGCGGTTCATGGCCACCGCCAACGTCGTGTGCGCCTCCCAACTGATAGAGCCAAAAGACATCGCCCCAGTAACGAATCGTTTGACAATCTCTGCGGCCGATTCCACCTGAGCGGAAAATGAGTGTTGATTAAAGAAAAATCCAAAAATAAATCTCTGCACTTCTTCTAACGGAATCTGCAGCTTCACATTCGTTTTGATCTCCAGTTGGCCTCGCAGTGTGCACAGCCGTTGGGCCAAGTTCGAGGCCCGTGAAAATTCCTGGTAGCTTTTGGCGTCGTTCAGCCGCGCCGCTGCTTGCAACTTTGCAATGTTCACCGGCTCGTTGACGTGCTTTTCGCCTCCATCGCGCCAATGGTAAACGCCCGGACTGACCAACACTTTGCTGTCACCTGAAAAGTAAATTTAAATACGACAAATTTAAGATGAAGCAAAATGAAATATGAGGACAGACTTCTGTCTGGCCCAATGATTCGTAATTTGAGACAAATCCTATCCTATTCCTCACCGTAAAGGTGCAAATCGCTGTTCAATACATCCGGATAGCCAATCCGATGTCGTCGGCATGCTTCCATAGCCAACGTTTCAAAGTCGGCACCGCCCAAACGCGATACAGAATTGGTGAAGCATCTAACATAATGTTATTTACAATGTAAAAATGACATATTTAAGATAGTTTTAAATAAAAAACCTACAAAGAGAAAAAATACGGAACAAAGCTATTTAAAAACATTTAACTCTTTTAAAATGCTCACTTGTTCACTACCTCCTGCGCCAATCCGACAATTTCGAAAATTTGCGCTCCCTGAATTTCTGGAGTTTAATGCCAAATTCTTCAGTTGTCATGGTACCTTGTAGGAGTGCAATGTGCTGATGCCCATCTTGGCCATCACTTTGTAGATACCACGCTCAATACCGGCCTTGTAGCCCTGGAAAACGTCGTCATCCGTCAACGTTTTATCGATGAGGCCCATACTGCGGAGTCGGTAGCACGTTTCATATACCATATAGGGACAGACGGCGTCCGCACCGTAGCCGAGCAGAACACAAAAGTCATGAACCTGTGGAACGGCAAAGTTCATGAAACCCGACTGAACTGGGGATTATTGTTCACCGAATAACCTGTTTAACTTCACCCGATTCCACGATCAGTGCCACCCGCATACGGAGTCGTTGTTTGATCAAGCATTGATGTACAGCACCGAGCGCAAGCACAGAACTGATCGGCACATTGTCTTTGTCAACCTGAATTTAAATCCAAAACAATAATCCAAATACAATTGAGTCCCAACCAGACGGTCGGACAGAATCAACACTTGGAAGCCGTCCAACGCGGCTGAACAGGCCTCGCTGCAAATTCGGTCCAACGCAGGGGCAAGTCCGCGTTGTTCGTGGCGGGCAGGGGTACGCAATGTTGATCACTTGCGAGCGCCAACCCTTCAGTGAAACCCGTTTCAGTACCTAAATGCAAAATAAATTATTTGAGAACGTCCGCCAATTCTGAAAATAAAATTGCCTGCAAGTCGACAAGGGAAAGTACGGGGTGGTCAAGCAGAATCCGACTTTCCAACTCGAATTCCTGGCTCCAAAAGGATTCGATTCCGGACCAACTGGACAGCGAAGGGACATCACAATCTGAAAGTAAGGGCAGAAAACGGGTCATTTCATAAGACAATGTTTTAATCAGAATTTATTCAGCAACCTGTTCACGGAAAGGATCAATGGGAGGGTTGGTGACTTGGGCGAACAGTTGCTGAAAGTAGGAGAACAAAAGAGGACTGTAGTCGGACAGACAAGCGAGTGCAGCGTCGTTTCCCATGGAGCCAAGTGCCTCTTTCTTCTCCATGATCATTGGCACCAAAATCCTAAGGAACATTAAGTAAATCATAAACATCGAAATACCAATCAAAATCAATTTCAAAAAAGAAATTAATTACAAGGAAAATGTGTCGGGGGTAAAGGAAAACAGAGGAAGGCGTCGGTCCGAGTCGAGATGAGTGTCCCGTAATCTCCCTGACTCCTTTCCAACATCTCCACCAGGCCGTTTCCCGATCAGTTTCAAATGTTTCAGCTCCCTTTTGATCAAGTACTCGTTGGTGATGGCACCATGGTTAAGCTTAAAAAATGTTTTAAATTCCTAACACCTCCCCCCTCTCGGCTTAAGAGGTCAGCCCATACAGAAAAGTCTGTTTTGGTTCAAGAATTCAAAACCGTTCAGGACGTTGGTGTGGGACATAATTAACTACACCCTCCCATAAAGAACACTTTTTTAGAAACTGACCACGTCGTCCTTGCGAATTTGGTCCAAATACATCCGGTTGATGGTCAGTCGCTTGTGATTGCGCGAAATTGCAATTCGCGTCTTCAACGAGTCGTCCTCCTCGATCTTCTGCCCCTCCGTGTCCACCAACAACATCCGTCCCGGACGCAATCTGTCCTGTAAGGAAGTTGTTGCTTTTGCTATAATTGCCTTTGTTCATCCCTTAACAACATACGCCCTCAACCCTTCCCCTTTCCATCCTTAACTTTGTCTCATTTTTCTCGACAGCTTTTGCACAATTCCTAACGGACTGACACTAATGTTCAGTCAGTGTCCCTCCGCTCCAATTAACTCAATTTGAGCAATTCATCTTAAGTTTTTTCTTCTTCATATTTCGATGCTTTTGTGTTTGAGCTGTCGACTGACGCTTAGGTAATAAATTTCAAATTCCAACGAGAGGAATCAACCACTAAAAGTACAACAATTGTGAGTGCACGCGAACTCTCTGTTCCCCTGGGGCGCCAATGCTGTTTAGGCGTCACTTGCAGGTATAAGCATCAATTAGTCCGAAAAAATTGGCGATTATCTCCTCAGGGACTGTAACAATTTAACAATTCCCCGGGTAACCTTTAATTTCAGCGTAAATATGGGCAAAAAGCCTGGCCAATTATTATCACGCCCCGCTCAGTCGCCTGACCCCATAAATTTACTACGCTTTTCCATTGCAATTCCTCCCCGCCTGAAACCACTAATACGCGCTGTCCCTATTTAAATTGTGTTCATTCAGCTATCACTAATATCCTATTGACTTAAGCAATGCCGCTGTTCAACGCTTCCGTCTTGGCCTCTCTGCTGTTCATTGTACATATCTGGGGGGTTTGGGTGGTGGGGGGGGGGGTCTCCGTCAATTCTCCAAACTGAGTGATTGCTTTCACACAAACAATCCCTTTACTTTTTAGTGTGTCGGGCTTCTTCATCAACCGACGGTTGATGCTCTTCGTCAACAGGTGGAAACCAATGTAAAGGATCTCTCTTTTGGCTCCTCCTACCCAATGGCCAAACGGCCATACTTTCCGTGAACCGCTTCGATTTGGCAAACGCTTCGGCGAAGGCTCAGCTGGAGGAGGAGGACTTTTGATCAATCCATTCCTCTACGAGGCCTATCGAAACGGAGCCGATCCATTCCAGAAGTGAATGGGAATCGAAAAAACAAAATTCGAATTGCAACCGATAACCCTAGTCGTAAAAAGCATTTGCATGACCATTTAATCTCTCTGACATGTCGTGATAAAAGTCTCAATAAAGTCCATTTTTGCATATTTTCCTCCCCAACAATCACAAAGCCCTTTAATGGAATGCGGAGGTGTGGCCGGCCTTCAAAGGCCCCAAATCATGGATGAGATGATATGAAGTGCTTGCTGGCTGTCCTTTTAGCCTTATTGACAGTTATAAAACACTTTAAGACCAATACACCCCCCCCCCTTCACTAATACTCTTCGTCATTTCTCCAAATTTCAATGTCAAATGGTGCAAGTGCAACGGGGCGTAAGATCCGAATCGCTGGAGGGGAAGAAAGCGAGTGGGTGGCCAAAACTCCCCCCCCCCCCCCCCTCTTCCCTGGCCCTTACTTAAGGCCGAATTGAGTGCAATTGTTGCCCGAGATTTGTCGTTTATTACTTCCATCAAAGTGTCAGCTTGGAAATTCGGCCGCCCAATATCCGGCTCCAGTAAAAATATTTTGGCCCAGCGGTATTTTATGCACCTTCTTGCGATGATTTTCCAAAGTGCTCCCCTCCAGCCTTATCCCCTCTTTTTGTTGCTGCTGTTCCTGGCCCTTCTCTTCGGTTTGTACTCGAGAATAGTTTAGTCAAGTTCATGAGGTTGCTCTTCAGATCTGTCACTCTGCCAGCCCACTTCCCAACAGAAATCCATCCAAGAGCTGCTGAACGCAACGCCACTCCTTCCACCGGCCGAACAACATGACTCCCTGGGTGACCCCTTCCAGCAACAACGCTGGCTGTCCGTCCGTCCCTTCCAAGAATACCGAAGACCTCAAACGGATGAGCTTGGCCTCTTACTTGCAGTATTTGGACAACAAACGGAACGCTCCGTCAATGCTAACGGAGACGGACGGAGGCGGCGGACAAAGCAGCAACGGATCCCCTCTGGGCACGATGCGTTTCGGAAAGCGAAAGTTCAATTCGCCCCTGGGCACAATGCGATTCGGCAAGAGGGGACACAGCAACGCGCCCTTTGGCACAATGCGATTTGGATGAACATTATTACTGCCGATGGTACAAGAAGGATCAGAACGGATGGAAAAGTTAACCGACTCGACACAAAAAGTCTCTCTCTCTCTCTCTTTACGATCGCCCAAATGTGAATCAACGAATATAAATAATGTTACAATCTTTCAAGCATTTGCAAGCCTAATTGCTAATTGAAAGCCTATAGAGATGTATTTGTGTTATAAAAGCGTGAACTCACCCGTTTGACGACGCCCTTCCACCGGCAAGTCGTTCACACCGACCTCGCTGGCCTAAGTAAATGTGTTGATCGGTGGTCACACAATAGCGGGCCGGTCGCAACCCGTTTCGGTCCAAAATTGCGCCAATGTATCGCCCGTCACTGAAGGCCAAAAGTGCTAAAAAAACATTGAAAATTGTTAATCAAAAATTGAATATTAAATCAACAAAAATTCACACCCGGTCCATCCCACGGTTCCATTTGCATTGCGGCCCAGCGGTAGAAGATCCGTCTTTCATGACTGAAATCGGAGTCTTCAGGGATTCTGTCTGAGGAAGAAAATCACCTCATGTCCTCGTCCTTCTCCCACGCCTCCGGCACCATCGTCATCGCGGCCTCCGGCAAGGTGCGGTTGCCGGCTCTGACGAGAAACTCGAGCACATTGTCAAAACACCCTTTAACAAGACAAACGTTGGTAATTCTCTCGTCCATCGAATCATCGGACAGTTCGGCCTCACCTGAGTCCGTCATTTCGTTCTCTACCACCGGATACAGCTTGTTCAAGTCCTCCTTGAACTCCCTGCTGCGCATCGTCCCCTCCCGAGCCTTCATAAAGTTGATGTTCCCTAGCGTATACAAATCTTTGTATTGCGTAAATACTTTTGCTGACCTCTCAACGTGTTGATTTCGCCGTTGTGCGCCACCATTCGATTCGGTTGTGCTCTGCTCCAGCTGGGGTAAGTGTTTGTGGAGAAGCGAGAGTGAACCATGGCCTAAATGGGTGACGAACTCGGGGTTTTCCAGGTCAGCATAGTAGCGGAACAGTTGATGAGAAGTGAATTGGCCCTGAGAACATCGGAAATGCACAAAATAAACTATTAACCATTCATTATGAGCCTAATGACAACAATTCTTTCGTTGCTGACCTTGTACACGATGGTGGAAGGCGGAGAGTGAAACGACGTAACAAGACAGACCCTGCTGCACCATCCGCACCACCGTCTGTTTCCGCAACAAATAAACGGCACGATCAAATTGGTGCCGATCTCCGGCAAAATCAGCAGTGAGAAAGACCTGCAAAAAGGGCGTGGTGAAAAGATGGAAAACGAATGATTGGGTTCTTTCCGCTTCTTTCCACATAAATCGCTCAGTTCATGGACACTAAAGAGGTATACAGATTATCATGTTGCATACAACACCTGTCTCATCAACGGCTCCGTCTTCTTGGATTCGGCCCCCAAAAAGTCCGAGTTCACTTTCAACTTGCGCCACGCGATCAACTTCAGCTCACAACCACGTGCCAACTCCAAAAATGCTTCTTTGGCCTGTTTATAGGATTCACGGTCCAGAAAAAGGATGCCAGTGGCGTATTGCCCCTTGGGCGGCAAAGCGATGTTAAAACTGAAAATCGGAGAGGGAAAAGCATTAGACTGTGGCGACATGGACACTCCGATCACTTCTTCAGCTCGTCCCGGTACAACTGGTCCGGAATGGCGGTCATCACGCCAGCGCCATCGCCAGAATCATTGTCACAGACACAGGCGCCTCGATGAGCTGAATAAAAATTACATTTTAAAATATTTTTTCGAGTAGAAAATTTTTAGGTTAAATTTAAAACTCTCTCGCCCTGTCCACTTGACTCACCCATCCGTTCGAGCATCACCCGACCCTCCTGCAGAATCTGAACGGTGCTAGGAATGAATAAAATAACATTTATAATTAAAGCTAATTGCTTTTGATCAATCCATCAAAACGGCGTCGGCCTTACCTTATGCGTCGGAATGCCTTTAACGCTCGCACAAAATCCAACACCACAGGCATCTTTTTCAAGCTGAGGCCTCCACAAAGACTCCTTGGCCAACTCGTCCATCAATTGTTGGCTGATCAGCACCATTGGGCACCAACAAAGACGGTCAGAGATCGATCAATTAATTACGTTAAGGAATGGCAATAAAATTCAAATACAACCTTAATTAAATCGTTTGTTAATTGAGCTGAACTAAACTCTCAGGTCATTTTGATCAGATGTTTGAGATCGAAATCGATCTAATTTTAACAGTTTCCCTAGACAATTTTTTTTTACAAAAATGCGGGAACCGCTCCATTCCTCCAATAATATGTATTAATTAGCTTAATCGACCTTGAAAATGATTATTAGTGGGGATGGATGGACACGGGCTATTCAAACGCCTATCGATTAGAGGCGGCAGGGGGCGTGTTGGGGGGGGGGGGGGGGGGAAGGGGGGCAATGGAAATGGAAGTTCAGAGAATGAGTTCAGAGAGTGCAGAGAATGAATGGGTGGGGTGTACGACAAATCGACAAATATTACGGGATGAAGATTAATTGATGATTGGCAAATCGCGGTTTCATAGATAGTCAGTCAATTCTTTGCCCTCATTACAAAAAGATCGATTGCGAATTTTTCAAAACAAAAGTTTTAAATTTTTTAGAAGTTTAACAAAATATAAAATTTACACAATGCCAAAACAGGAATAATTACAAATAGGTACAGTATTTAAATTCCAGCTGAAAATCTCGAAATAGTCCATTCTTAATCTCGGATAGCCTCGTTAAAATAATGAGTTTAACAATAATTTTTGCTTATCTGAAAGAAATTTGTATCGTTCTTTGCTCTTGTCACCTTCATAAATTGAAAACGATGAATAATCAATTGTTTATTCGAGTGGGTGGACAATTTCGGGAAAGCTTTTTTTTTTGCTTGAAATGCGTTTATTTTTATGAAAGGAAAAATATGTAAATAAATTTTGGTTTTACGAAAAACTGAACTGAAACGAACAAGCCCACTAACCTCTACTTTAACCCGCTCTCCCCCCCCCCCCCCCAACATTTGAAAATCATTGGAAGTGGTTGGGGGGGGGGTGACTTTTGAAGGGCGCTCGCAGAAGGATGGAATTGGCGAGGAAAGTGGAAAGCAATGTGCAAACAGTTTCAAATGTATTATGTGATGAGTGGGCAGAGATTGAACGAGCTGAAGGGATGAAGGAAGGGGGGGAGGGGGAGGGGGAGGGGGGAGGGAATGAATGAAATGATGTGGCGATGGGCAGAGGGTATGTAAAGAAAGATACGCGATCCAAGCGGCGGCAAGTTGGAAGAGTGATTGGTGAGAATTATATGTAAATTGGTCGATTGTGTGGTGATGGTTGGGGCTGATAAAAGGGAAAAGTTTGTTGGTGGGAAATGAAGGGGGGGGGGAAATGGAGGGGAGGGGGGGGGGGGGGGGGAAATGGAGGGGAGGGGGGGGATGGAAATGAAATGATTAGCAGTTTTTTCGTTTAAGAAAAAATATTTCGTAACCAAAAGTAATAATCCCTTTGCACTTACTTTCCGTCCTCCTCTTTTCCTTTACATATAAGTGCCATTTTCCATCGGAATTAAATGCAAAAAATGCATTGTGCTTGGCCCCCTTCAGCAGGAAGAGCAATTGAACACCCGCGGGGGAAAGGGGGGGGGAGGGGGGGGGGGAGGGGGGGGGGGGAGGGGGGGGGGGGGGGGGGAGGGGGGGGGGGGAGGGGGGAGGGGGGGGGGGGAGGGGGGGGGGGGAGGGGGGAGGGGGGGGGGGGGTGGGGAGGGGGGGGGGAGGAGGGAGGGGAGTAGGGGGGAGGGGGGGGGGGGGTACCCGGCACATTGAAAACACGGCTCTTCCACCGCCCATCAGTCAGCCTTCCGAACGTTTCCAGCCAAGCAAAATGCATTAATTTTGTTTGGCCAAAAGAGGACGGACCTTTAGAGAACAGAGAAGCCTAAAGCAACGCATCAAAGAGAAGAGAAGCAGAGGAGAAAGTGGGAAAGATGAAGAGACGCAGAGAGAAAAAAGGAATGGACGGCTGCAAATTCTTTTCTTTACGCGAGCTTTTACGCGAATGTATGTCTGGTGTTAAAGTTGACAAAATAACAGAGGGAAAAGGCGGAGAGAGAGTGTCAAAAAGGAAGAGAGCAAGACAAGCAGAGGAAAAGTTAAAAAAACAAAAATGGGCGGGGGGGGGGGTGATTGGGAAGTTAATGAGTGAAGGGGGGGGGGGCGATTGTGGAAAGTTATGAAACTAATGGGGGTGTAGAGGGAGGGGGGGGGGGGGGTGGAGATTGGGAGGTTATGAGAGGGGGGGGGGTGGAAAGGAAAGGGGAGGGGGGTGCTTGGGGGGGCGGAGGGGTGATTAGGCATTTATGAGGGGGGTGCTTGGGGGGGGGGAGGGGTGATTAGGCATTTATGAGGGGGGTGCTTGGGGGGGGAGTGATTGTGGCAAGTTATGAAACAGCTTAAAGAATGAATAAATGATGGCACCGCTGTCAAAAGGTCCTATGCAAAAGCGTTCATTGTGGCCTGTTTGTTGGTCAAAATGGTAGCAGAAGTTGGAGAAGTTGATGCAAGTGAACCGACGACAGCTAAATTAAGTGTTCATTAGGGGACATTATGAACGATTTTTTCCATTAATGGACCTTTTGAGGAATGATTATTACCAATTTATCGAGAAGAGAGAGAGGGGGGGGGGGTGTTTTGGATGAAAGGGAAGGGAATGAATGAACGGTCAACAACAAACAATTACCTAAATGTGAAAAGAAAAAAGTGCGAGTGATTGGTTTATGTAATTAAAAATCCGATCGATAGAAGTGATCGGAGTTTTAAATTTTGGTGGCTGCCGGTCGGAAGCTCTCGCCACCCGATCCCCTCCGGCGGCGGTGGGACCGGCAGCACTTCAAAGGGTTTCAATTACATATAAATGGAAGACTAATGAATTTACCGTTTAATAAATACTCTTCTTTTTGTTTGCCAGCCGGAAGCAGATCTCATCAAAGAACATCACGGCATCATTTAGCCAATTCCCCCCTCCTTTCCCCTCATTATGTCCCCAATTTGAGAATCCACGGTAGTGGCCACTGAGTTGGAGCTGTACAGCCGAGGGAATCCTTTCACGTCCACTGCTGACGATGAACTCCGATCGGAGTTTAGGGGACATATTCCTCCTCATCCTTCCGACTCTTTCCGTTCTATTCTTTGCTCCTTTCTTCTCTTCCGTTCGTTTTCTTTTCAATTTTTCCTTTTTCCATTTACCCCCCCCCCCCCATCAATCCCCCCCCCCCCCCCCCCCCCCTATAATTACAGCACTTTTCTCATTTTAGGCAGCGGTGGACTTAAAAATGTGTCGTCGTGTGCCCTTTCCGTCTCCGCACATTGCCCATTTTGCCGATATTTTTGCTGCCCGAATTGATGAATTGTTCTGCTGCCGAAGTCTGTCAATTTGCGTCTCATGGGCGTAAATTTATTATCGACACTGTAAGGAAAACTAAAATTGTTTTTAGTGTTCGATAAATAAATTTTAATTAATTTCGGTTTTGGTAATTACCGTATAAAGCTAAGAGGTTTTACATAGCTTACGATATATCTTATTAAACATTTCATTCACAAAAAGATTAATTAAAAACATTTTAAGTGATATCTTTTAAAAATATTGTTTGTAAACATGGTCATCGGGAAATTTGCCGATTTTTAACACCAGTAAATTTCCCGTGCCGAACACTAATTGGGTCTGTCTTTTTATTATCAAAAAGTTTAAATATAATTTGCATTTTTACAAAAGTTATCGGCTGATTCTGATCGTGCCGATGTGTACGCTTTCATGCAAGACATTTTCCGGACTAACGAACCGATCACTTGTGCCATCCGTCAGTGCTTTTGTTGGGTTGCCGCCGCTGATTTTTGTTGGGAATTTCCAATCGCACATTAAAAACAGAATTTTAATGCAAAAGCAATTAGAATGGGCGGCATTTCCGGTACCATTTCTTCCCAACTTGGCATATTTTCAGAGAGCTCCGCCTCGGACACCTCGCAAATATTCGCGAATATTTGTGCAGATTGTTTCCAAGTTTGTCAAATTCGTTCCATGAAATTAGCGCATTTGGCCACACATTTTCAGTATGATTTGTCCCTTGTGGCCAAAGACACTGACGGGGGGACATTAATCGCAATTTGTTTGAATAAGCTTTGTGAGTTTGATGAGCTAAAGGAATGCAACGGCGGCGGCGGCGGCGACGGCGACATTACGAAAGAGTCGGCGGACATCAAAAGGGAGTTCGGAGGGGGTTTGATTTAATTGGAATAAGGGATCAGAGACCGGTGACCATCGATCACTTCTGAAGAGATCCGCAACGGCCCTTACACATCCAAAAACGCCAACCGACTCGCCGTGTACATCGATTGGGTGGAGAGGAACATCGGCTTTTTGTCCCCGGAGACCATTCGACGCGCGATGAAGTTGGAGATTCTGGCTGTTCATCCGGCATATGCCCGGTGGGTGTGCCTTGGGGACAAGGATCGATCGATCGATTAGATCATTCGGACTCTGATAGGCTTCTCAACTCGTTCAGTTCAGACTCGGTTTGGCCTCCCACCTGCTCCGTTCTTCCGTGCAGTTGGCCCTTTCGTCCGGATGTTCCCATTTAATCACCTGCGCAACCGCCGTCGCCTCCCAAAATTTGTTAAGAAAAGTTGCTAATTTTGTTGTCATCGTTATTCGCGGTTAAAAACTCTCTAAACACTTCCCGAATTTCTCAGTTTGGCTTCAAATCCGTCAAAAAGGTCCCTTTTCACACTTTCCTCGACGACGGAGTGCCAATTTTTGCCGGAGTCCATGACAATGGAGAAGGAGCAGAACTGATGCTTTTGCCGATCGGATGACGGAACTTTATGTTTCAACTTTGATCAGATCACTTTGGTTTTGAAATATCGACTGATCAACTTTGTTTGGAGGTAATGAAATCACAGAATTGGGTAAATGTAAACATTTTTCTCCCATTCTTTAAATTTAAATGTTTATATCGGAGAATTAAAAAAACAATGAAAGATGGACCCCTCCACAAAAATGGCAACCGCAGAGATTACATTTCGGGGGAATGGATGTTTTGTTTCGGTCTCGAATCCCGACGAAGTTTTCCGTCGATCCCCACCCAAACGGCGGGGACAAATGCCTCCCGCCGTTCGTTTTACGATCCTCAAAATTCACTTCGCCTTCGGCGGACGGATGCCCCCCCCCCAGCGATGCTCTTCAGCAGCCGTCGAAATCCTTTCTCCCCCCCCCCAGCGATTTTATGGACAATAAAATTTGCCGCCGCCTTCGCTCACTTCGAAGATTCCCCCCCCCCCCCTCCCCCCCCCAATTCCCCCCCTTCCCCCCCCCCCCACCCCCCAATTCCCCCCCCCCCCACCCCCCCAATTCCCCCCCCCCCCAATTCCCACCAATTCCCCTCCCATCAATGCCGCCCATCCCCAACTTGCGATTGAGGGACAGACGGCGACTTTTATTGCCTTTTTCTGCGGGTCCGTCCCCCCAAAACATTCGCATTGTGCCCCCGAGGGGACCATTCGCCACTTCCCCCCAAAATCGATGGCTTTGTTCGATGGGTGGCAAATTGTGGGGCTCAAACGCCTTTGGCTGTTCACTTTTCTGCTGGTGGCGCTGGCGGCGTTCTTTCCCCGTTCTTCCGTGTCCATCAAATGGCTGTAAGTTGGCAACTCTAACGAAGTTGAGGAGCCCCCAAATATCGGAGATTTAAAAAAGGGAGTGATCTAAAGAAGCCATGGGTAGGAAATGAGTCGAGACATGAAGCTATCGATCAGAGGGACAATTGGGTAACCAACCGATCGAGGGAACGAGTGAGTCGCTTAGCGGGCACTTTGGAATAATAACACAACAAATAAATATTTCTGCTTCAAATGGAACTGATTTAAATATTAAAATAACGGAATTTTAATTTTGCTTCAGGGCACTCCACAGAGTGCAGCCGCCGTGGAACGAATCGGGCAATTGTCCAAGGACAAAAGAAGAACGAAAAGTGCATGGACTGATTCAACTTATCAAGTGTTACAAAAATTCATATTAAAATGAATTATAATAATGCCGTTTTTGTTCCTTAAAAGGCCAGAATTTGCGCTCGGCTGCCCGAGCTGATGCCGCACATTATTTCGGCCGCCACGCTAACCGTCGATTTGTGCCAATGGACCGTTGCCGACCGCCGGTGGAATTGCTCGTCCGTGTTGAGAGCGCCGCATCTTACGAATGATTTGACAAGCGGTTTTTGGACTTGTTTTTTTTGAATTTTAAACAAAAGTTTTCACTTTGCAGGCACTAAGGAACAAGGTAAGAGAACCGCTTCATTGGCAACAAACAATGATTTAAATGTGATGATCTGGATTAATTTTGATCTTAAAAATTGATTCAGAAAATGATTTGAATAAACCCCACAAAAGGTTGATCCAAACCAGATCGTTTTGGACTGATCGGAAAGATCTGATCGACTTTCCTCCCCCCCCCCCCACAGCATTTGTGCACGCACTTTCTTCGGCCGCCGTAACCCATCAGATTGCCAAGGCGTGCTCTTCTGGCCAAATTGCCAATTGTCCTTGCGGATTTGGGGGTGAATGAATGAATTTGAATGCTCTGAAGATTGGATTAATCAATTTGTGGACATAAAATGGACATTATTAAACCAAAGGCTTCTTCTCAGATTCGGTGACCACAACTTCAATTTCGTCCGCCCATCCGTCGGGCCCACCCGCCGGGGGAAACAACAATTTGTTGCAGCCGAATTTGACCGAATTAAGCTACAAATGGAAAGGTTGCAGTGACAATGTAATCCACGGCCGAAGGTAACAAAACTCTCCGAGCTTTTTGTGCGTATTTCCTTTACTATTTGGGCTTTTGCGCATTAAATGTCATTCAATCGCATCCAATCAATTAGCTAATTAGATTATTGATTGTTTCAGAATAAGCCGGGAGTGGAGTGACGCAAAATGGCGGCCAAATCCTGTGGATGCGCTCACCAAAATTGCGACGAAGAACCGGTGGAACATTTTGGAGGAGGACGGCGGGGAGGACGTCCGGTTAATGAAGTTGAAGAGGGTAATAATGATAATATTAAATAGGGCGCGGCATTTAAATCAAAAATTGGAAATACTTTCAGCAAGCGATGGATGGGAAGCGGAGCGGGCAGAAGGCCAGAATGAACGAGTTCAACAACGAAATCGGCAGACAGGTTGGAGAAGCCGTAGAAGGAAGGCGGCGATTCGATGCTTTTTGAAAATCCATTCTTTTTTTATAATTAATTATAATTATTTGTCACTTCCCGTGGGACAGATTGCCGAACAAAGTCTGTACAAAAAGTGCAAATGCCACGGAGTGTCCAGCTCATGCGACGTGAAGACGTGCTGGTACACTCTTCCACCATTTGAACAAATTGCGGAGACGCTGCGACAACGCTACGACATGGCCAGGCCGATGCTGTCGATGAACAACTCGAAAAGGCGGTGGAAATCGGTGGAAGACTCGCGAGGATGGCAAAATTTGGTAAAAGCAATATTTCTGTTTAAATAACTGTTTGATTTGTCTGTGCAACCTTGTGAAGGTGTACCTGAGGAGTTCGTCCAACTATTGTGAGCAGAATGTGTCGCTTGGCAGTGTTGGCACGAGGTCCAGGTTGGCATTTTGGGACTGAAACGGAGTGAATGAATGAAGGGACTGAAATGAACTCCTTCACAAAGGGAGTGCAACATCAGCTCCTTCGGGACGGACAGCTGCGAGTCGTTGTGCTGCGGCCGCGGCTTTTTCGTCTCCCAAATGCGCGTGGAGGAAAACTGCCAGTGCAAATATGTGCACTGCTGTTATATTAAATGCAAAAAGTGCACGACGACAATCAACAAATATTTTTGCAAATAAATTCCTTCGAAAATCAGTGAAATGGGCCACAAATTTGTTATTTAAACGTAAAATGCCTTATTCAGTTTCATAAATTGCAAATTAAATGAGTTTAAAACATTTTCAATTTTATGAATGAATATATATTTCGCTTTTTACGATGCTTGTGGCTAATGACCTAAAGGCTGCGAAACTCAGTGGGACGCCCTGAGAGGATTAATCCAATTAAAATGAATTTGCGCGAATTAACCCCTCGGGGGTTTGCAGAATCGGCACCTAATGGACAACGAATGAGTGCGAAAGGATGAACATGCGGACGAACGCGAACTTTCCCATCAGTGATCATCACCAGATGAGGGGAGGGGGGGGGGGAGGGGAGGGGAGGGACTGAACTGGATTTGATTTAGAGAATGATTAGCCTGATCCGGAATGGTCGGGACACTGATCGCCTGCCTATTTAAGCGGGCTTTTCCTCCGGTTTTCACCGCCTCGCCATCTACAATTTCTCTTTCAAAAGCTTTATGTATCGGAAGATGGCTTCTCCCTCTTACACTCTGATCATTTTGATGTCTCTGTCCATCCGGACAGTGTTCAGCTTCGGCTTTCCCCCGGCCTCCCCTCCGGCGCCGGCGCCGATGTGTTGTTCCTGTGCCGCGCCTCCGCCGTCCTGTTGTCCTTGTGCTTCTGCTCCGTCTCCGTGTGGCAGAGGTTGTGCAGCAGCGGCACGACTCCACCATTTCTCCTCCCTGCGCTCGCTGTTCTGGCGCAGAAAACGCGGGGTACGCATTTTGGAAATTCCACGCCATGGCTTTATCATGAAAAATAACAAAAAGCAAAGGGATAATCTTTTCCACAAGTTCAGACCGAACTTGAAGCTCCGACACGCACATTCAGTAGCAACGAGTCGCCATGCCCCCGAGGGGATTGGCAACGGCATATGCTAAAGGTAACAAACAAATCCTGCGCATCCTCAGAACCAATTTTAATTCATCTTTTGAAAAGGGCAATTTTAACGAATTAAAAAAAGAAAGAAACTCTTGGCCATTCCTTCAAGAAAATAACTTTATCCCCCTCCCCCAAGGTGATTATTCCAACGGATCCCTCCATCTCTGTGCACGCCGTCCATTCTTCGCTTTCTCAACTTTATGATGATCCAATGCCTTTCGATGAGCACGGACATTCCAACACATTTCTGCTAATGGTCACTTGTGCCAATGCCACAGCTTTCGGGCCAAATCAAAGTGATGGACAAAAAGGGGCAATTCCGTCGGGGGTCAGTCTGATCAGTTCCGGACGCAATTTTTGTAATGTTCGCGTTCGAGAAGCTGGCGGCGATCATTCGTTATGGTGCCAAGCGGTTGCCATCGTTGCCTAACTTTTGCATATTTCCTTCCTATTTTTGTACTTCCCCAATTTGTCGGATGTTTCAGTCTCCGCTCGAATGTCTCCGAGAATTGCTTCGGTCCCAAAATTTTGTCTCCGATCGATCGGAAAAAAAAATTTCGAAAGCTCGGGACGCATTCAACATTGTTAAAGAATAAAAATGCTTTTTGTTTTTGCCAAGTGCTCACATCAAAATTCAACGGAAGCGATGGCCACCCCAACGTTCAAAAAAGTACCCATTTTTGTGTCGGATGATTTGTCCACCCCCTCCCCTCCCTCCCCCCCTACCCCCCCTACCCCCCCCCCCCCCTACCCCCCCTACCCCCCCCCTACCCCCCCCCTACCCCCCCCTACCCCCCCTACCCCCCCTACCCCCTACCCCCCCTCCTCCGTCTTCCGGCATTTCCGACCCCCCCCCCCCGCCCACCATTCGCCGTCTTGCGGTCATTGATATGCTTTGATTCCGTTGCCCACTCATTATTCCGTTAGTGAGTAAACATTTGTCGTCCCTAAATGCCATCCCCCGAGGCAATTGATGCCGTCGGAGAAGCCCCCAGGGCTAAGAGTGGTGCCAAATTTTTCGCCTTACTCCAAAGACGGCAAAGATTGATTTCATGGGGGGGGGGGGGCGTGCATTTATTCGAGCGGGGGAGGTGTGTTTTTCACGCCAACGCCAATACTTTTGGCAATTTCACTTTTTAAATATTTATTCGAGGTTTGGGAGAAAGCATCGGAGACAACGAAGAAGAAGCATCCGGCACTTTTAAAAGACTTTCTTCCCCAAACGATTTGAGGAGACACTTTTCAGAAATTTGCTTTGTCCAATACCGACACAACTCCGCTAATGGCCGATAGCATCCCCTCCAAAACCGTCCGTAGTAAACGGGTGCATCCGACCATTTTCGGCCAGTATCAGGAACACCAGCTGAAGCGGCGTCATGATTTAGCCATCGGTACAATTAATTACCTTATTTATTTCAATTGGGTGTGGTGATTTTTTGCATTTTGTAGTTATTAGGTAATTATGAATTAGCTTTAGCCAATGGCGGGACGCCTCGGGTGAATGGCACGCCAACGAAAGGATCGCCTCGGGCGAATGGCACGCCAACGGGAGGGTCGCCTCGGGCGAATGGCACGCCAACGGAAGGGTCGCCTCGGGCGAATGGCACGCCAACGGAAGGGTCGCCTCGGGCGAATGGCACGCCAACGGAAGGGTCGCCTCGGGCGAATGGCACGCCAACGGAAGGGTCGCCTCGGGCGAATGGCACGCCAACGGAAGGGTCGCCTCGGGCGAATGGCACGCCAACGGAAGGGTCGCCTCGGGCAAATGGCACGCCAACGGAAGGGTCGCCTCGGGCAAATGGCACGCCAACGGCGGAAGAGCCATCAGCCAACCCGGGCAACAACAGCGAGCAGCACAACGACAGATGGCTGCGCCTACGGAAATTGATCACCGCTGGCTCCACCTGCGAATGCCATGCCAAGGATAAGCCCGCGTGGGTCGGCGAAATCCACGGACTGTCCCAGGAATGTTTGGGTATCGAAAATATTCAAATAGTTCGGAGTGTTTTGGCGTCGTTAGGGACGGGCAGACGAACGATTAAATGAATCGGACTTTCACTGTTTCAGGCTTTAAACAGCAGGAAATTGCCTCAACGATGCTTCTGGTGGCTGATTTTGGTGCTGTGCATAATGTGCGGCATTTGGTCCACAATTATGGTCATCCTCGAATTCATCGACGCGCCGACCGCGACCAGCACAACTATTCGATTGGTTGGGGGGGGGGATGCTTTTGATCAAAGTTTTTGACTCTGATCTGACCCCAACACATCAAATATTTTTCACGATTTGATCAGATCAGACTCAGAAATGTCGCAAGCAACAAAAATGTTTCACTTTTTTGGTCCAAAGCTTGAAAGTTGATTCAGAATTGATCATTCAGTCCCATTGTCCACTCATTCATTCAGGTGCCCAGTCTCGAGCTGCCGGCGATTACGGTCTGTCCCAAAGTGCCGGATGCGTACAACTTTACGGCGATGTACAAAGACATGCAGGAGATTATACAAGGACGACTGACGGAGGAGATGGCCAAGGACCTGATCAGCTACTGGATAGGCGGGAGCGGACTCGAGAATATGGCAATTTGGCTAAATTATTATGTCGATAGATTGTTGGCACTTTGACAGGACGCACTGCCCAAATTTAACGAATCGCATTTTGAAACGATCAAAGGGTTGTACGACAATTGGAGGCAGGGCATCGACACAAAAAGCTTCTTCCATAAATTACAAGTGATTGGCACGGGGACAGAAGAAATGATTATTTTCCAATGAATTGGGGGCTATTATTGACAATTAAAAACCAATTTAATTATTTATTATGTGGAATGGTTTTTTGCGTCCCATTGAAGGCGAAGTACGGGTACAAATGCACTGATTTGTTCTACAATTGCGAGTTGGGCGGGGAGAATAAGCCTTGGTGAGAAGCATCAAAAGAAAAAACATTAAAAACATTGCCTATTCCATAAAAGCTGCGGCAAAATCTTCCAACCGAAGCCGGTGGTTCGCAGGGGCCTTTGCTATCAAACGTTGAGGAACATAAACCAGGCAAAAGCAGCCGACGCCGAGCCGTTCGGACTCGGCTTCTTTCTAAACCAAAACGAATTGGCCACACATTCAGACAGAAGCGGACGACATTGGACGGCTGGTGTTGGAGTTGAAGTCCCCGCCCAGCATCACTTCCCCCCAGTACAACTTCACACAGGCAATTTGTGTGATATGATTTGATTCTCGGACTTTGATCGAACAGAACACGGATCAGAACACAAAATCAGATTGATGTGCATGCGTCACATGCAAATTCTCTCCCGTCGCTTTCAGCCACAGATAATCATTTACATCAACGACAACTTCGAGCAAGTGTTGGACTTCCCCCGCTTCTATTTGTACCCGAACGAGTGGAATCGAATGCACATCACTGCGCGAATGATTGAACTGCTCGAGCACCCCAATGACTGCAGCAATAACGTGCGGAAGAAAATGGGGAGCTCATTCCCGGCGGGGCGGGGCATTCCCGGGGGGGGGGGCATTATCAATGGAAAAAACAGTGGCCAAATCGATCGTGCCAACCCAAGAAGCCCATGAAAAAAGCCCAAAAGCTTGTTTTTAGGTATTCGGCAAAGATTCAAATTGTTTTGTGCGCAATTGGCTTTCTGCCACGGTGATTGGCCCGCACAATTGCACAGTGCCTTACCTGGACAACGTGTAATTTGGCCAAAAATTGGAATTGCGCTTAAATAAAAACATTGTCCCTTTAAGGGAAGGAGTGCGAGCCGATATTACAACCTGCGACCCAATCATTCTTGCCAGAAAGTCAGTCACTTTCTTTTTGATTCCGGACACTTCTGAGAACCCTCCACACTAATCTCTAATAATTAGACGATCAGCAAAAAGGATAACGCCCGGGGGGGGATGGTTAGGTTTAGATCGTTGATGTCCCCAACCAATTATCTTCGGATCACTTTTGCCTGATCCTATTTCCTTCCCAGATATGAAGATGTCATCCAACGGGTCCACGCAGGATCGGTGCACCACCACGACTGTATCCCGGGGTGCAAACGCTGGGAGTACAGGTTCTGCCGCGCATCAGTGCCGTCAAATGGTCCCGCCCCTCCCTTAAAGCGTTTCCCTCCAGCAAAGTCCGTCGCTGCAACCGTTCGCCAATTACGTGGGCAAATGAGTGAAGTGGCTGTGTGTGTGTGTTACCTTTTCCCGTTTAAGTCGTTCAACTTGGAAGTGTCCTTCTACGACCTCCAGTTTGAAAATGTCGAGGAGGTGAGCAATGTCCTCCCCCCTCCAGGCATTCTCGAGACATTACAGTAACCGAATCGAAAGCCCCGAGAATGCTTGATTGAGACCCTGAAGCTATAATCTTTCTTCAAGATCCGTACCATCACTTTCCCCGGGTTCATGTCCCAAATTGGGGGTCAGGTTAGTTCAGACAGATGGGAAATCTGGTCATCCTAAACGTCTTTTTGCCTCAGTTCGGCTTCTACCTCGGCTTGTCCATCGTCACAATGATCCAGGTTATTTATTCATTGCGGGCGGAGGAGGGAGGCGAGTTCCCCGCGGGGGCAGAGGGTGATACCCCCCCCCCCCCCCCGGGGTTAGACGTTAGCTTGTGTTATGCACAAGATCTCGAAAAAACTAAGAAAATTCAATTTGGGATAGGTGCTTTTGTCCGTCGCTAAATTCATCTTCCAAACTATCGGCCGAATATTGGCGTTGTTTGTTGGCAATGCGATGCCAAAAAATGACGCAGAGATAGGCCAAGGGGGCAGAGAGCGAGAGGGGGCGGGGGAAAGACAACTAGACGCGAGAGAACGCGTTGAAATGCGGCAGAGAGCAAGAGAGGAGTGTGGCGGCAGAAACAACGAGGCTTTAGAAGAGAGTTCGACAGACAGAGACAGAGAAATGGGAGGGGGAGGGACGAACAGTGAGAGGGAAGACGAAGAGACCGCGGGGAGGAGGCGGGCGGCGAGACTGATCAAAGTCGACGACGGCGTCACCGAATGTTGACGGGACCATTGTTTCTGTGATCCGAAAATGATCTGATCCTGATCAGAGCGTTGGACCGATCAGATCAGATTAGCCCCAGACCAGTCAGTGAACGATCAATCATATTCTTGAAACGGTAGGTAATCCTACAGAACGGGGATCACTCACTAATTCATTTTTTTGTTATTTGAGCTGGGGGTTTTCGGGGGTGCCGATCAGTGATCACGAATCTTTTTGAAAAAATCAGGATCCCCATTCTGCAGGGTTACCCTTCTAAGTTGAATGTTTTTTTTGGTACTTTTCCGTTCTAAGACGGAATGGCATTCGTTTTGTCAAATTAAATACATTCGCACAATTTATGTTTTTAGACCTTGCATTTTTTTATAGGCCTAAATATGCGTAGGCTTTTTTTTAGATTAACGGAAGTTATTTCGTGTTTACTGACCTCAATAAACCCCCCTCCAAAAAAAAGTGGGACTGATAAACTTTATACCTAAACGATCTGAAGTAGACTTAGACAAACAAATTCCAATATAAATCGATCAAAAAATTTCAAGTGAATGCAAAGTAAGTATAATATAATATGTAAAATCACTTGATGAGCACCCCGAACTCGTCTTTCATCGCCATAGCCAACATTTGCATCCGTATCTCCTCCGAACTGAACGCTCTGCCGTCCGGACACTCCGCAACCATCCGCGCCCAATCCAACAACAGAAATCGATTGTTGTGATGGATTTGTTGCTGACTGAAATAGCAGAAACCTTAGCTTCTTTAGCATATAGTAAACCCCGTGGTTTTGCAACCTTTTCTAACCGACAGAAATTTACCTGTCGCTGAGCACAAAATGACGCAGCTGATCATTGAAAGTGCGGAATTGTGTTGTGTACTCGTCAACCTTAAAAAAGGGTTTGAGTGAACTGTCTTAAGGGGAAGGGGCCTTCCCCGGTGACTGTATTTACTTCAGGGATAGTGACAGCAACAATGCGAGGCGGTGTGTAGAAATAGTGATGGTCGTTCTCGTAGCTCTTCATCAGCACGTGCTCGTTCATCGGCAAATTAATGAGGAACCAATTGCGAAGCCATTTGAGGAATTCCGATGGGTCCGGAACACATTGGCATTGCACAATTTGATCGTGCCCGTAAACGACGAAAAGATAGGAAAACTCAAAATTAGCCAAATGTGCCGGATTCTTCAGAAACTCCTTGTTGCACTCAAGGCCGCGTTCGAAGAAAGTCCTGCAAAGTTTGAGGTTTTCTGATATAATAGATACAAGCAAAATTCAATATAATATAGCTCAAAATTCGAATTAAGTGAGGGAGTCCCCCGAGACCCCATTTCTTGAAAATCAGTCCTAAGACGAAAATCCGACGCTTAATGTTGTGCATCAGCAATTGGTAATAAATGAACGTGCCAAAAATCTCCGGGATGTTCGAGCGTCCTCAACACATACGCATTCTTCAGTACACCCTCGTCCAGCCGATGGAGCAGCGAGTCGGTAATA
The DNA here is from genome assembly GCA_020449905.1 of Globodera pallida. NCBI lineage: Eukaryota > Metazoa > Nematoda > Chromadorea > Rhabditida > Heteroderidae > Globodera > Globodera pallida. The sequence goes on along the minus strand of JAIXHY010000010.1, from coordinate 728,780 downwards.
ATAAGCCGAGAGAAGCGCACCAATCGATCGTTCTGTCCAAGTGCCCTGACCGGAGCAGTCCGGCTGTTTTGCTATTTTTTTGCAACGTTCCTCCACCGCCGCCACAACATCGCGAACATCCGTATTCGCCTGGTAATGTGAAGAGAGATTATTTTTGTGTGTTGACGCGATTTTTATTGCCTTTTTCCGTTTAATCAAAATTCCGTTAAATTAAATGATACGTTTCAGAGACGCCTCCTTATTTAGTTTTCTTAATAGCTACTCAATTTCAACCTGTTCATGCAGATAACGCCGGCTGCGAGTGTTTGTTTTTGGAACTCCATTCTTAGACTTCACCGGTTTCTTCTTAAAAAAAAGAGAGAAGATTATCACTAAGCAAAGCAAAGCAAACCAAAAAACTTGTTGTCGATGAAGTAAAGACAAACAAGTTCTTTTCACTGGCCGTTGAATGTGTCATCTACAAGTTGCAGGTTCATTTCTTTTTTGTTATCGTTTGAATCTTACGCTGTTCCCTTCGTCAATCTCAAAACAGAGCCTTTTAATTTCGTCTGAAAACCGGAGAACCTAAAAAAGGTAATTATAATTCACCAAAACACTGTTAACAATTGGTAATACTTTTTGACCAATGGCAAGGCGACGCTTCACTAAAATTTAAAGATTAATTTCAAATCTGTTAAATGGACGCACATTTTTGCTCAGCCTCATAATCGAACCGTTTACGCTAAAAATTAAAAGTAAAAAACACGAATCATTATCAAAATCAAACTCACAATTTTCACTTTGCTCGAATATTTTCGATTAGTTTTTGCCGGTGAGGCGAGCCTCGGCGGTGAAAGCGGCTGATCGAAAATATCGAACTCGCTAATAAATCAAAATATTAGGGAAAAGAGTAAAATTCGATTTAAAGCGACCTTCGTTTTTCCGGTGAGACATTTATCACTGTACAAAAAGAGTCGTCGACAACCGATGAATAGGCGGTAGCATCAAAACGCCTCAACAGCGGTCCATCTGAATAATAAAAATGCTTAATTCTATGCGTCGTCTGTCAACACTAAAAAATTTTCTATGTATATCCTTACCGTCTGAATCCCAGCAGTGCTCTCGCTTGGCAACCAACGTTCTCTCACCGCCACCGTTTACCACTGACGAAGTCGGACAATTGTTGGACACATTTAATGCTTAACAAATATTCACAGACGGTTGTTTTTTTTAGCAAACAAAAAAAGATTCGTTTCCAAGAGTCCCGGACGATTTTTGACTACCTGGCTTAATGGGAGAATATGGTCGCCTTGATCCGTCGTTGTTGTTGTTAGCGGCAAACACCGACCGATTGACTTTAGAATTGTTTTTGCTGCTTCCATCGGTGTTGGTCTCTCTACTCGACTGTTGATCAACATTAGCGGAGGCGTCTGACGAAGAGTCCGTCCCGCCGTTCGTCAGCACACTTCCTTCGTCCTCATCAGTGTTAAATTGACCATCTTCGTCCTCCTTGCTTGTCACCTCGCAATCCTCGGCCACCTCCGTCCGGTCCGTCTCAATCGCCTTTCTGCCAAGCTGTTCCTCTTCCCTCCACCCACTTTCTTCTGGCTCCCGTTTAACCGCCGTCAGTGGATGTTCATCGCCCGTCTTTGGCGTGCTTTGTTCCTCCGGCGCGTCAAATAATGACTTGTCCCCAAATGACAAGGAGTACATGCCGTCATCATCATCGTCCTCCAGCCTCTCTCTCCGGCGCAGCCTCTTTTTCCTCATTTGCCGCTTTGCTCGGTGGTACATCCAAAGTTAGATTTGATGACGGACTTTGCCCGACTTTCGGTGATTCTTTGCCCACGTAAATATCCACAGCGTCCTCCTGCTCATCCACTTCAATGATTTCTTGCTTTACTAGTACTGCCGCCTTCGCAACTTGGTTCTGCTTCTGCTGCTCTTCATTTCCGTCCGTTTGGGTGTCCGTCCTTCTCTTCTTCCTCTGTTTGTCCTCGTCCTGCATTTGCATCCCGTCGCGCACTTTGCCTCTCGTTCACTTTGGAGGTCCAACTCGGAAGAGATGGTGATAATCCAACAATTGGTCCCGTGAACATCAGCGAACCTGGTGACTGTCCTTCGGCTGAACGCCTTTTCCTCATAGCCATCAACGACTTGGGCTCATTGTCGACAAGATCAGCACTTGCGAATGTCACCATAACCGGCGGACTTGTATTTTTGTTCTTAATAAAAACTCGGCAAAACCTATTTACAAAAATGAGCACAGAAAAGCATTCACCTCTTTAAATGCTTGTCGAATAAAAAAGTTCTGATTCGACTGCTCCCGCCGACGTTCTGCAAAACGCAAATGAAAATTTAAAAAAAAAAACAACAAAAAAAAACCTTTCCAGCTGACGATGTTCTCAATGAACTCCTTCACAAACGGCCAGATAAAAGTTACGTCCTGAATGCCTCGATCATTTTTCAGCTTCAATTGGTCCAACCTCAACCACATCTCATCAACAGTGTCTCTCAACAAGCTTTCCACACAATTCCCTAAAAAATCGAGATCAATTTAAGTTTAATTGTTCAGGGGCAACCTGCACTTGCATAGGCCTTTACCAGCACTCCCGCGACGAGATCAGAAAAACACTCGAGCGCTTTGAACTCAAAGAATGATTTTGAACTTTTTCTCAACAGTTGGCATTTTGCAGCAATCCAACCGAGAAAATCAGCTAGAAATAAAAAAAAGAAATCTTAATGATTTTAGTTAAGAACGCTTAAAGCTAATGCCTCCCCTCCCACCAAAAAACACATCCCTGTTTTGTAGAGTAAGGCTTTCGGGTTCAAAAAATCCGAATCTGACATCCAATTCTCAAAAGAAATAGACGAAAGGAAGGAAGGGGGGGGGCAGAATACATAAGAACAACCACAAAATGTTCCGAACAAAAAAATTATGAAAACTCCATTAAAAAATGTGATGCACGAACCTTTTGAAAGTTCACCCTCCTCATCGATCCTGCTGCGATTTGCCGCTACGTCTTCCTCACTGCAAGAGCTGCCACTCTTAGACATAATTCAGTTGCAACCAATTCACAATATTTTAATGAATGGAAAATTAAATTTTGCCTAAAAATTTCAAAGCAATAAAAATGTTACCAAAATGCACCTCCTAATTCTGGGCAAACCGGATTCCCGACGGAAAAACATCTTAAAACATTTTAAACGCATGTTTTCTAGGATAAAAATATGCGACGAATAGAGCTTGGATTTTGCAAATATCGAGCCACGAACCCGAACATTTGGTCAAACAAACATCCCTACCATTTTCCAAAAATAGTTTTTTAAAAGTTGTTAAAAAATACTTCTAGAAGTTTTCGGCGTCGCAGAATCCGATTTTGCGGATTCATACTCATCGAATCTGACCACTCCCAGAATTGAGTTCATATGCATAATCGGATTCCTGATTACCCTAGAAAACATGCATTTAAATTTTTAAGGATTTTTCCGCCGGGACCCCTTTCGGTTCATCAGGCTTCGAGTTGAAAAATCTATTTTAAGATACTAAAAATCAAAATTAATATGTAAAATCATAATTGGTAAATTATGGCAGGGCTTGGATATCTGCTGCTTTGCTGCTTTTTGTGGGGTTTCAATAGCTTTGCGGACTTTTTGCCGAGTTTTGGTGGTTTTTTGCAAAATTAATGTAAATTTTTTTTAATGCTAATAAATTTGAATATTTGGCATAATGTAGTTTGTTTCTTTTTCTGAAAAGTTGTGGCTTCTGATGCAATGTGTTCGAAGCGTATGGCATTTTTCCTTCTGTTATTCAGAAAACACCATCCAATTCCAAATGACTTCCACAGAACCGGTCCGTAGTGACAAAATGACTGCGACAGATGAGGAGAATAATAGTAGTGATTCGAAGGACGATGAAAATTACGAAGACGCTGAGGTAACGGAGCCGAGTTGGACGAATCGGCGAATTACAAAACCGAACCTTTTCAGGATGAGGACAAACTGCAGAAACAACCACAAAAGACAGCCGGTCTGATGTGTGACGCCCACAGGGAGATTATTCGGGAAAAGGGACTTTCGTGAGTCTGACGTGAAATTGGCTTTTTCATAAAATGATTTTGTCGTCGTTCAGCTTTCTCGTCGTATTGCTCGACTTCTTAAAAGGACTAATTGGTGCCGGATTCCTCACGCTTCCAATGGCCTTTTGCCGTGCCGGACCTTGGGTTGCTTTGGTTTTCGAATTCCCAATACTTTTTCGGTTAAGTCCGCCCTAATTCTGCTCTTCTTCATTGCTTTCCTCAATTACTATTCTATGTCGTTACTTGTGGAGTGTGCTCAGTACCATTATGTTCGGTACGTTATGCTTTATGGGCATAGCATTTTTCACTCCTTCAGACTCAACATTCCTTATCTGAGTTACGGCAATGTGGCAAAGAAGACGTGCAAAGTCAGCTTCCGATGGGTCCAAGGCCATGGAAAACTTGCCAAGTTAGTAATGCCGGCTAGGGCCCGGACGATTGAGTTTCTCGATCGGTCCGCAAATCCGGGCTCTAATGCTGACTAGCAGATGTATGGCCGATACAAATACTCCCCCAACTCCCCAAAGGAACATTGTCAACATCGTCACCCTTTTGCACCAATTCGCCGTCTGCAGCATATACTATCAGTTTATAGCGAATAACCTGCAAGGGGTAGTTGCTGTTTTGAATCGAATCTTTATCAATCATTCGCACTAATTTAAAGATATTTGGACATATGTCCGAGAACTTGCGTTCGGGGCCTTTGTCTGATTCATGGCCGTGGCTTTTGCTCATTTTCCTCCCAATGGTCGTTCTGGTAAATGAAATGTGTTTTTAAAGCTTAAAGAGACCCCAAATTAGAACTCCATTCTGTCGATGCCTGTTCTGTTCACTTTGTGCATCATCGGCAACGTGTTGACTCTGTCGAGTTTGGCAGTCATACTTTATGTAAGTGCTTTTTTCTATACGATTTGAATTTGTTATTTTTTTCAACACATTTCAGACTTTGGTTGAAGAGATACATCTCCGAAGTGATGCCTACGAACTCGACTTTACATTTAAAGACCTTCCTGCGGCAGCTGGCTCCATTATCCTCGCTTGTTTTGCTCAGGCCTTGGTTCGTTGCCGGAATTGGTCGTTCATGAATTAATGTGGCCTTTTTGACAGGTCCTTCCGTTGGAGAACAAAATAAAGAAGCCACGACAAATGCTGGGACCCTTTGGCATTTTGTCCTGCGGCATTTCCATTTCAGTCCTCATTTATGCGATTGTCGGTTGCCTCGGCTTTTTTGCCTATGGAGACAAAGTAAAGGCCGGTATTACACAGAATCTGCCGCAGCATCGAATGTGAGAGAGAATTTGCTTTTTCCATAATCTTTTGTTTTTTAAGTTCAATTATGTTGGTCAAATTGGCTCTTTGCTTGTCCATGTTTGCCTCCTTTCTTCTCCAAATGTACGTCATCATCAGAGTGACGTGGCCTCGAATCGACCGGCGGATGTTAGAGTTGCCTCGTTCATGGAAACTTTGCTGCCAGCTGCTCTATCGAGTTCTGATGGTTTCCATATGTCGTGAGTGATCAAAGTTAAATGGGACTCAAATTCAGTTTAATTATCTTGTTTTTCCGATTGATCCATCGCATTAATTAGTTTATTGTCCATTTATTTGACGCATATTTCAGTTTTGGTTGCATATAAAGTGCCGGACATGAGCCGTGTTGGTCCTTTAATCGGCGCTACTACAGGCGCGTTTTTCTATTTTTATTATTTCATTTAATTTGAATATTTTTAGGCACACTCCTCGCCTTTGTGTTCCCCGCCATGATCGACCTGTTCACCTTCGTTCCACTCCTTCTCAAACAAAATCACTTTCGAGAGGCCTATCTTCGCTTTTCTCAAAACGTTTTGTTGGTTCTGATTGGATTGTTCATAATGGCAGGAGGATTAAAATCGATTATTATGGCGATGACAACGAAATCGGATATTACGGCGATGGCACCGATGATGTGAGTGTTGAAAGGGCGCTACTATGTAATGTTTCTGCTTCGATTCCGAATCCTAATCATTTTTCCCTTCAATTTTGCTCATTGTTTATTGTACATATTCGAGTTTGAATCCAAAAAACCCGTGAGTTTGAGTATTCTTAAAATTATTGGGGGATTCGGGCGACAAAATTGCCATTTAGTATCATGCCTAGTTCAATAATGGCATGGCCTTCCCGCACTGATGGAAATGTAAAATTTGTTCGAATACGGGCGGGCGAATGTTTATGACTCAGCGCCAAGTTGGCACGAAAAATTGCTTTAAGAACCAAACTGTTCGTCCGACAAAACAGCTTTTCGTTGTGTTGAAAATTCTTTTACTTTTTTTTACATAGTTTTGGAGAATTTGTTTGATATTTTGACAAAAAGATTGTTCAGAACAAGCTCATAAGCTCATCAAATAAGTTCAATGGGTGCACTTTTTTCGGTCTCCCCTCCCCTCGCCTCCCCTCATTTCCTCCCCGCGTCTCCGAGTCGGTTCAATGAGGCAAAATTCTTCAAAATGTGGTTGACCAGCTCCGCGTTCTTTCGTTTTGCCAACAAAATGCCGGCATTCGCCCCGTCGCCGCTTCTTTCGCTTTCCGTCCACTAAAATGTTCAAAAGTCCCCTAATTTAACGATGGCTTTTCCTCCCTTCGTTTGAACCTTTTTATTTGATGCCCGAGGGGCAAGAAGGAATTCGATTCGAATGTTCTGCTCCTTTTTGGCACCAAATCCGAGCATTGATCGGAGCATTGTGTCGCTGATAGGCCCATAGGCATACTGTAGAATGGGGAGGGGGGAGGTGATGTGTTATTACTGTAAACTAATTAAATTGGTTGGCTATTACTAATCATTTTATCTCATTTACCTCTCTCGTCGGTTGTTGGCTGAGAGTGTTGGGGGGAGCGTCGTCGACTGCTTCGATCGGTGCCGAATGGGCGGACTGTGCAGTGAGAAGAAGAAGAAGCTGAATGAGAGTGAAGAGAATGGCGGCGGAGGGTGCCGCGATGGCACTTCGATGACAGGCCGACATATTGATCAGTGATCGGCGGCGGTATTTTCGAGATTTTCTTTGGGGGATGTTCAAATGTAAATAATGACTTATTCAATTCATTGGTCATTCTAATAATGAGCGATTGGATTGGATGGCTAAAAAGTAATTTAGGCCAAATAAACTCCCCCCCCCCAGGGGGTCACAAAAAGGCAACAGAAAGTGAAAAAGGGCAAATGCGGGGGTTTCATTGGTCATCGCGCCAATCCCTCCGGTAATGGCCCCGTCCGTCCGTTTGTCGCCCTCCAATCACCGAACAGCGGCTGCGTCAGTCGGCAAACAAAGCCAATTTGGAATTTGTTGTGGGGAATTCCGGTCCTCCATTTGCTTCCGGACGCTCTCCGCTTTCCCGGAATGCCCTTGGGAAGGGAACAGCGGCGGGCACCCCCCCCCCCCCCCCTCCAGGGCACCGGCACCCCCCCCCCCCCCCTCCGGGGCACCGGCACCCCCCCCCCCTCCGGGGCACCGGCACCCCCCCCCCCCTCCGGGGGCACCGGCACCCTCCCCCCCCCCCCCCCTCCGGGGGCACCGGCACCCCCCCCCCCCCCCCCCCCCTCCCGGCGGTGGAAATTCATGGAAATGATGCATAAGAAAGCCCATTCATTCAATGTTAATTGCTTCCGATTTTTGTGTGATGGGATTACAAGCTATTTGTGTGTTGAGGAAGGATTAGGATTACGAACGAGTCATTTTGTTCACTAACTTTGATGATTGACAAAAATAAGAGGCAAAAATTGACCAATACCTTCGAGACTCCGCCGCCGTGTTAGTCTCGAGTAAGAATTAGGGGCTTGTGCCAAAGTCCACTCTCTCGAGTCTTTTGGGGGATGGCCGTCCACAAGAAGCACCTCCCATCCCCTATTTTTGGAACTTTCGTACATTTTTCTCTTCTTAAATAGCGTAATCGCTTTGGGACACGCAAAAGGACGTCAAAGCAATGGCCGAGGTTAGCTGTTATGATGACAGAATATTTTGGCCATTTTGAGCGGACGACGAGGACGCAAATGTTCCAAACTTGGAATGATTTGCTTTTTGCTGACGCTTAGGGGGGCGGGGGGGAGGGGGGGACTTACAATGGGAAGCCGGATAGGACGAAGGAAGTTGGAACAAAAAGCCTTTTTGGGAAATATTTACCGATCGGACAAAAACAAAAAAGGTCGGTCAAAGGATTTCTGATCATTGATTAGGACCCCGGAGGGGAAAATCCAAACTTTGCAGACAATTTATTTTCCCTGCGGTTTTGCTTGGCCCCTAGCAACAATGGCCCCCCCCCCCAATGGACGGCGACTGCCAAATGCCGAAAGCATTTTTGGAAGAAGCCATCAGAATGCTTTATAAGGGCATTTGAAGGGAAAAAAAGGGCAGATGCTTTACCCATTTTGCTGGTGCCGCCGTTTTGTCTGTGCCTCCAACTCGCGGCGTTCGTCTGCCCATTCACCGGCACTTTCACTAAACTTCCGTTAATTTTCATCGGCTGCACCCAAAATGCACTTTTGTCCCTGCGGTTTCCGGAAAAGCCCCCCCCCCCCGGGGGCGTTCCCCGTTAATCTCTTCATTAACATTCCCAACGGAGGGGGGGGGGGGAGGGGGCATTCCCCACAACAACAATCGAACAGATCGAACAAAATGATGTCACAACAAACCTTAAAACACTTGGCACATTTGTTCAACGGATTTGTTGTGAATAATCGGAGAAAAAAAGACGAAACAAATGATTAGGGAAAAAGAATGTTTTATAAATAACGCCGTGAGCGTCAGACTTGACGGATTTAGCAATGAATGGACGGACTTTAAGTGGAAGATTGGGGGATATTTGTGATGGCTGTTGAATGGGCAAGGCTTTTGAAGATTTATAAGCAATTTGCCCAATCCCTCACTGTTCCTTTACGTTTTGAGTAAAGTGAAAAATGCCCCTGGGCGCTTCCGCGCGACATTTCCTTTTGCTCTTCCGTTCCGATCGTTCAGTTCACTCGCCCCCCCCCCCCCATTCCTTTGCCCCTAAATGCCCTTTTCTCCATTGTGCTGCTTCCCTGTGAGCGAGTTGTGTTGTGTTGGTGGTTGGTTGGTTATTTGTTATTATTGTTGGGTTGACCGGAGAGGGAAGAAAAGGGAAGAAAGCTTGGGGCGATTGATCGGCGACGGAATTGGGCGATTTGGGGGAGAGGGGGAGGGGGGGAGGGGGGGGGCGATTAGGGGGGGGGGGGCGGGTTGGGTTCCGCTGCCGATCCGAAAAGATTGGATTTGCGCACCTTCGGGAAGAAGTTGGGTGGAGGAGACGACAGTCCATTCATTCATTCCCATCCATTTTCCTCTCGACACACCGCCCCCCCCCGCCCATTTGAATTTATTGAATTTAGCCCCCCCCTCCCCCCCCCCCTTTCTGCTAATTAATCATTCCCTCCGTCCCATTCAATTTTAGCTGCAAGTGAATGGTGCACGTTGTTGCCCTCTGCTGATTCATTCTTCCTCCTAAAAATGGCTCTCCGTCGGCTTCATCCTCTCCGCCCCCTCTCTGTACTCCTTCAACTTCCTGCTCCATTTCGGTGCCTTCTTCCCTTCCGTTCTCGCTGCTTCTCCTCCTTTCCCGTCTTCTTTCCTTCCTCCCGTCGACGCTTTGCGCCTCCGTCGGCTCGACCACCGCTCAATGCCCCGACGGCCATTTCCTCTCCCGCTTCAGCTCCGCCTTCGACGGCAATGAACGCTTTTACAAGTTCAGCTGCGCGAAGTTTCACGGCGGATGGACGGCGGCGATGTTAGAAGAACGATGTGAAGCAACTGAACTTACCAGAATGGAAGACGGAGGGGACGCCTACCTGAGCTGTGGCAGCGATCAGGTCCAGTTGAACAGCTCGATCATCTGGCTCTCACTTCAAACGCCAGACTCCCCCCCCAATAAGCGTCCGTTTGTTTCAGTACACCGCCGGTGTCCGCGTGGTCGACGGCGCGTTGTCCGGTGATCAGAGAGTCGAATGGTGGCAGCTTTTGTGTTGCCAAAGCGACTCGATTCTGGTTCGAGTGGCGGACTGTGTGGAGACGAAGTTCATCAACGACATCCGTCGTTCGTCCTCCTTCAGTTCTGGCGCCCAAGTGATCCGAAGGTGGCAGGCCATGTTCGACAACGGGTTGGCACTTTCGTTATGTTCATGTTCATGTTCATAACATTCATTCAAAAATGTGCAGAAAAATGTTATCGTTTTGTAATTTCCAAGTGACCGCCGGTGGTGGCTCCAAATCTGTCCGGTGGATGTGAATTTGCCGTTGAAAAAGCACAAATTGCGCGGGGACGGGGCGGAAGTGCGCGCCCGCAGAGCAATTCCGTTGGAATGGCGTCGGAGTCGCTTCCCGACCACGTCAATTCAAGTTGGCACGGCAAATTTGGGCTTTTGTCGGTCGAAATGAGTGAACGTTTTGGACTCTTTTGTCGGCTTTATACCTTTCATTTTCACCGACAACAATTTGAATAAAAAACGAATTTTGAAGTCTCTTCAGCACTTTCACCATTACACTTTTGCCGACGACGGAGTGACGGACTTCCGCCGCCAATCGCAAATTTCTCGTGCCAAGGTGAACTCATACGCCGTGCCAACATTGAACGGAGGACGACGGCAAATCGGGATAGAAAGCGGCAAAAATGGAAAAAGCCAAGCAAAAGTTGCCGACCATCCGACAACGACGGGAAACGCACCGACATATTGGAGCAGTGCTTCAACGACACCAACAGCAACTGCAGCAACGCAGGTGAGAAACAAAATAAATTAACTAAATTTCAGTTGTTTCGGTCTCTCGACTCTAAGGTTGCCGTGGCAGAAAAGGAAGAGGAGGATGAGCAGACGGTAGACGTGCCCAACTTGATGACCAGCAGTGACTTGCCCAACTTGATGACCAGCAGTGACTTGCCCAACTTGATGACCAGCAGTGACTTGCCCAACTTGATGACCAGCAGTGACTTGCCCAACTTGATGACCAGCAGTGACTTGCCCAACTTGATGTCGAGCAGTCCACCGTCTCCCCGTCAGTTGGAACCTTTCTCAGACCAGCAGAGACGCCTTTCACGCCTGCACCAATTTGTAATTCGCATTATTTACGAAAACGAAATGTTTTTGTTCTGTCCGAAGGGTTCAAACATATCAATAACTTGGGAATCCAATATATACAAAAATTTCATTCTGTTCAAGAACGGGCGAATGCGCTCGCGATTTGAGTCAAGAATGGACACATCGACGACAGCAAGCAGTATCAGCACAACAACCGAAGTTATGACAACAAATGCAAAGAAAAAGCCGACGAAAAAGATGGCACCGATGAATGAAGGCGAAGGGACTCAAAGGGAGGAGCCCACTGACGCATTGGACTATTATGACATGTTGGCACTTTTTGGGGCCTTGCCAAAAACTATACCGAAAACAAATTTGAGCTAAATTTAAATTTTTGGGATGGGTTCGTCCCCTGCGGTGATTACTGATTCCTGACGTCCGTTCTCTTTCCATGTACGACGATAACTTCGACAAGGCCAAGCACGTGGGCGGGGGCAACATTCTGTCGGGCGTCAACGACTTTCTGCAGAGCATCCAGGACGGACTGACGTTGGCCCAAGTTGCTTTCCCCGGCGGGGCGGGCAAGCAGCCAACCGGCACTACCGGCAAAGGCTTCCACATGAAAATTAGCGTCACGCCACCGACGCCGAAAAAGAGGGGGCCGGAGGAATTGCTGTTCTCCAGGGACGAGCAGAGACAGCACGAAGAGGAGGACGAGAGCATGCACATCGGCTCCTTCGTCCAGCAGGGAGAGAGGTTGGGGGGGGGCGATAGTGCCATGTCCAGTTTTGAGAGGTTGGGGGGGCGATAGTGCCATGTCCAGTTTTGAGAGGTTGGGGGGGCGATAGTGCCATGTCCAGTTTTGAGAGGTTGGGGGAGGGGATAGTGCCATGTCCAGTTTTGAGAGGTTGGGGGAGGGGATAGTGCCATGTCCAGTTTTGAGAGGTTGGGGGGGGGGATAGACCATGTCCAGTTTTGTTGTAAACGGATGTCGTGCAGGAAAATGGGCCCAACGCCAAGAAGACCGTCGTCGACGGAGGCCGATCGGCCGATGGAAGTGAGGCAAGAGGCGAACACGATCGAGTCGATGCTGCAGATGATCGGACTGTGTCAGGGAAGAGGCGAACTTTAACGGGCGAAAACAACAATCGGAGAGACAATCTTATTTTTTAAATTTATTTTTATTTTATTATTGCGCATTTTTAGTCATTTGTATTTATTTTCCATTTAAGCATTTCCAAATATAAATTTTAATGCTGCTGAAGTGCTGCTGCCAGCTTGTCTTTCATCCCCAACCACAGCTATTCTCTCCCCCCCACCCGGCCTTCGCCCAATGAAAGTGATCAATTTGCCAATTGGGGGGGGGGGGGAGGGGGGGGGGAGGGGAATCGATGGATAAAATGTGGCCATGGCCCTCTCAGAAATCTCTCCTCCTCCAATCACTGAAATTAGCCCAATGAGAGATGCTTTTCCTCCTCCCATTCACCGCCTATATTTCCCTTTTCCCCGTCAATTCTGTCGGGAAATCTTTGCTGAGGGGCAAAGTGTACGCTCGCATGGAATTGTGCCAATCGCCTCGAGTCACTCTCCGAACGGACACTAATGGTTAAGCCACACCCAAACCCCGGGGCCGCGGCACACGCAATCCCGCCGAGACTTTAAAGGACGGCATTTGGGTAAAAATGCCGACGGCGTTTACGGGTCTCGACATTTCCCCTAACGGTCCCCACTTTTGTCTGGACAATGTTTCACAATGTTAAGGGACGACAGCCTTTTCCTCAAACGCCTGCAACTTCCTCTCCGACCCCTCCACCAACGGACACTTTGAACATGCGCGAATCTTTCCAAATTGAACTGCCAGATGTTCCGTTGTCGGGATCCACATTGATTCACATAGAAGCGGTCAGTGCTTTTTCCGTTTATGCCAGGGGCATAAAATGTTTGATCATGACGGCACTCTCATTCTTGTCCAGTCAACAAATCCTAACAAAATGCCCTCTAAGGAATGCCCTCCGGCAACCGCCGACCAATCGCCCCTAAGGGCAACATATTCACTGGACACGGCAAAGATCGACTGGAAAGGGGCCCACGAGCTGCTGCTGTTCAATGACGTGTCCGTGCTGGCCTTTGGCTACGCAAAAGAGCAATTGACGACATAAAGCATCCACCAAACAGACTGATAATTTCGGATAGATAAATTTATTTAAAAAAAGATAATATCCGGAAAATGTGACAACGACAAAAGAGGAAGGAATTTCCGAGTACATTTTGAACGAAAACAATATTTATATTGTACAAATGGTATATTCAATGTCATGGACACCACCGACCTTTTCTCTTTCATTGGTTGGGGGAAATGAATGAAATAGTAACTGAAGGCCGAAGCAAAAAACCGGCAGACCCTAAATTATTCGCTTCAAAATTTAGCGGTTTGACTGAAAAAACGCAAACTTTTTGTTCAGTTGTTCGCGCATTGCAGAACAAATGGCTGCCGAATAATTTGTGTCTGTTCGGAACAAAACAATACGGTGGCAAACGGTTACGGTAATACAATAAATGACCATGTACGCGTAGGGAAAGAGGGAGGCGGGGGGCTTTAAGTCGGCGACGGATTTATAGCAATTCCAATTACTTGATTTGACAATTTAATTATGGGCTATTACATATTTAAATTCTAGTTCAAAAGTCGTCGACAAATAACTGCAAATGCAAATATATAAATCAGTCCCCCAATAAGCTGGGTAATATCCGTGAAATCGGTTAATAATTTTAAACAACCAATTTTTAATTGACCCCCGGCAAATGCTAAAAATTGAACATCCGACGACGGCACGGAGAGGAAAATGGACACCCTTTTCAGGCAAAATGTAAATGTCAATCCAAAAAATTGAAATAAGCGAAACGGGAAATCCTTTGGCCATTTTCCCCCTCCGAACGACCGATGGACGGACCGTTTTTGGCCATTTGCCGGGGTACTATGGATAATCGATGTGTTGGAAGACGCTGCCGAGACTGATCTCCACCACGCCCAAGTTTTTCGGGGACACGCGAGCCCTAAATTGGATTTTGAGAAAAAAAACAACCCAACGAAAGAAAAAAAGAATTTGGAAATCACAAAATTTGGTTTTGCGCGCCCGCCACTCACTCCATCCCTTTGCCCTTCAGAAACGCGAGCAGTCTCGGCTTTATCACCGGCGTCCCCGTCGTTTTGCCATAGCCCGTGATCACATGCAATTTGCGAATGTTCGGATGCTTTTCTACGGTTTTTTTAATTCAAATTCACTCGGACGGCAAAAGTTTTAGCGGTGCCTCAAAAGCATACAAAAATTAAATTCACCTCGACAAATGTTTATTTTCTGAACTGGACCGTCGCAAGTGCACGTTCGGCGCTCAATTGATGCAAATCGATGCACTCCTCGCTCGACGTCTTCCAAATTCTCAGTCCGTCCCAATATTGCGTCAATGCCTTCCTGGCCGACTCCAATTGCCTGGCCTAAAGTACTGAAAAGTCCACAACATTTCCCTTCGATAGCTTTAATTCCAATTTCATTGAGTCCTCCAGTTATGATCAATCGGCTTGTTCAGGACCCGGAAACAGAAATATGGACACACAAAGCGAGAAGCGCCGAACGACTCGGTCTTTACGACCACAAATTTTGCAGAAAAATTCGAACCCGATCGATGTAAAAGCCGCAAATGTTCGCATTTTTGAAGCCAACGTATTTCGTCTTCATTTCCTTGCAATGCTTCTGTTCTGCCGCCATATTGCGCAATTCGTTCTCGACGTCCTGGACCTCCGTGTCCCAATTTTCGGGCGGAATTGATGAAATTTAAAAATAAAAGTTATTGGGACAGGACGCATATAAAAAAGAAAAATGTTTCAATTCCTCCCGCCCCCCTCACCAGCATAAAATTGGACGTATTGTTGTCGTTCGTGTTCGTCTTCAATTGCTGTTTAATCACTCGGGGACAAAGCGACGGCACAATAATCGAAACACTTTCGCGGTCATCGGCAGAATTCGCCGCATCAATTGGATCATCGTCGGAACCGCTGACCAAATAAAGCGCCGTCTGATCATAATCGTAGCTAAAAACAGTAGTTACATTATGTTTGTTAATTGACAACAAAATTTATTTTAAAAAATAAAATTCCAATTTTAATTTAATTTTTGTTGTTGAAAATTTGACTCCATTTCCTTGGCCACTCGGTTGATGAGTTTCTTCGACAGCGACGGAAACATTTCATAAAGACGCTTCAGAGAAATGTTTTTGTCCCTCCGACACTTTTTGGGCACAATTGTCGCATCGTTTTGCAGCTCAAATTCTGTGTTAAAATGTTTTGTGAATGGAATGGTCAGACGATTTAACGACGTTTTCCAAATTCCCCGTCAATTGTTTTGAGTTGGCAATTAATTCACTACACAAAGTGCCGTCAAACGCCGCCCACCTTCGCGCAACGAATTGGCGATGGGCATTTTTTGGATGGCTTTGTACAGCAAATCGCAAAGCCAAATGGGCAAATTCACTCCGGTGTCCGAACATTCGCCCATTCCTTGCCCGTCCCCTTAAATTAAAAATTGAATTAACGAATAAAAAAAGGCCATCGATTTGATTAAATAATAATCAGTTTTACGGCAAAAATCCAAACTTTAAGAGAATGTTGTGGACTTTGACTTCACCAGTCCGCTTTATTACTATACAAAATCACCAAAAAGTTCGTTCAATGTGTCGACGGATATCGGCGAAAGTTCAATTGCAATTCGATCATCTTGATCGAAATCAAAGCTTCGAAGAATAAACGTTTTAGAGCACGCAAAAAAAGGCAATGAACCTTTGCATCTCTTCCGCACTTTTCTCCTCAAATTCGTCACAATTTGTCGGAGATGAAAACAGCAAACATTGGCCGTTGTTCGATGGTGGAGGGACGTCATTTTCAGTGAGACGAGCGGAATGGAGGTGAAGACGGTGCTAATGAGAAATTTTGTCGTTTAACGAAAGCTCATTGAAAATGTAAAAACTACAAACTAAATGGTAGGAATAGAATCCACTCCCCTTTGATCTGTCAGAAAATATACCGGAATTTAAAAGAATTCACCAAAAAGCTGTGTTCCTCTTCCATTTCATTGTTTTCTGTCAGTGCTAAATTCTTATCAAACGATAGCGAAGCAGCACTTTGCGCAGCTGCAGCTGCCGAAATCACTTCTTTCAGTCCGGCAAAATTGTAGGCCATTTTCATAAACAAATGCGAGAGAATGTGGAGGGTTTGCGCAACAAATTGGACGGCGAAGAAATAATTATATTAATTAGTGAACAATATGTATTATATCCGTTGTTAATAAGGAAATGTGTTCAGAATGGATTGAGCGTTCTTTAATTTTATTTTTGGCATTTTTTTTCGCGTTTTTCTTCGTCCGTTATTTCTCTCTCTTTCTCCAAAAACTTTTGTTCGCAATGCGTCGTCCATTAGCTCGTATATTCCACAAAGCAAATTGGCCGGCACCGCCTTATCTAAAAACAATCGTAAAAAGCAATTTCCAAAAAAAGACAATTCAAAAGAATCAATTTCACCAATTTGCTTTGGGTAGGGCAAACCGAGGCCTTTCATTATCGCCACAAATTCATCCTCCGACTTGGCAAGGCGGGGATTGTATTTCTTTTCCTCCTCCACCGAAGACACTGTCCTGCCGTCATAATCTAAAAGTGTTAGTGAATTCGATTACATTTTAAACCACCAAATTTTTATAAACTTTCGATTTTCTCAACTGCCAATTTACCGTGTGCCGGATAGATGAGATAATCGGGCGGAAGATTGAATATTTGAGAGTGCACAGATCGGTAAAGGGTCCGCGCATCTCCTAAAAAATTTTCATTCTCAAAACAAATTTGCAAAGACCGTGCTGGAAGTCTGTCCTGCCACAGCCGCGGATCAAAAGGGCATCGCCGGTGAACGCCATTTTATGGGAATGGCCGACAAATGTCACACAGCCTGAAGAATGAAATTAGACTTGAGGGGGGGAGGGCGTAATGTGACAATTTTAGCAATTTAAAGAGTTAATTTTTACTAACCGTCAGTATGTCCGGGAGTTTCTCTGACTTCCATCCCGAATCCCTCTCCCCAGTGAATCAAATCGCCGTGCTTAACCAGCAGATCCGCTCTTCCTCCCGCCTTTTCACACAGAATCGAATTTGCTTTCGGAAAGATTGCTGCGCTTTAGCTCGCCAGTGCCCGTCACATGGTCAGCGTGGATGTGTGTGTTGACCACATACTTAAGGTCGAGCTCCAACTCGCGGATTAACTGAAAAGAAATGTTGTTGTGTAATTAAATGAATTTGGTTGTCCCGTCCCCCATTAAAAGCATTCCTTGGAGTGATTACGATTTTTTTGTACTATTTGACGTACTTTGGCATCTCTCTCGGCCTTGTCGACCACCGGGTCAATGATCAGCGCCTGTCTCGTCTTTGTGCATCCCAGCAGATAAGTGTAAGTGGACGAAGTTGCTTCGAATAACTGTTAACTATTTGTTTGGTGCAAAACTTGCAACTAACTTGTCGGAACACCAACAATCTCTGATGCGCCATAAATTTAAGAAAATTTTAAAAAAAACAATTAAAAAAAAAGATTTTTTCTAAATCGCTTTTTTGTATGAAAATCTTATCACGATCACTTCAGCAGTTTTCTGAATCATTTCTAACGTCTTCCCTCTCAGCAGAATTGGTCGGCGGCGCTTTATCCTTCTTCCCTCCTCCTCTATTCCATTCTTTCCCCCCCTCTCCTAATAAATTTTCTGTCCATTAAAGTGTGTCATTGACGCTGAACCAAGCAATCGACGCTGCAGAAAAGCCCATCGATTTCGATCATTTCCCATTCATTCAACGCCATTCACTTACAAATCTTTTTAAAATTTGATGGTTGTCATTTCAATTAGTCTATTCATTTTTCTTTAGGTGTTCGACAATAAATTGCTTAGCTTTTTATGGCTGAAAGAAAGAAAAAGAAGGACAAAAATGCTGGGAAAGTAAGTTCTACGATTTCGAGATTTTTTTAAGCTTATTTTCTTTACAGAAGGGCGGCGAGGATGGAGGCGATTCCAATAAGTTAACTAAGGAAGAAGATGCGGTTGGTGCTTTTGAATTATCTTTGAATGTAAATTATTTTAAGTTCCTTTTGAGATTGCTCGTTTTGTTCGTTTTAACTGTCCGACCAATTCGACCATGTTTGAGGGGAACGAGGTGCATTATTTTTCCGGTTGGTGAATATTTTTTTTTTATACAAACATCCTTTAAAAAGCTAATGATTTCTTGCAACGTAAAATCCAAAACTGGATTATGTAGAATAAAATGTCAAAAATTGAAAGGAATACATCGTTTTGATTAAGGCAAAAAGGCAGTCGATGTGCTCGTCGAGTCGAAGAAGTACGGTGCTGTTAGCGAAAATTCCCAAATTTCTGAACAGCAGGCGTTGCGGAAGAAGTTTTTGCAAACTTTGCTGGAAAAGGGTACTTTTTGTCAGGGCCAAAAAATTGGTACCGAAAAAGAAGGAAAAGCCATCGTCCGATCAGCCGCCAAAAGCGGAAAAGGGCGGACTCGATGTGAACAAGTCGTCCGCCGAGTGGGGCGAAATCGGCGGCCGAGAAGAAGCAACAAAAGGAAGGGGTTGAGGAGGACGAGGAACGAACGAAGGCCGAGGACGACGCTGCCAAGGCGGAGGAGGAGGACGAGGAGAAGCGGGAGCAGCAGGTGCGCAACCAACGCGGCAACCAATTTTGACTCAGCTTTTCTGATCATAGGAAGAGGAAAAGAAGAAGAAAAAGAAGGTCAAAATTCTGCTCCACGACGTGCAAACTTTTGATGTCAGCTCAAACGATGTGTACGTGTGGATTTTCGACCCGACTCCGCTGTGGAAGAAATGTGTGGGCATTCTAATCGTTCTCGGCACCATCGGCGGTTGCCTTTTTCCACTGTGGTTTGTGGTGTCGATGCGTTATGTTTGATGGATATTCCCTAATCGTAGCTTTGGGTTTCGGGGGAGGGGGGGGGGGGGGTGGCACTGAATTTTTTAAATTTTAAATATATTTAAAGAACCACTGGTCGGTGAATATCACTGGATAATTTAGGCCCGATTGGTTACGCCTGGGCATTTATTACCTTTCTGTGACCGGCATTGCTCTGTTTGGTCTTCTGCTCGGAGTGGCATTTGGTAAAAATTGCTTTTTTCCTAATGTCCGACCGTTAAGTCGATTTTTGTTCGTCAACATTCTTTGTTGACGGTGTGTTATTTCATTTTTTCAGCGCGAACAGTTCTTTTCGGCTTTATTTGGCTGTGCACATTGGGCCGGCATCGCCTTTGGCTTCTCCCAAATTTGTTGGAGGAGTGCGGCTTCTTCGAGAGTTTTCAACCGACCTACACATATGTAAAATAACGAATATTTCAGTCATTTGTAAAAAACATGTTCTCAGGAATACATCCCCGGGGGAATTTTCGCGAAAAAGGATCCGAAATGCAAAAAGAAGAAAGACGACTCGAAGAAGGAGGAGCAGGGAAATGACAACAAGGACGAGGATGAACAAAAAGATGGCGTGGACGGAGTTGGAATTGACACCGATGACAAAACGCCGCTCATTTCGCAGGAAGAACGTGAAGACGGTTGGGCTTTCTGGGAATTGAGCGCTAACTCCGATGAGAAACATCGTTTCACGCTAACTGAGCTACCTGGTATGGCACCCCTCCCATTTTAGCGAAGCCGGAGTCCGAACACGACATCTCTTCTCCTCCGTCTGTTTCGTCGCTCAAGGAAGAAGAAAAAGCCGGCCACCCAGCACAAGCCGATCGTGCCGAACTTGAGCGCAACTCCAGCAGTGCGGAAAGCGAAAGTCAGCATTCATCATCGAAAAAGGACGGGACGAGCGGAAGTGAGGAAGAGGACGTGGAGGAGGGGCTGCAGACGGGGACGGACGACAGCAACTCGTGGGAAAAGCTGTCGGAAAACAGTCAAAGATCGACGGCGGAGTGTGGCAAGAAAAAAGAGTAGCATAAGCTTAGACCGAATGCGGAGTAAAAGAAATGTGATCAAAGCGATGAATCGGCGCTAATTGGTTCGATTTTCCATTGTGAACTCATCATGTCACCGACCCATGCTCTATCTGTGTTGTACTCCCCCATTTTCCTGTGTCTATCTTGTATTACAACCACCAAAGTCTTTATTTGCATTCCCCACAACCTTTGCATTATTTAACTTCCTATTTTGGCGCTTCAAACACTTGATACATTAAAACACTTGGACTGGACGTCTCCGAATTGCTTTTTTCCCGTGACAATTTCTTGGATGAAACGTAAATTTTATCATACATGAGCGCCTCTTTATTTCGAGTGCTTTTTCATCAATGGGCCGTCATGCTTCTTTCTGTATTCTGTCTCGATGGTTGTCCATCTTCAGAAGTCCCGACGATCTCGCGCAACGTTATTTGTTCTGCCACCCATTCACCGGCGCGCCTTTCCGGTCGACTGCTGTTCTGATGCTCTCCATCGTTTTGGCGCTGGCTCTCTCCTGCAGTCGAGTGTCTAGTCCTGACCCTTCGCATTAGCGCCGCAATCGGTGACATGCCCAACATCCGCTGCCTCAACCCTCCAAGCACTGTTCTCCAACTTCTGTTCGACAATTCATCGTTCTCCGCCTGGTCAGCCTGTTGTTGCGGTGGCTGACGGCCGCCATGTGCAATGGCCTCAAACCCCTAAAAATGGACGAGTTACTCTAAGAAATATCCAAGACACCCAAAAGTTCAAAAGCTGAATTTCAAATACCCATACAAAATTTGTTTGGTAAGAAAGAAAAATCATCCTCATAGTAAAAAGACCTGGACGACTTCGTTTGGCAAGCGATTGGCCAATTCGATAAGTTGTTCCTGGTAAATGATGTACGGCAGCTCGTATTGGTGGTAGAAATAAATCATTGAGTGCTGAACAAATAAAATTAAAAAATAATCAAATTAAAAAGGCGTACAAAAGTAAAGACGGCCGAAGTGAGCAACGCCAAACCGCCGTAAAGACCTGAAAATGGAAGTGAAACAAATACGAATTGTTACGATTCCGATTTTTTTTACCATTGTATCGATAATGGTAGGCATAAAAAGCAAAATGGTAGAGATAGAAGAAGCTTAAAACGGTAATACGAAGTTATAATGAGGAACTGGATTCTTCTGGGCCAAAAACTCATCAGATCAGATAATCAAGAGAAATCCGTTCATGATCAAATGGATGGAAGGATCGGAAATCCTTACCCTTATCTACGCAGGTCTTTTTTCGTCAAACCCATTCAATCGAAAAAAGGCAATTCGAATCGGCAACACGGACATAAAGTGCGGTGTGGGGAATCCGCCCACCATTCAATTATTTTTATTCCTTCTAATGACAAACCGTAGCCAATGGCGTCGTCCAATCGGCGAGCGACAGAAAATGGCGTCGTACTGATCGGCCATCCAAACCACTAGAGGAGGGGGGGGGGGGGGGGGTTGTATAGAACAATGTGCACAGCTTATTTGAGCGAACGAATCTTACACAAAATAACGTAAAACGCTGTCGTTGTGTCGTTGAAAATTTCACTCATGATGGCTTCCATTCCTGAACACCGTTTAAGAATTTAGAGAACAACGATCAAAGTAAGTTTTTACTTAAAAAAATCTAATCAAAAATCGAAACAAAACTTTTATTAAAAAAACTCTAGTCTTGGGAATGGTTAGAAATATACCGATGAGCGCCAATATGACGGTCAGCAACGGTGCGACTGGAAACATCATCGGCTGATTTTGTTCGAACATTTGGAAAAGATCGATGATGAAAACGAACATCTGGTCATGGCTGAAGCGGAGAAGCATCGAAATTGCCAAAGTCTGCAAAAATAAAAACTGATCAGTAAGTCCGTGTGCTATCTCAACTTTCCTAACTTCCACTCCCTACTAAATAGGCCATTTCGATCAAAAATTTTGGAAAAAATCCGATTCTTTCTTCATCACAGTCGAATTTAGCTGACTTATGCCTATGGCCCACTTTCTGAGTAATAGTAATGAGAGTTCGAATTGTAAAACTGACAAAAACGAGCATCACAATCATTGCCATCAAATATGTGCTGGAGGAGGACGGACCAACCGATACAAAATGGTACAATTCACCGCCAATCAAATCGCGCAAATAGCCTAAAAATATACATTACTATGATTTTAAAAATTCGTCTCCGTATACCTCGCTCCGTCTCGTTTTCCAACAAATGCTTAACCGAACTCCTTAAAATTCCGTTTCAACCCAAAATCCAATAGAAAATTCACAATATCAGCTCGTCCATCCCGATCAAATAGCGCATCAGGAATTTCTCGCGCCAATCCCTAAAGCATTCGTCCTTCTCCGGATCCAACTGAATAACGGCCAGTGATAAACAAACAAAGCATAAATAAATTTTTTCAAGAATTTGCCTGAATTAATAACACTTCGACATCCAATTCATGTCGCATTTCCATGCTCAATTTCAGTAGGCCATAATGCAGCGAAAATTCGACTAAGTGCTGAAAATGGAAAGTTCATAAAAAGTTTATGTTCCAAATCCAAAATTACATGATAAACAGGCGCGGTTTGTGTGTGATCTTAAAATATTTTTCGTTTGGTTTAAAAGCAAAATTCTTCTTTTAAAACTGAATTACTAAACGGACACTTTCAACTTGAATATTCAACTGACCAAATCGTTTAAATTTTTGTCCTTGATGAGAATCTTCCACCTCGGCATAGTCCTCTTGTTGTTGTGCTAAATTTGAAAACATTAGTTATTTTGTGAATTCTTCGGCCTCTAGGGAATTTTGAAGTTATAGTTTGTATGTTTTTCTTATACAATAAATGTCGACTTCTAATTTTTTTTTTTTAATTCAATTCATCCAAGAGATAATCCCCGAATTTGCTTAAAAAAAATTGCAAAAAACCAACAACCAATGTCACTTTGATCTCCGTCCGCCCTCTCCTCCAACAATTGTCCCGTCTCTCCCACGTCCACCGTCTCAGCAAAGTCCCAGTCCTGTTGGTTGAACTGGTCGACAAGCCAGTGAAACAGATCAAAAAGTATCGGCAGCGGTCGTCCGAATCTGACACGGCCCTGTTGCATGCTGTTGCCGTTGTTTCTGCTCCCGTTGATCACTTTCATCGACAACGACGAAGGCCCATCGTTGAGCTGTGCCCGAAGGTTTACCGGAAGTTCGCCGTTGCGCAAAATCTCGGCAAGGTCCAAGCGACAGTGTGAACGGACAGACGCTGAAGAAGTCCGGATGCAAGTGAAAGGACATGTTTTCCATTCAGAGTTCGACTCCCAAAATGCAAAAGGGTTTAAAATCGGTTCTCTTTGAAAATGGCCAAATTATAAAAAACGCGACTCAGTACATACCTTTTTCGTTTCTCGACTGCATTTCACGATATTCCGCCAAATTTTGAATTACCTGAAAATGAACAAATATTAATGGCCTTTGAATCTTAAATTTTCGAATTCCCCAGAAAAGTTTCAACTGGCTAAGCCCTTCCTTATCATTGGGTGACACACAACCTCCATTCGAATAATGCCCTTCCTTGGCCAATCGTCGTGAATGGAATCCAAACACCGGGCGGGGTAAGAGTTCAACAGAACATGTGTGTAGATCAGAACGGCAAGGAGAACAGACGCCTAAAAAACGAGTTACAGAGATATGTCTAAAATTGAACCATGTTTTCTAAATTTGGTGGAGTTTACTCAAAGAAAATTCTAAGGAAATTAAATTAATGGAAAACCCATTTTTGCCCCTCCCATAGGTATGTAGTAAATCACAAAAAAAAAAATAACGAATACGTTAATCAAGGTGATAAATTCAAAAAATCGGCGAAGAGTGCGCGGCACATTCTGATGATAAGGGAGAGAAAGCCGAACCTGAATTGTTTTGTTTTTTTTTTATCTGAAGTTTTTGCACCAACCAACATCGCTTGAAAGAGCCGGTCTCTGAAGTTTCCAAATCTTGGGTTTGCAGCAACAAATTGGTTGGGGTTATTTGGCAAATCCATTGCTTGTTGTTGACGTTCGGCAACCTCTCCACTAAATTAAAAACTGGAGATGAGAGGAGACCGGACTTGGATTCGTTCGTCCTTACAATTAGACATATGTTAGGCACAATATAAATTTTAACTGACCCATTTGGCCTCAGTTCCGAGAAGTTTTGTGTTGCCATTTTGTTTTTGAGTTGACTTCCGTGACAAAGGCAAAATAGCACAGAGAGGACGAATAACAACAGAGACAGAGTAATAACAAAGCAATTAATAAAGCTGAAATTGGAGGAGATTAGATTCGGTCAGCCGTCTGTTCTTCGGGCAGAGAAAAGCAGTTCCTTTTCCTTCTCATTCATTTCTCAGCTTCTTCTTCATATTGCAGTTTAAAAACATCATTACAATATACACAATCGACCTGCCCTATTTAACTTTTTATTAGGTTAAAAATATATCAATCAATCTCAAATAACTACATAATATCAAATCGATGCGAAGATGGCAATCAAAAAATGAGAAGGACGAAAACTGTGCGTTGTGTAAAAATGGAAGCGCAACTCTAAAGTAACAAAGATTGAGACGGCCCACACAAAATTCTGCAAACCAAAACTGGTGTTTCATTTCATATAGTCAAAATAGTTTGTTGTGTAGTTAGTTTATAATGCACATTCACATCATTTAGTTTACAATAACAATACAACTGTCGAAATGATTGAAACCGGATATTGAAGCAACAGCAGAAAAACTAAATTGGTTAATAACACCGGTACTCCAAATGTAATTAATTATACGGCAAAGAAGGAAACCAACAATTAAAATCGGTTTCTGCTGTTGCTTTTTATTTTTTTTGTTGACATAACGCCAAGAGCTCAGAGGATATTTCGTCCCAAATGAATAACTTTTGAAGCGAATTCTTGAATTACTGACTTAAAATCTTATCGAAAAAGTCCTTTTTGGCAGTTTTGAACGCTTCCTTAAGAAAACTGCAATAAAAACCGAATATCCTCTATAGATCTACTTTTGTTAGGATTCTTCTTTTTTCTGTTGGTAAAAAATGTGATTTTTGCAATTTTTGGATGAAACTACCCATATAAAGTAGAAAGAAATACCCGAGTTTTTATATAGGTACATTTTCCTTTCAAACATTTTTTTGTTAAATTATGCAAAAAGTTTGTTTGTCTTTAAAGGCAAATCTACTAATATCTTGTACGTCAAGTTTTTTTAGCATTCATAACTCCATTTCACCGAAGCTTTAAGCCTTATTATTCATCTAATGGACCAGTTCAACAAGCAGCCCTGCCTTGATTACCACATGCAGTCCCAGCAATTCATGCACGATTCGGACTCGCTCGAGGACTTTTCTGGGACCATCATTGTCGAGCACATTGTGCGCCCCAAGAGGGTTGGATATATTATAATTGACATCGTCTGTTATTTTTGTCATTTTTATACAGGAGATGTACGGACAGCAGCCCGTCGACATGAAGGTTACGAACATCAACTGGATGGATTGGCCGAACGTCGCCAGGTTGACCAGCGTCGCGCACCCCGATAAGGACGTCGTCAGGATGTAAACGGAGGAGATAAGAAGATCTGCTTATCGAGTATCTTGTATGTAGGATTGTTGTGTATATTGCTTATCGAGTATCTTGTATGTAGGATTGTTGTGTATATTGCTTATCGAGTATATTGTATGTAGGATTGTTGTGTATATTGCTTATCGAGTATTTATATGAAGGATTGTTGTGTATAATCTTTGCTTATCGAGATATTATATGCATAAAGTGCGTTTGTGAATGTGGCGTTACAAAATCCCAGCGGAATGTTGTCGAGTACATTTTACTATTTGAAAAACTAAAACTGATTCTATCAAATGATTTCAACAAAGTTTTCAAATTATTTGCTATGTTGATTCCCGCATCAGAAACACAGAGACACATACGGCATCGCACGTCTGTTTTGCACAAGCCCAGGCCATTCGAAATTGAACCGGTCGATTGGATTCGCTGTATGGACATTTTTTTTTGAAATTTTATGTTAAGTTTTCAGGCAATATTTGTTACGCCGGTTCTCATGATACGAAAGGGCGGCTTTGGTTCACTTCGTGTGGACACTTGCTTTGTTTGAACTGCTTGCAGAAGACAAACGGTTAGGCATTTTGGATTGCAATAATTCAACTACCTAATTACCGGCCTAAATGCGAATTCGGAGTTTTAATTGTCCACCAATTGCATTATGCCAAATAAAACGTCTATTTCAGGCAGTGCGTCCGTTTGCATTGTCTGCCATCGGCCAAACGCAAAGTTCACTGAAGTTAATCGTCGCATGGGGCCGGAACTGCTGAAGTTATTCCGTCCGCCGTGGGACCTTTACGCGGAATTCAGCGCCCGGCTGAGAGAAGTGACGGACTTTCAGCAAAACCACCGAATGCATCTGAAGGAACGCGTGATGGAGGAGAAGGTGGGCGGGCATTCTGCGGGTCGAGGGGAAAGGCTGAATTGGGAATAGCCGAACGAACCTAAGCGATTTTTTCTTCAAATCAGTGGCGTAGCCAGGGGGGGGGTGGGGGGGGGGGGGGGGAATTCCCCCCCCCCGAAATGAAATTTGAAGAAAAAAAAACAAGAGGGGGGACCCTCTTGTTTTTCACTTTTACAATTTTTTGACCTATTTTCTTAACAAATTGTCAACAAAAAACAAAAAAATTTTCTCGGCGGCGCCTATCGGCACCGCCGACCCCTCCCATTCATAAAAAACTTCAAAAAAAGTGCCGATTTTTAAAATTTTGGTTGCAAATCACTAACATATTGAGTCAAAAATTCCAATTTTTTCCTCAGCGGCGCCTATCGGCACCGCCGACCCACCCGCCCCCAGAAGTGAAGCAAAATTCGCAAAAAAAAAATTCGCTTTTTTGAAAATTTCTCAAAATAAAACGCACTGGCGCTCAAATGGGAAAGCCATCTGAGCGCGGCGCTCAGATGGACAAATTCCCCCCTCCGAAAATTTTTCCTGGCTACGCCCCTGCTTCAAATTGCATAAAATCAAAAATTTAGTTGAAAAAAGCGGCCAAATATGTGCAAACGACCAAAGCGGAACTGCAGAAAACGTTGAGGGAGTTCGACCAAATAAAAGCAGAAATGGAACGGTACAAGGAGCAGATACAGCAGCTTCAGAACACGTGAGTGAACGTTGAATTGAATTAATTGGAGGGAGAATACCTCTTTTATACTGCCAATGAAATGCATTTCCTTAAGTTTGGGTGAACGCGACAAAGAAATCCAACTCCACGTGCGAAAGCTTCAGCAGCAACAGCTGCTGTGCAAAGGTTTGGGTCGAATGCCTGCAGCGAGTCTGAACGGGAACACACCGTTGACCGGCGTTTCTTTTTCCGCGTGTGCTACGAGTACGCCAATTAATGCCGTACGCCGTTCTCTTACCGTTTCACATACTCATTTTACGATTGCCATGGTTTTAAGCCCAAGAAGCCGTTGGTTGGTGAGCTGCTGATAGACGATGAACTGCTGAAGACGCCGGTTCTGTACGAGGGTGTAGTCGCTGGCCAAAATCGGGTGCCGGACACTCCTGCTATTCTTTCTGGCCGGTACATGCGTCGAGAATCGAACACGTTGGTCCATTTCCAGTGACTCGGTTATATTCGAATACCACAAAATTGGTGGTCCAACTCTCATAAAACAAGAAATTAAGTTTTTAATTTTTCTCTTTTTTATGTGAAGATCGTCAACTGAAGCGCGATACTTCTGATCTGACGCGTCCCAAGTACCCAATTTCGTCTCCGTCACATACCGGTTTCCATATTTTTGATGGGGTTATATGTGAATAAAAAATTGCAAATAATCGTTTGGTTATTCTACAATTTCTGTTTTGATATTTGAACCTAACCATTGCTATAAACAAATGTTTGATTTTTGTTCCCACTTTTACGCGTTACACGTGCATTTACGAAAGATAAAACAACAAATGTAAAATATGTGTAAATAGCTCGGCATGGGCATTTTATAACCCCGGGGTGCGACGTCTCATTAGGCTCGTGTGCTTGTTGATGAGTTAGGCGTTTTTGTTTAGTTAAACAATCAATCAATACTTTTTAATTTTTGGCTTGCGAAAAACGACAACCCGCCGAGGGGTTCCAATTTGGCTCATTGTCGTGGTATCATCAACCAAACGAATTTCCGACTGATTCATTTCCCCTTTCACCATCGATCGATCGTTTCCCTTTCGTTATCCGATCATACCGTGAATAATTCCAATTGTGGTCCAAAAAGAACCTTTGTTAAGAAAGACAAAAATGGGAACGGAGGGCGGCCGCTTATGGGGCGGCGGTGGAATTGTTCATCTACGACGACGACCAAACCGTGGGTGGAAATGGAACGGTTGGGGGGGGGGGGGGTTTTGGGAATAAATGACGAATTGCGTGCTGCCGAATGGAATGAGACGATTGATAACTCTCTTTCCATACAAACAAAGCATAAATCAGTACAAAAACAAACAAACAAAAACGACAATTCCATCGATTGCTTCCGCCGCCGTCTGCCTGATGGAATTGAAGAACGACGATTTGTCATTCGTCCCCAATCCCCGCACTTTCGCAATTTGCATATTTCTCTTCGTCTCCATCACTTCCGCACTTTCGTTTGGCCACCAAAATGCGACGACGGCACCACAGACAATATTGCCAACAAATGTTTCTGATCAAAAAAGTAAGCAAATTGAGGGTCAAACAACAAATTCCCGTCCTTATAAATCAGGCAATTCCCCTACTTCTCTCCGTCTCCCAACCGCCGTCCGGTCTGAGCCCAACACCACCGGCACCGTTTCCATGTGCAATCAGACCAAAACGGAGGGTGGAGGCGCAGGGAAAAAGAGCATCCGTTGGACAACGACATTCATTCAATTGGTGATGATCGTGTTGATTGTTGGCATTTGCCTGTTCTGTGCACTGGACAGTGCCATGTACGGACTGATCAGATACGTGCGGACATGGAAGGCCAGTTGGTGGCGGCGGAGGAATAAGTTGAGACGGAAAGAGGCGGCGATCTCCAAGAAATGAATTGAATTGCTCAGCAGTCCCCCCCCCCCTCCCCTCCCCTCCGGTGTTTGTTTTCTTTCACAATATGTGAATTTGTGCAATTTGATTATTTGCTGTTGGTCCACAACAAAAAGTATAAAACAAATTTTACATTTTCACATGAAAAATTGGGGAAAAGAATTGCAGACACCGCTCTTTCAGTGGTTGAATTCATCAGAGAGGGAGAGATGGACGGATTTGGTCGCCAATTTGTTGTTATGAAATCAACCACTTCTCCAAAATGTACAATAACGGATGTCACATTCACATGGAACTAAAGTTTTTTTCCTTTTTGTCACCGTTAATCATTCCAACCAAATCATTCATTTTCTTCGACCCCTTTCGTCTTCGGCATCAGACAAATGCTCTGCAGCGACTCGAGCAGTGTTCGCACGTCGCGCAGTCGCATGTTCAAATGGCATCGCTCTGCACTGAGCTTGGCAAGCTGTTCCCTGCAGAAGAGCCATTCCTGCAGACCTTCCGCCTCGCCCAATTCCTCCGCCATTTCGGCATCAATTGCACCTTCGCGTTCCTCGAGGGCACCGCGAAGAAAGTGCAAATCGGCAAGCCTTTGAGAGGTAGGAGGCAATTAGAGGGCACCGAAATGGCCTTAGGGGCCTATGCCATTCACTCACTGTTCTCGAAGACATCGGACCATTCCATCGGTGCCCCGGC
The DNA here is from genome assembly GCA_020449905.1 of Globodera pallida. Lineage (NCBI taxonomy): Eukaryota > Metazoa > Nematoda > Chromadorea > Rhabditida > Heteroderidae > Globodera > Globodera pallida. The sequence continues at coordinate 698,883 of JAIXHY010000010.1, read as the reverse complement.
CTATTGGTGCCATCCGTTCCTATTTGGAAATGAATCTTTGTCTCGAGATCGGCCATCTTTTCCATTTGAAGCAAAAGGTTGGTCAGCCGGCCGATCAGTGTCCCGTTGTGGCCTATTCGGGCAAACAGCGACTCGCGGATGTTGTCGATCTCGGCCAAGTCGCGACACAACAGCGCCCGATCCTGCTCCCGGTCGGCAATCTTTCGCGACAACGACTCAATCGACTGAATGAATCGTAACCGTGCGCAGATCGAGAGATTCCGTTAAACAATTAGTCCAACATTTTCATTCCCGGAGGGGTCGGGAGATAATACTCTCCAACTGAAAGATAATGGGCGGCCTGTCCCTCCCTCCCTTCCCTGTCCATTGCTTTTGTCAAAAATGGTTGATCATCCCCAAGAAAGTAAATGTTTTTGTTTTTGTTGTTGTTCCTCACGTACATATAAACGACGCCTTTCCTAACTTCCTGCAGTTGCTCCCCCGAGTGCTTGTCCGGGTTGTCGGCTGCGAACTGGAGACTGTTCTGCAGCGAGGTGAGCGACGGCGAGCTGCTCAGAGAGAGTGGCGGCGATTGAGCGGAGAAAGCGATCGAAAAAGGCGCCGCCTTTCGCGAGCAGTTCGTCGACGTCCCCTCGGGCGCCTCGCCGAAATTATTGTCTTCCCCCTCCCCCAATTCCTTCGCCGCTTTGTCGTCACTGCTTCTCGTCGTCGTCGTCGTATCGTCCGGTCTCTTCTCCATGGCGGGGGAAGGCGAATTGGCTTCAGAAGACGGCACGGAGGAGGCCCAACGCAAAGACTACGAAAAGAACGAATAAAATGTTGGGGAATTCGACAAATTTTTGAGTTTTTAATTCCCCATCAATTCGCTCACCTTTCTCAGATTGTCCCCATTTTCTCGCGGTTTCTGCTGTAACTGTCCATCGTCGGCGGCGGCGTCCCTTTCATTTGGCATTTCGTCCGATGGGAAGCCGCGTTTGGCCAGAAAAGACATCGCCAGCGAATGTTTTTTGGGTGGCAACGGCGGTGGAGTCGGCTTTAGCTGTGCCGTCGGAGGAGCGATGGCACTCATCGAACGGTGTCGGGGCGGCACGGGCAACGGATGGACCTACAAACAACAAAAACAAAATGGCCAATCATTGAACGAATCGATGCCATGGCAAAACGGAAATTGTGCACAAGTCAAAGATTAGTGAGTGAACTGCTTGCTGTTTTGAGCTGTTTACTTGAACGGTTGGTTTTGTGAATTGAATGTTCGCGGAAGGGTAGGAGAGCGCCGGTTGCTGTTGTTGTTGTTGCTGCTGCTCGCCGAGAATGGAGCCCATCAGGGAGGAGAAGGACGCCGGCATTGGCATTTTGTCGATGGACCCTCCGCCTCCTGTCCACGAGGACGAATCAGCCGCCGGCACTGATCGGTAAATGGACGACGGATGATCCTCCGAAACGTGGGCTACACCGATGCTCGGCGAGTCCAGTCTGACGGACAAAAATGGTAAAAAGGGGCAATGAAAGGATGCCGCAAATGCTAATTATGAAGGGGTCACACCGATTCATGCGATCGATCAACTGTCCCACCGACGGATTCCCTCCACCCGCCGCCGCCGACGCCGCCTCGTCTCTGTCCAAAATTGATTTGTATCCGTTCTCGTGGATAACACTTCGGCCGTATGACGGAGGAAGTTGCTGCTGCTGTTGTTGTTGCTGTTGTGGTGAAGGCATTGAAAATCCGTTGGTCAGTGGAAATTGCTGACTTTGGTGCTGTTGTTGAGCTCTGAAAGGGGGGGGGGGAATGATTGAATTTAGACGCAAAAGACTGATCAGTGTTTGTTTTGCGTATGGTCTGTTTAGGTTTCTGAACGTTTTCTGGAGAAGGTCACCAACTTTTGTCGAATTTTTCGCTGTGCCCCGGAAGGACTTCGATGGAGGAAGCCTTGGTGCGGGGACGGGGAGGACGAACAGTGCTGCTGCTGTTGTTGTTGTTGCTGTTGTTGCTGTTGGTGGTGGTCGAAGGAGTTCAGTGACATCGATTGGAGGTGGTTGTTGTTGCTGTTGTTGTACTTAAACGGAAAGAAATAAAATTATTGAATTGAAAAAAGGAGCAAGAAATTAGGAGAATGTGTGAAATATTAACACGAAAAATCAACTTGAGGGGGGGGGGGGGGGGGGGGGGAGGCGTTGGGAGGAACCGGAAAAGATTTTTGGTGCAAAATATAAAAAGGGAGGAGAGGGGAGGGAAGGAATGGGGGAAGATGGGCGAATGGAATTGGATGGACGGCGGGATGAGTTGAGGGGATTTGGAGGGTGCTTGGCTTGATTTTGCGGAAGGAACGAGAGGAATTGAGGAGACGGGGGGAGGGGGGAGGGGGGAGGGGGTGGGGGGGCGCAGGGGGGGGGGGAATGAGTCAGCACACTTTGGGGGAGGGATGGAATTGAAGGGGGGGGGGGCTGGGGGAGGGGGGGGGGGGAAGTGAATGTCCCTCGCCCCCGCTGCTGCTGCTGATGAGCAGCACACGAGGCTGCAGATCAATAGTCGCGCCGACGGGGAGGCCGAATATTATGGTAATGGGGAAGGACGGACGAATACGGAAGATGATGATGGAAGGAAGAATATGGAGGAGGGGGGGGGGGGGAATGGGAGAAAGGGAAACGAGGGGGGGGGGGTGAAAGAATGAGGAAGAGGAAAGGTGAAATTGGGGGAACTGACTGGAGGGAGGGGAGGGGGGGGGAGGGGAGGGGGGGGGGGGGGGAGGAGGGGGGGGGGGATACTCAATCAACTTCGATTCGCATGAAGCCGGCCGGATGAATGAATTGCCAAGCCAATTTTGGCCATTTGTGAGTGGGCAAAGGGAATGTTTGTCCTTCAATCGTTTAATTCATTGTCTCTGTTTAATGATGGATAGGTAAATATAATGGAATGCGTTTTGCCCCCGAAGGGGACTGAACGGAACAGAATAATTTGGTGGGTAAATGACTCGGACGATGGGGGGGGGGGGGCGTGATCAATTTGAATGTGGGGGGGGGGAATGATCAGTAAGTGAATGGAAATAGTGACGGTGACAATTCACAGACAGTTAAAAAATGTTTTTTCTCATTATGCTAAACGGCAAACTAATTTATTCATCAAAAATGGCTATAATCTAAGAATTTGTTTAGTTACATATTTGGCAATTTTCCGTTTGACGAATGAAATGAAAAGCGTTGGAAATGCATTTTATTTTATTATTTTCATTCGGATGATTGTCCCCCAACGATCGACGAACGATTGGACGGAGGCGGCGAAATAATCGGAGAATGGGCGGGAAATGGAAATGTTTTTATCAATCGCCCCCCCCCCCAAACCGCCGATGAGAGAAGCGGATGCCCCCGGGGGAGGGGGGGGGGGGGGGGGGGTGGTGCGGGTGACCTCCATTTATCAGTCCACTCTATCGCAAGTTCACTTTCGTTTTCGGATCGCCCGATGGGTGGGCGGCTTAACACATTCTTTTGGGTGGGTATTAGATAATTAGTGGCCACCTGTTTCTGCAGAAGGTGGGCATTGTTTAGAAGAAGTTGCTGAATGTTTGTCGTCCCCTCCGGCTCCGCCCGCGGCGGATTCGTGCCGTTGGTGCTCCATTGTTGGAACAATTTGCGACTTGCCGCCCTGTTCTTGCTGGCACTGGTCAATGTGTCGTCCTGGTAGTCCATTTTGGCGGATAATATTATTATTTATTGTCGACGGAAATGAATGGAATTGGTCATAATAAATTAGTTGGGCATGCCCCACCGTCCCCCTCCCGCCTATGCCAAATTCCGTCCTTATTTTGGCTTACGCCGGTTAAACGGACATATCAATAAGCTTTAACAATTGCAAAGGATATTTTTAAATCAAATTAAATCAATTTGTTAAAGAATATTTTGCCCTCTGTAAAGACAAAATCTCTCCTAAGCCCCCGAGGGCATTCATTCATTTACAAATTGCAGTGAGGTGAATGACGACCAAAGCAAAACAAATTGAACTCATCATCACATCATCGGCAGGTGAAAAGGACAACAAACGGCGGAGGGTGGAAACGAAGTGGGACAGAGAGAGAAAGAAAGAGGGGGGGGAGAAGCAGCGGATTTGAGAGGAGAGGACAAGCCCCAGGGGGGTCGGAGGGAGGTGGGGGGGGGGGTCATGTCCACCCCCACAAGCCTTACACTTCCATTCTTTCCCCCTCCCCCCCTCCCATTACCTTCCTTCTCATAATTTGAGTCCCGTCCCACCGCCAACAGCAGCAGCAGCAGCAGCAGCAAAAGGGGGGGGGGGACGAGAACGAAGGAAAGGGTCGCGGGACAAGCGAATCGACCGACGACCAAAGGATTTGGTTGAAAGGCGGTGAAAATGCGATGATCCGGTGGGTGGGCTCCTTTCCTTGTCCGAGCCGAGCGATGAGTCCCCCCCCCCCTCCCCCTCCCCTCGGCCTCCGTCCACCCTTTTAATTCATCTCAAACCAACCAACCAACCGACCACACGATGTGTGTGTGTTCAGTTGCCCCTCCCATCCCAATCTTCTCCCCCCCCCCCCCCCCCCCCCCTCAGCCTTTGCTCGCTTCTTGTCGTCCACTCGATTAGTCCCTCTTTTCCCCCTCAACCAATTCACATTCATTCAGCCGAACATCCTCCACTCCCTCCCCGCCCATCCCCCCCCACCCCTGTCCACGCTGCTCAGAAAGCAACATTCCCTAAAAGACTGTCGACGATCGGATGGACGGACATTCACATTTCCCATCGCAAAATTGCCCGCACCTTCACATTCAAAGAGAAAAATGAATGAATGTGAGGAATGGCGGCGACGGCGGCGGCGGATGAGCCCAATTCTCGCGCAATGGACCAAAATACGGACATAAAAAGTGGAAAGAAAAAGGAGTGTTTTGGTCAACTAAAAAGGGAGGGGGGGGAGGGGGAATCGATCGATTGGAAGAGGACGACGAAAAAGACGGAAGAAACTAAACAAAAAGGCCAACAATTTGGGAAGGCTCCTCAAAACTTCCAACTCCGCCATTTACTTGAGCAAATATCATCGGGATCTCTCAGTTTATTAAAGACCCAACCCGTCAAATACGAAAATGAGAATGATTTTGTTGCTGTTCCGTCATTCATTGCCCTCCTCTCTCTCTGAACTCCTTCCACCACCTCTTGACCCGCTCGTCGCCGTCCGCCTTCACAATCACCATCTGAAATATTAGGAACTCATTCAGTGCCATTGTCAGCCGTATCGAATGGTTAGAGAGGGCGAGTTTTTCGAGATTGGCAACGCCAAGCGCTGAATAACATTGGCCAAGGAGGACCCCTCCCCCCCCCCCCCCCCCACCGCCTACGGCACCTTTGAGACGCTGCAGTCCCAAAGGGAAAGGCCCGCTTCTCTGGCAAAATCCCTCATGGCAACGAAATCGGCCTCTTAAAATGGGAACTGATTAAAGGCATCGAACAGAACTCAAAAGAAAAAAGCGGTCCTGAACAGCGTACCCGAGTCGTAGTTTGAATAGAGCGTGCCGTTATCACTTGTGAATCGTTTTCCTCTCCTGCTCCCAAAGGTAAATCTGAAAAAGTTGGAATTTTACCAAACCCGCCACCCCACCTCTGTCATGGAAAGTCCAGTCCCGTTAATGGGCCGGGGCCATACATCCCAACAAAACGTACCTACCTGTTCTACAACAGTGACGGGTACCATCGGGTCGGACTGTCATCAAAGGAGGAAAAGCGTATAATTCCAAGAACATCAACAACAAAACCAACCGCCCGCGAGCTGTTCCGCGCGTGTAGCTGTCGCATGTTTGCTGTCAGATATTGAGTGATCTGTCGGGCTGTGATACCGGTCTGTTAAAATACTATATAATAAATACATTTTGAATTATTATTTCTCATTATCAATGTAAATTGGTTAACCTGCAAAGCGCGCCTTATTGAATCACGAGAGAGTACACCTTGAAAAAGAAGGAAACTGATTAAGAGATTAGCATTACGCATGGAAACGCTCACCGATGGCTATGTCTTGAAAGCGATAAAGAATTTGGGTGAATGTCGACAGAATGGCCAATTGGAGGGTGGAGTTGGTGTAGGCGAACACTCTGAAATTGTTGTTGTTTTTTTGCCATAAAAGGCTTCTTCGACCTGTAATTGGTCTCCACAATCAAAAAACCGTCGCCTCCGGTGCCCTTTCCTCCAGCAGTCGCCGGTGAATTTGTTGCCGGGGAATTACGCAAAACAGCGCCACCATTTTCGCCAGCCTTGTCCTCTTCGACTGAGGCGACAGCGGAAAGTTGTGCCATTAGAGGCGTCAGGAGAAACCATCTGATCAAAGAAAAGGGGGAAACCATCTGATCAGAGAAAGGGGGGGGAGACCATCTGATCAGAGAAAAGGGGGAAACCATCTGATCAGAGAAAGGGGGGGGAGACCATCTGATCAGAGAAAAGGGGGAAACCATCTGATCAAAGAAAAGGGGGAAACCATCTGATCAGAGAAAAGGGGGAAACCATCTGATCAAAGAAAAGGGGGAAACCATCTGATCAGAGAAAAGGGGGGAACCATCTGATCAAAGAAAAGAGGGAAACCATCTGATCAGAGAAAAGGGGGGAACCATCTGATCAGAAAGAGAAGGGGGGGGAATGGAAAAGCGACACGATGCCAAAATATTACTTACCCATCTTTCCGTTTTCGTATGAAGATTAGCCCCAACTCGCGCAACGTCACAACAAATGCCTGCACAATTTCGGGCCATTTCTGTTCAAGCGTCAGCGGCCGGGCCTTTGCTGGAAATAAAATGTTTCTTAACACCAATTAATCAAATTAACTGACCGTCGTCGGGGCTAATGCAAAGGGTCAATCGAAGCAAAAAGTCCAGGACCGGGAAAATGTCCTCGCCTTTGGAGGCGATGAATCGAACGTAATGGATCAGATAGGCCCAAATTTGTTCGGTACGGCCCAACAGCAAATATTGGAAGCCAATTGAAGAAATTTCGGGCTTCTTTTGAACCTTAAAATTGATTAATTTAATTCTTTAAAACAAAACAAAACAAAAACGAACTTCCGCGCACCAATCCGATGTATTTGAAGAGCGCTTTTGTGGTTTCCGACACGCTTTTGTCCGCCGCTTCGTTGGGCAATGCCAAATAGCATAAAATGCTCTCCCATCGCTCCACACTTTTGCCCATCAAATCTTTGCTGGCCGCCGCTTTACGCGACTTTTCCTCCAAAGAGTAAAATTTAAAATCCGACAGTTCCATTGGATTGGCAAGCAGACTGGAGACGTAGTTCATGCGGAAATCGACCTGATTAATAAAAAAAACAAATTGTGGTGAAATTAATTGAAGAAAACGGCACATTAATTTGAAAATCTCCGTCAAAATCGCCCTCCAAAATGCGCAGCCTGAACAGAAGTTGAAGCGAATTGGACATGGACAAATGAAAACGTTTCCGAGTCCAGGAACGCCAATCGCTGAAAGTAATGTTAATTTTTAAAAAACATTTTCCATCAAAGAACATTTTATAGTAGCTGAACATTGCCTGGATTTATGGAACATCAATTGGAGCACAGATTGTTGGGCAAAGGCGGGCAAAAGACGGAAAATAGCGATGACACACGGGCGGGACTTCGAACAGTTCTACAGGAAAATGAGGTGAACGGATTTCCTTCCGGACAAGACGACAAGCCAAAACAATGTTAGGCATTTAACCCGAAAAGAAATTCTGTTTAATAACGCCATTCTTCTTAATTTCGTACTTAGTGGCAGTCGACCACCCCTTTTTTTGGACAGTCCCAGGACCAAAGGGCAAGCCGCGGAAGTTCCAATCGAATATAAAGTCTTAACATACGTTGGACTAACTCATCGTTTAGGCTGGCCAAATAAGTGAGCAAAGGCCGTTTTCCAAATTCAGTGTCCGCCATTCGATTAAAACGACGGAAAGATTTAAAATTAATGAAAGGCCGGCAACAAAAAAAAATGCAAATAAATTCAGACTAAAAACAGAGTAATTCAGTAAACGCGACAGACTTGTATCAGATTTCTTATCCGACAAAAAAAACACACTAGTTAATTAAATTTACATATTTGCGAAATTTTGTGAGAAAAATCATTGAACATCCGTCCAAATCACGAGAACATTGACTGCTCAGCGCCGCTCTCGGGCTTTACCGGGGGCAAAGTACCGGTGGACACCGAGGAGGATTGGCCTGTCCCGGACACGCTCGGCTTCCCTTCCAAGTCTTTGTATTCCAACACCATTTCACGTGGAATCTGTCGGGGCAAAACAATTTGCGTCACAAGAACATTAAACAAAGCAACCGACCCGTCTCCACTTGCACCGGATCAAACACCAAATAGGAACACCGTTCGTACGTGCCGCCAATCTCGCGCGGAGGTGCAGAAAAGGGTGCCCGCATAAGCCACACACGTTCGACCTTGTGAAATCGCCAATCGCGCACATACCTAAAAAGTCCACAAGACTAAAAAGTTTGTCTAAACGTTGTGTCAAGACTCTGTACAGTTCGGATGCGGCCGCCACTTGGTAAACTTCGCCTGGACAGTTGTAGAACAGGTAGAAGAGGACGTCTTCATGCAGTTTTTGCATTTTAATGTGCGGCAATTTGTCACGAATTGTCGCATTTGTCAAATATTCGTCCGGCACCTTTGCATCCAAATCTTGAATTCTGCATGGAAAGTCAGCCCATGGACCGCCAAAAGTTTGGAAGAGATTTCTTCTGAAAAATTGGGAGATGAATATTAAAATAAAACTAAAAAAATTAATTACTTTGAAGAATTCAAATTGAGGCCAAGATTGGTCAAATCGTGGCCCAACGCAAGTCCAACGATGGATGGGGCACTTTCGATAGTGCGCAAAAAGGTCAACAGCCCGGCCATGCCAAACCTGCAATGGAAAATTGGGGAAAAATAGAGAAAAAGCGGTAACTTCCAGTTATTACATACTGATCATTAAGCATCCCGGGCGGAATGTTGGTGACACGGCCTGAACAGTTAAACATTACTAGAAAGAGTTATAGCAAAAGATGCCGACTAACCGAAACATTAAAGATTTTTGACCTCCCCATTTCCTTTTATCAATTTGACGTGGGGACAGAGACGTAAACAAAGCGGGGGAGGGGAGAATTGGGACTCCCCCCCCCCCCCCGAAATGTTTGTATGGACCAATTTTCTTAACAAATATCGTTAAAATCTTCAAAACATTTTCCCGGCGGGATCTCTCGCACCACTAAAAAGCTTCAAAAATTGCTATTTTTAAAATTTTGTTTCAAATCATTTAACAAAATGAGTTAGAAATTAATTCAAAAAATTTAAGAATTGACTTTTTTTGCATCCCCACACCGAAAAAATTTTCTGGTTACTTCCCTGGGAGGGGACACTAAAAGAAAGAACATCAAAAATTTAACCGGCGGCGCTGTCCACAACGACGACCTTCCGAAAGATTTAATTACATTAAGAAAGGGTGCAAGCAACAACAAAAAAACGTAAAATATGTTTTTCATTTTATGACAAGAAATATTCAAGCCGTACTATTCCAAGTCTTTCAACTCAACCCTCCTGGCCCTAATTTTTTCGGGTTGGCCTTCCTCTCACAAAACTAACCGTCAGGATGCGTTTGTATGCCGACCTTCTCCGTATTTTCAGAAGCAAATTGTTGCTTCATCCGACTTAGCCTCGCGTTCGTGCCATCGTTGTTCACGCCCGATGGATTGCTTTGATGTATATGCGACGATAGCCTCTGAAAGAAAAAAAATTCGGAATTCCATCCCTCACATTTCCTCAAATGTATTAAAAACTCTGCAGCCCGCCCGAATGTGTAAATTTGCTCACAAAAAAGAATAATTCACACCCCCCCCCCCCTCTTTTTGAACGCTACTGCTCCTTTCTGACCTGTTGAACTGCAATTTGCTGGGATTGGTTGCTTTGGAGCGCGGAATTTGGCAAAGCCGGAAAATCGTCGTCATTTAACATATCGCAGGAAAAATTTGTTAAAGTTTATTTTCTATGCTTTTCAACTGTACTTGCTTAATTCAAGTTTTTTTAACGATCAAAATAAATAATGAATAAATAAATAGGGGTAAATAAATATGTACATATGTCATATATGTAAAAATCAGGGTGCCTTTTTACCGTGGCGTCGTTGGGGGATAGAACTGCTTGAGTATTTGAGGATTTTCTACGCCCACATGGCCTTTTTTCAAAAAAATTTCTTAAGAAAAATGAGTAAATCTTGGTAATAGGCCCCAGACTCCAAATCACACAAATTTAAAGGTTTTCTTAGGCGCTGAAAACGAATTTAAAACAAAATTTCCCACGGAAAATGTTTTTAATTGGTTTTTTAATCACGGTACTGACGTGTCCAGTTTTGCTTGGGACTCAAATAGCCGGACCAAAGAACTGAAAGGTAACGCAATTCAAATTCACAGTATTCGTTTTAGCCGCACGGCTACCGGTCTAATTTGGGTTGTGTGTTGGAACACCTACTTCGACCCCTCTAAATAAGAACAGCCCACGGACGGGGACGGATTCACCAAATTTAACTGCTGAATCCACACACTTTCTTTACAAAGTTTGAGTGTAAAACGGCCCTTTTGTATCGACATTTATTGTGCAACAGTGGTGTTTGTAAACATTTTATTCGCTATATTAAAATAAATATGAAGTCGAAAAATGGATTCAGAAATTTTTCGAAGCTGATAAATCCAGGGTCATTCCAGAACAACTAGTGGTTGGGATCACTTCGATCTCGTAATTTTCCTTCACTAAAACAACATCATCATCGTCCTTTGTCCTCATTTCATCATTCTCTTTTCTTCGTTGCTTTTTGTCGTTGTCATTCTTTTGCGTTGGCAGTTCTTTCCTCCTCATCACGTCGTTATCTTAAAAAATCAAAAAATTTAAAGTGCACAAAAACGAAAACACATTAAAGAATTTATGGGGGCACTCGAAACCTCCAAGCTGTTCCCAGGAAAGACAAAATCCTCTCACCAGCAGCGAGTGTCGCCCTTTTCGCCCCGTCATCGATCTCGGCTTCCATTGGCTCCTCCTCGTCATCATCTCCGTCAAAAATGCTCGCCTCGCCGGCGGTTGCGTTGTTCTCGTCAGAGGCGGAGGAGGAAGTCGTCGCGTCCAAATCAATTTGCCGAAACTCCAGCGGGCCTTTGTTCACGTAATGGCCTCGTTTAGCCGTGTCCATTGTGGTGGGCACCCATTCGTCGTACTAACAATAATTAATTGTACATCCCAATTTTGTGAGCTTTATGTTTTGGGCTTCCATCTTACAAAAATCGGAGCTTGACCTGTCCCTCTAATCAAAGTCAAAATGATAGTTGAGTAAACGAACGAAGTTTTATTCGCTCCTACCCAATCTCACCGCTTGTTCGTCGTCAATAAAATCGTCCTCCAAATCGTAGCCAAGTCCCTTGTCCATCACATCTTCAGGCGCAAATTTGATCGTTTTCTTGCTTTTCTTTCCCGATTTTTTCGAGGTCAGCGGTAAAGAAACGACGGTTCGAGTTCCCTAAAGAATAAAGCATTGTTCGATTAATGGACCAAAATGTGGACACACGAAAAAAGAAGAAACACCAAAATATTAGTTATTATTTCCAACATTAAGTTGTTTTTTTCTTTAAGGATTCATTTTTATATTTTGAGGTTTGGTTAAGAAAATTTCTTTGAAGCGTGAATTTGTCCGACGCCACCAAAAACGCACATATTTGGCTTCCAATCTCCGGACTATCTCTTCGGCGTCCTGATCATGAAAAGCACTCTTCCCGCCAACTTCCTTCCCCCCTTCCATCTCCATAACTTCTAGCTAAAATTCGAATTTATGAAATGTGTATATGGGTTTTTCGCACTCACTCCCAATTCCTTGCGTATTTCTTCATAATCAAAGCGTGGGTAACGTCCTTGCTGTTGGTGGAAACAACTTAACTTCAATAACGCGTAGGTGCCGACCCTCCTCGGCTTTGCGTTGTCTTTTCGGCATCGATGGCAACATTTTTATTGAGGTTTAATCAATCTTTTGTAAAACACAAATAATTTTCAAAAACTAGCAGATGCTTTGGTAAAACTAAATTTAGAGGATCGGACCCTGACCATATTTTTTCCGGGCATCGTAATCATAATCCTGGTGATTTAAAAAAAACAAGAATAAGTACCAGGATTTAAGAAAATCCGGATTTTTTGATCCAGAGTACAGATCGCCAAAGATTTAATTTGCGAAACAGATCGCCAAAGATTTAATTTTTCACAGATCGCCAAAGTTTTAATTATGACAGATTGCCAAAGATTTTAATTGCATTTTATTTGGAATTTATTAAAAAAAAAAGACTCTGCTCCCGTGTGTCGACAAAATCTCGACTAAAAAACAACAAAATCCCGATTGCAAGAAAGCTAAAATGCAAAAAAAAAATTTGGAAAAAACCCGGTCCTGGTGCCGAGGCATTGGTATTGGAAAACAATGACTATCAGCAGGATTGTCAGGGCATCTTTATTAAATTAGTTTTACGAAGGGTTTTTTTGGGCCTCTTATATTTCATATTTAGATGCTTTCCTTCACAAATCGAACTTTGTTGTGCAAGCATTTTTTTATACATCGAAACTGTTCATCACATTCCGCTGTAAAAGCGAACCAAAGGATTCTGACGGAGCTGCCAACATCTTCAAATGCTGAGCTGAAAAAATGCAAAAGCGAGATAAGAAAAAGAACAAAGGTAACGTGAGATTGGATTTTAGTTTTTTCTGGAATTTAAAAGAACTTTGGGAGTGGAGGGGCAAAAACGGGACAATCTTCGTTATTGGTTTTAAGTGTTTTTAGTGTATAATAATAAAATTTTAACGGATTTCAGTTTTTTTCTGTTGCTGAAACGCATGAAAGCGAGAATTTGCGCACTGATCAACAACTTATTGCACTCAAAAAACCACCAATTGTTGTTGGCAGCAGCTGCAGTCTTCTCCACGCGTATTTGCAGGTTGGGACATAATTTGGCTGGGTTTGTAAAAAATATTGCAGCTTTCGAAGTGCCGACTTACCGCTTTGATTGCGTGTACGGCCGTCAGTGGGTCAGTTATAAATAAAGAAAAAACTTTACTTACTTTTCATGAAGATTGCCTGAATTACAATTTTTTTTGAATTAAAACTTGGTTTTGGTTGCTTAGTTTTTTAATTGTCTTTTTTGTTGATTTAATTTTTTTCTAACTCTTTGCCTGCACAATCTTGCGAAGATATTTCGATAAACTTACTTTTAAGCCCATTTTGAATTCGTTATGTTCAGTTTTGTGATGTCTCCCGCCTTTCGCCTCCGCCCCCTATTCCCTTTTCGCCGCGTGCGTTGTCGGCACTGCGCTACTCTTCGGCTTCTGCCAGCACTTGCAACAATGTGATCGAGCGACAACATGACAGCCAGATGAGAAGTACGCCCTCATAAATTGAAATTTCAAACTCGGACCCCGAGTACTCGGTTTTTTTTTCTCAGTCCAGTCCAATCTCTGCTCATAAATGTCGTAACCCAATTAGAAAATTACCTATTCAATTCACAAAATCAGGGACTCGGTCGCGAGTGTTGCCGGTGGGTCGACTGACTCCCATCCACGCTTTGTTGTTCGCTGCAGCCACGGGCACAACCGGACTCGGCATCCTTTGTCTCAGTAGGCTTTTGCGGATAATTGCGCGTAAATAATGAGAAGTGTTTAAACATATGTTCAGGTTGCAACCATCTCACTTCCGCTCTTGGGTTTATCAATCTCGCGCTTTACGCCGGCTTTTACACGCCGATGAAGCGTTGTCATCACAGGTGTTTGAGAATTGCTTTTCGTAGACGCAACTCTTTTATTGTTTGTACATTTAGTTGCACTTGGATTGGAGCCGTTGTTGGTGCAATTCCACCATTGATGGGCTACGCGGCTGTGACCGGTCAGTGAAAATTCTAGTTTCGATAGAGTGGAAGAGACAGAAACGAACACTTTTCAATTTGTACTCGAAAATTTTCGGCACACTTTGTTTAGTATCAATTCGGTATTCCTGTCTTACAAAAAATACATTTGCCTCCCACATTTTTTGCGTTAGGCCGCCTAGACTTCGCCGCTTTGGTGCTCGGTGCCTTACTCTTTTCATGGCAATTTCCCCATTTCAACGCCCTTAGCTGGAATTTGCGCGGCGATTACGCGACGGCAGGGTATAAAATGATGTGTGTGACGGATGAAGGACTGTGCCGAAGGACGACGTTGAGGTGGGGCATTCCCATTCGTGTTGCCAGTAAAGACAAATGCCATTTTTGGCATTATAAACTACGCTTAAGGCACTCTTTTGTCCTGCTGTCACTCTGTTCGCTGTGTGCTCCTCTGACGCATTTGACCACATGGACCTTCGCCTTAACGTCGCTTCCTCTAAACGCCTCAATGCTTTTTCTGGCGTTCCAATTCTATTCAAATCCGGACAAAAGGTGAAAGCATAATATATAAATTGGTGAGTGTCCGACGTCCGGCCCTCACAAAAGTGGGCCCGCAATCAATTTTATAAATTTTGGAGTTATTTCTTAATAACGGAAATTGCCCATTTTGTTTCGGCGATGATTTTCTGACTCACACTTCTCATCCCTTACAGAAGTGCCACAAATTTGTTTCGTTTCACCCTTCTGTACCTCCCCGTGTTGATGGCTTTGATGTACGTGTCAAAGGATGTGTGCCCAAAGAAGAGGACAGTTTTGTTGAAGGCATAAGATCGTGTCGAGAACGCGTGGAAGCTGCATTTTTAAGGATCAAAAGTTACGCAAAAGACGAAGTTGTTGTTTAGAAAGAGAGGCAAAGGGCATTGTTTAGGCTTATTGTTAGGACTGTAGGAAACGTTTGTACATTTCTTTGTTTATCGAATTGCTTTATCGATCGATTTCCACCGAGGCTTAGTATTTACTTCGGTTCTTTTGTTTCATCTGAAATGAATAAACTCAGATCACGACTTGATTTTATTGCGAGTCGACCAAACAAAATTTGGGAGTAAAACTGAAGAATGATGGCGAGAACCTTTTTTTATAACAAAACTAGGTATATCTTTGATGCGTTTTGTCGAGACAATCGAATGGACCAAGTTTATGCTCCGGCAACCACTCAGAGCCCAGTAAAATGATAGAGGAAAAATTAATCTATTTCAAACTTCTACACCGGTCACGCGATATTTCATTGAAACGACATTTCATAGACTAAACCAAAACGAGGAATTTCATAGACTACGCCGAAATTCGACAGGCGAAATGTCCGTTTTCCCCTTAGAGAGTTAAATCGATCTGTTTTTAAGTTTGAATAACGTTTACTCGCTTACTTTGCAATAAACCAATTTTTATTTTGCCGAACCATTAAAATCATAACAAAATCGTTGAGCGCAACATGACATTAGAGACAGGGTCGAGACTGAGGCGAGCTTTTTCCGAGACGGTCTCATTAAAGAAATTATGAACGGGGTCTCGCTCTCTCTAACGTTGTAAAACATTTGTCAGCAAAATAGGCGAAAATGATGAATGAAAACTTGGAGGGATTAGAATTCTTTTTTTTTTCGATCAGCTAAAGCTGAACGTGTTCGGCACGGGTGCATTGGCGTCGAAAGCGTATCCACCGGATTGCGCCAACCGTTTTGACCTCTCCAAATTCTCTTCTCTCGTGCAAATTTCCATCAAATGTTTGAGCTTCGTCACTCGCTCCTGCCCGATTCGCTGCTGATCAGTAATGCTAGCCAAAAGTGGCGAATTGTGGGCACTCAAAGCTGAGGAAAACAAAAATTTGAATTGAAACAGTCAAAAAACTCACCTTCCAAAGTGTGTTTGAACAGCACAAACGCGTTCAGACCCGACTTGTTCTCGCCTTGCTCGTCCAATGGAGTGGAAAATGCTTCCAGATCGGTCTCCTCCTAAATAAGAGAAAACAAATCAAAGAAATGGACGAGCCGTGTTTTTGTTGGTTTATAGTAAAGACGATTGACTTTCGTGAACAAAATGGGTACAAACTCGGCGGTGTACCTCACCTCGAAGTGGTGATGTTCTTCAGAATCGGTGGTGTCCGATGAAAGGGAAAGAGTGTCGGCCCCCGCTGCCTCCGTCTGGTCGTCCATACTTTTGTTGGTGCTCGACTTCCTTCTTGAGCGTCGTTGTCTTTTTTCGCTCCGTTCCTGCTCCAACGCCATGAGATACTGTGCATTGTCTGAAGGACGCCACGCCACTCACATACTTCCGTCCCTTTCCCCCGAGAATCTCCTCGCCCACCTTCGTCCACGTCGTCGTCGGAATCCTTCAGCTCGCCATTCATCCGATCGTCCTCCCCCTCACTGGACTCCTCGTCTTCCGAATCCGAATCATCGTCCTTGGAACGCTCGGCCAATTCTTTGATGCACCGTTGGAGTTCGTCAAAGAGTGTCAGAAGCCATTCCATAAACTACATTTTGTCAAAAAAACGTTTCTGTTCATTATCTTTTTTGGTGTTTGTCTATTTTTACCTTTTCTGGTTGCTTTTCGAACAAAACGGGCAAATTCCCATCAGCCAAAATGCGACAAAGCAGCCAAATCAACATTTTGCGATCGTGCACACCCTCAAAGTTTTTCCGGTTGGCATAAAGCGCGCGCACGACCCATTCAAAAGTGCCCATCTCCGCCTTCAATTGCATTTGGCCAAACAAATTTGAGCACATTTGAAAATCGCAATATAACGCAGCAACAATTGCAATTAACAGTTGAGTCTTCAAATCGCCCAATTTGTTTTCATTGGCTGGCTCTTTCTGCAAGTGATTGAACACCAAACGCAAAATGTCGGGAATGAAATGGTTTGCGCGGCCTTGACATTGGAGCAAAAAAACCTGAATAAGTATCGAAACTATCATTAACAATCTAACAAATATGGAAGTAACTAAACTATCATTAACAATCTAACAAATATGGCAGTAACTTCTCTCGTTTAATGATAAAATTGGACTTTTTTTTTTTGTTGTAAAACGAACTTCGAGCATTTTCACAGCATGTGCCTTTGTTCTTTCGTCACAGCCGTCCTCCTCGTCGTCGTTCAGCTGTCTTCTCACACATCGCCA
Source organism: Globodera pallida (assembly GCA_020449905.1). Lineage (NCBI taxonomy): Eukaryota > Metazoa > Nematoda > Chromadorea > Rhabditida > Heteroderidae > Globodera > Globodera pallida. Next base: position 681,823 of record JAIXHY010000010.1, on the reverse strand, counting down.
GGAAATGTTGTACGCGTTCGGAGACGGCCAAAAAGTTGTCGGTGTCATTTGTCAAGAAGGCGTGGAGCACGGGCGCACAATCTTGGCACAAATACAACAGACAATAATTGTTGCTTTACTATAATCCTACACTAATAAATATGGATACGTAAATCCAAAAAAACTCGCATTTTCAAAAAGCATTACAAAATATTCATACCGGGGGGATTGCATTCCCTACAAATAAAGTAAGCGATTTGAACAAGTACCAGAGAAAAACGCAGTGCCCTCGTCCGAAAAGGCCTTGTAAATTTGATCAAAAACGGCCCACATCTCCGGCGACACATGCACCACAACGAGGGAATGCGTCAGAGAAAGCGCCTCCTCAAAGTAACCTAAGTAAAATGAACAAATTCTTTTCTACAAGGAAATTAATTATTCTTAACAATCTCAATTATTTGTTTTTTATTTTTGGAAAAACCAATACTTTCGCAATAAGTGTCGAAAATGGTGCTGATACAACTCCGAATCACAGGCTCCACCCGCTTCACGATGTCCGGATGCTCCTCAAGCAGCCCGAGGATTGTGTCCAACGTGGTCAGTATACCCATCACCCCGACACTGTAATCATCGGCCGCCTGATCGCCTTCTTCGTCCCCATTCTGACCGGTCACCATTGCGTGGAATGTTTGCACCTCAACAAAAATTTTCTTTTGAATTAATAAAATCTATAATTACAATAGATTTAAAAGGTATACAAATTCAGAAAATTGGTCACGTCTTTCCCCTTCCTTCATTTACCAATTGGACTGTTACGTCGTAGGCAATAGGAATGACGTCTTCATCAAAGTTCTCGACGAGTGTGTCCACAACAGCGGGCAGGTCCTCTACTCGAGTCATTTTTATCAAATTCAACACGTTTATGAGCAGATCCCCGATATGAGGTCGAACAATTTGGAGAACTAAATGCAAGACAAGTGTTAAAACCCATCCAAAAGTAAGTAATTGGAACCATAAGCCGTTCCAACCCAAAAGAATCGATTCCATTTCAGAAAATCCAAACCACACTTAAAATGGTCTGCAGAGAAACAGTCCGACCTGTTCCTTTTTGCGCGTGGTCATTGATCAACGATTGGATAGCCACCGCTGATTGGACTCGCACCGGCAATTCCGTGTCCTCTTTAAGGCATTTGATAAGCGAATGGATTGCACGCTCCAAAATTTTAGAATTTTTGAACGGCGTTTCTGAAGCATAATGAAGCACATAGCACGCACGCAAACGAACAAACCGATTCTGAACAGAACAAATTTTGAAAGGGGCAAAAGAACCACCCATTCCTTAAGGCTATTTTTGGGGATTTTGGAGACGTTTACCCCCCCCCCCCCCCGTGGCGCTGACCCTTCCCACAAAAAGAGCTTGACAAAAAAGGGAGGAGATCATCACTTCATGTGTTGTGCGCGGTATCACATGTGCATCCAATAACTTCTCAACGTCCCGCTTGTATTGCTGCAAGAGTATAAAAACAATGAAAACAACAAAATGTTAAATGTAACGAAACGAAAAACAAACTTTGAGTTTGAGCAACTGAGAAGAGATAATCGCTACCATATGAAGAGCACCGTCGGTTTGTCGACAATTCGAAGTCGGGGACAAATTTTCGATAATAAACTCCAACAACGACTCCATGATGCCCTGACGTTTGCACAGCATTTGAAGAAGCGTTGAGGCGGCGGAGGAAGGCTGATGCAAATCCTAAAAAAACGAAAAGTTCGAAAGCTAAGGCTAACCAAAATCGACCTCGTAAACGTCGTATTTAAAACGCAAAAATTCCTCCACATCCTCCGACCACATTTCCTCCTCTTCTTTTGAGTATTGGAGAAGGGGGAAGATGACATTTTTGAGCAATGGCTAAAACTGATTTCTTCAAAAAAAGAAGAAAAAATGCAACAAAATGATCACCTGAAAGTGCGGCTTCAACGCTTGCCACACTTGCGCCTGATTCATCGCGTCGGACAAATGACTGAGCGTAAAGTAAATGACTTCTTCGGACACAAAACGGCCGTTGATGTAATTGTTGAGAATGTGCACCATCAACGAATTGATCACCGGCAAGGCCAAATTCTTGGAATAATGCGCCGCAAATTCGTTGTACGGCACATCAACATTGCCTTTGTTGCCATATCTGAACAGACAAAAAAGTACGGGAAAATTGGTGTTTTGCAAAAAAAAAACTTGAGGTTGATTGGCACAGTCAAGAATTACAAAACCTTTTGCTTTTGGCGGAGGGGGGGGGGGGGGGTCCCTTCTCCACTAATAATTTGGTTGCCCAATTCGCAGATCATTTAAAGAAATGTTTACCTCTCAAAGATTCGTTGAATAATTTTCAACGCCCATTTCTTGCACTTCCACCACACCGTCTCCGCCCGCTCGTCCTCCTGGCAATGCGTCACATTCGCTTGGCACTTCTCTCTCAACAATCGCCAAAAACAAATGAAGCCATTTGGTAAATTGGTCCATGGAAAGGATTTGAAGATTCATTGTGAACTAAACAAAAGCAAAACACGCTAACAGATGAGTAATGCCAAGCCAAAGGTACCTGATTAAGGCAGTAGAAAATCTTCAAAATCTGTTTTTGAAGGACGCCTGAGGGTTGGCTTTGGTTTCCGACCAGCGTCTCAAGCCGTTCTTGAAGCAGTGACAAAGCGCTGCCCATCAGTTCAACCAACGGGGCCTTCTCCTTTTGGCGCTTGTATCTTGAAATGCAAGTTGTAAAGAATGGGCGTGATGACAAAATCCCTATTTATTTTGCTGCTATAAGCTTTCTGCTTATTTTCTGCCTTTAATTCATTGAGCGAATTTTTCCATCAAAGTATTGTTTAAGATCCCAATTAGTATAATGTCGTAATTAGCGGGATTTTATCAACGCGCCAATTAATATCAGTAAATGGAAACCTTTCCGACTGGGAAAGGGCAAGTGAACGTGGAACAATGTCCAAAATGGACCGAACGGTCCACCGGTTTTTCAGTGCCCTGCAAACCAAAAAAAACATCCAAAAAATGTGCAAAAATAACTTTGGCATTTGTAAATGTAATTGATGTTCCATAAAAGTCCAAATTACTCGTATATTTTGCAGAGTCTGTGCAGAACAAACAGAGCTCCCAGGAGAGTTTCAGCTTCAGATGAAGCGGAGAAGCGGTAGAATTTCATCGCCGAAACCGGTCCAACGCGCGGGAAAGTCATTACGCATAATGTTTTGAATCGCAGTGCATAAATGAATCCTAAAATTTTAAATTTAAAAAACAACAAAATTTCAATTCCAAATGCCTTATTGGCTCAGCAGAGTGAATGATTGCTGGTATGATTTGATGTTTGACCGACACTTTGTCCTGCTCGCTCAGTGTCCATCTTTTCTGCTCATCGTCAAGCTCCCAATGCTGGCAGACAATGTTCTTGAAATAGATAACCGCGGCCTGTCGAACAGCGCAGTCCAATTGCTCGTCATGGAGCAAACGGAGCAAAAGTTGGGGAAAGCCAATCACAGGAGAAATCTGCAAACAAAGACGTCCATTTCATATAAAAAAGCCATCTCAAAACCCCAAAAACCTTTTTAAGATAGTCCGAAGCTTGTCCTTGACCCTCAGCGACGGTTGTTGATCGAAGTGCTTCAATAACATGGTTAATGTCCATAATGGAACAAAACAATCAATCAATATTAAAATCTAATAAATAAGAACAATAGACAATAAATGGAAAAAGTAGTCTTGTTAGTTTCTCCTTTCGGGTCCCATGTGCATTTTTTTAAGATTTGTACTTTTTTGGAGTACCCCAATCCTTACGATTTGATGTACTTTTTTAAAGATCCTTTTCTATCCTTTATTTGAGATTTCTGCAATTTTTTGAAAGAATTTCCGTTTATTTTAAATAAATCTTAGACAGATGGCCAAATTAGTTAATTTTCAAGCATTTTTCTCATTAATTCTTGAATTTTTTCCTTGAATTTTTACTTAAATGAATTTGATGATTAAAAACTGTTTTTTCTCTAGGTGAAATTGTGCAGTTTACAATAAATTGAAATGCTCGTCCATCTTCGCCATCCTGTGCTGGCCATAAGAGGCACCTTTTTGACTTCGACACATCCTCTATCGCTGTCACGATCGTTTTGTGCCGCAAAAGCCGAATCTGACACTGTTAACAAAGTCCCATACAGCGGGTTCGTCGTTTCTGCTCTGAAAGAGCTTCACCCGGGTTTGTTTTTTCGTATCCACATAAAACTGAATTCCGAATGTTATGAGTTCTATCAAGCGTTGATTTGACAACAAATTTAGAGGAGCACAGAGTTTCGTTGACGCCCACCGCCGCCGCCAATTTGATCAAAAAGGGCATGAAGGTGCAGGTTGAGCAAGGAGCCGGCGCACTAGCGTCAGTAATGGACGAGGACTTCGCCAAAGTTGGTGCTCTAATTGTGAACAGAGATGAAGCAGTTCGGGCCGATGTTCTACTGAAGGTTCGCGCTGGTACAATTTGTATGTTTAGCTTTAATCAACTCTTTAGGTGCGTTGTCCGGAGATATTCGAAGTGGACACCTTTCGGCCAAATTCGACGCTGATTTCGTTTATTTGGCCTGCTCAAAACCGGAGTATGGTTGAACTGCTCGCCAAAAGGCAGATCACCGTTTTTGCGATGGATTGCATCCCCAGGATATCGAGGGCCCAAGTAATTTTTGTTAACATTCGAGGGCCCGGATTTTGTTCCACGAGTATTAAAAGTTTTTTATTTATTTATAAAATTTTAGGTTTTTGACGCCCTTTCCTCAATGGCGAACATTGCCGGCTATAAGTCGGTGATTGAGGCCGCAAATAATTACGGACGTTTTTTGTCGGGCCAAATCACCGCGGCGGGCAAAATCCCGCCGACAAAAGTGCTGGTGGTCGGCGGTGGTGTGGCCGGGCTGAGCGCAATTGCAACAGCAAAAAATTTGGTTAACTTTTTTAATTAAAAAAAATTAAATTCTTCAACGCATTTAAAGGGTGCAATCGTCAGAGGCTTTGACACTCGATCGGCGGTCAAAGAGCAAATCGAATCGTTGGGAGCCGAATTTTTGGAAGTGAGTTGGACGCCGGTGTGCATGGGAATTTTATTACTATATTATTTAAAATTTATAAGGTGAAAATCCAAGAATCGGGAGAGGGCACTGGAGGCTATGCCAAGGAAATGAGTCCGGCTTTCATTGCTGCGGAGATGGAACTCTTTCGACAGCAGTGCAAGGACGTGGACATTATCATCAGCACAGCGGCAGTTCCAGGAAAGCGAGCTCCAATTCTGTTCACGAAGGTGAACTTTGGGCATATCTAAAAATATATTGTTTTTTTAAAGTTTTTGATTAATAATTGCGTTTATTTTCAGGATATGATCGCTTCGATGAAGCCCGGCTCTGTTGTTGTGGATTTGGCTGCTGAAACGGGTGGAAACTTTGAATCGACCAAGCCTGGCGAGTTGTACGTGGATGGAAACGGCGTCGTTCACATCGGATACTGCCATATGGCGAATCGGCTTCCCGGGCAAGCATCGGCACTTTACTCGAACAACATCACCAAGTTTCTCCTTTCCATCGGTGACCAGAAGGAACACTTTCACTATTGACTTGAAGGTGACATTTATTAAATTATTTTTCAGTTTCTCTAAACAGCCAAACACTTTTTCTCTTTAGGACGAAGTTGTGCGCGGGTCCTTGATTCTACTCAACGGCAAATTGATGTGGCCTCCACCAATAATTGCCCAACCGTCTCCACCGCCGCCGCCGAAACCAACTGAAGTTGCAACGCAAACGGACGCAGCGCCGGCTTTGTCCAAATTGGAGGACAGCCATTTGGCGAAGAATCTGAAAACTGCCGCTTTTTATGCGACCGGTTGGAATTGAATCTCTAAATTTACAAATTCGCATAATTGCTTAGCAATCGGTTGCGTCAACTTACTCGGCTTCGTCAGCCCAAATCCCGCGTTCACTCAGACAATGACTACCTTTGGACTGGCTGGAATTGTTGGTAAGGAGATTTATGGAAGCTGGACCTTTTGAGGAGGTATTTGCAAGTTTTGCAGGTTATCACACTGTTTGGGGCGTCACTCCGGCACTTCACAGTCCGCTGATGAGTGTTACTAACGCGGTTTCCGGCGTCACGGCAGCCGGCGCACTTCACTTGATGGGCGGAGGTTGGCACATCGTTTTATGCTTTGTTTTTTAAATTTTCTCCGCATTTTCGCTTATTTAAGGGTATTGTCCAACGAACGAAGCGCAATTATTAGCATTGGGTGCAGCCTTTGTTTCGTCCATAAACATTGGCGGTGGCTTCACAATAACGAAACGAATGCTTGGCATGTTCAAGAGGCCAAGTAAAAATTGTACAAAACCGTATTTTTCTCTCATATAAAGCTTTAGATGACCCACCCGAGCACAATTGGCTTTTTGCTTTGCCCGCCAGCGCTTTAATCGGCACTTACGCTTTTGGCGCTTTAAATGGATTTGAAGAAATGCACGCAATCGGCGCGTTCGCTTCGTCTCTTTGCTGCATCGGAGCAATTTCGGGCCTTTCTTCGCAAAACTCTGCCCGAATTGGAAATTCTTTGGGTTTGTTATTATAAAACTGCACACAAAACAAAAAACAACTGTTATTTCAGGAATGATTGGAGTCAGCGGAGCATTGCTGACCACGCTGGGCACGTTGAACCCGGACCCGCAGACGTTGACCCAAATGTGTGCGGCGATCACCTCCGGCTCGGTCATCGGCTCCATAGTCGCCAGTCGCATAAAAGTCACCGATTTGCCTCAATTGGTGGCACTTTTCCACAGTTTTGTTGGCATTGCGGCCACCGCGACGTGTGTCAGCAATTACCTCACCGAATACTCCCACTTTTTTGCCGATCCCGCTGGCACTGCAGCAGTGAAAACATGTCTGTTTTTGGGCGCGTACATTGGCGGCGTTACCTTCACCGGATCGCTGATGGCCTACGGAAAACTGCAGGGTAATATTGTACTTTCTTGGGCTGCAATTATAGAAAACTTTACAATTTTTCTTTGATTTCCATTATTAGGCCTTCTCGCCAGTGCGCCTACTCTACTTCCGGCCAGAAATGTGCTCAATTTTGCACTGCTTGGTGCCAATGCGGCTGCTCTCGGCGTTTATTTGTACACGGACAGCATGGCCTTGGGGTTATCCATGCTGGGCACCACGTCTCTTCTCTCCTCTCTTATGGGCGTCACTTTGACAATGGCAATTGGAGGTATAGACAATTTTTGCTCACATTCTTGGAGTTTCTTTTTTGCTCATTTTCTATTATTCAGGGGCCGATATGCCTGTGGTGATAACGGTGCTGAACTCCTACAGCGGTTGGGCCCTCTGTGCTGAAGGATTGATGCTCAACAACAATTTGCTGACCATCGTCGGTGCTCTCATTGGCAGTTCCGGTGCCATTCTGTCGCACATTATGTGCAAGGTTGGGTTTTGAGACAAAAAAAACTGAGCGAAAAGTATTACAAAACTCAAATTTTATGCCTTTAGGCAATGAATCGATCGTTACTTAACGTCATTTTGGGCGGCGTTGGAACCAAATCGCAGAAGGGGGGACAAGCACAAAAAATCACCGGCACAGCCCAATTTGCTGAAGTGGATCAGGTGGGTAATAATATTGACATTTCGAGCTCCCCGTTTTCGTATGGAATAATTGGCCCGTATGTTTCAAAAAAAACAATTCAGGTGGTTGACATTATCCGGGACGCCAAAAACGTCATAATTGTGCCCGGCTACGGACTTTGCGCTGCCCAGGCTCAATATCCAATCGCCGAACTCGTCAAATTCCTTCGTCAACAGGGCACTAACGTTCGCTTTGCCATCCATCCGGTGGCCGGCAGAATGCCTGGCCAATTGAATGTGCTGCTTGCCGAGGCTGGCGTTCCATATGATATTGTTGAGGAAATGGACGAAATCAACGACGACTTCTCAGACACCGACCTCACGTTGGTCATCGGAGCAAATGATACGGTCTGTTCGGCATTTCTTGAATTGCTTTTTTTGCGGGGATAAGGATTTTTTCCGTCAATGCCATTCTGCTGAATTTTGCCATGCTTATTTGTGCAGGTGAATCGAGCGGCCGAGGAGGACCCGAACTCGTCCATCGCGGGAATGCCCGTGCTGAAGGTTTGGCGCAGCAAGCAAGTGGTGGTGATGAAGCGGACGATGGGCGTCGGTTACGCAGCGGTGGACAACCCGATCTTCTTCGACCAGAATACGCAAATGCTGCTGGGCGACGCGAAGAAAGTTTGCGACAAACTGTTGGCCGGAGTCAAAGGAGCGGCGGGCGTCGCTTAACGACACAATTCTTATGGAATATAACAATTAGTAAGCGCATTTGTATTTAATTGACTTTGCACTTACACCTATTATGATTAGATTTTGATAACAATTTGTGGTAATTCTTTGCCCAACCCACCCCCCCCCCCACCCGTCAGATATTATACATATGAGTGGCATTGAATGTACTTTTTCGACTAGTTGGTTTAATCGACCTCATTTTTTCTGTCAATCTTGGCATTTACATTTACTTTGCTCTCATTTGTCAGCCATTTTCTTTAGTTCTCTCCATTTTTTTCCACAATTTGCAATTGTAACTTTTTGTTGATTCGCTCGGTTTTTTTCAGTTGGTACTGGTAACACTACAGGTTCCCGTTCCTTAATCCCATAATTGGGCACCTAAAGCTTGCCTTTTCATTGTAAGTAAATTTGATTTAAAATTATTTGAATAAATGAGGTAAACTTGATTGGTTTGAGTTTTTGGGGCGTTTTTTAACCATTAAACAAGGGCATTTGCATTTCCCACGGTCCTTCCTTCATTTGTGTGGAAACAAAAGTGCCGTCCACCCGAACGAGGATGGCTTTTCATCCAAATTGGGTGGCTCTTAACTGTTAAATGCTCTCTCGTACTTCGCGAGGTTTGCTCCAATCCCAAATGGTCCCATTTCTTCTTCAATGTCCAGAGAGGACCTACGCAGTCCACAAAGTGTGTCGTGGCGGCCACCAAATATTGGCCAATATTTTGCGTTTCCCACTGCTTCTCTGACCATTCCTCTCCATCCCTGCACTGCACTGCACTGTATCTCTCCCTCTTTTCCAGAAAAGTGCTCTCTCTCTCTCCCTCCCTCACTCAGTTCGTGCCTCCTCTTCCTGGAGTTGGCCCCCCCCCTCCCCCCCTCCCCCCCCCTCTGCCCGCACTCATTCCCATCGATCCATCCCCCCCCCCCCCTGCCCCCCCCCCAACCTCCGCCCGCCGCCTCTTTTTATCTTCTCCGTTTCCCGACGGACTCTACCCTCCGTCCGCTAATTCTTCCATCAATTCATTCATCCCCATCACATCCTCCCCCCCCCCCCCCCCTCCCCCTTCTTTTGCTTTTTCGAATTCCCTTTTCTCGTCTCAGACTGAAGAAGAGGAAGAAGAAGAAGAAGAAGCCGTTTGCTTCGCTTTTCCCTCCTTCCCCGGGCAATTCCCCCTCCCCCCCCCCCAGGCGTTATGGCTATACGTAAAACATCGTCAACAATTATGTGTTATTACGTCTGCCCTAAATCACGTTGACGTCAGCCCAACCAAAACATTGTCTTCTTCTTTTTTATTTTTGTGCCATAATTAGAGAGGACATCCCTTTACGCTTTCTTTACCTTCAGATTGACTGACCCATTACATTTTTGGTTCTACTATATCTAGTTCGGTTTAGGTATGCGTCCCATCAATTTTTTATTTTATTCAAAAAATTAACATTTAACAATAGGTAACCTTTATATGACAGGTACCTAAAATTGTATGGAATCGAATTTATTTTTAAATTAAAAAATGGATGGGACGCATAAAGTTCATGGGACACATAACCCGCATTAGAACTGTTTTCGAATTCGGGTCCGGTGTCGGTAAAAATTAGTGTTTGTCCGGATGAAACCTTCTGAAACAACGTTTAATTCATTCAGCCTTATAAAAACAAACCAAGACCTTCTCCATCATCGTTTGATCTCCGATTTAGTCGTCTCGGAATGGACCGTAACGACCTTCAACGGACAGTGGAGAGCTTGCGCCATCAACTGCGCATTCAGGTGGAAGGCGGGAGGGGGGGGGCAATGTCCCCAGAGGGGATAGTTCATAGAACAGAGGCATAAAAGGGGTAATTGAACAATTTACGATAACTAAGAACCGATCAATGCGTCTCAAATTTGTCCTTTGCCTCATTTCCAACTAATTTGTAAGCAATTTGTTTACCCATCCAAACTTTCAATTTGTCTGCGCGGAGACACGCAAAATCAAAAGTTTATTTTGATCGTAAATTTAGGCTTTGCCGCACAAAATTTTTGATCGAAAATTCCGTTTCAGCACCAAAACAAACAAACCTCGAGAAGTGTTTTTGTTTGGAAGGCCGATTAATTCAAAATATCCAAATGCTTCTAACTTTTTTTTTAACCTCTTTCAGCGGGTGCCAATCTCCAGATCGGGCGCCGAACTGAAGGCGTACATCGAGCAGCATCAACCCAACGACCCGTTAGTCAACCCGGTGGACAAGGCGCGTAACCCGTGGGCGGAGAAGTCAAAGTGCGAAATTCTCTGAAGGAACGTGACGTTTCGGTGACGGCCATCTTCCTATTCACTCTAGAGCTTGGACGAGACGAAAACCCGCAACACTTTTTGGAATTTTAATTTTTATCGGAATGGGTCGTTTCTGTCCAATTTTTCTGATCTTCACAGCCCACTCGATGATGCTTTTGCTTCGTTCCATTGCTTTGCAACCGTCGGTTTTACATATTTTATAAAAATGTTTCTGACCGCAATTTGCATTGGCTGCTCTCTAACTCATTGTTTGCGAATAATGATGCCAATGATTGCGTAACCGCATAAACCCATCCCATAACGATGAAATAAGTAAAACCGCGGATTACCCTAATTTGGCTTTATTACATATACGATGTGCTTCCGATTGATTGGTTGAAATTTTCTTCGAACAATTTATAATAAATACATAAATATTGAATACCGAAAACTTATTGCTTTGACATCAATGAATTAAGTGAGACCAAAAAGAGTGAATGGATGAGATAAGCACATTTCAGGGAAATGGAGGGGAGTGGCAGTCAGAATTCTGAATTAACAATTACGCACATTTCTATAGGGATAAACGTTTTTATGTCATCATTTGAGCGCGGCTTTGTAGAACGTCAAGACTTGACAGAGGCACTTCACCGCCAGAAAAAGTCCGAGCGCCTTAATCGGTACATGAATAGCTTTTGCATTCCAATAAAAAAAAGTTGCATTTTATTTTTTTAAATTCTCTAACGATTTTTGTTGGTTGCTACAGCTAAAGTTAAAGAACCAAAAGCGCTGGCTTAGTAAGCGCTTTAGTAAGACAATTAGTCTGATAATGAGGCCAATTGTCCCGAGGTTTGTGGTCCAAAACTGACAAAACATGGAATGCCGCGTGACATACATCGAGCAATGTCGTCACAACAAGGACAGCCACAAACAGATGAAGCAGCCAATTCAGATGCTGATAGGCTGAGACGCCGCAGCCCTGGAGATAAGCAAAAGTGGCAATAAAAAACAACAAAAGTTAGTTTTTGTCCAAAACAAAACATTCCAATCTCCGAAAAATATGAAATTCCGAGTTTGCTCTTTTCAGATGCGGGGGCGTTAATCGGTTTGGCCTTTCGGCTCGGCTAACCACCCTAATTTTGATTGACGGGATTGGTTGTTCTTTGAACTGCTTTTTATCCGTCTAATCTCCCCGTGTGCCTTTTCGTTATATGTTTTGACTAATTCTGCATAATTGTCCCCTCACCTCCCGTAAATTGGCTTTTTAATTTTCACCCACCGTAAAATTAACGGAGTCGTTAAATGCGCGGCTTCCGTAGTTGTATTGAATGCATAACGGGTCGATCGGTTCGAGGTCCCAGGCACGACCGTTCTGCGTCTGACGGCAGCAAGACCATGGCACTTTAGGGGGGGGGGGGGATGTTTAGTAATGGATACAAATCTTCCTTCAAATTTCTAAGACTTTTTCAAATTAAAAAATCCGCCTCACCGAATGACGGCGCCCCGCGTTCGTTGTTCGTCTTATACCAATAGGAGTCCGAATAGTCGCGCGCCCCCGATCCCCCGCAGCATTGTTGCTGTTCAGTGGGCACGGAAAGGGATCAGAACTTAAGGAATTATTGCACTCACATAGAACTGAATGGAGTCCATCAGAGGCGTAGCCTTAAACAAAAAATCTCTAAGAGAGAATACATATTACTCACGCACCCATTTGTCGTGCAAGTAACCCTTTTGAGCAATTTGGGTCAGGTACGACGTCATGGCGGACTCGTCTGGGAACTGGAAAAGTTGGAATTTTGCCCCGAAATAAGTGAAAGTGCAAAAAACGTCCGAGCGGGATCCCGGCAAAAATCTCACTATCAGTCGAATCAAAACCCGGAAAGTCCCGGCTCCGTGTCCCCACTCCGCCGATCGGTATTAATTGAGGTCCCACCACGAGTGGACGTGATTAAAAAAATCCGTGATCACGGGAGGATTAAAAATCCGTGGTCACAGACACCAAGAACGGCGTGACCCGTGATTACGTCCAGCCCTGGGTCCCACTCTCCCGTCCCCGAAGTCCGAGGCTGACATCGACCCTTGCGCTCATTTTGAATTACATTCAGTTTCATGGTTGAGTACCAACCTTTATCCGAAAGAATATTATGAACAGAAGAATGACCAATTTGGAATGAAGCAACAGCACCAGCAGAGCGATAAACTGTTTAGTGAAACGACAAAATACTGGTTTAAAGTCAGAAAAAAGTCGAATTAACAAAAGAGCAAAACCAACCCCGCTGATCAAACACCGCTCCAACTTCATTATACCCGAGAAGCCAACCGCCACGGCCACAAAAACGCAGATCGACGTGCCCAACAATAAATAAACGGCTAACTGAAGGTGAGGCGCCGACACGGAGAAGTGGACAAGACGGAGAAAGAAGGAACGTGAAGGATCCAGCAAAAGCCACAGATCGAAACAGAGCAGGACGATACCGGAGAACTTGGAATTGAAAGAAATAAACGGTCGGTTAGAAATGAACCCCAAACAGAGTGACACAGATTCGGAACAAAACCAAATTTCTGTCAGAAGCGTATGCACAAAAAATTTTCTGGGGGCAGGGTGAGGAGTCACTCCGTTTGTCCCGATCCTTGAACGGTACGAGAAGAAACAGCTGGAAGACCAGAAGTACGCGTTGAAGTCCTTCTTGGACTCGGGGAACGACGCGTTCAGACATTAGAGTACTTAAGACAGATGCTTTGTCGACAACTCAAACAACAGATAAAACTAAAATAAAAATTATAGTATAAAAAATGAAGCAAATCAACGGTTCCAATAGTTCCATTCAGATTGCACAACAAACAATAATCTGACCCTTGTAAAAAAACAGCAAATTTAATACATTCCAATTTGGGATCGTCGTTTCTGTTTTGACAACAAATTTCAATAACAAATCGCCAATGGGATACAACAACATTTTCATTATGACGATTGATCATTTGACGGGCACATTTCGAAGTGTCGACGCGCTGAGGGAGCTGTTCAGACGCTCCACTCGCAGTGTGTGCCCTTTGTAGACGCATTCGCCAGAGTCTGAGACGCTCAAATCCTACAAAAATGTTAAGAAAGATTGATTCATTTGTTCCGTCCGTTAAGCGGTCACTACCGGTGCTACGGTCTCCCAAATTTTCTTCTTCGGGTTCAACTGCTGATCGGGCCGACGGACGAACGGAGCGCACACGACGATGTCGCCAGGTTCACTATTCGGGTCCACCTCCAACGGTTCCACCTTCTCGGGCGTCGATGCACACATTACCATGGCTTGGGACTCAACTCCGCGCATTTTGGCCGGTTTTAAGTTGCATAGACAGACGACAAGGCGATTGTTGAGCTGTTTTTAAGGGAGACTGGTTTATGCATCATTATACAACGCCAAGAATTAAACTGACCTGCTCCAACGGGATGAATCTGACCAGCCCCGACACGACCGTCCTCGGCTTTCCCTCGCCGAGATCAATTTGCTCAACATAAAGAGCATCCGCGTCTGGATGTTTCTGCGCCTCAATGATTCGGCCAACGCGGAGGTCGAGGCGACCGACGTCAATTGAATCATCCGTCGCCGTTGGGACAGAAGACGATTCCTTTTTCCCCCCACCGGCTTTCTGTTTCTTTGGCTGTTGCAACTTTTGGGCTTCCTCTTTGACAGCGCTTGTCGACGGCGGAGGAATCGCCGCGCTTTTGCCCTCGGATTTCGTTTCTGCCGTGGGACCTATCAAAACGATCCATGCACACCGGCGATGGGCCGTACCGTTTCTCAAAAAACGGGAGCCGAAAAAACGCGGGATTTTTTAAAAATAAAAATTTGGCCGCCTTTGCTCCAACAAAACGAACATTTGCAAATCTTTAACGGGACGGCCCATCCCCTAATTCACACCCAAAATGACCACTAAAATATTGCGATTTACTTGTTGTAGTTATTGTTGTTGTCGTTGTTTTAGGTGTGGGTGATGGGAATAAGGGTCCACAGTATCCCAACCGCGTCTTCTGTTGCTCAATCTGTCCGTTTAAGTCCGCTATTTCCATGTCCAGTTTTGCGCATTCATTCGCCACAAAAATCTTTTCTGAAATCGCTTCGTATTCAATGGAATTTTCATTTTGCAAATTCCTTGCTACCCACTCGCTTTTTCGAATTTGTCCACCACTTCCGCGTACATTTGTCCCACACCGGCGGTCAAATGTCGTCGCGGTCCGTCCTCCGCCCCGCCGTTTTGCGCCATGTTCAGTGCCTTCTTATCCTTTCCTTTCTCCTCCCGTTTATTTGCTTTGGTCGGCGATTTCGTTGTTTTGACTCCGTTGGCTACCGCCTGACTCTGTGGCTGCTGTTGCTGTTGAGTGCCCCCAAACAACGCTTTCCACTCGGCCACTTTCGCGGGCTCAAATTTGGTGAACAGAGCAAAAGGCTTAAAGGAAAAGAGGACAATTAACAACAATCAGTGATCGGACAAAGATTGTTCAAAAACCCTCCCTAAATTCCACAAAATGATAAAAAACAAAGCCATTCCCCTCAAATATATAATAAATGCTAAAAGAAAAAAACATTTTGTTTTCCCTCCGATAATATATATTTGTCCGCCAGAAATAATCAATCGCTTTTGGTAAAGGGACGGAATGAGAAAGTGAATAGAAAAATTGTAAAAGCGACGAAAAAAGATGCACAAATGAAGAGAAAGGGCAACGCGGACCGGCAATCACCTTATTGTGTTTGTGTCTAGTCTTAAGGAACAGAATAAAGTGCTCGGGCATAACGATGTTCTTCGGCAAATTGCACTGTTCCTGAATTTGTTCGCTTATGTTCGGGCATGAACGGGTAGAGCAGCACGGAGAGCAGAACACTGAGGTTGGCGGAGACGCCAATGATCGTTTCGGCTCGCTTACTGCAAAAATCTTAGAAGCTATTAGTTGAGGGAAAGGGGGGGGGGGGGGTCGTCGGGCCACAAGCATCAAATTGTAGACACCCCCATTCTCCAAAAAAAAAAGCACTCCGTTACAGTCACTTGCCCAAACAGACCGTTCTTCCGGCGTGCCCTTCACCAACACCCACGACTGCCCGGCCTGCATGTACTGGTTGCCCTTCCGTGAAATAGCCAAAATGTGCTGCAACGCGTCTCGCATACGCACGTCCTCCATGGCCCTCACATATTCCCTCATTTCCTGGTCAACCGCCGTGAAAAGTTCGTCCTCAACCGAAGTCGGCTCAATCCGTGGTTGAAATCCGCCGTAATTATTGGAAAGAAAAGTGAGCGCACGCAGCACGAAATTGCCAAGATTGGCCAAAAGTTCCGAGTTAATCTGAAAACAGATTTTTACATTCATTTTTTTTGTTGGATTAAAGTACCTTCAGAGTAAAATCGTCCCAACAAAATGAAGTGTCCTGTCCCTCCGGGCGCATATAAAGCAAGTAAAATCGGAGCACATCCGCAGGAATGCCAATGCCCGCAATGGTGTCCCCAAACACACCGATGCCACGCGATTTGCTAAACTTTTGGTCCTCGTAGTTGAGATATTCCGTTGCACAAATGTGTCTGGGCTGCGTGAACGGCTCTTTGGTGGCCAGCAGAGTCGCCGGAAAGATTATGCTGTGGAAAGCGACGTTGTCTTTGCCGAGAAAATTGAACAGCTCCACTTCGTCGGGGTTCTTCCACCACCGAGACCAGTCTTCGCCGAGGAGGGATTTGGTGATGGACAAGTAGCCAATTGGAGCATCGAACCACACATAGAACACTTTGGACGCGAACTCTTCCAGCGGCACCGGCGTTCCCCACTTCAAGTCACGAGTGATGCAACGCTTCTCCAAGCCCTTCTTCAACCAATCTTTGGTTATTGCAACGGCACTGCCCGACCAATGGGAGTTGGGCGAGTCCAACGTTCTGTCCAGAAAGTCTTGCAATTGTGGCTAAATCGCGTAATTGTCATGCAAAAGTTGGCAAAAAGGAATACGCTGAGTGTGTCCAAATTCAGAAAAATGTGTCGAGATTCCTCCGGGGTCGGTTTGTTCCCGCAGATACCACATTTGGGCTCGATCAACTCGACACCGTCCAAAAGATGACCACACCCTTCAAAATGCAAATTTTAACAATAATAAGTGGCAAAAAAACAAACGAACCATCGCATTGGTCACCCCGGGCATCGCCAAAACGACAATGCGGGCATATTCCATTGACAAATCGGTCGGCAAGAAATCTTAAAGAAGCTTAAGAAAAAAAACTCAATAAAAAATCATTAAAAAGTTTTTTTACTTTTGGCAATTGCCACAACGCAATTGCATTTGCGTGTCAATGGATGTGTAACCGTTGTCATGAACTTTTTTGAAAATTTCCTGCGCTATTCTAAATTAATTAAACGATTATTAATTAATTCTAAAATCGCTTACTCCGTCTGGTGTTGGTTTGTCGTTCGTCCAAAAATGTCAAAATCGATGGAAAACCAATCGTACGCTTTTTTGTGCAACGCATAAAATTTATCGCAAAGCTCGCGGGGAGAGATTCCTTCTGAAAGAGGACAAAATCATTTAAAAAGAAATTCATTTGAATAGAAAAACCCGAAAGTGCCTTCATTTCTGTCGCAGTTCCGTACTCATCCGTGCCACAAATAAAAAGACTCTGGTACTCTCTCATTCGACAATACCTAAATCGGATTCGGTTCAACATTCCGGACATTTGAACCTAAATTGAACACCTCGAGAAAACGTCAGCGCTCAACACGGAGCCGATAATATTTCCTAAATGCGGCACATTGTTAACATAAGGAAGCGCGGAAGTGATCAAAACATTCCGTCGCCCGTCCAACGGAAGCCTTAACATTTAAAGAAAAGTTTAAACATTTTTCCAAAAGAGAACAAACTTAGTTTTCTGATTGGCTTCAAAAAAGCGAAGTTCCGCGTCTCTTCGCACCGTTTCACTCATTTAAAAATGCCAATAACGATCTAAATGAATTAAAATAAAAAATAAATAAACATTTTTCTGAGAATGATTTGGGAAAGGTGGACAGAGAATGGCAAAAATCTTTAATAGTTAATTTATTGGATTTTTAGCCACGTATCTCAAGGTTTTTGTGCGATTTTGTGAATTTTAATATGCTAAGATTCTGAACATAAAATTTAAATTTGTGGTCATTGGCGTATTGTTCAAAAAAAAAATCCGTAAATTTTCACAAAAATTTGCAGATTTTTAGTTGTTTTTGGGTCTGGGGAGGGGTCGACGGTGCAGGCGCCGCCGATAAATTTTGAATTTTTGATGGAATTTGATGGTTCAAAAACTGCATCACGGAATGGCGAAAAAATGATCAAAAATTAGGATAAAATCAAATTTTTGAGATTCAAAATTTCTGAACATTTTTGGGTCCAGAATTTCGGTTTCCGGACATTTTTTTGGGCATCCGGCTCCATCCCTGGTTTACACATTTACACATTCAGAGTCCTTTATTGCCTACTTTCTTAATCCTGCAGACTTTCACTAATGCCTAACAATGGAAGACAGTGAGTCGTTCTCTAACAATTTGTCCCACTCCGGCGTCGTTCGTCAGCGTCGTTCGGTCATCCGTCGCTCTCACTCGGTTACACTCCCTCAGCTCGAAATTCGTGTGTTCGATGCGGACAACAACGCAATAAGGTCGAGTCGAACTCATTAAAATTACTTTTGTTTTAGACCATTCTCGAAAAATCTATTCAAAAATTTGCAATAATTTTTTTAGCAAAGTCGGCCTCTCCCTGCAGAATCTTCCAATGGCCACATTTTGGGGCTTCCCTCAAAATGTGGAGGAAGAGAACAAACAAAACCCATCCGATAAATGTCTTCACTCACCAACCTCCGCTGTTTTGTCCTCCGACTTTTTCCTGGACGAATGTCCCGCACTGCTTTCACAGGTTGGCGACTTTGAACTGGAGTTTGTGTGGAATTGGAAGGGCAAAACAATTCAATTATAAAACATCGTTAACAATGTTAATGTGCTAAATTGTATAATGTTATTAATATTCTGACCTTCCCATCTCTGCCTAAAAAGGTGCCGGACAGCTTCGACTTGGGTCGGACCCGCGTCCGACTGAACTCGATTGCTTCCTCTGCTCGGCACATTGCCATCGGAAGTGATTGCGGCGCACTTTTTCTGTTTAATCGGCGGATCGGCCAAAGTGTCAAACCGTAAGTCAATTTCATTTATCAGCCAAAACAAAAAATTGCTTGCAAAATTAAGACTGAGGACTGATCACTGCGAAGTGATCAGTGCCATGGAATTTTGTTCGAATGAAGGAAGCGGTGGTGAGCTGCTTGCTGTTGGTCACCGATCTGGCAAAATAGTCATTTTGGCATTACCATCCGCGGACGAGGCAAACCCGAAGGTGGGGAAATCGAGGGTCAAAATTTACTTAAATAAAATAAGCATAAAATTCAGCTTCTGCAACATGTGCAGGATGACCATTTGCACAGTGACGTCCAATGCCTTTGTTGGAGCTTCGACGGGCGAGTGCTTTTCTCTGGAGATGCTTCCGGCATGGTTCTGGCGACCCATGTCGATTTTGCCAATGTTAGTTTTGCTCATTTGTTAATTTTCAGTATTTTGTTGCAGTTTGGTGACATTCATGATTCAATCCCGAACGCGTAATGATCAAAACAACTCGCACTCATAAAACCTAATCATTTTGAACACTTTCAGTCACAATTTCCGATCGGAGTGGTGGAGACGGGCGTGGCAAAGACAAGTCCAATTGTTGCCATGTTTTCTTCGGGATCGCTTTTTGCCTTTGCTGTGGGGCGAAAGTGCAAAGTTTGCAATTGGAAAAGGGACTGCGAAACGGTGGCGGAAGTGGACGTGGAAAACGCGTGGGTTTTGTGGCAAGCCAACGGGGGGGGGGGGGTCCCTTATGGTTTTTTTAGAAAAAACATTTCAGGGGGAATTTCCCTCCCCCCCCCCCCTCCCCTCCTGGATACGCGTCCTGGGGGGGGGAGGGGTCAGGCTGTCGAATTAACCAAAAAAGGACATTTAACATTTGTGGAAAACTCTCTTTTTCTTCGGGAAAGTGTGAATGGGAACGAACTTTTTGATGACCCTCTCAAATTTTTTAAAATACACAATACTCTATACAATATACATCATTAAGTAAGTTCACCTCGTCTTTTTTTTGTCAGGATCATCGGAATTCACCTTGTCACAAACATAGTCGACCACTTGTCACTTTTGCTGTCGGATGGAACAATTTGTCGAAAAAATTTATCGGAAAATGTCGACAAATTGTCTAAATTGAGTGCAATTCCCGATGGCATTTTCCAAGAACAAAAAATGCGCGTTGTGTCTGTTTCTGATGGCGATGGGCCGAGTTGGGCACTTTGGGCGCAGAATGGCCACATTGAAATTTGTTGCCTTCGGACAGAAGGCTTTGCACTGGAGACAGTGGCGCTGGAGGGGCGCGTGGACCAGGTCACTTAAGAAGGGCCTTAAATTTAGGACAAAAAAGACTTGATCGTCCAAACCGATCGCTTAAATCTCGATTACCCCTCCCCCCTCCCCTTAAAGATGCTTTCTGTTTGTGCTTCTTCCGCCCCTTCGTCCTCCACTTCCGGCGATGAATTGTTCCTCCTCGCAGCCCCCTCCGTCCATCCCCTCCAGCAACGTCGACGCGTCTTTCGTCTGTCCCGCCTCTCTTCCGCCGACCCTTCCCTCACTATCGGCCCACCGCCACCTCTCAACAGCCAATCCCTCCTCTTCGGCTACTTTTACGGCACTGTCGAGAAGGCAATGGGTGAATTGACTCGACTGAGGGGCACCACAGCGGAAGCAGACGGCACGGGCACGGGAGGGATACTGCCACAGGGCACGGACGAACTGTTGGGTCGACTGGGCCGTGATTTGGACATTTTTCTGATGGGCGACGGGGGCAAAAGCGGCGGCGTTGATCAAGTCGGGGGTGAGCTCGTATTACATTTTTAAAGAAATATCGTACATTCTCAAATCAACAAAAGAGAACAATTTGATTAACCTTGATCTGATCTGATTTGCAGTCAAAACAGCCAACGGTTTTACTGATTTTCTGCCCGAGTTCGGCTCTGTATTTCCCGAGGGCACTACTAAAATTACCTCTGGACTTCACCAAATGCTGGGCCAAATTCGTCAACAATCGTCCAATCTGTTTTCTACGTCTACCGACGTGAATCCTCTTCAAAATGAGGATCCTCAAAAGACAGAATGCGACCATTGGTCTCTGGCAGGCACGTCGACTTCACCGGAAAACTATCGCCAGCGGCGCAAGAGGAGGGATTCCTCCGCCAAAATGGTTAGAAGAGGCATTTGAGCTGTTCAGATGGGATCGAAGACCAGTAACTTTCAGTCTCTTCCCACGGAGTTGAGCTGTTCCGCTGACGACGAGGAGGAGGAATTAGGGCCTTTGCCGGGAAATGAATCTTTTGCCAATGTTAAATTGGAAGAAGAGAAGGCCAAGGTGCAAGTGGAAAGGAAGAAAATTGTCCTTCGACGGAAGAGGACGAAGAATGGGGAGCGGATAAAGAGGAGAGATGAAGAAGAGCTGACGTAATGCTGTTTTGGAAGGGATTGGAAGAAGATGTATTTAACTGAAGTTTAAGGATCAATCTGCGGAATGCTCGGACGGCATCGGAACAACAACAACAACAACCGGACCCGATTCTGTCCGACTGGGAGCAGGGAAGGACGAAGAAGGAGGCGGAAGAGGAGGAGGGAGAAGCGTGGACCGCGGGGCGTGTGACCGACGAGAGACAGCAGCAGATTCTGGAAGGTTGCAGAAGATTCTGTAACTTATTGGCCATGTTTTGCACTTTACAGTTTTGGGAATAGCACCAAAATTGACGTCCGACATACATTCGGAAGTGCCAACAACGCCAATAAAATCGTTGATGGTGGAAGAACTTTCGACTAGGGAAGAGAAGAGCGAAGAAGAGGGGACAAATGGTGGGGGACTATCAGACAACAAAATTGTGAATGAAGAGATATGGGAGAAGAAGGGCGATGAAAGTCGACTGTTCGATCTGCCGTTTAACAGTACGAACTGGATACTCCTTCCCGTCGTCGGCGAATGGTGGACAGTTTTTGGAGGATGAGGTGGGCTGTTTGACATACCAATGCCTCGTCACCCCTCTCCCTTTTGACAGCTCCCCCCAATTGTGCCCAGTGTGTCGCTTGCCGATCTGATCGCGCTTTTCCCGCCCCCTCCTCCGCCCACTTCAGCTCAGGCCGCTCTCGGCTTGAAACATGCCACGCCCCCTCATCCAGTTCACCCTCCTCCGTCCTCCTCCACTTTTTCCTTCTCTTCCTCCGCATCCTCTTCCACCTCCGTTTCTTCCGTCCATCCGTCCCCTCGTTACCAACGCCTTCTGCGTCTGTCCCATGTCGGCCAATGGCGTCGTTTGGACGTGCCTTTTTCCGTCGGCGACCTCACTTTGTGTCGTCACTATCTGATCGCATGCCCTGGGGGCAAACGAAGTGCCAAAAGCGCGGGGGAGGAGAAGCAACGGCCCCACTATCTGATGGCGACTTTGCTGAGGGATGAGAGGGCTTTGGACGAGTGGGTCCCTCTGAGGGTCAACGCATCCGCACTGGCCGTCAACGGTGAGCGGGTAGTTTGGCATACCAGTTAAGGTGTGAATCATTATCCCTTTTAGACGACGGCACACTCCTGTGGCGAATGTGCGACGGTATTGCATATTCCCCCTGCTCTCCGCCCGACCCGATTTGTCCGTCCACAACGCTTTCCCGGACAACGGCATGGATGGAAATGAGCAACCAGTTCGAAGGTGACATCGTCCAAATGGCGTTAAACAGCCAAAATGCAGTGGTTTCTCGCGGACACTGGCAGGACAAGGAAGGAGAGAACGGTGAGTAACGACTGAAATCAAGAATTTGCACTGACAAATGAGAGCCTTCTTTCCACCGAAGGTGTGGGTCCAAATGTTTCTGCCCGAGATGGGAATTTTCCACCGTGCCGTTGACGAGGACAACCATCACTGCTTCACCCAATTGGCCGTTTCGGACCTACGCGGTGTGGGCACTCAGCGGAGGAATGGTTGTGGCCCGAGTGGGACTGAAGTTGGAGTTGGCACCGATGGGTCTCGACTGGGTGGAGTGAGTTAGCCTTGAACGTCTGCATATTTCTTTTTTTAACCATTTTATTGTCAGCATTGACGGACAGCCGCGCAAATTTGTGTCCATTGCGCTGCACGAACACACCGGGTTCGGGCTTGACCGAGTCGGAAATGTTTGGTTTGTGCATGGAGTGATGGAGAGCGCACCGTTCGGACACGGACCCTGGTTCAAAGTCAGTCGGTTTCAATATATTCTCTGTCCGAACTTTCAAACCCTTTTAAATTGACTTTTTCAACCCCGAAATTGTCCAGGTTTGCTTCCCGTCCGGCCCTTCGGCGTACAACCATTCCCAACTTTCTCCTACTTCCGAATGGCGTCTTCGGGTTGGCACGCCAGGCGTTTTTATTGTTGCCGGTTCCGTCCTTCTTCACACCAATTCGCCTATAATAGGCTTCCAATTTGATCATGTTGTGCCGGATCGACTTGTCCTTAATGACCATTTCACGCTGATCACCGCCACTGGCTTCTGCGGTCTTGCCAACGGTTATGCAAATGGGATAATTTTTACGATACTCCTCTAGGATATTTGAAAATGAGAGTTCAATAAATTTCTATCATTCCAGATTGTCTCTTCCTGTGTCAACCCTCTTCGGACGAACTGTTTTCCTTCTCTCTGCGAAAGCGTCACTTCACTTCTCTGCCTTCGTACAGCTCCGACTTGTCGTCCAGAGTCCAATGCCTCTCCGCTACTCGGACACGGCTTTTCGTGCTCGATAAAAGCGGCGAGTTGCACGTTCGAACAGTTGGACTTCGATTCGGGGGTAACGGCGGACGAAGGAGCAGCCAATGGATGCGGGTGGTACGCCCGACCACGGGTGAGCGAAGAAGGATTTACTTGACACCCAAACACCGTTTTTTCCTGCAGAAATGTCTAACTCGGACATTGACTGGCATCTCGACCATGACACTTTGGTCAAGTTCATCTCAGTCGCTGCCTGCACCAACTCAATTTGGACGGTTGCTGATGACAATTCCATTTGGGTGTCGCGCTTGGACCCATCGTCCCCATCGATTGATGATGATGAGTCTGACGGAGAAGTGATCGGAATGGCTTGGACCAAAATCGAAAGTCCATCGGACAGAGTACCAATTGACCAGGTATGCTGCTCGGGATCGTCAAGGATGATTTTTGTAAAAATTCAAAAAAAATAAAGTTCGTTTTCCAGATTCGAGTTTCGCCCTCCGGCAATTCCGTTTGGTTGTTCTCCCAAACCGGGCTGGGCTGGTACCGTTCAGGATGTGACAGAGCACGATTGGATGGGCCTACAATGGTCGACATCAAATGTGGGTTTTAATCAAGTTCATGGCGTCGTAGTCCCCGATCACTTTTCGCAATGTTAAGGCCATCCGAGGTATTCGAATTGGTGAATTGGCGGTTGGAGACAGTGCCGTGTGGGCACTAGCAAAGGACACGGGCCAACTCCACCGATTTGGCCCCGTCGGCTGGCAGCCGATGGAATTTCGTCTGAAGGCATTGTCCGTTGATGCCCTCGAGGGCCGTCTTTGGGCGTTGGACAACGAATTCCGGATTGTCCGCCACGAGGTGTGATTATTTGAAAAGACTTGAAGCTTCTTTATTCGCTTTGACATTTCCCACTCCCATCAGATGGACGTCCACCCGTTAAACGCTTCTTCCACCGATGGCACCGGTTCGAGGGGCAGCGAAAGTAATGGCAAAACGTCCCTTCAACAACAAATCCATCAGCAAACATTGTTCCCCTGCGGATCACTCTTCCCCAGAATCCAATCGTTGGACCGGCTTTTTTCCTATTAGCCTCAAGAGAATGTTTACCTTTTTCCGGTAAGCCCCCACCCCTTCCCCCCCCCCCCCTCCCTCTGGTGTTACGGGTCTGCTGAGCCCGATTTAAAAAATGTCTGTCTGTGCCTTACTTTACATTCAACCCCCGTTCTTGTGGCATTCCTGAAACTTTTACACGGTTTTGCCTTTCTCTTCAATCACATATCCTGTTCTTTTTGCCCACGATTCTGTGTATTTTTTAATCGCTTATTTTTGGTAGATAAAAAAGATTTCTAACAAATTTATGACCAACACTGAAAGGGGAGAAAAGAACGGCACAGCAACAAACAAAAAAAGGCGGATCTCTATAATAAATAGATTGGCTATTTGTTATTGTGCGAATTTAAATGGACCCAATAAAAATAAAGTGGAAAGAGCAATTTTGAGGGTATTATGTTGGTTTTCAACATGAAGCCAAAGATCCATAAAAATACGCACATTTGCTATTGATAGAATACGACGTAAGGCACAAATTAAAATTTTTGAATGGATTCAAATTGAATAATGGGAAAGGGCTCGGGCAGGAAAATGAATTGATTACAAATGACAAGAGCAAATAAAGGAAATTTTAATGTTAGGCTTGTGTAAAGTGAGTAAATATAACATTTTCGAATCTGGCCTGGTTCCTTCGTTCTTTCCTTCTCCTCCTCTCGTTCATTTGATGGCATTTGCGTTGCCTAAGGAACTCCTCCGGTACACCAACTGCCGATGGCTGTTCAGCGTGTCTGAGTCGCCCTCCTCGCCCTTCACCTCCACGACCGTTCTGCCGACACCTCCTCCGGCATAGTTTTGTGTTGGCGGAGGATGCTGGACCGGGTCAAGCATTGGTTCCTCAATGCTGGACATTTGAAGCACTTAAAACAAAACGATAATGTTGGAAGAAATTTACTAACAGAACGAAGTGGGGACTAATATTTGGAAAGTGCTTACTTTGTCTCATTTGTGTAGCATAGGGCGGCGGCGGCAAGTTGCTGCTGTTGTTGTTGATAAGCCGGTGGTGGCAGTTCGTTGAGCATCGGTGGCACCGGCGGAGGTGCGCCCAATTCGCGCCGGAAGGGCTGTCTCTGCTGGGCTTCCCGGTAATTGGGCGGCAGCACCGGTCCACTTCCCGTCTGTTGAAGTTGCTGAAGAGCTAACAATATGTAAACCGAGTATAATATACTCATAGAGCAGCTAGACAATGTGCGATCGAGAATGGGTCTCGACTTCTCATATTTTACTCTCCCGCTTACCATCATCTGTTGCTGCTCCGCACGACTTTCACCCCGTCGCGCATCAATGGAATGGTCGCGGATCAGTCGTCGACATCCGCCCTCGCCTCGTCGATTCGGCGGTCCCCAACCGGGTCAACAGGGGCTTTCCCGCGCTTCCAACAACTGAATCAACAATGTGCATTTCTTTATCTTCAAACTTTCAAATTTGATCCTTTCCGACTGATCACCCCAAACGATGACCCGATCTTTTCACCTATGATCAGGACAGATCACAAGCAGTTTTTAATCAAACATCGTTTGTGAATCAACAAAACACAGCACAACTCACCTCCTCCGCCATTAGCAATGCCTGCGTCTTCTTTTGTGTGCTGTTCTGTCGTCTTCTCCTGGTTCTGGTGATGATCAACACCTACGGACTGTCCCCCGGTGCTAACGACGCTTCCGAGCGGCGTGAATCCGCCGCCGACAGCGCCAGCGCCCATTCTCTCGCCGCCAGGTCTGTCTACGGCGTGTCGGGTCCGAAATTTGTTCCAAATAGGTGACATTCAATGGTGAATAGTTGGCGGCAGTGGCTGCGCCCACATAATACCGTCTAAAATTATATTTGGTTATGCTTCAACAAAAAAGAAAAAGTTACAAAAGGTATTTCTCGCAATACTTTTTGGTGGATGAACTGGCAGACGAAGCGGTGCTCAGTGGCGGCTGACGCAGTTGTTGTGGCATGGCGTTGCAGTCGCCGTCATTCGGTGTGGCGGCATTCGCCAGCTTTTGTGATGGCTCTTCCGAAGATGGGGACAGGTCCACCAGAAGCAGCGGTGGGTGGGGCGTCTGATCGGTGGAGGAGGAACGGGAAGGGAGGGACGGATGCTGGAAGGAGGGCACATTGCACAGGTCTTGAAGCGGTTGCTGGTGCTCAACATTGGGGGATGGCTGGGACAGCGCAATGTCACTGAATGATAGTCAACAAAATACCAAAAACGACAAGAAGCAGTGCTGCAAACTTTTCAGGGAGTACTCTATCAAAAAAACCAAACCCAACCTCGGCCTCGCGATGTTCGACAGTTTCGCCCCTCCGACGATCCCGACACTTTTCTCAGCAATCAGTTGCGCTCGTCGTTCGGCCATTCGTCGGCCCAATCCCCTCCATCCTGGTAATCACATCCAACCCACCGCCGGGCGACCTCTCCTCGTAAAGTGCCGCAATCCCGCGCACTGGTGGGCAACTCGGCGCTGGAGCGATGGCGAAGATTTTGACCGCGCATCGACCCGAACGGAGAATTCGAGAACAGCTCGCCACCGGCACCGCCATAAGGAGAGATCAGACCAGCGGAAAGTCCGGCACCACCAAAAACGCCACCTCCACCGCTTGAACTGGCCAGCGAACTTTGACTGCCCATGAAATGCCGAAGGTCCTGAATTTTTTCTGGGTAAATCGATTATATTGAGTGTTCAAGTGCTATATTAAAACCAAAATTGTTCTTCAACCCTTTATGGTTGGCCAATTGAACCTTTTCGAGCAGTCGGACTCGGTAGTCCAAAGAACGGCGTTCTTCATTCCATTGCATTTGAATGTGGCACTTCTCGTCGAGCAGTTCATGGACCCGGCGTTCCTTCTCGAATTTTTCCTGCTCCAACCGCATAGCTCTGTTTTACAATTTCATAAAATAGTCTCAAATTCTGCTACTCACAAAGACTCCAATTCGGCCAGTTTTCCGCCGCTTTTTATGCCGACTAATAATCCGCCTCCTAATGAAGTCGACTCGCGAAGTTTTAGCTCGTCATTGTAGCGCTTCTGCATCTCCAGGAGGCCGCTTTCCAACTGCGAAATGCGATCGTCCTTCAGACTGATCGTCTTCCTCAGCTTCAGCATCTCATCGCCCATGCCTAAAAAGGTCGGATCTCATAAAAATTCATTAAATATAAAATAAATAAATTAGCGTAACGAAAGGATTTTTCTCCAAAGATTTCCTCCAAGTGTAAACTTGGCCCTCTTTTTCCGTTTACTATTCGAAAGTTTGTCTCAAAACAGCACCACTTTCCGCTGTTGCGCTTGCCATCGCCCCGCCGCTTTTACGCCCAATGCTTCCAATTGCGGACGGATTGGTGTCCTTGGCAAATTGGAGTCGTAGTTGGGTGAGCTCCATCTCCAACTGCGCCACCTGCCGCCCGTGTTCCAACTTTTGCCGCTGTTTGTCCTCAAGCGCCTCTTGCAACATTCTGACATGGCACAAAATACGTTAGTGATCATTACACTCGAACGACTCGTTCTCGTTTGAAAATGAGTGAGCAAACCTCTGCAAAGTGACTGCATTTGTCCACTACCGCAACGGCGTCCACCGCCGAACGCTCTTTGGCGGCCAATCGTTCCTGCGCATTCGACAGGGCCTTCTCGAGCACCTCGATGTGTGTCCGCTGTTCCTCGAGAGTGGCGGATTGGGCGTCAAGTTCTATTCGCTGTCGTTCCTATTTATAAAAAAAACCTTTTCATTTTTCACTCACAAAAAGAATAAGTCTGGGCCTCAAATCAAAATACCTGAACAAGCAGCAGTTCCTCGTTCTTCGGGATCAGTTCGTTCAGCAAAAAATGAAATTGCATTTGTTGCTGTTCACTGTCACCACCGTTCTCTCGCCCCACAACACCAAAAATTGTGCACAGTCTGGCATTTTGGGCCCTCAACTGCTCATTTTCAACAGAAAGCATCCGCAAATGCTGCTCCAACTTTTGCATCGCAACTTTCTGAAGCTCTTCTCGCCGCTCGTGCTGTGTAGTCACTTGGTCATAGTCCCGCTCAATTCTCTTGCACGCCTTCTCCAGCTGAATAGAAAAAATAAACGTCAAACTGAATTCTAAATTAATCAAAAATCGCGCAGTTCGCCTCCATTACAACCGACCTCTTCTAATCGTTCGCATTGCTTCCGCAGCTTTTCTAAATGAATTATTAAAAATTAAGAAAATAAAAACCAAAGTCAAACCATTTTGGGCCCTTAGCTGATTGATCTCATTCAAATTTTCACTGCCGTTTCCATTACATTCCGAATAGATGGAAGTCGGCGGAGGTTGTTGTTGCTGCTGGTGTTGATTGCCAATGGTCTCCCGGGCATCAACAGAGGAACGCTGCAAGGCATCAGTTGGTGCCATTGACTGTGGCTGGTCCGGTAGCGGTTTGAACAGAAAATTGGGCCTAAAAAACATTCACATTATTGCTTATACGTTTTATTGGTACTGGAGAGAAGTTTTTCGAGCAAAAAGCGAAGAAGTTCTGACCGACAGAATTTAGTCAAATCAAACCAGTTGCTGTTTTTGATGTTTATCGCTCATTCCACCACTTTTCGCAGCATCGCTTTTGTGCAGCGATTGGCTAACGCTGGACGAAAGCAGACACGGCTGAGAATGGCTCATTGGGACCGGCTGCGAAGCGTTTATTCTGAGAATAAAATGGATTAACCAAAGTGGTTAAATTTTTGACGTATTATTTCAAGAACTTCAAGAAGTCCAACTACGACATTAAGCTGTTTAAGCGAGGACCTTTTCTGCAGATGACTTGCACTTCTCCCATGCAGTACCCGCAGCCGCCTTTCTTGCTCTGGCGTTGCTTCTGCTTAATTACATGCTTCTGGTAGTTCTCCAACATGCTTTGCAAGCTGCTCTTCATCCTCCCGATCTGTTTAAATTTTCAAAAAAAAACTGCTGACCACAAAACTTTGAACTATTATTAACCCTCCCCTCTCTGGATTTCCTAACTTTAAAAACTAAAGCATCCAACCATTATTATCGTTCTCATCAATGTTGTTACAATTTCGCCCCACTGCCCAATTGAACTCGTCGCTTTGCTGTTTGTGCATCAACTGTTGTTGCTGTGCCTCCTCGCTGGCTTCGTGCAGCAATTGTGGCAGAATTTGCGTACTTTCAAGCGCCTGTTCGTTGACCACAACATTGCCGACAATAGCGGGCCATGAGGCCGCAATGTTCAATACTCTGTTATTGTTGTTTTCCATTTCATGGACAGCAAAAAAGAAAATTAATTTTGAACGAATTTTTTAATAATAAATCCTTGGCGTTCTGTCCTGTGTAAAAAAGAAGTTTCAACAGTAACCGAGTTGGCCTCACTTCGTATGTGGGGAATTTTTTTTAAGTGTGCAGATCTTCCTGATTTTTTGCACAGAGCTTGCCAACTAAATTGTCTATAATATTGCGCATAAATTAAATTGATACCGGGTTACAACAACAATTTAGAGTACAAAGAATGTCAAAAAATTAAAAAAATTGACGACCGAAATATCGATGTTTTCAAGAAGCTCCAAACTCCACCAAATTTTGGCTTAGAGTAAGCTGGGGTCCCCTAGGGAATGTCTGCAAAAATTGGTCTTGAAATACAACCTCTGAGCTGCGTTACATGGCCTCAAAAATGTAGCAAAATTTAATGGTTAAATTAATTCGCTTATTTTTTTCTTTTTTGCCGTCCACGATTTGCGCCGTTCTTTTCGCTGCCCATCAAACGACCGTCTGCTTAGATACAAACAAGGATAAGGCCAAAAAAAATCCTAGGCCGTTATTGTCTTTTTACACACATTTTTCATAATTATTTATTTTTGCTTATGAGATTCTATTAAGATTTGTATAATTTCCAGAATTGGAGGTTCGGCAAAATAATTTCTATTAGTTGTTTTAATAACTGCTGAAAATGCATCTTATTCCGCCGGATTGTTCGCAGGAGGAGGCTGTCGTCCAATTGACCCATTCTCTGAGTGCTTTTCAGCTCACGGCCGATCAAATATTCAGAAAAGCTGCCCTGAGGGCCGACGGGTGTAGGCAAAGGATGGGACAACTTGGGAGGAGGATGGAAATGCTGGAGCGTAAAATGGAAGCGGTGGAAAAGGTTTTGGCACTTATTTAGACGGTGGGTGGAGTTTTTTCAAATGCAAATTTATTGAAAATATTTATTCTAAAAATTGTCTGAAAATGCGTTATTCGATGCGCTGAATACAAAGTTGTCAATAAAAAATAAAATAGATACCTATTTGAAGCAGTTTTTGAATCGATTGAAATTTTAAAAACTTGACTCACCGTCGAAATAAGTGCCAAGGTTTTTGAGGAATGGGCTTTGGCATCAAATAGGGAAAAAAAATCTGCTCGCAATCAAAAAGAAATATAGAAAAGGGATGGGAGACAAAATGTTTAATATTGTCGCGATTGATTGATTCGATTATTCCTTCAGCTTCGCGACGTTCCTCTGCTGAACTGCGCTTCCAATTACCCCGAGTTGGGCACTCCCGGCCTTTGCGAGCCGGTCTTCGCTCGACTTGATTCTTCTACGCCATTCTTTCGGAGGGACATTTATTCAGCGGAAAATGAATCAAAACGATTCCGTCCAAACATTGGCGTCACAACGCCATCGACCCAATGGCTAAAAGATGCTATTTCCCGGCGCGAGGATCTGTCACTGACCCATTTAAGAAAGGATTGGCAACGAAGGGACAAAATGATTTTGGATGGTAAGTAATAAAATTGGAAAGATTTTGTTTTTTACTGTAACTTTTCTAACAATTTAGTCTATACTCATTCATTGTGTTACTTCTCTCTAATTCAGTGGAAAGAATCGAAAAGCTCGACGAGGTGGCAGGAAACAGCAATTTGGACGCCAATTTCGATCAACTTTTAACGGGGCTAATGGTCGGTCATCGTAGGGAGGATTGTCCGGCGACGAAGCCCATCAAAACGCCTCAAATCGATTTCACCGAGTCACTGCTCAATTTGTGCCCTCCGACGACCAATGGGCGGAGGCCGTTGGCCATCGGCATGGACAACGACGATCCGTTTGCATATGAGTCGGCAGAGATGGGAGAGTTGGCCGACTTCGACCTGCCCGAGGATTTGCCTGGTATATCAAATCCAAACTCCGAGCATACGAATCGGATGGTTTTCCCTAGGAATTGACGTGAAGAGCGTGTCGCTTCTCAGTAAACGATCGGCCGGGAGTCTTCTTCAGCCGATCGAAGGAAACGGCGACCGATGGGGCGATCGGAGGGAAAGTTCGATTGGTTCGCCTCAGGCGCCCACAAAGGATGAAGAGCAAAGTCAGTGGGGGCCCAACGATTGGTCGGGGTTCATTTCTATTGTATTTTGCACTTTCACAGCGGATGAACATTTGTCAACGGCAGCTGATAATGTTCAACCGTCGAAAACAGTGGACAATCCGGAAGTTCCAAAACAGAGTCATGCGCCGCCGCCGCCACCTCCTCCGCCTCCGCAAACATTTCAACAGAAAAAGGTAATAAAACGAGGTTAAGCTCTTGCCAAATTACTTGCACGTTCATTTCACTACACAACAATTCTAAAATAAATAAATAAATTCCAAATTTTCGGTTGCCGATGTGTCGTCACCGCCTTCTGGCCGATCCGATCTGATGGCAGCAATCCGTGCCGCTGGCGGGGTAAAGGGAGCGAAATTGAATAAAATGGACGCCCAGGAGAATGGAAAAGGCGGAAGTGCGGAGGTGGGAAAGGGAAGTGGGACGGAAAAAGAGGAGCCGGAAGATCTGATGAGTTCGTTGGCAAAGGCATTGGAGAGGCGACGAAGAGGTGTGTGATGGTTTAGGGAATGGCACACTTTTCAGTCGTTTTGCTTAGAAATTTCCGTGGTTGTGGTCGGGAGGGTACTTTTAGATGTGCGGGTAAGGGTTACCAACCTGTAAGGGCTCCGTACAAAGCCCGTATACAGACCCGGCCCGTGTCTGATTTCTGATTATAAGTTAACTTGATTGATGCTAATTAAGGAATGTTCGGAAAAGGAGGAGGGACGAGTGGGGCTGAGAAGCGGAAGCAGCCACAGAGTGGTGGAAATGAACCGCTTGAGGTGTTGAGGGAACGGATACCGAGGATGAGAGTGGATAGTGAGGAGAAAGATGATGAGGCGGAAGAGAGGAACGAATGGAATTGACAGTTCGAAAAAATTCTGAAATTTCCGTTGGCACATTTGCAACCATTTAATTTATAGAGCGACCGCTGTACTCGTATTATAGACGTATATTTTTCTGTGCACATATTGCATCGTGATAAATACTTGTCTGTCTGCTAGCACAATGTATTCAAATGTAGGCCGACTCAAAATGATTAGGGATCGGATTTTAGGAGGTACCCTATTTTTCTGCAGTGTTTTGGCGAGTTATGCACGGAAATTTTTCTATTCTTTTATACACATTTTACTGCTAGTCTTATTATGTAAAAAACAATTTTAAGCTATTGTTATTTTTCACACATTTTTGTGCCCAGTTATTTCGCGTGGACTGCATAGTTACTTATTTCGATATTTTTCTAACCTAATCCCAAGCGTGTTTTTTTTATGTGAATCATGAATCATAATTACTTGTCAGTCATTATAAAAAATGATATTTTAAAATCAAAGGATCTATCAAAAAACGTTCATTTATATAGTCGAGAAATGAAATGTCAGTGTCTTTTTAATCGTCCGCCTCCTCTCCATCTCTACGACATATAAAAGCCGTTACACCCGCACTTCTCAATACCCAAATTTCTTTATTCATCATTCTTCAACCACAAAGCATACGACGGATGGCAACTTCGTTTCTTCTCCAAACATACCGTCCATTTGCAACGCTTTTGCTCGTCTTCACACTTCTCATCAACTGTCGCTTTTGCCAGTCGAATGAGTTAACGCTGGAGGACTTTGCTTGTGCGAAGGTTGGAGCAAAGTTAAACGATGGCTTCACTCTCATCAAGGACGACCAACTGTAAGTTGGCACAGAAATGCTTGGATAAGTCGGTATAAACATTTCTCTTGTTTTTTAGTCGGATTGACCCGTCGAAGCTAACACCAAAAGGTCGTGACAACAACACAAAAGTTCATCATGGGCTTCTGCTGAATTCCAAGGCTGACCTGATCATTTCGATCTTCATAACCAAAAATAAATCGTGCAACGAAGAAGTGTTCAAGCGCCATGTTTTTTTGCCTACGAATATTTGCTCTTTTGGCAATGAATCAGAAGTGGCAAGTCATTTTATTACCTTCAAATTTCATGTCTATTTATTTGGTGCTTTCAGAGTCCGGAGCATAAGGCAACAAACAATGTGTGTAAAGGACAAGGCACCAATTGCGCGTATTTCAATGTAACCTGCCGCTTCCCAATGGCTTCTGTTGAGACTTTGACGGATTCGCGTTACTTCACAATTTCTGCGTGGAAAAACGTTTCTTATCGACGGCCCCTCGGATGCGAATGGACAGCGTTTATTGTAAGTGCCCCCCCCCTAACTGTTGTTGTTTATTCAACTAAATTGATACTTTTGTAGGATGATGTTCGTATTATGCTGCACAAGTCCGAGGCTGATTCCGCAACATTGGAAAAGTGTTCGACAAAACGAAGTTCCTGGAGGCTGATTGTGCTTCTTTTGTGGTGGGTGTTGCTTTTTTTTAACTTCTTGACATAGTTCCATTTTCAGTTTGTTTGTCATTCTGCTTGCAATCCTGGCTGCGGCTGCTGTGCTGTTTTATGCCCATAAACGAAAGCGAACTTCCCGTCGTGCTGTCAAAAAGCCGGGGACGGAATCCGCATCGACGAATTCGTCGGCGAATCACTCGACAACAGCTGCAGCTCAATTTGGAGTGGAAGTGCCAAGCTCATTACGTTCAAATGAATCCGACGAAGAAGAAGGAGCACCACAAGTCGCCATCCAAGAAAAAGGCTCGACATTGAAGTCTGCCGTGTCAATGCCGAAGTCATCACCGTCGCCAGCAGACAATGTCATCTCAGGAATCCGCACAGTCAAAGAAACCGTTGCAGCCGACTGTGCCGTCAGCAAACAATTCCATCTCAGAAGAAAATGTAAAAACGAAGATCCCTTTGCAATCGACTGTGCCGTCAGCGGACAATGTCATCTCAGAAAAAAGTGCACAATCGAAGAAACAATGAGAGGGAATGCCGTCGGGAAAATTGATGATAAATGTTCTTTCTGTTTTCTCCTTTTATATGTATTGTATTGTATGTATGTATGAACGTATTGTCGATGTTTATATTATTGTTGAAGGAATTAATCGCTTGCTAAATAGTTACAGAACAACCTGACCCCCTCAAGAAAATTTTCTGGGCTGATTGGGGGGCATGGGTAGTTCTCAAAAATCATTAATTCATTATCATTCGACGCAGGGACGGTAGCTTTCGAATTGTACCAAAATTTTAGCTAACAAATGTTCCGATCTTTCAAACTTATCGGCGCCGAGTTTACTCTGATCGTTATCCCGCAAAATCCGCCCATGTAAAAAAAACAAAATTTAACTGGCGCCGAGACGTCCCCCCCGCCGAATCGGCTGCGCTGAAACGTCTCCGACTGCCAATATTCCTGAAAAGCATAAAAATGCTTGGGGGTCTTTGCTATTATTGTCTTTTTTATGTCGATCGCAATTCCGTTCAGAGTTTAGCGCAATGATGGACAGGCGATTTACTGTTCTTCTTGTGATCGCTTTGATTATTTCCATTTATGAAGTGCTCAGTAATGGAAATACCGGCGGCGCCAACGAAGGCGACGATTCGTTCAAACAATTTTACGATGCCGAAGAAGAACCATCCCATAAATATTCGAGAGAGGCACAGAAAGAGTTCGACGTTGAGGACGAGGAAGTGACCATCCGAGAACCTTCGGGCGCCAAAGATTCGTTCAAATTGCCAATTAATATGCCTCCAGTGAAATTTGCATATTGGTTCGTCCTTTTTTTGCTTTTGTTGAAAAGCTCCTTATCGCTACCGAACTCGACACAACTTTTCAGTGTATCATGTGGTTACCGGCAAGCTTATGAACAATTTTCGCAGATTCTTCGCGAAAAATATCCCGGAATTGACATTTTTGGGGAAAACTATCCCCCCGGTATACTCCGGTCGGTGGGAGCGCAGGCAAGCATTCATTGACACACCAATTTTAGCCTCAGTTTTTGTTTTCAGTTTTTCGGATTGGCCAAAATTGCGCTGATTGTGTGCATTGTGTCTGGAAGGAATCCGTTTCCTTCCCTCGGCATCGAAACTCCGAATTTCTTTCAATGGATGCTCAACAATCGAATGTCGGCCGCTTTGATGCTCTTTTTGTTTTCCAATGCTATCGAAGGGTAAATCACCCCAAAATTTACCGACAATTCAATTTTTCTTTGTTTAGAATGCTCCAATCTACTGGAGCCTTCGAAATTTACATTGAAAATGAGCGCATTTGGTCTAAATTGGAGAGTGGTCGTGTCCCATCAGCACCGGAACTCTTTCAGGTTTAAGGCACAAAGTTACACCGAAATTTAGTCCAAATAAAAGAATAAAAAATAGGTACACTATTGCCGAAGTTCGATTTATCCGAGCGCCTAATTTTGAAATCCGATTTTATAAGCCATAGCAAAACTTCGAAGTTTTTTTATAGAGTTTTCAATCAATTTAATGATTTTTCTCACTCAATAAACGAATTTTTATTATGAAAGTAAATGCCATTATTATTAAGGCCATCGACAGTCACTTTGCAATTCGCGGGGGCGGCAGCGGAAAGGTCCGTTTGTCTAAGCGACGTTTTTTGAGGCTTTTTCACCAATGCCTCTCTCTCTCTCTCTCTTCTGTTCAGCTTGGTTCGTCTTCATCGTTCGGGAATCGACGAATCGTGAAGCGAAAATGTTCGTTGGACGAAAGTGCGGGTCGTGCCACATTAAACTACTCCAATTCACATCACCGAAATAGCAAGAAGAACCTCTCACCCGTAAACTTTGTCATGCATTAATGGCCAGAGGCGGCGAGCACAGCGAATGACAAATTGCCAATTTTTTGCGCATTTCACTTTCAAAAATAAAAATACTTAATTGCCCCCCTGCCTCTTCACTCTGCCCCACCCACAAAAACGCCGTTCTCATTGTTTTATTGCATATATTTATCGTTTAATGATGTTCCTTTCTTCCCTTTTGATTCTCGCGCATATGGATGTGATTTGGTTGCTTTGTTAAGATGAAGAAAACGGTTTTTCTTTGTGTTAATCGTTGTTTCTACAAATTATGTTCGGAACATATAATTTCTTAGTGGTTTTGAAGTAATTTTTCGTACCGCAATTTCCGTTTTCCGTAATGGACATTGAGGATTCCGTCGGGCGACTGTCAGCGGAAATCGCCGCCGAACCGATTTTTGTTGAGAAAGGGGGGGAAACCGATGGGGGGACGATTTTTCAATGTTCGAATTATGCGAAGGAGCAAAAAGAAGCCGACGGAAGAGGAAAAGGGCGAAGAGCGCGACGACCGTCGAGAGGAAAGGAGCGTTTTGCCCTGGGGTAAGTTGTGCACTTTTACGGGTCGCAATCGTAGGCTTAATCTCTCTTTTTTTCTTTTGTAAAATCCTGCAAATTGGGTCAAGCTAAACGCCATTTTCTCCCCGTTAAGATTGTACAGTTTTCCTGCGCACTTGGGGCTGTTCCCACAACAACAGCGACTCGGAGTACATGGCCGGGTTGCTCGTCCGGGTACGAGAACGACTGGACGAAATCGTCTTTGGTTTTCCATTTTCTTTTAGGCCGGCTACAAAGTGACTTCAGAAAAGAATTTGGCCGATGTTTGGCTGCTTAACAGCTGTTTGTTTTATAAAATTTGTATTTTTGTGTAATTAATTAAGTTCAGAAGAAATAAATAATATAATTTCTGAATTTATATTTTAGGCACTGTGAAAACTCCGTCCGAAACGCAATTGGCCAACCAAATTCGCGAAGCTTTGTCCAACTCAAAGGGCGTCGTTGTCGCCGGTTGTGTGTCACAAGTGATTCTTGGGGAAAACGAAACAAATTCGCTTTACTCTTCCTCCTATTTTGTCCCCTCAGGCGTCACCAAATGAGCCATGGCTTAAGGGCGTTTCCGTAATTGGCGTTCAAGCAAATCCATCGAATTGTTTACGTTGTGGAGGAGACGCTGAAGGGGAAACGTTGTGCGACTGTTGTCCAGGCAAAAGACGGCCACCTCTTCGCAAATGGACCTTTCGTTGCCGAAAATAAGTGAGAAATTGTGGACACTTAAATCAAAGAGGAGAAGCCGGTGGAATGCAAATTAAAAAAATAATTGAATTTCGCAACGTTCAGGACGAAATGAGTTCATCGAAATTTTGGCGATCAACAGCGGGTGCCTCAATCACTGCACTTACTGCAAAACGAAGGTTGGAATTGCAACGAAAAATCGGTTTACTTCAAAACCATTCATTTTGTAAAAGGGTTTTTTCTGTTTTAGGCCGCCCGAGGGGACCTTCGCAGTTTTTCGCTCAGTTCGTTGGTCAACCAGGCCCGGAAGGCGTTGTCGCTGGAGGGGTGTCGTGAGTTGTGGCTGACCTCCGAAGACCTGGGGGCCTGGGGACGCGACATTGGCCACACAATTCCGGACCTTTTGCACGCTTTGGTTGAAGTGATCCCCGATGGATGTATGGTGAGCCTTCTACGGACCGGGAACCATCAAAAAGATAGAATACGAAGTCGAAACGGGACCCGAATATTTTTTTTTTGTTTAGTTTTTTAAACATTCATTTATACCCGGATTTCGCGAGACCTTTTTCGATTTTTGGTTCCCTCTCTTCGTCAGATGCGACTTGGCATGACCAATCCGCCCTACATTTTGGACCACCTAAGTGAAATTGCGGAGATTCTGCGGCACCCGCGCGTCTACTCCTTCCTCCACATTCCGGTGCAGTCGGGCAGTGACGCGGTGCTTAGGCGACATGAAACGGGAATACAGCGTGGCACACTTTTGCCAAATTGTGGACTACATGCTGAACAAGTGCGGTACAAACGACCTTTATTAAGTGTATAAAAAAGGACTGAGGCGAAAAGTCTTTCAATTCGTTCAAAATTTTTGAGTTGAGGCTAAACCGAATCTGAAATGTTTCAGTGTGCCCAATGTGTACATTGCCACCGACTTTATTTGTGCCTTTCCTACGGAAATCGCGGCGGACTTTGCTGAGAGTGTCCAATTGATGTGCAAATACCAATTCCCCAGCGTTTTCATCAACCAATTTTATCCGAGGCCGGGCACGCCGGCGGCCAGGCTGAAGAAAATTGACACCGTCGAGGTGATTAAAGCGGGCGATCAGAAGTGATCAGACATTTCCCTAACTCTGACAACATAAAGCTTTATGAAGGCACGTCGTCGAACCGCCGAAATGACGCGTCTTTTCCACTCCTATCGCCGCTACTCCGATGAACGAATTGGAGAGGAGCATTTGGTGTTGGTTTGTGAAAGAGCGACCGACGGACGCCATTTTGTGGGGCACAACAAATGCTACGGTGGGTTTTACATACTTTTGGTTTTCAGAGATAAATGGACAGAGTTGGCGATTTTATTTTTTGTATCGTTCATAAATGGGTGAAAATAACTTTGTTTCCTCCGGTCCCAGAGCACATTTTGGTGCCCGACCCGTCCAACCCCCACCACCACCAACAGCAACAACAACAACAACAACGCGGGGCAGCAGGCGGCGGAGGGGAGGAAGTGCCCGCCAAATCTTTGCTTCGGCCAATGGGTGCGCATTCGAATTGTCGCTGTGTCCAAATTCTACATGCGATCCGAAATTGTTAACATCGTCAAATCCGAAAAAGTACGGCGGTGGAAAATGGTTTTTTTCTCTCTAAACCTTTTGTTTTTTTGTGCTATCGATAATGGTTTAACCCCCCCCCCCCCCCCGAATTAAGGGACAACAAGAAGAAGCAGTTCTTCCGCCGCCGCCGATTGCAGCAAAACAAAGTGCCGACGACAAACATTGGTCGACGACGACTCGAAACGTTCTCACAGCGGTGGCACTAATTTTGTTGCTCCGATTCCTTCTCAGTCATTTATTCTGTGCTGTCGATCGATACAGAAATGAAATGTAATGAATGGAATTATTTCAAAAAAAATTTTGTTTTGGTTTGTTACTTCAATTAAATGAACAAAAATTATTTTTACTATAGAATTTAAATTAATTTCAAGACTAAAATATATTTATGAAGAAATTTGGGTAGATTATAATTGACAATTTCGAGACTTTTCTAAAGCATAAACGGCTTCAATTTGATGACACAGCAAATGAATAAAAAGACAAATGCTTTTCAGCGCGTTTTTGACAAATTTCGTTCAATCACCGGCGAGTAAAATGGCGGTCATAAAACTGTAAATGTTTGGGATGAAATTGGCCAGAATTTTGTCTCATTTATTTTTGGAGAGGAAAAAGAATTTTCCGCTTCGATTGTCCGCCATATTGGCCATGGTTCGCATGTTCGCTATCCAAACGTCGTCCTCCGCCTGCTCCATTTTGTTGTCGTTCCGTTTAATTGACAACGCCTTGGGCGTGCCCCCCGGATGGCCTTCGGGCAGTGCGGTGTACATCTCCAGACACTTTCTGAACTGCGCGTTTTTGTAGCATCGACTGGAGCATTCGGCACGCAAATTGGGCTGCACATGCGAGAACATTTCATGGCACAACTCGCAAATTTGGTCCGCCATCAAATGCATTTCCGGGTCGCGAAGGACCTGCCGTGGCAATAATTATTTAATTTTAATTGATTTCTTTGGGGGGAATTCATCCATCAATGTCCCCACCCCCCGGGGGAATTCATCCCCTCCCCGGGGGTATTCATCCCCCCGGGGAGTATTTATCCCCCCCCCCCCCGGGGTATTCATCCCCTCCCCGGGGGTATTCATCCCCCCGGGGATGATTCTTTGGGGGGAATTCATCCATCGATGTCCCACCCCCCCCCCCCTCGGGGGGTATTCATCCCCCCCCCCCGGGGGGTATTCATCCCCCCCCCCCTCCCGGGGTATTCATCCCCTCCCCGGGGGTATTCATCCCCCCGGGGAGTATTTATCCCCCCCCCCCCCCGGGGTATTCATCCCCTCCCCGGGGGTATTCATCCCCCCGGGGATGATTCTTTGGGGGGAATTCATCCATCGATGTCCCCACCCCCGGGGGTATTCATCCCTCCCGGGGAGTATTTATCCCCCCCCCGGGGTATTCATCCCCCCCCCCCCCCACCGGGGGGTATTCATCCCCCCCCCGGGGTATTCATCCCCTCCCCGGGGGTATTCATCCCCCCGGGGATGATTCTTTGGGGGGAATTCATCCATCGATGTCCCACCCCCCCCCCCTCGGGGGGTATTCATCCCCCCCCCCCGGGGGGTATTCATCCCCCCCCTCCCGGGGTATTCATCCCCTCCCCGGGGGTATTCATCCCCCCGGGGAGTATCTATCCCCCCCCCCGGGGTATTCATCCCCTCCCCGGGGGTATTCATCCCCCCGGGGATGATTCTTTGGGGGGAATTCATCCATCGATGTCCCCACCCCCGGGGGTATTCATCCCTCCCGGGGAGTATTTATCCCCCCCCCCCTCGGGGTATTCATCCCCTCCCCGGGGGTATTCATCCCCCCGGGGATGATTCTTTGGGGGGAATTCATCCATCGATGTCCCCACCCCCGGGGGTATTCATCCCCCCCCCCCAATTCCATGTCTCTCTATTTATTTCCTTCCCATACCAAACACTTTCGCACCGTCCGGTTGTGCTGCTTCGGAGGCGAATTGGTGGACTTTACTCGGTAAACCTTTCGAGCGGCGTCAGTGGTGCTTCTCTCCTGCTGGGCAAATGTGAAGACGAACAAAAACAGCAGAAAAGTGACCAAATTCAAATTTGTGCCGGTCCCTCCTAAATTCGGAAGGGAGGGGTCAAAAGGGACGGAACGGCGCCGCAAAATCTCGTCCGCGGGATGTTCTCGATCTTAAAATTTGTTTTTGCGTCGGGAAAAGGTCTCAAAGACTTCATTCCCGTCGTTTATTGTTTGGACTAATTACGAATGAATTGCCATTTCGAACGGTGCAAACGCGGCACTTACGATAGGGCGTCGACGACCCTGCTCTCTTTTGCAAAACCATCGCCGTGTTGTTGAGTTGAAAAGCGTGGAGAAAGAATGGGAACGGACGGGGGGAAGTCTGTTGAGAGAAAGGTGCAATAAATGGAATAAATGGGAACGGAAAATGCGAATGAATGGACTTGGCCCGCCTCTTTATGCTCACCCCCCCCCCCCCCCCCCCCCTCATGGGCCGTTTACGCCCATTGTTGTTAAATGCCAAATTATTATTCAACACCTTTTCGCTCCTCCCCGTTACGCATCGTCCGCCCGTCCGTCGTTTTCATTGGCATTTAACTGGCGATGAGTGATCGTGTGAGTACATTCCGAGCAAAAAAAGTTTTACAAAAAAGTTATGCCATAAAAGGAGCAATGGCAATGATTGTTCGTGCGCGGAATTGGCATGCGCATACTCTCAACACAACACAATTACGTGCCCAACACTTCCCAATTTTGGAATGTCCGCATAAATATAAATATTTATGCCCCCTTTTTTTGTTGGATGCCAATGGGAAATGAGAGGCGTATGGGTAATTCGTGTTTGGCTGGCTTTGTTCGTTCATTCATATGAAAGTACATTTTGTCCAATTTGGAATGTGCCATAATTAGCGCAATTGACCGTTGATTCTGATTTGAAATACGCCTATAATTACGCACTAATTTGGCGTTTTGTTTATAAGACATTTTGTACCATTTTTTTGCATTTGCATTTTGTTGCACTTTCCTTTGCAGTGAGAGCGTTTTACTTTTTTTATCGTTTAATTACAATTAGTAGTTGGGGGTGGCTTTACCTTTTTCTGAAGCATTTTCGCCGCATTTTCTTTACAAAGCCCTCCCCTTTTTATTGAGATTGAGTTCTCCCTCCTGTTATAGTACAAATTAAGCTCTTTAAATGCTCCCGTCCTAAGGCGTTTTAACCGTCCAATCAGATTCTTATTTTCTTTAATTTTAGCCGTTTGCAATTTTACACCAAATATGTCGACAATTGACGCCAATGAAGCTACGGCCCTCCCTTCGTCAAGCCAGAGCATTTCAATGGCTTCTTCCGCTGATGGGTCGCCGCTTAGGGAGGAGAATTTTGTGCAATCGCTGAAATCGCAAGTGGACGGGGACAACATCGAGGAAATCATCCAAAGCCAGAAAAAAGCGTAATGCCAAACTTTATTGCTATCATTTTTCACTTCCCCTTTTTTAGGTTGGAACGTTTTGAGAAAACCAACGAAATGTTGGGGACGTGCTCTTCGCTTGCAGAAAAGCGATTGGAACGGGCGAGAAGGGATTTTGCCGTCGGCAAGGAGAAGATTTGTCGGGCCAAGTCCGACTTGGACTCCATTTTCCGACGGATTGGCGCCTTCAAACAGACATTGGCCAGCAGTTACCCGACGGAGTTTGCCACTGCTCAAAGCCATTGTAAATTTTTTTTCCCCAAAATTGTTGAGGAAAATTCATTTTATGTCCTCTTCTGTTCCGACACAAAAAAGCTGCCAATGAAACCAAAATTTGGCACAATTTAACAAAAAATTTTCCAATTTGTTTTTGGTCAACGCTTTTCTTTCATTTTTGCCCATTGTCCAGCGAAATGCGCAAAGATCCCTTTTAAGCCAAAAATAGTCAAAGCATTGCTAATTGGCGGTTGTGCCGCGTTTAATGAGCACTTTTTCAGCGGATTCTCCTCGACAACAAAACAGCGGTGGCGTCAGTGACCACAAATAGCAAACGGAGTGACGGAAATTGTTCAAAATATTTATATATTTCACGCTTCGATGTTTTGTAAATAAAAAATGTGCGTAAATTTCATTCTCGACTCTTTTAGTAGCGGCAGTAAATGGTTTGGTGGCTTATGCTTTCCAAATGTTTGTATTGTTCGGATCCGCCATTTGAATTATCCAAGAAAATATTTAAAAAATAATTCCGTCTTTTTGGAGGCAAAAACCGTTAGAATTTGTGCCGAAATGGGAATTTCACATTTGCGAGGGCCTTATTTTCTGGCCGGTTCTGTTTTATTCACTACCGCGACGGTAATTTTGCTTTTTTTCGAGCAATAAATGCATTACTTCCGTCTACCATTTTTCAGATTTCTTGGGTTTTGTGGGACGATAAAAATCAGACGGAAAAAAGGACGGCCTCAGTGCGGTGAGTTCGATTTTAATTCAAAATACCTACTTATAAATATATGTATGTAAATTATTTTGTTAAACGCCAAATTGTGACCAAAAGTTCTAGCATTTTAATCTTTCGTCGAACAAGAAAAATACTTTTCAAAAAGCTGATTAGTGCATACTTTAGCTCAATTTTGATGTCCGCGCAACAGCAACGGAACATGGAGGAGTACTTAGAGCAGCAACAGCTTTACAAACAGCACAAAAGTGATACTTCAATTCCTTCAACAGTCGCCAGTTAAAATGAGGCCCCACTATGATTTTCATCGATCTTTTTTACTACATATGTTCCATTTTAAGAAATGTCAGTCATAGGTCGTTACGAACGCGTATTGTTTA
Source organism: Globodera pallida (assembly GCA_020449905.1). Lineage (NCBI taxonomy): Eukaryota > Metazoa > Nematoda > Chromadorea > Rhabditida > Heteroderidae > Globodera > Globodera pallida. The sequence continues at coordinate 637,712 of JAIXHY010000010.1, read as the reverse complement.
GAAATGCAGCACTTATTTCGAAAAAATTTTCTCTAAGGCTTTCCGGGATTTGAGGGAATCGACGACGCTTTTGCTGCGAAAAGCTTTGTAATCTGGGGAAAAACAATCCGTTGGAACGGGTGTGTAGGCTTCAATCGTTTGTAGTCAAAAGAGGCAACAAACAAATGTTCTTGTAGTAGCAGGAATAATGTCGAAAATTTTCTCAAAAATTTAAACAACCCTTTTTCGGTACATTCGCCCCTATTCGAACAAATTTCTACATTTTTCATTGGCGCGGGAAGGACATGAATAGGGAAACAAAGCAAGGCACAAAATTCAAGGCGTCTCAACCATTTTTATCAAATTTTTTTGTTGCGCCAATCAAGACTACATTTTATTACACATTACATACATATGAACAGGCATAAGATGATATGGTGGTTTACAAAATTATCTGTTCAGGGGGATACAACATGAGGGCATTTACATATTGGAGGGGGTGGGGATCCTATCTTCTGCATCTGGTCGTAATGCGGCGGCGCATCTTCGTCTAGACGTTGTACTCGATCGGCAAGTTCTTGCGGCGCACCATACCGTCTCCCTGGAACCACTCGAGCTTGAACGCGGCAGCCGCCGGATCAGGTGTGTTGCACCATTCCACGGTCACACGGTCGCCTTTGGTGTCCTCGGAGCTGGGGTCGAACGCGTCGCAGGAGATGGCCACGTTGACGGACTCCTTGGGGCCGAGCACGCCATTCGGAGGGTTCATGTTGATGCGCTTCGGTTTGGTCGTTTTGAACGCGAAGCCGATGCGCTTTGTCCCAGGATTGATGATCTAAATTAGGAAGGATTAAATGAGATTATGTTCCCCCGGCAAACGATGCTAACTTACCCGCACGTAGTAGGTGGCCTTGTTGTCGAACGGTGCGTTGAAGACGACCTTCTGGGCGGGCATTGTTGCGATGTCTTCTGGAGGAAGTTGCGCCATTGTTGTTGATGCTGTTGTCGAGCTCGCTTGATGTGTAGATTGTTGAGAACGTTGATTTGTTGTTTGCTGAATGTGGATAATTTGGAAAATCCGTTCGCTTATATACTTTTGGCGTTGTCACAATTTCTTAATTTTTGTAAAGAATTTCAGCAGTGAAAAATGTATAAAAGGAAATGGATTTGGTCATTCGTCACACCATTGCCAATCTTCAGAAGCAACACAGCAACAACTTCAGTCCACAGCAAGCTCGTCTACACCGTTCGCCGCAGCAATTCACCAAACATGAGCGATCACAGCGCCTACATGTCGCCCGCCGGAGCCGCCGCCGCCGCCGACACCAACATGGCGGCTACCACCGCCCGCTGGGTCCCTCCGGTAGGCGCCCTTTTTTTTTTTGCAAAAAAAAATCACGATTTTTTTGTTTTGTTTCAGCCAGGTGGCGGCGGTGGAGCTCCGGCGGGCGGCGGCGCCCAGAGCGCCTACATGTCATCGCCTACATACAATCAGCCCGAGCCCACCCCGGTATGTTTTCTGGGGCGCAGCGGAACAGTTCATGATTTTTACAATTTTAGGAGAAGCCTCCGGAGCAGAGCGCCTACATGTGAGGAGAAGCAGCGACGTCCGGCGATTGCCCAATGTGACGAACCCGAGGAGAGGAGAGATGCGCCTTCCTTTCATATCAAAAGCCTTGCCCATTCGAACAACCACAGATCATCCAATCATACATACCTACCTACCTACCTATTGTGTCATTCATATCATATTGTTGTCGTCGTAATGATTGTATCCTATATTATGCAAAGCCCTGAATAAATGAGTCTTAGTACGAATTGTTCGTTTGTTACAAAAAAAGGAGTCATTGGTAATACCCAGTTCCCTCCCCTCGCTATTTCGAAAATAAAATTTTCTCAAAATTTATTCGCTGGGATTTGAGGGAATCGAAACCGTTTCTGCTGCGAAAAACTTAATCTGGGAAAAGAGCAATACGTCGTAACGTGTGTGTGTGTGTACGGCTTCAATAGTCTGTTAATTGAACTAAAAATTGACAAACTTTCCCTTGGTGAGCGCATCTAAACCGCTAATTTTTCCCAATGTCAGAACGCCAAAGATTTATCACAAACAATATGTATTTCAAAAGTACCTAATTCCGTTTTTCTTTGTTGCCGTCCATGGTAGATTGACTACAAGCATAACGCTTTAAAAGTCTAGCGCCGAACGGACCATTTTGGGCTTTTTGCAATTTAGACCCGGTCACAGAACACCCCTTACGTCTTAGAATTTTTTCAGAAAATATCCTCTCATACTCAACAGCAACAGAACAATCCACCAGACGTAGGGAACTCGAAATCGCTAAATTTTTGTTTCTTCAAATGTGTTAGAAACTCTACTTTTTAATTTGTTTAAACGTATGGTGGCAAACGGTCCCCCCTATGGTTTTGAATCATCAACCCCTATACTAAACAGTACCCATTTTTCTGAAGAATTTTCATAAAAATGCCGAAATAGTCACGATCCTATTTTAGGCTCGAAAACCCCAAAATAGGTTTTTCTAGGTCCGAATAACCTCGTTAAAACGACGAATTTTCGACTAGAAACATGTTTGGCGTGTTGGGTACCCATCCGCTTCCTAATCGTTTAGAAAAACTGTACATAAAATGTTGATTTGCTTTTGTATTCTCAATTCACCTTACTGGACCGGAAAGCTCATTACAAATGTAATCAACTGTATCAAGGAGCATAGGGACCGTGGTGACAGCTTCGTTTGCGGCTCTACACGTTCTGGGTCTGGGATCGTTACGGTGAGTTACAAACCGATGGCAAATAATCGATTTGGGCGTGGGTTCCGGTTCGAAAAAACGTTTAAATTCGAGTTTCTGGACAAAGCAAGAAAAGACGATGTTCAGATTTTGCGTGTAATTAGGCATTTGAAGTAATCCATTTTAGCAGCAGCAGTCGAGCGACGACAGCGACACAATTCCGACGTTTGTCTACGAAGGCGTCACGGCGACTTTGTCGTCCCAATGCGACGGTAACGGACAAATTGCAACGCATAAGAACACTCAACTGTTCAGATTTTGACTGCGATAAGCCAACCATGGACGAATTGCTGGCCAAAATTGTGCGTTTTTTGAAGTTGCCTTTTCCTTTGGGATTTTCGGTTTTCTGATTTATTGAGACCAGAAAAAGGCCAAAATTAAAAGAAAGCGCAGGAATTTTTGAGTTTAATTAACGAATTTATTGACATTATTCGCAGGAACAAATGTTTCACGTCAATTTTCGGTGCAAAACCTGCGGCGAATGGTTTGGTTTGGACGCCCTGCCGCGCCATTGGGACAGTAACTGTCTGAGCAATTCTTCGCCTCTTCAGGTAGCAAAACATTTGCCTAACATAAATAAAAAACTATTTTTAGAGCTTTGCGATCAGCTGAACAGCTCCGACTCCGGCGTGCCGTCCACGTCCACTGCCCTTTCGAATGAAGTGGACAATTGCAACTTTATATGCTTAGACCAGTCGGTTCTGAGTATGGCTGAGAAGGCGGAGAATCTTTGCGCGGGTTTCCACGCCGAATGTGTGGCAGCGGCGGAAGTGTCGCATTTGTCGGAACTTCAGGAATTACGCGACATGATGCTGCTGCAATGTTCAACGACGGATGAGCAGGGGGAACAGAACGAAGACTGACGGTGTACTGCTCGCTAAGAATCGGAAGAGCTGATCCCGATTTAATTATCCTTTAACAATTCGCCGCATCATTTAATGCATAAATGGCAACTCAATGTCCAAATAAACGATCTGAACTTGAAGACTTAGACTCGGGACACGACCGCACTGTCCGGTCAGCGAACTTAATTTGGGGAACAATAATCTGACGAGACTTTGGGGTGGAAGCATTGCGGGCAATTAGTGGAGAATTGGGGTCCCAATGGAACACTAACGTCCTGGTCGTTCACGGCCAAGGGGGGGGGGATTTATCGATTGGTCAGAATGTCGAACAGCGCCGGGGGCGATATAATCGTCAAATGTATTTAAATAAATAAATGTGTGTGCATATTTATTTTAAGTTTAATAAAAATAAAACAAATTGGTCATTGGTCTTTGGATCTCTCTCTTCTTTTGGTTTGTGCGTCGTTTAAACATTAGCAAAAAATTCGGGTGGACAACCGAAAAAGGGGGAAAAGGAGGGGGGGGGGGGGGGGGGGGGGGGAAAGAAAGTCAGTGAATGAAAGACAACAGAAAGGGAGAGCGAAAGAGAAGAAAAGAACGAAAAATATGCTAGTATTTTTCCCAATGTCAGAACGCCAAAGATTTTTTTATCACAAACAATATGTATTTCAAAAGTGCCTAATTCCGTGTTTTCTTTGTTGCCGTCCATGGTAGATTGACTACAAGCATAACGCTTTAAAAGTCTAGCGCCGAACGGACCTATTTTGGGCTTTTTGCAATTTAGACCCGGTCACAGAACACCCCTTACGTCTTAGAATTTTTCAGAATTTCAGAAAATATCCTCTCATACTCAACAGCAACAGAACAATCCACCAGACGTAGAGAATGACTGCACCAACTCGAAGCTAAATCGGATGAAGCAACAATTGGCTCCCGAAAATCCGGAGAAGGTTGGCGGCATACAGACGCATCCTGACGGTTAGTTTTGTGTCTTTTGAGGAGGATGGACTAACCAGAAACGGGTTAAGCCCACTGCGTAACCGCGCAACTGCCAAAATTTAATGTCCTTTTTGGTTTTATAATTGCATTTTTTAATGATTAGGCCGTGTCACCAACATTCCTTCCCGGATGCTCAATGATCAGTAAGTAATAAACAAAAATATTGCGATTCTTTTAAATGCACATTGCAGATTTGGCATGGCCGGGCTGTTGACCTTCTTGCGTGCCATCGAAGGTGCCCCATCCATTGTTGGACTTGCTCTTGGCCACGACCTGTCCAATCTTGGTCTTAATTTGAATGCTTCAAAGTAATTTGCATCTTTTTGATTTGTTTTCGTTATTTCACCGCCAAATTTTTTTCAGAAGAAATCTCTTCCAAACTTTTGGCGGTCCATGGGCTGACTTTCCATGCAGAATTCAAGATTTGGATGCAAAAGGTGCCGGACGAATATTTGACAAATGCGACAATTCGTGACAAATTGCCGCACATTAAAATGCAAAAACTGCATGAAGACGTTCTTTTCTACCTGTTCTACAACTGTCCAGGCGAAGTTTACCAAGTGGCGGCCGCATCCGAACTGTACAGAGTCTTGACACAACGTTTAAACGAACTTTTTGGACTTGAACTTTTTAGGTATGTGCGCGATTGGCGATTTCACAAGGTCGAACGTGTGTGGCTGACAAGGGCGCCTTTGTCCGCGGCCCCGCGAGAAATTGGCGGCTCTTACGAACGGAGTTCCTATTTGGTGTTTGATCCGATTCAATGGAGACGGGTTCGTTCGCTTTTCGTTCATTTTCAACAAAATGTAGAAAATGGGGAGGGGGCGTATATTCCGTTTAAATCATTTATTTTTGTCTGGTTTTAGTTTTCATTCTCACAACCAATTGCTATGTTCCAAGACATACATTAAATAGTAGGGGGGGGTCGACGGTCCTTCGTACGACGCTGCCGTTTGAGCGCCGGCACTCAAATGGCAGGCCAACTGAGCGCCAGTCGTGTTTTTTCGGCCGCTTTTTGCAATACTTTTTAGGCAAGGAGGCGGGCGGGTCGACGGTGCCGATAGGCGCCGCCGAGAAAAATTTTGAATTTTAGACTCAATTTGTTAACAGATTGCGACCAAAATTTTAAAAATAGGGTCATTTTTTGAGGCTTTTAGGAATAAGAGGGGTGAAAAATTTTTTGAGGTTTTTGACTCAATTTGTTAAGAAAATTGGTCATTCATACACAATCGGTTCCCTCCTTTCTTTCTTTCTTGTTCTCCTTTTTTTCCTCGACGACCCCCCCCCCCCCCCCCCCCCCACCCAACCCCTGACCTCCGCCCGGTACGATCCCCCCCCCCCCCCCCCTTAATTTTGGGCTCGGTACGAACGAGGGGGGGGGGGGTTGACCCCCACTATTTAATGTATGTTCCAAGATCAAATAACGCCCATATTGTCCAATGGGAAAAGGTCTAACAGCCGAACGACACAAATTCTTTTTTCTCAGGTCCCGCGCGAAATGGTTTTGGAATGCACGGATTTGGAAGGAAAGCCGAGCGTTCTCGGCAGTCAATCCGTCTGTTCCTCCGCCGCCGTCGGTTCGACGCCTCTCGTCGCAAGGCTTGAAGCATGCGGCGAAGGCACATCGACATTGACGACGACGACAATGGCCCCCAATCCTTCCACTTCTGTTGGAGAGAACTCGCCGCACGGCTCCGTAATGTCGAGGTCATCAACTTCAATTCTTGCATAAAAGCGTTTCTCTGCATATGTTTTTCGGAAAAGGATAAATAATTTGTTTTTTGAAATTTTCTTAAAAAAACTAAAAATGTAAAAAATTATCTCCAATTATAAATTCAAGACTTTGTTGGTTTCAGCACAGTTGGGCAACTTTGGCAAATTTCTCGTGGCAATTTGCCTCCAAAGTCGGAAATGAGGTTGTTGCTTAACATCCTGCAAGAGAATCCGGAAATTTTTGGACGACACGAGTGCGGCGATCTGGTGAGAAAAATGTTAAAATAAACCCCGCAATATCGAACATAAACACACAAAACCCCTGGAATTATTTATTTATTTAATCTTTCAGTTCTTGAACTTCATGCAATACGAGCCGGAAATTGCTGGCATTTTGTTGGCCTTCCAGTTGATGTACGACTTCAAAGCCTATGGAACAAATTTGGAACTTCTGCTCGGCATGGAACCGAATGTTCAGGTGTGCGGGACACGGGGGGGGGGGAGGTGGGGAGTTTGTGATTTATTGACTCGTACAAAAAAGAAACAATTTTGTTGAATTTCGCATTTTCTCTATTGTGAATATGTTTGTTAATTTAGGTGCTCGAAGTTGTCAACAAATTTGTCAAAATGTGTGAATACAAAGTGAGCAAGTGGCCGGCCGAACTCGGACATTGAAAACCAAAAATTTATTTAGTCTCTGCCGATTCCCGAAGAATTCCTCAACAAATTCATTACGCTTTGCATTTCCGCCTGTGAGAAAGCCGACGCGACGCACGACACGGCGGCAGCGCACCGATTGGGTTGGCATTCCGTCCCTTTTAATAGCATAAAATTTCCATTTTTTAGAAAATTGATGACCAAATTTTTAAGATTTCTTTCAGTTCGAATGGTCTGTGGGTTCTTCACCTTTCTGCTTAGCCTGAACCGGTTCAACTCGATGGTTAGTGAGTGAATGTATGGTTGGGCAAGAGTTTCTGTGTTTCAAAGCCACCCCAATATCCCCCGGAGGGTACTCATTTGACCCCGTCAAAACTGAAATAAAAATCCGAAATTTCCTCCTTTCTTAAACACCATCGACTTGACTTAATCACTGAGGCTGGAGGCGATGAAATCGCGCATTTTCTCACTCAAACACTTAGCATTGTTTTGTTTCAGGCCAGGCGACTCGAAATTCAGTCGTTTGCCACCTCTTTCCTCTCTCTTCGGGAGGCGTCGCTGCTCTATCAGAAAGTGCTCGAAAATGTCGCCAATTGATCGGTGAAATTACCACCAAAAAGTGCACTTTTCCATTATTTTGTGCAACAAAACAGACATTCCCCATTCACCTCAACGCAATGTTTGGTCGAAGGAGCCTTTTTTGGTACCTTGAATTATATTTTTAGATTAACCTTTTCGAAAACAAATGGCTTTCGACCCAACATTGGCATCAGCACGTGCCATCATGGCGCATTTGTCTTATCCCCATTCAGAGAGGTGTTACTAGTTCGAAAGAGGCAACAGTTTCCCCCCCCCCCCCCCCCCCCCTCCCGGACTTAATCTGTTTCAAATAATTTTTAAAACCCCCCTAAAAGGGGAGGGGGCAGAAAGGGTTTGAATTTCGCCAAAAGACGGGGTTAATTTGACCACGAGTCTCGATTGTCCCCGAAACCGTTTCAAAACAAAAACGAAAATTCGGGGGGAAACCCTGGCGGTGTTGTCCATTTATTTGTGTGCTATTCCCCGTTTTGGAGTGCTTTGTCTCTAGTCTCGTCTTTCTGCCATTTACATCCCCCGATTTATAGGGAAAATCATTCATTTTTGGTTAGACAAAGTTTGCTCAAAATTTTGCTTTTTCTAATAAACATATTTGTACATATAATACAACATTGGCATACATAAGCATTCAAATGACTAGAATGACAGAATAGACTGCCAAAATTGGAGATAAAAGCAATTTTGGCCTACCAAGGCATAAAGAGTGTGTTGGCATTTTGTCTTAAAAGGTTGGCCCTGGTGTCAGAAATGTTAGATGTTAGCGTTGGTTTGTTTGTCTGAGTTTTTGACGTATTGCCGGGGGGTACGATTCCCAAATTACCTCCGCAAATAATGGCATATTTAAATATATCAAGATCAGAGTTCAGTTTGAAGGGGACAAATCCCCGCAGCGCCAAACCGGTCCCGCCGAAAAAAATGCGTTTTTTGTTAAGAGTTCTGCCCATTTTTACTTTGCCAAAAGGAATCTTTTTCTCCGTCTTCAAGGGTCTGAAGACTGTCAAAAACTTATCCATTTCCAAAAAGAAGAAGCGGGCATTTGCCATTTAAAAGGGTAATCTGGGAGCCCTGCCGGGGGGGGGGGGGGAGGGCATTTTTTTAAGACGGCACAAATTCTTGCTTTTCCACTACCGCTTTCCCAAACATGACGGCGGCCCCATCGATGCCGAATTGGTGCATGGCGTTGCCGGTGAAAGTTGGCGACGAGTTGTCATTTCCGACGGCACCAAATCGGTCGGCCATCACCGGCGGCGATTGCAGCGGAAATGGGGCGGCCATTGGCCCGCACGCCGGCGGCGGCAGCGGCAATGTCCAACAATTCTTTGTTTGCGGCTGTTGGGGGAGGGGAGGCACAATTTGGCAGTTGGGAGAATACAAAAAAATGATTGGATTGAATTGGAATTGCACCAAAAACGGACAGTGTGCGGTCATTCCGGATACCGGATTGTTCCAAAACAGCCCGGAAGATTCAGGACCGAACAACTTTAGCACAAAAAGAATATGAAAATTCGGGTGGTTTTTCACAATTATTGTCTGTTCTCTGGTGGCGGCATATTCCCCTGCGCCCACCTGGTGCTGCTGCAGTTGCTGCTGCGCCTTCTTGCCATTCGTCGCTTTTAGCGTTCCAAAATTCGTCGATTGATCAGCGCCGAACGACGCCGCCGGCGTCGGCCTTTCCCTTTTTCGCCACTTTGCCCTGACGCGAGACGGACGAATAATATTTTTTTCATTTGCCATAAAACAAATAAATAAATTTCACACTCACCTCCTGTTTTTGAACCAAACCTAAAAAGGTCTTTCTTCGCTAACCAAATTCAATTTTTCAATTAACTTTCCGTCCCCAATCCCCCCAGGGGATGCATATGCATTACCACCAACCACCACACATTCCGTGCGCATTATCCAATTTGTAAGTCCCCTCCCTCCCAACTTCCCCCCCCCCCAAATGTACAAAATGCCCTCCCCTTTCTCCCCTCGGGGGAGGGATCATTTCGTTAATTCCTCCCACCCACGCGAATGCACTGCTCGGCCAGCCCGATGGCGCGCGACATTTCCGCCCGATTGCCCACGTCCGGGTATTTGTTTCGCGTGAACAAACCCTCCAACTCGGACAATTGATGGGAACTGCAAAAAACGTCCGTTGCGCGGGTTTATGGCTTCTTATGTTTCAGTTTCCTATTGAGAGAGAGAGAGAGAGAGAGAGAGAGAGTAGAGAGAGGCTCACCCAAAAATTCGCAAATAATTTTAAACGAAAAATTTCCCCCGAAGGGCTCCCCGGAAACCTTTCGACTTTCTGTTTCTGTGCACCTGAAATGTGTTCTCTGCCTTCTTTGTCTGGTGCTTAATGCGATTTGTTGTTGTCCCCTGTCCCTCTTCCGATCGGTCGTTGTCCCTTTCCTTCTCTCGGGCACTCCTTAACAACAAACACTGTCCCCTTCTTGTTTCCTCGACTCTTTCACTCCCTCTTTCTCTGCCTCCTTTTTAGAGCCTTGAGGATCGATCGAGAATCTCGATCGGTCCGTGCTCTACTTTTATTATCTTCCTCCCCCCCCCCCCCCCCCCTCTCTCTTTCTCTCTGGTCCGCTTACGCTTTTGTTGCTGTCTCTGCTGCTGTTGTTTTTCCTCCGTCTTTGGCAGTTTTTTGCCACCGGCACTGTTTTCCTCCACCGCTAATGACGATGGGTTACTGTACATTGCAAAATGATGGGAAATTGTTGTGGAAAATGAGGGAAACGCTGCGGGAGAACATGCTGAAGAAGAAGGAGGTTTAAATCAAAAGGGATGAACGAGCGGACGGACGGGCGGACGGACCATTGTATCCGGGCAGGAATATTGGCGTTGCTCTCAACGGGCCGAAGCCTCCGTAGGCACAGTCAGCAGCGGTGCCGAAATCAATGGGCGGCAAGTACGGATGGTGGGCGGTGGACGGGACGAAGGCGGGCGCGGAATGCTGGAAGTGCGCAACGGACGGCGATGGGAAGGGATGGAGATGAGCCGGCGGCGGCGGCGGCTGGACGAACGGGAAGGAGCCGCCACCGCCGGAAGAGGGCGACGAGGCGAAGTCGTGGAAGTGGGAAACTGAACGTCCGCGCGACTAACGCATTTATTGTGAGCGATGGTTGCTGGACGACTGACCGAGGAATTGACTGGAGGAGGGCAGCTTCATCTCGGCCGGCACTTCCAGCAAATTGTTCACCTGTTGCTGCTGTTGCTGTTGCTGAACTTGATGACGCTGCTGCTGTCCTTGTCCCTCCAATGAGCCCACAAATTCCCCTCCGGCGTCGATGGGCGGCGGCGGCGACGGATCATCGACCGGCGATGGCATAAACATTTTCCGGGGATTTGCTCTTCGTAATCCACTAAAACAATCATTTGTGAACTTTGCCATTCCAGAAATTCCAAATAATCCCGGGGAATTATAAATGGCTAGGATTTAATCCGCTGAAAATGCCAAAAAACGTCCTAAACGAAAATGGGGCTATAATGCCGTCCCAAAGATGGCCAAATTTGGGTAGGGGCATGTGCTGGGCATTACGGTAATAAACAATGGACCGTCTGTTCTGCTGGGGGTGGGAGATGGGGAGATGCCTTTCACTCTGTTGAGGGGGGGGGGGGGATTACCGGGGTTTGTCCTCGAAGGTCGACGGAGTTGGGGGGGGGGGGGACTTTGGAATAAACAGCACAAAGGGGGGTGGGGGGAGCACACCAACAGCAGTGGCGGCAGAAGTCAGCAAGAAGAGCTGGTGGGGGTGGGGGGGGGAGGATTAGTTTTGGCCATATTTGGGCAAAGCGGCGCCGGAGGGGTTGGGGGGGGGGTGATGATGAAGATGGGGCGGATGAAGGGGGGGGGCGGATGATGCCATTGATGAAGATGACTAATTCCCCTCCCCCCCCCGTGCCTTTGCCCATCCGTTACCGAAATTAAGCCCCCCCCCCCCCCTCTCGCCCTTTGACCCGCCGCCCGCCCATCATTTTCATTTGGCGCATTTTGCAGAGATTGGGCGGGACAATTGCATAAGGCCAATTCATCACTTTAAGATTGGTGAAGAAAGTGCCATATGCCTTAGGGGGGGGGGCAATGACCGGCCGACAGATGGATGCCGCGGAGAGAAGTGCCAAACTGAAAGCGTGCCAAAAACTGAACTTAAATCCCGGATTTGGACACCAATACAAAAAGTGCCCGGCACAGAAATTTTTTAAAATTTGGCCAGTGCATATTCTAGCATTTTTTGGTGTTTTTAGTGCTGAAAATCGTCAATTTCTCTGCTCGTTGGCACGCCAAACCATTTGAGGAAAGAATGGAAAGGACCCCCTAAGCCTAATAAGGACTTTCCTTTCCGGGTCGGGGGCTTGGCCACCGGTGTGCGTTTTGTTTCGTTTTGTTTTGTTTCGACTTGGCTAAGTGTATTTATTGCCTTCTGCTTTATGTATTCATTCAAATCAAATGCTTTTATCACAACTTTTTGGATTTTGACTCATTCTTTGCCCCGTCCCGTCCCCCTCCCCCCCCCCCCCCCCCCACGTCCCCTCTTCCGAAAAATGCGCTTTCCGTCCGGTTGTGGCCGATCCGAAACGACGAAGAATATAAAGCGACGACAGTGAAGGGCAGGGCACTTGAGAAGTTTGACAAATAGAAAAATGTATCCGATGGACGGTGTTTTGAATTAAAAGAATGGCGGCAATGGGGAAATGGACAGGGCGGGGGGAGCTCAACCAAAATGGGCTTTTCGACGATTAAAAAGTTTAAAGCATTTGAAACTCCAAAAAGCCTTTATACTGCTTGAGAATGATGTCAAAAGAAGAAGAGCACGTGCATCTCTGGTGCCAAAGTTGTCGGTGTCGATCATTGCAAATGCCATTCGAAGAGTGATCAGTTCGATTGGTCACCGCTCCCCCAAATCCGTGCGTTTCGTTTGTTTGTCCAGCCGACGATGGCTGTCGTCCTCCCCCCCCCCGACGACTGACTGCCCCCCCCCCCCCTCCCCCCCCCCCTTCGCCCACTTTATTTTTTGTTCACTCTCTCCGAGTGAATGAATGGACGGGACGGCCTCCCCCCCCCCCCCCTAACCGTCCGTCGTCTTCCCGGTTTTCTCGACTTTCATTCCCGGGCCAACGCAACGGACCGACCCCCCCCCCCCCCAAATCGCCCATTCATTTGTTTGTCCCCCTCCCACACAAACACAAAAAATGAGGCACTAAACCATCGCATGCACCGAAAAAGACTTTTCGACATATTTTATCGATGGAAATTATCGAATAATTCGCAAATCCCCCCGACAAAACCTTTCAAAATGTCGAGGAGAGAATCCCAAAAGCTGAGACGATTAAGCGGCTTTCCGTGCGTTTGGTTGGGTCTTCGCTTTTTAGGCGACACTTTTTTCGATTTATTCATTTTGTCACAAATTTATGTAGAGACTTTACCAAAAAACAATTTCCTGACAATTCTTTCTGATCTTTCTTCGGCCTCAATAGAAAGAAGATTGTCGGCTGCCCCAACCCGAAGAATCCGACGGATCACCGCACTTTTCTTGACCAACTTCCCAAAAACCGGATTATTTGTGGCGGCTGCGTGGGAAGTCTAAAGTGTGGTGATCTTCTTGTTTATATTGTTCTGTTTGTTGTGACAACAACACAAAAAAGTAAAAAAGAGAAGAAAAGAATGAAAGTGGAAAAACGGCGGCCAATCGGACGGATTACGACGACTTGACAAAATGAAGGTGGACGAAGAAGACGGAGGAGTAATTGCGGGGCGGAGGACGACGATTAATAGGGCGCCGGAGGGGCAATGGAAGACGAAGGAATTGGGGGAGGAGGAGGAGGAACGGTCGGTGCCGGCACGGGTGGACGAGCGAAGGTGGCGGGGGGACCGTTGTGGCAGAAGAAGCGATGGTCGCCGGCATTGGAGGACAAAAAGTGCAAAAGCTTTTCATGTTCATCAACATCGCCATGGGCAACCTTCCCGCCCTCACCGACACACTGCTCCAACTTGGTCTCGTCCTGTCTGCCTGCTGTTCTTCCTTTGCCTCCTCCTCCCCAATTCCTACGCCCAGCAGTGCCCTTCCCTGCAACCGCCGTGCCGTTGTGCCCCGTCGGTGTACGAGCCGGTGGCGATCATTTGCGAAAATGCGGGCAGTCTGCAGGACGCACTGCACGCGGCGGCACCGGCTAAGCAATTTGCGGTTGGGTGGCTTAATTTGATTGGTTGAAGACTAATTATGTAGTAATTACAATGACCACTCACTAATCTCCTTGCCCCGGATCAAATTAACCCCCAAAAAAACCATTCGTTCAGATTGACTCGCTGAGCATTTTGGACACGGCCATTCCGACTCTCCCCGCCGGCGCCTTTTCCGATTGGACCATTCTCCGGTTGGTCGTCCCATCGCGCGCTTTCATTTTATTATTCGCAAATCTTTTCAAGTCTCGTCCTCAACCGAAACACTTTGTCACAAGTGGAAAAGGGCGCCTTCGACGGCATTCCGCTCGAGGCGCTCATTGAGTTGGACCTTTCCGACAATTCGTTGGCCAACATTGGCACTGAGGTCAAAACTAAATCAAATCAAAACAAAAACAAATTAATTCATTTTCAGCCCGGGGGCATTTGCCAATTGCGCAATTTGCGCAAATTGTATTTGAACAGAAACGGAATTGCCCAAATGTCCCCCGAATTGTTTGCCTCTTTTGCTAGCAGGTCAGCTGCTGTAATTTTGGGCACAATTTTTGGGCCTTTTTGTGAGAGATTTTATTTGTAAAATTTTAAAATATTTATTCACTCCGTCCCCTTAAGGGAAGTGCTGCAAAAGTTGGAATTGCGGGGCAATAAACTCTCCGATCAGTCACTAAACGAAGGCGGCGGCGTCGGCACGGGCGAAGGCGGCCAGTCCGGAGTGTTCGCCCCGCTAAAGAATTTGCAGCAGCTCAGCCTGGAGACGAACGGGCTCAGTGCGGTTCCGAGCGCAGCACTAACCGCACAACGCGGGACACTGACAAATCTGAACCTGGGCTTGAACCAGGTGATCAGAGAGCATCAGCTACAATAATCAAAAAGTGATCAGGAAATCAACTGATCAATCAGTGGATTCAGAGTCTGAACCAATGACCAAAACCTACTGTGAATTCGCCGATTTGTCGTGACATTCCAAACTTTCAAAGCAACATTTCAATTTGTCCTTAGATCACTTCACCCTCTCCCCCCCCCCCGCTCAGATCAAAGAGGTGCCCGTGGGGGCTTTGAACTTTGCCGAGCTCACTTCCCTCTCATTGGAGTTCAACGGACTTCCGATGATTGTGCCGCAAGCTTTTCAGCACGTGCCGCGCCTCCAATACCTTTACCTGACCGGCAACAAATTCCCCGCATGGTCCCCGGAAATGTTCCGCTTCATCCCCGACCTGCGCACTCTCGGCATCGGCGAAACTCCGATCTCAGTGATCCCTGCCAACGCATTCATTGTCTGTTTTTTGTTTGTTGGGTTGACATTGAATTCAAAATTTCGGGGATCCCCTCGGGGGAGAGGGTCGGTTGAAGTCAAACAGCAAAAACCAATTCATACTTTTGTTCTTATCACACAACAGCACACGCCCAATCTGATGCGATTGGAAATGTCCGAGGTTTGTTTGGATTTTCAAATAAAGAAAAATGTTGTCGAACCTTTCAAATGCTTTTTCAAAATGTTTGTGTAAATTTCAATTAATTTTCGACCGTTTGCGCGACCGCCCCCCCCCTCCCCCCCAAATCGTTTATGACCCCCTAAGGCTGCCGTCGACACCGTCGAGCCGGGCGCCTTTCAGCGAACTCCGATGATGCAAGCAATTGTATTGAACAAAAACAGACTGACCAGGCAAATTTGGCGCAAATCGTCCAAACGATGGGAAAGTCCAAATCTAAAAAATTACATTGCTTCAGGGTCCGGGCGGACATGTTCCAGGGACTGCAGGAGCTGTACTCGCTGGACTTGCAGGGCAACCGACTGGAGATGGTGGAGCCGCGCGGGTTCGCCAATTTGCCCGCTCTGCGACATTTGGACATCAGGTGGAAGCCAAAATGATGATAGATTCATTCAATCAGAAGTGCAGTTCTGATCAGAGAAGATTCATTCAATCAGAAGTGCAGTTCTGATCAGACCATTTTGTCTTCTAAGATGTACTCGTTGAACTTCTTGCATTCCATTTCAGCTACAATCTGCTCCAAACCCTTCCGATGGACACTTTTGACGGCACATTCGAACCGTTCACCGACGACCGTCGCGTGATTTACGCTTGTGGTCAGTTTGGGAGTGGCGGGGGGGGGGGGGGAATATTAAAAGGTAAACCCCCAACTCGTTCCCTAGTATTAAAAAATGATTTCATTCAGAGAATCCGTGGTTGTGTGATAGTCAACTGGAGGTCAGACCTTTTTGTGCCGAATTTGGCATCCTTTTTATCTTTGTGGATTCGATTTAAATTAAAAAATGCAATCAAAACACAAAATATTTTGGATCGGTTTTCTTCAGTGGTTTCGACAGCTGCTGCGCGACAATCTGGACATTGACATTGACAAGCCGGGATGTGTGGCCGCCTGCGGGTCCGGCTTAGAATGTCCGCCCGATGGGACGCCCCTGCGGGCGCTCGACTTTTGCCCTTCCCAGGAGGGCATTCCGCCGCCTATGCCGCTGGCCGGCACGGCACTTTCGCTGGTCGGATGGATCATTCTCGGTTAGAACTTTGGGGCATTTATTGATCAAGAATCCGCCTTTGACTGACTCTCTGATCACATTCAGCTGCCATTATGACGGTGCTGCTGATCAGCATTTGCCTGATGGCACTGCTTCGTTATGGGATGAGCCATCGACGGAAGAAGATGAAAGAGCAGGAAATTGAGGACGAGCAACGGATTATGTCGTCCGGTGTGTATTTGGAGTACCGGAGGGGGGGGGGGGCAATAGTTAACTCCGTCTCACAATCAGCAGGCAGACTGATCGGGTCCCCGGATCAATTTGGATCAGTTCAGATCGATCCCTTTTCCATATCGATGGCCTTGGGACTGATCGGATCCCTTCCCCGCGCACTCCGTTCACTTCCTTTTAGCCGCCTCCGCGTATCAGCAGCCGGCGGGCCTCTCCTCAACACTTCCCCGCCGCACTTACGCCACAATTGCCGGCGGCGCCGGCGTTGGCTCGCCCATCGAATTGGACCTGCCGCCCGCGCACAATTTGGACGATCGCCAAAACTATTTCCTGTAAAGCGAAAGTTCGCGCGGTTGTTTTTGTGTTGTTCGAGACTGGCACTTTTGTTAGTCAAACCCCAAAAATCTGAAGCGAACGACTCGACCCTCATACGTAACCCATGCTCATTTTTGTCCATCTCATTTTTCGTTTCGCAATTTTGAAAAAACAGATTTTGAATAAAATTAACAATTTGTTCCATTCGAAGCAATTATAGACCCAAACCTAATGAGGATTCTTTCCAGGACGCAAATGGGGAATTGCGTCAAAATCGGGGGAATCCGCGCGTCCATTTGCAATAATCAATGAATGCACTGTGTTTATTTGTACAAGAGGATTCTAAAGAGTTGAAAAACTGGGCCAAGTGAATGTGTTGCAGAGAAAAGTGAGGCAAGAGGAAACAGAATAATGTGAAATAATTGTCATCAGACAGAAAAAGAATGCTTATTTTTGAAATTTGTATCAATCGAATATCGCCGTAAGCTCTGTTCACGTATTTTTAACCGCCTCTCTTTCGTCCTCACCCATTCGGTCCATTTGAATGCCAATTTCGAACTCCTTCCCATCGTTTTGCTGTCGTTCTTCACCCATTTGTTGTCCACGTCTATGTTGATGATAATGACGTTGGAAATGCTCCTTAAAATTTAATAATAAATTTTACTAATTGCCCGCGGCGTGCCCACCCACCGGCTGCTGTTTTCGGCCGCCGTCTTCTTCAGCCGGAATGTCCAATGAAGCGGGTCGCATCAGCACACGCAAATGCCGTCGTGCACGGCGTTCATTTGGCGCCAGTTGAGACGGAGGTTCCACGATGGAAACGCTTTTGCAACGGCGTTGGGGCAAACCGACGCAATTTTCCAAGGCCCCCGGCGAAGTCGCAGAATGTGCAACAGCAGCAGCAGCAGCAGCACCACCACCAACAGATGCATGAACAGTCTGAACAACACTGGCATCTCCAAAGGCAGTAGTGGCCATTGAATTGCGCAATTCTGCAAAGTGTTGAGGGAGAGGAGTTCAACGGAAGAACATCGTATCGCTGAAAGCTTTTTGATTAATTAACTCACTTTTTTCCGTGTGTTTGCGTTGTCTGTAGCGCCGGTAACTTTGACGCCACTTCTCCGCCGCTTCGGCTGTCATTTTGGGCGCGGTGGAGCCCAACGCGCGACGTCCGGTGAGCGATTCGTGCAAAGTATGGCAGACGCGGTACTGAAACGGCACACAAATTCTTACCATTAGCATTTTTTGTTTTGTTTCAAAAATAGCTTTTACTTGGATGCCAATGAGTTCAATGCCTCGTAACCAAAGTGCACGGCCACGGCTGATCGGTTGATTGTGAACGGCAAATGGGGGACCGGAGCAGTTTTCGGGTGACGGACGACGGTGAATGTGCAGTTTTGACGGGGCGACGATGCCACGGTAAACCACAAGCCATTTGGGCACACACTTTTTGGTTGGAATGCAGGCGACCAATTGGCCATAGACCAGCTCGGAAAGGCCGAGGCCAAGGCACACCAGCCATTGGGCAATGCTAAGGCGAGCAGTTGAAAACCTTGAAATGAATGAATTAATTACTTAATTGACCGAATTTCAATTTTAACAAAAAAAAGAGAAATGCCAAAACGGCTTTATTAAAGAAAATTGGCCCATCAAACCATTTATGGCCGAAATGGACGATGAGCACTTGGCCGAAAAAGGTTGAGATCCAAATAATGCAGAACATGTGATTGGAAGAGAGATGCTAAAATGAATGAACTACTCAATTTTCTATTCGATTAAGCTGTTTCACACACTCATTTTGTCTACAAATTAAGCACCACCCAAAATCCAAATCGATTTAAATCCATTTTTACTATAATCAAAGCGGGGGCATGACAAATACCTATTTCTATTTATAAGAAATAAACTCTCACTTTAAACACATTCCGCTCGCCATGGACTTTGCGCGAGTTTATCTCATTGAAAAGAGTCTGACAAAAAAAATATGTTTTTTTGGTTAATTATTTACCACCAAAACGCACCATTAGCACGAACGAATTGAAAATGATGGTAAAATGTACAGATGGCGGCGAATAAATGGGAGCATCAATTCCAGTGTCGACATTCAACAATTCAGGGCCTAAATTGGACACGGAATTCAATTTTAAAAACCAAATTCAAAATTTGTTTTATCTGCGGGGGCCGGTCTCTGAAACTGACCTTTGAAAAGCAGAAGCATCAGAATGCCAAATTGGTAGACAGCGTGGCAGAGAATGTTGCGGATCATTGTGCGCGAGATCAGCGACTTCTTACGCCCGTACGGCTTCCGCTCCAACAACTCCGCTGTGGGCATCTCCGTGGCAAGTGCCAGCGAGGCCAACGTGTCCATGATGAGGTTAAGCCACAGCATGTGGACAGCCTAGGGTAATTTTTGTCGTAATCTCCAGCAATTATTTTCAGAAAAGCTCTTGCAGCACTCACTTTTAGCGGCGAGTCAGAGATTGTGCACGCGCTGACGACGGCGGTGAAAACGGCGACAATGTTGACAGTGAGTTGGAATTGGAGGAACTTGGAGATGGAGTCGTACACGTTCCGTCCCCACATTACAGCCTTGACGATGGAGCTGAAGTTGTCATCCTTAAACAATGGGACTTTAATGAATAAAAACAAAAACTGAATTTGGACAGAAAAAAAGGATTAAAATTAACAGATTAGTCATTAGTAAGTTGTACCGTGAGAATGATGTCCGAAGCCTCTTTCGCCACGTCCGTCCCCGCAATGCCCATGGCAAAGCCCACGTCGGCCTTCTTCAGCGCGGGTCCGTCGTTGGTGCCGTCTCCGGTGACCGCGACAATTTCTCTAAAAAATTATATATCTCTTAGTTGGATTTTCTCGTGCTTGCATTTATCAAAATTTTATAAATAAATAATAAAACTAAGAAGTAGATTTAAGATGTAAATTAAAATTCATCCATTAACCAACCGTTGGGTGTTCAATTTGCTGTCAATTATCCCCTTGACCAGTGTGTACTTGTCCGCCGGTTGGGCCCGAGCCAACACACGCAAACGTGGCCAAATCTGTGAAAAGGAGTTGATTGGTTAAAGGGTTGGGGGAATTCCTCATGTTTTTGACCATGTCCAGTCTTGACTGATCAATTTTGCCGGTCTCGTCCCGAATTCGATCGTTGAACTCCTTCCCCTCCAGCACCAAATAGTCTTCATTCGGCCGGAGAATGCCACACCGAATGGCAATGGCCCTCGCGGTGTTCACATTATCGCCAGTGACCTTAAACAAAAAGATACACTTAGACAATTAAGAAAATCAACTCCCAAAAAAAAATTCTTAATCATTCTTCACACATTCACATTACCATTCGAACGGTAATTCCGGCTCGTCGACATTTTTCAATTGCGTCCGGCACTTCGTCTCTTAAATGAAAACGGTTACCGGCGACTGTAAAAATTAATTCCATGCCCTTTCTCTGGCGAAACCATACAAAAATGTTTTTAAAAAACTAATTGCATTCCATTAATATTTTGTAAATTTGCACCTGACTGGGTCCTGAATGCCACAAATGGCCAAGCCAACAACGCCGTCCGACACACTCTGCTCATCGTCCCAATTGATTTCTGCTTCAGAATCAATTGACACCTAAAAACTATTTTATGTTTCCTAAAATCCTGTTGACCAACCATACGTTTAACCGACTCGTTTTTGCGCAATTTTGTGTAGGAGCAAAAGCATTAAGCATTCATTCGGTAAGAAAAAGAGGATCAAAACGAATCGGGGTTTCGGGTGTTCGACGGACAAACCGACCTCCGTCCGGCCGACAGTTCGGGCCCCTGCCAAAACAAAGTCTTTGTACGCGACGGTAAGCGTCCGCAGTCCGTCCTCGGCCATCCGTTGGATCACTTCGCGAATAATTCGCTCCTTTCGCTTTTCAGTAAAATCGGCAGGCGTTCCGTCGGCGTCCAGAAAAAAGGCGCATTTGGACAGCAAAATTTCCGAAGCGCCCTTCACAAACACGCGGAATCCGACGCGTTGGCCTCCCGCATTTTTTAGCTCGACAACGGTCATCATCATTTTACGGGACGAATTGAACGTGTACACCTTCAGGAAACTTGAAATGCAAATCGATTTCAACGGCAGCTTTATAGAAAAAGCCATGGATTTAGTCACGTCCAACCCACCTTGTAGTTACTTTCCTCCGTGTACACCTTCCGAACCGTCTCGTAATCACCTCCAATTTGCTTAGTCCATCCCAAAAGAGCGCATTCCGTTTTGTTTCCCAGCTGCAGCAAACGTTCACCTGCCTTTTTTGGCTCCACAATCATTGAATTGTACGCACAATTGACGGTTATTGCCTCGCTCAACAAAGTGATCAAATCTTAAAAATGATCGGTAAATTTTGAAGTTTTTTACGTGACTTTTGCCTTTGGGAATGTCTCCCATTTTTGGCTGACTTTTCTCTCCTCCAAAATGTCGTTCGCACAGGTAGGATTGGACGACCTGAACTGTACATATATCAGACCAAAGACAACCAATTTTATTTTTTTAATTTATTTTTTTGTCTAACGAGATTTAAATTTTAGCACTAATACTTCTCATAAAATGATTTAAGTGAGGAGTTGGAAAACTGATCAGAATTCCGAAGGTTGTTCAAATGCCATCTATTTCTTACGGTCATCCGATTCGTTGTCAACGTGCCGGTCTTGTCCGAACAAATTGTGCTCGCTTAAATCGAAAATTCAAAAAGTTTAGTTAAATTTAATGGCACCATTTCCCATCGTCTCGCACGCGTCCAAATGGCGCACCAAATTGTTGTCTTTCATCATTTTCCGCACAGAATAAGTGAGAGAAAGGGCAATTGCCAACGGCAGCCCCTCGGGGATGGAGATGACGAGGATGGTAACGGCGATGATGAAGAACTTGACAAAGTGGCGAAGGTGGTCATGGAACTCGACGCTTTGGTCGGACTGATTGGCAATGAACGTGTCGTAGCAATAGCGCGCAATCAGCCATGCCAACGCAAACAACTTTATGTGGAGAAAAATAAAAGTGGCATCCCAACCCCCCAGTTAAGGTTCCACGGTTTAAGTAGTATAACTACAGGACAAAAACGTACAGCCATTGACGTGCCGCAGTAGATGATCTTCAGTGCGAGTGCGGACAGTTTGGTCTGCAGAATGGACTTGCTGTGAATGTCCGACTCGCCGCCAGAGGATGAGGTTGAGGAGCTTGAACTGCTGCCGCTTGTTGTTGTTGAGGACGTGTCGCTGCTGTCCGACGATGAGGAGTCCGAATCGCCCAGTTTCCCTCCTCCAAGAAGAGTCCTTAACAATGGATTCATTTCTTTTGGGCGAGATGATTTGGGGGTTCTCCGACATTATGATGCCGGTCTGCGAGTGCACTCCAACCGCAACAACAACCATTTTGGCACTGCCTTCCATTGCGTATGTGCCTGAATGAGTTTCGATGGGAATTCGGACGTATATTCGTTTAAAATGCAAAACCAACCAGAAAGCAGCACGGGGTCATCTTCTACGCTCTTGTTTACGTGATCCGATTCACCGGTCAGCGACGACTCGTCAATTTTGAGATCGTTGCTCTGGAGCAAAATGCCGTCGGCCGGGATCAGATCGCCGTACTTAACCCGCGCGATGTCACCAACGACCAAATCGGAGACGGGAATATCGACCGCTTCGTTGTCGCGCACAACCGAAAATTTATGCCCGGTTTCGATCTTCGCTTGAAGACCTTAAAATTGATATTCTGCGTGAGGTCGGCATCACAAAAATCCGTCCGTTTTTCCTATACCGACTTTGTCCTCCTCCTTCCTACCTCTGAATTGGCGCTCCTTGGAAAAGTCGTTGATCGCAGTGACAAAAACGACAATCACCACACAGACGAGAATTGCAGCGCCTTCGATCCAAGCCGACTCGTGCTCCTCCCCCTCCCCTCTACTCGCATTAACAGCCAACTCTTGACGTTTATCGGGCGGCTTCTCCAACGATATGTTGTCTATATTTTTAGGGTATTTTAATCGGAATGTTCCGTGAGGTCAAACCAGGGGCGTAGCCAGGGGGGGGGGAAGGGGGGGGGGGAATTCCCCCCCCCCCGAAATAAAATTTGAGGAAAAAAAACAAGAGGGGGGACCCTATTGTTTTGCACTTTTACACTTTTTTTACCGCCGACCCCTCCCATTCCTAAAAAACTTCAAAAAAAAGGGCCGATTTTAAAAATTTTGGTTGAAAATCCTTAACAAATCGAGTCAAAAATTCAAATTTTTCTCGGCGGCGCCTATCGGCACCGCCGAGCACCCCAAAAAAATGAGTAAAACGGAAAATGCACCCCCGGAAATCGAGAAAAATTGCTTAACAAAAATGCAATAAAAAGGAAAAAATACACCCCTAAGAATCGACTTTTCCCCCCCCCCGAAAATTTTTTCTAGCTACGTCCCTGGGTCAAACCCAGGTGTTAAAAACCCAAATCTCCTAACAATTTTAAACATGAAACATTCAAAAAAACATGCTCACTCGTTCGTATACTAAACGGTGTCTCCCCCGCAAATGTCCGATTGTTTTGGAGCGGTATAGCAGCAGCAAAATCGGCGCCGTTGGAAGCGATTGCGTTCGGCAACGTGATCGTGTTGTTTAGGATGCCAACGCCACCACCTCCGCCCTGGCCGGACTCGACAAAAGACAATCCGAGTGAAACAAAGCCGGCAACAATCAGAACGATCAGTGTTGGGTCCTTTTAGGTTTAAAATTATGTATGATCCTGCCATTGGCCATTTGGCATGATTCATCCATCACTCACTTTGCTGGCCTCAAAAAGCAGACAAAAGAACGACTTGGCCTTCGTGGTGGGCACAGTGTTCGAGCCGTAAATCTCACGACGTTTTGCCAATTCCTTGGGATCATTTGAAAGTCCGCGGATTTGGTCGACCGTCAACCGTTTACAGATGCCTTCGACGCCGTCAAATTCGTTGTTTATCTGAAGCACATCCATTTGTCGTCACAAAAAAACAATTTGTTTCTAATAAAAGACCTTCAGAATTGCCTCCGCTCGGCGAGACTCCATCAACTGAAATTTAAGGCATCATTTTTCCATTGTATGCCGCACAAAACCTTGCATAATTGCTGCCGGGGAGGCCATTGTGCGCCGAGCGAATCGAACGGACGCTTCGTCGACTTTTTCTGAAAGAATTGCTCCATTTTTTCAAGGCGTACAAACACTCGCTCGACTCAATTCAATGGCAACCAGAGGGATTTTCAAAATGTAATTTAACTGGAAAATTGATGTTATTGTAAATTATCAAAGAGAGGAATTGTAAAAAAAATGGAATTTTTGGTTTACAAAAAAAACATGACGCAATTCCAGACAGCCACAATGAATTACTTTAAATGAAGTGATTTGGCTATGTGTCAGGTGAAATGGAAGGTGTGCGCCATTGTGTAACTTCAGAACAAAAAATGGATGAAAAGGAGTAGACGAGAAGTTCAAGACGAAAAATTTCTTTTCAAAACGGGGGGGGGGGGGCACCAGCTCTAGTATTAACCACCTCTCTAATTGTGCGAACTTTTCCAGTCGCCAATTCAACTAAAAAGAGAAGGTGAAAGACAATAAACCAGAAATTATCTTAAGGGATGCGATTGGTGATGAAGAAAGAAAGCAAACAGTTCAATAACATCATAGGCAAGAATCGTCGGTTTCCGCAAAACCGCTGATCGATTGCGGGTTTACGCTTTAGAAATTCGTTCTTTTACCAATTCAAAGACAAAACTGTCACGCGTGCCATGGATGATGGATGGGACAAGGACAGGAGAGGAGGGTGGGGTGAAGGAATGATGGATGGGTTGGCTTGATCGAGTCAATTATAACACAGACTCTCGCCAACGTTTTTTGAGATAATTATCAATCAATCAACGTTCATAAACCAATAAAAGAACACAAGCTTGACAATAAAATCCAAAATGAGTTGATTGTTAAAAAGGAGTGATCAAAAAGCAAAATGTTTAAATTAATTAAACGCAACGCAATTCCCCGTCCAACCTGTTGCTGGTGGTCGTCTTCATTACGTTCCATGCCCGCCTCCCCATTTATCCCTCCTCCGCCTCCGTCGTTGAACACGAGCTTGTCCGTCAAAATGGAGCTGTACGGTCCGTCGAGCTTTTTCGCTTGCATCTCTCTCTAATCAAAAGGAATGCACATAAATAGAGAAAAAAATGAACGGAATTATTCATAGCAAAAAGAAAACGCCAGGAATATTAATTTACATTTTTGGCAAGGTCGAAAAAGCTACCTCAGATTCGACGTTCGTCGAGCCCGGCTGTGGCTTTAGTGAATAATGAAAAAGTAAATTGGGTTGAGAAACGGAGTCACTGAAATGGGTAGAAACTATTTTTTAGGCATAGCAAAATTTGAGAAAAAGAGGGATAAAAGGGAATGAGATGGAAGTGGGAGGGTAATATTTTGGCCACAGGTGCGATTTTTGTTTACCAATATGTACTTGTTTAGAAATATGTGAAAGAAGGGGAAAGTGAACGGAAGGGGGGGGGGGGGGCTCCCCTCATTCATTCCGCCCAAAGCGTTTTTCTCCTTGGCCGGTCATTGTCCGATATTTGTGGCATTGTGATTATATTTGAAATAAAAATTTGCGCTAAACTTGGCGTTCTGTCTAATTAGGAACAAATCGGATTCGGCGCGTAAAAAAAATGTCAATTTAGCTCAAAAAAACAATTACAGAAGTCAATTCTAAGTGTTTCGACTTGAGCCCGTAAAAAAAAAATTCCGAGAGCGGGAACCTACTTTGGGGACATAAACGCCACAAAAGTTTGAAGTGGAACGCTCGTCTTTTTACCAACGTCATAGCCTTTGGGTTTCCCCGTTTTCCACCAATGAATTCATCCATTCGTCAGATTATATTTACATAAACACAAACGCCCCGCTTCCAATGATGGTTTTTGTACAATCGTACGACCCGAGGCGCAAATGCTCTCGTCGTGTTGAAAATGGTAAAGAGAAGGGGACAAAAATAGGAAGTGTCAATTAAACCGTTCATTATAAAATGGATCTATTTTCCTCCATTCGTTTATAGAACTGCTGGAGTTAGAGATAAGGGTAAAGTGCGGTCCTAACTCAACTGCTGGGTCACCCACTCATCAGCATCCTCCGGGGGGGGGGGGGGGACGGTGAGTGGATTGGGGAGGGTTTATCTGTTGACGACGATGACGCTGTGAGAACAAATATTAACCATCCATTCGTCACATATCCTTCCGTCAATCAGACATAACCAGCCACCACACTTTGTCTTTGTCATCATCAACAGCACCATTCCATCAATTATAATACCCAATCCACAAAGCGGCGAGCGGTTGTGGGGAACTCCTGTGTACCTCCCATCATTACTCCTCTTCAAGCTGTGAAACGACAACTACTGACTGAATCGAACTTCCTTTTGATTTACTGATGAAATCCTAGACTTCAGTTTTGGCTAATGTCCGCCAAAGATTTCGGGGAGTGAATCACTTAATTAAAAACAAAATTTAATGAAAAATGAATGACAAATTGAACTATAATAAACTCAAAGATCATCTATCTCTTGAAGTTTATTCGTCAGCATCCACTGTTATGAATGGGTTCGCAATTTGCTCAATGCCCTCATTTGGTGCCACAACGGTTATTGCAGTGCCTGTTCATGATTAAGAATTAAAATTAGCAAAAGGAAAAAGCATGCTACTTAAAGTATTTTCATAAATCATATTACGACTAAAATAGGTTATAACTCCCCCACCCGAACTGCAGAAGAACCCTAAAATTCCAAAATCAATCGTACCGCGCGCGACAATAAGTCCAAGGTTCCGAGTCTCGTCCGTTATTCGCAATGGGTCCTCCGGATCACGAAGGAATTCTGTGGCATTATCAAGCACCAAATTCAACAACTGATCGTAACCCTTTAAAATTCCGGCAGCTAAAAAATAAAAATAAAAAGGGATTGAAAAGAAACAGAACATTTACCTTCCCGGCCTCCTTGAAATTTGACTCTCACTTTTTTGTCAATAAAACGAGACAAATCGACAATGCTTTCCTTTTTCTTTTTGCTGGTTTCATCCACAGTCATAGTGCCTTAAATTAATTTAAAAACTTTTATGTTAGGGCTTTTACTTAGCCCAGTGAAATAAATTTTAAGGAATGTTTTTTTCATCTTCATTAGTGTCGAGTGAAAAACGGTGGGCCCTTGTCCTATCTTTTGTTAATTTTCGTCTGCATCTTTTACCTTTTTTTCACTGATTTTCATTACGGGACATTTCGCCAAAAACAAAAATTTTTCGAAACGATTTCTGTTTTTGAAGCCAAAAACCATTTGGTGGTGTCATGAGTTTCTTTATTTACTGCTTCACAATAATCAATTACATATTTTATGCTTTTGAAATTTAATTTTAACTTAGTTTCTGAAGTATATTTGCTGATGATTAGTCCGACTTTTAATTCCCTCGAATGGACTCTTGAAGAGAAGATTCGCCTGTTGGAATTATTTATTGACAAGGACAGTGGCGTTTGGTAAACAGTTTAATTGGATTTTAGTTTGACTAACTTTTCTGAAACTTTTAGGGAAGATCGAGCAAATGCGCTTCAAGAGGAATTCCGCGAGAAAAGGCCGTCAGATTTCTTCACTCAAACGGTGCGTTTAATCACTCTCCGCTGATTAACTGTTTCCCACCATGTTTAGAGTGTGAAGCGGGAATTGAACAACATATTTAACAAACCAAACCCTGAGCACCACATTTTTGGTTTACCCATGCACCCACGCGGCAAGGAGGCAGCAGAACTTTGGTTGAAACATTTCCGAAAGGAATTGGACGAGTGGAGAGTGAGGCAGAGGCAACTGTTTATGGTCACAATGCGCAAGCAGTTGGACCTAATCCGAAGGTATCAACACGGCAAACTGCCCAAGCAGGAGTTGGACGCACTTTTGGTCGAGGCACGTGAACGGGATGCACAGGTTCGAATTCGCAATTAAATGTGATGGCTAACAGTGGGAAATCCGCTACACCGGATATGATTTCGCCTTTCGGTAATACTCGGGCTGGTCCCCCCCCCCCCCATTTTTAAAAAAACAAACAAATATTTTTCTAAGTCCACAAAAAGATTTTTCTAGGGGTCTCCGTGGGCGTAGGATCCGAATCTGACATTAGTTTCGATCAATTTCGAACCCCGGACCTGAATTCGAACAATTTTTTGAAAATTCAAAAATTTTCAAAAATCAATTTTAGTTTAGAAATTGTTCGAATTCAGGTCCGGGGTTCGAAATTGATCGAAACTAATGTCAGATTCGGATTCTACACCCACGGATACCCCTAGAAAAATCTTTTTGTGGACTTAGAAAAATATTTGTTTGTTTTTTTAAAAATGGGGGGGGACCAGCCCGAGTATTACCCGCCTTTCGTATTATAATGTGTTTGCAAACCGCTAAAAAGTTTGTGTTGGTATGTCTAACCTAATTAATTTTTTAGCGCCCTGACAAAGAACAGTATGAGGCAAAAATTAAAGGACAGATGGCAAAGGCATATGTCGGCGATGTCAAAAATGTATGAACCTACCATTTACTTTAATTCATTTTGTATTTAGGTGCGTACATTTACCGATTACTTTCGCTTTCTTCGAGGGGTGCGAATTCCAACGCCTGCAAGAAGTCCATCACCAGTAATAGCGTTGGAAGAAAAACCAAAAACAGAAATTATTGCGAATTCGTTTCAAGGTACCATTTGTTTTAGGTTTTAAACGTTGAGTTTGGCTAGATGAGGTCCAATTTTATTTTAGTTCTAAAACGGGTTTTGGTTATAGGTGAACCCGTTGGTGAAAAGGAGCAGGACGAAGCAGTGACTTCATTGTGCATTTCCTTGGACAAGTCAAAAGAATTTCCACCACCCATTTGGGAATCCGAAGCTAGACATAACTTGAGGCCTTTGGCTGAATTTGAA
Source organism: Globodera pallida (assembly GCA_020449905.1). Classification (NCBI taxonomy): domain Eukaryota; kingdom Metazoa; phylum Nematoda; class Chromadorea; order Rhabditida; family Heteroderidae; genus Globodera; species Globodera pallida. The sequence goes on along the minus strand of JAIXHY010000010.1, from coordinate 608,960 downwards.
TCGGTTGAACTGCAAACGCGTGTGGCCAAATACGCGGAGGCCAATCAAAACTGTTTATTAGCCAAGTCCGGCCCCGAAGAGTTCAAAGAGCACAAAATTTCAATTCGTGTCGTGGAATGCATAGAAAATGGCATCCCGATCATAGCAAAGGGTCGGGGAAAAGCATTTGGTATTTTTCTGTTGCTGTCTATTTGATTTACAACATTCTTTTGTTCAGAGACGAAAGATGTCAAAAAGGCTGTGGTTGGCCAGGAAGAATCGGCGGGCACTTCCCCGAAACAACAGCGGTTGCCACGCGCGCTGCAAGTCGCTGCCGCCACTCCGCCCACGGAAAAGCCGAAGACGAGAAAGCGCAAGTAAGCAATGATTTTGTCACTTGATTCTTAGCTTTTGGGTATTTTAGATTAGAGTAGGACGGAACCGGGACCAGTACTGAAATTTCCAACCCAGGACTGAAATGTTAGTCCCGGTTTTTTTCAAGCTCATAAATGGCCCCGTCCTACCCTTCAAATTGAAATTCAATGAAAATTTTTTGTTGTTAATGTTTACTGTTTTTTGTATTAGATGTATTGTTTTTTGTTGCTCCTTTCCCATTTCTTTTCGGTGTAGCTTTCCCTCTCTTGTTTATTTAAATCGATTTATGTTTAGGCACGAAGCTTCCGATGAAACAGATGCCGAATTAGACAAACCTGGTGAAAAGCGTTTAAGACGGTCATCTAAAACAGTGCCAGGTATTTTTGTGCATTCCTGCTTAAAACTGGATCAATTCGCTCTTAGTAGGCGACTAGTGAATGGCTACAGACCCGGGGATATACCTAAACGGCTTTCGGTATATTTCGGGACAGAATTTTTGGCAAAAAATGCGGGATTTATCCGTGTATATCGTAGTTTTCAGTTCAGATTTTTAAGCAGTAATCCTTGAACTCGTAAAACATCATGAAGAAAACTGGAAATTCTAGCAGTTTTTGGAAGTATTTAAGTTGTGCAATCTCTTTCTGTGTTAAAAATGATGTTTTTGTGGTCCTAAGCTTTTTGTAGACTTTTTGGGTGTTTTGGAAATAAAGGAACCATTTTTTTTACAACATGGACCAAATTTACTAAAACTGTATCGGCTGTGTTTGCCGGCAGGCCGGCTTTTCCTACTCTTAAAAAGGCTTAATTAAAAACGCGAGCGCAGAAAATGACCACTTCAATTTCTTTTTCAACTTTAAATTTGCCAGGCTGGACGTCGCTGATCCCCTCCCCTTCTCCCCCCCCCCCCCCTCCTTTCTCTCCAAGAAATTTATCTAATAATTAGTTTTTTTTAAATGTTGCATGTAGAAATGTTTTTATATGATGCTTATCGGCGCCGACAAAATTTGGATTTTCCACTTTCTTTGGCGGACCACCGGTCAAAATTTCAGGCTTGCCCCCCCCTCCCTTCTCGCCCCTCCCCCACCCTAACAATCAAAAATTAACAATTTTTTGATAAATTAATGTTACTTTTTAAATTTGAAGAAGAAAATGAAGCAGCTTTTACGATCGAAGCAGTGACTTCATTGTGCATTTCCTTGGACAAGTCAAAAGAATTTCCACCACCCATTTGGGAATCCGAAGCTAGACATAACTTGAGGCCTTTGGCTGAATTTGAATCGGTTGAACTGCAAACGCGTGTGGCCAAATACGCGGAGGCCAATCAAAACTGTTTATTAGCCAAGTCCGGCCCCGAAGAGTTCAAAGAGCACAAAATTTCAATTCGTGTCGTGGAATGCATAGAAAATGGCATCCCGATCATAGCAAAGGGTCGGGGAAAAGCATTTGGTATTTTTCTGTTGCTGTCTATTTGATTTACAACATTCTTTTGTTCAGAGACGAAAGATGTCAAAAAGGCTGTGGTTGGCCAGGAAGAATCGGCGGGCACTTCCCCGAAACAACAGCGGTTGCCACGCGCGCTGCAAGTCGCTGCCGCCACTCCACCCACGGAAAAGCCGAAGACGAGAAAGCGCAAGTAAGCAACTGACCTTTTAGCGCGATTTTTTTTATACACAAAATAGCCGGTTAGGTCATCCGCTCTCAAAAAAAGATGCTAGGCTAGTCCTGAATACGTTATGGGGGTTTTTCTGGTTGTTATGCTACTGCCGGTTTGCCATTTCAGGCTCGAGTTGTCTGGTGATGAGGCGAAGGACACAGATGCGGAATCCGATAAACCAACTGAAAAGCGTTCAAGGCGGTCAGACAAAATCGAATCAGGTCAGATTAAAACTAAAAAGTTTGGTTTGTCTAACTTCAAAATGCACTTTCCTACATTTTTCTAGATCAATCCGTCTCTTCGACGTCCTTTTCCTCTCCGGTGTCTTCACAACCGCTCATTTCTGAAGTCGCCGCCGCGGCCAAACTACGTTCGCAGTTGCGTCGTGCGGCCATTGCCTCGGCGACGCCGTCTCCCGCCGTGGACAGTGTTGCGGACAATCGACTCTTCCTTAAGCCGGGAAAACTCTCTTCCACAGAAATTATCCCGAAGCAAATTCTGCTCACACTTTGGCGCGACATTCACTCACATCGCCATGCTCCGGTTTTTAGTTATCCCGTCAGTGAGGAGCTTGTCCGAGGCTATCACACTGCAATCAAGAAGTAAGTATCTTTTTTTTCGTGTTTATCGTTATTATTATTTATTTGGATCGATGGATTTGAAAACGCTGAAGCTGAACATTGAGTCTGGTGAAGTGAACACGCTTGGTCAAATCAGCCACGCAATCCTCAAAATGTTCGCCAACGCGGTCATGTACAACAGTACCGGACATTATGTGAACAGCTACGCTAAGGAAATGGTCGCATTCGCACTGAAATGCATTGAGGTGGGTTGGACCCGAACGTGCAATTAGGGTTTTGACATTGTGATGCTTTACCTATGCTTGCATAATTTTAGGTTGTACAGCTTCCCAGCGGCCAATTTCACGCCCCACCGCCAAGTCGCCAAAGCAATGGCAGTTCATCGGAAGGAGGTGCAGGAGGAACAGCAACCGCAGCTAAATTTACTTGGGCAACATTAGTGCCAAAAAATGTGAGTCGAAATCATTACAAGGCGAACATTACCTAATTTACCATTTTAGGAGAAACAACGAACTGAGGAAGTGGAGGGACGCCACCTTTTTCAGCGACGTCCACTCCATAACAAAAAGTATTCGTTTTGGACTACCATTTGAACGTGTTTTCTGTGTGTTGGACTTTGAATTACGCGGATTTCATACTGATCTATTTGCATCATTAATCATAACATGATTTGCTGACAATATTCCATCATTTACATTTCTTCGCATTTCTCCATTTTATTATGATACACTTGTCTTTGATTTTATTAATTGTGCATAGATGTGTGAACAATTATTGGATTTTTACTGCATTTTTATTTGTGAATATTACGATTATTTTGAGTCAAATCTGATAAGAATATATTTAACCGTCCGAATAAGCTCGTCCATGGCAAATGCGTCAACTTCCTTGGCAGCAGATTTTGATGAAATTGATCCGGACATCGAGCCTAAGAAGAATTGGGTGTGTGCCTTCAAAGATTTTGCCAACTTTATAATTTTACAAAATTTTATAGTTCCGTACAACGGCTTATAACCCGTCAACAAATCCGACAATTTTTGCCATTTTCTCCAACGCTTTGTGGACCTTCATGATTACTTTTGGACTGAGCGGTCGAAAGAGGCCTGCGTGGTTAGTTGTTTTTTTTTTTTTGCGCTTGGGTATTTGGAGTTTTAGAACAATCCGGGGGGGGGGGGTAGGGAGTTTGGGCACTAATTAATACCAATTAACGACCGGTCCCCTTCAGCGCAGTCGCCGTTTTGTCGGCGCCCGTCACTATGGCTCTGTGGCTTGTTGAAGCCACGTACGATTTCAACCGATGGGAGGCGTCGCGGACGTTGCGCGAGCGGAATTTGCCAAAATTTATTCTCCCCCGTTCGGTACACAAAACAAACGATGTTTATGCAAAATGTTTCCCACTTTTTTAGATATACAATTGGGACGAATTCGCAAAAGCGGAGCAGATGAAAAACCAAATTCCGACTGGATAAGAAGGAATTGTCTTGTTTTGAGTTTTTCGATGGAATAGAATTTGGTTCTTTGATTGATTGTTTGTTTTTTAAATGAAATTGATCACTTTTTACCAAATCACAAATATTGGATGGGTGTCCAGATTTTGCATATTTTAACCGAATTTGTCGGCTATTTGCTATCACTTTTTAGCCTTTAAACAGAGAGGAATGGCCTCCACTTCACTCCAACAACAGCTTAAAAGGCTGAAGTCGGCGCCCACCGGGGCTCTGGCGGTTGAGCGCGACTATTCGTCACTTCTCTACACTAAAAAGGAGGCGTCCGCGTTGGATCATGACGAATTTTATAAAATCGGTGTGTGTTTCATTTGTATTTGATGAATAGAACGGGTGACGTTCTTACATTTTACACCAACAAAAGGACTGGCCGGACTCTCCGGGATGAAGAAAGTTGATGACGAATTTGACGCGTATGCGCCGGAACTGTTCGCGAAGGAGAAGACGCGGTTTAACCGAGCGATGCTTCAGAAGGACGATGCGGAGCAGTTCAACCGGCAGATTGAGACATTTCTGCTCCGCCTCTCCCCCCATTTTCACCACCAATGCTGTCGACAAGTGCTCGAGTGGCTTGTCCACAACTATCAGGTGGAAGGGAATACGTGTTTGTTTACCACAACTGCAGGGTCTGGAGAAGGAACCGTTGGGGCTGGGAACCGAAAAAAAAAATTTAATATAATTATTTAATCCCAGTTATAGAAATTGGCACTCTCACAGATACACACGTACAATGCGGAAGCCGTGCTGCTCACCTTCCTCCCCTATCACAGCGTCAATTCATTCGGTCGTCTCATTCACATTCTCAAGTTCAACGCTACCACTTGGGATTGGCTGGCAGAGTACCAGAAAGACGCAGCACCAATTATGATTAACATTCTATGTAATTTTATTTATATTTCTTATAATTTAAAACGTTTTTGCCCCACTTAAGGCAGGGCTTGCCAGGTCGGACGTTCGTATTGGCTCGTTTCCACACTTTCGACCTTCGTCCAAACGGCCATTGAACGGCTTGGACCCGCCTATGTCAACGAGAGAATGCAGAATTACTTCACTTTTTTGGTGGCATTGTTTGGCAATTTGATCGAGAATTCGACGAGCAGCGGGACGGTGGACGATCAGCTGTTATCCCGACTGATGCCATTTCTCAGCGTTGCGTTAAAGTGCGTTTCAAACAAAATATTTATTACATAACTCCATGCGATTTTATGCTCAAAGGTCCAAACTGGAACCGTTCAAATGTGCCGGCATCATGCTGTGGAGTTGTCTGTCGATGAACGTTACTGCACTTGATGAAGAGACCGCTCAGAGTGCGTTGAAGTTGCTGTTGTACAAACTTCGGTCGAACACCTTCCCGTTGGTGCTTCAGGCGACATGTGTTCTCTGTCAAAGGCTGTCGCTAGACGTTCTGCCAAAGAAGTGTGTAAACGTTTTTTATTGTTTTTAATTTTTCAAAGCGTAATTTCGATTATAGCGCAACGTTACGAATTGTTTACAACGAAAAGGAACTGAACGCGACGATCGAGATGCAAAAATTGATGGAACTTTTCGACATGAGCCCATTTCTGGTGCCATTTTGGCGAATTCTCATTGAAGAATACAGAAATGGTACGGTTTTCACAAAAGCTAATATATTATTTTTTCTCTTAAATTGTCGTTTCAGGAGAAAATGAGACTTGGCGAGACTCGTACTTGACGATGTTGATCAATACGATGGATTTGGAAAGAATGAACAGTGTCCAAGCAGGGAAAGCGTTCCAATTGTTGTTGGATTGGGTGGGGAGCATGGAAAATGGGAAAATGTTTCCTGAAAACATGTCGAGGCATATCCGATCAATGGTGATCAGATTTGTGACGTCATTTGACGAAGTTGTGAAGTCGGCGCAGGGAGGGCAAGAAAACAATGCGCAACATTTGATGGACGCGTGTGGCATTCAACCGCACGAAGTGAGTTGGAGGAATGGGAGGGGCGATTAAGTTCAGATTTATGTATTGTTTCGATTAATTAACAATTATAAAAAATTTGGGTGCAATCGATCCCTCTCGGATTCTAATTGATTGGTTCAAAAATCGGAGTTTAGTTCAACACAAAATCTAAGAAAAAGTGGTTTTGGGTGATTTTGACGGGGCATTGACGCAATCTTATCGAAAATTGCTGATTTTTTAAGGTCGGTCAGTTGGAGTTGGTGTCAAATGCTGCGGCGCTAAACGCAAAAGGGAAGCGGAAAAAGAGAGTTTCTGGAGGAGAGGGATGCAAATTCGACACGATAATACGATGGGACCCGGATATTAAACAAAATGGTGGTAAACGAAAATGATTATTGACTTGACTGATAAAGTTGTTTCTGTTCACCCAGAATAGCAGCGAATTGTTTCGTGACAAGGATGAATGATTGTTTTCAATTTCAGAATGTTTATTTTGGACATTGATAATTAAATCAGGTCCGCTCTTCCGGTTCTTAGTGAGCAGTACACACCGTCAGACTTTGTTCTTCCGCCTGCTGCCCGTCCGTTGCTGAACAGTGCAGCAGCATCACGTCGTGCAGTCCGTGGCGTTCCGACAAATGAGACGCTTCCGCCGCCGCCACACATTCGGCGTGGAAACCCGCGCAAAGAGCCGCCGCCCCAGCCATACTCAGCAAAGCTTCTTCCAATCGATTGCAATTGTCCAATTCCTTTCTCTCGCCCTGCCCTTCCCCGTCCGTCCCGCGGTTCAGCACCAATAGCTTCATCCGTTCTTCCTTTCTCTCCTCCTCCCCTTCCATTTCCTCCGCCGTTCTCTTCACCCTCCCGCCAATCACCAACACCACCGATTTGCCCATTGGCGGCAATGGCATCATTTTGAGGGGTCGAGTTGTGCCACCATTTGTCACCGGTTGTCCGTGCCCATTCCTCCACCGGTCGGCCCAATGACTGTGCCCGTTCATTGGTGTTGATGCTTTTCTATTCCACAGGATACGGTATTTGCTGATCGTACATTGTCCCGGATAGTTCAACTCGCCAGTGAGCGCAAAATGACACGCGGTAATTGGAGTCCCGTGGCTGACGATCAGCACATTGCCTGGGGGGGGGGGGGGGTCAACAAAATTTCCATTGGCTGATCGATTTGCCTAACCGGTGTGTGCGCTTAGAATATGTCGAAGTGTGGCGATCACTCTTCGAAAGCAGCAAAAGCTGGTCCATTCGTCCGTCGGCAGCTGATCGGCGGCGATGAACGGCCGATAGGCGGCGTCGACGGGAAGTTCAGGGAACTGATTTGCTGACAATGTGAAAATTGAATCAAACTTTAAAGTTTAAACGCCGGGGGCAATGGCACACAAATTGATAAATTTACAGAATTTCGGCGATGTCGGGAAAGCCGGGAGGGCTCTGGCACGCGTTCAGCGACTCGGAAAAGCCCGGCTCAATGCAAACCGGTGGCGGTGCCATTTGAAGAGCATTTTGACGAAATCGCAAAATTTGTTGTGCCGTTTGGACACATCGCGTGAACGGAGAACAGACGACCAAACTGATAGGTTCGGTCGCAAGCGCGGCACCGACCTCAGAGGCCTGAACAACCCCTCGGGGGCTGAAATTTGGGAATGAGATGGCTTAACAATAATAAAATGTTGAGAGGCTTCAACACTTTAATATTTATTCGCCTGAGGGGAGGATCGTCCCATTGACCCCGTGGAGAAGCGCCGTTGGCACGCCATTGTACGTCAATGTTGTCCACTCGCTGTCCATGCCGAACAATCCACAAAAGTCGGTGATTGGGGGACCCATTCATTGGGCAATTGTCAGAGGAGGGCATTTCGGGAAAAGCAATTAGTTTTAAGTCAACTTCTAAATTGGAGAAGGCAAAAGTCGAGAAAGCAAAAGGCGGGCAGAGGGATGACGTAAGCACTGCGGTAGCCCGCGACCGGCCTGAAACCGGGATTTGGTGGCCCGGCTTATGATTTTGTGCCCGGTTAACCGGATTTTTGATAAGACCCCCCGGGTTTATTTGAATTTGATTATTTGAAAACCCGGCTTTTAAAGCCTTGCGCCTTGCTCCGAGTTAACCAAAAATTGGGTTTGTGCTAGCCTAGCTAAGCACTTCAAAGCCAGGGATGACGTCATTGAAAAGTTTAACGAATTTTGCTCTTCTGGGGCAAATGAATCGAATGAACTTAAAGTTAAAGAAATGCATGGGAAGCAAAAATCAATGGGGTTTTTGAGGGGGGGGGGGGGTAAAGGGTACAAAGATTGCTCTTTGATAATCGAAAAAGTCATTCACCCACCCAACGACAGCAACGGATGGGAAAGAATGGCTGACTGACTGAGTGCGGTGAACGGACCCAAAAAGTGATCTGATCATGTCTTCGTCTTCTTATCTTTGCTGGTCTGTTCCAAAATGGAATAAAACCGTAAATGCAATTGTTGCAAGTGCAAAACAAGGACAATAATGACGACTTTTGTTTGTTATTTGAGTGATCATCGAATTGATCAGTGAACTTTTGGGACAAACAAGCGGCAATGGAAACAAAACAACAAAGCCAATTCATTCAATTCTTTCATTAACACGCGCAAAGGGACGAGGGCAAAGTGTGAAGGGTTCCCCCCCGAGGGGACAAAAAATGTCCCTAACGGCGCCAACCGATGACGTGTTAGGTGCCCTACCGATTGACCTATGCTGCCGGTGAAGGTGTGATCAAGCTCATGAATATGTTAATCACCCCCCGGGGGGGGGGGGTGGACTGAAATTGTTTCTCGAAAGTCTCGTAATGTTTCGTCCCACACTCGGCAAATGATTCCATTTGAATCGCTGTGCCTTCGGAATTCGCCCGCCTTCACTCCTTCCACCACAAAAGGCCCCCCGCCGATCGTTGTTTATCCATCCATCGATCTTCAATCATTTAGCCTCCAATCGATCTCCCCGCTTCCTGCACCCGCCGCCGCTGACGTCACTCCTTCCATCGCCCGCCGCCATCCCAACAGTCCGCGGATTCAATGCGCGTTTCCATGCCCCCCATCATTTTGTTGTTGTTCTTCTTTATCGTTGCGTTTCTGTCCAACTGTTCAGTCCAAGAGCGAACTCGGAAGGCCAGCAAAGGCACTTTGGAACAGATCAAGCAGCTTTTCAGCGAAAAAGCGGCACACCGGTGGGGGGAGGGCAAAAGCTTTTTATGATGCCAAGGGCAATTGTTGTTTCGTCTTTTGAATTTACCTTTACAAATTGACTAATTAAACGGCCTAATGAAGTTTGCGGGGACGGGTAACTTAATTGCGCCGCTCAGGGCTTTTGTGCAGAATGACCCGCGGCTATTGGCGGACGAGCCCCACGGATTGGGGGGGCTGCGGAGGAACCCGGCGGCGCGAAGACATCACAACGAATTGGCCGTCAACGACCCCGACGGCGATTACCTTCAGGGCGACATGGAATTGGCCGAATGGCAAGCGGAGAGACTGCGGCACAAACTGAACGCAAGCCCCAAATGGCGGAGGCGGAGAAAGCGAAAGATCGGAAGAGTTCAGTCGATGCCGTGGCTTAAAGGGACTTGGAGGGGACAATCGGAGGAAATGGGATGGGAAATACCTCCGGGGCTTGGGGCTTTTGAGCTGATATAAAACAAAATTAATAAAAACAAATTATCGCTCCCCTCTCTTTTTAGAACCTTTCTACAAGCGTTGGGACCGACGACGACCGATCAGCTACGACATGGCAGAAAATGTGCCAGAAAAGGTCGTTGTGCGTGGCTGGTTTATCATAAAAAAGGGGGAAAGAACTGCTCCATCTTCTTTAAGACGCGACAGAAAATACGGCACGCATTGGCCATTTGGCAGAATGCGACTTGTCTCCGATTCCGGGAAGGCGGGTCAGTGGACGTTGATCGGCTTGAGTTCTTCGACGGAGGCGGCTGCTCGAGTTTCGTTGGGAGGGCGGGCGGGACGCAGGTCAGAAAGTGCCTTTAACTGTCCGATCCGATCTGATCGGGCCGTTAGGTCAAACCATGGGCCAAAATTTTAAATTTTGATCAAATGCCTTTGGATCTGATCAGAAGCAGGACGGTTGATCCTTGTCCGACTGAACAAGCAAGACCAATCGATCCAATAGATCAGGGGTGGCCGGAATCAATTTCCGACTTTTTTTTTTGGGTCAAAATTCCGGTTTCCTATTTTGGGGGGGGGGCGTCGGCTTCCATCCCTGCAATAAGTGTTAAGCTAACCAGACAAGGATTAGTTATTTTGGCACCATCCAACCACAACCACAGGGCATTTCCATCACCACGCCCGGCTGCGACTTTGTCGGTATTATCGCCCACGAAGTCGGCCATGCCCTCGGCACTTTTCACGAGCAGGCGCGTCCGGACCAACCCCGGCACATCGCCGTTCATTACAGCAACATTCCGGCCGTCCGCTGGAACAACTTTCAGCCGATCGGCGACGACCAGGCGGCCACCTTTGGGCTGCCCTACGACGCGGGTCAGTCCGATCAGATCGCTTGGGAGAGGGGACGCCGATGGCATTGGCATAATGTTGGCAATATTCGAGAAAGGATTTGAACACTTTTTAGGGTCAGTGATGCATTACGGCCCTTACGGCTTTGCTGCTGACCATTTTCGGCCCACCATTTCGACGCTTGACACTAATTGGTTTGTCTTCGGATGTTCGCCCAAATTTTATTTGTCGACGATTCTCATTTTGAATTTTTTTTTTTGGCATTTTCCCCTCTCTTCCATTTTTGGCAGTTCACCATCGGACAACGCGAAGGTCCTTCTTTTCTGGACATTGACGCGGTATGGTTTGCCTGATCAACACATCATTAGCATTTCATTGATCATTCATTCATTTGATTATAATCCTAAACAAAGTTCAGATCAATCGCGCCTACGGCTGTGCCGATCACTGCCCACGCAAATTGAATTGTCAGCACGGCGGTTACACGGATCCCAACGATTGCGAGCGGTGCGTGTGCCCGACCGGCGTGTCCGGCACGTTATGCACCGAAGTGCAACCATCGCCGTGTGGAGCAGCAATTATGGCAAGTGAATGGGCGCGGGAATGAATCGAATTTTGCGATTTCCCCCCCCCCCCCAAACAAAAACTGATCTGACGGACTGATCAAAGCCATCTCTGATCAATAATTCCTCATCTCCATCTCAGCTGATCAGCAACATTCATCCCCCTCACAGGTTTCCTCCACCGCCCAGAACATCTCCAGCCCCGAATTCCCCAACAACTTTCCTGCCGCGTCGGGCTGTGTGTGGCTCCTTCGCTCGCCGCCTCAGGGCCATGTACTCGTCGAATTCGTCGAGGAGCCATTCGGTTACCCATGCGAAGACACTTGCGACAAGGCATTCGTCGAGCTGAAGACGGGCCCGGACTTTCGTGTGACAGGCTACAGGTGAGGAAATGAAGAAGTTCATAATGTTGATGAACAGTTTGTTCCTGTTCGTCCGCCAGATTCTGCTGTTCGACCCCTCCGTCAATGGCATTTCGTTCGGTCGGCGAAGAGGCGCTGCTTATTCACTTCGGAGGGGGCCAAGCGGGGCACCGGGGCTTCAGGCGAGAAACAGGACGAGTTGTTTTTCAGATCATCTGGTCTCCGACTCTTCTGATCGGATCGGGTTGACTGACAATTTGGTGACCCGATTTGACGGAAAGAGTCCGGGAAATTGGGATAAACTCTGATCAACTGACTTCAGGGCACGCGTGTGGAGCGATCGGCAATGGCCGAGTACGGAGGAAAGTGTGGGGGGAAGAGCAACCACCACGGACAGTGAGTGGGGGAAAGCGATGGTCAGTGAAGTAAGCGGTGAAGAGATTTTGAGCACCACGACGATGGCACCGATCAGTGGACCCGAAACAACGGGTCAGAAACCCCCAAAATGAAAATGCTCCGCGCCGGTCCCAATCTGTTCATTTTTCGGTTCAGCTTCGCCGGTGACCAACTCGTCCCCGGTGCCGATGCCATTTCTCTCCTCCTCCCCCGTCCTCCACCATCGACTTGACCAACTCGTCCCCGGTGCCGATGCCATTCTCTCCTCCTCCCCCGTCCTCCTCCATCGACTTGACCAACTCGTCCCCGGTGCCGATGCCATTCTCTCCTCCTCCCCCGTCCTCCACCATCGACTTGACCAACTCGTCCCCGGTGCCGATGCCATTCTCTCCTCCTCCCCCGTCCTCCACCATCGACTTGACCAACTCGTCCCCGGTGCCGATGCCATTCTCTCCTCCTCCCCCGTCCTCCTCCATCGACTTGACCAACTCGTCTCCGGTGCCGATGCCATTCTCTCCTCCTCCCCCGTCCTCCACCATGGACTTGACCAACTCGTCTCCGGTGCCGATGCCATTCTCTCCTCCTCCCCCGTCCTCCACCATCGACTGTTCCTCGTGCCAGCAATGGTCCGAGTGGAGCGACTGTTCCCAAATGTGCGGCGGATGCGGTCGCAAGACGCGTCGTCGACTTTGTCCTCCCGCAGCGCCATGCCAAACGGAGGAGAAGCGAATGTGCAATCGAATGGCATGCCCCGGGGGCACCAACTTTTTGTTCAACAACGGCGAGTTCCATTTGCTGTGGAAGGGTTGCTGCGTCGGACTGTTTCTGCACAACGCCACCGCAAATGGCGACGGGTGAGCGACCCCTCCCGCTGAAAGTGGTGAGGGAACGCCCCCCGAGGGGTCGTAACCACCGAGTCGAGAAGAAACATGAAAATGCGTCCACCCCACATCCCCCGAGGGGTTGTAACCGGTTCAATCCCCCGAGGGGTTGTAACCACCGAGTCGAGAAGAAACATGAAAATGCGTCCACCCCACATCCCCCGAGGGGTTGTAACCGGTTCAATCCCCCGAGGGGTTGTAACCACCGAGTCGAGAAGAAACATGAAAATGCGTCCACCCCAAAGTCTCGTCAAATTATTGTTTCCCAAATTGAGTTCGCCGATCGGACAGTGCGGGCCGCTGGAGAACAGTGAAAATGCCTTTTTGCGCATTATCTCCTCGCTGCTGAGCTCGCACGACGCCAGCGAAGGCAATTTGGGAATGGCGGCAAATGCGACGACGCGGCAAAGCGTCGGCGGTCGGAGGGGAAGCAAAACGGCGGGAGAGCATTGACAAAAAGAATGAATGAAATGGCATTTTTGAGAATAAATTTTGAGATTTCAATTTATTTTTTACGTCTTTTTTTTTGCTAATGGGAAAAGACACTTCCATAATTCGCCGCAGGTTTTGCACCGAAAATTGACGTGAAACATTTGTTCCTGCGAATGAATGTCAATCAATTCGTTAATTAAACTCAAAAATTCCTGCGCTTTCTTTTAATTTTGGCCTTTTTCTGGTCTCCATAAATCAGAAAACCGAAAATCCCAAAGGAAAAGGCAACATCAACAAACGCACAATTTTGGCGAGCAATTCGTTCATGGTTGGCTTATCGCAGTCAACATCTGAACCGTGCCCGGTGATTTCGTCAGTGGTTGATTTCGTCAGTAAAAAAATTGAAAAAAAAAATTGGACATACTACAATTTTTGAATGATTTCAACGCAGAAATTATTCTACTTCAACTGTGCCATCTATTGCAACTTCCTCTGTAATTTCGCAGTCTCAATTCCAAATTGTGAACAGGAGGCGGTCATGCGCTGTCTTTGCAAATTTTGGTTGTAGATCCAACAATTGATCAGGCACAAGAATGTTAGTGGGAGAGCATCCAAACCGACATCGCCTTCCTCAAATTTCATTTTCAAATGTTTTCTTTCTACTTTAAAATCATGCTCTTGATGTTTCCTTCGGTCGCGGGATTCTCGAAATCTGCCACAATAGCTTCTAAATTCTTATCTTGACAAATAACTTTTTCTCTTCTTTTCTCATATGATCTAATGCCATCAGCAGGAGAAGCTTGGTAATCAATCGGCCACTTCTTCAGTGGGCTTGAGGGCAGTGTTTTCCCGGTTCCAGTTTTCCTGACGGTTCCGCGGTTCCGGTTCCGAAGCGGTTCCGAATTTTGACGGATCCGCGGTTCCGGTTCCGAAGCGGTTCCGAATTTTGACGGTTCCGCGGTTCCGGTTCCGAAGCGGTTCCGGATTTTGGCAGTTCCGGGAACCGGTTCCAAAATCGCTTCCAAATTTTTCGCGGTTCCGGAACCGGTTCCCGGAACCGCTGGAACCGGCACCGGAACCGGGAAAACACTGCTTGAGGGTAGACATAAGTATACAAAAGTAATTATATTACGGAATGTTTTGGCATAAATCGGGAAGAACCAAAACTGATCAAAAGTTGGGGAGATGCGACCATTTCCCAAAAAGCGGAGGTCAAATACTTATGATAGGCATGCATATGATAAATAAGAAAGTCAATTATTTGCCAATGCTCGAACTAAGACTTATTATAACTCAATTCATTCTGTATATACTAAATCTTTAAATTCAATTTGTTTTTAATTCCTTTTATATAAAATATTTTATTCAATTTTACTAAATAAAATCAATCACTGACGAAATCAACACTGACGAAATCAATCACTGACGAAATCACATAGCGCCATCTGAACAGTTGAGTGTTTTTATGCGTTGCACTTTGTCCGTTACCGTCGCATTGGGACGACAAAGTCGCCGTGACGCCTTCGTAGACAAACGTCGGAATTGTGTCGCTGTCGTCGCTCGTGATCGGCGACGGATAGAGAGTGTGGAATAAATATAGAGCATATAATGATTTTTAGACTGATCGTTTTTTGTCTTCTTCTTCCTGCGCTTTGTTTTCCCGTCTTTTTCGCTCCTTCAGTTTGTCCCAAATTTTGTTTTCTACATTTCGCTTTTTATATATTTGTTATCTTCAAAACTATAGACAGATGTATGCAAGAATGAATCGAAATTGTTCAGTTTTTATTTCTTTTGGCTAAAATACCTTTTTGTACCAAAACTTCAAGCAAAAATTGCACCCTTTTTATATATTTGTTAGCTTAAAAACTATAGACAGAAGTATGCAAGAATGAATCGAAATTGTTAAGTTTTTATTTCTTTTGGCTAAAATACCTTTTTGTACCAAAAACTTCAAGCAAAAATTGCACCCTTTTTATATATTTGTTAGCTTCAAAACTATAGACAGAAGTATGCAAGAATGAATCGAAATTGTTAAGTTTTTATTTCTTTTGGCTAAAATACCTTTTTGTATCAAAACTTCAAGCAAAAATTGCACCCTTTTTATATATTTGTTAGCTTCAAAACTATAGACAGATGTATGCAAGAATGAATCGAAATTGTTCAGTTTTTATTTCTTTTGGCTAAAATACCTTTTTGTATCAAAACTTCAAGCAAAAATTGCACCCTTTTTATATATTTGTTAGCTTCAAAACTATAGACAGATGTATGCAAGAATGAATCGAAATTGTTCAGTTTTTATTTCTTTTGGCTAAAATACCTTTTTGTATCAAAACTTCAAGCAAAAATTGCACCCTTTTTATATATTTGTTAGCTTAAAAACTATAGACAGAAGTATGCAAGAATGAATCGAAATTGTTCAGTTTTTATTTCTTTTGGCTAAAATACCTTTTTGTATCAAAACTTCAAGCAAAAATTGCACCCTTTTTATATATTTGTTAGCTTCAAAACTATAGACAGATGTATGCAAGAATGAATCGAAATTGTTCAGTTTTTATTTCTTTTGGCTAAAATACCTTTTTGTATCAAAACTTCAAGCAAAAATTGCACCCTTTTTATATATTTGTTAGCTTCAAAACTATAGACAGATGTATGCAAGAATGAATCGAAATTGTTAAGTTTTTATTTCTTTTGGCTAAAATACCTTTTTGTACCAAAAACTTCAAGCAAAAATTGCACCCTTTTTATATATTTGTTAGCTTCAAAACTATAGACAGAAGTATGCAAGAATGAATCGAAATTGTTAAGTTTTTATTTCTTTTGGCTAAAATACCTTTTTGTATCAAAACTTCAAGCAAAAATTGCACCCTTTTTATATATTTGTTAGCTTCAAAACTATAGACAGATGTATGCAAGAATGAATCGAAATTGTTCAGTTTTTATTTCTTTTGGCTAAAATACCTTTTTGTATCAAAACTTCAAGCAAAAATTGCACCCTTTTTATATATTTGTTAGCTTCAAAACTATAGACAGATGTATGCAAGAATGAATCGAAATTGTTCAGTTTTTATTTCTTTTGGCTAAAATACCTTTTTGTACCAAAACTTCAAGCAAAAATTGCACCCTTTTTATATATTTGTTAGCTTCAAAACTATAGACAGATGTATGCAAGAATGAATCGAAATTGTTAAGTTTTTATTTCTTTTGGCTAAAATACCTTTTTGTATCAAAACTTCAAGCAAAAATTGCACCCTTTTTATATATTTGTTAGCTTCAAAACTATAGACAGATGTATGCAAGAATGAATCAAAATTGTTCAGTTTTTATTTCTTTTGGCTAAAATACCTTTTTGTACCAAAACTTCAAGCAAAAATTGCACCCTTTTTATATATTTGTTAGCTTCAAAACTATAGACAGATGTATGCAAGAATGAATCGAAATTGTTCAGTTTTTATTTCTTTTGGCTAAAATACCTTTTTGTATCAAAACTTCAAGCAAAAATTGCACCCTTTTTATATATTTGTTATCTTCAAAACTATAGACAGATGTATGCAAGAATGAATCGAAATTGTTCAGTTTTTATTTCTTTTGGCTGATTTTGTATCAAAACTTCAAGCAAAAATTGCACCCTTTTTATATATTTGTTAGCTTCAAAACTATAGACAGATGTATGCAAGAATGAATCGAAATTGTTCAGTTTTTATTTCTTTTGGCTAAAATACCTTTTTGTACCAAAACTTCAAGCAAAAATTGCACCCTTTTTATATATTTGTTATCTTCAAAACTATAGACAGATGTATGCAAGAATGAATCGAAATTGTTCAGTTTTTATTTCTTTTGGCTAAAATACCTTTTTGTATCAAAACTTCAAGCAAAAATTGCACCCTTTTTATATATTTGTTAGCTTCAAAACTATAGACAGATGTATGCAAGAATGAATCGAAATTGTTCAGTTTTTATTTCTTTTGGCTAAAATACCTTTTTGTACCAAAACTTCAAGCAAAAATTGCACCCTTTTTATATATTTGTTAGCTTCAAAACTATAGACAGATGTATGCAAGAATGAATCGAAATTGTTCAGTTTTTATTTCTTTTGGCTAAAATACCTTTTTGTACCAAAACTTCAAGCAAAAATTGCACCCTTTTTATATATTTGTTATCTTCAAAACTATAGACAGATGTATGCAAGAATGAATCGAAATTGTTCAGTTTTTATTTCTTTTGGCTGATTTTGTATCAAAACTTCAAGCAAAAATTGCACCTTTTTATATATTTGTTAGCTTCAAAACTATAGACAGATGTATGCAAGAATGAATCGAAATTGTTCAGTTTTTATTTCTTTTGGCTAAAATACCTTTTTGTACCAAAACTTCAAGCAAAAATTGCACCCTTTTTATATATTTGTTATCTTCAAAACTATAGACAGATGTATGCAAGAATGAATCGAAATTGTTCAGTTTTTATTTCTTTTGGCTAAAATACCTTTTTGTATCAAAACTTCAAGCAAAAATTGCACCCTTTTTATATATTTGTTAGCTTCAAAACTATAGACAGATGTATGCAAGAATGAATCGAAATTGTTCAGTTTTTATTTCTTTTGGCTAAAATACCTTTTTGTACCAAAACTTCAAGCAAAAATTGCACCCTTTTTATATATTTGTTAGCTTCAAAACTATAGACAGATGTATGCAAGAATGAATCGAAATTGTTCAGTTTTTATTTCTTTTGGCTAAAATACCTTTTTGTATCAAAACTTCAAGCAAAAATTGCACCCTTTTTATATATTTGTTATCTTCAAAACTATAGACAGATGTATGCAAGAATGAATCAAAATTGTTCAGTTTTTATTTCTTTTGGCTAAAATACCTTTTTGTACCAAAACTTCAAGCAAAAATTGCACCCTTTTTATATATTTGTTAGCTTCAAAACTATAGACAGATGTATGCAAGAATGAATCGAAATTGTTCAGTTTTTATTTCTTTTGGCTAAAATACCTTTTTGTACCAAAACTTCAAGCAAAAATTGCACCCTTTTTATATATTTGTTAGCTTCAAAACTATAGACAGATGTATGCAAGAATGAATCGAAATTGTTCAGTTTTTATTTCTTTTGGCTGATTTTGTATCAAAACTTCAAGCAAAAATTGCACCCTTTTTATATATTTGTTAGCTTCAAAACTATAGACAGATGTATGCAAGAATGAATCGAAATTGTTCAGTTTTTATTTCTTTTGGCTGAAATACCTTTTTGTACCAAAACTTCAAGCAAAAATTGCACCCTTTTTATATATTTGTTATCTTCAAAACTATAGACAGATGTATGCAAGAATGAATCGAAATTGTTCAGTTTTTATTTCTTTTGGCTGATTTTGTATCAAAACTTCAAGCAAAAATTGCACCCTTTTTATATATTTGTTAGCTTCAAAACTATAGACAGATGTATGCAAGAATGAATCGAAATTGTTCAGTTTTTATTTCTTTTGGCTAAAATACCTTTTTGTATCAAAACTTCAAGCAAAAATTGCACCCTTTTTATATATTTGTTAGCTTCAAAACTATAGACAGATGTATGCAAGAATGAATCGAAATTGTTCAGTTTTTATTTCTTTTGGCTAAAATACCTTTTTGTACCAAAACTTCAAGCAAAAATTGCACCCTTTTTATATATTTGTTAGCTTCAAAACTATAGACAGATGTATGCAAGAATGAATCGAAATTGTTCAGTTTTTATTTCTTTTGGCTAAAATACCTTTTTGTATCAAAACTTCAAGCAAAAATTGCACCCTTTTTATATATTTGTTATCTTCAAAACTATAGACAGATGTATGCAAGAATGAATCGAAATTGTTCAGTTTTTATTTCAAATTTGGGGCGGCTTATGATTGACGTTTGCCCTGGGATTTGCAAGGGGACTTGTAAAACTTTGCATTTGAAGTTGGCTTCATCTTCAAATGGCGACGACAACGTTCATTTTCAACCTCTTCTGATGAGAATTCGATGTTCAATTTCGGATTTGTGCCTCAATCAATCGCTGCACAAAGATTACACACTGAACTCAAAAAACTTAGCCAATTTCCGTTGCAGGGGTATGTATTTATTAATCATGCCATACGTTGAATTTAATGTAACTCACAAACCGATTTCACCTTTAAAAAAACACTTTCCATGAATAACGAACGAATTCAGACAAAACTAAATTTGGTTAAGGTGTCAGGCGTTTCCGAGCAGTGAGAACATTTTCCAGTGGACTGCGGTGATCGACGGGCCCAAAGACACGGCATATGAGAAGGGCACTTTCTTTGTTCAGTTGAACTTCTGCACAAATTATCCTTTTGTTGCGCCGGATGTTCTTTTTCTGACGCGCATTTATCATTGCAACATTTCAAAGTGCGTTAGCAGAAAATTTTCAGAGAATTTTTCACCTTTTGTTTGTCAGTCAGGGAAAGGTGCGTCTGCAGGTGACCAGCAGACGCGGGTGGAAACCTTCGTTTGGGGTGTCGACAGTTCTTCAGGTTGCTTTTTTGGATCTTATCATTTTTGAGAATTTTATGCGAAAGCTTTTGAGAAATATTATGTCAAAATTCTACACTTTATTATGGATGTACCAAATAGAGAGCGTTGAAGTTAAATTATTCAAATTTAGTCCATCATTTTGCTTTTGTACGCTTGTGACCCGCACAACTCTTTGGTTCCCTCCATTGGCGAGCAGTATTTGCAACAGCCGGAAGAGTTTAGCAGAATTGCGCGAACTTGGACGGAAAGATTTGCTCAATGATACGATGAAAACATAAATTTTTACGAATGAATAAAAAAGACGGAATATTTGGAAGTTCTAAAGAATATGTAGATTTGCAACATGAAACATACAAGATTAATCATTTGTTAAAATTTGATTTGATTTGTTATGAATTTCCCGAATGGCGAAGCCCATCACCGAAACATTGCGATCGTTGGGCATGGCCTCCTCCGTTTTGCTGTGTGCACTCGCCTTGGCCATTCGCAGTTGGCCCATGCTGATTGCGTTGGTGTTGACCGTGTGTGTGTGTTGGCGCTGCAAAATTGTTGGAAAACGGAAAGAGAACAGAAAGAAAGGGAGCGGGAGGAGAGCGGAGTTGAGCGAGGAGGTGAATAAACCGAAGACGAACAGCAGAGTAACTCTGCCGGTGGTGGTTCTAGTTGAGTTGAGCCCCGAACTTTGGGGGCCGGGTTCACTTTATATTATCTAAGACCAAATGGATGTCAAAGTGCACAAGGGGTGCAGGGCTTTTTCAGTTCGTGGCTCCTTGGTCCGCTTCAAACCCTACAATTCGGGGGTATTTAGCAGCCGTCTCGGCTTAGGTATTCACGAATTTTATTTTGTGCAGGAAAAGGAGGCGATCATTGCGGGTTGGGAGCCGAAACCGCTGGTGCCCAATTACTTGGAAGAGCAGCAGATGGACCCAAATTATCGACCCCGTTCAATTAAAGGGTCCGATTTTGGTTGGGTTTTGAGATGGTGTCTCTCTTCGTCATTTGAAAGATTTTAAAAATGAAAAGCTTTAGGCGAATGGGAAAAATCGTTGCCATCGACGGGAAGCAGTGCGTTAACCTGGCCTCGACCGATTTTTTCGGATTTATCGGTAATCCAAAAATTGAGGTGAGTCGTATACACTGAAAAATGGTGTTTCCAATGCAAACAATTACTTGAACTTTCAGGAAGTGGCGAAAAATGCCATTTTCAAATATGGAGTTGGCTCTTGCGGGCCCAGGAACTTCTACGGCACGGTGGACGTGCATTTGTACTTGGAGAGGGAGTTGGCCGAGGTTGGTTCGTCTCTCCGTTGATAATTTGGTGGGCAGTCGCTGAACCGGGAGTGTTGTTGAACCTCCGCAAATTTTCACAGGTTTTTAATCAGACAAATTTCTACATTTTGGGATAGGTTCCCGGTGAATCTGCCGTTTTTGTAAATGACATCAGAATTTTGTTTCAAAACAGTTCTTGGGCTGCGAAGAGGCTATTCTGTACAGCTACGGCTTCCCGACCATCTCAAGTGCCATTCCGGCCTATTCCAGGCGGGGTGACGTCATTTTTGCGGACAAAGGTCAGTCGGATGGACGGGCAGACGGACGGACGAATTTCAACAACGATTTTCAGGTGTAAATTTCGCCATCCAATCCGGTCTCCTGGCGTCACGAAGTGAAAT
The DNA here is from genome assembly GCA_020449905.1 of Globodera pallida. Classification (NCBI taxonomy): domain Eukaryota; kingdom Metazoa; phylum Nematoda; class Chromadorea; order Rhabditida; family Heteroderidae; genus Globodera; species Globodera pallida. The sequence continues at coordinate 587,636 of JAIXHY010000010.1, read as the reverse complement.
TGTGTGGTTCCAGCACAACGATGTGGAGGATTTGGAGCGCAAAATGGTCGAGCTGGAGGAGAAGGACAAACGGGTGGGGAGAGTCTAACAACAAAAGTCCTCAAATTCTAAAAAGCGACAAATCGTAGAACCCAAAGAGGAGGACGTCCATCCGTCGTCTGATCGTTGTCGAAGGCATTTACACAAATTCGGGCGACATTTGTCCACTGCCACAGCTGATCGCGCTGAAATGGAAGTACAAAGTGCGCATTTTCATCGACGAGTCCTTTTCCTTCGGCGTGTTGGGCAAAAGCGGGAAAGGTAGGCGGTTTTGGAATACTAAAGATAGAAACTGATCGCTTCTGATCAGAATTATTATCTCGAGGTCCGATTTTGGGAATTCAACGGGTCAATAAGCTGTTTCTGTGTAATAATTGCACTACCATTCCGCTATAAATGTTTACTACTACAAAAAGAGGCAATTTGGACACAAAAGTACAACATATTTTGAAGGGTTATAGGAACAAAAGGGAAAATAAGAGGGATGATTTGTTGGAAGGATGGATATGCATTTGTTTGATGTGTGTGTAGAGTGATGTTATGAATTTGTTGACCGGTTTGAATGAACATTTTTTTGTGAGTATACGATGAGCGAATTGTCTGAAACTTTTCACACGGACATTAAATTATGAATATAATGTAAAGCTCTAAAGAATTTGAACAATTGGAGACCAGACACATCGTCAAGGCGTTGTTGAATGATAAAGGTCAGAATAATGTTTCACATTTTCTCTAAAAATTTGCCCCTATATATAAAAAGTCTGGTCACCAACATAGCAACAGTGTGTTTGCATACAATTTTTTGGGCCAGATATGAGCATATCCCAATTCTTGGAACGGATCAGAAACACTGATCAGCTCAATAATTATGTAAATGTAAACATGACGATGAACACCGTGAGCAAGGTCCACCACAAAGAGTGTGTTGCCGCGATTGTTTGAGCGCCGTTGGGCGACAGAATGTCGATGCCGTCGCCCGTCCCAACCGAAATTGATCCGGTGGGCACAGGCGTAACGTTCGGATTCGGCGTTGGTAGACTGGGCGGCTCTGCCTTGATCACCTCCTTGGCAACTGCGCTTGGGTCTTCCTCCAGGTCATTTTTGAACTCCATGCGGTCCCCGAACGTGGTCAACAGGTCCAGGATTACTCCGTTGGTCCAGCCAAATCCGGACTGAAAAATTGGAGAGCCGATCGATGGGGGGGGGGGCGGGGTCCGCCCAATTGATGGGCTTCGTCTTTGGCCTTTTTTACCTGAACTTCGTATTCACCGCCGACGCCTTTGTTTGGCTTGAATTTGTTCACTGCGTACTTTTCCCACATGTTGCCTTGGGCACCTCCGATCGGTACACCCGATAATTGCTAAGCACCCATTTGGTTGCCAGCCAAAATGCCTTTTTCTGCATTCTGTGGACGGGGGACCGTCGGTGAATTCAAATACCGAAATTTAACAAAAAGATTACAATTTGTTATCCGAACGGCGCAGTCCTTCGATGATCATATGATTCAGTGGCTATATTCAATTATTTGTTTATTTTTGAATAAATGCAAAAATCTAACCGGCCATCCGTTTGGATAATCCCATTGTTGTGCACTGTTGACCATGCTGTGGGGGAAAAAAGCCTTTTGATAGGAAAATAAATTGGCGCCGCTTTAGATGGGCTAGAATGCCTCAGAACAACTCCCCCCCCTTTTTGTTACGGTACCAACAGTAGGAAAATCATATCGATCGAATGGATCACGGTACTTGAGTGCCATTGATCACATAACTGGTTTTTAAGCTCAGAAAACTGTACAATTCGAAAGTTCTTTGTCTAAACAAGTTTTAATAAACTATTCTCGAGATATTCTCGAGACTACAAAGATAGGTAGATCTAGCCCATCTGGCGATGGATTTAATGTTACGGTAGCAAATACACTCAATTGTGTGACCTTGCAGGCACTCCAATATAAAATCTGAACTTTGGGCACAAAACGTGACGTCAGCATGACGACTGTTTTAGGAGAATTTTTGCCTACCTCGTTGGCACACCGCCCGGTTCTTTGAACACGCCGGCCCTTTCCATTGTGCGGAAAATGCGCTCCGACTGTTGCAAGTCAATGGAGTGGTAGCATCGCGTAAACAGCGGAATTGCAATTGTTGCGTAAAAGTGCGCGTTGTGGCTTTTCGTTCTGACGTTGTAGTCGTACCACCCCGCTGTTTCCATGTCGTTGTTGCGGTAAAATACTCTTTGGAAGGCCTCTCGAAACAGGTAGTGTTTGTTGTGGTACTCCAACGCTTTTGAATCGTTGCCTACAGCAAAATTGGACAAAAATATGCACATGGAGATTTGCTTTGGAATTCGTTAATTAAGAACTTTTTTGACATTATTTAAGTCAAATTCGCATGCAATAGCTTTGAACTAAGGAATTCAAATGGAAAACTCTATTGGTGAGTGTGGTTTATTGTTCATTCTAATATGTAGATGTTACCAAGTTGAAGAAACAGATGGGAGAGTATTTCGTAGTTTCCGCAAATGTACGCATTCAAATCCACGGGCACTATGTTGGTTGTCTCAATGTCCATCAAATCCGGCTTGTCCGGGTCGCTCATCCACCGACTGCTGAAGTCCCATCCGGACTCAGCGGCCGATGCGATGTCCTTCCACATCTGACGCTTGTCCTTCATTTTTGTTTTCTGTTTGGCGATGAGAACATCGGCACAGAACGACTCGGACCTTGGCACGTTCACAGCTGTCCTATATTGAAACATATTGTAGGTGTGGCTGTTCATTTGCACTTCCACACTTCGCTGGTTTTGCCAAAATTCCAATTCCTCAAAAATTGGGGGTATGATGGTTTCAAAAATGAGATCAATTAGAAATCATTGGCACACCTTTTCCAGACTGGAAACAGTTTGTTTGAGAAAGTCGTAGTCATGTGTGGCTTCAAAGTACTCGTAGACCATCCTGAACCTTAGAATTGTAGCAAAATTCAAAGTACAAAGTCCGACATTGTGAGGAAAGGCGGTTGAGACCGTTTACTGTAATAGATGCGCCCTCCATTGGGACAAATCCGAATTCCTCGACCATTGCAACAAAATTTTCGATCATCATTTTGACCGTGTCCGTCATTCCGGAAGCGATCAATCCCTTCAATTGGTTGTTAATTAGTCTGTTTGAATATATCAATCAGTGAATTGACCTTTACAATCCAATAAGCATCCCAATAATAGAATTCGCGAAATCTTCCACCTAAAAAGTGGCATAAGCATTTATTTTTAGCAGCAACTCATCGGCATTTTCTTAAATTCACCTGGGATAATGAATGGTTTGGGCACATAGATGAGCGAGTGCCGGTCCCGATGATCCTTTATCTGTGATTTAATTAGATTATGTTCGAGAGTGTGTATAGTCTAAATGCGTTATCTTGGATTATTCCGAGGATTACCTTTGACGGTATCACCCGGCACAATTCCTTCCACCGGTAATTCAGTTCCATTGCCCATGCCCGCAGGGTGTCGTCTCGAATTCTTTCCAATTCAGGGCGGACTTTGCACCCAGTCTTGTGGCTCACACCTTTAGAAAAAAGACAGTTTGGATCAAAAACTTTGTAGCGATCTGGTTTTTTGTCTGATCAGAATCTCAAATTGGTCCAATATTCAATTGGACATCGAAACTAGACTCTCACTTTTTGAGTTCTCCTCCCGCACGATCAAAGTTTTCGTCGAGAAATTCCTTCAGCTTTTCCGCGTTGATGCTGCTCACCGACTCGTTGTTTCCTCCAAACCTCGACTCAAACACACTCAACACTTCGCTTGCATTCCTCCGCAGCGGTCTGTCCACAAAGTCTTTCGAGTCGTTGTCTTCCAACAATTGATGATAGTTCACCGCCTCAAATGGATGCAATAAAATTTGCTCAAGAGTTTATGCAATTGTCGAGAATTTTGGGCATTCCCCCAAAGTTGGGGATAAAGAAGGAGAGGTCCGGAAAGACCACTCTCGAGCAGCACACTAATTGAATACGGGGGCTTTTCATTAGCGGAATGGATGCTCTTGCCTCCAACAATTTCCCCCTGCAGTAAATGTTCGCGTTCTCGAATCTGTCCTCGTCGCACGGGTGCACGAAATCGTCCGAGTTCAAGTCGATGTCGCCCAACTCGCACTTTGTCGACATCACTTCCTCCGCCTTCGCTTCTCTCGGTGCATTTCGGACGACCCTCCGCCTCGCTGATGTTGTTGCCGCCGTTATTTCGACAAAGCACAGAAAAATTATGGGAAAATATTTCATGTTGTTAAGCGGCTGGAAACCGCCATTGAATGGGTGAAATAATCGCATGGAACAAACAAACAAACAGACAGAACAGCCTCCGCTAAAACAAATAATCATTTATTTATGTGCCCTCAAGGCCCAGCTCCTTAGGCGTTAAATGAACGATTCCCTTATCAAACAAAAAATAAATTTACATCACGTGGATTTTAGTTTTAGCAAACATTTGTTTGTTTGAAACTTAATTAGACGCCGCTAGGCCTACTGAATTTTAAAGAATTTTATGCCAATTTGCCGGATGTTTGAATAATTTTGTGCCTGTTTTTTTTAAATTGGCGAGTATATATATTAAATCTCACACAGTACACATACAAACTGGCCGGCCGGCCCTCTGTGCTTGTTTATGACATTTTGGAGCAGTTTTGTGAGAGTAGGGGAGGATGGGCTTAGCATTAAATCCTCCAACATTTATCCCTCCACGCGTTATCCTATTACGTTTTTCCAACTAAATTTATTGACAATTTGAATATAGAGTAATGCTGGTTGTAGTTGTTGAGAATACACAGGAAATAAGCGATTTTTGAGCGCATTTGACCCTCTGACTCACTCAGTCCATTCATTCATCCTTTTTTCTTCCTAAAATCACACTTACGGTTTGACGGATGATTAAGAGAGAAATGGCATTTGTTCACAGAGGATAATCCTTTCGACCGCCGATTCTGTGGGGAATTGGGAGAGGACAAAAATGGCGATTGTTGGTCCCGGTAGATGATGATGATAACCTTAGAATCGGAATTTGTTGAATGGAATTGGATGGATGGAGTGGGGCCGATCGACCCTTCCCCCCACCCCCACCACCCTAATCGAGTTCGTCGTGTCCGTCGTCCCCTCACTTCCGGAAGATGAAGACCAACCAACTCGAGGAGGTTGAGGGCAAGGAAGGGCAAACAAACTTGACAAAAACAGAGAGGGGAACTGTAAGAGTTGGTGCTGGAAGAAGAGAAAAGAAAACAGAGCACAAAACGTCATAACAGCCCCAGCCAATGTTATCTCCCGCCTCCCCCCTTTTTCTTCTTCAGCAGCGGTGATTATAAGGGTGTAAAAATGGGCAAGAGTGGAACGGACTCCCGCGATTTATTAAAGTGATTTGATTACTCTGGGTGGGGGGTTGGGCTAGGGGGGGGGGTAGTTGAACGGACATAGACTGGGTGGGGAGGGGCGCGGTTAATTACCTAATTTGTTGTAATGTCCGTTAATTGGATCAATTAATAATTTGATGCCATTTGGGACAGAAAGGGGAACTGACAAATGAGTGTTGAAAAGATTCAAAGATAGACAATCAGAGTAGAGAGAGTAAGCACGGACCATATAAAATCTTCAAAAATGATCCTATTATGAGGGGACACCTGTTTATTTAAACTTTGTACAAACACAGTGTGATCAGAATTTGAGAATAGGGGGGGGGGGGGGGGTGTTGATGAATAGAGAGATTAATTAGGGATGCTCGTTACGCGAATTACGCGGTTTTTGGCTGTAACGGCATTACTAATTTTTTGGACGCATTACTAATTTTGCAAAAAGCCGTAATTACCTAATTTGTCAGTATTTCTGTCTTTTCAGAATGCCTCTTAATTAGGGTAGTTACGGGACCGGGATTTTTGAACGAATGGTATGGATTTTTACATGCGACGGCGTATTTAAGGATTTCCTTTTGATTTTCATTTTGAGAAAGTGAGGGCGGGGGGGGGCGGGCGGGGGGGCACTCATTTCATGTCAAAACGACACTTCGTTTGCGCAACAATTAAAGGGGGGGGGGGAGAGATGTAAAAACGGCCGATGATTACACCGAAACAACAACAAAATAAAAATATATATTAAACACATAATAAAGGAGCAAAATAGCAGTGTGGTTGGCGAAGAACAGAGTGGAAAGGTGACGACTGGGGAAATGAGAGGCGAGCAACAATTTGGCGAGTTTTGAATGGGCTGTGCTGGACGAACTTTTCGGGCTGGGCATTGGGCGAGGGGAACCTGTCGTGGAGACATTTAAATACAACAGAAACAGAGAGAGAGCAACAACAGTGGGTGCAAAAAAACAGCGCACGAGTGTGTGGCTGGGGGTGGGCTGGATGAAAAACGGATGGGAACGAACGCCGGCGAGTTTTTTGATTGCGTGGAATTCGAACGCTAATTCCATGGTGTGGTGATTGTTGTCACATTGGGGGGGGGGGGCGCGATGATGGTGATGATGTTAAGGACACGGGACGACGGAATTGGTTGAATTGTGCGAGAGAGAGAGAGGGGGGCCAGGGGGGGGGGAGGATTTGAAGGATTGGTGCGATGACATTATTGAAAAACACGCAAAAGCCCAAAATAATAATGGAAGGAACGGCGGGGGGGGGGGGGGGAGGTAAACACAAAATCGGCGATCAAATTGCTGCTTTCACTCTCGTCTGTTTATGTCTTCAGATGATTTTAATTCTCCAATCAACAGCAGAGAGCGGACTGTTGTCGACGACAACAAAATTGTGTCTTCACCAACTTTTATTAAATTATAAATAAAGATTATGACATGAGACATAACAATCGCCGCTGCGCGTTCAAAAAAACATATTTTGTTCGATGCCCGCAAAACAAGTGATTGAGATTGATTGATTGGTGTTAATGCGATTGTAAACTTTCAATTTGCCAGAGGCTAAAAAGTTACAAATGATCGGAGTCCGTGCAATGAATGAATGTTCTTAAATGGGTGCAGCAAATGTCAGCGGGGGGGGGGGGGCGGCAGTGCTTGTGGGAAAGAGTCGTCGTCATTTTGATGTTTCCATTCGTTCGTTCGTTCAGTTGCATTGTGGCAACAGCGGTCACGATTTTGGAAGAATTTTGGTTCCAGCTTTTGCCCCGATTCTTTGTTAAGAATATTTTAAAAAAACTCACATTTCTTTATGAGTTTTATTTTAACAGGAAATGAATACAGTGCTTCTTTAGCAGATTTCTTTTTTATCGATGCTAATTAAGTAATTTACTTTAGTTTGAATGGAAAACTTGCATCAACAAATACATAACAGCAGTCTTTCTTAATCAGTAAAATTTGTTTGTTTTTTGCGTGTTCACCTTTTGGCAACGCTGTAACAATCCAACGGAAGAAGATGTGAACGCCAATCTCGTTGATAATTAGGGGTTGATTGATGATGATAATGAATGAATGAAATTTGTGAATTGTGAACGTGTCGACGTTGGATGAAAGGCGGGGGGGGGCAAAAATTTGGTGGGGGGGGGGGTGGAGGCGATGGAATTGGAATATGAAATTGCGGAAAAGAAATTGTGATTGATGATGGATGACGTTCGGTGAAACTTTTAACAAAATTTTTTGTCCGGTTTTGCGCGCTGAACCAAATTGGAAAAGTAATTTGGAGGACAAAAAATCACAAAATACGATATTTTTAAAAGTTGTTGAGAGATAGATATTTAAGAGGAACTTAGTGCTAAAAAGTTCAGCTTTTCCTTTTAATTTGATCAGAAATATGTAACATTTGATGAGCGTTTGTTTGTTTGTTTGTTTGTGAATGGGAGGGGGAGGGGGGAATGTTTGGTCTGTTTTTTGAAAGCACAAAAGGGGGGGGGGGTGACGTGCTCAATTTGAAGCAATTCGGACGAACAAAAACACTACCAATCATTTCATTTTCTGTTAATTTGTTCGTGTTTTACATATTATGAGTATTCCATTTCAGGCGTCACAGAGCATTTTGGCGTTGACGTCATCGATGTGGTCCGTCCGTAATTATTTTTAAACAAAATACCCATTTTTCGCGAAATTAAAAATTCCTTTTTTTGTTGCATTCAAAAAAAAGATTTCGAAACTTGAAATTGGGAGTATTCACTAATTATTATTGTCATCAAAATGATCTTTCTTTAATACGCGCCAACTTTCTTTCAAGGATTTGATTTCCGCTTCGCTAGAGAACGCGATGGCCACAACCGGAGGATTTTGCTGCGGGCGTTCCTTTGTAATTGGGCACCAACGGCTAGGTGGTCAGTCGCATTTTGTTTTGTTTTTTCCGTTTCGGGGCGACTTTTATACCATTTTTCATTTTTACTTTACGATACGCTTCATATTTTCAGGACTTGGCTATTGCTTTTCGGCATCATTGCCGCCTCTGTTGGCCATCGCTGCGAGTGAGTTTTGGTTTGACCAAATCTTTGGGTTGCGCTTCCCCTTTAAAATTTCATCGTTCATTACTATGGACCGGTGCCGGACCGGCGGATTATTCCGGATCCGGGTTTTTTGACCCTTCCGGATTTTTTTCGGATTCGGATTTATCCAGATTTATCCCGCCGGTAAATTTTCAAAATTAAAAATCCGGTTCCGGATTCGGAAATTTGATTTCACCGGTCCCTATTCATTACAGTATGTCGAAATATTATAATATTCACAACAACAAAAATAGGCGAAGCACTCAGAATGCTGATTGGCGAGCCGGAACGGATCGAACGGTTGCGTTCAAATGCCGTTCTGTTCCATCAGCTGATCCGAAAAGCGCTCGAGGGGACGGACTTCGGACTGATCAGTGTGGACTTGCGCACCGCAAAAGCACATCGAATACCGGGGCAATTGTGGGGGAGGAAGGGAAGAGGAGGAACAAAAACTGGACAAATGGGTCAACGAGGTGAGCGGGCTTGTGGCAAAAAGCCTTTCATGGACTCAATCCCCTTAAGCTTCTCGACGAAGGAATTCTGGTGACGCGGGCCCGTTACCTTCTCGACAAAGAGCAGTTTTGCCCAAAGCCAACGTAAGCGAGTGGACTGTAACTGGACAAAAAATGTTCAAAATTGCATTTTCAGAATGAAAATTTCATGTCGTGCCGACTTGAGTGCCGAAGAATTGGAGGAATTGGGACAGAAATTCTCTTACACTTTAACAAAAGTGGTCTAATCAATCACTTTTCATGTTTGTGCCATTCACTTCATCATTACACCAAATGCTCAACTGTTTTGTATTTACTTTTTCGTTGATAATACAATAGATCCCCAGAAGTATGAATGCTGTCATTATATAAAACTATCATCGTGATTAATGATAATGTCCGACGGCACTTTCGAAGGACGCCATCGGCAAAGATTCGTATTATTGGAGGGACCCGCCAACCTTCCACTTTACTTTTTGGAGTCCATTTTTCAGAAATTGGCGAACGAATTCGGCAATGTTGTTTAGTTCGAAACTTTCCGAATCGGAGGCTTTAAGATTTTTTATGCAAATGGATTTTGTAAATAGTTACAATATGCGCAAATAATAAAGAAAAAAAACAGTCAAAAAAATCAACCAATTCGACAAAATTAATAAAAAAAAATGCTTTTAAGTCATTGGTCCGCCATTTTGCTGGGTGAGATGTGCAATCAGAAGTTCAACACGTTGTTTCTGACTGTCCGCTTCCGAGTCCAAATAACGGTGGAACTCGCGCAAAATCTGTAATTTTTAATCCACCAAATCCTTCACAAACAAAAATCGATTGAAGCAATTTGCACAAAAGCTTTCATGACCTCTTATTGCCAGAATAAATCATTAATTCAATCCCGATCAAATCACCCCAAATATCCTGTGGATGCTCATGGAAACGATTTGGTCACTCACCGGCTCCAATTGCTTGCCGACCGACCCGTCGCCGAGTCTCAGCTTGAACAGTTTCTCCACCCGTTCTCGACACCCGGGCGCCCCCTTGTAGCAAATGTCGGCCAAAATCAATGCCGTCCTTTGCAGCGTGTACAGGCCGTTGTTCAGTTTCTCCAAATACATCTAAACAATTTCAAAATTATTTCCAATTCTCGTTTATATTCAAATGGAAGAGGGGGGGGGGGGGGGGAAGCCGCAAAAGTCTGTGATACTTTTTACTATATAAAATTGTTTTGTTTAAAGGGCGCAAATTATTATTTTCCCCATTTGGCCACCTCCTCATCGCTGGGCTTTTCCTCCTCCTCCAGCGAGGCAAAACGGCGCTCAAATTTCGCTTCAAATCGACGGAGTTTCTCACTGAAAGCGTTTTAGGCCATCGTAACAACAAACATTTTTATTAAAAAACTCGCCAGAAAACAAAAAGATTAAGTAATTTGCCAAAATGTTCACTTGTATTTGAGGTACAATTCCACCGCCCGGTCGATCTTCTCGAAGCAATGGTCCACAAACTTCTGCAAAACGCGCTGGCAATTCGTTTCATTGCACGAAAAAAGCAAAGCGTCCACGACGGAACAACAAAACTCTTCGTGGTCTTAATAAATAAATTAATTAATTAATTAAAAAAGCATTTTTTGTGTTTGATTCATCAATTACCGTCCGGGGAGGTGTCCTTGCGCTTAATTTTGGGCGGAGTTCGCATAAACAGCGGGAAAAGCGTTGAAAGACCTCAAATTTTTTAAAAGCGTGAACAATAAATAAATTAAATTTAGATTTTGAAAAAAATACCGTAAATTTCGACAAATTTGTCACAGTTGGGGCCCCCGTCGGGGATGGCAGTCGCATGGCTAAGCACTTTCAAAGCGCCTTCTCGTGACAATTTCTTTTCCCTGAAAATAATTAAATAATCGCCTCGCATTTCTTTACCATCGCTCACTTTAGCATCAGAATCATCAGCTGTAATCCCTCACCGTCGAGGAACACCTGCCGATTCGGCCCGTACATCAGCGCGGCACAAAGCGCGTCAAACAAATTCTCCATGTGCTCGTGTTCGTCGGGATTGGCCGGGTTGTGCCGTTTGTACAGTGCAAGAGCCTGTGAGGAGAGAGATGGAAATTTGTAGGGAATTTGAAATGGAAAAAACTAATTGTTTCTCGTTGTTTGTGAGCTTTGACCGAGTCAGTTCTGAGGTCTTCCAAAACCAAATTCAGCATTTTTTTTAAATTTCAAAACCGGTCAGCTCCATTGTTGTATCGGATATTTTTCTGTTGCGATCACCCGTAATGTCATGTCGATGCCGTCCCGCCGTTCGGTCAGCCGTTTGCGTGCCGACTCACACGACTGGAGAAGCATGGCGAGCAGTTGACTTGCGAATAATTTGTTGGCATCGAATGCTTTGCCTTTCGTCGCGCGGACCATTAGCCAATCGAAGAGGCCCTGGGAGACGCACAAATCGTTAGCCTCGGGCTGAAAGTCGAGCAACTGAACGGACGGGTAAACATTACACATCAAATTGGCTAATAACGGCACGACTTCTTACATTTTTGGATATTTAACTAATCTTCAGATATTTGGCGTATTCTTGTTTTAAAAAAATTCACATTTTCTACGACATTCATCGCATTGTAAACGGCGTCCGCCTCGTCCTTGAATTTGTTCGCTGAGCTTCATCAACGGTTGCTGCACCAACGTCTCCACCACGTGGCCTTTTATCAGTTCATCGACCAACACTTTGGCGCACTCCTCACTTTCGTGCAGTATTTCCACGTCCGTAAGTTCCTGCGCAACATTTTTGGGATCATTTACAAAATTGGATTGAAACAAATTCAAATTTCTTATAATTTTGTTTGAGTTTCTTTAGTCGAACAAAACCCAAAATCTTGGTTTACTGCTAGAAAAATGAACCTGGAGCAAATTGCAAACGGCCGCAATTATATCGGTGTTATCGTGGGACAACAGCTGCAGAAGCATTTGCACGGATCCCTGCTCCACGAGGACGTCGTAAAATTGGGGATCAGCCGCAATTACGTGCATCTCCTTAAAGGAAATTGGAATAACAAATTGTCAGAGGAACTTGAATTTGATTGTCCTAACAAAAGAATTCAAACAATTTTCTCAAAAAGAATTTTTAAAATTGACTTCAATGAAAGCAAAGAATTAATTAATTTTGAGATGGATTGGTGTCCGTCATACTCCTTCAACTGCAATTTATTGTAATGTAATTGCCTGAATTGCATTGTTCAGCTCGACTTCGGACTCCATGAATTTTTGGGGCTCTTCTGCAAATTTAATTCTCAATTCAGCATTTTTGGCCTGCCTCCTTTCCAACTAAAAAGGAAAGATAAACGTTTAATGACCGGCGGCTTATCTTTAGGAGGGAATTTATCGGAAAATCAACCGAACAATTCGAATTAAAAAACAAAACCTGCAAGCAAATTCGCTTCACTGCCGCCTCGTCAATTTCGCTGAGTGAAGAAACGTCTTCCGCCCGTTCCAACGCCTCCAAAATATTGCTGCTGCTGCCGCCGTTGTCTGTTGGTGCAGCAGCCGAAGAACGAACGTCGCCGACTTTACTCCGTTTCTCGGGAGGCTGAAATTTGAATTTTTCTAAACTTGCAAAAACTAAAAAAAGTCTCAAAATTTGATTATTTGATGATAAGTGCAAAAAAGCGGAAAAACCTGTTGATCATGCTGCGATAATTTGAATATTTCATCCACTCCAATTGTAGACATTTTTAATATCAGAGCTAAAGTTTAAATAATATTTTCGCTAAATAGAAAAGGAAGTAACGAAAACGCCATTTTAAGTAGATCAAAAAGTCGAAAAACTTCCGAAATAAGGACAAACTTTCGGGGGGGGGGGGGTTGGAATAATACCTGCCGAAAAAAAATTTCAACCGGTAGCCGAAGAAACGAAAAACGTCAAAAAAAAATATTGCAAATTCAAAAAAAACATTAAAAAGCATTATTTTTTTTCAAAAAAACGCTTTTTGTCTCAATTATACTTTATTCAAAAATATATTCATTTATCACAACGACTACCCTTCAGAACATTTATCGCGTTAATTCAAAATCGTCATTTTATCACAACGACTACCCTTCTGGACATTTTTCGCGTTAATTCAAAATCGTCATTTTATCACAACGACTACCCTTCTGGACATTTTTCGCGTTAATTCAAATCGTCATTTTATCACAACGACTACCCTTCTGGACATTTTTCGCGTTAATTCAAAAACGTCACCACATGAAGGGATTTCCAAAAAACTACACAAAATCAACAAAGCTCCTGAAGCAGTATATCTGAGCCCTGTAAAAGATCCACAACTAATTGTTTTTTTAAGCTTTTAGGGCCAAAAATTATCATTTTCTGATTACTTCAATTCGCGCGCGAGATTTATTCTTTGATTGTTTGGCAAGCAACGACGAGGACGAGCGCAAGTGTCAGCGGGAACATGCCGTGTTTGGTAGGACGTACCCTGCCACCTTGGGTGTAAGTCGGGCCAAGGATAAACGCTGATTAATAAAATATTTGTGTAACCGGTAATTCTGGATTTCAGATATTTTTAGAGAGAACAGTTTGGGCGAGGAATCTCGTGGAAGAAATTTAAAAAAAAACATGGTAAATAGGAAGAGCACGGAAGGAAAGCGGAATTCGCAAATCCGAATTCATATGATCCTGCTTGCTTTTCTTGCGATGTTAATTTTTGCCGCCTTTTAGGGAGCGTTTTATACGCCACAAGTTGGAGAAGTACAAGCGAGTTATTGCAGTGCAGGACGGCAAATTTGTTGTGGCAGACAAAACGAGGCCTTTGCGGTGATTTGTACAACAAAGTTAATGTTCGTTATTTGTTTGATGTAAAATTGCTTGACAAAAACGATTTTCTTTAGAAAAAGGGCCAAATTTTCTATTAAAGCGACACATTTTTGTTATTAGACAAAACTAGAAATTTTGCACGGGCACAAAATTATATTATGTTCAATTCGTGGTAATCTTAGAGAACATTGGTCCCAAATTCTTTTCAAAAATCAATTTTGGCCTTAAAGTCATTTAAAAAGCACGATTCGATCATGCTTGCCCTGGCTGTAATTTGGTGGTATTTTTGAACAATTTTAAGATCAAAAACACCCAATTTCGTCTATATTTGGTTCAGGCACAAAATCAGAAGACGTCCTTTTTCTCGTCCCAATGATTGGACTCCGAAGTATCAAAAGGACGCGCGTGAGAAAGAAGCATTGGAACGGCATTTGCGCGCCGCACCGCGCGGGCGCTTTACGCTGCCGAAGACCGACAAAACTTTCATTTCGGACGATTTGTACGAGGAACTTTGTGCACCCGCCAAGAACAGAGCAAAAGTGATTTTTGTGGCCGCAGTTGGAACAATTGTTTTGTGTGCTTTGATAGATCTGGATTACAACAAGAAAAAAAGTTAATGTAAACATTTTTAGCTTTTATAAATTTTATTTGTTCGATTGATTTGTTTCCTTTTGATGTGTAAAGCTGCATAAAATTATCCAATGTTCTTTCCCTATTTAAGAATCACAAATTGGGCGTACAGAGAATGGAATTTTAATGTTCTTTATTACTCAGTAAAAGTAAATTTCAATAAACAAATTTCGTCATCGTCGCAGCTATTTTCACTCAATTATCCCTTTATTCAAAAATATTTCTTTATCACAACGATTACCCTTCTAAACATTTTTCGCGTTAATTCAAAAACGTCATGTTATCACAACGACTACCCTTCTGTACATTTTTCGCGTTAATTCAAAAACATTAACGTCTTTGTGAAATAAAACAATTTCTTAACAGCTTTCTCGACCATAGTTTAATTTTATTTTGATTTGATACATACATTGACGTTTAACAGTACATTGAAAATGCTCAAAAGTTTCATTTTAAACGCTCGAATACTTGAAAACCCAACCCGGCAGCATAAAACTAGAAGTTTGTCGTAATAGGCACGTTAGCTGATTTTTACTTTTTAGGGGTCTACATATTTTCTGTAAAGGTTCAAATTTATTTTTTTCTTAGTATACATAGTTTATGGTAACACAAACTGTATATTGAGATTGTAATTGGAGGTAGGCCCTTCTCTCTGATATTTTTGGGTACGGTCAAAACCTAATCAAAAACTGACGTTCATTTTACTCATTTCGACCCCCCCCCCCCGAAAGTTCCAACAAAATGTCGAAAATTAAATGTTTGCAAAATAGGGTTTCAGGTCGGTTCGAGGTCGAGAAACACGAATCTGTTCGCTGGCCACGAAAGTGTCCAGATTGTCTCAGAGTTGCTCTTAAATTTTAGAAACTTGGATAAAATAGAATCTGATTACATTTTGGACATTTTTTTAACGAAAATTCTTCAAAAAATTCCAGAAATTGCAAAAAAGCACGGAAAAGGACGCGTACCCCAAAAAAGGACATGAATCAGCAACATGAAGGCGGGAATAATTGGAGTCGTCCGGGTGGACGAACCAACGGGCCGAGCAATGTAAATAAATGGGCAAAATCGCATAATTTCTTCTTTTATTCTTCGAATTTTTTTAGAATTCCAACGCTGGCAATTGGCATGCACGTTCGTACGTTGCACGAAACAATGGCCCAAACGATGTAAATAAAATAATTTGGATTTTCTTAACCAAAAATATTTCTTCCATTAGAATTCCAACGCTGGCAATTGGCATGCACGTTCGTACGTTGCACGAAACAATGGCCCAAACGATGTAAATGAAATAAAGTTTGAATTTTCTTTCAAAAAATGTTTCTTCCATTAGAATACCACCGTTGCCTTCGGTGGAGGAGGGAACGTTCAGCGAAACGAAGGCGGAAATAATTGGAGCAGTGCAAGCCGTTCGTACGGTGGACGAACCAACGGGCCGAACAATGTAAATAAATGGGCAAAATGAATCGCATAATTTCTTATTTTATTCTTCGAATTTTTAGAATTCCAACGCTGGCAATTGGCATGCTGCACGTTCGTACGTCGGACGAAACAATGGCCCAAACGATGTAAATGAAATAAAGTTTGGATTTTCTTAACCAAAAAAATGTTTCTTCCATTAGAATACCACCGTTGCCTTCGGTGGAGGAGGGAACGTTCAGCGAAACGAAGACGGAAATAATTGGAGCAGTGCAAGCCGTTCGCACGGTGGACGAAACAACGGACAGAGCGATGTAATTTATTAACTTTAAAAAATGTTAAAGACATTCTTTTAAAGCGTGCTGCCACCCATTCGATTTCACCATTGTCCGCCGTTTCCACAGTCGGAAGTGCATGCGCCGCCAGTCCATTGGACGGACATTTTGGAAGTGGATTTTGGCTCGGGAAAACATTTCGTCTCAGCAGATGAGGTCAAACAAAACTCGGACTGAATTATTTGGGGAACGGGGTGCTGACTCGAATTCAGAGACCACACGGAAACTTTACTTTTATCGCAATTCAAGGTTTGACGGATTAAGAAGAGTTGCGCAGGAGCTTAGAAGCACGTCAAAAGCTTTAGAAAATCAAAATTGGAAACATTGCCTCTCCCCCCTCTTCCCCGGTTATGGACCTGTTCAACTCCGTTTCTACAAAACATTTGCATAATACAGGTCTTCGAAGCGTTTGACAAGGCGGCATACGGGCCACTGTCTTCGCCAACTCGGAAAAATGTTGTCGAAATCGAATACCGACCCGGCAATCGTTATGCAAAACTTTTGGTATTGTTTTGCTGGAAATGCTTTTGCTAATAATGCTGTCATCACGAAACAATCGTGCGCTTGTCTACTATTTTTTGATAGCATTTAGCCAGAAATTTGATAACCGCACAGATTTTTAAGCAAATGGATTAAGCGTCCCCCCGCACACACTACTTAATTACCCAAATTTGCAAATTATTGGCAAAAGAGTGCCATTTTAACAAAACGTATATCTCACGCCATTCAGATGGTTTCTTCTGAGGCAGCCGTGTACGCATATGACCAACTGAATAAGCGTTCTATTGGCGGACGGTCAGTGGCATTTTCAATTAAAACATTGGCATTTTAACCGTTTAGGCAGATTGGAGTGTATTTCGGGCGACGTAAAGATTATGAATATTTTAATCGTCTTTGGAAACAGAAAGAAGACTCAGCGGCAAAGGCGATGAAGGAAGAGGAAGCCACGCAGAAAGAAGTGAATCAGGATGGGGAAGAAAATGAGAGTGATCAGGATGGTTACGAGGAAGCAGAATCTTACACCGATCAGAAGGAAAGTGTTGAAGAAGTTGATGTAGATCAGAAGGAAGGTGTTGAAGAAGTTGAGGGCGACCAGAAGGAAGGTGTTGAAGAAGTTGAGGGCGACCAGAAGGAAGGTGTTGAAGAAGTTGATGACGATCAGAAGGGTGTTGAAGAAGTTGATGTAGATCAGAAGGAAGGTGTTGAAGAAGTTGAGGGCGACCAGAAGGAAGGTGTTGAAGAAGTTGATGACGATCAGAAGGGTGTTGAAGAAGTTGAGGCCGATCAGAAAGAAGGTGTTGAAGAAGTTGATGTAGATCAGAAGGAAGATGTTGAAGAAGTTGAGGGCGATCAGAAAGTAGGTGTTGAAGAAGTTGATGGCGATCAGAAGGAAAATGTTGAAGAAGTTGAGGGCGATCAGAAGAAAGAACAAGAAGTTGATGGCGATCAGAAGGAAAGCCTTAATGAAGTTGATGGTGATCAGGAGGAGGATGAAAAAGTTGATGATAGTGCTGAGGAGATTGATGGTGATCAGGGGGAAAATGAAGAAGTTGATGATAGCGCTGAGGAATTTGATGGTGATCAGAAGGAAGTTGTTGAAGAAGTTGATGGCGATCAGAAGAAAGGTGTTGAAGAAGTTGGTGATCAGAAGAGTGTTGAGGAAGAAGTTGGTGATCAGAAGGGTGTTGAGGAAGTTGTTGGCGATCAGAAGGAAGAACAAGAAGTTGATGGCGATCAAAAGAAAGGTGTTGAGGAAGTTGTTGGCGATCAGAAGGAAGAACAAGAAGTTGATGGCGATCAGAAGAAAGGTGTTGAAGAAGTGGGTGATCAGAAGGAAGAACGAGAAGTTGTTGGCGATCAGAAGGAAGAACGAGAAGTTGATGGCGATCAGAAGAAAGGTGTTGAAGAAGTGGGTGATCAGAAGGAAGAACGAGAAGTTGTTGGCGATCAGAAGGAAGAACAAGAAGTTGATGGCGATCAGAAGAAAGGTGTTGAAGAAGTTGGTGATCAGAAGAGTGTTGAGGAAGTTGTTGGCGATCAGAAGGAAGAACGAGAAGTTGATGGTGATCAGAAGGGTGTTGAGGAAGTTGTTGGCGATCAGAAGGAAGAACAAGAAGTTGATGGCGATCAGAAGAAAGGTGTTGAAGAAGTTGATGGTGATCAGAAGGAAGAGGGCAAGGATTAAAATTGATTAGCCATATGATCATATTTTATGGGATAGTCTATTGACTCCATTTTGTTGGTTTTGTACTTTCGAGTTTTCTGGTAAACAAAATTTCTACCCAAGATCGAGAACTCAGATTAATCAAGCACATAGTCCGGGTGCCGAGACCAATGACAGTTTAACGACCATAATTAACACAAAATAACATCAACAGTTATATCATTTTTGCCCGTTTTATCGCTTTTTCCTTCGTTTCTTTTCATCATTCCTTCCTCCCACCGGCCGAGACATTCGCCTCCGACGACTGGGCGCCTTGCTGCCTTCATGCCGGCACTTCTCCACAAATTTGGGAATGCCGATAGCGCCTTCGTCGTCGTCATCGCTAACTTCGCCCTCTTCTCGACCACTGAAAGAAATGAACCAAAATTATTAGACTATTTTTTGACGGGGCGTGGTGGGGGGATTATCAAAATTTTTGGATACCGGAATTCCGAGGCCTCAAAATGATCGGGTATCAGAATTCCTAACCCAAAAATGTCGGAAATCCGGCCATCCCTGGTTTAAACCTTTTCTCCATCGCCGCCCCCTCGTCGTCGTCCCCTTCCTGCTGGTTTTGAGCATCTTCTTCCTCTTCGTCCGCCATTCCGAGACGACGTCGTTCGTGGAAAAGCATCCATTTCTAAACTTTTTACAGAAAATAACGGAAGAACATTTCACCCAATCTTTGCCACGGTTTGTTTTATTTGTTTTTATTTTTTCGATTGGCCTAAATTTGGCCTCTGCGAGAAAAGTCGCAACCAAATTTTGACTCTTTTATTATACTAAAAACGAAAAAGAATTATTCAAAGCTAACAATAAAATGCTGCTGACCTCAACCTCGGGATTTTGTCCCTTAAATGAGAAGCGCCCAAATCGGAGATTGTCCATTAGGACGGTATAACGCCACTCGGTCATCACGCCGCCCAATGTTCTAAAAAAACAAATTAGGTAAATTATTCAAGATTTAATTTTGTGGTGTGATGAACGATTTTTCGAATGAGTAAACGTTTTGCCGAAGAGAAACAAAAAATTATTATTATTGTTTTAAATGGTTGGCAATATTTTCAGATCGTTTTTTTCATTTTCCACCCATCGGCTAGGCCGGGAACTTTTCTTGTAAACCAAATTGGGGCTTAAAATATAAACATTAGCAGTTCGCTAACATTACACAACAAACATATTCGGATCGTCATCGATGTGCTCGACGGTCGGATAATGGCGAGGCGGCAGCACTTCCAATTTTCCCGCTGAGATTTGTTCAGTCACCAGCTGGCGCTCATTTATTCGTTTTTGACGCTCTATTCGGACTGTCGTTCGCTTCATAAACTGAAATTGACGAAATTTTTGTGTGTTTCAGTTTGACATAATTTCCAAAAAAGGCATCAAAACATACATTCATTTTTAGCACTTCGGTTGATATTTTTGTGGCGGCGGAGTCGGTCTGCTGATTTAGTGAATCCATTATAAGATTAAATTTTAATAAGAAGAGACCTAAAAGTACTGAGAGCTTTTTTATGATATCAATTTTGTTTGATTTGCTTTGGGCGCCGAATCGTGCCACGCCCAATTGTGGTGCTCCGTGATTTCCATTGTAACTTTTCTTTTTTAATAAATTTGACAGAACGCCAAAGAATACAGAACACCAAACAAAACGGAACGCCAAACAATACAGAATGCCAATGATTTATTATTAACAATTAGTTCAAACATTTTATAAGAAAAAAAAAGAAGCAATTTTGACAACATTTTGTCGAATTGATTACGAGGTCCGACGGGCCAAAAGATGAAAGCTCTCGCAGCTTCAAGCACAAGCTAATAGATAGGATAGCTAATTTTAACCGGTATTTGTTAAGAAAAGCGGTCCAAAAATTGCGAATTTGAAATCGAAGCTCTTAACCCTTAATTTTTGGGGCATTAGGGTTTACGGGTTTAGCCCGTATATATCCCTTACCTGTATTTTTAAAAATTCCGATGTCTATAAATAATCTCCAAATAAGATTTTCTTTTTTATCAAATGCTGAGGTAGGAGGGATTAACTTAATTGTTTAACACTTTTTTATCAAGATAATCTCATCGTTTTTTGAATAAATCATATTTCGTCCTTGAACATTGTGCCGTTTGACCGCAAAATGTTCAACTTGCAAAAGCGTTGCAAAGGTATTGATGATGACCGTGAGTATCACGCTACGCGCATTTCCATTCGGGACAAATTGCTCAGTCAAGGTAACCATTTCTTAAGGAAAATGATATCAATAAAGACGAGCCAAATTGGCTTATTGTTAGCCTAACTTTCTCCCGCGAAGTCTCCGAAAATAGTCACTCAAAAAACATGAGAATAATTCGTTTGATTTGGCATATTTTGTGCGCCCATTTGAAAAAGCGAATTTTTTAGCAAATGGAAAGATCAGAGTCCCAATCATAAACTCAGCTCTATTCAGCATTTTCCAAAATGTTTTTTAATTGTTAGTCCGATCGCAAATAAAAATGGGAGTGGACGTATACAGAATAATTTTTTTGCAAAACTTTAGAAACCAAAGAATTGGAGCAAAATTTGCGCGATTTGCCTACTTGCACATTGCTCTTTCCCTCGACGTCGGCCCTTCACGAAATGGAGCTGACGGTGAAGCCGAACATGGGCCTCTACAAGGGCGGCGTGTTCAAGTTTAAAATCACCGTTCCACCAGAGTACAACAACGTGGTGAGTTCGTTTTGATGCATGTGCCAGCGGTGCAGTGACGGACGGGGGAGGGGGTGATGAGAATTTTTCCAAGTTAAAGGGAAAATTTATAAGACCCCCCCCCCCCCCTAGTAAAAAATTCCTGCTTGCTTTAGCATATTCGGTCTAGACGCCTCCAAAAGATCGCTAAAAGCTAACAATAAATCTTATTTTGGAGACGATTCTTCCAACCTTTCGGCTCACAATCAACCTGATTTGTTTCTTTTTTTTGCGGCCGTCCCCTTTAAAAATTTTAGTCTGGCTACGCTTCTGGGAATGGGGGAAAAATTTCGACATTGACTGTCGTTCATTGTTATCTTTTGAATATTCTCCGCGATTTTTTATTTGATCGAATTTGATTTTCTGGGTTTGACAAAGAAATAAATTTATTTGTTAAGCCTCCGATTGTGAAGTGCCTGACCCGCGTTTGGCATCCGAATATAAACGAGGACGGCAGCATATGTCTAAGTTTGTTAAGACAAAACTCGCTCGATGGATACGGTAAGCATTTCTTTTTTGCCAAATTTTATTTCTGGTTTTTCTGTATGAACAAAATCTCTAAACCTAAAACTCGTATTTTCTGATCAGAAATTGTTGCTTAATTGTAAACATATACTAAAATTGTGAAATTGATTAGTTATGTTCAGGCTGGATGCCTACACGGCATATTCGTGACGTCATTCTCGGCCTGGACCAATTGTTCACCGATCTCATCGATTTTGACGATCCGCTCAATGCGCAGGCTGCCCAACAATGGCAAACCAACAAAGTGATTATAAAATCTTTTCATTAATTTCAAAAAAAATCATCCATTCAAAAATCGAATTTGTTTTTACCACTTTTTTGAGTTTAATCACTTATAAAAATGTTCAGGAAGCGTTCACTCTGAAGGTCAAAGAATACATGTCAAAGTACTGCCCCAGAAACTGAGAGGAACGGATGCTAAAGAAAATAAGTGATGAGACGACGACAGTGTTGACATTGGACTTCTTTGATTGGCCATTGAAAAGATACTTTTACCCTTGGACAATAATTTTCTTTGTTTAAATCTTTGTTATCTATTTGTTTTTCATAGAAGTTTTGTTTTTGGGGTGAGTCTAACAAAATACCATAATTATGTCTTTACGCCTACCAGAAATCTCAATTAATGCCCAAAATAACCAGAAATTTAAAAAATTTTTAAACATTGCGCCAAACAATTATTTACGTGAGCGGGAAAAAAAATTTCCCGAGAGCGGAAATCCCGTGCTTTTTCCTTCCCGCGAGAGTCCCGTTCCCGCCAAACTCTCGTCCGGACAAACATAAAACAAATATAATACAGATAGGATGGCATCAATATCATCAGAATTGTCAGTATCTTCAATTTTTTTTCTTGGAATTTTTCAGCTACCTATTCGAACACAGAAAAAATTGATTGCAGAGGACGTTGCCAATGTCCATCCCTTCCCGCTCCTCCACCTCCTCCTCCTCCACTTCGTCCATCCTCAACCATTCCGCTTCTTCTTCATCCTCCAAACAATGCATTGCTTTTGAGGTGGTGCCCGAGCACTCTTTGCGCAATGATCAGCTGGAACTGATCTTGGGCATGCCGTTGAACCAGGTCGGGGGGGAGGGCAATGAATTGTTGGGGAGATTAGAAGACCGTCCGTAACAACAGAATAAAACAATCCCCAAATCAATTACAAAAATGGGACATTGTCAACAACGAATGCATTTCTTCGGTGTTTTAGGTGATTTGCGGAATTCAAAACGTGTCGAGAAGTGTTAAAAATGTCGAGCTGATCTATTGTAACAAGGTGCGTTTTTGTTTATCATAAGAACAAAAGGAATTTGGGTGATTTAAAGTTAAAGTAAGACTAATTTTTTTTTATATCGGTTTAAATTCAAATGTTTTCAACAAATTCTCATAAAAATTTTGTGAAAGGAGCCCTTTTGCCGGGACATCGCCGTCACTTTGGCCAACGACGGCGTTCGACTCCATTTTGACGCGCACAGCCAATTGCTGAAGCTGATCGAACTGTTCGACTTCACCAACGTCACTTTGCGATATTGGTGACAAAAAAACTGAAAAAATTGCTCAAATTTATTTGAATTTTGCATTTTTTCTTTCTTTTAGCAGCACGATTTTCTCAAGTCCGGACGCTTTGGCCGACGTTGGGGCGGTGGAGAAATGTTTCGGTGCGACTGTTCCCGGAGGTATTTTTATTTTTAGAGACTAAAAAATAATTTTCCCCCCCAAAAAAAGTGTACGACGAAAAGCAGCAAAAGTACTTTTTGCACTGGCGAGGTCAGTTCTTCGAATTTTTAAATGGAAAATGTGTTTATTTTTATGCTTTAACAACTTTAATAAATCCCCCCAGGGGTGTCTTTTTGCTTCCCGGCCAAAGAGTCCTCCGCCGTGCAGACATCATACGCCCACGGGCTCGGCTCGCTCCGTTTCGCCAACTCCACGCTGCCGCGTCTCGAACGGTTTTTTGTTTTATTTATTTATTTTAATTTAATTTATTCCATTAATTAATCGAAGGATGACCGTCTTCAGCGGACCGTCGCCCACCAAAATGAGGTGAGTCTATTGTGGCATAATTAACTCCCCGGGGGCTTGGCCGTTCGACCCAAAATATTGGCCATCGAATTGGGTTACATTTGGGAAGGTTTTTGAAATTTAATAAACGATTTCGATTAAAAAGTTATGGAATTCCTTGGTGGGGTGGTAAAATTTGAACCGTTTCTTCGTACGAAAACCCGGGGTTTGACCGACCCCATTTAGCTTTGCAATTTTGTGTATATTTGAAGAATCCCCCCCCCCCCCCCCTTTAGGATCCCCTCAATTCCCCAATGCGTTTATTGCGGAAACGCTTTTCCCGTAATGATGGAAAGCATCGGTGACGAGAACGGCGGACGCATTCAGGGAATGCGCATCAAATTCTCTATCGAAGGTGGGCATTTAATTGTTTGGACCTTCCAAACCCATTCAACTCCCTAAAAAAGATGAGTCCGGAGTGTCCAACGACGGGTTGGAGTTGGTGCAGTTGGAGCGGGACATTCTGTTCAACGACACACAGCAGGTCAAATGGGGGCGTTGGGGGGGGGGGGAGTCGAAAAGATAAAATTAAACGAAAGTTTTAATTCTTCCGATCATTTTTACGCAATTCCATCCGATCTTCGCCCCTTTTCACTGATCACTTTTTTTTGTCAGGAGGTGATGACCAAGTTGGGTGCACCAGCCAGCATTTACTACAAATCGGACGACAAAATGCTGATCCAACGGCGGCGGGGGGTGGGCCCGGAGAAGTTCAACAGCAGCGAAGAAGACAAGCCGGACTTCTTCTTCAACTACTTCACGCTGGGAATGGTCTGTTTCGATGCATGGACTTGCACTTTTCGATTTTTGAATGAGAGGACTGAAAGTGACAAGCAATTTGTGAGGTGGGAGAGGAGAAGCGAGCATGGCCGAGGGGGGGGGGGAGCATCTTCAACCGGGGTTCCCGAAGCCGGGGGTAGGGGCAACAGATTTTGGGTCTTCAACCTTTGGGTTTCTTCCCAACTGTCAGAACATACCGGTTCTAAAATGGACCATTTTACTTTTTCAGTTTAACAACTCATAAAATCTGTGGCAGAGTATATACAACAAAGGGGTGAAAGAGAAAATGACACGGTTTTGTTGATGATCAGAACAGTGATCAGACAGAAAGTGGATAATCCAGAGGATGGATTATTTTATTGCTGCTGTTTTTGCATCTCATCAGAAAGTGATCAGAGTTTTTGCTCCGACACCGCCATTTGTCGTCGCGCCTCCTGCCCCGGAGACGGAATAATTTCGTCGTTGTTGCTGCATGTCCATGTCCATGTCCAACCCTGAAGGCACAGGGCGTCTGGTTGTGCCGTGCACCACCAACGATTGTGGTGGACATTGTGTCCTCATCGTCCTCAGAAACGTGTTGCTGTTGCTGCTAGCATTGTGATTGTTGATGTCCGAATTGGCTGACGGGGAATGGTTCATCAACAGCAGCGGTTCCCTCAGGCGATGGTCCATCGACAGCGACGCCGACGGGGACAGAATTGTTGACGATGGTGATGGGAAGTGCAGATTTTGTACGGCCAACGCAGCCAAGGAGGATTTTGTTGTTGCTGTCATGCTGTTATGTCTGGACTGGAGGAATTGATCGTAATCGTTGCTGATCAGCAGCGGTGAGTCGGCGGTGTTCGTAACGCTGCTGTGCCGGAAGTCTGCTCCCTCATGGGCATTTCCATTCATTGCCATCGCATCTTACAATAAATCGAGTTTATGTTTATTTAAAAGAATTCAAAACCCAAGTCCATCAGTCCCCGTCCTCCTCCGCCTGCTGCCATCCCGTTGCTGATCAGCGTCGTGCTTTTGCTCATCATTGTCGTCGTCGTCGTCATCTTCTTTCCGTCGCCCTCTTCGCCGACTCCTTCCCCCGTCACATAAGTGCCCTTCTGATTCCTCTCTCGACCACAATACAACAACAGAGCCAACACGACCGAGAGGAGCAGTGCCGCGAGCAGAAGAGCGCCGAGGATCAGCAACAATTCAGTGTTCTGTCAAAAAAATTGTAAAAGGTTTTGATAGAATTTTGGTTTGATAGGTCCTTTTGGTTCAGTAGTGAGTGATCTGGGTAGGTATATTGTATAAGGGCGTGGTACTGCTCGACCTGAGTGATCCCGTAGTTGGCTCCGAACAGGATGGCACAGTCGTTGATCTTTTGCACCCGATGCATTGGTTGCCCCCGCAACATTACCGGCTCTGCACAAAGTGTTTCGTCGTATCGAAGCACGTCCTTGTTGTCAAGCCTGCGGAGCATGTGTAACTGCAGCGGTTGAGCGGCACATTGGCAGTCCCATGGGCACTGAAAATCAGTGATCACTGATCAGTGGGTGGAAAGGACAATTTATCTGAGAGGCAAATTCCTTACATTGTGTAGAAAGACCATCTCGAGACGGTCAATAAAACTCATTAAAGCATGCGGAAAACTGCTGAAAATGGGCGGAGGGAATGGAATGCCGAGACTAAAAGAAAAGTGCCTGAATTGGTTGCGGGACAAGTCGAGCACGTGGAGTTGAGGAAACATTGAGCCCAAATTGGGCGGAAGCAAATCCAACCCGTTGCCGGACAAATTCAGTAGCGTCAGTTGACCGTATGCCTTCGGTAGACTGTACGGTACGGAACCCAACTCGCTGTCCGCCACATGGAGTTCCTTCAGATGAGGAAGCGTACCGATCAGCTGCTGCCCATCCAATGTGAGATGGTCATTGCCGCTTAGATGCAGCACTTCCAGCGATTCTTGCGCGCCATGCAGCATGACGGAATTGAAGCCGGCACTTCTCAGTTGGTTGTACGACAAGTCCAGTTCCAATATGTGCGTGTCCGCGAAAGCCTCCCGATGGATGAAACGGAAATCGTCACCAAGACCGAGCAAATTGTGGCCAAGCAGTACTCGGGAGATGTTGGAGCCGCAGAAGGCGCAGGGACCCAGAGTCCGGATCAGATTGTGGGAAAGGTCGACAGTGTCGAGCAATGCAAGCGCTCTAAGCCCCCAATAGGGGATAGCTCATTTGAAGTTTGAGCATGTTTTGGCTCCCCCTACCTGAGTGTGGTGCTTGGCACTTGGCTCAGATTGTTGCCTGCCAGCCCAATCCGTCGCAATTCCGGCACACTGCTCAAGTTCAGCGTCCACACCGCGGCGTCGTTCAGTCCGCAATAATTCACCTCCAACCTAGTCAGTGTGCCAAGGTCGCCAAACATTTCGTTCAGTTGACGAGCTGACAGCCGATTTCCGTCCAACTCCAACTCTCTGAGCCCCCGCGGACCTCTCAACAGATTCCCCGTCGTCAACTCTCGGTTTAGCCGATTATGACTCAGAGACAGTGAAGACAGTTTCTGAATCGGAATGGACTGCTCCAACTTCTCGGAAAACATTAGCACCTTTAGATAAATAAATGCGCCTGTGGGAAGTACACTGATCCGATTACGGGACAGGTCCAATCGCTCCAACATCGGCATGCCAAGGAATGAGCCCAGTTGGATGTGTTCAAGACTAAATGCAATATAAATGGTTCTTTTAATTCAATATTTAATTGTCGGTATCATCCTAAAATGATCAAAACCGTCGATCGGACTGAACTGACTTGTTCCCGCTGAGGTCCAACACGCGCAGCAACGGCAATCGTATGGATTGGGACAGGGCTGGAATGTCCGAGTTGGACAGAACCAGCCGGGACAGTCGTGACAGCCGATTGATGTTGTCGTTCCATTGGAAATTGTTGCGTGTGGCCATTGTGCCGCGCACTTCCAACTCGTGCACATCAGCGGGCAACGATTGCAGCAATGCCAGGAACTCGCTGTCGTTTAATCCCCCGCGAACACATCGGACGGAGATGAGCTGGACGTCTTCGTTATCTTCGGCCTCTTCCTCAAGTTGTTCTTCCTCAGCTTTTGTCGATGATTCGGTTGCTGAATGTTGATGACCATGACCTTCTTCATAATGTCCATTTTGTTGCTGTTTTTGTCGAGAATAGCTTTTCTGACACTCGCACTTGGCCGGACACATGTCGTGCCGTGCAGAGAGGCTGCGGGAAGGCGAAATGAGGGCGCCAATGGAAGAGCAGGGAATGGACAGAAGAAGCAAAAATATGGCAAAAAGGCTCATGCTCAAATGAGAGGAGAAAAGGACTTTGGCCAAACAGCTGGACTGAATAAATAAAGAAATATAAACGGAAATTCGTATTAAAAAAATGTAAAAAATGTAATCGGAAAAGCGACAAATTTGTTTCCCATCAATCAGCTGCTGTTCGGACATTCTCTGTTATGGCATTTGCCGCATTTTACCTCCCCTTTTCCAAAATGCATATGGTCAAAGGTCTAATGCATTGGCAATGCGGCGGCGCCGGCGGGGGCAATCCCTCCTCTCGCGGCGTTCACCACACATTTCTTTCAGCACGAATTTTGCCTCAGGGCAAATTGAAATGTGATGTGTTTTAGGGGGGGGGGGGGGGGGAGCGGGAGGGGTGCGAATGGGGGAAGTGATGTGTAAATCGGATGGATTCGGGGAGTAATAAATTATTGACGATGGGTGCGGGTGGACGAGCACGCGCCGCCATCGGCAGCCAAGAGGGGGGGGGGGGGGGGGGGGAATTTGTTGGCTAAATGCAATTTGGGGGGGGGGGAAGCGGGGACCCCAAAGAGCCAAACTTTCCCAAAAATTCACCGGTAAGCAATGAACTAAAAGAGTAAGTGACGGGAAGGAGGGGAGGGGAGGCCTTTCCCCCCTTCAAACGCCGGGAGGGTCATCTCCCTTCTCCCCTCGGGGCAATTTCCAGTCGGAAATATGCCGCCTCCCTCCCTCCGTCCGCCCCGGGAGGCATAATATTTGCAAAGCATCCTTTCTCAACTTCCCAGCCGATTCAATTTCGGGACCATCAGCTGGAGTCCAAGTCCATCTCTACGACCAAACGCACTCCGTCCGTCCGTCTGTCCATTCACACCGTTGGGGGGGGGGGTAGGGGATGACCCCCCCCCTTTTGGAAATTGCGTATTTTTGAGGGAAATGGGCTGCTTGCCTGCAGCATTTTGTGGGACGAAGACGATAATAATCTTGTAAACAGATGGGAAGAGACGGTCAAAAGTGTCTTCTCAATTTGCATATTTTTGGGGGCTAGCGCGCGTTATGGGGTGGACTATCTTGAGATAAATTCCAATTAAAAACAGAAAAGTTTTTCGCGCGACTAGATGCCGAGCCTCTTGAACAGCACTCACTTATTGTGTGAATGAAGATGTGAAGAACTATATGCAAATGAATGGCACTTTTGGGGGTTAGGGCATCGATAATTGTTAAATGTCCAAATGCCACCATTCTTGATTATGGCCTTTTGGCAATTATTTGGGGAAGATTGGGTCAGCAATTGCGCAGTTGGAGGGCCCATTTGGGTGCTGTTTAGAGGGTAAAATGCAATTGATGAAGAGGGGCGAAGGGGGAGGGGAGGGGAGAGCAGCCACAAAGCCATAAATTGTGGAAGACAACATCATCCCCTCGGGGAAACGAGAAAATATGGCCCAGTTTAGTCCTAGGGATGAGGGCGACAAATTGGCAAATCTCGCCCGAGGGAAAAGGAGAGGGGAAAGGCAAATCCCCTCCGGGGATTCGACTGCACATCCTTTTGCAACGACTCCAATTTCACTTGGACCAATCGGTGGGGGGGCATATTTTGTGGGGACGACGAAGTGACCACAGCAACGCAAAGGCACTGAAATGGAATGATTGGGACAGAAAATGGGAGGGGGGGGGGGGAGTCGCGCATCAATTGCACAAATTAAATTCATTGACGAAAGATCCAACCAATTCTCGACATAACACCGGCGGCCAAATGGTTGCGCGGACTTTATTTTATGTTCGTTGGAGTCTCTGGAACTTGCGAAGTGAAGAAGATTTAGCCCAAATATATTCCCCCCCCCCCCCCCCCCCTCACTAGAAAAGTGCGCTGTTCCAATCGCATGCAAACAGCGCGAACAAAAGGCGATTATTTTACCCCCACAGCCGTCGTTGACTCCCCCCCCCCCCCCCGAGACGGCCATTTATTCGGTTGCAATGCGCGCGAAAAGGGATTTTGATGGGATTAGGCATATTGTACCAGTGGGGGGGGGGGACGCCAAAACTCCAAATCGATCAGCTTCTTCTCTTAAGCCCCCCCCCCATCCAATCCCTCCTTTTTCTCTTCTAATGGATGGGTTAAAATCTTTGGATTTAAATTCAAGAATTGTTTCCCATTTGAGCATCCTCCGCCTGCTTTCTTTACTTCCGTTTCCTTCCGTTCCATCCCTTCCGTTTGGAAAACAATTGTCCGCGAGTGACCTCTTCACCCGCTCCCCCCCCCCCCCCCCCCCCTCCCGGCGACCCTTTGCACAAATTAACTCAATTCATTCATTCATTCTCTGCCCTTCTTCCACACTTTTGAATCCTCAAAACCCCCGCCCCCCCGCTCTTCCCCCATTCTTTCATCGCCCAATTGGCTCTGATTAGTCCCACCCAAAGCCTTTTCGGAGACGAGACAATGCCCCCCCCCCCCCCAATTGGTCGTCTTCGCCCCTCCCCATTCTTCCGCTCTTTGCCTCGGAGTGTGTCCTTTCTTTCATGAACTGAGAAAGTGTTCGAATCCCTCCTCCCCTCCTCCGTTGGGGGGGGGGGGGATAATTAATTGGGTGCGAATGTGTACATTCAATTGGCGGCGGGGGGGGGGACGGATTAGGGCGGGGGGAGGACGGTCGGGGGTGGGTAATTCTCGACGAGGCGAAGAGATCATCCGATGAGATGACCGTGGGATTGGCCTCCGGGTATAAAGAAAGATGAGGAGATTAAACTGAAACAGTGAAAGGTTAGTTATTGCAATTGGAAAAGGCGATTAGAAAGTGAGAGACTTGACACTTTTTGTGCAAGGAATTGGCAACATTTTCTTGAATAATTTGATCAAACATGCACAAAGCGCCGCTTTTATAATCGGATCGCTTGTTAAACCAAAGAATTCTGGACAACAATTTTTTTCTACTGATCATTTCCAAGAGGGGGGGGGGGGGGGGGTGGGGGTCTGTTTCCATAAAAGGACGGGGGGCTAATGTATTCGATCCGTCAACAGCAGCTGATCGGACACGCGGACCCGTTTTTGTGGGAGATGTGTCCATTTGCGGCGAGTGACCGGTCGTCGTCCATTCGACCACCCGACGACGACGACAAGTCAAATGAGGAGAAGGGAGGGGGAGGGGGGGGGGGGGGGGGAGTGGGCAGGACATACAGGCGATGGGGGGGGCGAATTGGGGTAATCCCGCGCAAAAGGCAATTAGCCGGACAGCCTTCCGCCACCCGTCCTTTCCGTCGTTGTCGTCGTCGCGTTGTCTTATCCGCCGTTCCTTCTTCCCCTTCCGAACGGCGGGTGGGGGGGGGGGGGGGGGGGAGGGGAGGGGAGGGGGGGGGGGTGGACGAATCGCGCGAATCGAATAATCCAAATGCCTTTCCCCCACCACCAAACCGTCCGTCCATCCACCCGTCATCATCGTCCACCTGGCATTTCTTCTCTCCCCCCCCCCCCCTTTATGGCCAGCATTTGGCCACAAACATATGTATGTAAATGGACGGTCAATACGCCGTTTGTTTGCCCCAAATTTGTAACCGCCGCACTGTTGCTTTGAGGGCGGATGGAATGACGGCGGACGGATCATAATTTAAAAGGGTCCTTCCGACAAAGGCATGTTTTTGCCTATTTGGCATTTATTTGAAGCAACTAAGTAATTTGGGGTGTTCTTTGCAGGAGTGATCCCCGGGGGGGGAATTAAAAGTGGAAGTGCAGAAGACGGACCAAAGTTAAGTTGATTGAACATTATCGAGCAGTGCTGGGGGCGGGGGCGGACGATGTTTTTTGGAGATTGGAGGGGGGGGGGGGAGAATTACCGACTAAACGGCGGGGGGGGGGTGAGAGGACGGACGAACGAATGAGGCGAAATGAATAAAACGACCGACTGACCGTCCCTCCCCAACGGCGTTCCCTCACTCACTCCGTTCCGCCCCGAAAAAATAAATGGTCCGAATAAATTTGGATTTGGAATTGATGAGGGATGAGCGATGGACGGATGAATACGCTCATCCCCCCGGGGAGGGGGGCAACGAACCCATTCCGACGGAGGAGGAGATGAATGGACGAACCGCCGAACCTCTTCTTCCATTCTCTTCCATCCGGATGAATCCCATTCGCCCGCGGTGAGAGGGGAATAGTCCATCCGCTTTTGGAAATGAATGTGAATTGGTGGAATTTGTAGAAATGATTTGGTGGTGGGAATTATACTAAAAACCGAAAAATGTCTCTTTATTCGAGAATGGACGAGACGTGCCACTCTCAAACATGCCGCTGTTGCTGGCGGGGGCAAAGGGTAATTACCGGTCGCCCAAAGCAGTCCGTTTGTGTAAATGGGCCCAGTGGGAGATTTTGAGGTGGTCATTCTGCTCCAAGGCAACATTTTTCGCCTAGCGCCTCGAGCATTGTTCTGCCGTGTCACCGCCCCTTTTCCCCGCCGATCCGGCGGACGAGCCGCTTCCCCTCGGGGGATGGCGAAGGCTTTTCCCTTTTGTGTGGTGCGGAGACCAACACTTTGCGCCCTCTGACCATCTCGAGAGGGCACCCATTTGAATTTGCATTTGCTAATTATGGACAAAGCGGACAGATGGGAGTCACATAGCACAGTCCCTGCAGGGGAAGAGTGAAATTACACCCTTGGGGGATGATGAGCAGGGTTAGCTTTTGGAAACAGAGCCGCGGGGGATTTGGGCACGCTTTTTCTCGAAGATGAATACATTTACATAACTTTTTAAGGATCTTCTGTTCGACATTCGCACTCGTCGACTCGTCAAGTTCGCGCTGCACACGAACGTGCCCGGCCACTTTGATTTCGGCATTTACAACCGGGCCGAGTTCAAGCTTAAGTTTGGCTCAGTGCAAATCGGCACGGAGTCAAAGGTGCTGGCTGTTGCTTTTTGATCACTGATCGGTGCTCGGAAAGTTTCTGTCCAGAATTTCCAAGCACAACTCGAAAATCAAATCGCTAGATTTGGAACCGAAACTTATTTTTGTTCAATTTGTTGTCATTCTGTCCCAAAATTGAAGTTGGACGAGTTCCGGTCCATCTTTACGCCCGCTTCCCAATGCTCTTCGATTGACGACGAATTCTCTGAAAGCGATGAGCCCACCGGAGGGGGCCCCGTGGTGCTGAACAAATGCTCGTCGGAGGGCGAGAATCCGTTCGGGGCCACCTTCTGTTACGGGACCAATCAGCTAATTGTGGAGGTGGGCAAAATGAACGGGCCGGGTTGGGACCCTTGGGCAACAATATCTGGTCGTTGCATCTGATCAGAGAGCATCATTTCCGAGGGATCAGTACGATTAAATGATCTTTCTTTCATCCTTGAGTCAGGGTTAGATCTGGGGATCTATCAGATCACTTCCCAAAATGGCATCATTTTGTTTTCAATCAACAGGTGTTGGACAACGGCCATATTGCCAGTGTGGTGCTGTTCGACGAACGCTTGGGACCTTGAGAACACGATGGCGCACCATAGTGATCGGAGCGATTTTCTGATCAGGTCGACGAAAGAAGACTGAACGAGCCTAAGCTGGCGGGGCCACACAACAAAGGACAAACACGCGGATTAGCAGATCGAAAATTGCTTCTTCGATTTCAATCGGCACAACTCTTTTGTAAATACATAAATATGTCTTTTAGTCGCTAATGATTGATGCCGTCCATCATTAATATGCACCTAAATCGGATTAAGAAAACAGTTCGGAGCAATTTCTAGTGCTTCCATTGAAGGAATTAGCTGACGATTTCTTCGCCGAAAAAGGGTTTTTTGTACATTAACAGAGAAAAATGGGAAACCATGCTGCCCCCGGGGCTCTGTCTGCTCTTATCGCATCACCGCGGGGGTTGCCGATGATTGGACACGCTTATAAAAAATAATTTTTAACGATTCCAAAATATATTTTTGGGAAGTTTTAACGCTGAGCAAAAACATAAAATTGAATTTTTATCATAAATTCTTCCTCTTTTGTAAATAAATGACGCGAACGAACAAAGAAAATTGGAGAGAAAGAAAATTAAGCGACAACAAAAATCAGAAAAAGAAAACATTGGGAAAAAAAGACACAAAATCTGTTGAGGTGTTGTTAATATATTTAGTGAGAAACAGAGCCGCCGGACACAGAATGAGCATATACCGTACCCCGTCTGGCTTCCATCCACCGTACCCTCCTCCGGTGATGAGTCCGTTACAGTGCCGAACAACATCTGCTTGACCCCGGTAATCCGCCGTTTCCAAGTCGTATCACCGGCGACGTCTCGTCAGCCTCGCGGGAACTTTCCGCATTGGCACATTTGTGCACAAATTTCTCGGCCACCAAAATGAAGATGTTACGGATCACTGAATTTGAGGACTTTTGTAAAATTTAAAAATTGTGAAAAAACAAATTCTTTTTTGTGCGAATTCAAAATAGCGATTAATGCATCGGAGCTTCCGAAACTCATAACGGCTTTCCAACAATTTAAAGGCTCTCTCCGCACACAATAAGCCCCCTTTTACCTTCAGTGTCATAGACGGACAGCTCGAAAAAATGTCCTTTGAGTCGAAGAGCTGTGAATGGGGGCATTTATCGTTAGGGAAAGGCCCATTTTTCGAGAAAAAAAAGGCGTAGGAGGAAATGGTCCCGCCAACAACCCGTAAGAATGCCCGAGGGGAAAGTCTCGGTTTCTTAAACTCGAGAAAATCGCTTTTTCGATTTCCAAAAGAATTTGTGCCTGTGTATCCCTCTGGGGTAACCGCACATTATAATCATTTGTGTGGTGACTGATCGATCACCTTTTGAGACGCCTTCCCCTTCGGCCACCTCGCGCAAATTGTTCTGGTCCGCCTTGTTGCCGATCAACACGATGGTGAGCTCATCGACGTCGCTGCAACCAATCATAGCCGCTGAAAATTTTTTGATAATCCAACGATGATCATCAAAAGTTAGGTCGCCAAAATCCAATTAAAACGATCACCGATCACTCATCTAACAAATAAGGCCTAGGAACAGACACGAATTCTTTCTGAACATTTATAACAAACACTCACCGCTGTACCATTCGTCAATTTGCTCGAAGGAGTCCCGACTGGTGATGTCGTAGACGAGAATAGCTGCACTCGCGTTGCGCGTGTACTGCGGTACCTTCATTAAAAAAGGTATTTCCAAGTTTCATTTTGCAAAACTCGACTTTCTTACCATGCCTCGGAACCTCTCTTGGCCGGCGGTGTCCCAAAGCTGCAACTGGACGTGGACATTGTTGAACACCGAGCTAATTTGTAAGTAAAAATTAGAGTGCATTAATTAGCAAAATGTAACATGTCAAAATTGGTGTATGAAGCGCCGATGGTTGCGTTGCAAGACCATTGCAGCAGCCCGGGGTTGGGCCCGTACCGGTAGCTTAACACAATGCTTGTCTTCCCCACACCTGGCCGAGGAAAAGAGACGATTTTTATGCACAAAGTCGCGTTTACCTAATATAACCTCTTTTCGACTTAAATTTGGCTAAATTTATTTTTGAAACACAAAAAAGCTTCTACAGTGGAAAAGCAACTTATCCCGCAGTTGCACATACCTGAGTCGCCCAGCATGATCACTTTGGACCTGCGAATGCCCAACCGTTCGGGGGCTGACGACCCGCATGGCGCGGCCACAGACGGCACTTGGAGCAGTTCCACAGAAGGCATTTGCACACGGCTCTTGCGCGGCCTAGACGGACGCGTTTCACCGAACTTGCCCGACTTCGAAGACGACTGGGCCATTGAATTGATGAACAGTTGCTGTTGTTGAATTTGTTCATGCTGTTGTCGAATTTGTTCATCCTAAGAATAAATTAAACCAAAATTTTTCGGCTAAATTTTTCAACCTTTTCTGCAAGTTCTTCCGTTAGTTGTTTGATGGTCTGGTCCTAAAGTCCAATTAAATTTTCTCACTTGAATAGACGTAACTCTTCTTACAGTCAACCAAATTAGACAAATTTAGAAACCTGAATCTTTTGCACCTAATAGCAACAAAAACCTAGCGGCCTTGAGTTTGTTTTGATAACTCATTGCAATTCTAGCCAAAATGAACAAAAACCTTGGTTTTTTCTTCATTCAGTGATCTGTTTTCCCCGTCGTTATCCGTTTCATTTGGCTGCTGTTCCTCCTCCTGAATCTCTTCATAAATTTGATTTTTTTCCATTTAAAAAATTAGATCAAAGAAGTTAGAAAATTGGCTGAAAAAATTTGTTTGATGCATGATTACTAGGGAGAGGATATTTAGTTAAGAAAATCTCTAAATAGTTAACTAAATAGTGGCAAAAAAGTGCCAAAATAGTGGCCAAAATCCGGGTTCATAAGCGAAAATAGTGATAAAATGTGTGTACAAAATTTTATATGATAAAATTTTATAGCGAATGTTTCCGCTTTTATGAAAATTTCAAAAAATGCCAAAATAGTGGCGAACAGCCATTTTGGTTTACCTCGAAATTGTTTTTTAGTTACGAATAGTGAGGTTAAACGAAATTTCCGGTTAAAAACATGTTTTTAACAAAGTTGCAGAAAAATAGTTAAATAACTAAAAATCCTCGCCTTGGCAATAACGTTTCAATTCGTTCACCCAAAATCGAGGTTTTGCATTCGTTTTTTCAAATATAACTTTTTCACGAATTATCTCGTTGTTTAGCATTGGCTTAACAATAATTTTTGAAAGCTTAGAACTTTTGAACTTCAAAGAATTGAATTTGCTGTTTTTAATGGTCTGCTGTTGCTTTTAAAACTTAAGATCCCATCCTTGAGTTAAAGGTGGCAACACCTCATCTCTTGCTTCATCTCATTTGTTTTTCAGCCATTTCAATTATATTTTTTGTAAATTTTTATGAACAAATTCTGAGCATACGCAAAAGTAAGTTGGAGGAGAAACAACGCCAAACATTATGACGAGGACGACGAACGGCTGAAGCAAATTGACGCGACTGGAGAGGGAAACAAAAATTTTATGCGACAAAACCCGATGGGCGGGGCGGATTGCGTTTTGGCAAAATGTCCTATTTTGGCCTACTCAACGAATTGGCTCCCTCCCTGCACCTCCAGCAGAAGTGGTTCGTTCCTTCTTGAATTTAACTCGAGATTGAGTCTCGAGTCCAACCCGACCACAATTCTCGACCTCCCAAAAATGGCACTGCCGGCACAAA
Source organism: Globodera pallida (assembly GCA_020449905.1). Taxonomy (NCBI): domain Eukaryota; kingdom Metazoa; phylum Nematoda; class Chromadorea; order Rhabditida; family Heteroderidae; genus Globodera; species Globodera pallida. Next base: position 550,785 of record JAIXHY010000010.1, on the reverse strand, counting down.
AATGCCGAATAATGCGCCCACCTTAAAGAAAATGTCGCTTACCAGCCGTTTGTTCTCTTCTAAACGTGCTTGATGTCGCGCCTCCGATTTTAATTTCCTTTCATGGCGTTCGATTTGCCGCTCCCACCATTCGGCGTGCTCCTTCTTCAAGCGCACACGCTTAAGCCGCTCATTGTCAGCGTCCATGAATGGGGAGAGGGACCTGCGAATTGAAAGCAATGTTATTTGGACAAAAAATGGAGGAAAAGCGCGATCTCGATCATTTAGCCAAAATCTATAAATTTTCATGATGCTAGATCGTTTCGCAAAATCCGCGCCCCGCCCTCAAAATGATCAGACCACCTCTGGGGTTAAAGGGGGGTCAACCTGCTGACCGAAAAAGTTTGAAGGGAGACCCCCCTTAACCCCATGGGTGGTCTGATCACTTTGGGGGCGGGGCGCGGAGATGGCGAAACGGCCATAGTGGCGGATTTTGCAAAACGACTCAGCACGCGTTTTCATAAATCCCCCTGTAACACTGATCAGATTTAGACTTAAGAAATCGAACATTTGAAGACAAATGTTTACTATTTGCTTCTCCATCTGTCCGAGATGTCTTATGGTGGGACCTATTGAATAGAGAAGACCCCCGAGGGGCGGTGGGTGGGGGATGTGAGAGAGGTGGTAAGAGATAGCAAATGTGAAAGGGTGGCTTGCCTTGCTTACACAGAAGTGGGGCAGAGAAAGAGGTCGCTGCTTGGCGTAGACGGGGCAGAGACTCCCCCCGAGGGGAAGAACAGAGGAAGCGAAATTTAAGGCACTCCAGCAGCAGACAAAATTAACCCCAAACTTTACGAAATTTTACCACTATTTCAAAAAATTAACGGGAAGTTTAAATGTGCAAAAACGGGGGTTTTTATATACGATGGGAACTTTGGAAAAAGTTATAAGGAAAAAAGCTTTTAAATACCGGAATAATCGATGGGAGGGCAAAAAATGACAGAAAAATGGGGAACACGGATGGGGCGGAATTCCCAGGGTTGATGGAGAAACGTCCACGGGCACATTGTGATCGGTGGCGTGCCGGCCGGTGGACAAAGGGCTGACGTCCTCTGATGGCTGAATGGTGATAAGGTGTCGATAACCGGATTGACCCCATTGGGAAAAGGAGGGAAAACGCCTTTCTGACGTCAACCCAATTTCAAAAACGGATAAAAAATGCCCTCAGGCAAAATGAATCGTTTGCCATTTTTATTTTTATTAATACCTAATTCAAAAAAAATCGAAAAGACAACAATTTTGTCGAAGACAGCGTGAGATGTTCAAAATATTTGGAGGCGGCATGCAATGAGTGAATGGCATTTGAGTTCGAACTTTGATCCATCTCGAGATAAATTCTGACCAATGGCTTCTCAAAGTGATCGATGCTGATCGCGGATAGTCCGGTGACGTGGAAAGACTGAAATTGCAATGCCTTTCCCCCCCCCCCCCCCCCCCATTCATTCATTCAAAATATGCCCCCCCCCCCTCCCACAACGTCAAATCGATGTTGGCCACCCCAATGCACTCGGAAAGTGAAAGTGCCTTCACGTGGAGGGTTTGTGGCACCCGGCAGCAGACGAAGGAAGCATTCAATCAATCTGATCACCGGGACTATCAGTCTGATCATCCTTCAATTTTACCATCAAACCATCATTGGTCTTTAGATCAGAGCAGTTTCAGATCCTTTTTATCTCCTGTCAAATCCTCCTTCCTCTTCTTTACCCAATTCCACTGATCATAATAACTTAGCATTTTTAGTAAGATCGATCATTTTACACCATCTCCTGATCAGTCTTCTTCTTCCCCTTCTGTTCAGGTCTGAGCCGGCCGGTCCCATCTCTTCGCCCCATTCATTCCCCAAAATGCCCTCTCACTGCGCCCCCCAACTTCCCCCCAAGCGCCCGCAACGAAAACATCCGCTGATGGAAAACCTCATCCTGGTCCTCACTCTGATCAGCGTCTTTGTTGGCATTGGTGCCGGATTTTTCGCCAGACAATTCAATCCTTCTCGACGGTATCATTGGAGAGGACTGGCGAGGTTTTCTAGAAGGTCACCTCAATCCAACTTTAAGGACCATCGACATGGTCGGCTTCCCGGGCGAGCTGTTCATGAACGTGCTGAAGTTGCTAATTCTGCCGCTGATCGCGGCCAGTTTGGTTTCCGGCCTCAGCCAGTTGGATGCTCGTCAGTCGGGCCGTATCGGTGCCTTCGCCCTTCCCCCGGGGTCTCTGCTCTTATCGCATCCCCGCGGGGGTTGCCGATGATTGGACACGCTCAAGTTTTCAATTTCGGTGCACAATTGCAAATACTTTATAAAAATTAATTTTTAAACGATTCCGACATATATTTTTGGGAGGTTTTAACGCTAAACAAAAACATAAATTGAATTTTTATCATAAATTTCTTTCTCTTTTGTAAATAAATGACGCGAACGAACAGTGAAATGCGAGAGAAAGAAAATTAAGCGACAACAAAAATCAAAAAAGAAAACATTTAAAAAAAAGACACAAAATCTGTTGAGGTGTTGTTTATATATTTAGTGAGAAACAGCGCCGCCGGGCACAGAATGAGCATACCGTACCCCCCGCCCGTCTTCCATCCACCGTACCCTCCCCTCCGGTAATGAGTCCGTTACAGTGCCGAACAACAGCTGCTGCTGCTGCTGTTAGTCGCCCCCGTCTTCTCGGAGTATCCCCACCAGCTCCGGCAGCTGATCAGCCGCGCCCACTCGCCCAACTGAACAAATTGGAATAAATCAAAAATGGATCAATCTTTTGGAATAACGCGGTTCGATCAATCCTTTGCCTATGATCAAAAAAGACCATTTTTGGATCGGCAAAAACACTAATCAAATCAGCGGTTAATGCCCACCTCCGTCCGGAAGGGTTCCCATCCACCGCCTCCGTTGTCGTCGTTTGCAAGCCGTATCACCGGTGACGCTTCTTCGCTTTCCCCTCCGGCGACGTCTTCCCCTGTTTCACTGTCCGCCTCGAACATTGTCTCGTCAACCTCTCGGGCACTTTCCACATCGGAACATTTGTGCACAATTTGCTCGGCCACCAAATTAAAGATGGTACGGATCACTGAATTTGAGGACTTTTGTGAAATTTAAAAATTGTGAAAAAGCAAATTCTTTTTTATCAATTTTGTGCGAATTCAAAATATCGATTAATGCATCAGAGAAATAAAATAACGCTAAGCTTTCCCATTTAAAGGCTCTCCCCGCACCCTTTTACCTTCGGTGTCAACGGCGGACAGCTCGAAAAAATGTGCGTTGAGTCGAAGAGCTGTGAATGGGGGGGGGCATTTATTGTTAAGGAAAGGTCCATTTTTTGAGGAAAAGAGGTGGAGGAAATGGCACCGCCAACAACCCGTAAAAAGATGTCCGCCGAGAAGAGTCTTGGTTTACCTTTTGAGACGCCTTCCCCTTCGGCCACCTCGCGCAAATCGTTCTGGTCCGCCTTGTTGCCGATCAACACAATGGCCGGCTCATCGATGGCGGTGGGACAACGCATAACCTCTGAAAAAATTTTGATAATCCGATGATGATCATTCAAAATTGGATGTGATCGATCACCAATCACTCATCTAACAAATAAGGCCTAGGAACAGACACAAATTCTTTCTGAACATTTATAACAAACACTCACCGCTGTGCCATTCGTCAATTTGATCGAAGGAGTCCCGACTGGTGATGTCGTAGACGAGAATCGCCGCACTCGCGTTGCGCATGTACATCGGCACCTGCATGAACGGGGAGCTGGACATTCATAAGTAGAGAAGAAATTAGTAAAGGAATTTGCCAACTTTCATTTTCAAAACGCCACCTTACCATGCATCGGAACCTCTCTTGGCCGGCGGTGTCCCAAAGCTGCAACTGGACGCGCACATTGTTGAACACCGAGCTAATTTGTAAGTACAAATTAAAATGTATTGATTAGCAAAGTGTTCACATGTCAAAATTGGTGTATGAAGCGCCGATGGTTGCGTTGCAGGACGACATCAGCAGCCCGGGGTTGGGCCCGTACTTGTAGCTGAACACAATGCTCGTCTTTCCGACACCTGGCAAAGGAAAAGACGCTTTGCGCATTTAAAGCCGCAGTGCGTGCTCGCTCACCTAACCATCTTTTTAAACTGACTTAAAATTGGACCAAAAAATATATTTTTGAAATTTAAAAAAAAAGCTCCTACAATCGAAGCGCACAATTCAACCCGTCGTTGCACATACCAGAGTCGCCCAGCATGATCACTTTGGACCTGCGAATGCCCAACCGTTCGGGGGCCGACGACCCACACGGCACGGCCACAGACGGCACTTGGAGCACGTCCACTCGGCTGCTGAGCCGCCGCCTTAACGCACGCGTTTCGCCGAAACTGCTCGACTTCGTCGTTGTTGTCGCCACTGTCGGGGACTGCTGGGCCATGGCGTTGATGGCTTCTTCAAACATTGAGAATTTCATCCCATCCATCTCTTCCGCCTTCATCCCATTCGTCCACTCCTTTTCCGAATCAGACCTCCTCCCGTTCTTCTCCATTCCGTGCTGTTCCATCTTCAGCTTGTTCTTCGCCATTCCGTTCTGTTCCATCTTCAACCCGTTCTTCTCCATCCCGTTCTGTTCCATCTTCAGCCCGTTCTTCTCCATCCCGTCCTGTTCCATCTTCAGCCTGTTCTTCTCCATCACGTTCTGTTCCATCTTCAGCCCGTTCTTCTCCATTCCGTTCTGTTCCATCTTCAGCCTGTTCTTCTCCATCCCGTTCTGTTGCATCTTCAACCCGTTCTTCTCCATCCCGTCCTGTTTCATCTTCAACCCGTTCTTCTCCATCCCGTCCTGTTTCATCTTCAACCCGTTCTCCATCCCGTCCTGTTCCATCTTCCCGCCCGGTTCGTATCTCATCATCCCATTCTTGTTCATTTTGTCCATCTTCGTCCCGTTTGTCTTCATCTCAGCCGGATGGTTGCTCACCACACGCATTTGATCAACCGGATATACCAAGAATTTTCTCGACGATCTTCTCGCGTTTGTCCTCCTCCGATCATCCCGATCACTTCTTGACGGTGTCGAATTAGCCAGATTATTTGAAGATTGACCGGATGAATGCGGCGGAGATGCGTTCCCCGAAGGAATCGCATTCAGCGGGGCCATCTGCAAAAAGAAAGAAGTATTTTTGCACTGATCAGCAGTATCACATTCTCTGATGTGATGCTAAATGTAAGCGATGAACAGATCAGTTCCGATCAGAAAAGCATAAAAAGGAAAGTACATTTCCTGAAAAGGGGAACAAAATGTCCTTGTTTCCGGATGGGAAAATGGAAAGCTGAGGATGGAAAGTCGGGAGGGGAGGAGGAGAAGTAAGATCAACCAGCACCAATGGATGGATGGCTTAGTTGGGGGGGGGGGGGGGAGAGAACTCATTATTATCATTATCAGTTAGGAAAGCAATTAGAGGGGGGGGGGGGGGGGGAGTGAATGGATTAAACGAATGAATGTGCACAACAAATGGACGGATGGGCGTAATGAGAGAATGAATTTATGTAAACGAGCAACTATGCAAAATAATAAAAAAACAAATGGAAATAAAGGAGGGAAAAAGTGAAGGAAAAGCTTACAGTGAGAGGGAGAGAGAGAGAGAGAGGGGAAGAGAAACAAAGAAAAGATATAGAGAGGGGGGGGGGAGAGAGAAAACAGAGGAAAGAGAGCAGAGAGAGAGCGAAAAGTTAGAAAGAGAGGGAGAAAGTGTAAAAGAGAAGAAGGGGAGGGAAAGGAGTGAGATGAAGCATAAGATAGAAAAACAGGGAGGGAAAGAAGTGAGATGAAGCATGGGAGAGAAAAAACAAAGTAAAAAGAGAGTGAGCAAAGAAGACAGAGAGGAGAGGAAGCAGAGAGAAAAAGAAAGCAGAAGGTGAGAGTGGCAAGAAAAATGCTTTTCAAAGAGTCGCTGATACGGTCGACTGTCACACAAACAGCACATAATAAAAGAGGCTTGACAACACCGTCGTTTCCCCCCCCCCCCCGGGGGACTCCCCGCCCGTTGCATGACCCACCCCCTCCCCCCCCCCCCGTCTCCGTCCTCCGCGTTCATCATCACCACGCCTCCTACCATAATACTCCCACCCCCCCCCCCCCGCCCCAATGCCCTCAGGCTACGCTTCCCGCCAACCTCCCCCGAAGGGCGGTAATGTTGCGGGAAGTCTTTGCGCGCGGTTATTATCACTAATTATTATTTTCTGATTGATGGGTGTGTTAAATGTCGCTTTGTTTGTGTGTGTATAGTATTTGTTTGGTGCGTTTGCGTTTCCATGACCACTTTTTATACCAAAAAGTCGATGGGTGGTCTCTTCCACGTGGGCGACTGACTGATCAATTCGATTAGACAGAGAGAAAGAGAAAGACTGAGTTTGGTGCCATTTTCAACAAAGCATAATCTGTGCCACCATTAAGCGACGCCAAAACTCTTGGAAATTGAACAAAAAGTTTTAACAAATTTGGGAAATTTTGCACTTCGCCAATCGCTAATGGCAACTCCCGGCAGAATAAATTGAATGGTTGGCCGAGAACGGACGGAATAATTGAGCAAAAACGTAGCGGCGGCGAACGAACCTGTGGAGAATATTTAAGGAATAAATAAAATTGGGGGGGGGGGCTAAAGACCATTAGCCACTTTTTGTGCGGCGCTGTTGGTCAGTTAATCGCCGGCCAATTCAGCTCGGGACAACATTTTTTTAAATTTGATAACGGGCGGCGGCTGTTTGGTTCGCTATACAAACCGAACATTTCATTTAGAAGTGATCAATCAGTTTTCGGCAGATGGAGCGCACTTGACATTGGCCAAGTGCGCCCCCGTTACTTTGTTTTGCGTAAATCTGTCCTTGAAAAGGGCAGACCATTCAAAGTGAGTGGGGGGGGGGGGGAGGTTTGGTGGTCCTCCGAGTTGGGCGAGTACTCCCCCCGGCCCCACCCCCAATCTCTCCAACAGAATATTGTGGGGATCCCCCCCCCCCCCTCATCAATCCCCCTCTTATCTGCTCACCTCTCTCTATCAACGAATTTTTCCGATTTTTCGGGGTAAGGAAATATATAAATATAATGGGGGTTGAGTTGGCGTGGGGCAGGGGGGGGGGCGTGGGGAGGGAGAGATATGTGGGAGATTTGAGGGGTTTGGGAAGTGGGGGGTGGGGGAGAGGGAATTGACCCTCTGTCCAGTCAAAAGGTTGGGGATACCCCCGAGGGGATAGAGAGAACGCCCCCCACACACATCGCCCGAGGGGTGGGCTAAATTGGAGGGCGATGGGATGAAACTTCGGGGAGGAGATGGGAAAGAAGATGGATGTGTGGGGGGGGGCATGGGACAGCAGAAGCAGCAGCAGCAGCAGCAGGTCAGTTTAAACTTTAAATTGAATGATTGGACCATCAATTAGTCTGGGGGTTTATTTGGCAAACAGAAAAAATGGGAAATGAATAAATTGAATGAATTTAAAAAGGGGACGCAAAGGCAACAAAAAGACAAAAAAAAAGGCGACTGAATGAAGGCTATGCAAATTGAAAAAAGAGACGGGCGTTTGTCGGTTAAGGCAAATGGATTTTCTTCTCCGATATAATTAATCCCCCCCCCCCCCCTTTCCCTCCCACAAATGGGCAAAGGGCAAAAGGGGGGGGAGAGGGGAGGGGGAGAGGGGGGGGGGGGGAGTTTGATCGCCGCCGCACCAAAATGGGGAAGGAGAGAAGGTAGAAAGAGTGGCGAGGGGAGGGATGCATTTATGGGGGGGGGGCAATGGGAATAATGGGGGGGGGGAGGCAATCTGTGCTGACTGAGGGCGGGGATTCCCCCTCACCGCGTGGACGGGCGCGAGGGGGGGAGGGGGGGGGGGGGATCGTCCTTCGGCCTCCCCTTCCTTCCCTATTCCTTGCTCTTCCTCCCCTCTCTCCTATCTTTCCCTGAATATTCGGAGGATGTGTGGACAGTTGGGGGGGGGCATTCATTCATAGGGCAGAGGGGGGAGGGGGGGGGGGGGGGGGGAGGGGGGGGGGAAAGGGGGGGGGGGGTGACGGACGAAGAACGATGGGAGGGAGGGCGGAGGAGGATGTGGCGGATACCAACCACCACAAACGGTTCGGAGAAAGAGATTTAGGCGAGGGATGATGAGATGAGATGACGCAAAATTGAGCAGATTTAGAGCAGCAAAAGGGGGGGGGGGGTCAAGGTCCGAACTGCTTTGATCCGAGAAAGCGGAGACCGAATGGTCGGTCGGACGGACGGGCGCCTGTACGCGCAACAACGGATGGTCGAGACTTTGCATCAATGTCGGGAATCAAAACATTGAAATTTGGAGTTTTATGAGTCCAGCAATCAGAGGGCTGCTCATTAACCGAGGAACCGCGCTGCCCCCCGGGTTCTCTTATCTTATCGCATCCCCGCGGGGGTTGCCGATGATTGGACACGCGCGAGTTTTCAATTTTTAACACAAAATTGCAAAAATTTTAATGAAAAAAACGCGTAAAATTAAATTTTAAACGATTCCGACACATATTTTTGGGAGGTTTTAACGCTAAACAAAAACATAAATTGAATTTTTATCATAAATTCTTCCCCTTTTGTAAATAAATGACGCGAACGAACAGAGAAATGTGAGAGAAAGAAAGTTAAGCGACAACAAAAATCAGAAAAAGAAAACATTTAAAAAAAAGACACAAAATCTGTTGAGGTGTTGTTTATATATTTAGTGAGAAACAGCGCCGCCGGGCACAGAATGAGCATACCGTACCCCCCGTCCGTCTTCCATCCACCGTACCCTCCCCTCCGGTAATGAGTCCGTTACAGTGCCGAACAACAGCTGCTGCTGCTGCTGTTAGTCGCCCCCGTCTTCTCGGAGTATCCCCACCAGCTCCGGCAGCTGATCAGCCGCGCCCACTCGCCCAACTGAACAAATTGGAATAAATCAAAAATTGGATCAATCTTTTGGAATATCAGTCGATCCAATCAGATCAGTCAAAGACCATTTTTGGATCGGTAAAACACTGATCAAAATCAGCGATTAATGCCCGCCTCCGTCCGGAAGGGTTCCCATCCGCCGCCGTTTCCAAGCCGTATCACCGGTGAAAGAGCCCTGAGAAGCTTAGGCCGTCAACAGCTTTCTTGATGATCGACGATTCTTTAAACAATTCAATCAATCGCCGCCCATTCCGTCCCCTGCTGGCCGTTCGCTTTACCATTCCATTCCATTCATTACCTGTTTTTTGTTTGTTTGTTTTTGTTTTTGCGCTTTTCGATTCTATTGTCTGGGGGGACCGGCTTTTCCCCGCCGCCGGGTCCCTTCGTTTCTTTCCCGGCCGCCCCCGCCAAGTCATTGATCCAACACAAAATTTGAGGTTTTGAAAACAATCAGCGATTAAAATAAATTGCATAAATGATTTTTAGAAGAAGCCGATCGATCCTTTGGCACATTTAGCTAATTCATCCGGGCGAGGATTTTTAATTAATAAACGCCATGCAAATCGCGGCGGCGGCTGAAGTGCCCCCTCCCCCCCCCCCCTAAGGCATCCCGTCGGTTTTCGTCGAAAGCCTCGCCTGCAGAATCGCCCCGTAAAAAGTCTCGAATTCCCCTGATTTTCAACAATTAATGACTGCATTCAGCAGAATAGGTCGGCGGGACGGAGCCGAATTTTAAGAAAAATCGCGATCGATCAGCTCGGCCGGGATTGAAAAACCCGCGGCCTGGATTAAGTGTAGTTTTGTAATCGGGATTAGTCAGATTAGTGCCCATTTGCAATGGTAAAAATTGATTGGAATTATTTTTTCAACATTTTAAAAATCATTTCCAAAGGTTTTCGTTTCAATTTTCTTTTTTTTTCTTTATTCAAAACCATTCACTTTCTTCAAACAAATTGACGGCCCGGGAAAAGAAACTTTTAACGAAATGTTAGGAAAATATGTCAAAAATTTTCAATTTTATAAAAACTGTCAAAATTTAAGAATAAATACAAACATTTACAGAAAGAATTAATTCATTTTTGCACATTTCAATAACGAATGGACGAATTTTGCTAAATTTAAAACTCGTTGAAATTTTTATTTGTTCTCACGGCGACACAATTATTGAAATTTGTTTGAAAAAAGGAGGCGATTATAAAACAAAAATTGTGTAGTTTGTTCCAAAAAGCCCCCCCCCCCCCTCCCCAAATTCCTCCCCCCCCCCTTTCCCCCTTATCTCTCCTCCCGGGGTTCATTCGAATTCTTTCCGATCGCCCCCACCACCGCCCTCAACTGATCTGTGCCCCCCCCCCCCCCCCCTCCACTCATGGCCCCATAATCTTCGACAGAAGCACACAAAATTGCACCCCCACAATCAGAGGGGAGGACGAGCGAATTCATTGTTTGTTTCCATTTTCTCTTTTTCATCAAATTTATTAAACACAAAATTTACGACTTTTGTCGATAATTTGTGACTTTTCGTACTCCAGCAAAGCGTCGAGATAAATTCTGACCAATGGCTTCTCAAAGTGATCGAAGTGATCGATGCTGATCGCGGATAGTCCGGTGACGTGGAAAGACTGAAATTGCAATGCCTTTCCCCCCCCCCCCCCCATTCATTCATTCAAAATATGCCCCCCCCTCCCCCCTCCCACAACGTCAAATCGATGTTGGCCACCCCAATGCACTCGGAAAGTGAAAGTGCCTTCACGTGGAGGGTTTGTGGCACCCGGCAGCAGACGAAGGAAGCATTCAATCAATCTGATCACCGGGACTATCAGTCTGATCATCCTTCAATTTCAACCATCAAACCATCATTGGGTTTGGTCAGATCAGTTTCGATCATCCTTTTACCTCCTGTCAAATCCTCCTTCCTCTTCTTTACCCAATTCCACTGATCATAATAACTTAGCATTTTTAGTAAGATCGATCATTTAACACCATCTCCTGATCAGTCTTCTTCTTCCCCTTCTGTTCAGGTCTGAGCCGGCCGGTCCCATCTCTTCGCCCCATTCATTCCCCAAAATGCCCTCTCACTGCGCCCCCCAACTTCCCCCCAAGCGCCCGCAACGAAAACATCCGCTGATGGAAAACCTCATCCTGGTCCTCACTCTGATCAGCGTCTTTGTTGGCATTGGTGCCGGATTTTTCGCCAGACAATTCAATCCTTCTCGACGGTATCATTGGAGAGGACTGGCGAGGTTTTCTAGAAGGTCACCTCAATCCAACTTTAAGGACCATCGACATGGTCGGCTTCCCGGGCGAGCTGTTCATGAACGTGCTGAAGTTGCTAATTCTGCCGCTGATCGCGGCCAGTTTGGTGTCCGGCCTCAGCCAGTTGGATGCTCGTCAGTCGGGCCGTATCGGTGCCTTCGCCATGTTGTACTACGTGATAACTATGGTCAGGGGGGAAAGAGGGGGTTGAAGCGTTGCTTTTCGATGAACGGACTTTCTGAAAGGATTGCATCCGATCATTTTGATCATTAGCGATTATAGAAACAAATTGTTGTATTTATATATATTTGTCCCAATAATCAATTCCATTGCTTTTCAGGTGCTAGCTGTCGCGGTCAGTGCTAATACTTGAACCTTTTTTTGATATTGAAAAATTCAATGTTTATGTTCAAATTTTCTTCAGAATTTTGAAAAAAAACAAAGTTTTTGGCCGAAATTTTGAGTGTCGAAATTTGTTGGATCGAGATTTGACAACCCGGCAATCTCTGCTCTCCAGACTGGCATTTGCATGGTGCTGATCATTCATCCCGGCGACCCGCGCATCAAAGAACAGTTCGCTTCCGAATCCGCCGATTCCCATGCGGCCAATGTGTCCTCGCTGGAAAAGTTGATGGACTTGCTGAGGTCGGCGGCTGTCGGCCATTTCTTTTTGTTTTGGGGCATTTCTGTGGGTTGATTGACGGACTTCGGGGCCTATTCTTTCACAGCTTCCGTCCCCGTCCCCGTCCCCGTCCCGTCCCCGTCCCCGTTTTGGGGGGGGGGGGGGGTCCACGTGAATCCATCTTATCTACCTTCCCCACGTTCTTGAAAAGGGCAGGGTTGTTCCTCGACCCCGACTCCTTACTCCCCGACTTTCCCATCCCCGAAGGACCCCGACCCCCGAAGGGTTGGGGACAACCCTACTTGAAAACAAAAGAAATTACAATTTTTATTTGGATTTTTTAGGAATATGTTTCCCGACAACATCGTCCAGGCCACTTTCCAACAAGTGGAGACCGAATACAGAGAGATTCGACCGACAACAAACATCAGCAGCACAACCGTAATTGTGCAAGCAGTGCATCGACACATCGACGGAATGAACACATTGGGTGAGTGGGCAAAGAACCTCTCTAATCGGACGGCATCTCCTAAGGCATGATCGTGTTCTTCATCGCGGTCGGACTGATCATGGGCAACTTGGGCAGAGAGGCAAAGGTCCGGGGGAGGGGGGAAGGCGGTGATTTGGATTTTCCATGATCGGTTTAAACTGATCAGAAGCGGATTCTAACAAATGTTTGATCAAAAACTAACAGCATTTGCTTTTAAAGCCTCTGGCGGACGTGTTCATCGCTCTGAACAAAGTGGTCATTTCCCTGGTGGACTTCGTCATGTGGTCCGTCCGCTTTTCTGTTTTCTTCTCCAAACTGTCCAATCATTCAATCCAATCATTCCCTTTTTGGTATTCGCCCGTCGGCATTGCCTCGCTGATCGCGGCCAAAATTCTGGAAATCCAGGACTTGCCAAGTACAGCTCGAATGTTGGCACTTTATGTGCTGACCGTTTGCATCGGCCTTATGTATGCTTTTGGAACTACCCCAAAAATTGTCTGATCAGCTGGTCCAAAAAGTCTGATCAAACTCTAAGTGACTGATCAGATCATTTGAATTTCCTAATAGTCCAGTGTGGGGTTTGATCACTGAGTGATCAGCAGAGACTTTTCTGGCCCAAGTGCACAACAAAATTCACTGCATTTGTCTGTTTTTAGGGTGCATCTGTTCCTCACATTACCCGCCATTCTCTTCGTGGCCACCCGCAAAAATCCTTACCGTTTTATGCGCGGCATGCTGCAGGCGGCAATCACTGCGCTCGGTTGGCGGCCCAGCGGGAGGAAATCGCTTCGAAAAACTTTTATTTTTAAATTTTGAAGGAACGGCTTCAACGGCGGCTTCTTTGCCCGTCACTTTTCGGTATATTGGCATCGCTGCTATTATTGCACGCAATTTGTTTTGAGATGTGTGGAACAGAATAACGGAGTCGACCCGAAGTACACAAAATTTGTGCTGCCCGTGGGCGCGTTAGTGAACATGGACGGGACGGCACTGTACGAGGCGGTGGCAGTCGATATTCATCGCCCAACTGAACGGGATGGAGATGACGCCGACCACCGTGCTGACCATGGCGTGCGTATGCAATGGGACTGAAACTCAACCAATGGCCGGGGATCGGACAATCTGATCAGAGTCTGATTAGAGCTGAACCCAACCAAGTCTCGTGCACAAAACGAAACATATTGAAGCCCTTTCTTTTGGGCATGTGCCAAATCGCTTAGGACCTGAAATCAGATCATTTTGTCTGATTCTGGCGGGGTGGACGATTCCGCCCCGATCGATTACGGTCCGATCACTTAAGCTTCACCTCAACTTTGGCTTCTATTGGTGCCGCATCGATGCCAAGTGCCGGTCTGGTCACCATGCTAATTGTGCTCACTGCGGTCGGCTTGCCCGCCTCCGACGTGACGATGATCATCGCCGTTGACTGGCTTTTGTGCGTAAAAATGGCCGTCGTCAGCAGGGGATGATTTTATTGCCCCTCTGTCCCGCGTTTAGAGATCCGAATTCGAACGGCCACTAATGTGGTGGGCGACGGCATGGGATGCGGCTTTGTGGAGGCCATGATCGAACGACGCCCAAAGTTTGACGAGCCGTCCGAATCGGCTAATAGCCCTAATGGAACAAAAGAAGCGACTGAAAATGCGATGGAGCAACTCCAAATTGCCTGTTTGACAATGCAAAATGTATGTGGCGGGGGGGGGGAGTTGAGTTGGAACCCGTCTCCGGAACAAGTTCAAGCAGTACAGAGTCTTCAGTCCCTATTTGCTCCTCCCACAGCGTCCATTTAACCCCTAACTTTTGTGATTTATTTGTCAGGGAAATTGCCGGAGAAGAACGATTCAGTGCGTCGGCAGCGGCGGAGGAGGCCGGCGGCATGGAGGGACGGCATATTCTGGTCTGAATGAGTGGGGGACGGACGGACCAAACAAACAGAGCAAGAATTTGCGATGGATTGGCTCAGATACTCAAAAAACATTTACACGATCAAACAAATTACGATATTTTCTTTTTGATTAGGCGAGATCGGTGTTTTGGGAATACATTTATGTGTAATTGTTTGTAAGTATTTGTCGATCAGAACCAAAACGTTTCCCTCTGGACCCTCCACTGTTTCTGGTGGAGTTGGCTTTGGTGGTAGTGGTTGAGCTGCGGGTACAGCTCCAACTCCAGGTTGCTGAACATGGCGCAGTTGTGGACGCATTCGCACCTCCTCCCTCGATTGGGAAGATCCAACAGCGTTCAGCGTGTTCAGCATCGCCGGAGGGGCGTAATGTTTCTGTTCCTTTTTGGTAGAGGAAAGAGAACAACGCCTGCTGGAAGGTGGCGAATGGCACGCCAAAATTCTGCAAAAATTATTAGAAAATATATTTTCAAATGCGTAGTCACCTTGAGTTTGTCCCAGCACTAGTGACGTCACCTTTTTGCCCGGAATTCGTCGAGAATTTGTCGAGAATGGGCAGCCATTGCCCGGGGGGACAGTCACCGTAAGTTGACGACTGCACAAAAACGTAGCCAAAAGTGTGCCGATCACAATTAGCACGATAACTGGAAGGAGTGATCGGAAAGTGGGGAAGGATCTGATCGATTCGGGAAAAGAGTCGAAAATGTAACTCGAATCTTTCCGAAATTGAAAAGCCTCCGATTTTTTAAGACGTCTAAAAGCTACAGAGGTGTTCATCGTCAGTTCACCACCAACCCAACACGAGGACAGCAATGTTAGCGTAATTCTGTTGTTGTTGTTGTTGCTCTTTGTCCTGACTCTGTTCGAACTTGGTTTCATGCCCTGTTGCTGTTGGTGATGGCGATGGAACAGAAGAAGACGGTGGGACTTTTCTGATTGGCTTGGCCATAGTCCTCCGCTCGCCCAACGCGCCTCGGCCCCTCGCGGCGTCGGGCGGTGTTGTTGCCGCTGCGGTTATCGTTGATGACCATGTCGAACTGCTCGAACTTCCGTTGCCGTTGCTGGCGCTGGTTGTTGAAGATGAACCATTTGACCGTTCCGTCGTCCACCAATCGATCAGCAGCTGTTTGCTTGCCAAAGGAACGCCGTTCAGTTCGGCCGGCTTCTCACAACTTAACGAACAATATTCTGGTGGTTAGGAGCATCGCCTAATTGATGCTTATTACCTCCCCCGAAGCGTTACGCCCTCGGCGACTGCCAACGTCCACTCCATGCCGTCCAATGAACGACAGTCCAAAGGGTTTCCTTGGAGTCAAATAGGCTACGCTTAAGCCTTCAAAGTCTTACCGATCAGATTGAGTTCCCTTGAATTGGACAAACTATTGGGGCCAAGGAATGTGCCATCAAAAGTGTTTTTGGCCATTGACTCCACGCGATTTCCGCTCAAATCCAACGACTGAAGTTGGGCCAAATTAGCAAAAGCGAGCGGATCAATGTGACTGATCTGTAAATGAAAGGCCTGTTGATCAAAGAACTGATTCGGCACCAAATCGCCCAATTAAGCTACCAAATTGTTGCTGAGGTCCAATGACACCAAAAATTGCAATTTGCCAGCAAAATGAGTCCATCCAATACTTAAGCAATTTTTATTTATGCAATAATCGGAATCGAATTTATTAAACTAATTTATTCATCACATTCTTCTATTAGCTGCTGTTACCGGCTCATTTTGTTGTCGCCCAAATGGACAAATTGCAATTTTGGCACAGCCCCGAAAGTGTCGTCGTCAATTAGGGCAATGCGACATTGGCACAATTCCAATCGCAGAAGCGATGGAATCATTTTGAATGCTGGCGTTGTGGGGGAATAAATGCCAACCAATAAAAATTCGATTATAATGTTTTAATTTATGTGATCTGATCCAGATTCTGATCAGAATATCTCGGATCAGCAATAAGTCTCCAAAAATTTTTGGATCATTGCCGATTTATGAAATTGTGTTCCAATCTTCCAAAACAGAACTAACTCTTTTTATGTCATCCGATCGGAAACCAATCTTTTCGATGGACCTCCGACTTTTTATTTTGCATACTTTGCGAGTCCAATTGGCTGATCGGATTCTGATTCATCGACAGCACTTTCAATTCTCTGATAAAGGCGAACATTTGAGGCGCGATGACGGCGAAAGCGATTGTTGCTGAGGTACAAATAAAACAGCGACGGAATTGTCCGAAAGAATTCGCCGTCGATGGAACTGATCTGAAACAATTCGATAAACAAACGGACAAACGGACTGATCAACAGTGATCAGAAATTCTCTAATTATTTATAAATCGTATTTTGCCTTTGCTCCTCACCCCGTTGGCGTCCAAACTGAGTGTTTTCAGCCGTGGCAAAGCCAACGCATCCCCCGAGGGCATTTCCTGGATTCGATTTGCCGCCAGGATAAAGCTCCTCCAACGAATCGCCCAATTCGTTAAGCGCCTTCACTGGCACTGTGCTCAACAGATTTTTGTCCAACGACAGCTTTTGCAGAGAGCCCAAGCCGAGAAAGGCCTCGGGCGGAATGGAACGGTCGCGCAGCGAATTGGCCACTCAAATCCAATCTTTTTTTGGGGGGGGGGGAATTTGTTTTTGCAAAATTATTTTTGCACTGACTGTTCGATGCGATTGCGCGAATGAAAGTGAAGAAAAATGTGTGCCGGCACTTCCGCCAGCCGATTGGCACTCAGTGAAAGCGATCGGAGCGATCGGAGTGGGAGAAATTGCGGGTGAAAAGTGCACAAAATGGGCCAATTCGTTGGAGGTGATGGCCAACTCTTCCAAACTGTCCAAGAGGCTGCTGCTGTGGCGGCTAATGTAATGGACGGGGTGGTGGTGGAGCAGTACGTGGGCCATGGAATTGTTGTGCAGCTGCAGACGCCGGATTGGGGGCAGTGCACGCAGAGAGTCCAGATAGAGCTGAAGGAATTTGAAGCTTTTTAAAATTTTGAATTGAACCCAAGGACAAGATTAGATTTGTACTGGAATTTAAGGGCAACCCGGGATTTTTCCGGCGGCCAAAAAATCGAGTCGGCCAATTCTAATGGATCATTCCCGATTACGTCCGACTGACCACGGGGATTGGCGTGTGTTCCAGCCTTAGCAAATCCAACGGCAAATTTGGCCCCTCTCTCAGTGGCCCCAGGGCAAACAAAATGTGCTCCAATGAATTGGCACCGGCACAACGAACAGCCAATTTATCGCCGCCGGCGGTGGTGGAGCAGGCGCATGGAAACTGTGCCGGGAGAGGGAATAATAATGGCGCCAATGAGTGCCTTTTGTGGTTGGGGTCAGGGGTCAGAGTGTTGCGTAATTCAAAATTCAAATTTGAAAGAAATGCGTAACAAACCCGGATGCCCTCAGGGCATTTGGCCGCCGGGTATTTCGCCGACAAATTCTCCCGAAAGTTCGTTTTAGCTTCTTTGTCTGTCGTCGTTTTGACAATGTTGAAGGCACAAAAAAGACAGTAAATTGAAAATAAAAGTGCAGCGGCGTTTAGGGGAACGACGGACAGCAAATTGGAGGACGAAAGAGAGGGGGTCATTTTTGAAGCGGCGGCTGAGAAGCGTCACTCATCGGAAGAAAGGGGAGGAGGAAAGGGGACGGGGGGAAGGGATGAATGAATAAATGAAGAGCGGATGATGAAGAAGAATCATTGAGGAGGAGGAGGAGGAGGAGGAGAAGGAGAAGAAATGGTCATTGAAGAAGAACAAACAGAAAACACCCCCGGGGGGGGGGCAACAGCTGAGGCCACAGGAGAATAATCCCTCCAGGGGAAGGAAACAAACACAAAAATAGGCGGGGGGGGGGGGGATCAATCGTTGGAGCAATTGCAATGTATAGACAAATCTTGTGGAAGAAAGGGGACAAAATAATCATTCGGCGGGACATCATTCAGAGAGAGACTTGTAAGTGGGGGATGGACACGAAGCACCGACCCTTGAGGGGGAACAAATTTGGTCGGATAAGCGAACTAATTTTTTGGGAATTGCACCCGGGGGGGGGGGGGGGAGGGAGGGGGGAAGAAGCCTTATGCGAGCGAATAAAATGTTTATGCAATGGAATCGCTTCGGGGGATAACTCAAGAAAAATCTTTTCGAGGGGAAAAATGTTAAACCATCAGAAGGCATTTCATTAATAATTCTTATTGAGTGATCGGAACCAAATCCAATTCTCCGTTTCGAACTTTTGAACACTTTGAGGCGAATTTGTGTACAAAAAGTCGTCGTCAGTCAAAATGTATCTTTTCACGTTTTGTCTCCGCAAAAGTGCGCCACCCCAACGACTGAACTGCTTCCTGTCTCAGTCGGCCATTTGTTCGCCAATCTGCCCAAACATTGTGTTCTTGCTTCTGTCGCCCGAATCACGGGAAGTCCCCCCCCCCCCTCCCCCACAGAATCCCCCTCCTCCCACAGAATCCCCCCCCCCACAGAATCCCCCTCCTCCCACAGAATCCCCCCCCCCCACAGAATCCCCCCCTCCAGCCATTTCCTTCTCCAAACCTCCCCCCCCCCCCCCCAATTCTGCTCGTCTTGGGGATTGGATTGTTGTTTGATTTGTTGAGGAAATGCGAGGGATGCGCGCGCGCGGAATTGGTTTGGATTTGGAGGATGGGGGGGGGGGGGGAGGGGGGGGGGGGATATGTTGGCAGAATCGGATGGATTTTTTGGGTGGGGGGGGATTTGGAGGTATTGCCGAACGGAAAGGAGACGACAACGTCGTATAAGCAAATGATGCTGAGCATTGAAGGTTGGGTGGGGGTTGGGCGCCGAGGTGGCATCGCCCCCCCCCCTTTTGGCCATACCCATCGCCCCCACCAAATGCAATGAATCCATGCCCAAATCGATCATTCCTTCCTTCCCATCCATCCCCCCCCCCACTCCCCCCCCCCTCCACTCCCCCCCCCCCCACTCCCCCCCCCCCCCCTCCACTCACCCACGCACATCATTCCTCAATGATTGGAAAGGCTTCTCGAATGAATGAAATGGATGCCCTCCCTCAAACGGCCCGCCTCCTCGCCTAGGCCAACTCCGATCATCCCCCCCCCCCGCCCAAACAATCGGCCCAACCATCCAAATTACCATATCATTACAACTCAATCCTTCTCATTTCATTTCATCCGAATTCAATTCTGCGCGTCTTTCATCCATTCATTTTTGCTTCTTAAGTCACATTTTTGGGGTCCAATGTTTCAAAATTTTCTTTTCGTTTGCTCTTTTTGTTGGAGTTCAAAATAAGCTTAATGAATTAATTGGACATTCATTCATTTGTCTGTTCATTTAAATCACTCCTTTCATTGTAGCAACATTTATTCGCTCGTTCGGATTGGAAGAATGCCTTCAATAGTTTGGGAATATTTTGACGAATTCGAAGGCGGCGGCAAATGTCGCCTTTGCGGCTGTGTGCGGAACAGAAAGGACAAATCGACTTCAACATTTTGGGTGGGAGAAGCACAAATTTTAGGCACTTTTTGGGGGACATTTTTTGAATTTGCATGGATTTAGCAACATTTGGAGAGAGGTCCACGGGTTGGACAAGCGGCAGATGATGATGGGCGGTGGAAGTTTTGGTGGAAAAGCATCCAGAAGTCATTTCAACAACAGCCAAAGCCATTATGGGCGAGGCGGCGGCGAAGCAATGGGCGACGGGGGGGCGGCGCCGCCGGCGGAGAAAATACCGAAGGTGGGCGATTGGCGTGTCCGGACAAGTCGGCTACGGACAACTCGGCTACTGGCGACTTTTTTTTGTTACAACTTTTTTCAAACTACTCAAAATGATTAGCTTTTTTTTGTAATATTACTCAGCTCAACGAGAGCTTTTGATTGATAGTAATTTCTTCTGATTCTGTTGGCTTACAAAAAAGTTAAGACTTGAAAAGCAGTTCGTCTCCTATAGACTCGCCCTTTCCTGTCCTAACTTTGGTTATGCTCAAGATAGCTAGTTGTAATTAGTATCAATCGCAAGCTCTCGTTGAGATAAGTAATATTACAAAAGAAAGCTAATCATTTGGAAGAGTTTGAAAAAAGTTGAAACAAAAAAAAGTCGCCAGTAGCCGAGTTGTCCGTAGCCGAGTCAGCACCACGCCGGCGATTGGATAGCCCTTTCAAACTTTGCAAAACATTTCGCCAAATTTTAAATTTTTTTTTGTTTTTAAAGTTTAAACTTTTAAGTTTAAAAATAGCTTCAATTTTGCTTGGGTGATGAACTTTTCGGGATTCGCGGTCTCGAGTCCATGTGACGCAAAATTGGATTGCGAATTTTTGTTGGAGTTTTTCACGAAAATCCCTTGGTAGAATTTTAAAATTTGTTTCATTTTTGCATTCTCGAATTACAAATGTTATTCATGTGATGGATGAAAGATGCGTGGCATTGAATTGAATTTTTGGGCTGTTTCCCCTTTCGTTTATTGTCTGGTCATGCCATTTCCCATAATGTTTGTATGTGTGTTTAAACATTAATATTTTTTTGATTGAACAGACAATACAGAAACATCCCTAAAGTATAATTTCAGCTCGATTTGGTCGACAGCCTCGGGTTGGACCAAAAGGCCACCGAGGAGACGTTCAAATTCATTTCGGAGCTTGTCAGACAACAACAGCAGCACCAACAGATGAATAATATTTCGACAGCACAACAAATGTCGATAGCAATGCCAGAATTGGAGCCAGCAATTGAGCTGAAGAGGGAGAACGGCTTAACGATGCCATTGGAAAGGGTCGGACGACCTGGCCTTAACGACTGAAATAACCTTTGATATGATTAACTTTAGGTCATTGAGCCACCGATTGGCATCAGCAAAAGAAACGATTTGGCATCACAAATTAGTCGGATCGACGATGGCATGACGACACCGCCGGCCTTTCTCAATGTCATGTCCGACGAGGGCAGCAAAAATGGCGGTACGAAGCGAAAGAACAAATTCGTTGAGCTTCCTCCGACTCCGCCCCCCTCCCAACTGTCCAATTTTGTGCCAAACCCAAACTCCTCAACTGCACACTCTTCGGCATCTACCTCTTCGGCCTCTCTGCTGAACAATTACTTCTCAGGCATTCTGCAATTTGCCCACTCCCCGCTCAACTTGGCTTCAATTGCTTCGTCGCTCAACGCCTCGCCAACTCCTCCAAGGTGGGGGGAGAGGAACGGATCTGTCGAATATCTAACTGAAAATCATCTAGCAATAAGGACGAACATTTTAAAGTGCATCATGATCTGGTTCAGATGCGGCCCCAATCTCATTCCAAAATTTTTTTGATAATAACACTCTCTCCTTGTACAGCTTCGCCAGTCCGGTGCCACAGACCAGCAGCGCCTAGTCAGATTTTGCTCGCCAACATTCAGTGTGCCGACCAACAGCAGCAGCAGCAGCATGGACTGCTGATGACATTGGCCAAAAAACCGCCGTCAGAGGAATGCCGTCGTGTCCAGTGGAGGAGAGCCGACCATGGCACTGACGAATTCGCCGAAGAAAATGCGGACGGACTATTTGAGTTGGGACGAATTCTTCATGGGCGTCGCATTGATGGCCGCCCAGCGCAGCAAAGACCCGGTTACACAGGTGCAAATGGGGCGAAAAAAAAGAAGCAAAAAATGGGACAAAAAGGAGAAAAAAAAACTGCCGTCGATGTTTTGTCTATCCGTTTCTTTTTTTTTGCGCAGGTCGGTGCGTGCATTGTCATGGAAAATATGGTCGTTGGCGTCGGCTACAACGGAATGCCAATCGGTTGTCTCGACGACGAAATGCCATGGGGAAAGGAAGACGCTGACCCATTGAATAATAAGTAAATGGCAAAAAAACAACAAAAAAAGAGTTTTAATCGTTTTCAATTGGGGAAAAATAGGGGTTGGCACTAATATTAATATTACGCTTACAAACAACAAACAATCGGTTCCATAATTTCAGGTACCTTTATGTGTGCCATGCCGAAATGAATGCCATTTTGAACAAAAACAGTGCGTCCGTCAACGGGTCAACATTATGTAAGGGGCCGCCAACTTGTTGTGTATGTACTTTGTTTAACCCAAAGTGTTCAGACACAACCCTTTTTCCGTGTGCCGAATGTGCCAAAATGATCATCCAATCGCGCATTAGTCGGGTCGTTTATTTGCATGACAAAAAAGGCGTTCAAATGGAGGCCTCGCGTCGGCTGTTCACTGTCACCGGCGTGCAATTCAGGTTGGTTGGGCGGCTTTATTGTAAATTGCTTTCTTGAAACTACGGAAATCCATGGACGAACATTTTCCCAAAGTTGTGGTCCGACGGGAGTTTTTTTTTGGGGGTGGAGGTAATCGTTTGTTTCGAAAATGGGTTTGGCTTGGAACTCATAACCAAATGGACTTTGACTGACTTTCCCTTTCAGCCAATATGTGCCCTTACGCTCCGAAGTGATCCTTCGCTTCAAATGACGGAATCTGTGATCACTTTTTGTGTGCATTTTGTTTCTTCTTTTTAGCTGTTGGCACCGTTAGCCATTTTTTGAAAATATCGAAATTCGCTCTCTCATTTTTTCAAACATTTCCTCAGTTTACACTTCAAACCCCCAAATTCCTTCAGATATTAGTTTTTTGTAAACTCTTTTTGTCAGATATTCTCATTCGCTTGTTTGTTGATTGATTGGTTCATTTCAATTTTCCGCATTTGTCCATCTGTCCCTCACTCGCTGTTTATGTTTACCTTTCGACCGAAATTTCACCTTTCTATTGATAACATATATGGGTAACTTTCATTCCACAAAAGTTGCATTTTTCAAATTTGTAAAGTTTGGCAAGTTCGTAGACAATTTAATATTTTTCGGTGTAAAATTTGCGAAGTCATTTCCCTTTTTTGATTAAATTTATAAATTTGTTTTCGCCTCTGAACAGAGAGAAGCGATTGACTAACCCAAAAATGTCGGCAGCAAAGGTGAAGGCGGAGGTGTCTTCGCCCAAACAAACGAACGAAATGGGGGAGGAGACGACAGAACTCGCGGAACGATTGGAATTGGACTTTGTCGAAGTTCGTTTTTTATAATTGACATACGGACAGTTGGTAAAGCTTAAGCATAGGATGCCTCACAGATTCGATAAAAAACATAAGTCGGCAAGCTGAAAACTCGAGTTGAGAATTCGAAAAACGCTGTGGCCGCGCGAAATCGTTCACCGCCAAATCCGCGTGCTGGTTCCATGCTCGGAGCACGGCTTTTTTGCTGCCATTTTTAAAATTTGAATTTGCGGCCCCGGAACGGGCAATTTCCGTGTTCTGTTTTGGCTAAGCTTTTGTGGTGGTAAACTATTTCACTGATCCAAAAATTTATGACATGACATGAACATCATCGGAAATGGACCATTTGTCCATTTTTTGGTTCAGTCATTATCATTCTATTCGTCTCTGTTCTGCCAACAAAGCCCCCCCCCCCCTCCCCTCCCCTTCTGAATTAACTTTTTTTTAGGAATCCGCTGGCGATGAATGGGACGCAAATGTCGGCGGTGAGCGAGAAGACGCTTTTTCTGCTGCTGGTGGTGGGGCCCGAGGATGGGGAGGAGGGCGCCCTCAAAACTTCGCCCGACTCGCCCCGTTCGCTGTCCGCCCCGCTCTCCCCCGAGGACGAAGAGGAGGCATTGGGTAACAAAACTGTCACTGAATATGGGATTTTGATTGTTTGCCTACCAGATGAGGACGCCGTTGTGGTTGAGGCTGACGAGACGGTGGTCCTCCACGCGTGCGAAGACGACGAATTGGCGGAGGGCGGCGGCGGCGGCTTCGCCCGAGGGGCAGCAGTGCCGTCAGCGAGACCAAAAGGCGGCGGTGGGCCGAAAACGCCGCCGGAGAGCGATTTGGCGGAGGTTGTTTAAATTGTTACAAGTTTATCAATTTAAAAGGAAACTTTAGCACAAAAGCTCCTCAAACGATGTTAGCCAGGAGAGCAGCATGAGAGAGCCGCCGTTTAAACGCCGTCGTCGTCGTTCTTCCTCTTCTTCTTCGTCCTCCTCCTCCGGTTTGGAGGAAAACGACGCCGAGGGGGATGAGAATGGGGAGGGGGAGGACCGGTCGTTGTCGTCCCGTGGCCGTGACGCGTCAGTGACCGACTCCCATCACCGCCAGCGTCCGTCGTCGCTCCAAGTCGCCCCCAAAGTCTTACAAAATGTCCGATCGCCGCCACCGGTCGCGCGAACGACGGACCACCGAGCGAGCAGTGAAGCGAGAACACGGCGACGAACACGAAGAAGAGGACGACGATGAAGAAGTGGACTACGAGGATGACGAGGAACGAATCCGCAAGAACAAACGGGCACGGCTCATCCGATTAAGGTGCAAGCTTTCTAGAAGAGCGACGATTTTGGTGATCAATAGTGATCTTTCGATTGTTCCGCGTTTGACCCCCGACGTTTTCAGGGAGGCTCGTTCGCGTCAGATTGGCTACGACTTACATCCCACCGCTGCTCACAACCACCCGGAAAGTCAACGGCGCATGGCCGTTTCCCGCCCCAACCCTACTTCAAAAATCCGTCCTACTACCCACGGGACAAGGAACTGTCCTCCTCGTCTTCGTCAGCACGGCCCGCCACTGTGCCGGTAAGTAATGGGGGGATGGGTGTCTTTCCGAGGTTTAAGGTACCCTTGACATTGAATTTTTACGTCGTCGGGTTTTCACCATTTCAGAAGTTCCTTAATAAACAAAATATCGTCGGGTTTTCACCATTTCAGAAGTTCCTTAATAAACAAAATATCGTCGGGTTTTCACCATTTCAGAAGTTCCTTAATAAACAAAATAATGTCCAAACCTTTTCAAACCCCTGGGGGGGGGGGCAACTTAACCCTCTCTCCCTCGCCCATACATTGTGCATTTTCCACATTTCCATAGCACCTAGAAACGTAAGATTTTTATCTTCACACTTGCTCTAGTTCTAAAAAAGTTCCATCCGAACGGAAGCCGTAGTTGTTTTATTCTGTTTTTTAAATTTGTCATGTCGTGCAGGTACCACTTGCTCGTGTCGAGCCAATGCCCGGCGGACGTCTTCCGCTTGTCCAACGGCGCTCGTCACCCCCGCCACCGTCAGTTGGGCAACGACGTCGCGCTTTGTCGCCCCATGCGCCGCCACTGTTGACAAAGAAGCGCAGATACATTGTGGAGGACATCAGTCACGTGCCTAGACGGTGAGTGGGTTCGTTTCCTCACCACCCCCCGGGGGGAAGGGTCAAAAATAAAAAATATGCACTATCAATTTCCTAAAATTTTTTCTTTATTTTTGTCACACCTCTCTTTCATTCTTCTCTCCTCTGGAATTAATTAGTATTTATTCAAAAACAATAATAAAAAAAAGTGTTCCTCGAGATTCTTCTTCGACTACCCCAGCCTCTGTTCTCCACACAATTTTGTTGATTTTGGTCGACACACACATAAGGATGGGCTTTTTTTGATGATGGTGTTTTGTCGATGCGGAAGCGAACAACAAAACCAAAACAGCCAACCAGCACCTTTAGCGGTGTTGGTCGGGCGTGGCAAAACACTAAACAACATCACAGAATGTACATACTGCTTGCTGCTGCTGCTACTGCTGCTGTTGTAGCGGCAACCAATGAGCCAATGGCTTATTGGTCAGTAACACAGACAGACTTCCCAAACTTCCCCTTCTCACCTCATCCGGCCGTCCACCAAAAAGTGTCTGACGACCAAATTCTCACGTGAACTGCTTGGACTTTGTGTTTTCAAATTCGACCCGAATTTCTTCTCTTCCTCTTTTGGGTTTGGCCCAGGGAACAACCTCAAAAACAACTCGAAAAACGACAGCGTTTTCTGTGGGTGTGACAGATTGCCCCCGTCGGCCAACAGCGCAATCGGCAATTAAGGACAACAGAAACAACACCAATCGATTCTCATAACAAAATGTTGTTTGTTGATTGTGTGTGATGGGAAAGAACAACACTCACCACCACACCAGAGACACACATTCCTCCGTCCGTCCCATCCTCTCCCGATTCTCACAGATCGCGCACTCCACCACCACCGCTTTCGTCTTATCGGAGCAGTAACGGCACAAGCAGCAACGGCGGCAGCCGATCATCACGGCATCGCACTGCTGCCGCCGCCTTGGGCCCCCAAACGCTGTACCCGAGCCGACGCGACCCGTACCCGGCACCGCGTTCCTACGACAGCAGCAAGCAGCGGCCGGGACTATGAGCGAGGGGGAAGCAGCCGTCATTCAGCCAGCACTTCGTCCAAGAAATACTACGGCTTTTCAAGGTGGCGTATTGGGGGGGGGGGAATGGTCATGGAGGGGCGGGGCAAACAAAGACACTTCTTTGGCTGCTCGTTCAGACGGGACCGGGATGAGACATTGCCGTTGTTTAAACTTATACCATCCGTTGATTTTTTAAGCGTGGAGCGTAATCCGTACATATTCACCGGCACACGAGTCATACCAAAGCCTTTTGTGCCGCCGCCACCGCCAGGCAAAAAATGGAACTGTCCGAGAAGGGACGAATCGCAGTGAGTTGGGCCCAACAGCCATTCCTTTGAGAAAACCCTAAATGTTTCTGTTCTGATTTCAGTGCTCCAGCAGAGAGACGGTCAAAATGGCGTTGTCCAAAACGCGAAACTTCGTCGTAAGTGTTCAGTGCGTCCTCTTATAAATATTCTGCCCCGGTGTCCTACAATGACTAGAAATCTGTGGGGCCTGGATTTTTTTCCTTTTTTTGGATTTCTATTCTGAACCGCTCTGCCTAACGTATTTATTTCTCGAACGGATTTGAAATTCCATACGGTTTGATGTAAAATGAGTCTTGGTCCGAACATAAATGTGATAATTTCCTAGACCTCCGCCACGCCGCTGAGCTTTGTCGGATGGATGTTCCAATTTGAGGGTTTTCTACTTGCTCGGGAATAAGGGAGGAAGATTGTGCGTTCTCAACTTGACACAAAACTTTGTTTACCCATTTAAAGCTTAATTATTCGTAATCTGTCAATGTTTTACAATTATTTTATACCACCTTGGGACACTTGTATTTTTTTTGTTTCGCAATATTTTTTAATAAAAATGTAAGAGAATTTGGAGTGCTTTATTTGGTTCATCACTGGTAAAAAGGGGCAAAAATACAATCAACAGACAACAACATAAAATGGATGCGGAATTTTATTACGTTTCGACCCTGAATTTGTGATTTATTTTGTGATTTTATGACGAATTCAAAGCATCTGAGAACTTCGCAACGTTTCATCTGCCAACTTCAGCGCCCCTTCCATTGTTTTTGTGCCTCCGATGAATCCGTTTCGCATGTACAAAAATAGCACCATCAATGCGCGACTCCTTTTCCAACTCCCCGTCGCGATATCCCTTCCAGGGAAGCGAGATTCTAAAAAGTAGAAAGTTAAATTCGGACTAAATTTAAATTTGCATATTCCCCCCCCCCCCTCAGCGACCTGCTGTCAAAAGGGCAAAGCTCCGAGACGGGGATTGTCTGAACTCGCCACGTGTTGTTGGTGCTGTCGTTGTACAGCACCAGACAAATACCAGCCGATTTCAGGCCCAATTCTTTCTCCAGCTGAAAGAAGTGGTCCTTCCACGGCACGCCGCCACTTTTGTGGAACATGAGAACCTTTCCACTGGGATGGACCTTAAAATAGCAATTATAATGAAAAGACAATTTGAATTCGAAGAAATCCCCAAAAAACGGTTCAGATTCAAATTTGTGAAAATGGACCAAAAAGGGATTTTATTTTTTGTCGGGGCCCCCATCACGGAGTGTATTGGCGGCCCCTTTTTGCCTCATTTCGCTTCTCAACGGCGGCCAAAACGATGTTCCGAGCCGGTAACCACGCAGTGTGAAGAGACCGAACGCGTTGCTCAAATTCCTCCTCTACAATTGCCATGGCCTTCTGAAAGCCCTTCTCCGGGTCCGGCGTCTCCTCGTTCCATGCCGGGTTGCAGTGCTCGACACGAGACCCGAAAGTGCTCGACAGTTGGTATCTGAAAAAAACAGCGCGACATGAATTCGAAATCCGGATCGGAATTTTCGATTACCGGATCTAAACAAAAAATCAGGAACCCCAGTTTCGGTACATCTTTGAGACCGCGTGACCTTAACCGTATCGGAATTTCGATAATGTTAAAATCAAATAAAATTTTGGAAAACACGGAGGGACTCTTGCAGAATTCTCCAAAAAACTTTTTTTAACAATTCCGTAACAAAAATTGCAATAAAAAGAAAAAATGCACCCCCTCCCCTGAAAAAAAAATGCAGTAAAAAGGAAAAAATACACCCCCTAAAATGGACTTCCTCCCCCCTCCCCAACTCCCTCCCCCCCCCCATTTTGGAAATCGCTTGCTTAGGAACCAAAACACCTTTTGACCTAAGATTTGTTAAAAATTCTTTTATTTCTAAATTCGATAATTTTACCTTGGCAACCCGTCGAACTGGTTGATGCCGTTGTCAATCGCGTCAATTGCTTCAACAAATTTCTTATAAATTTGCTCGTAAAGTTTCTCCACGTCCGCGTCCTCCGCAGGCAAACCCAAAATGCTGCCAATCACCGCCTTTCCGTAATGGGCGTAAATCAGCCCAGCCGAACTCAGTTTCGTCTAAACATTTTTCACTATTTGGGGATTGCTTACAATTTTAACTAACCTGAAACGGAAGGCCCAACAATCGATTGAATTGTTTCGGCAAAATCACTAAAAGAAATTAATTACATTTCTGATGCCATGAGACTAATTGGATTTAGGCCCAAACCATTTGGCTTATTTAGGCCAGACATGTAATTAACTGAATGCCAAAGGAATTCCGGGTTCTGCACCAAAATTGCCGGAAACAAGAATTGTGCCCAAAATTTGCCGGAATTCGATCCAATTGCATCTCCGGGGTTCGGATGCAACACAAAGTGCAAAAAGAGCGCCCATTTACCGCTGGTGGTGGTCGTATCGCATCCGTTGGTGGTCGTAAACGCCGCCGACATCGACGACAACATCGCACCCATTCAGAATTTGTGGGTCCCGGGTTCTGACGATGCTGTGGTTGGAAAACATTGGCAGTTTCTTGAGCATGTAACAGGCGAACACTTCGTCGCAATGGAACTTTCCGTTGTGAGTGCCAATCAGCGATTGTGTTGCCATCGCAACTTGTTTTGAATAGCTTCGTAAATATCTAAAAATTAACATAAATAACACACAATGGACGGCAAAAAAAAAAAAAAAAAAAGAGAATTACCTATTCATTTGTGCAAATCATAATGCCAAAACAATTTAAACAAATTAAAAGACAAACTCTAATCACGCGGCAGACAGAGTAATGTTAGACACTACACCCCGCCATATGAATTTTGTTAAATTTTAAAGCCATTTCCAGAGCGAAGTGCGTGATGCTTCTTTTGTTGGTAAAAAGCTGAGAGAGAACGCCAAACAAGAGAAAGTTAGAGAAAGAAAGGAAACTTGTATAATTCTCTCGCACTCTCTATTAATTTCACACCTCTCTACATCTTCATTTTGTTTTGTTCTGAGTTGGATAAAGATTTGTGCGCCTTTGAACGCGGTTAGAGAGCCATAAATCGATTTGTTGCCGATTTTAACTTTTCTTTTACTGGTCTCAATTTTTAAAATGGAGATTTCATGCAATTCTAACAGTACTCGGAGGTTGTTGAGGTCGCTGATCAGTGATCACGAATATGACATCACATTCTATCGTCTCTTAGTGTGTTTTAGGGGTGTTTGGGGCCAAGTCCGAATCTAACCTTGTAATTGATCTATGTTATATTCGTGATCACTGATCAGCAACCTCGACAACTCCCGAGTACTTCCCAGAATCACATAAACCATTAAAAAAAAAATCGGGACCAGTAAAAGACACCAAACCACTTTTTTAATACATCTGGGAGCCCTGATCTAAAACAATCACAAAATTTGAATACAAAAACATCTAATCCCATTGACCATTGATCGCATACTTTTATGCTTTGCCGCTAACTCCGTTATTACTTTGTTTTTCATTTATAGCCTCTTCAAACAATAAGGTGCGGTGTGGTTGGGCTTAGATTTGATTTAATGGGCTCTGGGATTAGGCTAATGGGCTGTCTTCTGGATTCCTTTATTTACATTACAGTTAAGGGTCTTCCCGACGACCCTCGGCGACTGCATTTTTTGTGAATTTTGAACAAATTGAAATAAGCAAAGTTTTGTTTCAATCATATTTCCCCTTGGTTACCCTTCTCCAATCGCCCCAATGGTGCGAAAACGGCTACCACCAGAGCTTGTTTATGAGATAACCCGCTGCGTTCGGGCTCATGTCGGCTGGTTCGGCGTTTACGCTTCGACGCGGATGCTCCAAAATTTCTTGCTCTTCAGCTTGAGAAATGGGCGAAAATTGGGCTTATTGTCTTTATTCTTTTCGAGCGTCAACTCGTTTGTCGTTGCCTGCCCAAACTTCGGGCAAAACCGTTGCGTCATTCGGCCCGCGAGCCGGACCTTCGGTAAACATTCTAGAAGAACCTAATTTGCTTTTTTTTTCTTAGCTTCACAATTCCGTCCGTGATCCCCATACTCATCCTTCGTCTGGTGTTGAAGCGTTGGCGGAATTAGACAGTTTTGCTTTCGCGGCCTCCCGCGCACAGTTTAATTTGGGTGACGAAACTTTTTGTTTGCGTGTCAGAACGTTACTGGATAAATAAGGCACTTTTGCTTTCGCGGCCTCAGCACAGTTTAATTTGTTCTGATTTGCATACATAAATCCATTTCCCCATGGCATCAGAAAATGTAATAATTTCTTTGTGATTTTGCCGAAAGAATGCAATCGATTGTTGGCCTTCCCGCTGATTTTTTTTTAGTGTGATGATGCGATTTTTAACTGTTAAAATTTGAAACGTCACAATGCAAAATTTCTTTAAAGCCCAATGCTCCGCCCGCGCATCGTTTGCCCGCGGCCGACGTGGCTACCGGTGCCGACGCGGCTATCGGTGCCGACGTGGCTATCAGTGCCGGGGCTCTCGGTGCCGACGCGGTTACAGGTGCCGACGCGGCTATCGGTGCTGTTGCGGCTTCAGGTGCCGACGTGGCAACCAGTGCCGACGCGCTACCGGTGCCGACGTGGCTACCGGTGCCGACGCGCTACCGGTGCCGACGTGGCTACCGGTGCCAACGCGGCTACCGGTGCGGACGTCTGCCGACGCGGCTATCGGTGCCGACGCGGCTATCGGTGCCGACGTGGCTACCGGTGCCGACGCGGCTATCGGTGCCGACGTGGCTATCAGTGCCGGGGCTCTCGGTGCCGACGCGGCTACCAGTGCCGACGTGGCTACCGGTGCCGATGCGGCTATCGGTGCCGACGTGGCTATCAGTGCCGGGGCTCTCGGTGCCGACGCAGTTACTACCGGTGCCAACGCGGTTACAGGTGCCGACGCGGCTATCGGTGCTGTTGCGGCTTCAGGTGCCGACGTGGCAACCAGTGCCGACGCGCTACCGGTGCCGACGTGGCTACCGGTGCCAACGCGGCTACCGGTGCGGACGTCTGCCGACGCGGCTATCGGTGCCGACGTGGCTACCGGTGCCGACGCGGCTACCAGTGCCGACGCGGCTATCGGTGCCGACGCGGCTGCCGGTGCCGACGTGGCTATCGGTGCCGACGTGGCTATCAGTGCCGGGGCTCTCGGTGCCGACGCGGTTACAGGTGCCGACGCGGCTACCAGTGCCGACGCGGCTATCGGTGCCGACGCGGCTATCGGTGCCGACGTGGCTATCAGTGCCGGGGCTCTCGGTGCCGACGCGGCTACCAGTGCCGACGTGGCTATCGGTGCCGACGTGGCTACCGGTGCCGACGCGGCTATCGGTGCCGACGTGGCTATCAGTGCCGGGGCTATCGGTGCCGACGCGGCTATCGGTGCCGACGTGGCTACCGGTGCCGACGCGGCTATCGGTGCCGACGTGGCTATCAGTGCCGGGGCTCTCGGTGCCGACGCAGTTACTACCGGTGCCAACGCGGTTACAGGTGCCGACGCGGCTATCGGTGCTGTTGCGGCTTCAGGTGCCGACGTGGCAACCAGTGCCGACGCGCTACCGGTGCCGACGTGGCTACCGGTGCCGACGCGCTACCGGTGCCGACGTGGCTACCGGTGCCGACGCGCTACCGGTGCCGACGTGGCTATCGGTGCCGACGCGGCTACCGGTGCCGACGCGGCTATCGGTGCTGTTGCGGCTTCAGGTGCCGACGCGCTACCGGTGCCAACGCGGCTACCGGTGCAGACGTCTGCCGACGCGGCTATCGGTGCCGACGTGGCTACCGGTGCCGACGCGGCTATATGTGCCGACGCGGCTACTGGTGCCGATGCGGCTACCGGTGCGGAGCGGCTACTGGTGCAGACGTGGCTACCGGTGCGAAGCGGCTACTGGTGCCGACGTGGCTACCGGTGCCGGCGCGGCTACCGGTGCGGACGCCTGCCGACGCGGCTACTGGTGCCGATGCGGCTACCGGTGCGAAGCGGCTACTAGTGCCGACGTGGCTACCGGTGCCGACGCGGCTGCGAAGCGGCTACTGGTGCCGAAGTGGCTACCGGTGCCGACGCGGCTATCGGTGCCGATGCGGCTACCGGTGCGAAGCGGCTACTGGTGCCGACGCGGCTACCGGTGCCGACGCGGCTATCGGTGCCGATGCGGCTACCGGTGCGAAGCGGCTACTGGTGCCGACGTGGCTACCGGTGCCGGCGCGGCTACCGGTGCGGACGCCTGCCGACGCGGCTATCGGTGCCGATGCGGCTACCGGTGCGAAGCGGCTACTGATGCCGACGCGACTACTGGTGCCGATGCGGCTACCGGTGCGAAGCGGCTACTGATGCCGACGCGGCTACTGGTGCCGATGCGGCTACCGGTGCGAAGCGGCTACTAGTGCCGACGTGGCTACCGGTGCCGACGCGGCTATCGGTGCGAAGCGGCTACTGGTGCCGACGTGGCTACCGGTGCCGACGCGGCTATCGGTGCCGATGCGGCTATCGGTGCCGATGCGGCTATCGGTGCCGACGCGGCTATCGGTGCCGACGCGGCTATCGGTGCCGACGTGGCTATCAGTGCCGGGGCTCTCGGTGCGAAGCGGCTACTGGTGCCGACGTGGCTACCGGTGCCGACGCGGCTATCGGTGCCGACGCGGCTATCGGTGCCGACGCGGCTATCGGTGCGAAGCGGCTACTGGTGCCGACGCGGCTACCGGTGCCGACGCGGCTATCGGTGCCGATGCGGCTACCGGTGCGAAGCGGCTACTAGTGCCGACGTGGCTACCGGTGCCGACGCGGCTATCGGTGCGAAGCGGCTACTGGTGCCGACGTGGCTACCGGTGCCGATGCGGCTATCGGTGCCGATGCGGCTACCGGTGCGAAGCGGCTACTGGTGCGAAGCGGCTACTGGTGCCGACGTGGCTATCGGTGCCGACGCGGCTATCGGGTGCTGACGCGGCTACCGGTGCCGACGCGGCTATCGGTGCCGATGCGGCTACCGGTGCGAAGCGGCTACTAGTGCCGACGTGGCTACCGGTGCCGACGCGGCTATCGGTGCGAAGCGGCTACTGGTGCCGACGTGGCTACCGGTGCCGATGCGGCTATCGGTGCCGATGCGGCTACCGGTGCGAAGCGGCTACTGGTGCGAAGCGGCTACTGGTGCCGACGTGGCTACCGGTGCCGACGCGGCTATCGGTGCCGATGCGGCTACCGGTGCGAAGCGGCTACTGTGCCGACGTGGCTATCGGTGCCGACGCGGCTATCGGGTGCTGACGCGGCTATAGGTGCCGACGCAAGGTTAAATTTGTTACTCCTTTCTGCACCCCCACCCAATTTAGGCGGACAACATAGAAAATGAAATCTCATGAAAAAAGAATGCTATTACTAAGCTTTAGCTTTGTATTTAGACAAAGCTCAGAAAAGCTATTTTGGATGGTACAATTATTGTCAGATTTGGTGGAGTATAAAAAACGATACAATCAGCTGAACATTTTATATTTTTAACATGGCTGCACTTGAAGCTCCAATTTTACTATGGAAAAATCCATGAATTTTGTTTTTTTGCCAAATCCAGTCCCGTCATAGCCTAAGCCTAAACAACTCTTTTTCGTACGGAACATCGTTTGGTCTATTGGGGGGGGGGGGGCCTCGATGGTTTAGTTAAGGCCCAAGTGCTTTGTAATTTCCTGCCGCCGATTTGCGCTCTGTCGCTGTTTGTGTTCGTCCCCAACGCCCGTCCTAAATATTTGGTGACACCAAAAACAAAGAGAATGAATGAATGAGGTCAACAGGCGGCGGCGGCGGCTTATAATACACCGCCCCCCTCGGCATATCGCTTACTCCTCCCATACAATTCTGCTTTGATTTGCCGCATAAGAAGCATTAAGGAGGGGAATGGGAGGTGCTTTCTTTAAGGGGGAAGGTAAGTGGCGGCTAATCCATCCGACTACCGTATTTGGGGGGCTAAACCATCCGATTGTACCGTATTTGAGGGGCTGAACCATCCGATTGTACCGTATTTTTGGTGCGGGGCTTTGAAAGTTTAAGTTAGTCTTTAACCCAGACGTCGGAGTTGAGATTTTTGAGGGCTTCAACAAAACTCCCGGGGGTTCCAATCCTAATTTGATTAGTTCTTGGTAAACTTTTGGGAAATTCGCCAGTTTTTTTGGCCCGCGTTTTTCGTTTTGGCAATAACATTCAACGCCGATTCAATTGAAATGATTCGATTTGTTCTTTTCTGTCAGGGCCAATTATTTACATAGCTTATTGTTTTGATCCTCTAGTGCTGCTACTGTCGCTGCGGATACAGCTCGAACGAGTGGTGGTGGTATTCTGTCGGTCCCGTCACTGCCATCATTTCGTTGATGCTCTCCTCGCCCTCCCTGCAGTCCGTCTCCGCAGGCGCTTGACGTCGCCTTGGGGGAAATGCAATTTTCGGGGAAATAAAATAAAAAGCGCGGGTCCATTGACTGAATGGCCCGTCACTTACCATTTTGCCCTTCTGTTCTGGAACCAGGTCTTCACCTGAACAAATTTCTCCAAATAATTCCTTTCCCATTGGCCAAACCTGTCGTTCGTTCAGCGTCAACAATTTGGCCAACCGTTTTC
Organism: Globodera pallida; assembly: GCA_020449905.1. Lineage (NCBI taxonomy): Eukaryota > Metazoa > Nematoda > Chromadorea > Rhabditida > Heteroderidae > Globodera > Globodera pallida. Next base: position 515,478 of record JAIXHY010000010.1, on the reverse strand, counting down.
GCTCAGGGTTGTTCAGATACTTTTTGGTAATAAATGTACTCTCCAAAATGTCCGTCCTCAAAAGTTGGAATGTTAATTTAAGTATTCAGGGCTTCTAGTCATTTTTGTTTATCCAATTTGTGGTCATATTTATTGTTGCTGAACTCACTGTTCGTTGCTGAACCGTATTTGTCCCCCTTTTCGCTTGTGGTGGTGGTTGTGCTGCTGTTGGTGATGATGTTGATGGTGGTGCTGCTGCTGAAGCTGTTGGACGGACTGCGGCGTGCATGGGCCACAGGCGCTGGGGAAAGTGCCGGCGGACAGCAAAAGTTGGGCGGGGAGTCCAAGCGGGGATTTGAACAGTGCGGGGACAAAGGGGGGAAGCAGCGGGGGAAGACGGGCGGCCGACGGGTGCAGAGGCGGCGGCAGCTGCTGCTGCTGATGGGAGAGGGGCGGCAGGACGGAGAACAGCCATGGCACGCAACAGCCTGAGGGGAACGACAAATTTGAGAAGAATTTGAATTTCACACGGCCGGGGGCTTACAGTATCCCTAACATTTGTTGCTCTTTTTTCCTTTTACAGTATCCCATTTTGTTTGGGGGCGGCGAATGATTGGTGGCCTGCCGCCAATGATTCAAATACATAAAAGGCGTGTTAAACGCACTCTCCGACAATGTGCCGCCAAAGTCTTGTCCCTCAGTCTTTGGATGTTGCTGTGCCTCCTCCATCTTGACGTCGGCGTTCTCTTCATATTCTTCCGCTTTAATGTCGGCGGCGTCTTCTTCTCCACAATCTTTCGCCAAAGTTCCGTCGTCTTCCGATTGAGAAGACTCTGAATTTGAAAAGGCAGTGTTTTTTCCATGCTCAAAAAAGTGTCCGTCCCTATGAAAAAGGCGATTTGAAAGTCAAAGACAGAAACTTTTGGCAATCGATTTCGGCACTTTTTTTGTTTTGATTGGCAAGACAATCCCCGCTGGTGGACAACGGCACAGTCCGTCAGTCTGTGCCCTTCCCCGTTGACCTTCCGATGTTGGCACTTCCCCGCCACCATTGTCCTCGTTGTTGGCTTCCTGCTGCTCTTCCCCAACTCGACGGAGTTTGCTCTTCAGCAACGATGGAAGAGCGCCGGGCGGTGCCGTAGACGCCATGGCGGTGGCGGTGCCGTCGCCGATCAATGCCCGGGCAGCAAAAAGCATCGGCAAGCATTGTTGAATGGCCTCGGATATTGTGGCGGTGCCCTCGCGCTTCACCACCCCGCACTTCTCGGACGGGTTGCTGTGGTGGAGGAGGGAATTGATGGAGAAGGGACAGCGATTGTGGCGGGGGGAGGTCGCAGAAGCGGGGGGTGAACTCATTCTTCTGTTGCTGAAAGAGTTTAAGAAGCAATTGCTTAGGGTTCCAGAAGTCTGGTCCCCTGATCATTAATGATTGGATTATGGCTAACGATTAAATTTTTTGGCATCTTTAAAAGTGTTATAGCCGGGACCGGATTTGATTTCTGTCCGGAACGAGAGTGTTACAGGTTATAGCCGGTATCCGGGCGGATAGCCGGCAGTGTTGGGGCCATACAGTATGATTGTCCGTCCCGCCCTAATGGCAGAATTTTTCAGACGAATGGTCCAATTAAAAAATAGGTTATATATTCTTCGGCATAGGTTAGAGTAATTATTGCCAAAAAAGTTTATGGGCATTAAATTTGGCAATGTTTTCTAATCTGCCGAGCTTTTCCTTCCCCCCCCCCCCGCCCGTCCAATCTGTGGCCCCGCCCCTTCCATTTGGGATGGCCCTTGCGCGAGAATTACGACGGGAATCGGAGGACCGACCAATAGACGAAGAGCAAACAGAGGAGAAGCATTCATTGGGGGGGGGGGGATGAATTACAAAACATCAGTCGGAGGACGGGAAGAAGCCGAGAGCCTCAAGAGTCAGTCATTGTGAATAAATGAATGGGAGGCTTTTGTTTTCAGTCGGATGGACGCGACGAATGAATGAATCCCCCGGAGGGTTGTGAGGATTGCAATGAAATGTATCCAAACCGCCGCCCATTCATTCGCTTCGCTTTTCCGTCCATTAAAGAAGAAGCTTCGATGCTTTATCCCCCCCCCCTTCGAAGCTTCTTCCACCCCCCCCTCCCGGCGGCAAGCCGCCAAATTGTGTCTTTCTTTGCACTTTCGGCGCTACCGTACAGCCGCCGCCGCCGCCCAACAATTTAAACTCCGCACAAATTCGTTTCGAGTGCTATCAAAAAGCCTTTGTCACTTCCATCCGTTCTTTCCCCCCCCCCCCAATAGACTCCTTGGCCCCCCCCCCTTCTTCTTTGCTGTGCTGTTGTTCATCTTCTTCAGTGGCGGAGGTGAAATGGAAAAGATCGGATGTCCGCTCCATCTCTGACGAGTTGGGAAAGTCGAACTCGTTGAATGATGCAAGAAGAAGGCCATGGCCGGCCAATCCCTCTCCATGGAGTCGTTGTCATTAATCCCTCCCCCCCCCCTCCCCCACCCCCGATTTTGTCTATTCCTCCCCAAACTTTTCGCTAATCCGTCGTCCAAATCTGGCCAATGACCCAGGGCATAATGCGCAACAATTTGGGCAAACAAAGTCAACAGAAATGGGAAAATCGGGGGGATGGGGAGGGAGGGGGCAGTGGTTGATTGAGAGGTGTGGAGGAGAGGGGTCATTTTGGGGAGAGAGAGGGGTCATTTGGAGAGCGCAGGTCCGGCACCGATCCATCGTTAGTGCCGGAATTTGAAGGATCCAACCTCCAACCAAATCCGTAAGTAAGTCCAATCACCGGTGAAGAGAGTGCCACGTTTTTGTGACGTGCCTTTGGCACTTTGTGAATTGCTGCTTCGGGAATGATTTTGTTTGTCTCACGCATCACTGATCAATTTGCCCGCACTTTTTTCTGGCTTATTGTCCGTCTTCATAAGTGTTACCGATCCGTTGAAGAGAATTTGCCCATTCTTTCGATGTTTTGGAGTGGCGACGACACCGTCCGTCGTCAGTCATTCGTCCGTCCGTCCGCCGATGAATGGGAAATGCGATCCCCCCCCCCTTCCCCCCCTCTCCCCCCCCCCACCCGCGCACAAATTTGGCCAAACCAAAGAGAATGGAATGGCCACGAAAAGGCTCAAAGCTTTTATTTTGCTCATCATTTGCTTAAAGAAAAAGGTGAAAAGTTGAGGGGGAGGCGGAGGGGGGCATTGGCAATTTGGTGTAAATGTGAATAAAAGTCATTCATTCGTCGGTGTGAAAATTAATTTAATTACAAAAAATTTTAAATGTATGGAAATGTTCCCATAAAAATGCACCCTCAGGCAGAACGAAGCCTTAGTCAATTAACCGTTCCCCCCCACCCCCAAGAGTCTCGCCGCCACCGCCGGCGCCTCTCCAAATTGTCGTCCTCCCAAATATTTGCCAGTGTCATTTCATTTGGCCATCCACTCGAAGTGATTAGCCCCCCCCCCCCCCTCCATCAATCTAATCGCTGCTGCACAACAAGTGGCTTAGGCTGTTCGGAGGAGTGCATATACAATAAATATAATTGGATTTGCCCATTCCATTGCCTACCGTTCCCCCCCCCCCCCGGCGACTGTTTGCCTTTCTCGGGGGGATTATGCGGGGAATTGGAGATTAGACGGGGGGAAAGCGGGGGCGGGGACAATTGCAGTGGGAAAAATGGTCGCCTCACCGTCAGCCGAACTCATTAGAATGAATAAAAATGAATGATCTGATCTGATCGGGAGGGAGGGAGAGAGGGAGCGTCGTTTGATTTTGCTCCAAATTTGTATTGATTAAATAAATGGGGGCACAAAAATTCCATTTGAATTTGTTTTCCAATTAAAATTAAGGCCAATTTTACAGCCAGATTGGACGATTTAAAACATTTAAGCTAAACAAATTGCATTTGTTTAGCTTAAAAATGCCAAGTCAAGGGGAGGCCGTCTTTTAAAGGCATTTTGTACGTGCGGCACGGCACGCTCGACGACATTTTACAAAATGCGAACATTTTCTATCCATCGTTTCTTTTTATGATTTTTGTTTGATGAATTAATGGCGGCGGGACAAGAAGAACAAAATGAGCAGTACCAAATGGTCGACAGACAGAGACAATATGTAAAAATCTCTCCTCTCCTCCCCCGAGGCGCTTTCTCTTCCTTTCCCTCCGGCGTTATATTTTCTTTGGTCGGAATATTCACTTTTCGCCCGTTCTGTACAGCGCGGCAACTTGCTCCCGGTACTTTTGCCGTAGTTGGGGCCTTTTCGACTTAAACGTCGGCGTCAACAGTCCGTTCTCCACGGTGAACTGCTCCGGCTCCAAAAAGACGGCGCGGACCTTCAAAAGCGAATCGTTTAAATTTGAACTGATCAGAGCGATCCTTTGAGGAATGATCAGAAATTATAGGTAAAGCCGGGATCGGCCGGCACTACCCACTGATCAATAAATCACCGTCAGAAAGAGAGAAAAAAAGAAAGATCGGTCTGATCGATTGAATGTTTTGTTCTTGACCTGTTCAATGGCATTCAGTTTCCGCTCTTTGCCCATTTGTTGCATTTGCTTTAGCACTGCCTCGACAACCTCAAAATGTTAGCTGACTAATCACTGATCGGGAACATTAAAATTCGTCTCAACAAACTTTTTTGTCTGCGCAAATTTCCTCAAATTGTTTCTCCAAGTCGCCATTTTCTGGTGTCCCGCGCAGTTCCGCGTACAATCGCTTAAGCCCATTCTCTGGTGGGACAACAATCGCCTGGGGGGGGAGGGCTCATTTAAATTCAAAATTAACAAAATTTGATTGTTAAGCAAATGCCAACGGACCACCAAATTGCGTTCCAGACTGTCTCCGTCCACATAAATCTGGTGGACCAACGGACATTGCACATAAACACTTTCAATCTTCTCCGGAGCCACGTATTCACCCTAAACATGCAATTAGTTTGGTTAATTGCCCCCTTCCCCCCCCCCTCCGGCGTCGACCTGTGCCAACTTAAAAATGTGCTTTTTCCGGTCGATGATTTTCAGCCGTCCGTCCGGCAATATTTGGGCAATGTCCCCGGTGTGAAGCCAGCCGTCCTCGTCGAACAGTTCCGCCGTCTTCTCCGGGTCCCGGTAGTAACCTTTGGTCACCGACGGTCCCTTTACCAGCACCTCGCCCTTCCGATCACTCTGAACTCAAAAATTGAAATTGATGGCATTCCGATCATTTCACCAATCCCCCGACCCAAAAACAACGGCATTTTGGTTGTGGCACTGAAGCCACAAGAAAACAATGCCATCAACGCATAACAAACAAATACAAATTCAACAATTCCGTCCAACACCGACCGAGAAGTAGTTCAGCTCGGGCACGTCGGCCAGCTTAACCAGCGAGCAGGCGGCCGGCGCGCCGCAATGGCCGCCTTCCATGTCGTCGGGCCAAGTGACCGTCACCATCGCAGTACATTCCGTTTGCCCGTAGCCTTCGATGATTCGGGTGCCGAACGCAATGCGCAAGTCCTGCAGCACTTCGGGCGCAATTGGCGCGGATCCGGTGACTGAGAGAGAGTGGCGTATAAAGTTGGGTTAGAGAAAAACAGAAAGAATTTCAAATCAATTGTCTAAAGAATTGTAAATCACCGATCAGTCGAACGTTGCCTCCCAACTGTTGTTGGGCCTTTGAAAACACCAATTTGTCCCAAATTGAGCGATTTGTGACGACGCCTTTGCGAAGAAGGGCCAATTTTTGGGAATAGGCCAACTGAAAGAGCCATCGCTTGAAGGGACTGGAGTGCGCCACCAGAGACTGAATCGGCAGGGTCAATTAGAGCGCCGCCCACCCCCAAAACCTTTAAAGTGTCATTAAATCTGTTCAGAAGACGCGGGACGACAGGGAAAAGGGTGGGCTTCAAACACTGCATGTCGTCAGAGAGTGTGCCAATGTCCCCGCTGAAGTAGCCGATGCGAAAGCCGAACGAAAGCGAGATCCAGTGGGCAACCTGCTCGAACATGTGGGACAGAGGCAAGTAGGAGATGATGGAGCCGTGCGGCTCCAACAATTCGGGCATGAACCGTTCCAACAGCAGCGACAGAGCCGCCAAATTTGCCAGAACATTGGCGTGCGACAACAAAACGCCCTTCGGCGTTCCGGTGGTGCCGCTGGTGTAACTAAAAACGGAAATATAAATAATTTAATTTAAATCGAATTACTAAAACACCAACCACACGATGTACGTGTCATTTGGCTTTGGCGGGTGATCTTCCACCACCGCCGGCGAATGATCGCCGTCCTCCCCTGGGACTTTCGCTGCTTTCCATCAAATCCTCAAAAGAATGCAACTCCACCCCGACCTCCTTGGTCTTCTCGGACGCCTCCTGCACTTCCTTTTCCCGCATTGACGTGCCAATCAACACAACGTGCTTCAGCGTCGACGGACACTCCTTCAACACGTTGGCCAACTTGTTCAAATCGTCCACCAAAACCAATCTATGGATCAAAGGGACTTCGATGGAAATGATCGGAAGAAGGCAATGTTCCTAATTTTTTCGGCCTTGCTATTAATCGGACCGATCAAGTCGGCATTTTAGCAGTCTTTCCATTAGTGGCACAGACCAGATTCCCCCGATTTAATTTTCTTACTCGGCTCCAGTATGGTTCAACACGTAAGTGGCAGCATCGGCGCCCAACGTATCGTACAATGGCACAACCACAATGGAATGCCGAACACAGCCGATCACCTATCAAAGAAGAAAGGGGGGAGAGCTGTTTTTGCTGTACCACCAGAAGCTTAAATTAAGCTCGCCAGCAGACCGCGATCATCCACTGCGGGCAGTTCTGCGCGTAAATGGCCACAAAAGAGTCGTTGCCGGGCCGAATGCCCAATTTGGTGATCAGCGCTTGGCCAAATGACTGCGATCGTTTGGCCACCTCGGCGTAGGAGAGGAATTGGTAGGGCGCATTTTTTGTCGGGCGGCAGCCAAGACAGGGCGAATGTTCCGCTATCTGACACAAAATGTGGGGCATTTTTTGATGAGATCCAGTGATCAGAGATCGATCAGATCATGGCATTTCAAATGACCATCGCCGATAAATGGATTTTGGAGAAATAAAAACAAATTAAAAATGTTTAAACCCAACAAACACACTTTGAGACCGCGCTGGAAGGCATCAAAAAGTGTGCGCACATCTGGAAAGTACGAACCCACGACGGACTCTTTCGTGTCATTCAACAAAGCGCTTTTGAACACCCCGGGCGAATCCTGTTGATGCAAAATTTAACTTTGCCAAAGACAAAACAAATTTTGTTGGCATTTCTTGCCTCCAACTCAATGCCCTCGAGCGACGAAGCCTCCTCCCCCTTCGGCTGTTTTGTTCGGGCACTTTGGGATGAGCGCCGTTTTCCAAGCAAAAAAACCATAACAGAAACGGTAAGGACGGCAACAGCGACGAGTACAGAGTTTGAGCACAAACAAAAATGGTGGGAATGTGCAGCAACAACAGATGATGATGATGGCTGAGGTTGAGATGAATGTTGTCGGAGGTCCGGTGGGTTGGCCATCAGCGAAGGCGGCGGAGGTGGGGACGGCGGAGGTGGAGGATTCTTCAGGGGGATGATGCGACGATTGGACGGACGGGAGGAGGATGATGGATGTGATAAGGGGACAAAGGTGAAGAAGAAGAAGTGTGGGGGGTGTGGGGGTGGCAACGGAAGAAGAAGAAAGAGGTGGAGTGATATTTGGGGTATTTGGGGGGTCGGTGGTGAACACAGATAATAACACACAATAACGGCGGGGGGAACTCGTTTACGGGGGAATGGGCAAAACGTGACCTTCGTGGACAGCCAGAGAGAGAGAGAGGGGCACACAAATTGATCGACTCCACTTCTTCGCTATGTACATATATCGAATTGGTCCCACTCATTTTGAGCGCCCGTCGCTGATCCATTCCAAAGTCCATTTCTGCTGGCCATTCCCCGATCACGCCGCAATGTGCCCCCGAGGGTTGGGGACATGGAAGGCTTTCGGGGAAAGCGAAAGGCCCGTTTTGTTTTTGCTAATTCCTCCGCCCGCCCCCCCCCCCCCAATTCCTTTTTAAGAGAGAAGAAATTGGTTAAATGGGGACACAAACATAAACATTTACTGTGGGGTTTGGTTTGATTTTTGGTGAAAATAATGACATATTGCTTCGGTGAGGGATACAAAATAATAGGGGCGGGCGAAGCAGGGGTTCGGATCAATGATCAATGATCACATAAGAAGGGTCTCCTCTTTTTAGGCTTATCGGACACTCCGGTTTGATGTTGGCGCTTTCGATGAACGACGAGTTGGTGGCGTTTGGGCAAAGAGCGGCGGTGAACTGGCGCTGGAGACGGGCAAAGTTCGGGGACGTGATCAGACCTAATCCTTTTTGATTTGTTTTCAAAAATGTTCTTTATTGGGTAAAGAACCCAAAAAAGCGAATAAAGTGCCAGCTTTTTCGAATAATAATATATCGTATCGTACGTATCTAACCAATTGCCGAACACTAACAATTTGTGCCAGACCTCGGGTTCTAGCTACATATAAGCTTTAATCCATGCTAAAAACAGCCTCGATGGGACACAGAGTTTTGACAGGTTTTTTTGCTAATATATCCCCGCCATTGAATAATTGCAAATTTTTTGAGGCCATGTACCTCGGCTTAACGGTTGTATTTCATTAACAAATTTTGTCGACATTCTTCTAGAATTCCCAGTAACAAGAATTTGGGCTTTTTTGAAAACTTCAATTTTTGCCGTGATTTTTTAAAACAAATTTCTAAGCCTTCAAAGCGCTGTAAAAAAATTGGCCGATAGAATAAATTTTTGTAGACAATTATATTAGTGAGTCCTGTGCAAAAAATTAGGAAGATTGGTGTTTTTAATCAGAAATTCTTGTTTTCGAAGTCCGATCAACTCGATTTCTTCAATTTTCTTTTTTAAGATGACAGAACGCCAAGATTTATTATTACAAACAGTAACCAGAATGCCAAGATTTATTAAAAACACTGACAGAACGCCAAGATTTATTATTACAAAATCGGTTAATATCCGTTTGAGCATACATATACATATGTATATGTATATAATGCCGCCGCTTCTTAGTCTTTTTATCTCATTTTGTTCTCAACTTCTTGCACCCATATTCCGTGAGTTTTTCCCCAATTTTATTCAATTCCTTTCACTTTTCATTTAAGTCAATGCCCGGGCGTCAACATCATCACCATCAGCAACACCACCAGCAGCAGCACCACCATCAGCAACACCACCATCATCAACAGCAGCAGCAGCAGCACCGCCGTCGATCTTCCGCTGCCGCTTGCACAATTCTGAACCGCTTTGGCTTCATATTCCCGCGGGACTTCAAGCTTGGCAGCGGACGTTACAGCAAAGTGTACAAAGGCGAGAAATTTCTTTTTTGACTTTTTCAACTTTTTTTCCATTTTCAGGGTTTTACACTGACGCGCAACGACATTTTGCCATCAAGGTCACTGATCTGCAAGCCGTTTCTACAAGATTCAAGCAGCACTTCTTGCCGCGCGAGCTTAGGATTTGGCGCATGTTGGACCATCCGAACCACGTACGCCTGTACAGGCACTTTGTGAAGAGTCGCTATCTGTTCGAGATACTTGACTTGGCTGATGGCGGTGATATGGTGAGTTAACCACAGCATTCGTTGGCCTTCACATTTAATTCAAAATCCCTTTTAGCTCAATTATATGCGGGAGCACGGACCGGTCGAGGAAGCGGCTTGTCGCCGATGGATGCTCCAGCTTATCGACGCCCTGAACTACTTGCATCAGCACCGGATCGCGCATCGAGACCTGAAGCTGGAGAACATCCTCATATTTGGCGATGGCGTCATCAAAATCACTGACTATGGCTTCTGCAAGCAGGTGCTAATTGTCATCGAAGTCCTAACAATTAATCGGAGCATTTTTCAGAGTGCCGACTTGTCTTCAACTTTTTGCGGGACTAAAACTTACAAGGCGCCCGAACTGTTGCTATGCATGGAATACAACATGTTCAAAGTGGACATTTGGTCAGTTTCCGCCACTCTCATTGTTTTTTTTCGTTTTACACGTTTCATTTTTCAGGTCCTTAGGCGTCGTCGGTTTCGCCATGCTGACTAACAAAACGCCGTTCCATGCAGATAGGAGCAATGCGGAAATTGTGGAAGCGCAGCGAATTCACGGCTACAGTTACCCGCCTCAGCTGAATCTTGGCCGCCAGTGTCGCAGTGCAATTGACACTTTGCTGACATTTGAGCCGAATGATCGCCCGGTGAGTTTTTTTTGATTTTTGGCGTTTGTTCTGTTCTAATTTACGTTTTAACCCTTTCAGAACATCTTCGAATGTGCCAAGTTGCCGTGGTTTGCGCTTGATGTCGGTGCGACGGGCCGTGCGCGTGGTTGATGATCGACTGAATATGGAATTGGCGTTGTATAAGCGGGTCGAAGAATGTGATAAAGATAATTGCATTTAGTTGCCTTTTGTTTTCACCGTAACTCTGTCTTTACCAATACATATTTGTCAAACATTTAAATGTAAATAAATGTTTAAAGCATTCAGCCAAGTCAATTTTGCCATGAACATCGACCAAAAGGGCGAGTGGTCTTTGATAAAGGAATTAGCAAAGTTGCGCTCATTACTCTCCAGGGTTCGAATATTCGTTTACCAATTCCTGTTTTATTAATCAAGTCGAAGTTTTTAAATTTGTAAAAATCTCAATTTTGTTCTTGAAAAAAATTACCGAAGTGTTTGTGCCATCGCGACTTTCATTTTTAAACGCCCCCCCCCCCTCCCCTTCCCCTCACCTTATTCCCTTCCTTAACCTGCTTCCCAAAAAAAGACGCGAACGGCGGTTGATGCCCACTCTTTATGCGTAATAACATCAAACAAAAGGTGTTAGCATACAATTGTTGAAATAAATCGTTTTATTAATTACAATGGGTAAGAATGAATAAATATGTGCACAGCACAGCAATCACAATTTGATCACAACTCTTTTCACCAGTTAAATCCCTCTATCGACGGCGTATGGAGTCTTTCTTCATTCTTTCGCGTTCCCATCCGATCAGAAGAATTCGAATGAACGTCGGAAGTTCTCATCAATTGTCAGCGTTGCTCCCGTGTTTCTTCGCGAATAACCAGGGGCCGAAAAAATGGTGAGAAGTCTGCGGCCTGCGAAATATTCGAATCCATTCGCAACACACTAAAACAGAACGTTAAAAGTTGGCCAGATCCACAAAAGCATTTGACCACACCTGGTGAGCACGCACAATCATTTGAAGGCCAAGCAGCTGACAGAGATTGATAACCACATCCTCGCCGAACAAAACGCCTGCCTTTCTTGGACTCGGACGAACGCCTCGAAGACCAGGTTGCGGATCGGCCCAGAGGACGTCGAGTTCCAAAGACGGGTTTGGTGGATCAAGCATCGGACGACGAAATTCGCGAAACTGCTGAAGACTATTCATACTGGAACAAAGGCCACCGTGCATACCTGAAACAAATCGATTTAATCTGTAACGCTTCCACCCACAAAAATCCTTACACAGAATTCTTCCTCCAATTAGTGCAGTGAATGGAAGCCAGGCAAAGGTATTATTGAACAGCATCCAGATTTCATGCGCATTCTGCTGTCCGTAGCGGCACGTAATCTCACCAAGAAAGCCATAGCTAAATGGAATTTGGATTAGCTGCATCTTCGGCCAATCAACTCACTTTCGATTGATTCTACTGCACTCATGGTTGCCGCGTAGCAGAATGAAGCGGTCGGGAAATCTTGCCTTAATTGAAAAGATTAGTCCACTCCCTCTCACCCGCCCGATAAATGCCGCCTTCACCTTGTAGCAGAAAAGAAGCACCGCTGTCTCCAAATTTTGACTGCCTCTGTCGACGATGTCGCCGAGGAAGATATACTTTTTGTCCGGCGGGTGGCCAACTCTTGTAAAGATCGTCTTCAAGTCGGAGAATTGTCCATGAATGTCTCCACAGACGACGACTGGTGGCTGAATCTCGACAAGTACGGGCTGCTCCCTGAGAATATTGGTCGTTGTCTCACACAAATGACGAATTTCATCCATGCTGACCTGAAAGGGAATGCCACAAATAAACAATCCTCCGTCGATGACCAATCAGTCACTTACGTTGCGCGTGAACTCCTCAAAAGACATGCGTAGGACCTTCTCAATGATGGCGTCCAATCGCCTGTTGCTCAGAGGGCGGCGGCGCGCCGGGACATAAGACGTTGCTGTGGCGTAGAACTCTTCCACCATCGGCAATTAGTGTCGGCGTTGGTCCGTTCAATGAAGACACAATTTGCGAGACGGGCAGAAGACGAAGGCTGCAGTTGTTCGATGGATATTTGTGAAGGATATGTGAAAATGTTTGGTTTATATACAAACCTTACGCATTCGCTGTGCAATGAATACACAAAACATTCGCAGTAAAAATTGGAAGTTGCGTGCTTATCAAAAATAACATTGGCGATTTTTATATTGCATTTTCAAAATAAGAAAAAAACAAAATTTTCACGTCTTTGAGCTCGGGATTCGCGTTCTTCTTATTTTTACGAAAAGTTGTTTAGTTAGGTATATCCCCATCCATTCACAAAATCATTTCCCGCTTTTGTGAGACTCGCCCTATTCTTTTTTAGGTGCCGAAACAATATTCTCAAAACCCGAAACATAACATAATCAAAAAAATCATCTTCAAGAGTTTTCGCAACATAAAAATAGCAGCAAACGGCATATTCGTTTATTCAGAGAGAAGGTTTTTAAATTTACTCGAAAATGGAATCGTATAAATGTAAAAATGGCACCGATTTCTGTGAGTAATCGAAAAGTACAATAACGAATAAATACAATAAAATCTTACACGCGTTAAGGACAATTATTGTGCATAGACTTATTTACTTCAAATCGAAAACATTTTCGGTGTAACGTAAATTTCGTAGACTTTTTGCATATTAATCAAAGGCTAATGGTCGGGTAAACTGTCGTTGTCATTGTTGTGCTGTTTTGTTGGTTCGCCGAGTTATATATTTCAGGAGAAGCGGCGGCATGGATGATAAAGGCAAGTGCGAGAAGACCGGCGCCAAGGAAATCGCCGAAGGCTGTTAACAATGGAATTGCGCTGAGGTCCGGATTCAGTCGAAATCTCCACAGGCAACGGCACAGCAATTGGCAGCAGTAGAGAAGTGTTGCCACCTTAAATTAGAAGGAATAATGTCGTTGGGGTGGTCATTTCCCGGTGAGGTCACCTGGAGAGTTGTCGCACACAAAAAAAGTATAAAGAACGACCAACTCGGCAATTCGTTAGTTTTGCCGGTCAGCAGTAAAACGCCAATGAATAGCACATGGCCGGGCACGCTCATCAACAGCAGAATGACCGCGTTGTTCGACTCGCGTTCTTCAACAAAAAAAAAGTGTTTAAAAAAAGTCATTCAATTTCGACGATCCCCTAAACCGATTTCTTCAAAAACCCTGCCCCAATAAAACACGAAGAATTCTCGAAGTGATGAGAGGTTTTCTTTCTGACCTTTGCACGCAAAGGTTCGAAGCGGGTTCGCGTAGGTGATCAGTCTGTTTGCTGGCAGAACTCCCTGCTTCCCAAACTGGTGTAGGTAGGTGGCGAGCCTGGAAGCTTGTACAGCGACCAAGTTGCCTCCAACTCCGTTGATCACTGGTTGTAAGAGAGTGGCGGAAGGAAAGCTATCGACGGCATGCCGCAGAATGTACCCGCCACTGATGCTGATCAACATTGCGATCAAAATTGCGTACCACCCGTGTTTGAGCACATTGCGTGTTGCGGGAGTAAGCACAGCCACGAAAGCCCACACGGGCAGGGAAATGATCACCAAATAAAAGAAAATGACAAGCGCCTCCAAATACTTCTCGTAAAGCTTGTAGAACCAGCTGCCGAAAAAAATCTGCACCAAAATTACAAACAAATAATATATAATCCAGACGGAACGAAATACCAGAAATGACAACGACACGACATCGCCTGTGGCTGCTGCCAATGGAGTGACGATGTTATCCGGATTCAGTCCGCATCGACGTGCCGTTATGACTATGAACACCTTAAAGAAACTGCAAATTAAAAATGCCAAAAAAAAAATTGGGATGCAGTTAAATTTGACTTAGTTTCAAAAATGCAAACTATGGTTTTATTTAGAACCGGAACTGGAATTAATAAATATCAGAAAAACCAATCCCTCAATTGGTCGTGCACCAGCACAGTACCATGAGTGACGTGAGCATCATCGAAGTTACTGAACAGGAAACAGTGGCCGAAACAACGAGACACAGTGATCGGGCAGTGTCTACCTGAAAATGTTTTGGAGTTAACTTTAAATAGCGAATTAACGACAGCAATAATTTAAAACAAAAGCTCACGGCATTGCCATCCGCCCAATCTGTGGTGATGGCTACCAGCGAGGCGATCATTGCCACGATAATTGCCTGAGTTTGGTTCACAGCAATGTTTGAAAATAACATGGCGACGAGCTGTCGTAGCGGTACGTCCAGTTGACCAAGGTTGGCCATTGTCGAGAGCCGAGAGGACATTGTCATCTCCAAGTTGCCTTTGAGGCCAAGCAGGGCGGGCACGAGGACCAGCACCACGGGCATTTTTACTATAAAGTGCGTTTTGGAGGCACGAAAAAGGAGTGCGCCTGCGCCGACCATGCTGAAACCGGCGAGCACAAACGGCACGACAGTCTGTAGGGGGAAGAAGCTTCGCATAAATTAATGTTAACATTGGGAATTTGGATCCCCCCCCCCCCCCATCTCGCACCTCTACGATAAAGCTTTTCGGTGATTCCTCCCTTCGCTCCGGGGCTTCTTTGCCATCGCATTGAGAAAGTTCCGTGCAATTCTCATCATTCGAATTGTCGCTGAAACTGACAAAATGAGTTAATCGAAATGTGTTAACTTTGATTTGATCATCCAGACCAATTTTTCGATGCCGGAGCCTCGTCGATGTGCACTCCGTCCATTCTGCTGGATAATATGTGTTCATCCGATGGTATCGGCAGTTTTTGTGTACCAATTTCGCACTCATTCATTTCGTTATTCGAACCAAACTTTAAGATTAAAAATAAAGAAATGGGAATTGTTTTAACATTGAAAAAATATTAAGAGGCCCTAATTTTTTTTTTTAAAGATAGTAACTTGGACGAAAAAAAGAAGAAAAAAAAGCGAATTAATGTTTGAACGAATTGTTGGCAATAATAAATCTTTGGCGTTCTGTTTTCTTTGGCGTTCAGTATTATTTGAAGTTCTGTTTTCTTTGGCGTTCTGTCAGATTTATTGAAAAAGAAAAGTTACAATGGAAATCGAGTTGAACGCACATCGAACGTGTGCGATTTTTTTTAAACGCCCAGATCTTCCTGATTTTTTGCACAGAGCTCAGAAACAAAATGCCCAAAATTTTTAACGGATCAAATTTTGATTCTAACGCTCAATTTTCAGCACTTTGAAGGTTAAAAATTTATTTTAAAAATCACCGCAAAAATCGATGTTTTTAAAAAGCTCCAAATTCCACCAATTTTTGGAGTAGAGTAAGCTGAGATAAATCGGAAGTCTCTTTCCTACCGCGTTCAAAGTTATCACTCACTAAGTAAGACAGATTTAATCTCCTCAATTAAGAGCATCTCAGATTTATTCGGCCATAATAATAACTCGCGCAATGAACAGTGATCAGAATGTGTCGTCGATAATAATCAAAACGATTGGCTTTTGCGCTTCAGCCGCCATTGCTACATTCGTTGTGAGCAAAGCGTTGCAACGGATGATGGACCCGAACTATGAGGCGAAAGAGAACGCAAAAAAGAGGGTCTGTTTGACGGACCAAAATGATCTAGACCCTTCCGAATCCTTTGATTTAGATGGCTCAGATTATGAAGGTTCTGAAGTTGGACTCGAACAAATTCAACCTCAATTCTTACGAGGTCAGTTGGCGATCGTTCGAACATTTAATTTAACGTCCAATTTTACATTTCAGTTGCGCATTGCCACCCTCATTGGTAAGTATTTATTTTGTCGACTTTTTTTGTTGCCACAAAAACTTCTTTTTTTTGCTTAAGCACTGCCCGAAGAAGGCGCTGACATTGATGAAATCGGCGGCTGTTCAGCGACTTTGCACCGACTGGAAGAGAAACGTTATCCTCCCGCTTCGTCTGTTGGCCTCCAAAATTATTGTTCCATCTTCGCTGTACATGCCGCCAAAGGGTGCATTTTGGCTTAATCAATTGGAGTAATTGCCGCCTTTTTCAAGGCATTCTTCTGTACGGACCGACCGGCTGCGGGAAGACGCTGATCGCGCGTTCAATCGCCAAAAAGGTGGACGCGCTCTTCGTCAACTTCGACATTTCCATCCTCGACGGTCTGTCCGTCCGCTTTAACCGTTTCTTTGTCCGTGTCACAATTTAAATGTTTTCAGATATGCTCTACGGAGAGACTGCCAAACTTACGAAGGCATTGTTCACTTTGGTTGGTCCCTAATGCTTTCAGAAACCCGAACTTTCACAGACTTTTATCACTTTTTTTCAGACCGCGAAGATTCAGCCGTGCGTGATTTTCATCGACGAAATCGGTGATTTATTGCTCATAATTTTGTAAATGTTAATTGTTTAATGTGTGCCGCCCCTCAGATTCTGTGCTTCGCAGTCGCCAGCACCGCGATCAAGAGGGCACTGCCATAATGAAGACGCAGTTCATGCTTTTGTGGGACGGCTTTCTCAAATCCAACAGCACAGTGATCATCATCGGTGCCACTAATCGGCCGCAGGACGTCGGTAAGAATGCTTTCTCCAATCAATTCTTTGAATATTTCGAGTTTTTCTGTCAGACGAAGCAATTATGCGCCGTCTTCCCCTTCGTCTGCACGTCCCAAAGCCCGATTTGGTCGCGCGTGAGCATATCCTTCCGTGTGCTTCTGCGCAACGAGAGTTTAGTGGACGACTTCAACTTCAAAAAAGTCGCGCAGGAGATGGAAGCGCTGAGCGGCTCCGAGGTGAAGGAGGCCGTCCGAGTCGCCTGTCTTTTGCGTTATCAGAACGTCGCGCAGACATTGATCAACATGCCGCCAGAGCTTCGGTGAGTCCATTTCTTTGGTTTTGTTGAAGCAGCCATGATCAAACAATCCCGGACTCCAGATCGACGGTCGGCACGGGGCCCCTCTTTCGACGAAGTCAAAATGTCGCACGATGACGTCATCCGAGTTTTTCACGACTACAGAAACTACATGATGGAAACCTTTGCCGGCGCAGCCGTGGTGACGGAGGAGGTCATTGCAGTGGATTAGCCGCTTGGATGTGTCCGGTGTGTGCACTGGGCGTCGTGCTCGAGCTTATCTCAACCACCCGCCTCCTCCCCCAATTTTGTGCTGGAGATAAATAAATATGCATAATTCTGTTCTCCATTAATGTTTGTGTTGTAATTATTTATTGTATTAATTATCTCTCGAGGCCTGATTTTACCACAAATTGTATGTGTGCGTAATTTGACGAAAATAAATATTTTGATCGCTTTGGCTCTGCCAGATTTTGTGCCAATCCCCTTTCCATTTAATTCCAGATTATCGAATGAATCAAAATTCAAAAAAAAAACACCGAATGGAACGACACACTCCCCCTGCATTACGTCGCGGACCAACAGGAAATTCAGAATAAATTTTATGCTCCCGAGCGGAACTTCGATCGAACTTGCATCTTTTTAAACAAAAGATTATATTTGGAGGTATTTTGACGTTACATGTAACAATATCATCCTAAATTAGCTGCCACACGACGATTAAAAAAGTAAACAATGTAAGGCTCAAATGTTTGGATAAAGAGCGATTTGGAGATTCAAAAAAGGTGACAGACACATCAAGTGAATGGAGTGTGAAAGAGAGACAATTATTTATCACGTAAAAAGGCAGAGTGAACATAACAACAACTAAAGAAGGCAATAACAGGACGAAAGCCGACTAACTAACGGCAATTCAACAATGCTTTTTGTCCCCTTTTTGGTGGATGTATGAAAAAGATTTACCAAAAATCAGTTTGCCAATGTCTTTAGGTTAACACATGGAATGAAAAGGAAGGAGGCCACCATAATCTGTTTCTAAAGTCTATAAGAGCAACACAACGGAGAGAATTGTCGATCGGGACGAGTAGCGTGAAGTTCGGGTCGTTCAGCACACGCTCTGTCTTCCGCCCTCATCAGCCCGTCGTCGTCGTCGTTCAACGGGGGCATCGACACACCGCACAGCGAAGAGACAGACACAGCGGCAACGACCAGAAGCAGTGCAGAGACCATCAACAGCAGCGACGGCGGCGATTTGAGTCGGCCGGCGCCGTTACAATAATTGCCCTCACAGAGACAAATCTTCTGCAAATGTCGGCATTTTCTTTTGTTCTTTTTGAAACCCAACACTTTGCTATGCCATGGGAATTTTATTCACCGTAAACCGGCAAACATAATTCAAACAAACAAATAGAGTTTTTGTAGACAATTTTGGACTGTTTTTTTAAATCCGTTTTAAAGCCGGGACGACATTTATTTAAAAAATTTTTTTTGTAAATAAAAAGCGTTTACTTCGGTTTGGCCGGGCAAGTCGTCGACCACTTCTTTGCATTGGCCCACCTTCTCGTCCAATTCCGTGAAGTTTTTGCAGGAAAGTATTACTTGACCACCTGTACAAAAATCGCATACTTTTTTCCATAAAATTAGAAAACCCAAGTCAAAAAATGGCATCAAACAAAAGCTGTTCCACACTTACTTTGAAGGTGTGTGGACCGAACGCACACTTTGCCCACACATTTTTCCGTTTTTGCCGCCGCCCTTTTGGTGCTGCGACGGTCAACGTCGTCCTCTCCCTGGTAGCAGGTGAAGAATGCCGGCTCTGAAGTGATAAGCATCGCCCAATTTGCCATACCCATAAATAAAACCAAATTGAATTTGTATACAATTTTGGCGATCCAGAAGATCAAACAATCAACCAAAATCAGTACCAAAGCCAACTCACTGCTTGTCGCGTCCTGTCGAGACTCTTGCAGCAGTGCCAGACCGGTGCCATCGTCGGCTGACTGTTTCGTAAGCAGAGGCAAAATCAGCAAGAAGAAAGCAACACAAAACCCCATCGACAATAAGAACAGAAACAAAAAATTGAAACTAAATTGAATAAAAAATATTGTATTTGGTACACTTTCTGTTTTTACCCAAATAAAACTTTTGCTCAAACTGCTGAGAAAACTAAACGTGCATTTAACTTTTAAATAAGTGAACATAAAAATGGAGATCATCGATTCGAAATATACACACAAAAATGAGTTAAATTGATTGAAGCTCTCCGATCAGTAGTGATCAGCTGATCACTGTCCAGTGTCTTTTCGATCATTCACTTCTGCACCATAGTCTGCTGTTTGTGGCCTTTCAATGACAATTTTCTGCAACAATTTGTCCATGAGAACAAATGCTAATTGGCGATTGAGCGTCGACATTTGGAAGCACAAAAAAAGCTGACGGACTGACGTTTCCAACTGATTGTTCTGATCAGTCGTCTCCCCCTCCTCCTCCCCCGTTCCGTCGCCCTCCGCCATGCATGGAGTACGAGACGGAAGCGAAACGCCCAAAAATCCAGCGCAAAAAGGGCGACATGGGCAGCGTCCGTTCGACCCACTTCTCCAGACAGTGAAGCGCCAGCTCGGCACGCAATTTGCGCTCCTGGAAAGAGCATGCATACTATGTAACGTATAGAACAGGAATGCCATCATCAACAAGTTCATGGCCCGTCCGGTCATAAACCATCCATTCATGTTCATGTGTCAGTCACCAACCATAAAATCTCTGCGCCAAGTCTCAAGAATTGTTCCACCCCCAATCAGATTTACTTACTTGTTCTGAAATTGCTGGCGATTTCGCTGCTGCTCCGACGGATTTTGCGGTTGTTGTTCCTGCCACCAATGTCATCGGTTTTCGCTGCATTTTTTGCTCGTCCCCCGTCGTTGTTTGCTTGCCGGATGGCACAGCCGCTGCCGCGGAGGTCATCGAATTTTGGGAGGGCGTCGCGTGCAGCGAGGAGGAGGAGGAGGGCACATTTTGGAAGAGAATGAGCTCGTGCAGAGAACGAACTGAACATCATAAATAAAACGATGTAAATGCTAAGAGGGGGGGGGGGGGGAACAAACAATTTTTCTTTCAAAAAATCCGATTGTTTACCCACCCAAATAAATCGCCATTTGCACGTTGAACAAATTGTCGTCCAAAATTTGTTCGGTTTTCCGTCGAAAAACGATGGAGAGAAGGAAACCGACAAAAGTGCGCAGTGAACACAGCAAAGCCTCCAACCAAATGGGAAAGCGAGCGATCAGACCGAGACGGAGGGAAAAGAAAAGGAACAAATCGTAGAAATTTCTGAAACAAAAAAAATTTTAAGAAATGTGCCATTCAAATGAGAATGTCCCACCGAGTGCCAAATTCGGAGTGCGGATGTTGATAATCGTCGGATGATGATGAATTTTCGCTTTTGCCGGGGAAATTGTATGCCGAAATTGAACACGGTTTGCTGTTTGAACAGACCGAAACACTTCTTAAATTTCAATATGACATATTTATTGGGTAAATCTGAAAGTTCGAGCTGTTTTTTCAAAACCCAAATGGTAACATTTAGGAATTAAGTTAACGATGCTATTGATGAGCATCGTCGTTCACCTTCTTCCACCGTCCGAACTTCTCGCTGTCGCTGCCTCACTTTTGATGGACGTTGTGTCGCCGCTCTGATAGCTTTGTTCGGAGGAACGCTGCTGCTGTTGCTGCAAAAGAATTATTGTTCGGCTGGAACCAAAAATGAACACGAAAAGGCATTTTTAGTCAGCTCTCAAAAATGAAAACAACAAACCATCAGTCATCATCGGCGTCAAGTTCTGACGCATCGGCGGCGCTAGCGTGTTGGCCAGCAAGTTGAGGATGAACGGCTTCAGGTTCTGGCCTCGCTCTTTGCCGCCCACTTTGCGCATTGCTCTGATCGGGTTCAAATCCGGCAAAAAATTGGTAGCGGTGCCCGATCTCCAGCCACCGCTGCCACCACCGCTGTCACCGCTTGTGGCCAACTCAAACAGACCGGTGGAATTCTCCTCACTGGTCAGAAAAATGTACAGCAAATCCGAACGCTTCATGTTGGGCTTAGGTTGGGATAAAACGTAAAATCGGCGATAAGAAATTGGTCGTCACCGGTCCCCCAAATCGTCGCGTTCATTAAAGCTCGTTAACAAATCATTAGTATTTCAATAATTTCCTATGGTTGAACCTGCTGAAGTAGTTGGTGGAGAAAGCGTTCAAAATGTATCCGATAAGTTTCCATCAGTGCCCGGTTATTCCGTCCGTTTTGCAGCATCTGCAGCGTCGTTTTTCTGTCCGGCAGCGTGTTGCTGTTGCCTAACCGAAAAGTGTTTCCGCAATGCTCTCGCAGGCGGATCCTCCTAACGCAAAGAATTCCTCGCAGCGATGACCAACCGTCCAAACTTTAGGCAAATCCTCCTCCTCCTGAAATTTAAAGTTTACAGCTTTTTGTAATTAATTTTTCGGTACCTCTTCCTGAAAATTGTCCGCATCGTCGAAGTCCTCGTCCACCTCCTCCGCCGCTGATGACGCAGAAGGCATTCGGGACGGCACTTTCGTTGTTGTAAGCACTCGTCCGGCAAGTCATTGCGCTCTACGCTCAGCAAGTAAATGTGGTAAACTGCTAAAAATGAAATGGGTTTTTTGGCATTTATATATTTTTTTGTCAATTTTGGATGATTATTTTTTCCAAAGTTCTTTACTCTGCTGATTGGCCCGTCGTTGTGCCACGCCGTCGATGGTCACACTCCATTTGGCCATGTCCCGGCTAAGGTCGGCCATTGCGATGGTGCCAGCGCAGTCCAAATCAACTTCGGCACTCGCAAAAGTGCCGCCCAACGTTTCGATGGCGGTCATTCGATGAGAAAGAAGATTGGTGGAACAGAGAGGAAGCGGAAGAGGAAGGGATGTCCTTGGTGGGAGTGATGAAGTTGAACAGCTTCTTTCTGCATTTTAAATTCATATTTTTTTATAGAATAGAAAAACCCCAACACGGGCCGAAACACCGACCTTCAAAATGTTCCGATACCCGTACTCCCCGAAATTCTCGGGATTTCTTTCCCGAAATTTTCACAATCAGTCAAATCTCAAATCCTATCGTCACCGGACTTCCAGAATTCCGAGCTTGGCTCCATTTATCCCAACCTTTTTGTACCACAAAACACTGACTGTAATAAGCGGGTCTCCACCAACGCACCTGAATTGTGCCAACGAAAACGATCCCTCGGGAATTTTAGGTGGGCACTCGTCTCGACGACGGGCAATCATCGGACGGTCCGCTGATCAGCTCATCGACGTCCGGCGGTGCCCCGCATAGATAGCCGAGGTAATTTTCGGATTGCCAAAACGGGATAACGTAGTTGTACTGCAAATTCGCGTAAGCCTTAACATAATTATAAATATTCCATCACTTAATTATTTAAGTTTCTGATATATTGAATACATACATTTATTTCCGGGGCGTTCCTGAACTGACTGACTGACCTGTTGGTAAATTGCCTCGATCACCTTCTCAAGTGGCTTCAGGCATACAAACTTTTTGTTGTTGTTGTTTGTGTTGCGGTTGATCAACTTCTTGAACGCCTTCCGATATCCCGCTTCCGTTCGATTCCAAAACAGCCGAAAATTCCGCCTCAATTCGCCCGTCCAGTGGGATTCGATTTGGCCCATTCGAATGGACAAAAGTGGAGAAAAGTTGCCAAGCGTCGAAGCAAATTTCGCTGCTTTCACGCTGATAGCCTTGATTTTCGCTATTTACACCAAATTTTGCAGAGTTCAGCTGAAAAAATGACTTACAACACAATCAAAAAAATAAAATTTACCGTCTGAATGCGCAAATGAATGTCCCTGGCCTGGACAAAACAGTCCAAAAGATGGGTGGGTCCGTTCAAGTCACGCAAATACATCTCGAACAGCTTGGTCAGGTACTGATTCTCCACGAGGTCGTTCAGCTTCAGGCCGAGCAATGAATCGGGCATGTTTGTGTAGTATGGCTCCACAAAGCGAGCCAGGAACGGCTCCTCAAAACACCATTAATCAATTCTGGGCTGCCTGCCGCTGTTAAATACCTGCCAAACTGGTGACAAATCACGTTGCAAAGATTCCTGCTCATCCGGCACGACGGCGGCCAGTGTCGAATATTCGGCGCCGCCGCCGCCGTAGTCGTCGTTCAGTTTGTTGAGCGTCAGTCTGTTCAGAGAGTCGGGATCAGCAACAAAATCCATCGCGGGCACAAGAACCGAAGAGAAACAACAACTCGCGCAAAAAGTGACGCGAACTGTGACATGACCACTGAAAAATGTGGCAATTGGCAAATTTTCTTCTGTGAAATCAAAAAACTTTTGCCGCCGTCGACGAAATCGCCGCTCCGCCATTGGTGCTGAGAATTTTCGCGTGTTCCTCGTCCACAAAACAGCCGCCAATGCGAATGTCGTCTACAAATTGTCTGATCAGCAGATCGGCCACCGTTCGCATGTACGCGTCGCAATTTGCGGGTGATCGCATCGCCCAATGGGAAATCGTCCGACCAACGGTCTAACACTTTGTATTCGATGAGGGAGGCAGGCTTATATATTATAAAAATCAACACAAATTTATTTTAAAAATAACAATAACAAAATAAAAAAACAACTAACCATTTGCGCAATTTCCAACCGATTTTCGTGCCGACAAATTGCATTAGTCAAGCGGCAAATACGCTCCACATGAGCCAACACCAAAGGAAAGAGGTCGTTGATGAAAAGCGAGTGCAAATCAACGCCGATCAGACGATTGATCAGTTTGGCGGATGAATGACGAATCAAATGGCGGACTTCGAGCAAAAAAGCTGTGTCAGTGCTGATCAGGTCGGTGTACCTGAAACCCCACCAAATGTGAATTAACAACCGATACGTCCCCAAAACACCCCCGGAAACCAACCAGCTTGCTCACATAGCAGTCCAGCAGTGTTTCAAATAGTTCCTCCAACTCTCGGTTAAGCTGCGCATTGATTCTGATCCGTTCCCATGGCGGTGCTATGTAATTAGTGGTCTCAAGGGCCAACAAATTGTCGGAGTTTTGTTTCTAGAAAATAAAGGGTTTTTTTTCATAAATTTCGGTTTGATTGCTCGGAAATTTTGGAGAATTCTCTGACATTTTGAAAACGCTTGCCTCTTCTGTTTCTTTGTTTTGGCCTGTTTCCGCACTTTGCTCGCAATTCGCTACATTTGAGAGGGCGTCGTCGGTCGGCAGCAATTCGAAGAGTTGGGCGAGTACAATTTGTAGACAAAAGCACAGATGGGCGTTGTGCACGAGAGCAGAAGCGAACAAAAAGCCGAGCAATGCGGATATAAACAAAGCTGACGGCAGAGCAATACTGAAAAATGGGGCGGGGATCAACTGAAACTACCGAATCACTTTTCCAATAACTGCTGTCACCGGTATAAAGTGAAACATAAGATTATGGTTTTCAAATAACTTTTGTGGTTGATAAAATACAAAAAATGATGGCTTTATCCTCAAATATCGTTCTACGTTTCCGCAAATGTCATGACACAAAAGCCACTCAATGTTAAAAAACGACGCAACACTCACTCAATGCCGACAGCCCACAAGGCGATGAACAAACAAAAGACGACGCCTCCAAAGGCCAGCAAAAGATGGCCGTCGTCCCCACACCGCTGTTGTTTTTGGGGTTGGCGATTAATCTGAGGGCTGACTCATCCCTCAAAGAAAAGCATACGACACATATAAAATGGCAATAAGTTTTTATTGGAAATTATCGGAATATTTACTGTATAGAAAACAAAAATTGGCAGACAAATCAACAAATAAAAACGATAAATTTGGAGTTTGTAGCAACTCATTAAAATGTACAGCAATTATGACAAATTTTGACATCAGAAAACAAAACAAAACAAAAAGGATCAAAGTATGGAAAAACTCCAAATGTTTGAATTTTTTTCATAAAAGTCTAATCAAAATCGAAGTTGACATATTCAGCAGGGCTCGCCGAGGGACAAAGGGGGTGCTGGAATTTTCCCCAACAATTTGTTTTGGTCGCACACTTCGTTGAGTTCCGCTGAACGTCTCACTGTCCCGCAAGGGCCGAGTTCGGTAGGAAGCCGTGCCGGGGACGCGCTGTCCGCGATAGTTTGCGGCACACGGCAACAGAGGCGGTTGCCGCACCATCAACCCCTTGGCGGCCGGCGTCCATGCACGAATCTGATGGTGATATTATCATGAAAAGGCAAAAAATTTCCGATTCTAAATACACAAATGTTTAGGGATTGCATGTTCAGTTAATTCAAATCCCCCCCCCCCCCCGCCTAATTTGTCGCAATATGCGAGTAGTTATATCGCCCAAAACATAAAACCATGTTCCATATTTGTACCTTAACCGATTCTGCCCTCGAAGTGATCAACATCCAACCAATTGAAGAGAACACGACGTCCGCAAAGCCGGCTTCTTCGTCCAATCCCGCCACATTTAAAACATCAAATTCGCGAGCCTCCAACTGATTTTGTACGCAAACATTTAAAATAGTCAAAATTTTAAAAAAACTTTTGGAAATTTGTCCAGCCGTTTCGGCCCACCAATGGGCGCGCCCAGCGATGAATCGCCGTTAAAGGTGTGCAAATATTTGTCGACAAGCGTCGTCGCCGTCACATTTTTTTTCAGACGGTTACTTGCAAACACTGTGACCTGGACAAAGAAAAAAAACACAAGAATTAGGACAAATCAAAAAAATATTTTTTAACGCACAAAAACGGTCGGCATTTGTGCCTTTATTGTGCCAATTTCAAGCAGATCCAAACGTGCCACACCACCGATTAGCAGAGAGTGGTGCAATTGCAGTGTAAATACCCGCGGAATGATGATGGCACGTGGGACGACATTAATCAGCTCATCCAATGTAAACAAATCCAAAACCTGATGTATATTTGAATCAAAATTATGAGAAAAAAGGGTTAAAAACGAACTACCTATTTTTAAGTTTATCTTGTTCAATCCATAAAAAAGCACGAAATTTTGATAGGAATTGGACCTGGTCATTGTTGACGGTTCCCGGCGTGTCAAAGCACCAGTTGCCCCGTCGAAAGTTGTGGTCGTTGAGGTTCATGCCTGATTTCTTTCGTCACAGTGCCTTCAACCTGCTCAATGTCCTCAATGTTGTCGAGTTCACCCTCGAAGTACTTGATGGTCTTGTCAACGGACACGGGTTGCTTCTCCTCCTCCCATTCCTTCAGAAAATGTTTATTACCTAACTTCGATTAGGGCGTTGACCTTAAAAGAGCTGCCGATGATGCCTTGCAGAACGACGTATTTGGGATGTTTCGTGACTCCGAAGGCCGATTTTCGCATAAGTGACTCCTGAGAATTAAGCACAAGTCCTGATCAGATCAAAAAAGTTGTTCAACCTTCTTGGCCCAGTTTTGCATCACCTAAAAGACGCCGTCTCCGGATCTCCAACTGATGTGAGGATGGGCTCATAATGGGAAATTTGAGCAAAGAAAGCGTTGTGCCCGGCCAAATTGAGGTGGTCCTAAAGTTTAATAGGATTTCAGATTTCAAAGGTGGGATGTTTTGATTTTATAAAGCAAATTCTGTATTCAAATTAACTTTTTGAAGTGCGGGGTACCGCGCCCCCCTCCCCTTGGTACCGGTATGCTTTGATTCAACTCACACTCTCTCCACCAAATCCATAGCTCGCACTTTGCACAGGTCGGATTGGAGGAATGTGTTGAAAAGAGTGCTACAATTGAGGAATATAATACAAAAAATTATGATTATTAATTAATTTACGATTTTCCCGCATTTGTCGCCCCAACCATGTAAATGTCACTTCGTATTGCGCCCCGTGGACTAATCCATTTTTGGTAGATATTCTAGAAGATCACAAATAAATTGAAATTCCAAAATTCAATTTTATGTTTAAATTCGCATCAAAATAACTTTTTCGCAAATTAACTCAGAAACCTAACAGTGATCAAGTCTTCAACGCCAAATCCGGTCTTTGCGCTCAACAACAGAAATTTGAGAATGTTAAATTGGGCGGTGTATCCGGCACTGTGAACAGCCGCCTTGAGACACGCAAGAAAGTGGCGCAAATATCCCTTCCGGTGGCCCGGCGGCAGTAAATCGATTTTGTTCCCTAAATCCCGGGTCTTAACAACTCCAGCCTAATTACCAGTGTTTTCGAATTCTCTAAATCTTTTCAGTACTAAATCCAAAAATTGCGCAAGATTCACATGGCATGTGCCAGTTTTCTGGTTCGAAAGCTTACCAATCACAATCATTGGCTTGTTGGTTCCAATGATTTTGGGCAGTTCGCGATTGATGGATGCCTCCAAGTCAGTCATGTCGACAATCAAGCAAAATCAGTGCCTCTTGAACCAATTTGAGATGGCCCATCATCGACACGTAATCCACCGGCGAAACGTTGAGATTCAACTGAAAATCGCAAAAATTTTATACACACTCATAATGTTAGTTGTTTAACTAGAAAGTTGTGCTCCTTAATCAGATAGCACCGCCTGCACACGTGATCAGTCCTCTGGTACATGGGCAACCGCTTGGCATTTCGCTCAACTTCGCGGTAAATTTCAAACGGCACAAAACTGCCAAATAATTAGCAATTAGGTTATTAGTGAAATCAAAAAAACCAGCACCCAAAAATAGACAAATGCATTAAAAAAAGAAACCCCGGAAGCGATGGGTTGACGCAATGAAAGTTCGCTCCGCATCCGGCACACTTTGAATCCGCAAGTGTCATTTTGCCAATGTGTTGCTCTTTTTGTGCAACGGTCCCGTAATTGCTCATCCAATCGCCAATCTCTTCAACTTCCATCGATTGTTTCTGTGCATCTCCAGCAGAAACTGTTGAGAACTAAGTTCAAAAAAAACAATAAAGTTTAAACGGGCTTCAACCAACCTTTTTGTTCTTAAATTTTTGGCCAGGAAATTGGAATTCAATGTGTTCAGCGGCCTCTTCAACATTGCCATAATATGCAATTGGCGGTCTGAATTATGACATTTTGGTTTGTTTCATCGCTAATTAAATGCTGGCAAAAAAATGTGACGCACTCAGTCATTTCTTCCTCCGGAAATTCTGCAGTTGTTCCCACGACGTATTCGTCGCGGTAAGAGTCTTCGCGAACAAAAAATCCTTTTTCTGTTTCCATTTCTGTTGAAATTTGTTCACCGTCGGCACCTGAATCAATTGGCCGCAATTCACATTTGAGATGAGCCATTTTGTAAACGGAAAATCCCAGGTTTACCCGCAAAGTTCGACGGTTTTCTCTTCCGCCAAAAAAATTTCCGGTTTCGGTTTCGCTTCATAGGGCAAAAGCACGGCATTTGTAGAAGAACCCTCATCTTTTCGCTGTGCCTTCTTTACACGTAATCTCCGCTTAACGTCCGCTTCGCCTTTTGCTCTCGCGAGGACTAGCGAACTGCTCAATGTTCGTCCTGAAAAGTGAGACCATATTAAAAAAAAGACGCAAAAAATTTCTGTTTCTATTTTTCAAAAAGTTATGTTATTAAGGGGACTCGCCTCAGATAGCGTTTTGCAGCAATTGACTCCACTCCCGAGAAAAAGGATTCAAAAGTCGGCACTCCTTTCCTCGGCCTCTTCTTCGACAAATGCTGGTGTCGTCTCAAAATTTCGCGCGCATTCTCCGACCGGGACGTCGGCTGAGCAAAGTGCAAATAGTCGGTAGGGGCAAAAGTTTGGCAAGAAAGTGCCAAAGTTCGGGCACAAACGAAGCATTTTCGCTGATTGGCAAATTGAAGAGAATGGAAGTTGTAGCGAAGGAGGCAACACAGAGAAGTCATTTCTGAAGTTTCTTTTTTGAGTTCGCCATCATTTAAAAAAATAAAGAAATGATCACCAATCTAAAAAGTCGTTCAACAATTGAAACTCTGTTGTCTCTTGGTCGAAAAGTGAATGAAGATTGATCAAATTGAAAAAGAAATTCAGCAAAACGTAGGCAACTAAACGTAAAACATCCGTCATTATATGGCACAAGAAAAAGGCTTTAAAATTCTAAATTTAAGCTTACAAATGAAAAAGAGCAAAAACGAAGGTACGGCCAAAGCCCAATACTTTGCGGGAAGGTACGTTAAGTGAAGCACTTTCAGCAAACAATCGGGGACATGAAAATTTGTTAATAAATGGGAGATATATTGAAAAAAGCCAGAAACTCCTTTTTCCCGCTAAATGCTTAGGGTTTGTGGACACCAATTTTTTGCGATTCCTATTGTGACAAAGTCTGAATGGTTGCTAAAGAAAAAGGAGCTTCGTTAAACAAAAAAAACAAACCAAAGCCCAAATCAGATAAAGAATGAATAGAATCCAAACAGCCAAATAAAGCGCAAATCCGTAAATTCCCCGAGCCGGGTTCGGGTTGGGTAAGTGATTCTCAGCAGTCGAGAAAAGTGAAGTTGCTTTACGGTAAGAACGGTGCCGCACTCCAACAAATGTCGTCATAAAACGCTAGAATCAATTAATTTGAATAAACACAAAGCTGAATACAAACAGAAAACATAGATACCTAGGTAACTTAAACAAAGACGTAGCCGGGGGGGGGGGGGTCATTTACACCTCAAAAGAGAAATTTGCTTCAAGGGGCCGGCTCATAAATCACTTTAAAGTTCTCTTACAAAATTTACATTTTTGGGGGCTTCGGCGGTGCCGATACGCGCCAGGCGTTAAATTTTTTTTTAAATTTTAAGGGTTTTTGTGGCACTAGGACACGATTTTTGTGATGAAAATTGGTCCAAAATAGTTAAATTTTTGAAACACTTCGCCAAGGAATTCGAAAGAGGCTAAAATAAAATCATTCAAACGTCACTTTCGTCGCTTATATAAACCCACAATTTCGAGAATACCTAGTTCACTTTTTTCACATTATTCCAGCAGACAGCAGAAATGGTCCGTGTCCGTAGACGTCGCCGCAAGAAGCTGGAGCCCCGAAAGCGTTCTTACAAGGTAAAAACACTTGGGCTTTAACATTTTCGATGCTTAATTTAATTTTCCTTCAGTTGTACATCCGTCGTGTGCTTACGAAAGTTCAGCCGAACAAGGAGATCGGCATGAGAACTCTGAACATCATGAGCTCGTGAGTTGTCTGCACTTTTACTGTGTTTATTATTGTCTTTTCAGTTTGAGATTCCTCTCTTTTAGGTTCGTCAACGACTTGTTCGACCGCATTGCTTCGGAGGCCACTCGGATATCGCACGCCGATCGTCGGCAGACCATCATGCTTCGCGACATGCATTACGCGCTGCGACTGATCATGGTCGCCGAGATGGCAGAGCGAACCCACGAGCGGGCGTCAGACTCTCTAAAGAAATACAAACTGTCGCGTGCCCGCAGATCCTGTTTTTGTGTGTAGAGTGTATGTAATTCCGTATTTATTTCTTGTGATGTTCATATTATGTCTAAGACTCGGTAAATACTCGTCTGAAACTGCTGTCGTATAAGTTGGAATTTGTATAAACTTCATTCTCGTTCTGAAATTCGGCGACTTTCTTCCTTTTAATTTTTGTGACGACGTTCGGTTCTTAAGCAACAAAAAAGTAAGATTTAAACGATTTTCAGTTCACAATTTCTAGAAAATTGCTCAAATTCTAATTGATTAAAATCGCAATCATTCAAATATCAAACGCATGCTGAATGTCAACCAATTTGTGTTGGTTGGGGCGTTTCGTATGCTTTTGAAGTGTCCGGCGAGTCAGTTGACTTTGTGTTGTTTATGTTTGTGTCCAAAAATCTATTAAAAACTAATTGGTTGGATGAGTACTCACATAACACCCGGCCAGGATGTGTTGGGAAGATTGTGGGGTTTTGTGTTGCTGCATGCGCCTGCAGCAAGGCGCGCAAACAACTCCGCCCACCCGTGGTTTGACTCAGCTCACCGGGAGCTTTTGAAGGACACCAGATTTATTAAACCGTTGAAAATTCATGATCAATTAAGATAATCCGTCAAACGCAGGCTAAATCCCTTCCGGTATGTCAAAATTCCGCCCTAAATATTATGTTTTTCTCTTTTTTTTTGCCACGGGCATTCACTTCCCTTCCCCCAGCAGTTTTCCCAATCTTTCCCCCCTCCCCCCTCCCCTCCCCTCCCCTCCCCTCCCCTCTGTGCTTCGTGCCAGCCCCGACCGGTCACTCTCACTGGCCCCGCTGCCTTTTTGCTCCCTCCTTTCTCCTGACAGCTTACTGTTGTTGTGTCCCCGTCGGCTGGCACCAGCGGGGGCTGGGCCCATCCGTCCGTCCCCTCGGGGCTCTCCCCCCGCCTTTATAAATATGTGTTGCTTTCTTCTTCCCCCATCCATCGGCCGCCGCCCCCCCCCCCCCCCCCTCTTCGGCTCAACACAACGTAAAAAAAGAGCGAAAGAGGAGGGGAAAATGGAAAGTCCGTTGGTTGGTCGGTCGGTTGGTGCCAGCCGGTGCTGACCAATGGTCAGTCAGGGCGGGGGGTCGACGGGATGGACGAGGAGGACAGCGAGCTGCGGCGGCAGAGGCATTAGGGGGAGGTGAGGGGAGGGGAGGAACAACACAACGACGACAAGCCGAAGAGGGCGATGAGGGGGAGGGGAGGGGAGGGGAGGGGGGGGGGGGGAAGAAGATCGAGCAGTGAGTGAGTGTTGTCTGTGTTTTTCTTCCCGCCCATCCGTCAGAAAGGACGACAAAATTGAGGGGGACGGGAGGGGGCGGGGTCCTCTCACTCACACCCTCAACTCATCACACCAATTCCCCTTCCATCCCCCCGGGGGGGGGGGGGGGGGGAGGGGTCGTCCGTCCACCCTGCCCTGTTGCTGCACTCCGTCGTCCCATCCCCTCAAATTGTTCATCTCCGAACTTACAAAATGACAATGTCCACCCGCCCATCCCCCCCCCCCCCCCTCCTCTCAATCAGCTGGCAGATACATTTTTGATAACCCCAAAAACAAATTTAAATTTTATTTATACATATTCCGAGTTTTTGGTAACTTTAGCCCAATTTTTTGAACTTAAATTTTGAGTAATTTACCCTCAATTTGGAAAAGATTACCCATCGGCTCTCGCGGCTAACATTTTATCCAAATTTAATCGCTTAAATTGCCCATAGCCTCATGTACATTACCAATGTCATTTCGAACCCAAAATATTAAAATTTCCCTAATTTTTTGTCTTCGCCCTTAGGCCAAATTCGAACGGCCATTTTTCAAATTTTATTCGCTTAATATGCAATTTTTGTGGCAGCTAAAGTTGTTAGCCGCCCTCTCCCTTTTGCTCTCTTTTCCCGAATGACCACCGCTCTATTCCCGTCCCTTCTCTTTTCTCTCTTTTTTATCTTTTCACGGTCATCTCCTCCTCCTTCTTCTCTCTCTCTTTCTCTCTCTCTTTCCCATTCCCTTTTCTTCTCTTTTTTGTCTTCAAAAATGTGTGGGGAGCGGAAGAAGAAGAGAAAAGAGAGGGGGAGGGGGGAGGGGGGGGCTGTGATGAGATGAAGAGCGCCGGGGGGGGGGGGGGGGGAGGTCGGCTGGCACGAGTAGTCGCCGACTCGACCAGCAGAGTAGTCCAGCCAGCCAGCCAGCAGGCAGACAGTCCCTTTTGAACGGTGCGGGGAAGGGGAAGGGGGGGGAGGCGGGGGGAAAGGACACTTTGAACACTTTGAAATGAAATGGACGACGGACTGATGGATGAGGAAGAAAGAGGCAATGCGATAAATGCACAAAAATCGGCAAATCTGATCGGAATCTCAATAAAATAGTACAATAATCAAATCGGGTCTCTCTCTCTTTTCTCCTCAAAAAGAAAAATGCACAAAAACCGGAAAATTTGTCCAAAGAATTGAAATGCGACATAGGAGGTTTTTTGTATCAAGATATGTCTCAAAAATATTTGTTTTTTGATTTCATTTTTGTTTTGTTGGGGTTTTAATCCAATTTTTTATGCATTTTAATAGTGAACAAAACAATATTTGCTGCTGTTTTCGTCCTTTTCACATTCATTCCCCCGCATTTTTCGCGGTCGGTGTTTGTTTTTGTTGCCGTTGACCGTCGCGCGATCGCCACAATTCCGCCGCTGCTCCCTCCCTCACTGCTGCCAGCCGGCGATCTCGCGCCCCGTCCTCTTCATCCGCTCACCTCTTTTATGCCCCCCCCCCTTCATTCCCCCCCCCCCCCCTCTTCCCCCACCTCCCCTTTACCCCCCCCCCCCCTCCCCTTCCCCTTCCCCCCTTTACCCCCCTCCCCTCCCTTCTCCCCCCCCCCCTTTACCCTCCCCCCCTCCCCCCCCTCCCCCCCCCCCCTCCCACTTTACCCCCCTCCCCCTCCCACTTTACCCCCCCCCCCCCTTCCCCCCCCTTCCACCTCCTTCCCCCCCTTACCCTCCCCCCCTCTTTCCCCCCCCCCTTCCCCACTTTACCCCCCCCCCTTCTCCCCCCCCCTTTACCCTCCCCCCCTCCCCCCCTCCCCCCCCCTCCCACTTTACCCCCCTCCCCCTCCCACTTTACCCCCCCCCCTTCCCCCCCCCCCCTTCCACCTCCTTCCCCCCCCTTACCCTCCCCCCCTCTTTCCCCCCCCCCCTTCCACCCCCTTTACTCCCCCCCCCCTTTCATCCCCCCCCCCCTCCCGCCCCCTTCCACCCCCATTCGTTTGTTCGTTGTGATTGTCCCTCTCCCTCTCCCTCTGCATAAATCGCTCGCGCGCTTCTCATTTTTTGCGTCCATTGTGCGGATGAAGAAGAAGAGAGCTATGTGCATGCATGATGTGACCCCTGAGGGGACGAAAAAGAACACAAACAAAGAATTCGGGGGATGCGATGGAAGGACAGAGGCGAGTGACCACCCCCCCCCCCCCCCACGAAGAAGATCCTTCCCACCCAACCCCAGCCCAGATCGCCTCTTCCTCCTCCTCCCATTCCAAATCCCTCCTGCTGATCATCACCACCAGCAGCAGCAGCAGCAGCATCAGAATCCTTTCCCCCAAATCCTCGCCGAAAACATGTTTTGTTTTCTCCCATTTTCCCCAATCTTCATCTCATCATCATCATCATCACATCACATATTCATCGCCACCAATGGACGCGGTGGACGACGAGAGATGACTTTTGCACTTTTCCTGCACCTCCCGCCCCCCCCCCCCCCACTAAACTTTGTCCCGGCGCGGCCAGGGACGGCCTGAGCCGACTGGGGGGGGGGGCGGCTGCGAGGTCGGATGAGGCGGGAAGAGGGGAAGGGGCGGCGGCTTCGCCACCGCCGCCGCCTCATCCCTTCCAATTCCAAACAGAACAAAACAACACGACGAAAACAGTGGAAGCGGCGGCGGGAGGGGGGGGGGGGGGGGGGGGTTGAGGGCGTGCTCCCTCGGGGGGGGGGGGAGACCAAGAAAGGCCATCGGCTGTCACCAAGGCAAGAAAGGGCGCTGTCCGGTCGGCTGTCACCAGTCGGCCCCGCCCAAGCCCCCGAAGGGCCGTAGGGGAGGGGGGGGGGGGGGGGGATGTGCTACTCCCCCTCGGGCAGCAGCGGGAGGGGGGGGGGGGGGGGCAAAAAAGGAACGGCGGGCGGTGGTCGCCCCGCCAGTGGACATCACCGGCCGGCGGCGGGGCCAAGGGCCAAACAACCGCGCCGGGGCAAATTGCGCGCCGCAAAAAATTCCCGTCTAAAATAAACGAAATTCCCCCCCCCCCCCCGGGGGGCTAATTTTATTTATGTCTTTCGTATTTTGAAAAAAAACAAAACATTAAAAGTCATTGGCTTTTATTTTTGTTTGCTTTGCTCTTTTAAACAACGCTTTTAAGAGGACGTGCCGCCGCTCCTTTTACGGCATTTGCCCGTTTCGTTCTTTGGCCCTTTCTCGGAAATGTTTCTCGCCTCGCATTTAAGCAAAACTTTCATTACCCAAATGTTTTGTTTTTGCAATTAAACACCAATAAAAAAACACTTATTTCGTTATTCGATTTGTTTTTTTCTTCGAATTCTTCATTAATTTTTGATTTAATTTTTGGCATTGCAATAAACAAACTTCCGAATTAAACAAAAATTGCCTTTTTAGATTATTTTATTTAGCTTTTCTGGCGGCGCCATTTCCGCTCGACGGAATGGTCGTTGTCCACCCCCTCCCGCACCAAATTCAGCCCCATCGGCATGCCATTGCCCAGCCAAACACCGCCGCCATTGAGGCGGAGCAGTGCCATCGTCGCAGCAATAGCGACAGCGCCCGAGGCGAAAACAACGCCAATAGTGGCACATCTGTTGGACATCATCATCCGAATGCCATGGAGTTCGGTGTGTCCGATTGTCCGACGTCCTCTTCCGCTTCTTCATCGTCCAGCAGCGCTTCATCGGCCGTCTCCCATTCACCTGAACACCAGCATGTGTCCATGGCCATGGCAAGTGTTAATTGTCCATCCAAAACTGTAACAGAATCCAAATTATTGACTTCAACCAACAAAACCGGTTCAGGCCATATTTAGAACCTAATTTTGATTTTTCTGAAACAAAATGTGTCAGCTCTCTGTAAGATTACGCACTTATCAAATTCATCAGCAATTACAGGTTCAGGAGAGCTGTTCCTCGACTTGGAGCAGTACATGCACTACCAATGCATGCCCAAAATCATCGGAAGACGACGGTGGAAGAAATGGACTAACAGTGGACGAGGAAGAGGATGATGACCTTTTTGAAGAGGCGGAACAAAAGGGGAAGGCGGCCATTTTTGAAGACGACGAATTGGTGGACGTCGAAGGGGATGACGCTGAAGAAGCGGAAGAAGCGGAAGAAATGTTTGAAAAGGAAGAGGAAGAGTCGGAGATGAGCCCCGGGGGGATGTGCAGGACGACGACGACGACGCCGGAGGGCGACGTGATGCCGAAGAAGGAAAAGGTGCCGGTGGAGAAGCGGCACAAATGCGACGTTTGCGGGAAGGCTTTTCCCTACTTTTCCATCCTCGAGTCTCACAAACGGTGCCACACAGGTCGCGTAATACAGTCAAACAATTTGGCATTTTGAGTGCAAAATTGAAACTCAAAATAGAGCCCGACTTGCGAATCGATCGAAGATTTCGATCGGTCCGTCCTCTAAACTTCAAATTAAAATTGAGAATTGTCTAAGTTTAATTTAAAATAATTTACTTTTTTACTAATTACAGGTGAAAAGCCCTTTTTGTGCCATTTCTGCGACAAACGCTTCGCCCAGAAGGCCACGCTTCAGGTGCACGAACGGACACACACCGGAGAAAGGCCGTAAGTGTCAAAATTTCGGCTTATTTTGGGTAATAATCCCTTCCCCCCCCCCCCCCCGTCGTTCAGTTACAAATGCAAATTCTGCGAGAAAACATTCGCGCAGTACGGCACAAAAACGGTGCACGAGAAGTCGGCCCATCCTCGGCATTCGCAACTACAAATGCCCGCACTGTGACAAGGATTTGTCCTCCCCG
Organism: Globodera pallida; assembly: GCA_020449905.1. NCBI lineage: Eukaryota > Metazoa > Nematoda > Chromadorea > Rhabditida > Heteroderidae > Globodera > Globodera pallida. Next base: position 478,982 of record JAIXHY010000010.1, on the reverse strand, counting down.
TCGGCACTGTACACGCACAAAAAGACGCACGGGGCGAAGGTGTTCCAGTGTCAGCACTGTCCGAAGACGTTCACGCTGAAGAATTACCTGAAGCTGCACGTCAAGCAGGTGCACGAGCAGAACGAACGCAAGCACTGCTGCCGCTTCTGCGGCAAGTCGTTCGCCTACGCGGGCAGTCTGCAGGCAAGTGGACTGACTGATCGGACAAATTGGGTTAGGCACTCACTGCTTTTGTGATGATCCTGATCCAGTTTTTGGGGGGGGGGGGGGGTCCTTATCCGCAAGACCGGAGAGTGTCCTTGACCGGTCCAGGCAAGTGGGTCATCGACGGATTAGGGGGATGGCCGCTGCTTTTGCAAGTCACAAAAGAACGGGGGGACATTCAAAGTGATCGGATCGTCTCCGATCGGTGTTTGGACAATGTTGAGCTTTGAATCACAAATAATACACTCACTCTGATCAGCCGTTGGGACTGATCACTGATCGGGGACTAAGTGCCAAGCATTTATGAGCAATAAATGCATTTTTGACGCCAAAACTGAAACCACCCTCCGTTTTCCTTAGGTCCATTTACGAACGCATACCGGCGAGCGGCCATACCAGTGCAAGTTTTGTCCAAAAGCGTTTGCCAGTCAAGGCAACCTGCAGAGTCACGAGCGCACGCACACCGGAGAACGGCCGTATGCGTGCGGCAAGTGCGGGCGCGCGTTCATTCAGGTTTGGCGTAACGCGCGTTAACAAATTGCGCACCCAATTCCCGTATTCCCGTAGAAGTCGCAGTTGACCGCCCACGAGTCGACGCATGCCAACAACCGGCCCGCAAACAGAAGCGCGGCAAAACAGAAACAACAGCAACAGCAGTTGCAGCAACAGCCCCAATTTGTTCAACAACATTCGGCACATGCCCTGGGGGTCCAACCCAGTCAGGTAAAAGAACCAAAGAAATGTATTCTGTTTTTAAAATCATTGCCATCATCAGCAGGTGATCCAATTCGGGCCCGACCATCATCCCCTCGGGCAACATCCTCCCCCCGATCACCTCCATTTGGCTGATCTTCCTCATCATCATCATCCTCTTCCGGTCTCCTCCCCGTCCGTTGTCTTCTCCGCCTCCTTCTCTTCCGCCGCCTCCTCCTCCTCCGTCTCGTCCGCCTCTCTGCTGTTCCCTCCGCTTCCCCCCGCGGCGTCCGCTTCGTCGCCCTCCTCGACGGAAGAGCCTAATCATCATCAGCATCAACAGGGTTGTTCTGCTGCTGCTGCTGCTGCTGCTGCTGCTACTGCTCTTCCTCCTCTTCTTCCCCATCGTCCGTTCTCTCAGCCGCCCGCCTCCTCCTCCCCTTCTTCTTCGGCCCAAATGCCCACAATTCGCGTTCACCATCCCGCACTCGTCCGAAACGGGTAAAATATTATTAAGAATTTGTTCACATCCGCAGGGGCGGGCGGGCGGGCGGGCCTCTTGCTCGTCTTTGGATTAACGACTTTAATCCGGGTTAACGCCGTAAAGCCGGGGCTTATTGCCTTTTTAATCCGGGGGGTTAACAAAACTTACTCCCCCCCCCCCAGGGGTTTATTTGAATTTGTTTGCTCATGTATGTAATCCGGGTTTATTTTTTCTTAAGCATTTTAAGCCTAAAACTCGAGGCAGGGTTAACAAAGTTATTTTCGATAATTTAAACAGATGCAGCTGACCTTCATCAACAACATCGCTCAGCAGGCCAACAGCAGCTGCTGCAGCAAACTTTGAGAAAACAGTCATCTTCCGCCTCCTCTTCTTCTTCTTCTTCAACTTCGTCTTCCTCCTCTTCTTCCGCCTCCACTTCCACAACAACCAACGATTTTGTGTGCAAATTTTGTGGCAAGCGCTACGCGTACGCAAGTTCGTTGTACGTACACACGCGACTGCACACGGGCGAGAGACCGTTCAGGTCGGAGAGGGTGGGCAGAGAAAAAGAGGAGAAAATGAATTGGCACAATTTTGGAATTTGCCCTCACCCCGGGCGGATTTAGCCGAGAAAAGTTTATTTTATTCGATGTTTTGTCGAGCTGTTCAGATGCAATTTTTGCGACAAATCCTTCACCAACCAGGGCAACATGCAGGTGCACTTGCGCGTGCACACCGGCGAAAAACCGTAAGTGTTATTTAATGTTGTGCCAAAATTAAATTGGTTTTTTTGGATAGATACAAATGCAACGGCTGCGGGAAGGGATACGCGCAGAAGGTCGGGCTGAACATCCATCAAGAACAGTGCCAAGTGGGTGATCGATCGATCGATCACTGATCAGATCGTGATCAGACGAATCGGAGAACAAAACGGATATCATTCACTTCACAGATGTGGTTGCGTCGTCGGAGCTCAGTGTCTGCCTCCAACGAGAAACAATGGCACTGATGGGGGAGAAATTGGCACTGTGCCAATGATCAACAACAACAGCAGCCAACACGCTGCCGACAAGGCGGGCATCTCTTCAGGTCGCTTTTAGTTTATTTGGTGGGGCTGATCAACGTCTAAAAGTCTCGTTGTTTTTGGGCGACTATTTTGAGTCTCGGGCGGGCAATTTTGGTTTTCTCGAACAGCTCGGTCGATCTTGATTAAAATAGTCAATTAATTAATGTTCATTTGTGGATGAAGCAATTGGAAGACCGACACTTTCTTCAGGTTGAGCATCTGATGATGATTGAAAGTACAGAGGCCGAAAACGGCGGCGCTGACGTCGATTTGGGCCATCATCAACAGCCGGTGGACGGCACATTTCCACCGATGGAACAACAAACTCCGCCCAACGCTTTTTGGCACTTTTTGCTCAGTGAGTGAACGCAATCGATCGATCGGAGCGATCAGCAATTAAATGCTAATAGTTTCTCTCGTCCAGGTCGAGGTGTACACCGGCATCAACCAAACTCTCCCGCCCATTCGTATCCGCCACCGCCCCAAACTCTTCCTCTTGAACTGGCGGCCCATCTGCTGAACTGCTCGGACGCTGCGCCGCCACAACCGAAGATCAGCGATTTGTTTGGCCAACAATTTATTGTCGGAGGAGGACATCAGCAGCAGCAGCAGGGCCACCCGATGCTCGAGGACCACCACCCGTCGACGACGACGTCAGGCAGCAACAACAACAACAACAACGGCACTTCATCGTCCGGAGGACCGTCGACGCTGTTCCTGCTGCAACCCGCGCACTCGCCCACAACCCACGCCATGCAGCAGCTGCACCACCCTCCGGCACTTCCAAGTCCCTCCAACCCAACAACAGCAAGTCAGTCAAAATTGAATTAAACCATTAATTAAAGAATTGGAACCGGTTCAGATCACTGCTGAGCTGCTGGAACAGCTCGAGCAGCAGCAACAGTTGCAGGCCATTCGCGCACTGCTCGACGTCCACGCTCAGCATCAACAGCAGCGGCACCACCACCATCACCAACCGCAACTTTTTCTGCCCTCATCCGTCCTCGTCTCCTCCGCCCAGGCCATTCGGTCACTTCCGCAGCCCCAACCGTTGTATATTAGGCGACGCAAGCAACGGCGGTGCCACCGCCAACAGTGCCATCTTCGCCGGTTCAACAAGCAGCAGCACCAGCTCATCCAACAGGCGAGTCATTCGTCCGTCCGTCATTCATTTTCATTTCAAAAAATTGAATTTGAATTTGAATTGTTCGATACCAAAAACCGGCTCATCAAACGTGATCTTGCTTAAAAACCGTGACAAAATTGCAGTTGCTGCAACTGAAACTGCCGCCGCCGCCGCCACACTCCGTCGTCGTTGATCAACAGCCGCCGCCGCCGTCGTTGGCCGTCCCCTCGTCGCTGTCCCTGCTGCAACAACTGCTTCACCAGATTGGCACCGATGGCGGCACCAATCCCCCGGAGGAGGCGAAACTCAGCGAGGCCATCGCCGCCGCTCTCTCCGCGCATCAACAGCACGTGCTGATGCATTGAATTGCTTCTCAATTTTAAATAATTTAAACGCCCAAAAAGAGTCTTTTCGTCTCGTTCCTTTTTACAACTTATGTCGAGAGTCATCAAAAAATCAGAACGCCAAAACTGGTGAAACGGTTTGAACACTTCTGTTTCTGTGTCACCTGCCGACTACCGTACCCCCCCCCCCCCCCTCCCGTCCCCCGTGCTACCGTAATTTCGTGTATGTTTTGTCTAGTCAGTCAGACTTTGTCTCACATCCCCCAAGGCAATGAAATGCAGCAAGCAACTCAATTAAATAAATAATTTATTGTTAATTAATTTTGAGAATATTTTTCGTTCTTTTCTTCTCTTTCGCTCTCTCCAAATTCCGTTCTCTCTCTCTCTCCCCTTTCTGTTGTCTTTCATTCACTGACTTTCTTTCCCCCCCCCCCCCCCCCCCCTCCTTTTTCCCCCCTTTTTCGGTTGTCCACCCGAATTTTTGCATTGATCTTTTTCATTTTACAATGTTCTTTCAGCTTTTTCTGTTCTCACAATTTTTTGTTCTTTTTAACTTTAAAGTTTAAACGACGCACAAACCAAAAGAAGAAGAGAGAGATCCAGAGACCAATGACCAATTTGTTTTATTTTCATTAAACTTAAAATAAATATGCACACACATTTATTTATTTAAATATATTTGACGATTATATCGCCCCTGGCGCTGTTCGACATTCTGATCAATCGATTAAATCCTCCCCCCTAGGCCGTGAACGACCCGGACGTTAGTGTTCCATTGGGACCCCAATTCTCCACTAATTGCCCGCGATGCTTCCACCCCATAGTCTCGTCAGATTATTGTTTCCCAAATTAAGTTCGCTGACCGGACAGTGCGGTCGTGTTCCGAGTCTAAGTCTTCAAGTTCAGATCGTTTATTTGGACATTGAGTTGCCATTTATGCATTAAATGATGCGGCGAATTGTTAAAGGATAATTAAATCGGGATCAGCTCTTCCGATTCTTAGCGAGCAGTACACCGTCAGTCTTCGTTCTGTTCCCCCTGCTCATCCGTCGTTGAACATTGCAGCAGCATCATGTCGCGCAATTCCTGAAGTTCCGACAAATGCGACACTTCCGCCGCTGCCACACATTCGGCGTGGAAACCCGCGCAAAGATTCTCCGCCTTCTCAGCCATACTCAGAACCGACTGGTCTAAGCATATAAAGTTGCAATTGTCCACTTCATTCGAAAGGGCGGTGGAAGTGGACGGCACGCCGGAGTCGGAGCTGTTCAGCTGATCGCAAAGCTTAAAAAATGGTCTTTTGTTTATGCTTAGGCAAATGTTTTGCTACCTGAAGAGGCGAAGAATTGCTCAGACAGTTACTGTCCCAATGGCGCGGCAGGGCGTCCAAGCCAAACCATTCGCCGCAGGTTTTGCACCGAAAATTGACGTTAAACATTTGTTCCTGCGAATGAATGTCAATCAATTCGTTAATTAAACTCAAAAATTCCTGCGCTTTCTTTTAATTTTGGCCTTTTTCTGGTCTCCATAAATCAGAAAACCGAAAATCCCAAAGGAAAAGGCAACTTCAAAAAACGCACAATTTTGGCCAGCAATTCGTCCATGGTTGGCTTATCGCAGTCAAAATCTGAACAGTTGAGTGTTTTTATGCGTTGCAATTTGTCCGTTACCGTCGCATTGGGACGACAAAGTCGCCGTGACGCCTTCGTAGACAAACGTCGGAATTGTGTCGCTGTCGTCGCTCGACTGCTGCTGCTAAAATGGATTACTTCAAATGTATATCTAATTACACGCCAAATCTGAACATCGTCTTTTCTTGCTTTGTCCAAAAACTCGAATTTAAACGTTTTTCAAAACCGGAACCCACGCCCAAATCGATTATTTGCCATCGGTTTGTAACTCACCGCAACGATCCCAGACCCAGAACGGGTAGAGCCGCAAACGAAGCTGTCACCACGGTCCCTATGCTCCTTGATACAGTTGATTACATTTGCAATGAACTTTCCGGTCCAGTAAGGTGAATTGAGGATACAAAAGCAAATCAACATTTTATGTACAGTTTTTCTAAACGATTAGGGAGCGGATGGGTACCCGACACGCCAAACATGTTTCTAGTCAAAAATTCGTCGTTTTAACGAGGTTATTCGGACCTAGAAAACCCTATTTTGGGGTTTTCGAGCCTAAAATAGGCTCGTGACTATTTCGGCATTATGAAAATTCTTCAGAAAAATGGGTACTGTTTAGTATAGGGGTTGATGATTCAAAACCATAGGGGGGACCGTTTGCCACCATACGTTTAAACAAATTAAAAAGTAGAGTTTCTAACAATTTGAAGAAACAAAAATTAGCGATTTCGAGTTCTCTACGTCTGGTGGATTTGTTCTGTTGCTGTTGAGTATGAGAGGATATTTTCTGAAAAAATTCTAAGACGTAAGGGGTGTTCTGTGACCGTGTCTAAATTGCAAAAAGCCCAAAATGGTCCGTTCGGCGATAGACTTTTAAAGCGTTATGCTTGTAGTCAATCTACCATGGAGGGCAACAAGGAAAAAACGGAATTAAGCACTTTTGAAGTACATATTGTTTTTGATAACAAATCTTTGGTGTTCTGACATTGGGAAAAATTAGCGGTTTAGGTGCGCTCACCAACGGAAAGTTTGTCAATTTTTAGTTCAATTTTCAAAAAACAGACGATTGAAGCCGTACACACACGTTACGACGTATTGCTCTTTTCCCAGATTAAGTTTTTCGCAGCAGAAACGGTTTCGATTCCCTCAAATCCCAGCGAATAAATTTTGAGAAAATTTTATTTTCGAAATAGCGAGGGAAGGGAACTGGGTATTACCAATGACTCCTTTTTTTGTAACAAACGAACAATTCGTACTAAGACTCATTTATTCAGTGCTTTGCATAATATAGGATACAATCGTTACGACGACAACAATATGATATGAATGACACAATATGTAGGTAGGTAGGTATGTATGATTGGATGATCTGTGGTTGTTCGAATGGGCAAGGCTTTTGATATGAAAGGAAGGCGCATCTCTCCTCTCCTCGAGTTCGTCACATTGGGCAATCGCCGGGCGTCGCTGCTTCTCCTCACATGTAGGCGCTCTGCTCCGGGGGCTTCTCCTAAAAATTGAAAAAATCATGAACTGTTCCGCTGCATCCCAGAAAACATACCGGGGTGGGCTCGGGCTGGTTGTATGTAGGCGATGACATGTAGGCGCTCTGGGCGCCGCCGGCCGCTGGAGCTGCTCCGCCGGGCGATGACATGTAGGCGCTCTGGGCGCCGCCAGCTGCTGGAGCTGCTCCGCCGGGCGATGACATGTAGGCGCTCTGATCGCTCATGTTTGGTGAATTGTTGCGGCGAACGGCGTAGACGAGCTTGCTGTGGACTGAAGTTGTTGCTGTGTTGCTTCTGAAGATTGGCAATGGTGTGACGAATGACCAAATCCATTTCCTTTTATACATTTTTCACTGATGAAATTCTTTACAAAAATTAAGAAATTGTGACAACGCCAAAAGTATATAAGCGAACGGATTTTCCAAATTATCCACATTCAGCAAACAACAAATCAACGTTCTCAACAATCTACACATCAAGCGAGCTCGACAACAGCATCAACAACAATGGCGCAACTTCCTCCAGAAGACATCGCAACAATGCCCGCCCAGAAGGTCGTCTTCAACGCACCGTTCGACAACAAGGCCACCTACTACGTGCGGGTAAGTTAGCATCGTTTGACGGGGGAACATAATCTCATTTAATCCTTCCTAATTTAGATCATCAATCCTGGGACAAAGCGCATCGGCTTCGCGTTCAAAACGACCAAACCGAAGCGCATCAACATGAACCCTCCGAATGGCGTGCTCGGCCCCAAGGAGTCCGTCAACGTGGCCATCTCCTGCGACGCGTTCGACCCCAGCTCCGAGGACACCAAAGGCGACCGTGTGACCGTGGAATGGTGCAACACACCTGATCCGGCGGCTGCCGCGTTCAAGCTCGAGTGGTTCCAGGGAGACGGTATGGTGCGCCGCAAGAACTTGCCGATCGAGTACAACGTCTAGACGAAGATGCGCCGCCGCATTACGACCAGATGCAGAAGATAGGATCCCCACCCCCTCCAATATGTAAATGCCCTCATGTTGTATCCCCCTGAACAGATAATTTTGTAAACCACCATATCATCTTATGCCTGTTCATATGTATGTAATGTGTAATAAAATGTAGTCTTGATTGGCGCAACAAAAAAATTTGATAAAAATGGTTGAGACGCCTTGAATTTTGTGCCTTGCTTTGTTTCCCTATTCATGTCCTTCCCGCACCAATGAAAAATGTAGAAATTTGTTCGAATAGGGGCGAATGTACCGAAAAAGGGTTGTTTCAATTTTTGAGAAAATTTTCGACATCATTCCTGCTAAAAACAAGAACATTTGTTTGTTGCCTCTTTTGACTACAAACGATTGAAGCCTACACCCACACACGTTCCAACGGATTGTTTTTCCCCAGATTACAAAGCTTTTCGCAGCAAAAGCGTCGTCGATTCCCTCAAATCCCGGAAAGTCTTAGAGAAAATTTTTTCGAAATAGTGGGGGGAGGGAACTACGAATACTGATGACTCCGTTTTTTTTTGCAACAAACCAACAATTAGTACGTAAGCCTCCTTTATTCAGTGCTGCAGTTCTAAACAATAAGCGTTCGTAACGACCTATGACTGACATTTCTTAAAATGGAACATATGTAGTAAAAAAGATCGATGAAAATCATAGTTGGGCCTCATTTTAACTGGCGACTGTTGAAGGAATTGAAGTATCACTTTTGTGCTGTTTGTAAAGCTGTTGCTGCTCCAAGTACTCCTCCATGTTCCGTTGCTGTTGCGCGGACATCAAAATTGAGCTAAAGTATGCACTAATCACCTTTTTGGAAAGTATTTTCTTGTTCGACGAAATAAAATGCTGCAACTTTTGATCACAATTTGGCGTTCACAAAATAATTTACATATATTTATAAGTAGGTATTTTGAATTAAAATCGAACTCACCGTACTGAGGCCGTCCTTTTTTCCGTCTGATTTTTATCGTCCCACAAAACCCAAGAAATCTGAAAAATGGTCAGACGGAAGTAATGCATTTATTGCCCGAAAAAAAGCAAAATTACCGTCGCGGTAGTGAATAAAACAGAACCGGCCAGAAAATAAGGCCCTCGCAAATGTGCAATTCCCATTTCGGCACAAATTCTAACGGTTTTTGCCTCCAAAAAGACGGAATTATTTTTTAAATTATTTTCTGGGTAATTCAAATGGCGGACAATTAATCCGAACAATACAAACATTTGGAGAGCATAAGCCATCAAACCATTTACTGCCGCTAGTAAAGAGTCGAGAATGAAATTTATGCAGATTTTTTATTTACAAAACATCGAAGCGTGAAATATATAAATATTTTGAACAATTTCCGTCACGTCCGTTTGCTATTTGTGGTCACTGACGCCACCGCTGTTTTGTTGTCGAAGAGAATCCGCTGAAAAAGTGCTCATTAAACGCGGCACAACCGCCAATTAGCAATGCTTTGACTATTTTTGGCTTAAAAGGGATCTTTGCGCATTTCGCTGGACAATGGGCAAAAATGGAAGAAAAGCGTTGACCAAAAACAAATTGGAAAATTTTTTGTTAAATCGTGCCAAATTTTGGTTTCATTAGCAGTTTTTTTTTGTGTCGGAACAGAAGGGGACATAAAATGAATTTTCCTCAACAATTTTGGGAAAAAAATTTACAATGACTTTGAGCAGCGGCAAACTCCGTCGGGTAACTGCTGGCCAATGTCTGTTTGAAGGCGCCAATCCGTCGGAAAATGGAGTCCAAGTCGGACTTGGCCCGGCAAATCTTCTCCTTGCCGACGGCAAAATCCCTTCTCGCCCGTTCCAATCGCTTTTCTGCAAGCGAAGAGCACGTCCCCAACATTTCGTTGGTTTTCTCAAAACGTTCCAACCTAAAAAAGGGGAAGTGAAAAATGATAGCAATAAAGTTTGGCATTACGCTTTTTTCTGGCTTTGGATGATTTCCTCGATGTTGTCCCCGTCCACTTGCGATTTCAGCGATTGCACAAAATTCTCCTCCCTAAGCGGCGACCCATCAGCGGAAGAAGCCATTGAAATGCTCTGGCTTGACGAAGGGAGGGCCGTAGCTTCATTGGCGTCAATTGTCGACATATTTGGTGTAAAATTGCAAACGGCTAAAATTAAAGAAAATATGAAAATAAGAATCGGATTGGACGGTTAAAACGCCTTAGGACGGGAGCATTTAAAGAGCTTAATTTGTACTATGACAGGAGGGAGAACTCAATCTCAATAAATCGGCAAAACCAAAGAAAATGGGAAGGGGAGGGCTTGTAAAGTAAATGCTTCAGAAAAAGGTAAAGCCACCCCCAACTAATAATTGTAATTAGGCAAACAATATAAATTGTGCAAACCTTTTTGAGATAAAAAAAGAGTAAAACGGTCTCACTGCAAAGGAAAGTGCAACAAAATGCAAATGCAAAAAAATGGTACAAAATGTCTTATAAACAAAACGCCAAATTAGTGCGTAATTATAGGCGTATTTCAAATCAGAATCAACGGTCAATTGCGCTAATTATGGCACATTCCAAATTGGACAAAATGTACTTTCATATGAATGAACGAACAAAGCCAGCCAAACACGAGTTACCCATACGCCTCTCATTTCCCATTGGCATGCAACAAAAAAAGGGGGCATAAATATTTATATTCATGCGGACATTCCAAAATTGGGAAGTGTTGGGCACGTAATTAATTGTGTTGTGTTGAGAGTATGCGCATGCCAATTCCGCGCACGAACAATCATTGCCATTGCTCCTTTTATGGCATAACTTTTTTGTAAAACTTTTTTGCTCGGAATGTACCCACACGATCACTTACTCATCCCCACAGTTAAATGCCAATGAAAACGACGGACGGACGGACGGACGATGCGTAACGGGGAGGAGCGAAAAGTGTTGAATAATAATTTGGCATTTAACAACAATGGGCGTAAACGGCCCATGAGGGGGGGGGGGGGGGGTGAGCATAAAGAGGCGGGCCAAGTCCATTCATTCGCATTTCCGTTCCCATTTATTCCATTTATTGCACCTTTCTCTCAACAGACTTCCCCCCGTCCGTTCCATTCTTTCTCCACGCTTTTCAACTCAACAACACGGCGATGGTTTTGCAAAAGAGAGCAGGGTCGTCGGCGCCCTATCGTAAGTGCCGCGTTTGCACCGTTCGAAATGGCAATTCATTCGTAATTAGTCCAAACAATAAAAACGACGGGAATGAAGTCTTTGAGACTTTTTCCTGACGCAAAAACAAATTTTAAGATCGAGAACATCCCGCGGACTGCGGCGCCGTTCCGTCCCTTTTGACCCCTCCCTTCCGAATTTAGGAGGGATCGGCACAAACTTGAATTTGGCCACTTTTCTGCTGTTTCTGTTCGTCTTCACATTTGCCCAGCAGGAGAGGAGCACCACTGACGCCGCCCGAAAGGTGTACCGAGTAAAGTCCACCAATTCGCCTCCGAAGCAGCACAACCGGACGGTGCGAAAGTGTTTGGTAAGGGAAGGAAATAAAAAGAGAGACATGGAATTGGGGGGGGGGGGGAGGAGGGAGGGATGAATACCCCGGGGGGGGGGGGATAAATACTCCCGGGGGGGGATGAATATCCCGGGGAGGGGGGTGGGGAGGGATGAATACCCCGGGAGGGGGATAAATACTCCCGGGGGGGGGGGTGGGGATGAGAATACCCCCCGGGGGGGGGATAAATACTCCCGGGGGGGGGATAAATGCTCCCGGGGGGGGGGGTGAATACCCCCGGGGGGGGGACATCGATTGATGAATTGCCCCCAAAGAAATCAATTAAAATTAAATAATTATTGCCACGGCAGGTCCTTCGTGACCCGGAAATGCATCTGATGGCGGACCAAATTTGCGAGTTGTGTCATGAAATGTTCTCGCATGTGCAGCCCAATTTGCGTGCCGAATGCTCCAGTCGATGCTACAAAAACGCGCAGTTCAGAAAGTGTCTGGAGATGTACACCGCACTGCCCGAGGGCCATCCGGGGGGCACGCCCAAGGCGTTGTCAATTAAACGGAAGGACGACAAAATGGAGCAGGCGGAGGACGACGTTTGGATAGCGAACATGCGAACCATGGCTAATATGGCGGACAATCGAAGCGCAAAATTCTTTTTCCTCTCCAAAAACAAATGAGGAGAAATTCCCAAACATTTACAGTTTTATGACCGCCATTTTACTCGCCGGTGATTGAACGAAATTTGTCAAAAACGCGCTGAAAAGCATTTGTCTTTTTATTCATTTGCTGTGTCATCAAATTGAAGCCGTTTACGCTTTAGAAAAGTCTCGAAATTGTCAATTTTATAATCTACTCAAATTTCTTCATAAATAAAATGTCTGATCACTTCTGATCGCCCGCTTTAATCACCTCGACGGTGTCAATTTTCTCCAGCCTGGCCGCCGGCCTCGGATAAAATTGGTTGATGAAAACGCTGGGGAATTGGTATTATTTGCACATCAATTGGACACTCTCAGCAAAGTCCGCCACAATTGTATTTATGTAATATTTATACTTTTTATGTCGAACTATAATGATATTTTCCAATAAAAGTGATAAAAGCATCTCCTCTCTTTGTTTGTGATATGTACAAATTATCGATAGCCGCGAATGGTTACGAGTTTCGACTCAGACCTGCTCGCCGGTGTGGTGGATGTGTTGCTGCAACACATATTTATGTTCTGTTCTGTTCTCGCAATCGTTCTGTTTCCGATCAAACGGTTCTGCTCCCGTTCATATTCCTTCTTTCAGTCTGATCATCCCGCGGGTGGTGATCGCATTCCCTTCCGCCGATCGGGCCCTTCTGATCACGACCAAGCGTCTGTTGATCTGATCAGATCTTCTGTTGCTGTGCCCCCGTCCCATCCGTCCTCGACCGGTGGTGTCTTCGACTGAACTGTCTGAACATCATCGAACCTTTTATCCGATGGGCTCCGCTTCTGTCAGCGCCGCCCCCTCTTTCCCTTTCTCCGGCTCCTGAACCCGTCGCAAATGTGACCGAATGACCGGTGGACGTGCTGATCTTCTGTACTCCCCCGACTTCTTGGCCTCGACGCATCGATTCGGCGCCTCTCGCCGTGCCGTTCACCATTCGCAGCGCACCTTTCTTCTTAAATTTCAAAACTTTTGTTTTGGAATTTTTGCTCTAAACAGAATAATGTGTGCCAACCACTTGATGGGCGGCCGAAATTCGTCGGCCAACCCAATGTGCCAGCAGGACGGCGATCAATGCCATGGAGAGCAGTGCCAAGCTGCACAAAATGGCCCACAGGGGAATTTGTTCGGTGCGGGGATTGGCCGAGAACGGGTCGAACTGCTGGTGGTGGTGGCCAAGCTGTGTCAGAACTTCGGTGGAAACTGGCGGAACTGTTACGACGTGGGGCCCCCGGGGGGCCGGCCGTCCAAAGACGGAATGATCAGTTGGGCGGCACGAGTTAACTGTTCTTAAGGGGAAACCACCAAATGATCAGAAAGAAAAAAGCAATTAGAAATAAAGAAAAGCAACCCGAAAGCACTTCAAATGGACTCGTTTCCGCACTGTGAATCCGTTCCACTTGCGATTCGTGCGCCAAATGGGCCAAATTTCGTCTGAAATTCGAAAAAAAGGCTCGTTAATTGGAATGAACATTTGCTGACGGCATCACCGGAACATTCGGCCAACAAATGGCATTTGCCCGCCGCTAGTGCTCCAACCCAAAATGTAAATGATCAGCTGAAAGGACCAATGATCACCACAAAATGCCAAAATATATTCTATAAAAGTAAATGGGTAAATCTTTCCGGATGCTCTAACTGTAGCTGAACCTCTCCCCAATCTTTCGCCATGACCGACTGACCAAGTCCGGATCACAGCGTTCACGCGGATGTTCACCGCTCAGCAACCGATTTAAGAGTGTCGTGCACGAATTGGGCGGTGGCGGAGGTAAAGCCATGGGACGGAGCTGAAACAACTGATCATTTTCTGATCAGTTTTTTGATCAAATTTTGCCTTGTCTTTGATGTCTTTGCGCCGCCATTTCGGCACCGCCGCCGCTATTTTGCTGCTTTTTATCGGTCGTCGATTTGGCACACTTTTTTATGCTTTGGAAATAATGGGAAATTTTGGGAAAATTGAGGAGCCTAACGAATGATTTTGAACGGAATTTTATAAGATTAATAATTGAAAAATTCCGATCAGATCACTTCCGCCGACCGATCATTTCCCCCCCCCCCTAATTTGTAAGGCTTCTAACCTTCGGATGTTCGCCTGAGGCGCGATCAGAACGACGACTCGAATTTGGCGCAACTTTTTGTCTTTCCATGCCGGATGGACGGCGCATTGGCGCCGGTGCGGTGAGGAGGCGGGCGGAAGGTCACAAAGACAGCCGGTGACGTTAAGCGAAAACGCTTGAGGCGATGAAATGCTTTGGAGACGGCGATCTGTCGAAAACAAACGAATCTAATCAATAAAAGTCTGATCAGTCGACCGACCAATCAATTCGGCTTCGGTGCGCGACAAAATGCCAGCCGGATCACAGATGTACGAAATTTGATGGTAGTGAAGTTGGCAGAAAGGCGAGAGCGAGGCGGACGACGGAGGACTGGGCAAATGGCATGGGTCCGGAATGGGGTTGATGAGATTGGTCGGAAATGAGTCTGATTGGGAAGCGGCGTGAAGGAGGAAGGGAAGAGGAAGTTGAAGCAGTAACTGAACGGGAAGCAGAAGAACAGGACCAAGGACGAGCTGAAGGAGGTCGGGTGAATGTCGAAAGAGAAGAAGCATGTTGCGAAGCTGAAACAGTGGGGGAATGAGGAGAATGCCCCCCGCATTTTTGATAGCCTTTTATGATCAAAAGATTTTTTTAAATAAAAAGCTAATCCCCTGCTCATGATGACCATTTACTTCAGGCTTTTCTGATGTGTTAAGGCGTTAGGACGGCCGAGGGAATTGTGGGGAGGGGGGGGGGGAATGGTTGGGCCAAATGCCTTCCCCCGAGGCGATGCTTATTTATTTGTTTGAATATTAAATTAATTTGAATGCGCGAAAGAAAACTTCACATGAAAACATCGGTTGGGGCATTTAAAAGGACATGTTTTCTCAAATTAACGAACGGAATAATGAATTTTGAGTGTTTGGCTTATAAAGAAAAAGTAAATAAATTATTCTTCAACATAAAATTTGTAATCACTACAAAATTGTTAAAATATGTCATTAAATTACATAAAAATTCTTATTTTAACGGTTAAAGATGGAAATTTTGGCATTTTTGTGTCAGCTCAAAGGGCGGGGCGGGGAAAAGATTATTGAGAATTTTTGCAAGAGTTACGACGTTGTCCTTTTGCCCTCCCAAAGTCCCCCGAGGGCAAAAAGTGAAGCGACCGGCGGTTGGGGCAAATGCCTTAAGGGACAAAAAGAAGAAATGAAGAATTGTGGCCGGGGGGGGGGGCCGGGGGGGCCGGGGGGGGGGGGGGAAGGAATAAGCATAATTCGATTTCCCATAATGCTTCTTGCTTAAACGTGTTCAAATAATTTTGTTGTCGTTGGGTACCAAAGGCCCCGCAAAAATCGTAACTTTTTCGTTAGCGGACCAAATCAAAATTTAAAGTTAACAAAAGCAAAATCGATCGGAAATGATTCGATCGATAGTTTTAATTGGCTTTTTCTTAGATCGATCGAAGTCGGCGTGCCATGCCGACTTCGGAATCAATTCTTTGCCGCCCCAGTCTCGATCTTGCCGGCACTAACGTTCATTCTCGCCTAAATGGGTGACCCAAAATGGAGTTGGGGGGGGGGGGGTTGGCATTGGCACAAATTCGCTTATTGTTGCATTGACTCCAATTACGACAATTTTTGCTTGCCATTTTTGACAATTTTTGGCCAAAATTGTCCCTAACGCAAAGTTTGGAGGAAAATGAATGGGACACGGGGCAATGAACGAGTGAAATTACTTTGTGTTATGCGTGCCAAAAATGGTCCAAATTGAAGAAAAAAGGAAGGAAATGTGCCTAAAATAACAAATTCCATTGGTAAATTCCCAAAATTGTGCCGAAAAAAAGTGCCACAAAAAAATGCAAAATTAAATTATTTTTTAGTAAGTAATTCAAAGCCAATGAATCAATGAATGCCGTTGGAATTTGTGCGGTGCCGCGCTCCTTTTGCTGCCTTCAAATATTTATTTATATTTTTTTGCCAAAATTGTGGCGGGGGGCGGGGGGGGAGGCGGGGACGGGGAGGAGGGCGGGGGGGCCGGGGGCTCTGAGAGTGGCGGAAATGAGACGACTGAAGATGGATGAAGTGGCCAAAATTCAGAAGAAAATGGGGCCCATTGGCATTCCCCGTCCGTCCAAAACGCTCGGGGGGCTTTTGTTTGCCAAACTATGGAAAAAGGGGGAAACCCAAATTTAAAACTAATTTAAATGTAATTTGTACTTTTAAACTAATTTTTTAATTGAAAGATTGCCTGCTTTTAATAAGTTTTCGCCGCAGGGGATCAGACTTAAAACTAAAATATTTTGCCGAAAAATTGTGCCAAACCGTGGACATGGACAAAGGCCAAAAGTCTTTCTTTCCATTGAAATTCAAAACAAAAAAGCGGTGAAAATTC
Organism: Globodera pallida; assembly: GCA_020449905.1. Classification (NCBI taxonomy): domain Eukaryota; kingdom Metazoa; phylum Nematoda; class Chromadorea; order Rhabditida; family Heteroderidae; genus Globodera; species Globodera pallida. The sequence continues at coordinate 462,358 of JAIXHY010000010.1, read as the reverse complement.
TTTTGGTTCTTTTGAAGGAAGTAAAAGTGCCGCCGACTGAATTCACTTTTTTTTTGCCTTCAACACTTTTTGTGCCAATGCCAACATTTTTTCGGGCGTTAACCGCCGGAAACAAAAGAAAGGGCCCCCGAGGGGAGGGGGGGGGGGGAGTTTCTTCCGTCGGATTTTGCTTTGTGTAAAGGAAGCGATGGACAAGTTTTAACGTTTTACACAAATCCCCTGCGGGGCGGGGGGGAATTTCGGTTGCTTAACCATCGCCCAATCAGTCAAATCAGAAATATTTATACTTTTTGAATTTATAAGATTTTTGAAAACAAAAATTGAAAATTTTGAATGTTGACCTCGAAGAAGAAACTGAGCGAAAAAAGTTATGCAACAAAATTCTCTCAAAATGCGATTTATCCGCTGATCGATCTTTCAAAATTCTCCGTAATCCGATAGCAAATGATCGGAAGTGTCGCTGGGAGATCACACACAGCCAACCAACCACCAGAGCTTCGAAGATCACAAAAAGGCAATGTTAGCCTTTCCGGTAAGCATTTAATCGGAAAGACTTTCCCCGAGTTGACAATTATTCGTTTGTCGAATAAACACCTTTTTTGTTGAATATAATTTTAAAATAATCTAATCCCCCCACCTTGATCAGAGATCTGTTCTAAGACTCTAACCAGATCAGATCAAAGACTCTGACCAGATCAGATCAGTCAGAGATCAACAGACCTGGTCTGGGACTCTAACCATATCAGAAGAGATCAACAGATCAGACCAATTTTGTTGGGCCATGGGAAACTGCAAATTTGTATGAATACAGATTTTTTGACGGAATCGAGATTAGTTCTCTGCTAGCCGCAATCTGATCACCCTTCACCAAGTGAAAAGTGATCAGATCACTTTCCGATCAGTCTGTTGCTGCTTTCGTCCTCGAAATCGCTTCTTCTCTGCTGATCTCTCTCTGTTCCTCGAAATCCGTTACTCGACAAATATTTTTTCAATGTTTCCAACAGACTTTGGCCCCCCCCCATTATTTGTTTTGATCATTTTCCTTTACTTTTGCCTCTGATAAGATTCAAATCGATTTGAGAAATCATTTTCCTCAACCATTTTCATTTATTCATTCATTCATTCATTTATTCTCTGATTGTGAGCGAAAAGTGATAAAAATGCAATAAATAAATTCCATCGGCGGCGGGGCGGGGGGGGGGGGGAATTGTGCACAGTTAAATAGTTGCCGTTGTCGTAAAATATGACCTAAAAAAATTCCGGGGAAGGCAATTTTGGTTGATTGGTTGATTCGGTTCGTAACATTCCAACAAAAAACTTTTTGAGAATTTTGTTGGAATTTTTAATCTTTTAAAAGATAAAAAATATCGACGGATCCCCCCTATTCTTCTCTGATTTGTGTAAGCAGTGCGATCGGGCACTGATTAACCCCCACTGGGAATTCGCTTGTGTCGGAAAACTCTGTCTGATCAACAAAGTCTCTGATCAGCACCGATTTCACGAAAAATGTGGCGGTTGTTTTTCGAAAAAAGAACATTTCCCCGTTCGGTTGGTTGGTTCACTCACTTTTTGACACCGCCGGCGGTGGCCCCCCCCCCCGCCCCCCCCCCCCCCCCACAAAAACAGGTGGGCGGGGGGGGGGGGGGGTGAAAAGTGAAGAAAAAGAATTTGGGGGGGCCATTCATTCGCCCCCCCCCCCCCCCCGCCTCTTCGATCGATGCGTCCGACAATATCTTTTTGCCCCCCCCCCCCCACTAAACTCTTTTTTTGGTAACGGACCGGGGGGGGGCGGGACGGAACTGAAATGAACTTTTCCGTTTTTTAGATCAAAATATGTAATGTTTAATGGACAAATGAAGAGTTGACAGCAGACATTTTAAATTTAAAAAGACTGATCGGATAAAAAGAATTAGCAAAAGTCTCTCTGTTTTCTCGGTTTCTCAAGGTCAACAATTCTCGGTCCACAAGTGTCCGGTCTTCAATTCTCGGCAACAGTCTCGCACATTCCTACGCGTATTAATTATTGAAAGATCCAGCTATTTAAACTTACTTTAGATTGGACGGAGGGGGGGGGGGGACTAACCGGGATTTTCTCGGATTTCTCGGGATTAAATCTTTCGAATAAAACCCCCCGACAACAGCACAAATCCCGCCCGGCCACAGTTCTTGAATTGACCGGGTTTGGCTCGGGATTCCGTCCGATTGGTTTTATTTGACCGGTCTCTATTCCAAAAGAGAGCGTCCAATAAAAGAAAAAGACAATTTTCGCAAAAAATGATCGAACACTTCATTAATTTATTTCCATTTCTTGTCCGATTTGGCCTCCCCCCCCCCCCCCCCCCCCCCCACAAACCAATCGAATTTAACCATTTGAAATTGGTGAGGCGAGAAAAGTCCCCCCCCCCCCATTCAGTCAAAATGCGATTGATTTTAGTACAATTCTTGGAGGCCTTACCTTCACTTATTTATTTATTTGTTTGTTGCCTCCGACGACCTTTTTATTTTTACGAATTTTTTCTTTTTGCAATTCTTTTGAGTGAGCTATGAATTAGAGTAAGAACCCCCCCCTGAATCCGTAACCCCCTGGTTTGGCGATTGGGGTACCCCCCCCCCCCCCCTCCCGACATGCCGTCTCGCCGAAACCCCTCTCCCCGACATGTTCAACCCGGTCATCGACATGCCGGTCTCCGACCCCACCCCCCCCCCCCCCCGACATGTTCAACCCGGCCCCGGACATGTCGTCCCCGAAAACCCCCAACGTTTCGTTTATCAATTATTCAGTGCCATGCGTATTCAAACCACCGTTTTTTGAATGAATGTGTAAACAAATTAATTGACAGATTTACTTTCCCCGCCCCCCCCCCCTTTTTTGATTCCATTGAAAGATAAGAATTGACTTTGCTCAAAAATCCTCGGTTTGCAGCTGCTGAACACACACCAAAAACTCGCACATTTCTTTCGAGTGGACTAAAATTTGTTTTTTCTCCTAAAAATTGATTTGTTTTTCAAATGAATTTTGCTACGACGGTGTGCCTTTGTGTTGTTGTGAATTTGTTGCAATTAAATCATCAAAAATCGAATGCTTCAAGCAATTTTAGTCCGAATGATTCATTCAATTCGTTCATTCATTCATTTATGCTCATCGCTTTTTCCTTCCCCCCCCCCCCACTCCATTTATTTGTACACTGAAAGAAGAAGAAAGTTTTCCCATTCGGAATATAAATTTTCATTTTATTATTTTAAATTTAACCCTTTTTTATTGTCCGTTTTCGGTTGGAATTTCGGTTCAATTAAAAAATAAATAAATAATTAATTTTTATGTTTTTGTTTTTTGGCAATTTCGTGGGCGGTTTATTTGAGCGCATTCATTGAGAGAAATCGTTTAATGTTTTCTGGTTTTTCGGTGGGGCCACAATTCATCACGACCATTACAAAACTAGCGACTTTTTACAATTCTTTTCAATCGTCGGAATTTTGGCCATTTGGTCGTTGCGTAACAAAATAAATTTTAAAAAAATTATTTCTCAAATTCTCAATTCAATGGCAATTTGTTGGAGCCCTTCGAATGCCCCCAAACTTGTTTAATCCAGCTGAACTGCTTGGGAAAGAAATGTGCGCAAATTGCAAGTCAATGCTTTTCATTTTTTGTTTTGAAAATATTAAATGTCATAATGCCAACATTTATTTATTCATAACGCCAACATTTATTTATATTTTTTGGATTTGTTTTTAAATTTTTAGGCTGACTTTTCGAATTTTCTTAAAGTTTTTCTTTTTAAAATAAATTTCTGCAATCGAAGAAAAGCCGAGTTAAACCAAAAAAAAAGGGGGCAAAATTCTTACAAAAAAAAACTTAGAATTTCTTCGCCGCCTGTTCTTTTATTTTCTTTTATTTTGTCTGTGCAGCCGTCGCAAAAATTAAAATTTTGAATCCCCCGGCCCCAACTTCACAAAATTGAAGTGTAAAATTATGGCCAATTCTCTAATATTGTGTATTTTGGCGACTGTAAATGTAAAAACATTTTAAATTTGCCCTTTAAGCCAAAGGATTTTGGTGATAATAAATAGGACGGGGCAACAAAGAGCATAAAGAGAGGAGATTTGTGTTGTTTGGTTGAACTTTCTAATCTTTGCTTTTTGATTTAAGATTGTGTGAAAACGAAGCACATCGACGACAGCGAAGCAAGGACATATTTATTTGTATTATTCTCTGATTATTATTATTATTGCTACATATTTCTTTTAAAATACCTAATGAAAGTATATTTATTGTCCGTCCGTCCATAGATAGAATCGAACAGTCAATTCATTATTTACAACTAAATTGCTGCTAAAACGCACAATGTCAACTCGGGCCGCAAAAACAAAGGGTCAGTTTTTCGTTGAGGTTGGCCAATGAATGAAAGAGGCGGCGGCGGCGGGAAATTGAATTTGGCAGGGCGCTGGAGGGGGGGGGGGGGGAGGAGGGAACGGAGAAATTCTCGTACATTATTATTTTGTTGGGGACATGCACATGTTCAGACGCATGAATATGAATTCGTCCGTATCCAACGACGACTCCCCAAAATGAAAATTTCTTTTTGGCTAAAGGGACTAAACGTCCAAATTCCTCTCTTTTCTAAAAAATAAAGAATTTTCAAATTTAAGCAATTTTGTCTAATTTTTATCCGACTTTCTCCAAAAGATGAAGGAACGCAGAGAGTTAAAAATTCTTCAATTTTACAAACTCTGTGCAAGCGTTTAAGGAATTTGTCCTTCAAAACTTGTATAAGTAAGTGCTTCATTCCTTCTTTTTTTTATTGTCCGTCCGTTCGGGCCGCCGTTCGTTGCCCCCCCCCCCCTCACGGGCACCGAAAATCGATTGCCCCCCGGAGGGGCAAATGCCCTCCATACCTTTTGCCCCCCCACGGCTTTTTCCATTTATTTCTTCTTTCCGTTCCGCCGCCAAAGCATTACGTGAGAAAGGGAATTAAAGGGGCGAATAATGAATAATGATGCTCGACGGGAAATAGTGAATAAGACACAATTCTTTCATTTTCATGGAACAAATTCTTCAAATGTTTTTTTCTGCCTTCGGTTTAGGTGAATTAATCATTCATTCGTTTTTTTCTAAATCTGACTCAAAAAATGTATTAGTAATTAATTTACGCTAATTTATTTTCTGAAAATTTTCTATCATTTTCGATTTATTTTCTTTTTGAATATTTTCACAAAATAAACATTTTTTAAATCCGTTCAAAAAACCTTAAGTACGTTAAATGAATAGGGACCGGTTTTTTGGAGTCTATCGCATTTTAAAAGAATGTTTGAGGCTGAATGTGTGCAAAGTGTCCCCCTCTCTTTCCCTTTTCTTTCAAATTCAATTTCTTCCCGAATTTCTTCTGCCCAATTTTATATTTCAATTTAATCTTTCGTCTTTTTTAGAGAGACTTCCCGCCCGAGCTGGAGATGGTGTGGCCCAACTATTTGTTTCCGGTACTGATTTCTTCCGCTCTGATGTGCGCTTGTTGGGCCGTCGGACACTTTGCCTGGTCCTTCCTTTGGATTGTCCTCTTCACCGTCCTCTACGTGGTCAGAATGAATCCATAAAATTGGACAACACTTTCACGATCTTTCTTTATTTTTTCAAAATTAAGCTGCATTAGCGTTTTTGTAATTTTTGTGCCTTCCATTTTCAAACAAAACAAAAAAAGTCGCCTTTCTAAGCTCAAAACGCACACATGGATTCGCCGTGAGCAGCATCCGGACGAGCATGCGCAGTATGATCATGCGCGAGCGCGAGATGGTCATGGCGCAGTACAGCCGCGTCGACGACCTTCCCGCATGGGTCCGATTTCCGGACATTGAACGCATCGAATGGGTCAACAAGGTGGGGATTGGGAGGGGGTGACAGTTTGGTTGGGGAACAGATCCAATTGTTATTGTGAGTATTTTTTGAGAAAAAAAATTACCAAAAAAACGAGAAAAAAATTGGTTGTTGTTAGCCCTTTTGGTGGTCGAACTTCGGCGGAAATCGACAGGGATAAACACATCTTTCTTAACTTCAACACAGATTATTCAACAAATTTGGCCGCACATCGGCGAGTACACCAAAGTGTTTCTGAAGGAGTTCATTGAACCGCAAGTCCGGGCTCAAATGCCGTCACCGTTCAAATCCTTCAAATTTGTCGCCGTCGACATGGGCGACATTCCGTTCAGAGTGGTCAGCAAATCAACACATTAATTTATATCCGATTACTCAAAAAAAGAAAACAAAGTTTTCATTCTCCCAGGGTGGTCTGAAGGTGTACACGCAAAATGTGGGCCGAGACCGTGTCATCATGGACATGGACGTGGTGTACGCGGGTGATGCCGAGTTTGCGGTGCAAGTCTGCGGCTTTCGAGGCGGACTTAACCAAATGGTGTTCTCCGGCAAACTCCGCTGTACCCTCCAGCCGTTGTTGTCCCAACCGCCAATGTACGTATTGATCCGGCACACTAATACTTGACTAGAAAGTGATGCAAACAATTTGAACAAAAGGTTTTTTTCCAATTTTCAGGGTTGGGGGCGTGTCCAGTTCATTCATGGAACTGCCAAAGTTCGACTTCAACTTGACTGGCATGGGCGAGTTTGTGCAGCTGCCCGGACTGATTGACGCCATTCGATCGGTGGTCAACACTCAGGTGGACAAATTGCATCTTCGTCTGTCAATTTTTTTTTAACATTTTTTGAAAATATTTTAATTTGCTTCTTGGCAGGTGGCCAATCTGTTGGTTCTGCCAAACAAAATTGTTGTTCCGCTGGCGCCCAACGTCGATGTAGCCAAGCTGTACTTTCCGGAGCCGGATGGCATTGTGCGTATGAAAATCATTGAGGCAATGAATTTGGAAAACAAAGACGGCTCTTTCCTGAACAAAAGGGACATCAGCGACCCGTACTGCGAAATTCAAGGCAGGCGGCAACAAACAAAACAATTGGGGCAAACGGACAAATAAATCAAAAATTGATCCTTTTTTAATAATTAATAATTTTTCCCCGTTTTAGTGGGCTCGCAAGTGTTCCACACCAGAGGTATTTATCATTATTCTTCACACATTTTCTGAATTAATGATTCCTAACGGTTCGATTTCGGAAGGATTTTGCTAAAATGGGACCCATTTTTTTAAGCAAAAGTTTCTGATTATTAGTCTTGAATACTCTGATCATCTCCCCCTTCCTTCCTCTGAAAAGTGATCAACAACAATCTGAACCCCGTGTTCAACGAGTGCTTCGAGGCGGTGGTGGACCAGGCCAGCGGGCAGAAGCTGCGCATTGAATTGTTCGACAAGGACACTGCCGGGGCGGACGAGGAGTTGGGACGGCTGAGCATTCCGTTGGAGAGCGTTCGACAGGCGGGCGAAATGGAACGGGTCAGTCAAACGGCGTTTGCTTTTTGGCGGCATTAGTGCCGTAATGCCGGAAACTGTTGCCATTCCAGTGGCATCACCTCGAGGGATGCAAGCACGGGGAGTTGCGTCTGAAAGTCTGCTGGATGGACTTGAGCACGGAGGCGAAGGACTTGGGCCGGGACGAGTGGGAGCAGGAGTGGCTGGGCGCGGACAAGCCGATGCACCCCGCACTGCTGATGGTGTTCATCGATTCTGTCGCCAACCTCCCGGTAAGTGTTTGATGAGTACGCCTTGCAAAAATAGGGGTTTTTGCAGTATCCGAAGTCCAATTTGGAACCGTCGCCGTTTGTGGAGGTGTCGCTGGGCCGAATCACTCAGCGAACGCCGGTGAAGCCGAAGACGGTCAACCCGCTGTTTCAGAGCAAATTCAACTTCTTCGTCAAACAGCCCGAGGGTCAGGAGCTGAAAATCCGGGTGAGTTCCATTTTTTAAATAGAAAAAAACATTCGATTTTTAACAAAAAAAAATAATAATCGGGGGAATCTTTTGAAAGTTATTTTAATTTTATCGTTAATTCATTCCAGGCGGTTGACGAGGGCACAAAGCGCGAAATTGGCGAATTGTCCATTCCGTTGGCTGCTGTAATGCGTGAGCCGTTGATGGAGATGAGCCAGCAGAGCTTTTATCTGACGCATGGCGTCCACTCCAGTCCCATTGTGCTGACAGCACGACTTCGAGTCGGTCAACGGATTAAATTAAAAAATAAATTTAAACGTGTTCAACACCCATCTTTTGACAAAATTACTGGTCCCCTAAATGTTGACGCTGAGTTTGTTATTTTCAAATTCAGTTCTTCACTCCGCCCCGTAAGGTGCTCGAAAATCGGGATTTGTCTTCGACGTACGGAAACGGTTGGTTGGTTTTGGTTGGCCCAGCGTGAAATTTGAAAAAAAAATCTGGTCGAAGCTCTACTGAACTGCTTGGCCTTGCCGCCCACATTGGTGATGACCGGGATAAAAATGCCCGAAATTTTTGTTGTAGTTTTGTTGCCGATTATGTGAAGGAGGGGCCACAATTTCGCACATCTTCACGTATAAATCCTAAAAATTGATTTGTTTGTCAGCGACGCACATCGAACGGGGCGACCGAACAAATTCGTCGCTGTCGGAGGAAAGCAATAATGACATCAAGGAACAACAGAAGCACGAGCACAACGCGGACTTTGAAAATGAACTCGCAAAGGTGGGGGGGGCGAGTGCCGGAGAGGGACAGTGGATACTCCTTGAATAAGGGATACTTCTTGACAATATAGGGATACTCCTCGACAATATATATGGATACGTCTTGACAATATAGGGATACTCCTCGACAATATATATGAATACGTCTTGACACTATAGGGATACTCCCCGACAATAAAGGCATACTCAATACTTCACCCGTTCTTAATTCTTCGTTAGATTTCGTCTTTTCAGAATCGAGAAATGACCGCCTCGGCAACTGAGCCGGCCAAACTGGTTGCAAATGGGCGAGACTCGTCCGCAACAACAAAAAACAACGATTTGTCGCCAGATTTGGATGTCCAAGGAAACAAATTGGCGCGGAACCACTCGGGCTCGTCTAAAAGCTCTGTGAAGACGACCAACTCGTCGTTGTTATCCAGCAGGGCGGAAAGCATCCTGGGCAAACTGATCGGCGGCAAACATGCCAAAATGTGAGGGGAGAGAAAGAAAGTCGTCTAGAGAGCCAAAGCTCTAAGGGAATTTTGAATCGATGTTTAAACCCCCTTTAGGAAGAAGGGAAAGTCGCTGTCGCTGTTGTCGGCGGGTCGACTTCAAATCGGTCTGAAGTATGACGAGGACCGATTCAAATTGGTTGTTGCAGTGATTGCAGCAAAGTGAGTGAGCGTCATGTCTATTGTTTGCTTTGAGCGGAGATTTTTTTCAAAGCTTATTTATTCCCGTCTAAAATTTGTTTCCCCTTAAGGGATTTATGCCCTGTTGAAAAAGAGGGCCACGCGGACCCTTACGTGTCACTTCGGTTGATGCCAACCGTACACGGTCAGCTGGCCGCAAAAGCGCAGAAGAGTCGGAAGCACACGCAAGTGGTGCACAACTCTCTGGACCCGCAGTTTGATCAAAGGTGCAAAAAAAACATTCCAAAAACCCCAATTGCAAGTGTTAATTCGATGTCCCTCCCTTTGTTTCAGCTTCGACTTTGACATCCATTGCACGGATCTGCCCAATTTCAAGCTGTATTTAGCTGTTAAGGATGCCATAAAGTGAGTTAGCGTGTTTGGCTTACCCTATTTTGACTATTTGCTTATGTTCAGCTACGGCCTGTTGCACAGTACGCCCACGCTGGGCACCGTAGAAGTGCCTTTGCATAACTTTGACCCGCTAAAGCCCATAAGCAGCCAATGGTTGGATCTGTCCTCGCCACAAAGATGAAACTTGGGGGAAATCGCAGAAAAAAGGACAGCCGACCGACTCGCGCCAACCCAACGGACATTCCATCGCCTGTGATTGAATTGAATGATCAGAAATATTTTCATTTATATTATTGTTATATAGTCTCTTCCCCCCAGGGGAGACAACTCCCATCCACAACATAAGGGTTCAAAACAACATTAGAAATGGAACTTCACGCGGCGGGGGGGGGGGGGGCTTAATCGCAGAAAATTATTTGTTAACAAATCTTTTTCTGTGATCAAATGTTTTTACCCGCTGCTGGTGTTTCTATTTTTAATGGGTGAACGAATGAATAAGAAATGCCTTTATCATTTGGTTGCCATTTTAGGGTTTGCCTCTCTCACTTCGCTCCTCACATTTTATTCAACCGATCGGTTGGTGTGCTGCTGTACTGTTTGTCAATGTCCACACATTTTCATGTTATTTGAGAGGGTATATTGTCTGGCCCACTTTATGATTTGTTTGCTCCGTTTTCCTGTATTGATAGGCAACTCATCCGCTTTTACCCATATTTATCTAATAAAATGTGTTCCGAAAGTTTAAGTCCGGCTTAGTCCATAGCTTGACGGAGGGAGGCCTATCCCTAACTCGGCTTCTTTTCACGGAGGTTAATGCGAAATGTCAAAAAACAAGGCGAGAAACCGCAAAAGCAAAGTGCCTATTTATCCCACTAACGTTCTGACACAAAACAATAAACAAAATGTTTCATCACGTCCTCAAACACAACAACAACATTTCTGTACAATAGGGTCGCATCTTTGGCTAATTGTGCGTCATGTAGGCTGGCGTTGAGCTGAACTTCGCATAGCCTTTCACCTGTAAAAACAACATTGGGCAATAAAAGCAAAATGTGTAAAAACTGTAGACGCACCACTTTCTGCACCGCATTGAGAAAGTCTTGCTCCGTGATGAACCGTCGACGTGCGCGCAAAGGCGAACATTCCCGCCTCAGTGCAAACACTGCGCAAGTCGGCACCTTCAGAATCAAAAAATGTTTGCTTTATCGATGTCGAAAACGGACTGCACCTGTGGAGTTCGGACACAGCCGCGCAACTAGTTCATATCTGGAATAGTCCCGCTTTATTTTGTAAATTTATCAAAATCACCGAATGTTTCGGTCGACGCTCATCTTTTTAGTGTGAATTCGAAGAATTGCGGAGCGGCTCTTCTGATCGGGCTAAACAAACAATTTTGCACATATTTCCCCCCTTAAAAATCAAATTTGGCACCCATACCAAAGAGAACTCAATACGCCGATCAATACGACCTGGCCGAACGAGAGCCGGGTCGAGTGTGTCCGGTCTGTTAGGTGGCCATCAAAACCTAAACGGGTTTCAAATAAAGGTTAATAATTTAGGGCAAGTTCTGTAATGCCGATTTTAATAATTAAATTTAGAAGAACCTTAATAGTCCCGCGCGCGTCAAATCCGTCCAGCTGGTTGACCAGCTCGAGCATCGTCCGCTGCACTTCGTTGTCGCCAGCCCTTCCCGTCAGTTGAAGCGAGCCCCGCCGATGGCGTCCACCTCGTCGAAGAACATAATGCACGCCTTTTTCGACTTGGCCAACAAGAACAGCTCGCGCACCATGCGGGCGCCTTCACCAACGTACTTCTTGACCAGCTCGGAGCCGATGATACGGATGAAAGTCGCGTCCGTCCGGTTGGCCACCGCCCGGGCGCACAACGTTTTGCCGGTGCCCGGCGGTACCGAAGAACATAACACCCTTCTGAAATGCGAATTGTCGACTGCAAACTGTGAAGAAAAAGGTGATCGATTGAACACACAAACCGGCGGTTCGATTCCCAAGCTGGTGTAACGCTCCGGCTGAACAAAATAAGAACAATTAAACTGCGTCTTTTGTTTGTTTACGCGACATTACTCAACCTGAAGCAGTGGAAACTCGACCACCTCTCGTAGCTTTTTTATTTGCTCTTCACATCCGCCAATGTCCGCGTAAGTGACGTCCGGTTTGTCATCAACTTCCATCAGCATAACGGACGCGTCGATTTTCGCTGGTAACGGCAAACGAATCTCAAAAAGAGGGAGAACGTGGGGTTTAAATTCCAAACATTTGCTGTTTCGTCCAACCGCAAGCAGTACCTGGTATTTGATTCTGTCCACCCCGACACGCATTCCTTCCTCAATGTCCGTGGGCGCAACGTCATCATGAAGGCCCACGACAAACCGGGCGAAATGCCTTACGGCGATCATATAGCGTGCGTCCTTCTTCTCCTTATCATCCTCCGTCTTTTGCTCGCCCACGTTTTGGTCATCTTTGATGATTTTCACACACCGAGCCACCTGATTTGGGATGGATGGAATTCATAAACATTTTGAAATACTATAAAAATGGGTTTTTAGGGAACCAAGAAGTGTTGTCTTCCATTTGAGGTTTTTGGGAATTGCAAAAACAGAACCAAAAATGTTCGAATTTGTCGTTCTTCAAATCGGCGCAAACAGAAATTGGGTTCAAACGGATTTTACGCGACCCAACAATTCAATGCAATTTCGGTGTACCGCCCCAAAATCCATCAAAAAACTGACAAGAAGCGGGGGCGAACTCTTCTCAGCAAGTGCGTCGGCCACAAGGTCCCACGAAGCGGGCTGTGTCAGCCCCGTGTCGCTCTCCTTCACTCCGCTAATTGTGTTGATGCGCTTCTGAAGCTCCTCGATGTCCTTCTCCGCCTTCTTCAGCTGCTCCGTGTAGGGGCCCACGTTGTACGTGTTCAGCGCGGCGATTTCCTCCTCGTTGAGCGCTGAAATTTGACGGAATGGCACAAATAAAAACAAAAGCAATTCTAACAAAAACCGGGGAAAAACCCAACAAATTCAAACAATCGACCAACAAAAATAGAAGAAATAATGGTCATTGTATTTAAGTATAACCCGGACCGATACGATATATCGAATCAAATTTTTGGTCGTTCTTCAAGTTCAATTGAAAGCAAGTATTTGCTGTAAATGTTAATTTGCGAGTTCGGAATCAGATGGCCCTTGTTGAGTATATTATAAGCACCAAACCTTTAATCTCTTTCGTTTTATCATCGGCGTCGGTGGGATTTGTTCCATTCTTCTCGGTGTGATCGCTGGACATTTTTATGTAGAAAAGATTAAGTGCAATAATTCACTGTAAAAAATTCTTATTAAAAAACTGCTCGAGTCTAAAGAAAATTAGTGGTACACCAATTGCGTGGGGCACGGATAATAGGGTTCTAGCTATAAGCTTTAATCCATGCTAAAAACTAGAGACCGGACAGGACCTGGATTTTACAGGACTCCTGATCCGGAATCCTGGTATTTTCGTCAACGCACCAGGATCAGGATACCTATCCTGGAAACCGGGATTTTTAATCCCTGGTAAATCCAGATCCAGGCATTCCAAAATCCAGATCCAGGTCCTGGATTTTTCAAAATTCTGGTTTCTACTAAAAACCTGGATACAGACTTCTGACATTTTTTTGTTAATATATGCTCGTTCTTTGATTGAAGCCATATACCTTGGCTTAGCGGTCCCAGTAACCAGAATTTGGTGGAATTTGGAGCTTTTTTGAAAACTTCAATTTTTGCCGTGATTTTTTAAAACAAATTTCTAAGCTTCAAAGCGATGTAAAAAATTGGCTGATAAAATAAATTTTTGATCCGATAGAAAATATAGACAATTATATTAATGAACTTTGTGCAAAAAAGCAAGATCGGTGTTTTTAATCAAAAATTCTTGTTTTCGAAGTGCGATTAACTCGATTTCTTCTATTTTTTTTAGTTATGACAGAACGCCAAGATTTATTATTTCAAACGATGACAGAAGGCCAAGATTTATTTCAAGATGACAGAACGCCAATTTATTATTACAAACAATTTGTTCAAACTTTTTTCCATAAATAGGAAATCGGTTAATGTCCGTTTGAGCGTATATAAATGGCGTCGCTTCTTATTTGTTAGGAGTTATTTCGTGAGTTTTTCCCCATTTTTATTCAATTCTTTTCAATTTTTATTTTAATTCTGGAAAAAAATTTACCGATGTGTTTATGCCATCGCGACCTTTCATTTAAACAATGCCACACGGTCTGTAGATTTTTTCCCTAATCCCCAAAATATCATTAAATATACACAAAGGAAACTAATAACGGCTAATCAACCGTCGGCTTCGGCGAGTTACAGAGCTTTTATCTGACGCATAGCGTCCACTCCAGTCCCATTATGCTGGGCGGCCCGACTTCGAGTCGGTCGACGGATTAAATTCATTTTTTATTTTTGGTTTCTCCCACGCCATGAAGTTCGAACAGTTCAACTAACTCGTCACATCAAATAAATTTACTCAGATAAAAAAAGCTCAACTTTCTTTAACACCTCAATTTATGTATTTAAAATTTGACAAAACTGAAAGATAATGCGAATGTTGAAAATTGACTTTCCTATGACAATTCCAGAATTTATAGCATACAAAGTTCTACTGTACTTTGGCAGGGAAAGGGCGGCCGGACTCATTTAACGCCAAGCGAACTTCGATTTTAATGACTTTTGACATAAGCCTAAGGCAGTGGTTGCTCATTTGTCAAACCCTTGGGCATTCTGCAGACGCTGACCTGCTGATCCAAAGCTGAAGATTCCACTAACCAGCAGAGATCAAGTCAGTGATCAGCAACATTAGGATAGGATCAACAAACCAAAAAAAGCAATTAGAGTTGAATGGTTGGCGTTAATTGAACCCGCCGCCGGTGGGTGGCGGAGTTTTGCAACGGTTTTAAATGAAATGCCATCGGAAGACGAAAGCAAAAATGCGGATTTCTTCATTCTCTTGTGCTTTTTTGTCCAATTCATTCGTCTTTTTTGTTCATAAATGCGCCTGAGGGGATTGGTGGGGGTAAAAGAAGTATCGAAACGATAACATTATCGAAAAAGCGTTCTTTTTGCCCTCTCCCAACTCACCAAACATTTCCACGGGGACCGGGAACACGATGGTGGAGTTGTGTTCCGCCCTGAAAGAGTGCGCTAATATCGATGAAACTGAACGCTAAACAGAAGCCTTACGCAATGCTGCTGAGTGCCTGCAGATGGCGCAGTTGGAGTGCCACCGGATTCGCTTGGATCACATCGGCGGCTTCTTTCAATGCCCTCGATGCCTGCCAAGGCGAGGGGATGGATTAATCATTGAAAGCAGTGATCGGACTTCAGTTACCGACTAATTGAGATTTTGATCAATCCGATCTTTAATTCAAAAGATAGAAGTGATCTGTTTTTTGAAATATCGCAGATGTTAAACGATCGATCATATATGGAGACGAGAATGGCCCGCCCCAGCCGGAAACAGCCGATCAGGCACAGAATAAGTGAATGATTTGCTCTGATCAGTCTCAACACAAAAAGCCCCCCCCCCCGCACCTTTTGTTCCCCCTCCGCCGCCACGACTTTGGCACGCGCCTCCCGCGCCGCCTCCGCTTCGGCCGCCATTGCGCGAGTCAGCTGCTGCGGCAAACGGATGTCCTTCACCTCCACGCGTTCCACCTGAACAATTTGTCGTGAAATTATTTTTTAATTTTGTTCCGATCATTTTTTGTTAGCAGAGATTCGATGCTTCATTCACTTGCGGCATACCTTTACGCCCCAATGTTCGGTGCCCTCGTCCAAAATCTGTTGAAAATGAACGCTTTAACTTAATTCATTTTTAAATCTTTTTTATTTGTTTTTAAAAAAGGGGGAAACAGCCAGCGGCACAATTTTACCGTCTCGCAAAGTTGCGCGATCGCCTCCCGTTCCGTCAACATTTCCGTCAACGTTTTCATTCCGAGGGCATTTCGAAGTGTCGTCTGGGCCAAAAGTTTTGTGGAGTAAATGGCATCGTCCACATTATTCACCTTAAGGCAAAAGAATAAATTTATTTCCGATTAAAAGCAAACGGACAGAGGCAATTGGATCCGAAGTTCGGAAATAGACGACGGCGTCCACACTGACAGTCACTGAATCCTTGGACAGAATCTCCTGGGGCGGCACTGCGTACGAAACGACCCTGAACAGGTTGAACTTGATGGTCAGGGTGTTCAGCTGCTGGGTCAAACTGGGCTGACCTGAGGTCAATCTTCCGATAGGTGTCGATGCAGGGAATCTGTTCAGCAAAATGGACAAACAAATCAAATTTGACCCAATTAATTGACATCCCCAAAATGCCGTCCGAGCGTCCGGATCATCTCAATTTTTTTAAGGCTAAATCCTTGGTTCGTCTACATATTTTGGCTTTGCTAATTTTACGCCTAAATTTTGATCCGAACGGCACGGTTTGCCCACCCAACCACAAAGATCATGCCGGGCCCCCGGGCTCCGCCGAAGATCAGTCGGCCAATTCGGAAGATCACCACCCGCTCGTACTCCTTGATGACCTTCAGGCACACACACATAAAGAGGGAGCGGGACAGTCTCAGTTGGCACAGTGCCAATAATTTGTTGATTTAAAAAGGAATCAGCTCCGCGGGGACGGATATGTCGGGGTCGAAAACCCCGCCAAAAATGTCAGGGGGGAGCGAAAACCCCGAGGGGTTCGGGGTCGAAAACCCCGCCAAAAATGTCAGGGGGGAGCGAAAACCCCGAGGGGTTCGGGGTCGAAAACCCCGCCAAAAATGTCAGGGGGGCGAAAACCCCGACTAAATGTCGGGGTAAAAGTCGGGGGTTCGGATCGGGGCTAACCAACCCTATTTTTAAGTGAATTTTTTATTATTAAATTATTCAAAATAAAACATAGAAAAGGGGAAGGTGATGATGATCAGAAACCAGGAGAGCACCAAAAGAGCGTATCTAAAATGGAAGATCAGCAGAGAGAGCAAAGGGATTGATTAGGCAAATATTCACCCAAATATTGTGCCCAGATTTTCGTAGTCTTGCGGCACATCCTAAACAAATCTCTCTGATCACTTCCAATCACTCACTTTCCCCCCAGGCGTTGGTTGATTCTATCCAATCTGCTAACCAAAGATCACAGATAATTAATTAATGGGCCATAAATCTCCCCCAATTTTTATCAATTTTCAAGGGACTAGCAGATCAGTAATTGACTGATCGGATCAGATCGGATCAATTTGTTGTTTGTGTACTTGTTGTGTATTTGGGGACACCCATTGCGGGTCGCTCCGTTGCTCTTTGGAGGCGGCCATTGGCCAAGCGTTGGCCACGGCCGGACAGCGGACGCCGCGGATTTGGAGCTGTTTATTGAAGAAAATATGCAGCAGCAACCAAAAAATGGCTGTGAGAGAAAAAGAGATTCAATTTTCGTGCACATTTTTTTATTAGTTTTTGGCAAAATTATTGCGTAAAGTTTTGATTTTAAATTGGAGGAATGAATGAAAATGCCAATAGTTTCGATGTTTTGTCAGGTCGGCACGGGAAAATGCCGGAATAGAAATGCCGAATGCCGTTTTTGTCTTCCCATTGATTATTGGAGATAAATTGCGACTTTCGAGGAGCAACAAACAACAAAATACTCTGTGGTTGTGTGTATTGGTAAAAGTGCAAAAGTCCCCAAAATAAATAAAAATAAATAAATGGTTGCCCCGGGGCAATTTTCTTCATTATTTGCCTCGGGCAAAGTGTGTGTTACTGTGTAAGAATGAATTTATAAGCATTTGGGCACAGAAACTTGAAGAATTGAGCTGCCGCCGGAGGGGCAATGGGAGGGCTGTCACAACAGCGTTTGGAGAAAAGCGCAAATTGCCATGGAATTGGGTGATGGGGCGAGGCGGAAAATGCCGGCGGCGACGACGGGGGAAAAATGCGCCCGGAGGGACGTCGAAGCCGAGAAGGGAAGGGGGGGAGGGGGGGGAGGGGAGGGGGACGAATCATTCAGTCCCGACAGTTCAGACTACGACCAGTCGAGAATTGACCTCGAGAAATTAAACGGTAGCACCGCATAATATTTGACAACCGAAACAAACACTGAATGTTCCTAGGCCCGGGCGTAAGCGGCGAAAGTTGGGGACAGCCCTCCGGGGGTCGGAAAGTGTGTGGGAATGGAAGGGAACGAATTGGGGGAAAGAACAATTTGCTTTGAAAGTGCCAATGCCGAAGATGGAAGGACAGAGGGGGGGAGGGGGGGGGGAGGGAGTGATGAATGGGCAATAAGCGAGTGAGTGAAGGGTTGGACGCCCCCTGAAAGAATGAGGGGGGGGGGGAATGTGTGACGAGGGCGTCGAAATTTGAGGAAAATGGGCGATTTTCAATCAAAAAAAAAAAGATTTTCCAGAGCCCATTAGCTTCAATTTATTTATATCATTTTAACAATTGTCTTTATACAAAATGACTTTGGCGAACACTTCTTTTGGCACTTTGTACACGACGGCAAAAGTGCCATTTTGACCAGTGAGGGGAAGGGAATGCCGTCGCGGGGGGAGGGGGGGGGCGTCGTCTGTGGCCAAATTTATCGACTTTTTGTCTTCCCCAGCCCTTTTTGCATCTTTTGGCCAACCCGGGCGGGCCAAATCGATGACGTGAAAATGAGGGCTAAAATTTGTGAGAATTATTTTTATTTTTTCTCACACTAAAATTGGGGGGGGCTTAATTTAAAATTTATAATTTTCGGCGACTTTAAAAAGCTTTTTGGTTTAAAAACGGAGGTGAAGAAGGGCCAGCTTTTGGGGGCCTACGGATGTGCTTTGTCGCGTCCGATGCCCCCAGGCGCTTCCCTTGCCGGCCATTTCCCCTCAGGGGGAGAGGGGGGGGGGGGGAGAGGGGGGGGGGGTCACATTTCCCCCCCCCCCCCAAATCGATTTCCCCCCCCCCCCCGCCCCTCCGGGGCACCCATTCATTTATTTATGCCTTCTCTCACAGCGGCGGGCGGCGGGCCGTCGTGGCCGAATTGCGGAAAGAATGGCAGGAAAATGTGCAATAAAAAATGAAGAAAATAAATTGCGGTGGCATTTTAATAAAAAAAATAATAATAATAATTAAATAATAAATTGAGAGAGAAAATGGCGCATAAGAAAAAGAGACATTTTGCGAGATTTTTATCGGAGAATTGAATTGTTTAGGGCAATTGAAAACCGGCGCCCTTAAGCTCTTCTGATCGATCAGTCAATTAGATTGGGCCCCCGATCTGCGGGGATTTGAGGCGCCGATCTTTAAACAACCAAAAATTATTATGAATTTGGGGGAGGATGGCGATGGCATTGGCATTTTGTTGTTGGTCTTGGAAATTGTGATTAATCCATTGGACTTTTTGTAAGGATTCTCCCGCCGCCGTTCCTTTCTTTTCTTTTCGGGAATTCGTCTCCTCTCGCTGCGCGAGTTTTCTATTCAACACGCCGGCACTTGCCGCCCGCCGGCACTTTTGCCCCCGCGGCATTTTGCCGCTTTTCCTTTCTCTGGCGTAAACAATCGTCCAACACGCGCTTCAGCAGCCGAAGCCATCCGACAACATTTGGCCGCGCCCTTCCGGCACTTTTGCCCAAACTTTGGGCAACGCCTACGGCATTTTCAGCTTCTGTGCCACCACCGCCACCTCCACAACTGTTGGCATTGTTCAGCACATCGACGGAGAGGCGACTGAACAAAGCATTTTTTGGCAATCATCCAACTCTGATAATGATCAAACTGATCAGGCAATTGATCATTTGAAAGATTTAGATAGACCTAACCGAACAAACTGATCAGAACTTTGAATTAATAGAAATGATCAGACAATTAAACCCAACCGACCTAAAAAAAGCCGTCATTTTTTGGTTCGGTTTTAAATGATGAATTTTCAGAGACCGACGGCGACAACCGTACCAATGCGTTTTGCTCACCTTCCACGACGCCATGCGCGGAACTAAAAAAAATGGAAATGTATAAAATAATAAGCTTAAAATTAGACTCTGTCAAAAACAAAACTGTTCGTTCGTTAACCGCCAACGTACCGTCGCGTAGTCCATGGCACAGAATGCGTCATCGCCAATGCTTGTGACTGTGTTTATACGTCGACGGAACTCTGCCGACGACGACGGCGGCGGGTCAGCGACGGCGACGACGGCGACGGCAGAGAATGCCAACGATGGGCGGTCCGACTTTCGTGCCAAAATTGGCTTTACGGGCGTCGCCGATGCGGCGGGCAACGACACGACGAAAGTTGTGGGAGATGAAGCGGGGGGAGGAGGGTGGGCATGACGCTGAAAATGAGCCGATTGATTCTGATCATATCCATTTTATAATCTGATCAGAGAGTTATGAGGGCCAATGTTGATCATCCGGGTAAATCGGATCACTTTTTTAGATTAAGCTATGCAAAAGCCGGCGTTTATGCCAGCCGCCCACCTCGTGTGCCGGCTGCTGACCCATCGACGGCACTTTTTCTTCTCCTCCGGCGCTTTCGTTGCCGTCGTCTTCGTCTCGCGCTGCTGGTGACGGCGGCGGCGGGACGATAATGGCGGCGGTGGAAAAAGGACACGCGCTTTTTGGCATTTGTGGCCGCTGATGAAGAAGACAATTTGGAGGACCAAGAATTGCCTTTGGGGCCGCCCCGTCTGATCTCCTCCGCCTCCACGTCCCGTCTCGGGTCCATGAAGCAAATTTGGTGATCGGACATTGCGCGTCGAAGCCCAGCCGCCGGAAATCGGTGGTCTAATGCCGAAAAATAATCATATGATCAGAGAGATTGGAGAAGCATCGATCGATCAATGTTTTGGCGCCCCCCCCCCCCAATTTGGTAAAGCAAAGCCGCGTCCAAATGCCACGCAAATGCCACTGATCAAACATTCAAAAACCAAAGCATTTTTGTCGTTAGGAAAGACGAACATTTTTGAAGAATATTCGCCCGTCGCCTGTCGCTTTCGCCAAAAGCAAAATTTGCCCGAGTCACGGAGCGCCGTTGGTTAATCCGTCGCTGAAGCTTTAAATGCAAGCGGAAAAGGTCCTGCAAAAAAAACAAATTGCTTTTTTTTTGACAAATCTCAAAAAATATTGCGATGATCAAAAGACAATTTGAAGAGTTCTGTCGATTGATCATTTTTGTTTAGCAAAATTATGCGATTATTTTAATCAAATCGTTTCATTTCACTCATTGACTAGAGATCACTTTGAAATTAAATTGTTTCCATTTGGGGTTGGGGGTCCTGAGAATTGCTCGGTTATCCAAACCGGGAAATCCCGGTTCTACGGTTTGGTTCGGAACCGCCAAGTCTATTTCCATCCAATACGGACTGATCACTTACTTCCGAGCTGAGCATAAACCAGGAGGCTGGCAACAGATCGCCGTCCGGACACATTTTGTCCCGCCAGCCGGCACGGTTGAGGACGTGTCGGGACGAGCTGCTGGAGGGAGGGGAAGAAGAACGCGCCGCCGGGGAAGGAGGGGCGGAAGAAGTGGACGCCTAAAGGGATAAGCCGGAAAGTCTCTTCCATTTGATAATGATGATTAATGACCCCCCGCCCGTTCCTTTTGATCACAGTTTTTTCTTCTGCACCTGTTGGAGACGAATTGGTGCAGTTGCTGTTGTTGCTGCTGTTGTGTTAGACATTTGTTGAGGCGGTTCAGCAGATTTTACAAATTGTTGCTGTTGTGCACGCTGCAAAAACTGTTGCTGCTGCTGCTGGGCGGCTCTGTTCGATCGACGGAAAAGCATTCGATGGCACAATGGAAGAATGGGCGGCACTGCGCGACGACAGCGGACGGAAAGTGCGACTGAAATTGGGACGGAAACAGCAGGTTAACATTATCTCGAATATGAAGGCATTATGAACCCTTCCCGAGCTTTTCTAAAAGCCCGTACCGATCGATGGCTAATGGACTCTTTGGGGGGCAAAACTAAGTTTTGTTCGAGTCTCCCCGATTGACCCCTCCCCCCGCCCCCCCCCCAACACTCTTTCTCGAGCAGTTCGGGTAAAGGAAGGGGAAGGACGAATATGAAAAGGGGGGGGGGGGGGAATGACGAATGAAGGCCGATGAACGTGATGGATGAATGAATTATTTGATCGGAATTGCCCGTGTGGTGCACCAATTAAAGGAAATGCCGTAAGGGACAACAGCACGGGCAACCGAGTCCCATTGATCAAAGTTAGGCGCAAGGGACTGATCGGTTTTTACCAACCAAAATCAACAACCGATCATTTATCGATGCAGTTAGGTTTCTGATCACCCATAATTCATAATCTGCGCTCTCTTTTGTGATCCAAAAAAAGAACAGAGCCCATAAAAGAAAGACAAATGCTTTGGTACAAAAGTCGCCCGCCCGGACTAAGTGAACTGATTCAGAGAGTAACAAAATGTTGACCCCTCCGGCGAGTGTGGCGTGCGCGACTATTTGATCAGGTCACATTGCGCGAAACCAATTTGATCGGTCGGTCTTTGGTGAGAAAAGGGAAGAAACCACGCCCTGTGAAAGGAAAGGGACGGACAGCGCGTCAATTGAAAGAACGGCGGGGGGAGCGCGTGCGGGGAATAAATGTCAAAAAGTGACTAATTAAATTAGCAGTAAAATAAAAGGAACATTTCTCTCGGCTTCAACTGTCCCCTCGGGGGCCGGCCTCTAAAGGGAACATTTCTCTCGGCTTCAACTGTCCCCTCGGGGGCTGGTCTCTAAAGGGAACATTTCTCTCGGCTTCAACTGAATGAATCCATCCAATGCCCTCGGGGGCTCTTCAACTCAAACAAAACGTGCCATAAAGAAGTGACTTTTACGTCGCCGACATTTTACCTTCTCTTCGGTTCCACCAACGCATAAACTCCGCGAGTGTCGTCTTTTGGTGCCAAATTTGGCTCCGAATTGTGGCGACTGACCGATGGCATCGTCGGATGCCCTTTCGTGCCGTATTTGGACATCCTTTGATTAGGCCGCCATCGATGTGGCGGAGAGAGTGCCGTTCTCGCAAATGTCGTCCAATGGCGGGGCGCCAAAGTGAGTGGAGGGCGGCATGATGTAGACGGAAATGCGGAAAATGGCAAGCAATCGATCTGCAAAAAAGGGATGAGAGAAGCTGATCAAATCTTTCTCCTTCGTTATTCCAATTTTCGGCTTGGTCATTGATCGGATGCGAGTGATCGGGTCGGATGGATGGGTCACTTTTGTTCTGATCAGAGTCATTGTGGAGCCGCTGCGGAACTTAAGGACGGAGACGTTTGTCCGAAGGTCTCATAAAAATGCCAGTCGGTCGACCAGCAAGTTTAAGCCAACGGAAGGAAGTGCAGGGAGAACAGCTGGACCGAGGGGGGCCCCGAAAGCCGGGTTGCAGGGGCTATTTGAATCCGGGGAGCTTACCCCCCCCCCCCCGGGGAGCTTAACCCCCCCCCCCCCCCGGGGCGTTTCTTGGTCCGCCGTTCAACACGAAAACTCGAAGCGTTTTTTCAGCTGATTCGACCCGGTGCGCGACCTTTCCACGACCGTCTGCTGGTCGGGTTAGGTGCTTTGTTTACGCGGCGATTCGCGGAGAGTGACAAAAAACATTTGCGCATATTTTAGCTTCCAAACAAATTGCTTTAGCATTCATTGGGTGGCGGGGGGCGGGCGGGCGGATCGATTGGTGTGCAAAATGTGAGAGAAATGAATGGACTTTTCGATCGGTTTGGGGGGGGGGAGGGGACGGGGGGGGGAATTGTTAAAAGTGTTAAAACGGGTTTGCCGCTGCCCTTCCCCTTTTTTTGCCATCCCTCGCGGCGATGCAAAAAAAGCTTTACGTCAGTCGCCGTCCGTCAGCAGCAGAAAAATTGTGTTTATGAAAAATAAAATTATACACATTTATTTCTCGCTCTTTAATTTTAAAGGCTGAAAATGTTTTTCGATTTTTTTTTACATTTACCCCCCCCCCCCTTCCCCTGAGGGAACAAAAACAAAATTTAACAGCAGGAAACTCAAAAAAAGGGAAAGAAACGAAATCAATCAAAATTCGTTGTTTGGGTTCGTTCGTTCATTCAATGGAAATGGACGGTAAAAAGAGTTGGCCTTGGCCTCCCTCCCCCCGCGTGACTTTGGCCTCCCCAAAAAGTGATGGCAACGAAATTTTGCGATATCTTTTGGGGCGTCGAATTGGAGGAGTTCAGCGGCAGCAGCAGCAGCAAAAGAAAGCGACGAATTTGGTCAACACATTCCACTGCGTATAAATAGCGGTGCGTTGGCCCCAATGTTTTCCATTTGCCCCCCCCCCCCGGGTTAGTCGCCAATTCCCTTTCAATCATAAACATCGCTGGAGGGGAAAAAGGTCGAATGGGGCCAATTTGGGTGGGGTGCACCGGGATGGGCTGATAGGCGCCAATTTGGGCGGCGCTGGGGGGGCAACTTCTGGGACATCTCCGCACATGGGCAAGAAAGTGACTTAAATGTCCGAGATGGACAAATGAATGAACGAATTGGGGCGGGCGGGGGGCGATAAGGGCGGGACGGGGGGGGGGGATGACCCGGCACCAAAGGGGACGACGCCTTTCTTCTCTTTGCTCGCCGACAATGTTTTGGATGGACTCAAAATTGGAGGCGGAGGGAATGGACGACGGGGGGGGGGGGTTTCTGGTGTTGTACAATATGAAAACATTTTGCAGCAAATTTGGAAGGCCCAAATGGTCAAAATTGGGTGCAATTTTACACGTCCCGACAATCTTTGACAATTTTGCAATTCTTATAAATTTGTATGCAATGATTAAAGAGTAAAATTGGTCGAATTAGATTCTGTGCATAAATTGAACTATTTGCGGTTTACACATAAAAATGAGTAAAACAAACCAAAAAGAATCCATTTGAGTCTGTCGTTTGTGTACATAAAACCAATCCCAAATTCGGTAACAACTCCCCCAAAAGGCATCAATCAGAGCGAAGAGTCAAAGTCGTCCAACTTCGGCTTCTTGGCGCTCATCAGCTGCTCGTCGTCCGAGTCGCTAAGCGCCAAATCCGCGTTCAGCTGACCCGACGTGTGCATGGCGCTCTGGTGGAGCATTTGCTCGGCAACAGCAGCAATGGAAGTGCCAGTGCCAGTCTCTTCCTCGTCCGACACTAAAAAGTTGTGGATTTTCCCTCTCTCTGTGTGTGCTTTTTGTTGATCCCCGAAAATCAATCGATGGTCAGTCAGTTCAGACACCAAACGCCCCCAACCCCCCCCCCCCCCGACTTTTTTGTCCTTACCCACCCACCACCACCCACCCTTCGTCATCTCCTCCTCGTCCATCAACATTTCGTCTTCCTCTCCTTCAGTGTTTTGGTCGTTCAGCGCCACCACCAACTCCTGCTGCTGCTGAAGCACCACCGCTCCTCCCGCTCCCTCCTCCGCTTCCGGTTCCGCTTCAGCTCCTCCTCCTGATTCTTTTTATATTAAAAATAAATTGATTAAAAATAAAAAATAAAACATTTTTTACCGTCCTGATTTGCGCTCAGAGCCTTCTGAATGTTTGCTTCCAACTCGGCCAAGTGCCCTTTGGACTTGTCGTGCAGTTGGTTGGTCACCTCCACAATCTCTTCGGCCTTCAGCGTGTAAGCCGACTGGGCACCGTTGAATATTCGGCTGTTGATCAGAATCTGTAAAATGTTGCAGTTTTGTAATTTAATTGTTGTTGTTTGACCAAAAATTGCCGACCTGTTCAATGTCCCTTCTGAACGCGTTGACCGTCGTGTATCGATGGTCTTTGATGTTTTGCTCCTAAATTTTTGGGTTTTGTTATTAATTTACGTTTTTGGGAGATTCTCTGCCCGCCACTTACAATTGTTCCAAGGTCCATGGGCCGCTGTATTTTCTCATTGTATTGAGGAAACTGAAATTGCAAAAAAATTGTTTTTTTTTGAATAAAAATATATATTTTAAAAACTCTTTTTACTTTTTTCGGGTCCACCCGGGCGTGGAATGCGGCGGACTTTGGCAAGTTCTTGCACTCCTGCACAATCTGCTGGAGAATGTGCGAAAAGCCGACCATGTCGTCGTCGTCCAACAACGGGTTGATCTGCTTCTCCAGCTCGATCAGCTTTTGCTCGCTGTCCTCCAGTCGTTTCGTCGCATGTTCAAGCATCTAATCGTTTTAAAAACAATGCCAAATATATTTCTTCAAAATTCAAAAAATTTTACTCGACGGGCCGCTTCAGTGATCGGATGGCCTGGACCGTTGTAAGTGATCGAGTTGGCCAAAATTTGCGTGAGGTCCTCAAGAAATTGTCGTCGCAATTCGTATTTGTTCTCTGACACATTTTTTCGAATTTGTTGCAAATCCATCGGCTTTTTGACCACTTCCAAATAGTCGGGCACCTGAACAAACAAACAAAAAGTGAAATGGGCAAACCGGCACTCGTATTTAAAGAGAGACAATGCAAATTTAAATTTAAATTTTTGTCAAATTCTCACTTTTCTGATGTTAACCGGGCAGGCAAAATGTTCTGAGCCGTCGATGTTCTTCAGCTCATTCAGAATCTCCATCAATACGCTGGCCATCGACACCCGCGGGTCCGCTCTCCGTCGATGTACGGACTTCAATGGGCCCATCAAATAGTCCGCCTCCTCAATGGTGCCACGCCGTTTCATCGCGCCAGTCGAAGTCGACGACAGCACACCGCCGCCAGCCGATGAGGTGGACGAGATGGCGGACAGGGGCCCGGCTTGGACAGAAGTGGTGACCAAACTCGCAATGGAAATGCTCAATGTGAGGGGCGCCCGGGCTTTTGGTACAGCTAAAAAAGTAAAATTTTTATAACGGATTCACACTGCTCTGCTATATACTTTGATCCTCCACAACAGCAGGAGGTGGTGCCTTTGGCTCCGGTTGTTCCGGCGGATGTTCAGCAACAGTTGGAGCAACGACGGGTGCGGCGGCTGCCGCTGCTGCTGCCGCCGCGGCCGCCTCTTTGTTTGCCCTTTTCAGCTTTTTCTTCTTCTTCAGCTGACCGCTCCAATATTTTTCGTGGAATGTGCAGTCTGAAATTTTTAAATCGCATATAATGCACCTTATAGTTAATGAAAGTGCACAAAAACCAACCCACCTCAACGCATCCTTTCGCTCCTTTTCCGCGTGTTTGTACAGTTTCTTGGATATTTTCAAGCGCGTTCCCTCCACCTCGATCAGTTCACCGGATGGCAAACGATCGCCTTCCTCGTCCGGCACATCGCTGAGTTTGGATGTGGACGGCTGAAAATTGCCAGATACACAACCACACTTATAAACACTCTGTGTACTGCACCAAAAAGTCCCCTCAATTGCACCTGACAAATCTCGCCGACTGTTTTGGAAGCCAAGTCCTCGTCTTTGCCATAGAGTGGACAGTTTCTGTTCGTCTTCATGTGACCGATCGCTCCACATGCACTGCACGTGATTTTCAAGTCCTTCTGTTTGGGCGGCGGTGGCGGTGGCTTCTCCTTTCGCTGCTTCTTCTCCATCGGCGACTTCATTTTCGGCTTCGGACCCTGGCTTGTTCGGCGAGGGTGTTGCCGCCGCCGCCATTGCTGTCGCAGATGCCGACAATTCCTTTTGCTGCTGTTGCTGTACTGCTTGAACTTGATGAGAGGGTTGGTCAACTGATAGGACCTTTTGCTGCTGCTGCTGCTGTTGTCGTTGCTGTTGTTCCAATAATACGCTTTTCACAAATGCTGCCGCAGCAATGTTGTTGTCCTGCCGCTGAGTGGACTTCAAATCTGCACCAGCGCCGGCCACCCTTCTTAGACCGTCTCGCGCCCTCCTGCTTGCTGTTGACGCCGTCTCTCCTTGCGCTTCTCCTGAAATGAGGTTGATGAATTTAAATGCAAATACCATAAAATGCCATCTCATAGGCATGATTAAATAGAAGAATACAATTACACGGCACACCTCTTTGTATTGGTCGTCCATTTGGGCGTACACCTTGATGAAGTTGTCATCGCGTGTCGTTCGAATTCGGACATACGCTTCGATCAGCTGGGGATGCGACACGGTTTCAATTCGAGTCTAAAATTGTTTAATGTGTAAATGAAAACAAAAGAAGTTTCCGTTTACCGATTCGGTGCCATCCCGATTTTTGATTATGCGATAAACGCGAAGTTTTCGTTGCGCTTCGTTGGCCGTGGTGTTCAGCAACGAATTGGCCACTGAATTTTGCGGATTCGGCACAGTGAACGCGTCTTGAGGCCCGTCCGTTGCCGCGTGACTTTCTGTCTGTCCCTTTGGCTGCCGCAACCGCCTCTTTGGCGGCCACTGACACCGTCGAACTGCCCCCTTTGGTCACCTCCCCGCGGATCATTCGCTGCAAGTCCAACCGTTCGCGCTCCTCACGCTCAAATTCCAATTTGCGTTTGTCCGCATGCGTCAGCGTCACCGTCGTCGAGTACAACTTTTTTCCTACATTTTATTTTTTAATTAATAAGCTTTAATCGCAAAAGAATGCTCTTATTCCACTAACACCTCGGCCACCACCACAACGGCCATCGTCGTCGTCGTCGTCCGACTCGTCACGGACGCCACTCCTCGTCGCTTGTTGGCTGCTGCTGTTGTTGTTGTGCATCCGCTGACGTCGAACTGCGCAGCCATTTGTTCTGTCGTTCAAACATTCGCTGGCAGTGCTCCTTGTGTTTGTTCTGCATGTCGGCAAGGGTCGCGCGAGGCGTTGCCGCGCGCAAAACGGGACACCTGCGAGTCGGTCGAGCCCTGGGCAGCCTGCTGTGGACATGGTACGGATGACGTCGATGACATCCCTAAAAAGAATCAAAAATCAAGCAATTCAACAAGTTCCACGTTATTAATTACTATATACAAAATATGTCCGGCTAACCATCGTTCCAACGAGCCAATTTCCTCATCAGTCAGGCCAAACTCGCGGCACATTTGTCGCGCCTCTTTCAGTGACAGTTTGCGCAAGTCGGCACTGGTGCCGGTCACCAACTTCTTCGGCGCGTCCTTCTCCACCTCCTCCTTTGGCGGTTTCTGCGGCTTTGTGCTCACGCGAACAAAGGAAAAGCCAAGGTCAGCGCCGGTGGGGTCAGCGATGCCGGATTGGTCCAGAAGGCATTTGCCTTTCATTGCGGAAATGTACGATTTGGTGACATTCCAATGGCGCGCATTTGATCTTAACAAAAAATAAATTAAATAAAATAATAGTAAAATAGTGAAAATGTTCAAATCGTTTATGTTACAAATAAATAAAAACAACTTCATCTTCCATGTTCTGCTGGTCATCCGAATCGTCCGCATTTTCGGGCACGTGCAAATACTTTTCGCCATATCCAGCATCCTGAACAAAAACATTGGGTTTTGCACGAAAAAAACTTTGTCAAAATTCCATCCAATCACTTTAAGGCGTTGTTCGGCGGCCAACATTGACGCGTAAGCACAATACATTTCCGGCGTGACCATGTTGGACGTCTCCTCCCGGTTGGGCAGCCTGTAGTCCTCTCGCAACATCTAAATGTCATTGTTTCAAAGAGCATCTGAACGTGTCCAGCAACTGTCGGCCACCCTCTCACTCACCCAATATTCATGGCCTTCAATTCGTCTCAGTTCGGCGCACTGCTTCAAATTCTTGCGGATAATCCCTTCCTGGCCAGGAAACATTTGCTTTATTTCGTCCATTCGAATACGTTTCGGAAGGTCCTCACTTTGCCAGAATAAGCGAAACATGTAACTCTGAAAAAGCTTCTTTCAAAACATTTTCATAAAAATGTGTACGCACCATCATAAAATCCTTGTTGAAATCCTTGGCCCTCTTCGAGTTCGGCGTGGGCACTTCGTAAAGCGGCAGCTGCTGTCCAACCGCAAAAAGTGCCGGAAACGGTCGTAATGAACAGTCTGAAGTTTGAAGTTTTCTTTTAAATTTAATGAAAAAACTCTCTTCCGACCACCACCCACCCGTATTTGTTCCGAATTAGCAGAAAGTCCGTGTTCAAAGGACGATGCTGGAAGACTGTGGCGCGATACATGTTATTCTCGATGGCCTGCACCGACTCGTTGGACGACAAATCGCCAAGAAACGGCGATGTGTGGGAGAAGGCGGTTTCGCCAAACTCAAATTCGCGCTTTTCCTCCTCTTTCGTCAGTTTCTTAAAGGAACAGAAACAATTCTTCTAATTAATGCTGCCACCCCCCCCAACACCCCACTCACTTTTTTGTAATAATTACGGATTTTAGACGCCATCCCCGTCTGGTTGAGCAACGGCGGATGTTCCTCAACGTATTCCATGGCCACAAGTGTCCCGTCTCGTCCGGTCAAATTGTGCAGTTCCCGCATCACAAACAGCTCAAAGCCACCACCCCCGTCGGCCAAATGTTGATGCTCTTTGCTCTAAAAGGGACCAACCGGAGTGATTAATGAACGGAAAATCCTCCTAATGGATTAAACACCGCGCCCCTCCCCCAAAACGTCTCAGCACAAACCTTCAGTCGGATATGCCTCATCAACGACTGTACGGGCATATTTCGACCCATCATTCCTTGAATCGCTCGTCTGCTGAGCGGGACGCGGTGGAAATGACGGAGCTGAACCGCGGCACTGTGCTGGAGCAGTGGGAACAACGCCGGGTGCAAGTTCTGGGCGGGCAACGAGTGCTGGACGGTCAGATTGGCCAACGAACGCTGCGTCTTCGCGTTGCCGCCGCTGCTCTTCGGCATGTAATACTCGTCATTGGACAGGTTGAACGGGTCTTTGTCCGCGATTTGCGCAATTTGTGTCTCAATCTGTTCCTCCACCTCCTGACGCTGGCGCTTCAACACTTGGGCCAGAATCAGCTTGGACTTCTTCATGACGCCCTGGTCCTAAAGGTGCAGTGATTAACGACAGAATGTAAAAATCAGTTTTGAATTGATCGGTTCTTGTTTTGGTTAACCGAAGAGTTCAGAAACCACCGATCTCCCCGTCCGGGACAACTTTAAGAGATTATTAAAATACCAACAATAAAAACAAAGTTTTCCTTATTAAAATATTAATGAAAACAAACTTTTCCGAGTGCGCGTGAGCCGCCGAGTTGGTGCTGCTGTTGCAGTACGTCTTCGGCATGTGCCGTGTCTTCGGGCATCCCAAATGCCCTCGGGTCATCCTCATAGTCCAGTGTCAATATGCGCGGTTCTAATTAATTTTACATTCCATATATGACCGCTTAAGATTTACAAAAAAGAAAAGAAAAGAATTTTGTGGTTTTGTATATGAACTCGATGATGAACAAAAAAATCCACTCCAGCAGTTTAAGCCTCACTTGGAATGGTTGGCATATTCGCGCTGTCCCAAATGATGTCGTCCTCCCACCGCGTGTTCTCCAGTTCGTAATTGTCGAAAGGGAACAGCGAGTGCTGAGAGTCGACCAGATAACGTGAGTCTAAAAAAAACCCCCATAAAAAGTAAACTTTTTGATCCCCGTAAGAATTGAACAAATTTTTTTCACCAGAAAAGTCGGACGGATTGTTCAAAGGTGTCGAGTAACGGCTGAGGCTTGGATTCAGAAGGTATTCAATGAACGATTTGTTCTTCCCTAAAACAAAACAAAAAATGTTATTAAAGTTTGTGTGCCAAATGTTGTGCCATTAACGCACATGCCGTCATGAACGCCTTGTAATTGCGCGTGTACTGGCGTCGGAATCCATCCACAACGCGGCAATTTGACCGAAGAAAGCTCTTTCACCAACTGAAAACGCACAAAAAATGCTGTTTTTGAGGGTTAAAAAGCATCTC
Organism: Globodera pallida; assembly: GCA_020449905.1. Taxonomy (NCBI): domain Eukaryota; kingdom Metazoa; phylum Nematoda; class Chromadorea; order Rhabditida; family Heteroderidae; genus Globodera; species Globodera pallida. Next base: position 430,983 of record JAIXHY010000010.1, on the reverse strand, counting down.
CGTTTTGTAGGGACCTTTTCCCTGGCCTGTTCCGGGTCGATGATGATGTCATCCTCCCAATGCAACAAATTGACTGGCAAAAAATCCCGGTCATCTGCAAAAAAAAAGGATAATTTAATTAAGGTATTTTTTTCTGGTGTCCCATAAACGGCACTATTCAATTCTCCCCCCCCCCCCCCTCCACCAAACGCCTTCAAAATGCCGTCAGAATTTATGCCAATTTTACCTTCACCACCCGACAACATTCCCTCATCGGTATCATGGACAGACGTGGCTTTTACACCCTGAAATTCTTTTTCGAGCTGGTATCAAATACACTGACACTGTCACAAACCGTGCCGCCCCGCCTCTTCAGTCCGTAGTCAAAATTTGTTGGGTTGGCCGGCACCCCCAAGACGGTCAGTACCACATTTGGGCCGGCCCAAAGCGCCACGGAGGGGCGGCCTCGTCGTCGTCCTCGTTGGTCTGGTTCTGATGCTTGCTGCTCAAGCAGCTCGTCCAAATTCTCTGCACACAAAAGCTCCTGGAAAACGAAAAATCTCGACAACAAGCGGCAGGCATTAAATAATAGTCTCGTTTTTGTGCCAATTTAAAAAGTGTTCGCCCTCTTTTGGATCGTGAGGAATTTTTCCCGGCCTCCTTCAGAAGCTCAACCGGACATTTATCCCTAAAAATTCCGCCCCTCCCGAACGGGATTGCCAAGACGGGACGACAAAAAGGGAATTTCAATTCCCGCATGGATGCCGGGGTTAAACAGTATTTTGATGTGATTCATTTACATATTCGTCCGTGCAACAGTCCTCCTTCTTTGGCGGAGGGCCAAATCCTCAACGCCCAGGGGTCCTCCTCTTCTTCGATTGCTTGGCTCTGCTCGGCTTCCCCTTTCTGGAAGTTGTACAGTTTAAACAACGCTTTCACCGGCATTATTCACGAAAACCCTAAAAAGTACACCTCCAACTTCTCGCCGTCCCCCCTTTGTCCCTCCGCGTCGGCCTTTCGAATCGTCGAAATGGCGGCCGCCTCCTCAATTTGTGCACATTTGTCGTCAGATGTTGACGCCGCCGGTGCCTTTGCAATTTTGTTGTCTCTTTTGAAAGTTCGGGACGTCCACCAAATTTGATTCTTCATTGTCGGCTTCGTGTTGGACGCAAAAACGCGGGAAAAGCGCAAAATGCCATCCTGCTCAAAGTCGGGAAAAAACCTCCTAAAAATTATGCATTTATTTTTGAAAGAAATTAATGCAAAAATGAAAGGACTTTGGGTCAATGTCCTCAAATTCGGGCGGAAGAATCCCGGCCAAAGGCGCATCGCCGCGTTGAGACGGCGGAATAAATGTGCCGCCAGAGGAAGTCGATGGACCCGACAATTCTTCAACGTCCATTCTTTCTCTTATTCTTGGCCTTTATTGTTGCGAGCGATACGAGATTAGCAAACAAAAAAGGAAAATATGACGGGACGAAAAAATCGCGATTTTCACACGGAACCTCCGGTGGTGCTGAAAAATGAGGACCAAAAACGACTCGACCCAAACTTCAGAGTATTTTAGATCGGTTCGTTTTCTACCAGTTACGAATTCCCCAAAAAATAAAAAACGAAACTGGATTTGTATACACGGTTTAAAGTATGTAAAAAGGGCAAGGCCACAAAAATATATATCGTGTTTTAAGGCATTCAGGCTTATAGGGGTTGGCGAGAATATAGCGGACAAAAAGTGTCGATATGCAGCAAAAAATAACAGGAATTTGCATAAGTCCAGATTAGTGTCCAGGTCCAATGATAGATAAATAAAATTTATTCACGAAGAATACTATGATCAATAAACAGATCAGCAAAGTCGAATAGCAATGTTACAGAGAATTCTTTATATACCGCAATTAAGAGAGATCGTTCGGTTGTCCGCTTCTGTACGCATTGAACCTTCCAGTGTGCCATTCCGGGTATCGTGCGGCGATTTTCTCATTAATCGTAGAGACCAAGTCACAGATAGACGCGATTTGTGAATCAGTTCCGCTGTTCGACGAGTCTATTTGATAAATTTTTATTTAAAAACTTAAATTCGTTTTCATTCGGACCCGGGGGGGGGGGGGTTTTCCAGTATTACGAAAAAGTTCAATAATATTTCCGGAAGTCCCATGTCCCAATTGAACTGTTGGCACCAATTACCTTCAAATGACACCGTCTGCTCCAATTGGTCTATCGCACCGCGCACCTTTCCACTGGAGATCATTTGGGTGGCCACCTTTTTCTGCCTCAAATTCAAATGTTTCCCCTCTAAACTTTCCTTCACTTAATTTTTAGTACTTTCGCCGCGGGAACGTCCAAAAGTTGTCCCAATCCTTCGAATGAAATGTTTGCGTATAAACGTGAGGCAGGCCAAAATGTTGTGTTCAAGCACCGATCGTTGCAAAATGGAGACGCCTTCGAGATCCAGAAGGACGCTGGTGAGGACCCAAAGAGACTTCGAACTCAACCAACTTGAGAGGGGGGGTGGGGGTAATATCATAAATATGCTAACAACAAAAAATCAGTGTATAAAGAAAATTTGCCAAAGTTTGGATTTGCTTGGTAATTATTGAATACGTCGAGGCTTTAGTGTCAATAAACAACGCCTTACTTCGCGTCCTTTGACCAGTCGTTCCAAATACATATTCTTCAGCAACGAATGGCCGACGAGCTGTTGACAACGTTCATCCTTGAAGAGCGTATTAAGGAGCCGATTACGCTGAGTCCCTTAAGAGAAAAGGAACTTGAAATCGTTTAGTTTTAAATGCAAATTGGCAAAAAATGCGCATTGTCAGAGATTTATTATTCGTAAGACCAACCGGGCGCAGCGAGTAACGTGCAAGTGAGTGCATCTTGCAGCACTTGACGCTTCTCGGAAGGAATTAGGCCCGGCTTCAGCGACAACTCGTGGTAACGCTGCGCTGCCTCCGTAAAGTTACCATGACGGTCCAACACGCTTGCATAAAGCAACTAAACATCGAACCATAAACTCATAATTTTTTTAAAAATGGCTTCATCAGTTTCCCAAAACAAAATATGCTTTCGATGCACGAGAAAAGGCTAAACACCTTGTATCTGATGACGAGTCCTTCGTCCTTCACGTCCTGCTGCAAAAGAGAGGCTCTTTTCACGTGTCGGTCCGCCTCTTCGACATTGTCGGCTTCCAAAAACAGCTCAGTTATCTGCAAGTACAGCTTCATCTTGAATTCCTGAGGGATATCCCCTTAAGAAATCCAGTTTTACTATTTCATTATCATCGAAATTACCGTTGTCCCGTCTCAATTGGTATGCCCATAAGAACACGCGCGGCTTGCGCAAATTGATGGTCGCGTTCGAGAGCACTGGCCAGAATTGTGCGGATTTGAGTGCTTTGTTCTTCGTAGGCAAGTGCCCGCGCCTAAACAACCCAAATTCAAACATTTTTTCGGGTTCAAGATTTGGAATTAAGCAAAATGGAGGCCAGATAAACGAAAAATGCATCTGCCAAATTCCATTTTTGATACTTAAATTTTTCTGGGCTCTTTGTTGGGATTTGTGTGGTCTAAAAAGTATGACAAACTTGAAGCTGATTGAGCACAGCTTCACCAACGCTTTTGATAAGATCGGTTTGCAGAGATGGTTGACTCAAATGCGCTGCGATGTCGGCAATGAATTGACGTGACACAACCATGCTAGTACTCTCGTTGTTCACAACTTTAAACAAAATGTAAACCTTTTCTGATTTTTCGTCAGAAAACTGACCAGTCTCAACCAAACTGCTCGTAGCCTTAGTCAATAGCATCAAATTTGTGGACAGTTCAGAAGTGAGCACATCTTTCAATAACTTTTTCAGTCTATAATGGTGGCTAGGCTATTTGAGATGGATATATGAAATGAAGAAGAAACCTATCCGATTGCATTTTATGATCCGTCTCATGTCGGTAAATTGCTGTTACTTTGGCGCACAATTCATTCATGTCCATCTTTAAAGCACTTTCAATTTTTGATGTGAAATTCACCTTAAGTATTGTATTATAATTGAAATTAGGGGACAGGTTAAAATCCGGTCTTTCGCTCTTTAAGGTGTATTGAGCAACAACAAAAAAACGGTTTTGTGGTGAGCTCATTTGTCAGTTCAGGGTGGTGATCTTATCTCCATTAGGTGAACACAGCCTTTGAGAAACATTAAGGCCCAAGTCCTCGAGTTTTTTCGAAACAGAAAAATAATATGTTTTTCTATTTTTGTGGATTTTTTAATGTCTTGCGAATTTTGGCATTTTGTTTTATGTACTCATTCTGGCAAAATTCAAATCCTTTTCGAAGTAGCTTCTGTTATTCGCCTCTTCAATTATTTTATTTGATAGCCATATTTCGATCTAAAACGATGAACAAAAAAACGACGTAAAAATGAGAATTAAATTAAAAAGAAGCAGCACAGAAAATGTGTGAAGGCAGAAGAACCCAGAGTATTGAATGGTACCGAAGGAATGGTTGGCGTGGCGAGTGCTTGCTTTGATCCCGAGCAATTCGGGATTCGTAGATGAACCGTTCGGGGGATTGGAGCTTTTGCATTTAAACACAATTTCACCCAAATCATCCGCCGATTTTAGCTTAGCAATCCAATGCCACGCAATTAGTTCCAAGAAGTTATAAATAAACAATATAATTTATATTGAGGGTGTAGGACGTAGAGCAAATTAATGTGTCCAAGCGATTCAAGCCGAGTCCGGTAAGGGAACAATTGGGGGGGGGGGGGGGAAGGGGGCACAGGAGAGTGCTAGTTTGCTGAACGAGAAACGCTCACTGCCCAGCAATTGTTTTTTTTTTGTTTGAGAAAATTCTGCAGATTTTCAGCATAAAAACATCACGACGCTCCTCTCGCTGACCACGAGCTTTCCCAAACAAAAGAAGACACTCAAAAAGGAATTGTTGCAATAAAAGTCCCCTCTCTCTCTCTGTTCGGGTGGGTCAAAAATGTTTTTTTGCTGACAAAATGAATGGAAGGAACCTGAGCACACAATTTGTTGTCTGAATGAAATAAATGAATTGAGTACACACAGAAAAGGGGCAAAGTCAAACAACGAAGACAAAACGCCTATATATCTCTACCAAAAAAGAACATAAACATATGTAATAAACATAGGAAATATGTCAAAATATAATAATAATAAAACATGTATTTAGAGCATTAGCATTAATTTCCATTTATTTGATGCAAAAAAAGTGACGTAGCCCGCGTGCTTTTAAGGAAGCTTTGTTTTGACTAGGCATTTATGGAATGTGTGTGCTTCTTGGCAACCGAATCATGCGAATGCGTACAAGCAGCGCTATGGCCGACACTGTCTGAACGCGAACATCCTCGTCCGGGTCTCTGAGCAGCTGCTCCAGCCCTTAAAGTCGAATTCGTCAACAAATTTGCGGAATTAGAAATGCATGTTAGAGTTTGAACCTCCACTTGGTTTCGGTCGATTTTTGTTGATTCTCTGAACACGAAAACCCGGGTCGGAAAAAAGACATTACATTCGGAAATGTCATAATTTTTTGAGCAATTTCACAAAAAAGACCGTAAAAGAATTCGATTCTATTCAAAAAGGCCGACAAAATCCAATCAGAATACGGCGCGCATTACACGAAAGGTTTTTTAAATTCGAAAAGCTCAGAAAAAATACCACTAAAAATAAGATCCTTGGACAAAGTGCCTCTGAGCTCCGGCGTCAGCGCTGTCAGCATAAAGCCTAAAAATTGGAAGATAATAATAAAACATGAAAGGCCAATATTTTTTGACAAAATCGCGAAAAATTTGAGACCGATAGATTTTGCTAACCGATAAGCATCGCTGCGTTTTGGCGAATTCTGGCCGACTGGGAGCGGAAGTAGTTGTTGCAGTCCAGTGCGTACGTGTTCAGTCGGTCGGGGAAAGAGAGAGGCTTAAAATTAGGGAGTCGAATTTTGTTGGGTCAAATAAATATTGTACAAACGGACCAAAATCATGCCAAACTGCCGCAAAAAATCCGCATAGTTCAACGGCACTCTTCCGCCCATCAGTTGCTGCTCAACCAGTGCCGCGGCGTGCTCAGAGTTCAGCAACGAAGCGCACGTGTGAAGCACTTTGGCACAACACTTTGTGGGGAAAAAAGCGGGCACATTAATTTGTTCGTGATTTGATAAATTTTATAGAACATTTTGAAAAACATTCAAAGTTAAAAAAAAATAAATTATAAGCGCGCAGCACCCGTTGCACTGTCTCCTCCTCGTCGTTCAGATGCAGCACAATGCTCATCATGTTGTGCTGCAGACTTTCCCGGAACGTTTCGCAATTACCCACCGATGAGCCAAGGCCGGCGAACAGAGAGAAGGCGCTGGCACGGAGTGCGGCATTTTCCTGAACAATTGCGCTGGCAATGAGCCCCAAAGAATCGAGACAAAAGTTGTTTTGTAAACCAAAAACATTTACACGCGCGATAGTAATCAATACAAACTTTTTCGAAGCAGGGCCGAACTTTCAGCAACAGTTGGGGCAGTACTCGGACCAACAGTGACGGCACCGAAACGGCAACCAACCGATCCAGTGCAGCAATTGATTCGCACTGCCAATTGGTCTTGTCTAAAGAAGAAAAAAGAAATTAATTTTTATGAGCACCCAAAAAACAATCCGATTTTTGGTAAAATCCGTAGAAAAAATTAAGTAAAAAACACAGTGATCGCCGCAAGTCTACACACTCAATCTAACGAGAATCATTAATTTACACCCACCGGTCGCCATGGTCGTCCAGTCCGGCCAACGCGGCATCAATTGAACGTGGCACGTATTGTGCCAGCAGTTCCTCACATTCGACACCCCTCAGATGATCGGTGTGGCCAAGCCCGTGGATGGCCAACTAAAAAAATAATGAATGAATATGCCACTAATTTTAAAATTAATGAATTTAAAAAAAGAAAATTTTTGTTTCTCAACGCACCTTACGAACTGTCAAATTTGGGTCTCGAAGAGCCTTTTCTAGCGCTTGGAAGCAAGGTGACAAACAAATCGGGGTTGAACCTGCCATTTTCATGTGGAGACCTTAAGGAATTACAATTTAATGGATCACCGGTAGCAAACAATTCCTAAAAATCTGCAGTTTCTTTTTCAATTTTTATCGTTGTGCAAATAAATCCTCCAATTATTCTGGTTTTTTGTATTTTAAAAAGATCGCGCGCAAACTTTGTAATCAGTGCCGAAAGTACGGCAGTTGCCGAAATGCGTTCGGCCTCGTTGGCCACGTGGGGCCCCTGCCTCCAAACGGGCAGCCTCAATGGCCATCAGAGAACCGACAAAATGGGGACGAAAGTCGAGAAAGGCACGAGCAAAGCTAGCAATCTGAAAACGATGTGATGACAAAAAGAAAATTTTCGAAAAGTTGATGATCCTCGTCCCGACTATATCCCTTCCTTTTGATCGGGAAATAAACTGCTGATCATTTTATGTGTCTGTTAGTCAGACTTCCCTTTCTGCAACACAACTGACCGCTTGTGTGAAGTGCTGCGGGTTCAAAATGTTCGTCCACGCCCGTTCCGAGTTCATCCGTTCCACCACATTGACGGCGCCAATTCGACTCAACAGAGCTTTGAGTGCGGAGGCCACCAAGTTGGCGGGCACCGTGGACAGCCGGGTTAGTTCGGCGGTGACAACCACGGGCAGCGGCGGTGAATAGGACGAAGACTTGGAGGGAACAGAATTTTATTTTTATTTTCTAAATTCAAATCTCGCGTTTTCTGGCCCTTACTGTTGAGGCATTCTGCGATTTATTGCCGCCCTTTTTGGCCGGTGAGGACTGCGCGACAGAAGCAAGCAGTTGGTGCCGTCGTTGCAGCGGAAGTAGCCGACGACGTCGTTGTCGTCGATGCCATGCTGCTCGTTGTCGTCGCCTGGGAGGTGCCCGATGCGGCTCCGCCGTCCTTTTCCAACACAACGACGGCATGTTTTTGCGCACTCGAGTACTGCGTGTCCACCAGCGCGGCCAACACCTGCAACAGTGTGGCCAACAGAAGCGGAACGCGTTCCAGCAACGCATCCTCGGGCTCGCCTTTCTGCAAAAACAGAATTAATTAAAATCCATATTAAAGATGTTTAAGGAGAATTAGGTTTGCCTTGATCAACTCCGTGAGTGCGGAGAGGAGGGCACATGCCTCGCTGGACACAACTTTGATGAACGTGCCACCGCCAAGGTCAACAAATTCAAAATGGGGTCGAACAGTGGGCGAAAAGACGGGCGATTGGGCACCACTGCGATTTCCTAAAATATTCAATAGACTAAAATATCGGTTGGCATAAACCTGGACTCCGATTAAACGTTTTTCTAATGACTTTTTGGCTTTCGGCCTCAACACCAACTCACCGGCTTCTGACCCCGCTCCGCCACTGCTGCTTTCGGTCACCTCTTGGCCAATTGACACGTTTCCTCAGTTTGTTGATGGCGTACTGCTGCTGCTGCGCATCGACGGCATAATTTGACGAGGCATTGGCACGCAACAGGTCAACGATGTAGTCAATGGCCACCACAAATTGGACGTGGTCACGTGCCATCATCATCCACACCTCCGTCATCATCCTGAAACATTGTTCTTTTTGCAATTAGACCCTGGACAACCCCAAATGCATTGTTAACCAATTGGTGATAGAGTTAAAGTTATGGAAAATTTGTCGAATGTTTGGATTTAGAGACTATTCGCGTTGTATAAAATCAGTCTCCAATGTTTTTGGAGGCCGGATGAATTTATCCTATAATTTTAGTACACCTACTGTTTGTATGGGAGTGGCTGTTTGAGCAGTACATGGATAGCAAGGTACTGGTGGTGGGCAGAGAAAAGGTTGAACCCGTTGAGCAGTTCAGAGTACGTTTGTATCATGGTGGTCTGGGCGAGTCCGAGGTGGTCAAGCAGTTTGTTGAACAGAACTTCGGCCTAATTAGAATTGGGGTGTAAAAGTAAACAATTTAAGCACCATTTAAATTAATCTTGGTGTTTCGACCTGCCAAAAATCCTTTTTATGCCAGAATGTTTTTTGTGCTTATTTTATTATCCACGCACTTCCAGTTGAAGCAGATGACCACGCACAGAAATTATACAGGTCAGCAGTTGGGCGGCCGCACTGCTCACATTGCTTTGTCGATCGGACAACATTTTGAACAGGGCGGAGATGTACATTTGCACCTGATTCTGTGGCAACCATCGCTCGACTTCCTGAAAAAATTTGAAAACAAAAATACTTAAAATTCGAAAAACAGAACTCTTGGGCAGGGACGTAGCTAGAAAAAAATTTCGGGGGGGTGGGAAAAAAGTCGATTCTTAGGGGTGTGTTTTTTCCTTTTTATTGCATTTTTGTTAAGCAATTTTACTCGATTTCCGGGGGTGCATTTTCTGTTTTAGTCCATTTTTTGGGTGGCTCGGCGGTGCCGATAGGCGCCGCCGAGAAAAATTTGAATTTTTGACTCGATTTGTTAAGGATTTTCAACTAAAATTTAAAAAATCGGCCCTTTTTTTGAACTTTTTTAGAACTGGGAGGGGTCGGCGGTGCCGATAGGCGCCGCCGGAGAAAATTTTTGAATTTTAGTTGGAATTTGTTAAGAAAATTGGGCAAAAAAAGTGTAAAAGTGCAAAACAATAGGGTCCCCCCTCTTGTTTTTTTTTTCTCAAATTTCATTTCGGGGGGGGGGGGGGGGGAATTCCCCCCCCACCCCCCCTCTGGCTACGTCCCTGCTCTTGGGCCTTACAAAAAAAAAAAGAAGTTAAAATTTAAAAAACGAAACACACTTTGGCCATTGCTGAAATCACGGCCCGGCACTTGTTCGAGTCAAGCCGTCCCTCATTGACGGCACCGAAATGCGCGTCTACAAATTCGCCGACATCAAAGAGCGTGGAGTTGACCAAGTCCGTGTCAAGCGGGGAGTGCCCTCGGTGCAACAGACTGAGCTTGAACGCCAACCAAATCGCACGCAGTGCGAACAGACGAACAGAGCCAAGCGAGTCGCACAGCCGGGGACAGAGACGGCCGAGCAGATGGGACAACGGCGTGAACTCCTTGGCCACGCCCAACGAACAGTCAGCGGCCTGCCGAGAGAGGAGTGGGCAGGGTCCAAATCGGTCCCAGAATTTTCGACATAAATTGGCTTATTGAGTGCTTTCGAACAAAAGCCAATCCAACTGGTTAGGCTTATTTTGGTTGGGCAAAGAGTTATGGCCGGCAAAAGTTGCTGCCGGGACACAAGCTTCTTACATTTTCCGAATAAATGTGCAGTGTCAGCACTGTGAAATCGACAGCGCGAGCTCTTTCGTGGTCCTTCTCACTTCCATAAAAGGGATGAATGATCTGCAAAAAGTACACACTGAAGTTTATGGAACGAAACAAAAACAAAAAAGGAGGATTTTCTTCCATTAGTCCGCTCACTTTGAGCAGTTTAACGAGCGTTGGCTCCACAAATGGGCGCCTCTGCACCAAGTTGCCGATGGCATTGCGACACTGCATTATGGTCGCCTCCATCACGGTGGATGCCTCGTCATCGTCAATCTGTCGGTGGTGGCAATTTCTTATTATATGCAAGTTTAAGGCCCAAGACAAAAAGGCCCGTTGAAACAAAAAAATTTGACCTAAGGGCTCGAGAAATAAAATTAACCCTCTTAGACTTTGTGGGATTTAAACTAATTTTGCTTCAATTTTCAACGAACACTCTGAGCCACACTTTCTTCCATAGCCTATTGAAAACAAAGGCAGCAAGAAAAGACAGAGAACCCAGGAAAAATTAATTGGACCACCAACACCGTCGCCATGAACAATTTGTCGAGCTTTCTTTCGTAACAAAAAAATCTGGCGCCAAATTCAAGTAATTCTTTGCTCTTCCATCAATCATAAACAATGCGGACAGGGTCAGTCAGAACGGCAGTGTTTTTTTTAATCTCGCATGCCTTGCCGTTGTCGACGACCCTTTTGCCATTAGCAGGACAATTGGTCGACAGTGACAATTTGCTGCTGTTTCCGCCGCGCCGCTGTTGTTCCGTTCCCCTCCCCTCGAGAGCTGCTGCTGATGCTGGTGCTGTTCTGCAATGACATTAGCCTTAATAGGCCCCGTTCTGTTCCCTTCCGTCGGCTTGGCATCGTCGTCCGATGGCAACAGCGGGTGGACAGTGCCGTAAAATTGGTCGGCAATGGCACGCTGAAAAGTCCAGGCACCCTGACGAAGCGGCGTAAAATGTGGGAAACCGAGGGCGCAATGCGGATCCAACTGAAGAGGACAGAGACAGCGTAAAAGGACAGAGAGGAAGAAAGAAGCAACGAATGTTCCCCAAGGCAAAAAAAAAAAGATGTTAAAAATGAAAACAATTAAAATTTGAAGCAAAAGTCTCGAAGAAAGAGCGGCTAACAACAAAAGGAAAAATGAAATGAAACAAAACAAAAAAAAGCTGTGTTAATGTTAGCGTGCCACACTATCCCCTGAGGCGGCGTAAAAGCACCGACCGTTTTAAGCCCACTCCGTTCTCGGCATATTGAAAAGATGTTCAGAATGAGGGAATTGGCCAACTCAAAGAACTCGTTATCACTGAGCGGTGGCTCTAACAATCTGAAAATTTTTTTGTTTGTTTAAAATGACTTTGTAAATTGTTTTTTGAATATTCGTGGGTTTTTTGGATTCAAGTACCTAAATGTGATTAAATTCTTACAAAAATATTTTTTTAGACGGGCGTAATGATTTTACACATAAAACTCACACAAGCGAAGCGGCCGCCTTCGCGCCCAAAAGACGAATCCAACTGTTCAGCTGTTCCGGCGACTTCTCCTCATTTAAATATGTCTAAAAAATGCGGTTTAGTTTATGCAACAGATCAAAAAATGTGGAGTTTTTGCCCCCGACGACACCTTGACATAGGTCAGACATTCGTAGCGCGGCTCAAATTTGTAGTCCCGAATTCGGTTTGAATGGACGGACAGAGCAATCAAATTCAGCGTCTCCAAATGTGCTTCTCTGACGATGGTCTCCTGCAACAAAAATTGATTGATCAAATAAGTAAACAGAGAACAAGATCAGATCATATTTTAAAAGTTGACAAACTTAAAACTCTCAAAAATATCTACCGCACGCACTTTTGCAGTTGCCGTGTATTGACGCAGAAAGGGCAGCACCGTTTGCTGAAGGCGGAGGATCAGCCCCTCCGGGGGGCAGTAGAACACCACGTAGCCGTAGCTGAGCACCAAAGTAGAACGCAAATTGAGCACCTCAGCATCGACTGTCCGGCCAAACGAGTAGTCCTAAGACACGGGAAAAATCTTGTTGATTTTGAGGCCAGTGCTCTAAAAACGGCACCCGAATGTACGACAGAATGCCGCCTCCAGAGGATGATGAGCCTCCGCTAGCACCGGCCCCTCCGACTCCACTAGAAATGCCCTTCTTGGTGTGCTCCCACTTGGCGATGTTCTCCAGCTCGGTCAGCACCAAGTCGGCGTGGTCCAACGAGGCCGCACAATGTCCCATTGCCTATAAATGTGAAATTGAAGAAAATACAACTCCACCACACCCATATAAATGTTATGGCCGACCCATTAAGCTTAAAGCCCCCACAGCTTGGCTGTTCATGAATGCCCCCCAACCCCCTCTCCCCAACGCATCTCCCACCTGGGCACAGCCGACCCGTTCCGGCGCCACTCCGTGCTGTGTTTGACGGAAGAGCAGCGACAGGTGTTCGGTGATGAACTGCGGTGCATGGACTCGAGCCAACGTGCAGCCCAAACAACGCATCAGGAATGCCTTGTCGTGGGACGGTTGAAGCGTGGCGGAAGACGCTTCCGGCAGCTGCTGTTGGGCAGAGGTGGTGGAGGAGAACAGACCCAACTGCTTGGCCTGTATGGCAGCCAGAGATTCGCGCCATTCCTTTAATTGAATAAAGTGTTGTTAGAGGAATGAAACATATTCACTAGGTATTTTCTACACCTGGTCATCGACAGCTTCAATCAATGTGCACAACATTTCCAGTACAGCGGCTTGCCAACGCTGGGCACGAATGGAACGAAATTCGATGTGTACATACTCATCTTTAGCCCCTGTTGACGGAGAAGAGGACGCCGGCGGCGACTTCGGCAAGTCAAGCGCACCACCACAAAAATCTTAGAAAACTCAATAATTGACTAAATTTGGAGAAAATCGTTTACCCTCAAGAATGGCCAACATTTGAGTGGACAGTTTCGGGATCAGTGCCGCGTCCACAAATTTTTCGTGGAACCAATTGGCCAACTCGACGAACAGCCGAAACGCTTCTGTTGCGCGTGTGTTCAGGAAGGCGTTCAACGGGGCGCCGTTCATACACACCAACAGGCGGCTCATCACCGGCACGGGGCCAGGGAGTCGAGCTTAACAAAAGAAAAATTTGCCAGAATTAGTTTGGAAAATCACGATTTTCGCCGAAATTGAAGTCCAACTCGCGCCCGGACTGCTTCTCGCGGGCACACAAAATACGAAGGCATTTGAAAATGTCGCCAATGACCGGCGCGTAGTGCTCCAAGCAAACATATTCCAACAGAAGGGGCCAAAGCAACTGAAATAAAAAAAAAATAAATTAAGTTGCTTCTCCTCCCCCTCGTTCTTACGGCATGAGCCGATTTGCTGGTGTTGGCAATTGTACTGAGCGCCTGGGCGCACTGGACATGAAGCTGTTGTTGCAGGGATTGGCCTTCGCCGACGCCGCCCGTGGGAGCCGGCGGCGGCGGTTGGATGGGCCGTTTTGTCTGCAATAAAAACGTGAGACAATTTGCATTTCTCTCAATAACGCCTTAGACGTACGTAAGGATCGTAGCGTGGCGGGATGAGATTGTTGAGCAAAAAATGCATCACCTGCTGGCCACCCTCTAAAACGGAGAAAAAATTAGCCCGCATCGCATCTACAGGGCCATAACCACCAGACCACGATTTCAGGAAAGTGGCAAATGGATTTAATATTTATATAAAATTTTGGAGATTTTAGTTTCCCCCAAACTTTGTGGAAATAAAGGCAGTTTGACGGTTTGGACAACTCTTAAGTACTCTCTAAAATTTCTGTTTAAAGTAATGACCGTCAGCCTGCACATATTCGTTGTCCGCCAGCGACACACAAAGCTGACAAAGGCTCATTTTCACTCGCACAGTCGCGCCCTCGTCGACCAGAAACGGCTTCAGGCCCATGGTGATCAATGAACGGTTCTCCTTCATTTGGACATCTGAAATAAATTTTAAAAATTGGCTTAAAGTTTTCTACACAAAAATAATCGGCTTTACTTCCTCCCAAAATGCTTTCTAAAAATTGTCAGTTGTCCCCCGCCCATTTCCTTGCAAATATTTACCAAATGTAATACAATATTTTTAAAACAATCAAACCGGCAGAATTCAGCAAATGGCGCAGCAAATTTATGGCTCCCAACTTCACGTTTTCATTCGGACTTTGCATTTTGTGAAGGATGAAATAAATCTAAAAAAGAATGCCTTTTTAATTTAATTGTACTAGTATTGAGACAAAGACAACGGCAAAGGCGCAAAAATCCGTATTGTCATCGGATCTCATAAAACAAAAACGGGGGAGGGGGAGGGTCACCTCTTTGTCAGCGGACCGGCACGAAGACACTTGGAAGGATCGAAAGACTTCGTTTCTGATTTTGATTTGGAGCATATTCGGCGACAAATGGTCGTCTTCAATGGAAACCCCTGCAAATTATTTGTAAAATCACTAATTTTCCTGTGCGATACGGCTTCGCTTGTTTTTGTTTTTTTTGCTTACTTTGCTCAGTGACAACACACACGTGGGGGAACAACAGCTCGAACAGGTCGTTCAGATAGTGGTCAATCGGCAGAGTTTCATCGGGACAACAAGTTTGCAGAAAATTGGCGATACCCTAACAAAGAATGTGAATAAGCACGAATTTGGGCCCAGTCATTTCATTTTGATGAATTGGCAATGACAAGAAAGGACAGAAGACAAACCCGGACGATGGCCAACTGTTCCTCGGGTGAGCCCGCCTTTTTGTGCAGCGACCGGAACAGCGAGTCCAACTTCTTCAGATCCTTCAGCACGCGCTCCTTTGCAATCATCAGACACAAAGTGCCCACACATTCGGCCGCATCGGCTCGGCACTAAAAATGTCTTTGTTTTTGGGGAGGGGGACTTTAATCGTTTAATTTTTTGTTTTGAAATTCGCTCTGTCCTAATTTTGGGAGAAGCACACACTTTGGAGTCTTTTGCAGAGCCGGTCCAGCCGAGCACAACGTCGTAGGTTTTTTCGAATTGATCTGCAAAATTTTCGACAGCATCTGACCCGGTTGTGTTAACCTCGCCCGCCGTTGGGATGGAGTCCGAGGCGACGGATGCCATGTCGTCCCCTAAAACAAAAGCAAAAAACCATTAAACAATAAACAAAATGTAAATAAAAACGGCTCAAGTTTCAGTGGAAATATAAATTACAAAAACCACTACTTAAAATTGAAGAAAAAACTACCAAAAATTGTGTGATTTTGCAGTTGTGGAGACACAGAAACCACAGATTCGTTGACCGATTCGGCAAATGCGCAAATGGACTGGCAGAACGCACTGCGCATTGAGTCAACTTTAACATGGCCGAGCAGAGCATCGATCCGCGCCAAAATGCTATTCAGTAATATAATTTTCAAATGATTTAGAGGCAGTAATTTTTTTCTACCCATTCCAATTCAATTTTTGAATAAAAAAATAGCATAAAACTCACTCGTGAGTAATTTTTTTCTACCCATTCCAATTCAATTTTTGAATAAAAAATAGCATAAAACTCACTCGTGAGTAATTTTTTTCTACCCATTCCAATTCAATTTTTGAATAAAAAAATAGCATAAAACTCACTCGTGAGTAATTTTTTTCTACCCATTCCAATTCAATTTTTGAATAAAAAAATAGCATAAAACTCACTCGTGAGTAATTTTTTTCTACCCATTCCAATTCAATTTTTGAATAAAAAAATAGCATAAAACTCACTCGTGAGTAATTTTTTTCTACCCATTCCAATTCAATTTTTGAATAAAAAATAGCATAAAACTCACTCGTGAAGAAAAGGCACAAAACCGCAGGCTGAAAGTTGAATTTTGCATTTTGTGAGGCAAAAAAACAAACAATCAGATGTTGACAAACTGATAAAGTGCCAAAAAAACCGCAAATCGAATTCCGGAATTTTTTTTTGTTGGTATTTTTGATAGTCTAGTTCATACAGAAAGATATTGATCCAAATTTTGAATTCCTCCTATTTACCATTTTTTTGTGCAATTTCGGCCATGGTCAAAATGACAAATTTGTGCGGAGGAGTGCTGGAGCCAGGCTGGAATTTGTTCAGCAGGGCGTCCATGACCTCAAAATCGCTGAAAATTAAAAAACAAACAAGACAAAAAAGACCTGATTAATGAAACGACCGTTCTTGCCGCCCAAAGTGACCAGAACCTCCTTCGTCGCACTGGCCAAACTGTCGCTGTTCACATCACTCTGCGCAATTAATGGGAAATCTATTAGAGAGTTAAGGGAACGTTTTTCATACGACGCCACAAAAATGTGTAGAATGTTTTTAATTCAATTATCGCTGAAATTTATTGGGTTTCCTCCAAATATATTTAAAAAAAGGGACACACTTCTTGCGATGGATGGAGAGATTACTTCAATAAATCAACCCCCCGAATTCTGCCAATTTCGCCCAATGGGCGTCCCATTTTGACGAGCTTAGACATATCACGCACCTTACCCCCTCTTGATTGTGGTTATCTAGAACATTCTGCTCATTAAGCATTGTTTCGGTTGCTAGAAATTCCTGTAAGGCTTTTCTCATACCTTTGCCATGCTCATCTCCTGAGTGCTCAAATTGACTATCAGCAACACCTGTTGCTCAAGCTGGTCATTGCAGTTATCTAGCAAATGCCCCTCCGCCAAAACGGTTGCCAAACTGCGGAAAATAAAGGCTTTGTCCTTCTCAGCGAGCTGCAAATTAAATAATATGACCGAATTCGTTTCGAGAATCCCGGAATCGTATTTTTTAAAGAACCCCTTAACACCTACTCGATTTAGAGATGGATACGGCCCAAATTGAATCTTGTTGCGTAAAGCATGCCGTGACTCTCTGCTTTTGACATTACCTTTGTGCCCCGTTGGAGCAGAAACGTATGGACGGCTGAAAGGAACAGATTTGACTGTTTAGCACCGAGGGATGCGAGTGCACGAGCGATTGAACTGTTCAGAGCGGGCGACGCCCGTTGCTGCGAGGCGAAGGAACAGTCGAAGAGGGCGGTGATCAGATCTAAGCATCAAAAACAATTGGAAAATGCTGCAACGAAACGTCATTTTCTATCTACCGGCTTTTCATTTTCTTTTTGTTCTTTGGCTCACTACCCAGTCTATGAAATTCGATCTACCCATATTTTTATACCTTGCAGATTTTGAACCATTGCCTTTCGTTTCCAATCTCTTAAGAAACAAAAATAAGCAGGTGAACCAAAAACATTAGTACGACTTGTAACAACAACACATAATTCAACATAAACTTATTTTTTGAAAAAATTGTTACACAAAACTAGAGCTCGGCGGGAACGGGATTCCCGCGGGAAAAGTACGGGAATCCCGGTCCCCTTCCCGTCTTTTTTTGCCTGACGGGATTTTTAACGGGAACGGGAAAAAGACGGGAATCCCGTTCCCGTTCCCGTCCCGTTGGATTTTAAATTCCCGTTCCCGGAAATTCTATTTTTAGTCTTTTTCCAGTTCCCGTTAATTTTTCTTGGCGAAATGTTTTCAAAATCAAAAAAATTCGAAAAATTATTTGTTTAAAGTTTTGGAATTTCTACACTATATGGGAGTGGTTCGGATCTGAATAAAAATACTACCAATCGACTCAACTCTAAGCCTAACGCACAATCTGCAAAAATTTTGCCGCGGAAACCACTTTGAAGAAAGTTATGGCCCATCAAAGTTGGCCAAAACCCATAGGGGGGACCCTTTTGGTCAAAATTTTTAGAAAATATTTTTATTCTTAAAATGGTCTGAAAATATGTTTTTGACACGCTGATTACGAATTCGTCAATAGAAAATCAAAATTGAGAATTTAAAACGGTTTTTGAACCGGTTTAAAATTTTGAAAATTATGGAAAAAGCGACTTTTAAGTAACAAAAGCCGGATAATAAAATGAAAGGCCGTGTAACGGCCCGCCAACAGCGAGCATGCGGAGACGGAGCAAGTAGTGGGGCGAGACGGAGGGCGGAGGAAGAAGTCTGACGAGCGCCACTGGGGGGGCGAGCGCGCGGGGACCCGCGAAGCGGGCGCGCGCGAGACCCCCAGCCGGGTCACGCGCGGACTTCTTCCGGAGCCCGGAGTCTCGCCCCACCTACTGGCCGCCGTAGTCGAGTGTGCGGTACTTTGGCTGCTATTTTCCACATTACTGTCTAAATTTTCCTTTTATCGGGCGTTGGTTTACTTAAAATTCCTTTTTTCTTTAATTTTCAAAATTTTAAACCGGTTCAAACCGTTTTGGATTCTCAATATTTAGTTTCTGTTGACGAATTCGTAATCAGCGTGTCAAATAACATATTTTCAGACCATTTTTAGAATAAAAATATTTTCTAAAAATTTTGACCAAAAGGGTCCCCCCTATGGGTTTTGGCCAACTTTGAGGGGCCATAACTTTCTTCAAAGTGGTTTCCGCGGCAAAATTTTTGCAGATTCGGACTCAGCTCGACGAGAGGAATCGAATGGTATTATTTTTACTCGGATCCGAACCACTCCCATATAGTGTAGAAATACCAAAGTTTTTCCCGTTCCCGCCGGGATTCCCGTCAAGAATTGAACGGGAATAGTACGGGAACGGGAAAAACACGGGAATCCCGTTCCCGTTACCGTTAAATTCGAAAACCCCGTTCCCGTTCCCGGAATTTTTTTTTTACCGGGCTCTACACAAAACGCATCATATAAAAGACTTTTTTCTGCAAAAAAACATCAGAGCAATATAAAATAAAAATTAAGTGGTCAACATTGTCGATGTCAAATGAGAAAATTTTCGGCGTCTCATTGCATTTTCATCCACATTCCTGATTAAGCGTCGCTGCGTGATCTTTTCACCGGGCTGTGACTGTCCCCCTCTTCCCAATCATAAGGGAACTCCTGCACACCATTGTCCGCGAGGTACTTGCGCAAATGCGCCTCGATCTGTTCATACTCGGGCTTGTCTTCTATACTCATCCGGTCCTAAAAAAAATATCGCAAGTTGCATCAATGCACACAAAGAACTCACTATTCGCGTCACTACTTCAATGACTACACTTCGAAAATTGGATGGGCAATTTTGGAGTAGTTCCGTTAGGGCCTTACGACGACTCGGTTTGCCTTCCAAACGTCTACGTTTGAACTCTTCAATCTAATCAGGGACAAAATAAGCATCAGAAAAGTGCAATTCACACCTTTAATGATTTCCGTGCATGGCAACGGTTCAAAGAGAGAGAGGAAAGTGTAAAACCACGCCTCGATGTCGTACTTTCGACTGTAGTCGAGTATGTTGATTGCTCCTATTGATGCGAACTCCGTCGTCCCAGCGAAGTCTATGGGAGTGAGGCGCAAGTGTCTGTTCTAAAAGGATGTTATGTCAAATAAAATAAAAAAGTTCCTTCGCACATTTTCCATGTACTTCACGGCCAACCCGAAGTCAATTAGAAATAGTCGTCGCTGTTCTCCGTCTCTTCCAATTGCGATGTTTCCTGGCTTGACATCGCGATGAATATATCCGGCGTAGTGAAGTCCCTTCAATGCATGTAGTAATTTGGTGGCAATGCCAATTGCTGTCCCCACACTGAATCTTGAGCCACGTACTCGAAGGAGTTTGCTTACGCTTGGCCTGAGCAAAGTCATTCTGGATCAATTAAAACTTATATCTTTCTAAAAGCCAAAATAATGTCAAAAATGAGACTTACACAAGGAAATTGTACAACCGCCCAGTCCTCTGTATTCTAACGTGCCCGCGCCGAATGAGTGTGCAAAAATGTATGCTGTCTTCGCCTCGAAGTTGTTGAAGGGCAGTCAGTACTTCAATCTTAAAAACTATTCGCACATTAGACTCGCAAAGAACCACAAAACAAACCTCCTTTGCGAGAAGCACAGCATTGTGCTCAAAAACTTATATTTTCATTGCGTAGTGCACTTCCTCAATGTCAACGCAGTCGTACACCGTCCCAAAGGAACCAGCGCCTAGTTTTTGGCCGATGACCCATCGTTGGACTCATTCTCCCGGCTCAAGAATCACTGGTTCGTCAGCCATTCCTGAGAGTTGTTTGTGCCAGATAAAAATAAATGAAATCCTTAAAGATGACAAAAAAATTACGTTTTGGTCACCTATTTTTGCCTGTGCTTAAATTTTGCTCAGATACGGGTGCATCCCTCCTCCTCCCCGAATCGTTCCCCCCCCCCCCCCTCGTTACGAATGTTGCAAAATGCATAAAACAACAGATTTGAAAAGGGACAATAAATAGTGTCAGCATTGTTTGGTTTGCGGGGGGGGGGGGGGGGGGATGATTCGGGGGGGGGGGGGGGGGACGGCGGGGGGAGGGAATGAAGTGCACCCCACCCTTCCATTCCTCCGCCTGATCCATTATTTGGGAATAAATTATGTTGACTGCCGGCGCCAGTGTTGGCGTAAACATGTTTGTTTCCATTTTGTTGTGAAAATAATTGAAAAGATGATGATTCGGGCGGGGTGGGGGAAATGAATTTCCGGCAAAATGGGCGAGAGTGACGCGCAAATGGTGGTTCTAAAAGGAGTGATGTCAAATGAAAAAGCAAAGTTTAAGCTGATTGTGAATCAATTAAAATTCTATTTTTCTAAAACCCCAAAATAATGGTCAATCTTACACAATAAAATTGTAAATATGCCCAGCCTGTCGCGATCAAGTCGCAGTACGCCGTTAAGGACTGCTCTCTTAAAAACATTCTTGGTAATACTTTTTTTGACAAAATACAAAATGTTTCAAAGTTCGATAAAAAGCAGTTGCTAGGGTATTCGGGGTAGTAGAATCCGGATCCGACCTCCGTCTCAACCAATTTCAAAACCCCGGAGCCGAATTCGAACGTCCAAAATTTAAAAATTCGGCCCAGGGTAAGCAATTGATCGAAACGGTTGTTGAAACGGAGGTCGGATTCGACGATCCTGAATACCCTCAAAAACAGCTTTTTATCAAACTTTGGTTCAAATTTCATTTTTTCAAAAAATAGGGGCGCCGGCGATGTACCCGTTCCACATTTATCGCGCTTCTGGCACAACATTTTTTGGGCCCCATTAGATGAAAGCATTTTTTAATTGAAAGTCACTCAATATCCAGTCTCTGAAAAGTTTTTTTTTGATCTGTTCGATTTCTCCACAGCTTTTTATACCTTGCAGATTGAACCATTGCTGGGTGTACTGCAGTGAACGCCCATTCCAAAACGGCATAAATTATATACCAATCGCTTTGTCTCGACGAGATAAGCTCGGAAAAATAGGTCAAAAGTTTAGGAAAAATGTTTAAACCGGTTTTTTAACCACTTAAACATGTCCAAAATGGGTATTTCTGGGGCTAAATTCTGTGTCTTCTCGTGCAGCTACCGGCCGACTGAGTCCCAGTGTGAAATGGACACTTCAGTACCAAAACTAAAATGAAACCTTTTCTCCGCAACCAAATGTAAGCAGAAAACAACCGTGCCAGAAAGATTAACTTAGCCGTTGATGAAAATAGCTTTTCACACACCCACTTTTTGACTTCCCCATGCGCCCACTAGGTATCATCGGTCAATCGCCTGTTTTCTTAGTGGTACTGAAATGTCACTTTGTACTGGGACTCGGTCGGTCGAATCGCCTGTTTTCTTAATGATACTGACATGTCACTTTTGCACTGGGACTCAGTCGGTAGGTATCCAAATGGCGTCTGATCGACTTGTCGCACCACTAGATCGATTTGTCTCGCCGAGAACTGTCTGATTGATACCAATTTGTGCAGATTGGTGCACGGGAAGGCACAGAATTTAGGCCAAAAATACCCATTTGGACATGTTTAAGTGGTTCAAAAACCGGTTTAAACATTTTCCCTAAACTTTTGACCTGTTTTTCCGAGCTTAGCTCGTCGAGACAAAGCGATTGGATTTAATTTAAGCCGTTTTGGAATGGGGCGTTCACTGCAGTTTATCCCCACGCAGGCAAAAAAACATTCGGTACGACTTGTGTACAAGACAAATACTTTAAGCGTAGACCAATAAGAAAGAGATGGATGAATTAAATCTACAGGTCAATTAAATAAATTTGTCTCATTTGATGGATTCTTCCATTGCCACATTGTTCTGCAAGTACTGTTTGATCTCATGCCATTCGTTCATCAACAACTCTCCTGCCCCAAGCAATGCTTCGATTCTCTTCTCATACTCCTCATTGGACTGGCACAGCCATTCGACAGAGTCCCCTTTCTGTTCTTGACCAGTAGAGGAACCATACGGAGCTAAATTTTTGAATATTATATTAAAAAACGCACCAACCGATAATTTACCCGTAAATTTTAGAGAAAGTTAAATTTAGGACTCTTTCAGTTGTACCTGTCAAATGTTTGTCTCCCGATTGCCCCTGCTGATCACTTTCGGATTCCGTCCTTCCCAACAACGCTTCCACCTCTTCCCGACTGTACTCGGGCAATTTGATGTTGCGGACAGAGTACTCGCTGGACTCCTTGGAGAGTGAAATCAGCTGACCGAATATGTCGTCCATTTTCACAATGCACCGGCTCAATGGCAGCCCGATCCGGCAAACTAAATAAAAAGAAGAGAATGAATTGTCACATTTCTGCTTCTTACGATTTCTAATAAATATTTTATCCCGGTTGAAAAAACCAAAATGTTGACATTAAGGACAAGAAAGATTATTTAAAACTCTTAATAATAGCAAAATTTTTCTTTCTTAAAAGGGGGCAAATTTTTTGGACAATATTCTAGATTTTTGGGTAAATGTTTCGATTTTAGTGAGCGAGACTTGCCCTCCTTCCCCTGGGAACATAATAAGGCATAAACGGGGACTTCACCCATAAAAGTCATGTTTTCTCCTCTTTGAATGTTTTATGAAGGGATTATATTTAAAAAAATTTGCTCGTTAGCTTAAAATTTTTCACAAAAAACGCACGAGTTCAAGGAAATGCGAGCCTTCTGCAAGCGTCTCGCCATGTTGACCACTTCTTTCTTCAGCGTCGGGTCCAATGTCAAATGTTCCAACGTCGCGTAGCCCGTCTCGTCGAACGATTCGAGAAAGTTGTGTTTGAATAAGTCAAACTAAAAAAACAACCAAGCATTTTGACCAATACATGATTAAGCCTCGCATCATAATCCAAATGAAGGATCCGAATATGCCGATTTTGAAAATAAAAATACAAAAATGGCCATTTTCACATTTCTCCCCCCCCCCCTCAATGAAACGAGAACATTGCACATTCAAGAGCCTTAGACAAATGCTGTTTTGTGAAAATGAATAGAACTAATTTGTAAGGACACAAAAATTAGGTGAAACCTGAGCCCTGCGAAATCCGCTCTTGTCCATTTCCCGGTCGACATCTGTCGCCCTGTCCATTTCCTCCATGCTTTCAGCCATTTTCACTTCAAAAGCTTTTGCGAAACGATTAACAAAGAGCAATACATAGTATAATATCAATGGACAGAACACAAATTGCCCAAAAACGCACACCATAAAATCGACTTTTTTATGCAAAAAATACCCGATTAAATATAAAATCAATTAAGTGATCAACCTTTTGATGTCAAATGAAAGAACTTTCAGCGTCTCATTGCTCTTTCAGTCCTCATCTTCGACTCGTTAATCGGCTTCATCTCCCCTCTCCCCATCTTCCGCTTCATCCTCATCTTCCACTCGTTCATCATCATCTTCCGCTTCTTCAGCTGCTCTCCCTCCGTCTCCTTCAACTTCATCTCCATCCTCCCCATCTCCTTCATTTCTTCCTCCTTCTCCATCAACCGCACTCTCTTCGGGCCAGTCCGTCAGTGCATCTTCCAAAATAGCGAAGAGCCAATCCTTCTGAATGCATTGTTCTAAAATATGACAAAAAATTAAAAAAGGAAACTGATAAAGATGCCAAAATTTTTTTGTTGTTGAAGGTTATTACGCATAAATTTCTGTGGTCAGTTTTAAAACACATTTTTTTAGTCCATATTTGGGCACTTTTTGGGGTTTTAGTCCATATAAATCCGGCCTCAAATGATTACTGACCAATGTCACCAATCTGAACGGTTTTTCGCGCATTAGCCAATGCCCATTTGCCAGCACATCTTCCAAGTATTGAGACGTATTTTTCCTGAAAAAGATGTTGTGCAATTTCAGCTTGACATGTCAAGGACTCATTCAAAACAAATTGTATTTATTTGAATTGAAAACATCCCACCCATCAAACTCACAGCGGCCAATGCCAGCAGTTTAATGGCGTCTGCCGAAACTGCGTTCATTTCAGGATCCAATTTGCATATTCGCTTCACTCGACTAATGGGAAGTTGAAGTCGTAAGGTCCGCCATCAATTACACTTCAATTGCAAGAATTAACAGATCTTTGGAGTTATGGGCAACTAAAATTGCAAGAAATGTGGTGATTTTCGGTCCTCACTTTTTGAAATAAAGCTTTTTTAGGAACGGGAAGGGCTGGCGGTGCCGAAAGGCTCCGCGAAGAAAATTTTTAGAAAAATTGAAGAAAATTGATCCAAATCTCACAAAAACTTTTATTTTTTAGCAACATTATGCCAATATTCAAAAAGTAAACATTTTTTTGTCTATTTTCAAAAAAAAACTCACAAAAACACAAAAAGCCCACAAAGCCCCGAAAAACAGCAAAGGCCAGGGTGGCCAACCCGTAAAACCCAAAAAGCAGGATCAGCTTATGCAAAACGCAGGAACCGTCGGAATTTTTTAAAATAATTAATGTTAAGAAAATTGAACTGAAATTTTGCCGATTTTCGTTTTTTTAAACTAAAATTTTAGAAATTTGTTCATTTTAAGCGAGAATTCCAAGAAAATTCAAAAGCAGGAAAAACTCTAAAAAGCAGACTAAAGCCAAAAAACAGGATTTTATCAGGAAAACCCTGCTAAAGCAGGTTAGATGGCCACCCTGGCAGAAGCAGCCAATGCAGCATTTTCGAAAAAAACATCGGCCTTGCAAAAAAGATTAAAAAGCTTATCGGAACCCTGTTTTTTAACCGTGCCTCAAATGTACGGAAAGTTCTTTTACATAATATTTGGACTGCAAATGTCTGAGGCGCAAATGTTAGGCACCAACTCCCTCCTTCATCAACGTTCATTTTTATCCCGATTGTGTCCAAGATGAGAAAATTATAGTAAATTTTTTAAATGTTCTAATTATATTAGCATTCGAAATTAGCAATGTCTTCTTCTCGTTTTCCGTTACCGGTCAAAATAGAGCACAACAATTCTTTTGCGGATCACGACTATTGCTTCAAAGAAACGGGCATAATGGACGAGGAGCAAAGTTCCTTCTTCGTCGATGTGGAAAATGATGATGAGAGCGATTACAATGCTCGTGGACGAAAGCGAAGGTTTTTTTTTGTTTTAAAATGATTGGGGGAGTTTTGGGGGTTAATATTTTTTTTGTTTTAAAGGAACGTCAAACAGCCGGAGCTTTTCTCGACCAGCAAGGAGCAATTTCTCGACCATCAAAAACAACACCTCGACCAGCAAAAGCAACACCAGCGGCAGCAGTTCCAATGGCAAAAGGGTGGCCAAGGCGAAGCCGCGGAAGAGCGGTGGAAAGGGCGGCAAGAGTAGCGAGAAGGTCAAATACGAGGTGGAGTACATGTGAGCTTTTTTGTTGTTGTTGTTGTACACTTTTAGTGATTGATCGATCACTGACAAAACATTCAAGAACATTAATTAATCTTAATACGTTCAGATGGGGTAAACGTGCGGACAAAATGAAGCCCGGCAAACTGGAATATCGCGTTTTCTGGAAGACTTATCCAATTGAAGAAAGCTCATGGGAGCCGGAGGAAAATTTGGTTTGTTCATCTTCTGTTTTTCAATTGGAATTGTTCGCGTTTGTAAATTTAATTTATCGCATTGTTTTTTAAATTTTGAGATCTGAAGTTTACAAGAAAATATTTCAAAAATTGTATACATTTAACAACAACAAATGTTGTTTTTACTTGACGAAAAGAATTTTCCAAATTGAGTCATTAGAATTTTAAGCCATGTTAACAATATTTGTTACCATTTTCAGCGCGCTTGCCAGGAATCCATTGACAAATACGAGCAGCGCGAGATGTACTTCAACGAAAAGGGCGAAAAAGAAATGCGTGCCAAGGCCAATGAGCAAAATAACGTGAGGGTAATTGCTTTGGGAATATTTTTGGCTTTTTTTTTGTGGAATTTTTAATGGCTCTCTCTGTCAAGGTGGTGGTGGTGAACAAGGCGAAAACGTTGAGGCAGGTGTTGCCCACAATGCACGCGCCCCGGGCGTCGTCCGTGTCGCGTACAATGTCCATTCCGGCGTTGCCCAAAAATAGCAAGGTTGGTGTTGTTGTCGTTCAAGTGTGCATTGGTCACAACCTCCCGCCGTTGTGATCTCTTAAAAATTCGCGAAATTTTTGAGAATGCCAAACCTCCTGCTGTTCACAATCAGAAGAAGCCATCACCAAAGAAAGCGATTGTCGTGACGACGAAGCGCCACTTGGCGCCGCGGCCGTCACCACCGCCGTCTGCGCAGTCGTCGGACGACGCGCATTTGGCCGGTACAAAGAAGCGAAAGTCGTCGTCCGCTTCTTCTTTCAACGGCTCGTCGTCCACCGTCGCTGCGGCAGCCATCAGTGCACATTCCGTGTCGTCCAACAACAATAACGGCAAAGGCGGTAAGTCCATCATTTGAAATTGGACAAACCATTAACAACAATTTGCTAATCTCGAGTCTTGAGGGGAAATAAATAGTTTTGTTTTATGAAAATATTTAATCAGAATATTTGATTTGACTCAAATGTGTTCGTCCTCTTCAGAGTTCATCAACAACGAAAGTGGCGGCCAAAACGATTGAGGAGTTGGCCGCCAAGTTGCATGCCAAGCAGGTGGTCGCCATTCTTGGCCACGAGCCGTGCGACATCGACGGCGTCCCATACGTGTTCCGTGTCCGGTTTGGGGACGACTCAGTGAAGCGGGTGATCATGCGCGACTTGCTGGATAACGCGCCGAGGGTCAGTCCAGTCCGTTTTTGGGGGGTGTAAATGCATTTTGCGCAATGTAATTTTCAGACACTGGCCGAGTATTTGGCAAACGCAATGAAACGTGCCGAGACCGTCGAGTACTGACCAAACTCGGCTTTGAGAATAAAACTGCCAGACACAACCGATCGGACGGACAGACGCTGATACCACTCGATGCCTTACCCCACGTTTTTTTTTTGTTATATTGTTCTATATATTTTATCCTATCTCCTCCACTAAAATTCCCACTAACGTTGGATCTCTCCTCCTTCTCCTTCAGCTTGATGATGATGATTATGTTGTTGGATGATTGGATTTTTTTTGATCGATCTTTATTTGGCTCTGAAAATGTTTAGACGTCTTTTTACCCGCCATTCTTCCGTCTCTTTCAAAAACACTCGCCCACATATTCATTGACTCACAATCAGTCGCGCCCATTCAACCAATTTTGTTCACAAAAAAAAATATCGTTTTTCTTCACTGCCTTCCGCTTACATCATAATGTATTTCACTTAGCCACAGAACAAAACGGATAAAATAAGGTTGCTTTTGTGTTGTTATTCGCATTCTCACTCTAATCCAACAAAAAAGCTTCGTTCATCCCTTCCATTTCTGTTCCATTCTTCTTCATCCCTCCCTCCGCTTTACGTCCATTTGTCCTCCCCCCCCCCCCGCCTCCCCCATTCGATCGATCGATCCTTCCAACCTCAACACAGAGCTCCGATCCGTCCGGCCGTCCATGCGCTGAACCTTGTGGGAGTGGGCGGGGGGAACTCCTCTCACATCATCGCACTTCTCTTCTGCTGCTGTTTATTTACATAAGGGGGGGGGGGGGGGGGGGAGGGGGCGAGGAGAAGCACTCGAGTGGTGGGGGTGAGGGGACGAAGCATTCGTTCACTCATTGTCCCCCCTCCCCCCTCATTCCTTCCTCCCATCGGTAGCGGGGTCTCATTCCAGCAGGGGCGGGGTGGACGGGGGTAGATTCATCCGACGGGTGCGGGGGGTGGGCTCATCTGACGGGGGCAGGGCGGGAGGATTACCCCCCCCCCCCCCCGAGGGGGGACCTAACCCGACCTCATTGGGGTAGGCAAGGCGCACCCCCCCCCCCCCTCCCCCCCCTCCCTCCCCACAACACCAACTCAATTCATTTGGTCCACTAGCGAATCCCTCATCCCTCTCACACGCCGAATTCCTTCTCGATTCCTTTGTATAAATAGCCACAGGACATCCATCCCTTACCCGCCGGTTTCTGAATTCTTTCGAATAACCCATCCCATAAAGGGATTGTGGTCGAAGAAGCAATGGACAGCGGGGAAGGACAATCGGATGAAGTGGAAGAGGAGGGGGAAAATGAACTGAAAGAAGAAGATGATGAGAAAGAGTTGGAGGCGGACGAGGAAGACAAAACGGAAGAGTTGGAGGCGGAGGAAGAGTTGGAGGAGTACGACGAAGACAAAACGGAAGAGTTGGAGGCGGAGGAAGAGTTGGAGGAGGAGGACGAGGAAGACAAAACGCAAGAGTTGGAGGCGGACGAGGATGAAACGGCGGAACATGTGGAAGGAAGGGAGTTTGGAGTGGAAGAAGAGGATGAGAACAGAGGAGAGGAGGAGGAGGAGGAGGACGGACTGCAGCCGCAGGAGATTACCCTTTTCGAGGGGTCCGGCGAGCTTGTGCTGAGAGATGTGGAGGAGATTGAGGAGGAGCGGAAGCGGGAGAAAGCCATCCTAAAGGTGCACACGGAGTCGGGTTTCGATTAGAGTAGACATGCACGGTCGGTTAACCGAAACCGAAAACCGGAATAACCCCTGGTTTAAAACCGCTTTTTGTTCAACCCCTATTTAGTGCCGCAATTCAACACATTTCTCTCCCATTTTAAAGGAACGCATGCGTCGTGTTCGCGAGCCGCACCTGCGCCGAAAAATGGTGCTGCAGGAGCCGTGCATCCCGTGGTTGGTTACTTACTAAACCGGCGGCGGTTGTTAACTGAGTATATTTCCCAAGGGAATACGGCAGCAACCAGTTCAGCTCCCAGAAGGGCTCGTGCGCGTTCGGCTCAATTCGAAATTCGAGTGGGTCGACGAACGCCTCGGGGGGAATTGACTCCCTAAATCTGTTGAACAGTAGTCATGATCAGACCACAGCCAAGGACTATATAAAACACTGATTGATGAATACCGTATTTTTTACCAGGAGGGGGGCGGGGGTCTATTTCAGCAAATACGGTAAATGGATTCAGCAGATCCCCTCGGTTCACATCAGTGTTTTGACTGATCCAAAAAGTGATTTGGCTGATCATTCTTCATTGAAACTAAAAATCACATCCAGATTATTTTAATGATGAGTCAATCGATCTAAGATTTTTAAAATCATGATCAGAGAGCAGCAAATCATTTATTGTTCCCTGAAGCGTTGAAGGTGCACTCCAGCAGGGAGCTGTTCCCGGGCGATCCGACCGCGTTGCCGAGGTGGAGCCGGGGGACGGGTAACAGTCAGGCAGGGCAAACGCCGTTCGGCATGATTCGGGAGCAGGTCACGCGAATGGTGGAACACGTAAGTGATCGGGACGGTGAGGCGAGGGGCCAGTCAAATTCTTCAATAATGGCACATTGTAAATTTTAATGATCGACCGACGTTTGTATTGAGTATATTTAAATGCTCTAATAAGCGCTCCTCCTCCCCTAAAGGGATGGTTGAAAAATGAACGCCCGGGCTCTTTTAAAGTTATCTATGGTAATTCCCTCCATTAATTACAGGAAGGTGAGGACAAGAAGCGATGTCAGGAGTTGCTGCAGGACCCAAAGCAGACGGAACGCATCCTCAAGCTGTGGACACGGTAGGTACCGTATTTCTCTTTTAGTAATCCCATGGGTTACTGTGTTAAACTCCTCGAGGGGGAGTTATAATTAGAGAAGGAGTTACTAATAGAGAAAATACGGTAGCTTTGAACTTTTGATTGGGAAGGTGGGGGGGGGGGGCAACGACTGAATTTGCACTGATCCGAAAAAACGTCCTTCTGATCTGGTCCTCGCAAAATCAGGAATTGGGACCTAAACCCCCCCCCCCCCCCGCAGACCGAACCCGGAGGCAAAGAACTCGCGACTGTTCGGCAGCAAGCGGCCCGAGAAGATGGTCAGCATTGGGGGCCGCGAATGGAGCCGGCACGAGCTGATGCTGAGCCGAGCTGCGCTGCCACGACTTGCCTGCTGTCAACGAGACCAGCGCGGCTCGGGACGGGCGTGAGGCGATTCGGGTCAGCCGATTGGACCCTCCGGGGTTAATTGATTGAGTCGAAAGCGCCTCGAGTCAAATCTCGACTTTATTGATTTGTCGATTCGATGATCGGAGTCCCCTTTTCGTTGCAGGTTGTTGCGGCCGGCAATCGCCAGGCGACCATGCACATTGCCGGACTTGACCGGACGGAGAGGGACCAGTTGGAGTCAAACAAATGCATGAGTTGGCTCGGTGGCCAGGTCTGACTGATCGGGATCGAAGAGACAGACAAAAAACAATTCGCATTTGATCAGTGATCAAAACCCCTCACTTAAACTGTTTCAGCTGATTCTGCAGACCCAGTCGGGCACCGGCGGCTTCCAGACGCCCCGTGACGTTGTCAGCACATCGTACTACGACAGAATCAAGGGAGAGAAGGCGGCAAAAGAGGAGAGACAACGCAAAAGGAAGAAGGAAAAGGTGAAGCCGGAGCAAGACGACGAGAGAGGATGAGAAAGCAGAGGAAAGAGAGAGAGCGAAGGCGAGAGAGAGAGGGAGTACGGTAAATGAAAAGGTTATGGGAAGAGAGAGAGAAGTACGGTAAATGAAGAGAGACGAGAGAGGAGCATGAGAAAAGCAGAGGAGAGGGAGAGAGAGGCGGAGAAGGAGGGAGTAGAGAGTGGGGAGAAGAAAAGTGAGAGAAGCAGAGACAACACTAATGAGCTTTAATACAATGTATAAATATTTATCTTTTCCAAATAAAATTCTTTTTTTTAAATTTCTTTGGCATTCCGTTTAATTTGTCTGTTTCTCTGCACTCTCTCCTCTTCGCGCAGTCAGTCGGTCACTCGTCGTCGTTGAGGCCTTTCTCTGTCTGTCGCTCTCCGTCCTTTGCCTGCTCTCTGATCATTTGCCGTTGCTGTTGATTGGCGCCGATTCGAAGCAGAAGGCCGCTCAACAAATGGGGCGGCAGCAGAGGCCAAAACGGCAGGGCAAAAGGCAGCGGGGGCACCGGCCGAATTGGCGTCGGTTGGCACGGCGCGGGCGGTGGAGGGGGCGTTGTTATACGGTAGGGCTTCAACAGTACGGTAGGGCGCCGGAAGGGGACGGGGGCGTTCCTGCAACAGCGGGGGGGGGGGGGGGGGAGGGTTGGAGATTTGATATAGGATCGGCCTGATCACCGACGGTCCCGACTTTCTCATTCCCAGGACCTTCCGAAAACCCCGTCTCCCCCGAAGAACCTCCCAACTTCAAGAACCCTCCCCCGATGTTTCTAACCCCCGGAGAACCCCCCGGTTTCCCAATCCCCCGAAGGGTCGGGGCTGAACCTCAACCCTTTTCAAATTTTTCTTCTTTTTGCCATGTTGACCTTTCATCGGCCTTCTCCACCCCATCCCTTTTGGGTGTCCACTCGCGCGCCATTGTGCCGTCGGGTGAAAAACTGCAAAAATAAAAAGTGTAGTGATAATTGAATTCAAATTCTTGGCACCAGCATTATTCCAAGTGATCAGGGGGACTGACTCTTTCTGATCACTTTTTTATGGAAATGATCGATCGATCGCATTCATTCCAATCACTCACTTGTCACCGCTTTCGTCGTCCTCGCCGCCCTTTTGGTCTCGAAATCCTTTCGCAAATGGATTCAGTTCAATCTTTTTCCGTGTTACCTGTCGAATTAAAGGCAAAATTTGAATTTTTGTTCAAAAAACGACAAAATTTACCAATTGATTTTGGTAGGCGGTGACGGCCACAAATTTCGTTTCCTAAAGCAAAAACGGACTCCCAAATCACTTAAATCAGTCGCTAATGTTCTAAACTTGCCGGGAATTCGAATGTTTTGTAGGAGAAGCGGCTGATTTTGTCGAAATCGGCCGTCCGACGGAATTGTTTTGGGAAATTCGGCGGTTGGGCGGCGGCCGAATGATCGGACGGCGGCACGCACAGCACGTGAATGCGGGGACGGTATTTGTGCATGGAGTTGAGCAGCAACTGAATTATTATTGTTTTTGGGGGTTAATACTGCTTGGACCCGGTGTTTATGAGAGGAGCCAAAACATGGTCTGATTGATGTTCCTAATCGATCAGGGTGGATGATCAGACTCCGATCATTTAAAGCGATTGGAGTCGGAGGCTCTATCCGAATTTCCGGGTCTTTTTGATCACATTTTAAGACAAACAAATGTTCCTCTTTGAATTTGATCGACCAATTGTTTATGCATAAAAGCTTCAATAATTATTTTATATATTTAAATTTGCCTGATCGGGGTCCGGGTTGCTTTTCTCGTTAGTTGGTCAACTAAAAATCAAAGAATTATTGGGTTTAAATGACCAACAAAAAAAACCTTGGCCTTGTCGAATGAAAGTAATTGGAGGGGAAGCTGAAAAAGGAAGGCATTTTTTGTTTTTGTCACAATAAATTTTGCCATTTTTCTTTGCCTGGTCTCCGCTAAACGGCGATTCGTTGTGCATAAATAGTCGCCCGAAGGGCTGTTTGTCCGCCTTGCCGGCACTTTGCCATTGCGATTTGTCGTCTGTCAAATTTTGCGGGAATTTAAATAAGTTTTGGCCAAGTTCAATTGAAGGCGCTGGCCGTTATGGCACAAAACCATCAATTAGCCGGGCATATTAACCTAATATATTTTATGCCGGCTAATTTCCGGCACTAATTAATAGGCTCCCCCGCTACAAAACTGATCCGTTCGTTCCCCTCGGGGCATGCCAAAGTTAGGTGGCACCAATCAAATGGAATTCTTCGCCCATTGCTCACATCGGTAACGAAAACGATGCCGACGCTCCACCGGCACAACGTCCATAAACACGTAATACAAATGGCCGGGCCGAGTGCCGGAAAAGCGGAGTCGAAGCACCGGGAACATTCGCCTTAATTTGGGAAATTAGAGTACGGTACTTTTGCAAACATTTTACAGTATGACAACACCATTTAAAAAAAGGCACAATTGTTGACATTACAATATGCCTTTTTGATGTTTTACCGTAACCCATACGCCCGGAGCATTCCTACTACCGTACCCTCGCGCAGGGATTCGTCCCAATTGTCGCCGCAGGGCACAAAAATCGGCGCATTTGTCGGCCCCCCATTTTTATGATTATTGCGCCCTCCGAGAACAATTTGCCCCCGCAAATTGAACGTCTCTTTTCCCGTTAATTTCCTCCCATCGTAAACGACGCGCACACACAAAAAGCGTTTTCAGCGTGAGATCGACGAAAGGTCTTTCGGGGTTTGTCTTCGGCGAATCGGGGAATGTGTCGGGGAAATAAAATGCGGGGACCGGGGACAAATGCGAACAAAATGTTCGGAGAACGGCGACGACCAAACGGGGAAAAGGTCAAAACTCAGGGAAAAATGTTCGGGAACCGGGGACAAAAAAAACTCGGGGTTTTTCCCCGACGAGGTCGGGGACAGGGTAATCCCCGTTTTTATTGCTTGGGGCATGTTTTGTTACTTTCGCGCCCCGCGGGGACCAATTTAATGCTTAGCGGGAGGGGGGGGACACGACTTTTGTATATTAATTTATGCGGGAAACTTACAAATTAGGGTTAAATATGCACATTTCTACGGGGCATCCACCGAATTCGGGGACGGGGAATGTGTCTCCGGGGAATGAAATGTCGACGCGATTTTCTGTGAGTTTCCTCTAATTTTGTGGGGTACATCATAATGTTTGTTTTGTGCTAATTTAAGTAAATAAAATAATATTAGCAAAATTTGCATTTAAACTACCAAAAGTCAAGAAATATTATAATAATTAAAATTTGAGAAGTGTTAAATTAGGAAAATGCGAGGCTTTGAGAAACTTCCCTCCCCTCCCCTACCCCTCTCCCCGTCACCCACCGTAAATGGCCCCTTCGGGGATGATGATCATTGATCCAATGATCATCCCTTTCCTTTCTTCCTTTCCTTCCCATGCCTCGCGCACATCCCTTTCCCCCCCCCCTTTACCCCCCCCCTTTCTTTACAGCCCCTTCTTTAGCACTACCAAAATTCATTCATTCGCCGTCCTTCCAAACGAACGAACGAACGAAAATCCAACAACCAATGCCCCCGAAGACATTTTGATGGGCGGGCGAATTGTTTGGGAGATGAAAGGGCCCCCGCCCCCCCCCCCCAAAAAGCAATTTGGGGGCTTTGCTTTTCGGGGACGAAATGATTTGGCGCTGATGAGAAGAACACATCGGAACGCCCCCCCCCCCAAATATTGTGCTGCTGACAACAAATGGCGAAATTTTGGAAATGTTTTGGTTCAGCACCGCTTAAGGGCATAAACAGCCCATTCAGAGGAAGACAAATTTGGATTTGGGTTAGCCCCCTGAAAATTTTGGTTGGTGTACACCGTCGTCCCCTCGTCGGTCGTTGTTGTGCCCTCGGGGGGGGGGGGGTGAAGATGGTTGGTGCCCATTTGTGAAATTGCTTCGAGGAGGGCAAAAGGAAGAAAGTGTTTTGTGCCACATAACCGCCCTCGGGGGTGACGGACCAATTTAGCGAATTGACACCGCCATGACGCTTTTTGGGGTGGCAACATCCCCTGGGGCGAGGCGCAGGGGGAGGAAGGTTTTAGGGGGTCCAATGGACTGAAATTTTTAAATGCGCCTAAGGGAGGATTTTCATGAAATTTTTTCAATTTTTAAAGAAAAACGCACCTTCCGGACTTTGTAATAATCTGAAGACAAATTGTTTGCTTTAAACCCAAAACCAACTCAACTGACCATTTCGGTGCCAAGCTTATTGAACTGCGTCCTGAAAAGAAGCATTTACTTTCCGGGAAGTTCGGGAACCCCCCCCCCCCCCCTCCTAAACTGACCACGTCTCGGCATTCTCCAACTCGCAGTTCAGCCCGTCCACCGCACTTCCGCTCTCCGGCCCGCTGACCGCCCTCAACCAATTGCGTGTTCTCAGCTCGTCCTCCTCCGCCTCGGCGCCCTCCTCCTCTCCCGTCACGTCTTCATCCGCCGCGTCTTCGTCCTCTTCCTTCGTCATGCTCTTCCGACCCATCGTGATCATCATCATTCGTTCTGTTCCTGCTCCGTCTCCGGCTTCTCCTTCTCCACGTTTCTTCTCATCTCTGAGCAGACGTTCAATTGAACAGAATTTTTGCTGCTGTTTCAAGCGTTTCGCTGGCGGCGGACTGTGCCGAGATGTTGTGGCAGTTGCAGCAACATCTGCAGCGCATCCAACTCCATCCGCTTCACCAGCACTAACAGCGTCATTAGGTGCAATAATAACTCCATCACATTCCTTCTCATAACGACGCTTCATCATTTGCCGATTTATTGTTGCTGAACGGTGTTCTTTAATGATGTGGAAATGTCTGAACTTACAGGGGACCTCTCCACTCTCTGATCACCACCGATCAGTGGAGGAGGGGGAACGGGTCAAAGAGAGACAATAATCAACCTCCACTTTCAGATCACCGATCGGTGGGGGGGCAGGGGGGTGAGGGGGGGGGGGGGAAGTCGGAAAAGAGACAATAATGAAAATGTCGTCGTCCTCGTCTTCTGACAGCTCCACTGCTATTGCAGCCCCCACTTTATGGGGGAAGGGTGGTGCGATTTCTGACGCGTTAGCGCTTCGGGCAACCGCCGAGGCCACGCCCACGCCGATGCCCTGGGGCGCCTTTCAGCGCCCACTCAGCCATTTTCTTCCCTCGGGGGGGGGGGGGGCGGCGGCGGCGGGGAGGAGCCAATCGGCGAAGGGGGAGGGGCCCAATCGATTTCGGGGGGAGGGGGGGGGGGAGAAGACAAAGTAAAGAGTCTGTCACTCCATTTGCCTTTGGAAAAAGTCGACGGGTGAACGATTCACTCCAAACTTTCAGAGGGATTTTAGGCGACTTTTTCTGTTATCGGAAGTTCGGGGACCACCAAATAATTGGTAAGAATTTGTTCAGAAAGTTTTTAAACCGTTTACTAATTACCGCTTTTTGGTCCATTTGTTCTTTTTTTTATTCAAATATCCCTAAATTTTCGAAATTAATCGCTGTTTTAAGTCTCACCAAATTGTGCCAAAATTTCGCTGTGCCATTATGAGCCAAAATTGTGCTTGGCACTCATTCCGAAAAGATTTTATCGGCATTCGCCCTCCGGCGACGGGTAATTTGTCATTTTCTCGTCCAAGACTTGCAAATTTTGGCGCTAAAATCCCCCAAAAGTGCCCCTGGACGGCACATTTAATCGTCAAAAAGTGGCAAACCGACAGAATGTGCGGCTTGGCTTTGTGCCTTTGTGGGGGGCTAAGTCACCTTTCGCGTTGGCTTACTGTAATTTGAAGGATGGCACAATGTTGCCTGGGGCAATGTGAAAATAGGCAAAAATTTAGACAAAAATTTATGGTAAATTTGTTTCAACACATAATTATGAGAAATGTTTGTTGATAAAAGATTAATTCCAAATTCTTAAAAACGTATTCTGAGTTTTTTTGGTCCCACAGATCATGAAGTTCTGGCCTGAACTAGTAATTTGGTCCCTGATCTGGATCTGGCTAGTTCTGATCCGATCAGAAAAGTGATTTGATCCTTGTTCAGGCCAGATTTGTTCTTTGATTAACTTGCCCAATCCCCCCCCCCCCCCACTAAATCTCTTCGTCGTTGGTGTCCAACGAATGCCACTTGGTGACACGTCCAGCCCATCCATCTTTGGCCATGCCGACGACGAATTCTTTGCACTTGGCGCCCCTCTCCCCGGCACTGTCCCCCGCCCAAAAATGTGTCCCCGGGGGGCATTTGGCGGCGAAAAGCTCCGACGGATGGCGAAAGAAGTGTTGAGGACAAAGTCGGCACAGATATGCAAAACTTCGGCAAAGTCTAAACATGCCAGAAAATCAGGCACAGCTCCGAGAATTTTTGTGTCCAGAAAATTGATCAAAAAATTTCCGAAAATCCGAAACGAAGTCGATGAAATCCCCCGCTGTGGGCACAACCAATTTGTGCATCATCGCGGGGATGGATCTCCTCCCTCCTGCCCTCCGTTCTGTTCCATCCGCTCAAATTCCAATTAATCCGTCCAATCGACGACCCCCCCCCCGGGGGATATTCATTTGCTTTCGACCGATTGACTACCGTAACCCGCCGACCTTTCGCCACCCGACAAATGCATTGAATTCATTCGGTTCCGGTTTCGAATCACTTTCAGAGAACCGAAAATTCTGTGCACGGACAAAACGTTGAGAGATTTCATTCCAATTTTACATTTACAAAATTTCCCCCAAGGCGAGAAAAAAATGTTGAGTTACCTAATTTGTAAATTTTCCGCTTCCAGATTCGAATCTCGACAACTTTCGAGTGTTCAAAATGAACGGTATCGCGCGCAATCTTTCCCAACTCTCGCCGGTCTCGAGCAGAAGGCACAGGGGGCCCCGGCGGCGCCAGGCCATTCTCGTTGACGGAAAAGGGCATGAAAATTTTGAGCTTTATCTTCTCTAAAGAAAGAGAGAGTCTCGCGGCGTCGGACATGACAAATTACCCGCAAGAAATAAATCCGCCCGCACTTCCGCCCCCCCCCCCCCGGCGATAAAATCTTTTTGTGCCCCAAACTCTCATCGAAGAGAAGAAAATGTGTCACCAAAGGGAAGAAAGATTCCCCCATTTGACACCATCGCCCAATGAACACACACAACTCATCAAAATGTGCCATGAAAAGGAAAGACAAATGAATGGAAATAAAATCCCAAAATCATTATTATTTGAAAATTGCACAATATTCAAGACAAAAACCCCAGAAATTCAATTCTAATTAGAGCGCGGACCGTTCGAGATTCTCGATCGAGATTTTGGTAAATCTCGATCGGCCCTCAAGTCCGGGCTCTAAGCCCTAACTCTTCTCTCAAGTCGATCAAAATTCCTACAAAATACTTTCAACTTTGTCCAAATTCCGTCGGCATATTTTAATTGTCCGTCCCTTTATTTTGTCATTATCATCATCGGCTCCAATTTTCGGGTGCTGCCGCCAATTTCCCAAATTGACGAAACAGCGGCGGCGTGTACATCTTCGCAAGTGAATGGATAAGAAGGAAAAAGACTAATTTCGCAAATGGCCCCCCCCCCCCGCGGCGCCCATTGTGTTAGGGGTTCGAGAATGGCATTTTCTGGAAGAAAATGCCATTTTCGAAACAAATGTGCCCCCTAAATTTGTCGTCCTCTTTCACTGCGAACATTGCAAACGCATAAAAGCAGAGAGAAATGTTGGGGGGGGGGGGGGGGGGGGGGGGGGAGGGAATGCGATGACCTCCAATAAAAAGAAATTTTGAAGGCGAACGAAAACCCTTTGGGCGTCGTCCTCGTCGTTTACGAGTTTGCCATTAATGGGCGGGGGGGGGGGGGGGTCAACGGTCAGTAATTAGCGGTTTTGTGGGCAAAGAATGGCAGCAGAATGGGGCGCGCTTCAATTGGGCTGAGAATGGAACTGTTGCGTCCCATATTTGGATAATGATCACCAAGGGGCATGATCTGATCAATCGACACGAGTTTTGTGAAAAATATTGTTATATTATGTTGGTTGGTCCTGATCACCTGTTCGGTCAAAATGGCATTCCGGTGCCCCACCCTTGTGGGGATATGATCAGATTACGACAAGATATTGAAGACGCTTGGCAACTGCTGACTTGATCTCTTTTTAATGCATTATCATAAAACTTCTTGTGCGATTTTCTCACAATATGCTTTAGCCCTTCTTTATCACAAACAAAAAACAATGAAAACAAAAGCCGTGACGTGGATACAAAAAGAATAGATAAACCAGACATGAACTCACACAGAAACAACCTCCGCAAGAAGTGGGGACAAATTCAAAGATGCCCTCCCCCAAACTGTCCACCGATCTCTATGTTCTGCTACAAACATCATCATCAACAGTGCCCTTCCTCCTTTTTCCCTTCTTCACTCTCCTGTTCATGGTCGGCATCGCCGAGCAGCTGCACCTCGCACAGAATGGGCAAATGATCGCTGGGCGCTATTGGGGACGGAAGCGCTCCGTATTTGGTGACCAACTGGTGGTCCGGCATTGGCCAAACGCGCTGCA
Organism: Globodera pallida; assembly: GCA_020449905.1. Taxonomy (NCBI): domain Eukaryota; kingdom Metazoa; phylum Nematoda; class Chromadorea; order Rhabditida; family Heteroderidae; genus Globodera; species Globodera pallida. Next base: position 391,520 of record JAIXHY010000010.1, on the reverse strand, counting down.
CGTTCAGCGGCGGATTAGCCCAAATGTAAGTCCAAACAGCCGATGTAGCCCGGTTTGAAGCCGACCGCGTTAGGTGTAGTTGGTGTACTCGGGGAAGCCGGTCAGACATTGGCTTTTGAAGGGCGCTGAACAATTTGATTAAAAGACTTTTTATATGCTGAGGTTGAGAAAAAACTGCAAAATCAGGTTAATTTCGATTCAATCGAATGACCCTCCGAAATTGCAAAAGGAATTCCGTTTCGATTATCATCCCAATTAAAACTTGGCACGGTCACCTTTAATTTGTATTGAATTATTCAGGGAATCGATGCCGTCGCCTTGCTCCAGTTGCAGTCCAATTTCTTTGCCTCGAATCAACTCGACCGCGCGACTTTTCGGCTCACTTAAAAATGGGAGGATTAAGCGCATAAAAAAACACTAAAATTTAATTTAAAAAATTATTTGACAAACCGTTTTCGAATGGTTTTTGAGAAAATTGTCAATTTTACTGTCAAGACAAATGAACTGCCCAAATTCGTGCAGTTCAACCAGATCACCTGTTCAAATCACCAGCAAAAATCACTTGAATCGACGGGTCTTTGAGCTGCTCGCGGATTTTGTTGATGTAGCGAAGACAGAGAAGGCTTTGGATGATTTTCTACAATAAAAATGTGTAAAAACTTTCTGTTCTTCAATGCAAAAAAAAATGTTGATTTAATCAGAACCGTACGATTCCCAAACTAAAAAATGTTCCAAAAATTCCGAGCGCCCGCCGGTTTCTGTGCCCAACCAACCACTTCTTCATGTGCCGGGTCAAAGTACAAATGCGTGTTCGCGCAGAGCAGGTTGTGCCCGTCGTGTTTAGTGCGCAATCGAATCAACTAAAACAGAAAAAACCTAAAAGAGCGAGAAAAATATTTTACAGTCGAACGGACTGAACTCCGTAAAATTTCAATTTTAAAACTTATCTGAAAATCTTGTTTTTACATTTTTAATTTTAAAAAACTAAAAAAATAAACCTGGAGTATCGTCGGCCGCGTGGTGATAATGGAAGACACTATTGGTTTGTGGACCAAATACGAGCGAATGTCCTCATTTGCGGGGTCATTTGCCAAAAAAATGGACAATTTAACGGTGAAATTCTCCGGCACCTCCGCCAGCGAATGGAAACGTTCGTTACGGAAGGCGATAATAAGTCCTAAGAGGAAAAACTTTTCAAAACCTCTTTCAACTCCGATCATTTGGAGAGCCAAAAACCCCAAGAAAATATCAATCGCAATTTTCTTTTCCGAAATTTTTATTTTTAAATGCAACTTTAAAAGTCACACCTTCATTCACTTCGTTTTCTTTGCAGTTGAAAACTGTCGAGTAGTCCTAAAAATGTTTAATGTTTCTTTAAATAAAAACAAAAATTTGGACCTTCAAAAGCAGAAATTGGACCAGGAAGCGCTTCTGCATTCGGAAATCAACCTCTTGTAAGAACATCAAATCGGCATTATACCCTTTAATCTTGAAATATAAATAGAAATTCCATCCAAAATCACCTTCAAGTTCACGTAAAATCAACGGGTAACGGTAGTCGGACCCCTGAAAGCGTTTCGGACAGTATGGGAAGAACAGTTCCTCCTGCTTTTTCAAGTTTAGCTTCAGGTACAGGCCGGCCAGGATGTTGTAGGACATGATGCGGTACCTCCAAAAAAATAGGTGCACGTTCGGTAGAATTTGCTAATTTTGATGTTTTTTGGTTCAAATTTCCAATAAATGCCTTTTATGCATTTCTGTTAGATTGGCTCACTCGTTTCCGGACAGGTGCTGTCCACAACACTCCTTCTGTCTCCGTTCAAAGATCAGCTCTTCGTCCCCCCTCATCTAGTCGATCAATAGTTCCCTGATCAATGCCTAATTTAGCGATCATCTCTTTGTCCTCTGCATCTAGTCGATCAATAGTTGCCCCGATCAATGCCCAATTTGGCCACCGGAGTCGGACAAACAGCGCCCTCCACTATTCCGCCGTCGCCAAAGTCGACAACGACGGCCAAAAACTTGCCGACGTCCTTTGTCGTTGGCGAATAAAAGGGTCCGGTGTGCACGTGCGCCCATTCCGGACCTACGCGGACTCTGCCCGTCGTTGTGTGGTGCTCATCGGCTTAAAAATGCAACACCAGAGTTACCCTCAACAATTTTTGCCAAAACTATTTGCGTACCGAGCTTGACCTCCAGTTGATGTTTCTCGCAGCGCGACAAACCAAAGAAAGCGCACTTTTGCTGTCCGTTGTGTACTTCCAATTACAGCTCGGAAAGACGGGACAGCCGACCAGCGGGAGGAGAGTAATTTCGATTCTGAAATTCGGTGGAAAAAATTTTTAATTCGAAATTGTGTCCTCCTACTTATCCAACCAGGCCGGGTCGCGAACAACGTCGTATTTGATGTTGGCAATTTGCAACGATGCGCACCGGCGATTTGGCTCTTCAGCGTTGAAAAACAGTTTGAACAGATCGATCTAAACCAAATGCATTCGAATAATGTAAAGGAAGCGCCGTGTCGATGTTTAATATCATTTTTGAATGGCCATGTAGCACTTTATGAAATTAAATTTTTCCGATTCTTTGGTTGTTCCCCGCGTACGTCTTCAACTGCTGGTGAGCGCCCATCTGAATACAGCGGATGGACAGGCAATTCGCCATCATCATCGGTCCATTGAAGCAGGTCCTTAACCTTGGTCCTCAGCCGACCCCTAAACGCGGTGAACGGGTCATCGTATGGCCTAAAAATAAGGGCAAATAAATATACGTTTTTTCAAAAATTCAAAAGAACCTTTTAACCTTTTCATATAGACCCTTTTAGACGTTGTCCCATCAACCGATGACATTTCGAGCGCAAATTGAAGAAAGGGATCATTGCTAAAACATATTTACAATTTTACAAAGCGAAATAATAAATAAGTCTCATTTAAACTCGTATATTTTTTAATACATATTTTTGAAAAATTTGTTCCTTTTTGGCCTAACTAATAAACAAGACTTTTGCTTTTGTGTCTTCCTAATTTTGCTTTGACGCCAACTTCAAACTGAACTCACTTCGTTTTGGAGGCACAAGAAGTCTGTGCAATGTCTTGCTGTTGCCATACAAACAATTTGTGCGTTGGAATGGCCATAACTCCGGTAAGCCCCGGGATGACCTTTCTTTTAGTCTTAATCGATGACACCGAAAAATTGGCCAGACGTATTTTTAGGTGCGAAAGTCTAATGGGTCGCAGAAAAGTGCAGAAAATTCGCAATGGCAAAGCCATTGTTTTTCTATTGCTGCAAATGTTTCACATACGCAATGTACCAAAATTCGCAATTGGCCCCATTTTTATTGTTGAAAACGCAAAAGCCACTAAACAAGGCCAAAATTGCATTAATTTTCAACAAAAAAAATTTGCACGCTTAAAAATGAAAAACGACTAAAATTTTAAAACTAAACAATACGCCAAATTTTCTATTTCAAATTTAAAGAAGAAGCGAATCGCTGAAATGCAATAGTTACTAACTTCGCAAGAATCTGAGTCGTCCATTAGCACAACGCCGGGAATTGTGCTGAAAATTGATGCAGCCATCATGCAGAATTTTAAAAGCAACATTATGCTCTTAATCTATTTGTTTTACATAATATGGACATAAACATTCAAGGGTAGCCACGGAAAATTTTCAGGAATGGGAGAATAACACAATATTTTTATGTATGCATTTTCAATCAGAATTTCGATTCGGTTAACAGAAAGCGCACGTGCAATCGTGGCGTTAGCGTGGCAAAATTGGATAGGGATAATTGGGGAAATGGAATTGGCATAAAATCTGGCAGAACCAAAGCGATCAAAATATTTGTTTTTTTCATCAAATTACACACGCATACAATTTGTGGTAAAATCAGGCCTCGAGAGATAATTAATACAACAAATAATTACAACAAACATTAATGGAGAACAGAATTATGCATATTTATTTATCTCCAGCACAAAATTGGGGGATGGGGCGGGTGGTTGAGATAAGCTCGAACACGACGCACAGTGAACACACCGGACACATCCAACAGCGGCTAATCCACTGCAATGACCTCCTCCGTCACAACGGCTGCGCCAGCAAAGGTTTCCATCGTGAAGTTTCTGTAGTCGTGAAAAGCTCGGATGACGTCATCGTGCGACATTTTGACTTCGTCGAAAGAGCGCTCCGTGGCGACCGCCGATCTGGAGTCCGGGATTGTTTGATCATGGCTGCTTCAACAAAACCAAAGAAATGGGCTCACCGAAGCTCTGGCGGCATGTTGATCAATGTCTGCGCGACGTCCTGATAACGCAAAAGACAGGCGACTCGGATGGCCTCCTTCACCTCGGAGCCGCTCAGCGCTTCCATCTCCTGCGCGACTTTTTTGAAGTTGAAGTTGGCCACCAAACTCTCGTTGCGCAGAAGCACACGAAGGATATGCTCACGCGCGACCAAATCGGGCTTTGGGACGTGCAGACGAAGGGGAAGACGGCGCATAATTGCTTCGTCTGACAGAAAAACGCGAATATTCGAAGAATCGATTGGAGAAAATATTCTTACCGACGTCCTGCGGCCGATTAGTGGCACCGATGATGATCACTGTGCTGTTGGATTTGAGAAAGCCGTCCCACAAAAGCATGAACTGCGTCTTCATTATGGCAGTGCCCTCTTGATCGCGGTGCTGGCGACTGCGAAGCACAGAATCTGAGGGGCGCACACATTAAACAATTAACATTTGCAAAATTATGAGCAATAAATCACCGATTTCGTCGATGAAAATCACGCACGGCTGAATCTTCGCGGTCTGAAAAAAGTGATAAAAGTCTGTGAAAGTTCGGGTTTCTAAAAGCATTAGGGACCAACCAAAGTGAACAATGCCTTCGTAAGTTTGGCAGTCTCTCCGTAGAGCATATCTGGAAACATTTAAATTGTGACACGGACAAAGAACGGTTAAAGCGGACGGACAGACCGTCGAGGATGGAAATGTCGAAGTTGACGAAGAGCGCGTCCACCTTTTTGGCGATTGAACGCGCGATCAGCGTCTTCCCGCAGCCGGTCGGTCCGTACAGAAGAATGCCTTGAAAAAGCGGCAATTACTCCAATTGATTAAGCCAAAATGCACCCTTTGGCGGCATGTACAGCGAAGATGGAACAATAATTTTGGAGGCCAACAGACGAAGCGGGAGGATAACGTTCTCTTCCAGTCGGTGCAAAGTCGCCGAACAGCCGCCGATTTCATCAATGTCGGCGCCTTCTTCGGGCAGTGCTTAAGCAAAAAATGTGCGTTTTTTAAATAAAGTGCCATAAAAAACTTACCAATGAGGGTGGCAATGCGCAACTGAAATGTAAAATTGGCGTTAAATTAAATGTTCGAACGCTCGCCAAACCGACCTCGTAAGAATTGAGGTTGAATTTGTTCGAGTCCAACTTCAGAACCTTCATAATCTGAGCCATCTAAATCAAAGGATTCGGAAGGGTCAGATCATTTTGGTCCGTCAAACAGACCCTCTTTTTTGCGTTTTCTTTCGCCTCATAGTTCGGGTCCGTCATCCGTTGAAACACTTTGCTCACAACGAATGTAGCAATGGCGGCTGAAGCGCAAAAGCCAATCGTTTTGATTATTATCGACGACACATTCTGATCACTGTTCATTGCGCGAGTTATTATTATGGCCGAATAAATCTGAGATGCTCTTAATTGAGAAGATTAAATCTGTTTTGAAAAGCCGTCTGAAACAGGGAAAAATTCTCATTGACAAAAACACTGAACTGAAACGTAGAAAATGATTGTGGTTGCTAAAATTTTCCTGCTTTATACTCTTTGTAAAGAAAAGTTTGAATTGCGTTGTTGACGAATTTCATTGGCGAAATGTCTTCTTAAAGTTATTCGCTAAATCAATGTCCGCTCGGCGAAGAGTTTCGATTTCGATCGTAAAGGACTCCTGGATTAGAGGAAAAATTTGGTTTTGTTTTTCTATACAACTTCTTGATTAAAAACGCTTTTTCAAGCCTTTCTCACGTAAAAAAACTTATTTTTTTTTTAAAGTGTGGAAAGCTCGGTAATAAAACTATGGCTGATGACGACACTCAAAGTGACTACTGCGAAGAGGAAGAAGAGGAGGACGATGAAGGTGAGCTCATTTGGAGGAATTCGTATTTTTATTAACCAATTGCATTTTTGCACTGTTTTTAGCAACTTTGGACGAAGAGGACGAGCAGAACGATTCGGACGATGATTATGGCCTTGAATTGCGCGAATTGCAGGAGGAGGGTGAACTTTCGCTCGAGGAGTTGCAGCGGAAGTACTACCGAGGAGAAGGGAATGAGGAGGGTAAATGAAAATTGAACATTTAAAATCGACTTATTCGAGACGTTTTTTTTATATTGCTTTTGGTATTTTATATTTTAAATCTCAAGTATGGGTGCAAAAAACAAATGCTGTTTTCAGAAAAGCTGGCTTCCGATGAGGTTGTTGTTCTCCCACCGCTTCCGTCCTCTTCGCCTTCGCCGCGGGGGGACGAGCCGTCCTCCTCAGCCACAACCGCTGGCGCTGTGCCAACAACGGCTTGTCGCGCTGGCGTTTCGTTGCGCCACAAAATTTTTTGCGCAATTGCGGGCACTTGTGGGCAGCTGACACAAAAGTTTGACGCCTATTTTAAGTCGGAGGATTTGGAGGATGACGATACGGAGGATTATGTGCCACCCGAGCTGTGGAAGAAGAGCATTCGAGTGGGCGAGGATTACCAGGTTTGTTCATGGGAGGGGTGGACCCTAAAATTTTAATTTTTTTTGGAGATTTTTTAAATTTTTTAGAGGAGGCTATATTTTAAGGCGCTTGTCGCCTTTCCCCCTCCCCCTCACAATTTTTTAAAATGAAAAAAAAATGCTGTGAGGGTTTTTTAGCGGTGTTATGAATACAAAAATATTGGATTTCTTTATTCTAATAGAGAAATGCTTTTTATTTGATTGCCCATCAAATATTGATCATTTTTAGGTCAGTGTTCTGCCGCCTCCTCTTCAACCAACGCGACAACATTCCATCGACGAGCATTTGGCCGAAAAACTTTGGGCACCGTCGGCCGATCGCTGTCCCGATCAGTTGTTGATCGCTTATTTGTTGGACTGCGAGCGCATCAGGGCCGGCGAGAAGTCGTGCCGGAAAAGGACGTCGGTGCCATCGACGACAACGGCGGCGGCGGCACTGGTTGACCCGTCCGGAATTATACCGGACAACGAAGACGCGCTCACAGCACTTTATCAGGTGGGCGAGAAAAATGGAATTTCTATTTTTTATTTTTGTCCAATTTTAAGGCAAATTATGATGCAAAAGCGGCAAAAGCGACCGTTCAATGCGATGGTCCGTCGACGTTTTCTGAGTGTGCTAATGCACCCAAACTAACGCATCCGGGTGGCGGGGACCCATGGCGCGCGTGGTCGGACGAGGAGTGCGAGCAGTTCGAGCAAGGGATGGCGAAATGTTTTAAATGCTTCTGGAAAATTCGACGCGATTTTGTACGATTGGAGGAAAATTTTTTGGCACCATAATTCTATTTTGATTAAAAAACTTTTTAGTTGCCAAACCGGACGGTGGGCGAATTGGTCACATTTTACTATTGTTGGAAAAAATCGGAGCGCCATGACTTGTGGAAGGCGGAGAAGTGCCGGCGAGAGCAGCAAGTCGACGCGAAAACGACGTGAGCAAAACGTCGATTTTGGATTTTGTGACTAAAATCGCTTTTCAGTGACTTTATGGGCCAAATAGCGGAGTCATTTCTGCGCGGAGAAAGCAAGGCCGAAGACGGGGAAAAGGAAGCGCCACAGCCGACGAAGACGCATCTGCAGCAACAACAGAACGGAGTCGGTGCGTTGAATAAGGAGAAGCAATGAAAAAGCCGCCGCTGTGGAGCGTGGTCCGACTAGCGGAATTCGAAAGAAGCTGCCCAAATGCGTAAAACTCCCATCTCTATTCCTCAACCAAAAGCGTTAAAAACGATAAAAGCTTTACCGCCGGCTCAAAGGGCCAGTGCTTTTTGATAGGGCCAGGAAATCGGTAGTTTGGCATTACTTGGCATTTCTTTCTGATTGTAATTTTGCAGACATTTCATGGCACTGGCCCGTACGCCCCCCCCCCTCCTTTTCTTTTCCCCGTCTCTCCAATCCTAAGACATTCTCTTCGCCTCCCCCTCCCCCTTTTTCATGTTCCAACAGATGAAAGCTTATGTGACCTCTCTTCTCTCTTTCCAACACTTTGGTATCACAATTATTTATTTATACTAGACAGCAACCCAACACCACCACCAATGTGTGGATTCGGAAGAAGTTCGAACTTTTAGAACTTAAACGACCTGAAAAAATTCCGAATCCGCAATTGGCTTCCATTGTTAATTTTTGCCACCTTTCTTATCTTTCATTATGTTCACATCACAGTCTTTTTTGTGGCATTCCCCCAATAGCGTTACACCAAAAACCTTTCTTCGATAGAATTGTTGCGGCAATCATTGACAATTTCCCATTCGTTTATTTAAGTATTACTGTGTTTGTAAGCATTAGCTGTGTGACTAAAATAATGAATGAAAAAAAAATGTTTGCATCTTTTCATTCATTTGCCACTTGTCCTTTTTTCTTCCTCACCACGCTCATGCGAAATGTACAATAAACGGGCTGAAAAAATGGAATGACAGAGAAAATCGCTAGGAAATCATTCACTGACTTTGTGGTCACTGCACGTAACGTCCCAAACGCAGTCGTAACGAATGGGCACGAGGGACTGGGACGAATCGGAGGAGAGACAGCGGAACAGGAACGCGATCCTGTGAAGGAGAGAGTGTCATAATATTCATTCATTCATGTCAGCCAATGTTACCATATGTTGCACTACACGAGTTTTTCAACTTTTTTTTTTCCTTTAAACCCCCCCCCCCCCAGTTTTTTCATTGGTCGACTTACAGTATAGGAGGGCATTCTGTTCGGAACGTACACGTTGGTGCCGATCAAAAATTTGTGTGTGGGCGGAAAGCGGATGATTCCTTCGCAAAAGCCTTCAAAGAGACCTGAATGGTGGCGATCATATCATTCATTAAACGCAAAAATGTAAGAAACCGATATTTAAGAAATTTAAAAAAAACGAACAAAAAAAGGTCAGACCCTTTTGCCGCTCAGCAGCTTAGTTCGTCGTGGGCCAAAATGCGCACAAAATCGGACGGTCGCCAAAATGTTTTTTGTTCTAAGCTTCGCGCAATTTTCTCCACGTCGGCAACCCGGTGCACACGAAAATTCAAATCGCCAAACCAAAAAATATTGGCATATTCGTCGCCTGTAAAAGATGGGGGGGGGGGAGTTACAGGATGGGAAGTTACGGTCATTAATAAGCACAAAACGCACTAAAAGTTGGACATTAGAAGGGTCGATTTCGGATCCAAAGACGGAAAATTTCGGCATCAAAAAACAAAAATCGGTAACCGCAACCCGAATACAATTTCCTCTATGGGTTCGGGGAGTATGAACGCCCTTGACCGACCGTTTGCTCCTTGGACGCCAACTTAAAGTTAAAGGAGCGCACCATTTTGTGGTAGTCCAAAATGCGGCAGTCGACTTTTCCGTCTAAAATTTACAACAAAAAAAAAGAGGAAGACAAATCCACAAATACTAGTAAGTATTGTGCTGAACAAAAATCTAACTTAAAAGAACAAAGTAATTACGCGTCAGATGGCACGCAATGAACACACAATGGCACTGGAGCAGTCGAAAACAGATGCCAATGGCACCTTTGGTACGAAAGGGGCGAGCGATGTTGGCACCGGCGACAAAACGATACTCGGGGTCTGAATTGTGGAGAAGAACGAAAGAATTGGCACAATGGCGGAAAAGTGGACAAATGGAAACCGAACGAACGTGAAGTGAAGAGGGCGAGACGGTGCCGGACGAAGATGACGAGCATTTGCGACCATTTGCGAACCCAACAGAACTGAAGTCCAAAAATAAATATGTAAGGCCAGAAAACTTTATGAAACGGGCGGGCATTCCAATTTTTTCCCCATTTTTTGGCAAAAGATTTGTCCAATCATTTTGGACCGGACTGTTCCACCTGCGAGAGTTCAATCAATCAAATTAGCATAAATAGCAAAAGTGAGTCATGACTATAGTAGAATCCGAATCGATTTAAAGATTTTTGTCTAACTGACCACACGATGAGTGGAGTCGAGTGAATGGCCAATCTGCTGCACAACAGAAGCGTGGAATTTTCTAAAAATAAGAGGAACATTTTGAAATTTACTACAAAAATGAGGACAGAGTGGACGGAGGCACTTCCTGCAGGGCCAAAGCGATCAACGACGGCCTTTCGCTGGGAGTCATGTTGGTGAAGAGTGAATTGAGCTGTGGCAGAGAACGGGCAGCCTGAAGCGGCAATTACAGTGATTATGACAGAAGTTGTGCTCGAAGGATATTCTGGCTGATTTCTCCGTAGAAACAAAAACCTTTCCGGCGATGTTCCACGTGAAGCACATCACCTTTGAAGGAACTGGCGCCTTTAAACCGTTGCTGTATACCTTCTCCAATAATATTACCTGAAATGGCGTCCTCCCCAGCTGTCCAATAAGCGCCACAGTTCCGACCTGCGCGGCAAGGACACGCCGCCTGGGCCCAAAACCTTGGCACTACACAATGAGCAAAAGGGTAAGAAGTTAGCTCCTTCAAAAATTGACAACGAAAAGTCACCCAAACTGGCGCAATTCGAGTTGGAAGTCCTCCTCGCTGAACTGACTGTGGAATTCCTCCTCCTTCTGTTGCTGCGAGTGCGAGAGACGCGAAGAAGAGGACCGTGGTCTCCTCGACGTGGGAGAAGAAGACGACGGACCGGCCAAGTCCAACTCTTCCGCTTCCCTTTCGTCCATTCCCATCCCTTCTTCCTTTTGTTCTCTCAATCGTCGATATTTGAACATAAAATGTGCGGCATCTTAAAGGGGTCGTCCTTCCCAGACGACCGAAGCACCTAAATACTTTTTAGCCGGTTCAAAAGCCGGGGAAAATTAAAGCATAAACAGTTTTCGGATTTGAGAATCAATTATTGTAAAGGGAGGGGGGGGGGGGGAATATAATGAATTTGCCTTGTGCAGTCTGTCTAATTTCCTCAATCAAATTTCTGTCGCCATGCCAACCGTGAGCAAATTGCAGGCTGGTTACCTATATGTAAATAGGGCTGAATTTTGTCGTTTTTCGGGTTAGTCGAGAGTTTGTTCCGCGCGCCTACTTATTTCCAGGAATGTATTGTACAATGTACATGGAAAATGAGAACTTGAGTAGTGTGTTGAAAATTTTAGAAATTTAAAAATATTTCACGATTTGGCATTGTGTATTTCAAAATTTCAATAAAAAATGGCCACTTTATCAAAAAAAATGCGCACGTTTTCTTGATCATTTCTATTTCTATCTTCCAGCATAAAAGTGCCGAGTGTTTTAGACAATTTTTAGAATTAAAATATTTTCCACAAATTGTTAATTTTCAGTCCTTAAAGTTTGCTCTTCTTTTGCAACTGAAACTCTTGTCAATATGAGTCAGCAGCCGTATTTTGCAACCTATATACAGGATTTGGAACAGGTTTGCCATCACTTCACTTCGGTATCCACACACTGTTTTTGGGGCTTAATTAATTGGCTTGTAATTTTATTCGTTTAATATTTAGAAAGTTTACATTGCTTCTGACTGATCCCTTCACTATTTAATGCATTAACATTTTTGAACTACGATTTAGGACCCGTTCGATGTGATTGATTTTGTCGAGCGTTTGGCATGGCGAATGAGCACAGGCAGAGACTTTGTGGATGCTGCCTTTTTGAAGAACAAATTTGAAGAAGAGATTGGGAGTTTGCAGCTGCTCAGCGATCAATTTCAAGTTATTTTTGTGGCAAATTCCCGAAAACCCTAATAGTCTCACCTGCGTTATCCTACAGAGCAAAGTTGAACACTACTTGAACAGCAACAGCATAAGGACAAGTCCGACTATTTGGACTCGTTGCAGCGATTGCATGATAAAAATAGCGACTCGCTCGACCAGCTGAAGGTTGGTTGTTGCGGTCTGACGTTCGTTTAGGGGCAAGGATTTGCTCGAATTTCTTTGCACATTTTAGCGAATTAAAAAAAACAAATCCTTATTTTCTCAGCATTCCATTGATTGACACCGTCTGACCTTATTCAAATCAAGAAATTCTTTAAAATGGGCATCATTTTCTTATTAAATCCATTCTTTTTGAACCCAAGCTTGTGATTTTTTTCCCTTTTTTTTCGTTAAATTTTTTTTGTTCAGCAACTTGATCTAACCATGCAAACGGTAGCTGCAAAAGTTGTTCATCTGGGCGATCAGCTTGAAAGTGTACGAAAAATGGGCGGATTGTTAATGAGGCTTTTATGATTTTGCGTTAACAAATCAGGTCCATGAACCGCGTGCCAGAGCGTTCGAGGCTCTGCAGCTCATGCGCCACTTTGACGAATTTTTGGCAGATCAGCCACTGAACTCGGCTCTGTTCACCGACCCGGACCGGGTTGGATTTATTTCCAAAAAATAGCAAAAATATTTAAGTTTTTGCTTTAGCTCCTCGAATCGGCGGAGGTAATCGCAAAATTGGCATCCATCGCGCAGGAATTGGACAGAACAAAGTTTGCAGCGGTGCAATTGCGTAATATCGCACAAATACGACGAAATTGAGCAGCTTTTGATAGAGGAATTTGTCCGCTCGCACGACAGAAAACGAATGCGCGAAATTGCGACAATTCTCTCCGAGTTTAAAGGTCCCTTTTACATCAGATATTAATCTTTAAAAAATCCTTTTTATTTTGCAATACAATTTTTGCAGGATTTTCCCGTTGTGTGGACGCATTCGTTGAAGCGCGTTCAATCGGTCGGTCCGCACTCTCTAAATGTTTTTGACGACATCCAAAATTTGTGCGAACGAGCAAAGGCCATCATTATGGAGATTTTCCCAAGCTCTCAATTTGTTGTCTCTAAATTGCTTCTGCAATGTTTTTCATGGAAAGTTACAGGTGGGGATCATTGATCGGCAACGACAAAAAAAGAAACATTTTGTTTTTTGTCCATTTTAGGAAGCTGTCGTTGCGACTCTGGAAGAGAATAAGAGCAACCCTGAACAATACCTGACCAATTTGCATGAACTCTTTCTGAAGTAAGCAGTGATGAATTTGTTGAGAAAAACAAACATTTTTTAGGACTCACAAATTGCAGGGAAATTTGCATGAAATGTTCCGCACAAATTCGTTGGACCCCCAATTTCTGCCCACACTCAGTCAATCGGTGTTCGGGCCCTATCTGGTCACTTATGCGAAGATTGAGCACAAATTCATTGCGGACAAATGCACGTTTACGCTGCGCAAGTTTTACGAGTCCAAAGGGCATCAAAAGCGCAGCATTCTCTCCAGCGGGTGCGCGGATTAACAAAATTTGTAATAGTCAAAAAAGCTTCTGGCATTAATGCCGTTTTTCTCTATTTAATTTATTAAGTTTTTAATGCAATGCTAATTGATTAATTTAGGCTTCAGGATCTCAAATCGCGTTTGTTGACTGCGGAAGACTTTGGCGGTGAAACGTTTCTTTCCGAAATCATTGCTAATCAACATTCTGCAGGAGTTCAAGAATGCGTTTGCGCGCAGTTCATCGGTACAACTCCGAGAAATTATTTTGCACAACTTTCATATTTTGATTTGCTTTACAAATTTAAGCTTTGCAAAAAACCGGAGTCGCTGGAGCTGGACACAATCCTCTTTGACATACTTCTCAAATTTTTATACACTGAACATGTGGAATACGCCATTGAGCTCGGCCTTGCGCGTAAGGAGATGAACGCAGAAATTTGGACTTTTTCTGATCACCGATCAAAGCAAAATTTTTTATTTATTTAATTCAAGCATTTCAACTTGAGCCCCCTGAATGTGTCTTCTTATTTTCAGGCATTCCTCTTTCCGAGCCGAGAAATGAGCCGTCCGCTAACTTTTTCAAGGTGATCCAACAAAGTTCCGCAATAACGCATTTGTTCGCCAAATTGTTTGATGACACCATCCATCCAGAAATAAGGTTTCGTGTGTGATCTGACCACCAGAAACCCATTGATCATGTGACCTGATCCCGAACATGGGACTAATCATGATCAAGGAGTATTGGGTAAACAGGCATATGGTAAATGACGACAGTCTGACAGCTTTTGCTTGTAATTTTGACCAAAAATTTACAGGGACACTCAAATTGAAGGACATCAGTGCTGCGGAAAAGGGATCAAACACTTGCGAAATGTAGAAGGATCGCATAAACATCGGCGTCAGGCGGCAACTGAACGCGGTGATCGCCTTTGTTCGGCACGTCTTGAGCACGTCCCAGCGCAAAGTCGGACTTCAAGCCGGAGGAGGACAATTATGAGATGAGCGCCGCCTGTTCCAGCGTAGGATTTGACCATTGTACGCAGCTATGAAAATTGCACGTTTTTAGACGTGCACAACGGTGGTGAACTATTTGAATCGGGTGGTGCAAAATGCGGATAAGTGCGGCATCAAAGATTGTGTGGACGGGGGCAATTTGCGCGTCATTCTTGCAGAAGCTTCGGCGACAATTTCTACGCCACGATTCTCGCTCATGTGCTGTCGTTTGCGTACAATTTGGCCGGCGCAATGCTTCTGCTGTGCGACATCAGCGTGTACAAGTTGGTGAACAAATGATTTTAATAAATCCAAAGCAAAAAAAAGATAGTTCTGTGACACTTGGGCATTTTGCAATAATTGTCATTTGTTCGATAATATTGTATGTGAAGATGTGTAAATGATATTTTGGCGGTATTGCCACGAATAAACTTTTTGGAGACCACGAATGGCATTTGTACCAGTAAAAAGGGAATAGCCAAAAAGAAGCATTACAAAAATTTGCTCAGAGATTTTAACTTCTTTTTTTTCAGAAAGTGCATTAGCTCTTGGGGAATCGCTGAGTTGGAGAAGAACTTGGACTGTTTGCACGCGTTGGCCAATCTTTTGGTGGTGGTCCCCGAGAATTTGCCGGAGGCGTGCAACTCGCAGTTGTTGGTTAGTCCACATTATATCATGCCTTTCTGTTGTTTTCACTTTTTAATTGTGCATTTAAAGAAAAACGTGGACCGTCCATTAATGAACGAGTTCATTCAGCGACGCCATGACTACAAATCTGCCAAACTTTTTCTTAACACCTACTAAATATGGGAGGGAAAATGTTCCTTTACTTTGCTACTGTGATAAATTGTGCATGTAATTAAGCCTTTAAAACATAGCATTTCGTCACTTGTGTTCCGTTTATTAACTCTATTTTTGTTGTAATAAAATGCTTTATTCTTATTTCGTATAAATTTTGTTATAAACCCCATTGGCATTGCTTGTCTGCCTGAACATGTTGTTGTTGTTGAACAAAGAAATAAGTGAATTTGCGTTTGCGTTTTTAATGTTTGTCTCAGTGATTTTTGCGTGGATTTCAGTGGCCATGACATTCTACGAGCCGTCCTCACTGTCAAACGGGACGTCGCCTAATGCCGTCAATTACATGCAAAGCAACGGCGGCACCGGGTCGGCAACATCGACCGCCGAGTTGACAAAGGACGAACTGTTTGTTGAGGATCTGCTGCATGCGTACGAGTCGAGGTCCTGGTTGTTTAATAACGAACGTTCTGTTAGGGGAGCTTTGACATCCCTCGGAGATTGAACACTTCCATCCACCACAGCAAATTGTGTTAGAGCCCTGCGCGAGAAAGCTCTTCCCATGAATGGAGAGGGGCAGGGTCAATGGCTGTAGGGAAGAATGACCGCATTTTTTCTGTCGACCCCCGGGGTGTAATCCAGCAAGATGATATTCAATTGGTCGAAAATGTTCTGTTGGATGTTAAATCATTGCGTGTTCAGACATTTGTTTACTTTATTTAAGGTTTTGCACATATCAACCGGTGAACATTTTCGTTACCACTTTCAATGGTTTGTTACCGTTGTTGTCCATATTTTGGCTCTGTTTTTGATGTTCAGTGAATGGACGGTCACCGCCGGCCAATTTGAAGGATTGGCTAAGCGCCATCGACGTGAGGGAACCGCCCGATTTGGTCGTTATCGGGTAAAATAAAATAATTTATTAGAATTTTTGGCGCAGAAATAAAGACAAATTTAGACAACAAAATTCTGTTTTTAGACTCCAGGAGATGGACTTGGCCCTGGGCAGTTACGTGGTGGACAATGCGTTGAAGGAAAGCGAATGGCTTCACGCACTGCGACAGAACCTTCCGCAGAACGTCTTCAGATTGGTTGGTGATATTTTTTGTAACGAAATGCCATTGAGTCAAGCGTTTATCCCCCGTCCGTGTCCGACGGTGTCATGCCGTCATCATCACCAGAGACCCTTCCGGCGTTTTAAACCGATACCTCCGAAATTTTGTGATTAAGCAAAAAAATGTCATACATACAATAAATGGTTACACGATTTGATTCCGTTTCCATAAAGGTCAAATCGGCTCGGCTGATCGGCATTTTCCTGGTGGTTTTCTGCCGCAGTGGCGACATCTCTTTTGGACTGTCCGACGTGTGTTTGGGCGCAATTCCGACCGGGGTCCTCAACCTTATTGGCAACAAAGGCGGCGTGGGCATGAGTTTTCGACTGAACGACACGCACATTTGCCTGGTGAATTCGCACCTTGGCGGCCGGTGGCAACGAGCTGTACCGGAGAAACCAGGTAATTTTGGTGGTTACTTTTTGTGCATTTTTTTGTTGTTGCTATTTTCAGTTTTGTTAGAACAATTTATATTTGATTTTTTTGGTTAAACTGAACCGGGTTTATAATTTTTTTTTCGTTTATTTAATTAATTGTCTTCCTCCTTGGTCTAAGGACTTTCGACTGATCTCACAAATGCGCTTCATTAACGGCTACGGAATGTTTGAACACGATGTTGTGATATGGTCGGTCTTTGAGTTTTGACAATAATTTTTTTTTTAATTTGTTTTTTTGTTTAGGCTGGGCGACCTGAACTATCGGCTTGACATTCCGCTCGGCTACGACGAAGTGGTCAAACAGATAAAAGAGAAGAAATTTGCCGAACTCTTCTATTTTGATCAGGTGCTTTGATTTAAGAGAATTTCAGACATTTATGAAATAAAATTTGCAAAAATCGCTTTGCGTATTATTCCCCCAAAATTTGAACAGCTCAAAGAACAGCAGCGCCTGCGCGTCGCGTTCAACGGGTTCTTTGAGCAGCAGCCCAGCTTCATTCCCACCTACAAGTTCGACCCGGGCACACACAATTGGGACACGAGGTTGGTTCTTGGTTCGCTTTTTGGTTTCTGTTTTCGCTCTCCCAATGTTTCCCACATTCAATCAATGTTATTTTACAGGGTTTTTTATTGTTGTTTCCCCTTGAGCGAAAAGAAGCGTGTCCCGGCATGGTGTGATCGAATTTTGTATTGGGTCAAGGACAAAAGCATCGGAATCGAACAGATGACATACGACTCAGCACACCGAGGCGAGTGTCCACCATTTTCCTATTTGCAACCGAAAAAAAAAGAAGCAAATTCTAGCTTAATCCATGGTAATTGTGCAATTTGTTGTGAATTTTAGTTGTGCTCAGTGACCACAAGCCGGTGCTCAGCACGTTCAGGTTGCAGGTGAAAAAGGTGGACAGGCTGAAACGGAGCACAATTTATGAACAGGCAATGCTTTTTTCTGATATTTTATTTTTAAATAATAAAGCATTTCTCCTATTCGAAAGAAAGGCTGAAATATGAGTCCATTTCCTGTTTTGTCGGAGGGGGGGGGGGTGAAGGCGTCCAGTTCGAGGCGTCCATTTCAGCCCCCTCCCATCACTTCGGCACAACACTTTCTGTTTACCCTTTACGCCCCTTCAGTTGTTGAGAGAAGTGGACAAGCGCCAAAATGAGCTTCTGCCTCAAATTTCCTTGTCAAAAACGGAGGTGCGTTTGTTTATTACAATACTTTATTTTTTTATGGAATTGAATATCGTCTTAAAATTAAAAGTTGGCATTGATCAGTCCCAAAATTGGGGCCTCCTGATGATAGAAAAAACATTTTGTGTGCCCATTTTGCAGTTCCGTTTTGGCCCCGTCCTCTTCGATCAGCCCTCGTTGGCCGTGCTGACCATCACAAACACGGGACAGACTCGGACACACTTCAGCTTCAAGCCGGCCAAGCCCGGGGTGGACAAACTGGAGGAATGGCTAACAATAACGCCGCAATCTTCTTTCATCGATGTTGGGTGTGTTTGTGTGAATATTATGAACATTTTTTCCGCAAAAGTTTTGATTAAACCCCTTTAAAACATTGCAGTGGTTCCGTGGAGATCACCCTGCAAATCCTCGTCTTCGACGAGTCCGCCTGCAGCGTGCCAAATGACGGGGCCGAGCTGAGCTCCATTGTCATCGCACATTTGGCCGGGGGCCGAGACTATTTCATCGTTGTGGACGCCAAATATCAGCGAGAAGTGAAGGATCTAATCAGCTTTGATGAGTTCTGATCAGCACATTTTGTCAGAGCACTCATTCACCCCTTTTATTCGCTAAAGCTAACTAACTCTAAAGCATAATTTTGTTTGAGCGCTCTGATTTTAGCCATTTATTCAAATCATTCATCCCATAATCACTGAAAACCCACCCACCCAAATACCCCCAATTGATGACCAATTAACATCCATTCATTCACGAATCTGAGTTCAAACGTCCGCTTTTCAGTTTTTTTGTGCGCATATTTCTAAAAGATACCTCGATTTCCTCCGAATCTTTTTAGGCGGTGACCGGACAATTGTTTTTTTCAATTAAATGAAAGGTCCAATAATTCCGTACGTTCGAGAGTCTCGATATCGTGAAGCAGACTCTGATTATAAGACTACGACCGTCTCATAGTTGATGCCGGTCACAGTCACTATCACGTCATGATCTGTCCGGTCCCTGTCCATTTGATGTATCTTCAAATTTCGATCTTTCTCCATTTTCAATCATTTTTTATTCCTAAATATGCACATTTTTGCTCGGGTTTAATCTTTCCTCATTCTTTATTGACGACGATCAGAGTTGCACCAGACCGGGTGGGGAAAAAATTGGGACAGGGTAAGCCGAAAACCATTCGGATCTTTTTCGGTTCAAACAAAACAATCGGATTTGGGCGCAACACTGCCCGCTGATGTGCGAGATTTGTATAATTTTCAAATTGTAGATGGATGCAAACTGCCGCTTCCGTTAATCACAATCAGCCAGGCGTGAATAAGCTCTCCTCCTATTAGAATGCCATTGACCAATAAATGTTGTATAAAAGTACAATTGGAAGTCGCCAAAGTTATAATCTAAACAACGAATTTTACAACATATTGTTTGTATTTCGTATTTGCTTTCCATGAAACGATTGCACTGCGCATAAATTGTTTGTTTTCGCTTTTTTTCCATTGTTTTACAAGCAAAAAATTATATTATAGGGACAGGAAAAATAGTGAGATGGATATGTTGTTATCTACGCGTCGAACCCCGAAAACGTTAAAGCTGAAAAGGGCCCACGCAACAAATGGAGAAAGTTTGGTAATAAACAAACCCCCAGAAAAACTCGTTTGGGCTAATTCATTTTGCTCGTCAGCATTTTGATTTTCGCAATTTTAAATAAAATTGGCATTTTGTTTTTTGCAATTTAAATAAAATTGGCATTTTGTTTTTTGAAATTTAAATAAAATTGGCATTTTGTTTTACGCTAAAAAAAAGCTGAAAAATTTTAACCTCCCACCAACGAAAATCCGACAACATTTACTTTTGTGTTAAATTTTCTTAGCCGATTTTTACATTTTTTGAACAGCTTGAAATGGTCCTAAAAGGCAAATTAAGCTTTTGCTTTTAGCTCTATCCGATTTCTACATAATGTGCGACCGCAGCAGCAGCAACGAACGCGATTTCATCCGGTCCGCTTGCCCAGCAGCTTCGTCCTCATTAGCCTCATCGCCGTCTGAACACTCTCCGTCCGCTGGCAACAACAACAACAACAACAACATGCCCGCCTTTCCCGTCGGCATCAATTCCCTGCCGGTCGCCATCGGCATTTGTGCAGTGTGCGGTGACCGTGCCGATGGCCATCACTACGGCGTGTTGTCCTGTCGGGGCTGCAACGCGTTCTTTCGCCGCGCGGTCACTTTCAATTTGCAATTTCATTGCCGACGAGAGGGCCGCTGCGACATCAACAAAAGTAAATAGTCTTTTTGAGCATGACTCTCGACTTTCAATTCTTAAAACTGTTTTTTTTAGTACTTCAACCGTCAAATATTTTTTTAGGAAAAAGGTTTTTATTAAAATCGTTTAAAATAGGCGAATATTTTGACTTTTTATGTCAGATGCGCGCTGTGCATGCCGAGCTTGCCGTTTGCAAAAGTGCCAATCCGTCGGAATGGACCGGTCGGCGGTGCAAGTGCGACGCGAGATGAAAGACGTGTTGGCGTTGGGCGACGCACAGCAAAGACGGGCAGGTTCAAAATTGGACGTAAAAGGAATTGGCAGAGAAAAATGTTAGGCAATCCGACAGAAATGCTTTGCCTTTCACCGCAACAGTCCGTCCCGCAATTCTCCACACATTCGCCCGTTTTGGGCAGTGCGCGCACGCTCGATTTGGTCAGCCAGCACCCTTTTTTTGGCATTTTGAATAATAAATATACCGACAAAAATTGAATTTTGGAAGGGTTTTTGGCACTTTAAAATTTCCTTAAAAAATAAATATAACTGAGGCACGCTGCCAGGAAGTGGAGGGAATTCCCCCCCCCCCCCCCCCCTGAATATTAAAATTTTACGGCACTCGGCGCCGCCGGTTTGTTTCTTTTTGTTGCCTTTTGGCTGTCCCCCCCCCCCCCTCTAAATTTTTTTTTCTGGTTACGTCCCTGAATAAAACTATTTAAATTTTCGAAAAAAAAAATTTTTTTAATTGAGGTTTCCCCCTCCCCATTTGTCAGCTGCCCGTCCGCTCGCGTCTGCTCGGCTCCGTGACGACTGTCAGCAGTCCGTTGGCAATGCATTCGCTCGACCGCCTCATCGAATGGTATTTTTGTCAGCGCTATCGGCGCCAAACGATGCTCTGTCAGAAGGCGGATGAAATTCTGAGGCTTATCGGTGGCGGAGGGCAGGCGATGACGGGGGGAAATGTGGGGAAACCGGGGGGAAGGGTTCCCTCTGGAAGTTGACAAATTCCAACTTTTGTGGTAAAGCTGGGGGGTTTCTGAACCTGTTTTTGCAAACCGAACTTTTAAACAAACGCGCATTTGCATTTTTGGACTCGCATTTTTTCAAGTTTCAGTCCACCATTCCGTCAATGGAAGAATGCCCACGTGTCGCGACGGTGGACGACATTTGTCAAGTGCACAGGGTGGAGACGGTGCTGATGTTTGAGTGGGTGGTCCAGTTGGAGGAGTTCGCGCTGATTGACCCGGCGGACAAGGTGATGAACGGATGTTTCTTCGAGTTTCCAAAATACTGGTCCAGCAGCTCTGCCCCTCCCCTCCAGATCGTTACGAATCACGGGAAATACCGCCGCTAACGGCCCGCTAGTTTAGGTTCGTCTTCTGCGTGCATTTGCCCCTCGCTATTTGCTTGTCGACTTCCTCCTCCACTCGCTCGAATGCCATTCCGTTGACCGTCTTTTGCTGCCGAACGGTGCTGCCCTTGTGGGCCAACTGAACAACAACAACAACAACAACCACCACAACCCTTTTGTGCTACATTGGACACATCGATGGCGGCGGTGTTGGTGCCCATGACAGTGACCGAACGATGGAAATGTTAGCTGAAAATGGAACAAAAATTTGATGGAAATAATTCTTTTTTTTCGGAAAAAAACATCCTACGCGTCGCTGTTTATAAATAATTTTTCCAGGCTGTCCATGGATGCCGAGGCGATGGTGAGGACATTGCTCGTCCCATTGGCCAATGCTGGGGTCACTTTCGGTTGGATTTTTTGAAAGGTTTTTTAGTTTTCTTAATTTAGGTGAACTAATGGCCCTCCGTCTGTTGCTCTTCTGGGACTGCTCCGTCCCTTTGGAATGTGTTGGCAGCAGAAACACTGTGCGGCAGGCGGCGGAGCGGACGCGCAGTGAGTTGATCGGCTGGTTGGAGCAGTACTCCGTCAGTGGAGAGGGAAAGGTGGACGGACAGTTGTTTTGAAATTGTTTCACATTGTGTGATGATGGAATGTTTAACGAAATTTGACCCGGAAACATTTCAAAAGAGAAAATTTGAAAATTACTCAGAAAAACGGGGGAAAAATTGGTTCATTTCTTGCAGAAAAAATCTGTAAACTTTTCTAAGAGTTTCTCGGATTGGACCAATTGTCATCGTCGAGATTTCGAAAGTTTTCTCTCTTTTTTTTGTTTTAAAATTTGATATGCAACACAAAATGATCGGACCGATTGGAATTGTCAGGTGGACACTTTATTGGCCATGACGCCAACGCTGTGCGGGTTTGCCGCCAAGTTCGCCAACATTTGCAGGACGATTGACGACTTCAACGTTATGCCCGGATTGCAATTCATGGCGGATTTGTTGGAGGAAGGGAAAGTGAATGGAATTGTCGATGGAAACTTTCTTAAAAATTTTATTTGATATTTTTACTTATGAAAGATGTCGATGATTGAGATTTATTGTCCACTTTTTTATTGTCACACTTTGTTTGCCATACAAATTTGCTCAACCAAAATGGAAATTGCGATAAATTGAATAAAACAAAAGTGATTTATTTGGTGCTATAAAATGGTAAAATTGTTTGATTCGTTCAAATATCGCTGCCTATTCGTCTCTTCTGATCGATCGTTTGACCTCGTCATATTTTTTCTCTATCAAAATTTTCATTAAGCACAAAACAAGAAGCGATCATTAGCATATTGATTGATGAAGGTCGAGCTCAACGAGAGGGTGGTCCTCAACGGGTCCAAGGGCGTCGTTCGGTATTTGGGACCCGTCGACGGCACTTCGGACCAATGGGCGGGCATCGATTGGGACGACACGAGTCGGGGCAAACATGACGGAAGTATGGAGGACGGCCGGCGATACTTCACCGCCTTCGTGAGCAAATTGAATTTGGTTCAATTTTATGTTTCAGCTCCCCCATCCTCCGCCTCTTTCGTCCGCGAGCATTGCCTGCACACCGGCGTCGAGCTGTTCGGGGCGATCCAGGCCAAATACGCTCCAGCTGCTGCTGACGAAGACGGCGACGACGACGTCAAGCAGTGTGAGGCCGCCAAATGTACTCGCGGCGGGGGTAAAGGGCGCTGGCAGTTGGTGAACATGGACAAAATCCGACGCAAGCAGCGCGACGTTTTCCGCCTGCGGTGCATTGTGCTGAGGTGGGCGGTTGGGGACGGACAGAAAGTCATGGCCACAAAAGGGGGGGGGGGGGGGTTATAATTTTAAACAGTTTAAATTATGCATTTTTCCGTTCCATTTTTTGCTCTGTTCAGTTGGTCCAATGTGTCCCATTTTGACGCGTCCAAAGTCGGCAATCGGACATTTGACGAATGCGTCGAATTGGACCTTACCGAAACGCTGGTGGGCAAATGGACACAAATTTGTCAGATTTTGACAAACTTTTCGGCACTGCGCGTTTTCCATTTGAGGTCGGTCCATCGTCCGTTTAAAAAATTTAATGAAAATTTTCCAATTTTCAGCGGCAATCGCATTGAACCGTTGGGGCCGGACACCGGTGAGGGGGCGGTGTTTGACCAAATCAAACGCGAATTGGCGGATTGCCGAATCACGCACCTGTCGATGAACAAATGCAGACTGGACGAGCAAACCGTAAACACTTTTTGTTGGTGGATTTTGTTTTTAACATATTCCAAAGTCAAAATAATTGTTTTTTAACAATTAGATAATCCCTTTTAGAGCGCCCTTTTGACGGCACTTTTCCCCTGTCTCGAGGAGATTTATTTGGCCGACAACTGGACTGGCCAATTACGCGCCCGTCGGCGACTGTGCCCGGCTCAGAGTCGTCGATTTGCAGCACAATCCCTTCGGGGGAGGCGACGGCCGACTGCCGGCGATTTCGCGTTTGCCAAGGTCAAATTTGGATTTGGTTTTTGATCAGCAGTGATCAATATTGTGTTGAACGCATTTGGTTCTGTCAAATGGTGGCACTTTCAGTTTGGAGTATTTGAATTTGTCCTTTTGTGGGCTGTCCAGACTGAACCTTGACGACAACGGAGGCTTTTGTGCTTTACAAACGCTGATTCTGCAGGGCAATCCGATTTGTCGGGTATGTTTTGGTGTGATTCATTGTCCACAACGATCTGCTGATGTTTCAGTGGGAAGCTGTAGATGAACTCGCCCGACTCCCCGTCCTGGCCAAACTCATTCTCCGGGGCGCTCCGTTGCCGGGCGCTCGTGGGGTGGACAGTCGGGAGATGATCATTGCCAAACTGCCGCAAATTGTACGTTCTTTCGTTTTATAATCCCCCCCCCCAAGTCGATACCCCCCCCCCAATTTTTCAGTTGGATTTGGACCGTTGCGATGTGTCACCGGTGGCGCGTCGTTCTGCCGAATTGCTGTTTCTGAGTCGATTTGGAGCCGAGCCAATTGCACCCGAACACAGCGCAACGCTTGCGCGACTTGCAGCCATTTATGACATGCAAAACGGTAAAATCGACAGAGGGGCATGACAAAGAATTTTTGAAAAATTTATTTATAAAATTGTTTCCCAATTAAGACATGCAAAACGGCCTCCACCAACAGTGCCGGTCGAGCGGCGTTTCTGCACCCCCCGCAGCGACGGCCTCCACCATTTACTTCAAAAGGGTCCGGCTTGAACACGCGGGTCGTAGCAAGGAGCGCAGCCTGTCCCTGGCATTGCCCATTACACAAAATTGTTGGGCTGGGTGCCCGATTGTTAGGGCTTCGACCCGGACGCACTCAAAGGTGGACGATGGGGTGGACAGAGACTCCTCTAACCGGAAAGATTCTATTTTTTTGGACGGGGATTTTGGCATTTCAGAAAGTTTTGGGACTTTTCTTTCGATTGCTGACACCCAAAAAGTGGTACTTTGAGTTAGAAAATCATGAACGTTTGCACAAAAATATAGAATTTCCATAAAATGCAAAAGTTTGGCATTTTGTTCATTTTTCAGGGGTTGAACTTCGACGAGCAGACCCCGCATATCCTGCCGAGTTGCTTGTGCCGTACAATGGACAATCTATTGCGACAGTTCGACATCGATGACGGGGACGTTCTCGCCTTTGTTTAACGAATATTTTTGAACGAAAGTGATAGACCGGATTTTGTAAAAATAAATATTTTGGAGATATTTATTAAACTCGGCCTATTGGGAATTTTAAAACTAATGCGGCACGCTCTCTGAATAAGTGCCAACTAGGACTATAAAAGGAAGCTCAATTCGCTTCATTAATTACTTCAGACCAAAACAATTTTGCAATTCCACGGACAACATCCGTTCTGCTTCAACGCAACGCATTCCTCAAGTTTATAATTAAAACTTTCTCGATTTTTGCGTAATCCATAGACAATAAATAAATATAATAAACATGTCAATATTGTATATCAATGAATCAATCAAAATCAATATGAGTCTGTTTCCGCCCCCTCCTCCTGCTGCGGCTCCTCACCTTCATTTTTGGTGTCCACCGCTTCAGCCAGCCCCACCACCGCCGGCTCATCATCCTCCAAATCGAGCAGAGCGCCGTGCTCCCCGTAGTATTCGTCCTCCTCCACAATGCGCTTCAGCCGACGTCCGTCGCCGCCCCCTTCGCCGTCTGAACAGTCGTAGTAACTTGACGAGTCGGAGTCGAACTCCACGCAACCGTCCACCTAAATAATACCAAAAGTTCTAAGAAAACAGTGCACATGAAAAAAGACCTGGGAATTCCAAGTCCAGACCGGGACCGAATTGCAGAAAAGTGTGAACGGCATTTTATAGAAAAGTCAGTTTTCAGAGAATCGAACCGATCCCAACGTTTTTTGGGTTTCAGAAATTTAATTGTTCACGGCTAACCAATGCTCGCTCACCTTGACCGAGACGGTCTCCAATTCATCTTCTCCGTCCCCCCTTCTCCGGCTGCAAATGCTCGTCCTGCGTGTCCACCTCGTCCATGTTCAGTTTCTGGACCAGCTTCTCAAGGCCCTCTGTCCCCTCCGTCTTCGGTGGTGCCGTCTCTTCCGATGCCGTCGCCGACGAGGTCACTATTGTCTTCGACTGTCCCCCAACCTCCTCCCCACAACTGCCGTTGTCCTCCTCCGGCGTCTCCACCACTTCTTCGTCATCCTCTTCCTCCGAACTCTCCGATCGCGGGTTCACCACCACCGGCGACGTAGCAGCGGGGGAGCCACCAGCACTGTTCGATGACAAAAGTTTTGCTGAAAATAAGAAATTTTGGCACAAATCCCCATCCCCCCCCCATCAGATGGCTGCCAATTTCGCATGTTTCGGTCATTATTGGTCACCAAATTTGGTTTTGGATGTAAATGTCGGTGGGCATTCCCGTCCCGGACTAATCAGTGCCTCTCACATCGAAGCTGCACTTGCGCCTTCACAGTAGACACGGGCACCGGCAAGGGCACTACCACCAGCGGCTTCTTGCTGCTCGCGGTTGTAGCCTTCTTGCGTTGATGCTGCTCTTGTTGTCCATCATTGACTAAGCCGGCGGCGACGACGTCTTTGAGCGGTTGTTCTTGTTTCTGTTGTCGATGATGTTCATCTCCCGTGCCCTCCTCGTCCTTCTGTTCCTCTTTCCCACCGTCTTTTCCCCGCTCCTCCTCCGCATTCTTCTTTTCTTCCTCATTCACATCATTTTCCTTCTCTTCATCGTCCTCGCCCGTCGCCACGTCATCATCCTCCGACTGTCCGCCCTCGTACGGCTTGGTAAACACGTCAAAACTGCTGTTTTCGTTGGGCGACACGGTGACGGCTGAAACGGCGCCAACGCCACCCGACCGCTCCTGCGAGGTGGTACGACGGAAAGTGTAGTTGACCACGCGTGGCACTAAACACACCGGAAATGTTATGTTGTCACTTATCCCAATTGTAAGCCAGGCCAGGGGCTTGAAAAAAGGGGACCCAAGCGCACTATTTTGTCTAATTTTTACTTAAAATTTTGAAAATTTACACTAACCTACGCATTAAATAAAAATGCCGAAAACAAACACAAAACAATTGCAATTTTCTCATCATAATTTACGGTTTAAAAGTACAACTCTAAATCGGCTTAAATAATGGGATGGCTTTTTTCGCCATTCGAAGTCTTTGCCAGAACCAACCGATTTGCGCTGCCTTCTTTTTGGCCTCCATGTGCATTCTCTTCTCACAGTCCGCCAACATATGGCCCTCGTACTTGCAGTAAAAGCAGACAACTTAAGCGAGGGAAGAATTAAATTAATTGCTAAAAGAAAATTATTTGGCGAATTATGGGACAAAAATTATTCAAAAATTCTAAGACCAAGTGTCTTCTTTTATTATGGCACATTGAAACGAAAGAATCGCCGAAAATACCAGATAGTGCACCGTTTTAAGAGAGACGCCCCGAGTTTCTGGCCTCTTCCCTGGCCAAAACAAACAAATCGGTTGGGCGGGGACTTCCCCGATTTTTCTAATTGATCAGATCTGCCGGATTTAACTAACAAAAAAAATTTTCAGTTTTGGAGTTTTTGTTCAAAGAGCCCAAAATTTCGGGATTCAGGTGGAAAATGTCAAGAATGGCAGTCGCCGTCGAGCAATTCGACTCTTAAATTTGCAACAAAAAAAAAGAATGAAAACCTGGTGGTTTCCTGGCAACAATGTGATGGTGTTCCTTCTGATTATGATGGACTATTGGCGGCGGCGGATGTTGTTGCTGGAGTCGTTCCGCCGGCTGTTTCTCCAGACTCTCCTTCGACTCCTCCTTCTTAGGCAGCTCGTCCTTTTGGATGTCCTTCTTGGACTGCTCGTCCTTTTGCATGGGCTTCTTCGGCAGCTCGTCCTTTTGGATGTCCTTCTTCGGCTGCTCGTCCTTTTGGATGATGGCCGTCATCTGCTGACTTTCGTTGATGCCAATTTGGTTGCTGATGTTGAGCCGCTTCTTCGGCACAAAACCACCGCCTCTGCCGCGTCCAGACATTGTGAGAAAGTGGCAAATTTTTTGGTTGAAAAATATGGAAAAATCTGGGCAATTTGAAAAAAGAGAAAGAAGCCACTTCTTTATTGAGCTGAAATATTTGGTTTCACGAGTTTAAAGAGAAAATATCGGGTGATTGCAAAGCCGTGGCCACTTTGTGGTTGGGGGAGAGGAGAGCTAACAAATTTAATTTAATGATAAATATAAGTAAAATAAAAAAAACATTGTATGGGTTATGCGCGTCCGCGTTTTTAAAAGAAATTTAA
Source organism: Globodera pallida (assembly GCA_020449905.1). Classification (NCBI taxonomy): domain Eukaryota; kingdom Metazoa; phylum Nematoda; class Chromadorea; order Rhabditida; family Heteroderidae; genus Globodera; species Globodera pallida. The sequence goes on along the minus strand of JAIXHY010000010.1, from coordinate 363,136 downwards.
ATTAAAGATCGGAATTTTGAAAAGCCGGGCCCAAGTCCCCATATAAACCTTTAGCATTTTTCAGGCACAGGAATTCAATTAAAAGAGCCGGTACTTGCAGCATTTTATTTGGTTTTTCTTGTCCGTCAATTTGCCCTCTTTTTTTGGTTTGGCTTTTTAAACATTTTGCCAAATTGTTAAAAAAGGGATTTTTTTATGCACTGACAAATGAAACAAAGATAAAGCGGAGCGTTGTTGCGTTCGTTCCCTTTCTTTTTTCAAGGACAGACCGGCTTAAATTTAATTGGGTATAGCGACTAAAAATGGCAAAACTTGGAAAAGTGCTGCGCATGGAAATTGATTTGTTTTTAAATTTTGTTCATAAAAAAATTTGAAAAATTCGGTTAATTTATTTAAATTTCAGTTTTTAGGCATTTATATTCGACCAAAATGGTCCAATTCGACGGGTTGAGAATTGCGGGGATCCGGAGCATCGGGGACACGCCGCAGTGCATTAATTTTCTGACTCCTCTGACAATTATTCAGGGACTCAATGGGACGGGAAAAACGGTAAAGCTTCCCCCCCCCCCCCTCCCCCCCTCTTCTGTTTGGTAATTGTTCCGCATTTTGCATTTAGACGATAATTGAGGCATTGAACTACGTCACTACGGGTGCCTTTGCCGGCCGGCAAAATGCAAACATTCATTCACAATGCACAGGTAAATAACACAACTCTCTCATTATTGTTGTTGGTGGGTTAACTGCTCGCAATTAGCCTTAATTGTTCAGATTGCCAACACAAGTCGAGTGGACGCTCTTGTACAGCTCGAATTTCGGGACATCAAAGGGAACAAATGCACGGCGACGAAACGGATGAACGCGAGCACGAGTCACACTGTGCGTTCAGTTTTGTACCAATGCCAAACCTTTCCTTGTTTTATGTAATTGTTTCCCCTTCCAGAAGAGGAAACAATTTTCTGCAAATTACTCCACGTTACCCCCAAAAAATTGAAATTCGGCCTTTTTCTGGAAAACTTTGAGTTGCGCATCGTCGTCCTTAACTCTGTCAATAGCTTGTGGTCGACTTTTGACTTTTTCAGGGCAAGCTGTCCACAAAATCGGATGAATTTACGCTAAAAATTGTGGACAAATTCGGCAACCTGAAGAGCGTTTCGTCCAAAATTTGCGACTTCAACAAGGAGGTTTGTCCAAGTCGGGAGGGGGAGGGCATGGGATTTTTGGCGTTTTTTTAAAGATGTTGAACCTTCTCGGAGTGCCGAAAGCCGTGTTGGAGCATGTGCTGTTTTGTCACCAGGAAGAGGCCAATTGGTGAGTCGCGTGAAATGATTGGAGTCGAACGCCTTTAATTCACTCATTTAAAGGCCTTTGTCCGAGCCGAAAGAGTTGAAAGTGCGCTTTGATGCAATCTTCGAGGTGACCAAATACGTCAAAGCGTTGGACAACATCAAAAAAACCATCAAAGAATTGGTGGGAAAAAAATTATGCCAAAAATTTTTTATTATTTTATGACAGATTTTAGATAATTTCTACAATTTTATTGGAATTTTGAACAATTCCCCCTAAAAGAATCACTCCCACAATTTCAGGGAGTGCAAATTCAGCTGATCGACAAGGAATTACCGCACTTGGAAAATAACACGAGGGCACGCGCGGACGTCCGTTTTTTTTTTGTCAAATTTTAGGAATTTTTTCTTCACATTTTCAGCTCCGTCTCCGTTACGACGAGACATTGACATGCGCTGAAGCACAACCGAAAAGTCCATTGAGCAGAAGTTGAAGGAGGAACGGGAGACAGTCGACAAAGAGTTGGTCATCATCCGCAAACAGCTCGAAATGGCGGTGAAGTGCAACCACGAATTTGGTTGGTAATTTGACATTTATTTACGCAATATTTGGCTAAAAAATTGTAGCAGAAGAAACCTTTAAAGTTTTTAAAATAATTTTTGAACGATTTTTTAGATGTCATCCAGGGCCAAATCAATGCGCAAAAGCGTTTCCTGGACGGAATGCCCCCGTTGACGTACAAAGACTCGCGGGAGCAACTCCAACAGTCGATCGATGAGGTGATTTGTTTGTTTGTTCATGGTTTAATCCATTTTCCTGTTCCAAAAAGTCCTCCGTAAAAACTCCATTTATTTTTTAAATTTTTATTACGATTTAAAATTGTGAATAATTTGTGTAGCTGAAACGTTCCGCTTCCGTTCGGGAGGCGGACGAGCATCGCGCTTCCGTTGTGCGCCAAGTGCAAAGCATCGCCTTCGAGATGAACCAGTGCAAGAAGCTCGAGGAGGCCTACCGGACCAAGCAGATGCAGCACGAGTCCAGACTGATGGTAGGGGTGGACTTATTGTATTATTGGGGGACTGGGGATGATCATTTTATGTTTTGATTTTCTGATCATTCTGTTTCAGATGATCGAAAATCGTGAAAGCGAATACTCCACCCTTTTGGAGCAGTACGCCCGCAAATACGACATTATGGGTGTGCACTAAAATATTAGCACAATTTTATAACGCAAAAATTTTATTTTGCTATTTTAAGCTGGACCGAATTTTGTTGAACAATTGCGCGAAAAAGTGCAGAACATTGAGGAGAAACGAGCGTGTTTTGTGGTATTTTAATTTTAACATTTTTAATGGATTTAAATTTTTTTTATCAAAATTAAAAATCTAATCATTTTTGTTGTTGTTTGTTTACAGGCAGATACCGATGGACAACAGAAACAATTGGCCGAAAATATTGAAAAGATTCGGTTCAACATGGCACAGCTGAACAGCAGCTGCACCACAAAGAGGCAGGAATGTGCTAAACTGTCCCAAGCCATCGCCTCGGCGGAGAGGGAACTGCGTTCGCTGGGCCCAACCACGCAAATGTGTGCCAAAAAGCGGCAGAAATAATTACAATAATCGCGTCAAATTTGGCTTTTCCTTTTTCCAGCGTTGACAAGCTGACCCAGGACATTGTGAAGTGGGAGTCGCAGCTGAAACAGCTCAGCGACTTCTCTCTGTTGGACGACGTGTGGCAAAGTCTGCAGGGCCTTCAGGCATGCGAGCATGTTTCATAAAATGGATTATTGTTTGTGTGTTTGATTGAAGACGGATCTGAACACACTGCGCATGGACATGATGGAGCTGGCCAGCAGTGGCGGAGATGAGGGCGTTGTAGGCAAGGCGACCGCACTGTTGGAGAAGGCAGGCGACAAGTTGGACCTGTCTATGGAACACATCGGGACGCTGAAGCGCCGTGTACAGCTCAGCAACCAGGTAGGTCATTACCAATAACACACAAAATGGATTCTGGATATTAAACGAAAGAGTGTTTTTTCTATGTCCTTCAACTTTCAGCTGGCCGAGTTCAAGGATCGACGGGCGGCGGCCAGCGAAAAGGCAATTCAAGTGGAAACAATCCGTGAGAGCATTGGAGAGAAGTCGGAGCAGATCAAGCAGCTGGAGCAGCTCATTGCCACGGCCAGCCGCGAGTTGCCTGAGGTGGAGCGACAGCTGCGCGCCATGGAGCGCTCAAAACAGGCAAACAAACAAAAAATGCCAATTTTCATCCAGCCATCTCTCACCTCCGCCCATAGTACAGGAGTTGGACGCGTCGGTTCACCAGCAATTGCGCAGAATGTCACTCGAAGTAGACGGCATCAACGGTGCGCTGGAAAAGATTGCGGAGCTGGGCGAGTCCAACGAACGCGACCGGCTGAGCATGTCGGCCACACCCACCGACTTTCGCGAAATGGTGACTAAAGTTGGGATTGTTTCCAAAAAATAGATCCGGTCTGACCCGTAATCAGTGGGGTCTGCCTAGACAAGTTTCGTTAAAAAAACTGGCAATGTTTGTAAGATTCTTTTTGCCGAAGTCATTAAATTTCAAACTTTTTAGTTAGAGGAGCAAAAATTGCGTTTGGAAAATTTGGCATGTCGTAAAAGTCAGCTGGAGAAACATTTGGACGGTGATGAGGGCAAGAAGCACCAATTACGGACTTTGGAGGATCAACTGAGGCGCATGGAAATGGAGGAGCAGGTGCCATTTAAGAGATTTTTTAGGCAATCACTCCTCTTTTTCAGCTTGAAAAGTACAAAAAACAGCTGGAGGATGCCAAAGAGAACGCCACGGTCAAAGGCACCGATAATTTGATGGAGTTGAGGAAAAAGGTGGCCACTTTTTTGTTCGGGCCGTAAGGCTTTAGCAACAAAAACTAAAATAGATAATTTTGGTGTTGTTGTTTTTTGCGGTCTTTTCTCTCTTCAAAGTTTTGGACTTCTCCAAAAAATGAATGCCTTTATTCCATAAAATTTCAGGAACAAACGGTTGGCCAACGGGCGGTCGAAGTGAACAATCGCATTCAGCAGAAGACGGGCGAGCAGTTGCAGTTGAAGCGCAAGGTGGAGGAGCTGAGGGCGCAGCTGGAGGAGACGCGTTATGCCAATGCGCAGAAGCTGTACGTGGACAAGTTGGTGGAACGCAACGTCACCTCGGCGTCGATTGGTGTGAGTGAAATTGATGATAGATGAACTGCTTGCTGACCCTGACTCGCACACACACATGCTTTTTTTTATGTTTACAGGATTTGGAACGCTATTACAAGGTTGTGGACAATGCCATCATCAACTTTCATCAGCAGAAGATGGAACAGATCAACCAAATTTTGCACGAACTTTGGATCCGCGTCTACCAAGGCAACGACATCGACACGATCAAAATCAAGTTGGCTTAGCTTAACACTAACCAAATTTCGATCAATTTGCTGCAATTTATCTAAAAATATCTCACAATTTGTGACATTGAGTTTAACACACGCTTCCTTTTCCATTTATTTTGAGGTCGCAGCCCGTGTCGGGTGTGGAGAAGAAGAAGTCGTACGACTACAGCGTCGTGATGACCGTCGATCAGGTGGACATTGACATGCGCGACCGGTGCAGCGCCGGACAAAAAGTCAGTCAGTCATTGGTTAATCATCCGAGTGAACAAAAAACAAAACAGAGGTGAAAAACACTAGAGACGATGGGGAGGAATATGGACGAAAAGCACGCAAAAATGTTGTCAAAAAATGATTGTTATGCCACATTTGTTTAGGTGTTGGCATCAATTCTGATCCGGATTGCGCTTGCCGACGTTTTTGCGGGGAACTGCAGAATTTTGGCACTCGGTAAACGCTGCCTTTCTGTTTTGTTTTTTTTAATTATTTTTATTTTTAGACGAGCCCACAACAAATTTGGACGAAGATAAGGTGAGGGTTAATTTGCTGTTGTTTTGTTGAAATGGACTCAAAAGGTCCGTTTGATAGCATTTTAACGTGTACAGATCATTAGTCTGATCGAACCCGGAGTTCGCATTCGCAAAAATCAAGTTTATAAGCTTTCTTTCAGGTTGAAAACATCGGTTCGATGCTGAAGAGTTTGATCCAAATTCGGAAGCCAACAACGACGGGCGGAGCAATTGGAGCCCAGCGCATTTACGAGGCGGACGATTTGGACTTTGAGGACGACGACGGCGATGAACTTGCTGGCGCTGCAACGGAAAGGACACGGGCGGCAGAAGAGGACACAAATGACGGCGACGACGGCATGGAGGTGAACCGCTCGTTGCAGCTGATCGTCATCACGCACGACCGTCGACTTGTCGAGCATCTGCATTTGGCGTGTCGGCCCGAGTACATCTACAGTTTGGCCAAGGATGAGAATGGCGTGTCGCACATCAAAGAGCACAGTCAGATAACGACGAACGCCGACCTCGACTTGTTCGCGTACGTTTTGCGGTGGTCGGTCCGAAATATCGTCGATTTATTTGCTTTTTCTTCCCTGTTCAGTTGAATTCTCTGCATTGAAACGCCAGAATGGTCATGTTGACGTGTGGGGCTGATGGATTGACGCGACAAAATTTATATATTTTTGATTTGAGCAAATCTCACTTTATAAAATAATATGTACGTGTATGATTTTATTTTTTACATTAAAAAAAAGAACATTTGTTTACGATTTATTTTGGCGAAATTATGCAGGTCTTTTTTGTCCAACACATCACCCACCCCCCCCCCCCCTAACTGTTGAGAAATTCCATCCATTATTCGATATGCGCATGTTATAATAAATTGATGCAAGTTTTTGTAATAGTCGGAATTTTTATTCAGCTTTTTAATCCTTGGAGCCAAAAATTCACTTCACGAAAACCAAAACAAAGAGTTGAACACAATAGACAAACGCAACATTATCATAATAAGCAGCATCATTTTACACGAATACAAGAGACAAACTGTCGAGAATGAACTCGCCTCTCCACCAGAATGTGATAGCCGTTGGATACGTCGCCCTGACTGTGCCATGTGTTCGGAAGCTGCAAATAAACAAAAATGCAACAAAAGTTTCTGGGCATTGGCCATAAGAATGGTTGATGACCGACCAAGTACTCCGGATTTTTGTTGGTCACTTTCGGCACCCAAAATCGGATGAGCCGCGATTTGACCCATCGGAAGAAAAGTGACGCGTCGAGCTCCGACGGCACGTGTTGACGGAACCCGTCGTTGCTCATCAAATGTGCGTCCGGGCCCAGCTGAAGCGCAGCGTTCAGAATGAACAGATCGTCGTGGATTCTGTATTTATTATACGGAAGTCGTAAGCAAAAATGTTGTTTTATTTAATTCCCTTGGCATTTCCTTTTGGACTGAACAAAAAATGGATAAAATTGTGGCACCGCCCAACCCCAAAAAATGCCCCCGCCTTTGTCCACATAAATTGGTGCCGCTCACAATAAGTCGTTGGAGCGCATGTTGAAGACGTGCACGCCCATTCCGTTGAAGGTGTTAATGAATGCGGGCGGAAAGGTGCTGCGAGTGACCGCCAAAATGGGCGAAAATCCGTTGCGCGACAGCGAGTCGATGAAATAGCGCACATAGCCCAAATGTTCACTTTTTGGATAACCTCCCACCATGTTGAGCGCGTCGATCACCAACGGGCGGCTTCAAAAAAAAAAGCGCAAATCTATCCGACAAAGGAAGCAACAAACAGAAACAGATTCCCCAAAACTGAAAGACATCTTTGAACACCCCCCCCCCACACGGAACCGGAAAATAACAACAAGAAACTTTTCGTGCCCTCTGGTCAATTCCCAGTCTTGGAGATGTTCAACCGGCGGAGGTGTAACGTCAGAATGCCAACTTTACTTTCTTACATTATATAAAATGGCAGAAACAAATTTCCTCAAAAGCACTAAAAACCCATTCTTCGACACATACCCCCGCTGTTGTTGGTGTTGAACACTTTTCTGTTTCACCTCTCTCAGCTTGTCGGACAACGCAACAACCTCTGAAATTGGAGGAAGCCATTATTTTGAATGGACTATCTGTGTTGTGTGGGAGTTGATCGGATGATTCCTGCTGATCAATCACATGACCCAAAAATCTCTCTCAAAAAAAAACAAAAAAACAAATTTCCCTACGGGCTGCTGTCGCGCGGTTCCTCGACATGGCGCCTTTGTCCAACTCGTTGAGCATTGCGTCCCGCAATTGGGCAAACTTTTGCGGCTCAATGGTGGTTGGGACCAATTTGGCCGCGCAATGCGAACACTCCAAGGTACTAAAAAAAAGGGTAAAATTGGGAAAACGATAATAAATAAATAATAAATAAATTTTACTGATGGTTTACACGGGCGCCGAAGTCGAGCCGCCATTTGTTATAATATCTGGGGACAAATTGAATGTTTAAATTCAGTCAACAAACTTTTTGGACAAAAATCGCTCACGCTAAAGCCCTCTTCATGTGTTGCGCGTCAAACTCGTTCAGTGGGTTGTCCAGCAGCACCAGTTGGTCCATGTACAGTTTCATCAGCCTGTCTCGGTCCTTCGAATTCTCTCTGAGACAATGCAGAAAAATGGTCCAAAACGGATGCTTTGGCGCCACGGAGAAGGGCACTTTGGGCTCAACCTCATTGCACAATGTTCTGAAAACATTTTGTTCATTTCAAAAAATATAGAACATTGATTTGATCAAGTCGGCCTTTTGTCCCAGTTTGGACAGGTCGGCCTTTTGTCCAATTTTAGACAGGTCGGCCTTTTGTCCAATTTTAGACAGGTCGGCCTTTTGTCCAATTTTAGACAGGTCGGCCTTTTGTCCAACTCGTGATAATACATTTTTATGGGAGTACATTCAAAATGCCTTACTCGAGTGTGTTCAGTTGGTGCCTGGCCAGTGCCATGCCGGCTAACAGATGGAAGCAGTCCGCCTTGAACACGGCCTTGGCCAACAGCGGGCGTAGCCGATCCCAGCGCCCCTCGCACCCGTCCAACAACAGCGCAACGGTGGCAGCAATGTGCTCGTTGTCGCCCAACTTTTCATCGCACAGTTTGCGCAACACCGCCACACGCACGTGGTTGTCTTCGCCGTCCTGGCACTGACCGCTGGCAAATTTCTGTGCAAAAATAATAATAAAAAACATGCATTGGAGGAGATCTGATCGGATTTCCCAAATCTAATGGTTGATGGGACTTTAGTTCCTTTTTTTTGATTGTGTACAACTACGGACCAGTGCAAGCAGTTTGACGCCGTCCAGCAAAAAAGTCAGTCAGTCAGTCATTGGTTAATCATCCGAGTGAACAAAAAACAAAACAGAGGAGGAAAACACTAGAGACGATGGGGGAATATGGACGAAAAGCACGCAAAAATGTTGTCAAAAAATGATTGTTATGCCACATTTGTTCATTTGTTTAGGTGTTGGCATCAATTCTGATCCGGATTGCGCTTGCCGACGTTTTTGCGGGGAACTGCAGAATTTTGGCACTCGGTAAACGCTGCCTTTTTGTTTTGCGTTTTTAAATTATTTTATTTTTAGACGAGCCCACAACAAATTTGGACGAAGATAAGGTGAGGGTGAATTTGTTGCTGTTGTTGTAATGGACTCAACAGGCTCCGTTTGTTTGCTTTTTGCAAAAGTCAAGTTTATAAGCTTTCTTTCAGGTTGAAAACATCGGCTCGATGCTGAAGAGTTTGATCCAAATTCGGAAGCCAACAACGACGGGCGGAGCAATTGGAGCCCAGCGCATTTACGAGGCGGACGATTTGGACTTTGAGGACGACGACGGCGATGAACTTGCTGGCGCTGCAACGGAAAGGACACGGGCGGCAGAAGAGGACACAAACGACGGCGACGACGGCATGGAGGTGAACCGCTCGCTGCAGCTGATCGTCATCACGCACGACCGTCGACTTGTCGAGCATCTGCATTTGGCGTGTCGGCCCGAGTACATCTACAGTTTGGCCAAGGATGAGAATGGCGTGTCACACATCAAAGAGCACAGTCAGATAACGACGAACGCCGACCTCGACTTGTTCGCGTACGTTTTGCGGTGGTCGGTCCGAAATGTCGTCGATTTATTTGCTTTTTCTTCCCTGTTCAGTTGAATTCTCTGCATTGAAACGCAAGAATGGTCATGTTGACGTGTGGCTGATGGATTGACGCGACAAAATTTATATATTTTTGATTTGAGCAAATCTCACTTTATAAAATAATATGTACGTGTATGAATTATTTTTTACATTTTTATTCCAAAAAAAAGAACATTTGTTTACGATTTGGAAATTCCATCCATATTCGATGTGCGCATGTTATAATAAATTGATGCAAGTTTTTGTAATAGTCAGAATTTTTTATTCAGTTTTTTAATCCTTGGGGCCAAAAATTCGTTTCACGTAAACCAAAACAAAGAGTTGAACACAATAGACAAACGCAACATTATCATAATAAGACAGAGCATCATTTTACACGAATACAAGAGACAAACTGTCGAGAATGAACTCGCCTCTCCACCAGAATGTGATAGCCGTTGGATACGTCGCCCTGACTGTGCCATGTGTTCGGCAGCTGCAAACAAACAAAAAAAATGCAACAAAAGTTTCTGGGCATTGGCCCTAAGAATGGCGTTGCTGACCGACCAGGTACTCCGGATTTTTGTTGGTCACTTTCGGCACCCAAAATCGGAATGAGCCGCGATTTGACCCATCGGAAGAAAAGTGACGCGTCGAGCTCCGACGGCACGTGTTGACGGAACCCGTCGTTGCTCATCAAATGTGCGTCCGGGCCCAGCTGAAGCGCAGCGTTCAGAAGTGAACAGATCGTCGTGGATTCTGTATTTATTATACGGAAGTCCGTAAGCAAAAATGTTGTTTTATTTAATTCCCTTAGCTTTTTTCCTTTGGACTGAACAAAAAATGGATAAAATTGTGGCACCGCCCAACCCCAAAAGAATGCCCCCGCCTTTGTCCACATAAATTGGTGCCGCTCACAATAAGTCGTTGGAGCGCATGTTGAAGACGTGCACGCCCATTCCGTTGAAGGTGTTAATGAATGCGGGCGGAAAGGTGCTGCGAGTGACCGCCAAAATGGGCGAAAATCCGTTGCGCGACAGCGAGTCGATGAAATAGCGCACATAGCCCAAATGTTCACTTTTTGGATAACCTCCCACCATGTTGAGCGCGTCGATCACCAACGGGCGGCTTCAAAAAAAAGCGCAAATCTATCCGACAAAGGAAGCAACAAACAGAAACAGAAATTCCCCAAAACTGAAAGACACCTTTAACACCCCCCCCCACACGGAACCGGAATAAGTCAAGAAACTTTTTGTGCCCTCTGGTCAATTCCCAGTCTTGGAGATGTTCAACCGGCTGAGGTGTGACGTCAGAATGTCCAAATTTTACTTTCTTATTATATAAAATGGCAGAAACAAATTTCCTCAAAAGCACTAAAAACCCATTCTTCAACACATACCCCCGCTGTTGTTGGTGTTGAACACTTTTCTGTTTCACCTCTCTCAGCTTGTCGGACAACGCAACAACCTCTGAAATTGGAGGAAGCCATTATTTTGAATGGACTATGCCTGTGTTGTGTGTGTAGTTGATCGGATGATTCCTGCTGATCAATCACATGACCCAAAAATCTCTCTCAAAAAAAAACAAAAAACAAATTTCCCTACGGGCTGCTGTCGCGCGGTTCCTCGACATGGCGCCTTTGTCCAACTCGTTGAGCATTGCGTCCCGCAATTGGGCAAACTTTTGCGGCTCAATGGTGGTTGGGACCAATTTGGCCGCGCAATGCGAACACTCCAAGGTACTAAAAAAAAGGGTAAAATTGGGAAAACGATAATAAATAAATAATAAATAAATTTTACTGATGGTTTACACGGGCGCCGAAGTCGAGCCGCCATTTGTTATAATATCTGGGGACAAATTGAATGTTTAAATTCAGTCAACAAACTTTTTGGACAAAAATCGCTCACGCTAAAGCCCTCTTCATGTGTTGCGCGTCAAACTCGTTCAGTGGGTTGTCCAGCAGCACCAGTTGGTCCATGTACAGTTTCATCAGCCTGTCTCGGTCCTTCGAATTCTCTCTGAGACAATGCAGAAAAATGGTCCAAAACGGATGCTTTGGCGCCACGGAGAAGGGCACTTTGGGCTCAACCTCATTGCACAATGTTCTGAAAACATTTTGTTCATTTCAAAAAATATAGAACATTGATTTGATCAAGTCGGCCTTTTGTCCCAGTTTGGACAGGTCGGCCTTTTGTCCAATTTTAGACAGGTCGGCCTTTTGTCCAATTTTAGACAGGTCGGCCTTTTGTCCAATTTTAGACAGGTCGGCCTTTTGTCCAAGCTCGTGATAATACATTTTTATGGGAGTACATTCAAAATGCCTTACTCGAGTGTGTTCAGTTGGTGCCTGGCCAGTGCCATGCCGGCTAACAGATGGAAGCAGTCCGTCCTTGAACACGGCCTTGGCCAACAGCGGGCGTAGCCGATCCCAGCGCCCCTCGCACCCGTCCAACAACAGCGCAACGGTGGCAGCAATGTGCTCGTTGTCGCCCAACTTTTCATCGCACAGTTTGCGCAACACCGCCACACGCACGTGGTTGTCTTCGCCGTCCTGGCACTGACCGCTGGCAAATTTCTGTGCAAAAATAATAATAAAAAACATGCATTGGAGGAGATCTGATCGGAATTTCCCAAATCTAATGGTTGATGGGACTTTAGTTCCTTTTTTTGATTGTGTACAACTACGGACCAGTGCAAGCAGTTTGACGCCGTCCAGCAACAGTTTGTGATTGAGTTGGTCCGTTGCGATCAGCGTGTTCAGCATGTCCAGACCCTGCTTCGCATTGTTGGCCTTGAAAAGAAAAAAAATAACGGATTTCAAAAGCGTTTAAAGTTTGAACAATCGGCCACAATGCTACTGCTCATAAATAAATGGAAATGTCGCAAAATCAGTGGCATAAAATGAAAAAATTATTCTGGAATTTTCAAAATGGTTAGAATGTATAAAAAAAACCTTGTAGAACTCGCTCAACTCCATGCGTTGGCCTTTGACGAGCTTCGTCGATTTGAGCAGATGATCGAAAGAACGAGGGCACTCCGTCTCCTCATTTTCTTCCTAAACAAATGTCAGTCAATTTTAACAGGAAATATTTTTTTTTTGTTGAACCTAAAAAGTTTTGTGCATTTTTTTTGTCAAGGCACTTTTACTATAACATCAAAGCCCAAATTGTTAATTTCCATAAAAACAAATAACGAACATCAATTTCGTCGTACATATCACTTCGAAGGCCCCGTTTTGTCTGCCACAATATATTTGCCGTCCTGCACTGCAATAACCTGCTTGTACTTCTCCAACTTGTGTTTGCGCACAAAATGTTCCCTAAAAGGAAAAATAAATAAAAAATAAAAAGCCCATCGACTCGCGACTATTCCATGCTAAAATAACGGAACATGTCTACCTATTCGGGATTTACCCTATAAAAGTTTTAGACATTTTTTTCCACAACCCTTCCCCCCCCCCCCAAACTGTTCACTCCAAAAATCTCTGAAATCCCGGATCGCCGGTTACGTAAATTTATTTGTTTTTCATCAAAAGTTGGCATTTCGGCACGGGTAAAAGGTCCGGGGGACGCTGTGGCATCCGTGCCCGACTTACACCCAAGTGGCAGGGCACGCCCTACCAAAGACGGCATATTCCCGCTGACACTTGAGCTCGTCCTGGTCGTTGCTTGCCAAACAATCAAAGAACAAATCACGCGCGCGATAGCAAATTGTTCGGTTCTCACGCAAACCCGGCTCTTTGTTCGGCATACAAAAAAAAAGCTAAAAATTGGGAAGGAAAAAGTGAAAGTGCACCGCTAACAAAGCAAAAAAATTTTAAAAGAATTTTTGGACATAAAGCTTGCAACTTTTCCAAAAATAGCAGCATTTGATTGATCTTTCTCCGAGCTCGGATATTTGATGCTTTCGCTTTTGTGGTTTTTTGTAGAGTCCGGTAAAATATATAATCCATTTTAAAAGTAACTTTAGGGATTATTTGCAATTTCTTAACTAATTTGTAAGTGTTGTGTCTTTTTTTAAATTTCGAATTATTGTCGAAATTCACTCTGTCGAAAAAAAATTAAAATGAGATGGTGAAATATTTCATTGTCAAAATTAGGGTGCGATGTGTTTTCGACGTGAATTATCGTCGTTTTTAGCCTGTCCCAAACGTCCCGGACCTCGGGAAAAAGACTAAAATAAATTTCCGGGCACGGGAATTTCAAATTTAACGGGATGCCCGCTGAAACATTTTAATTAACACCTTTTAATAACTAACTACCCACACCAGGAGGGTTTACTCTTTTAATTACTCACCCTCTAATCTCCATTTAACAGTTCGAATTCAAATTTATCACCATTTCCAATGAGTAAAAAATTGACGAGATGTATGTACATAAACGGGGAAAATGGATAATATAAACTGTGAGAATTTGTTTTAAATTTGAAAGAATAATTCATCGTCTTCGCCAACACCGCCAAGCTCCAAATCATTTTCAGCTGCTGGCGGTGGGTTTTGGTCGGCCGTTGTTGTTCGCCGCAGCACAAAGTTGTGCCTTTTGAGCAATTTCTCCAACCATCCGTTGGAAACCTTTTGTTTAAATAAAATATAAATTGAGTTTATTCTTAATAAAATTAAATTGAGTTTATTTTGAAGTCTGCTTACACTTACAAATTAGTACCTTAATGTCAGTGTGGACGAACAATGCGGTCGCCTTGTTCTTGATGATGCTTCTGCTGACGGGCCTTTTGTTCTGTCGCATTTCTTTGATCCAATCGGCCAGTGTGGCGTCGATGTCCGGGTGCAGAACTGGGCGTCCTCCTCCGCCGAGTCTTTTGCGTTTTCCTCCGCATGAGTTCCTAAAAGTAACTTCTTCTATTCGAATTGAACGGAAGGAAATGGTGAAAGAGCAGCACGTACAGTTGCTGCTTCAATTTGTCCTCTTGCTTTATCCATCGCTGAATTGACTTTCTGTCCACGCCGAACTTCTTTGCTGCTGATTTGATTGAATTCCTGCGCGCCCATTCAATTGCTTCAAGCTTCTTTGTTGCATCGTTGTTTCGGTGCCGTTTTCGATCGGCTAATATGCCATCGTCATCAAAGTGTAGTTGTTGAGGCTTGGCCTCATATTTTTCACCATCTCCGGTTGCCACACTCTGCTGATTGCTAAAATAAATAACTTCTTAATTACTTACCTAATGATTTTATAATAGCATGATGAATACCTAGCAGGTGGGTACTTTGCGGCAATTTCGGGCCCCCCATTCTTGCAGTTGAAGCAGACGACTTGGGCGGCGTAGCCTTGACAAATCGCGTGGCATGGCATCTTGCAGATGGAGCAGTGGTGGCTTCCTTCATATTTAAGTTTGCAGACACAACAAATTGAATCCATGCTGAACATCGACGGGTTGAAATGAGTGGTGAATGGAGTATGGATATGGAAATTGGGTGAAATGAAGAGAAATTTCGTGATAGACGAATCGTAATTACTAATTACTAACCCTCTAATAATTACCCTCTAGGGGGGAAGGGGGGGGAGTTGAAAAATAATTGCCCACGGGTAATTAAAAGGGTATACAACGCGGTGGACTCTTTTCTGTTTCCCCGTCCTAATAGTCTCTCTCTCTCATCTTCTCACTGTCATCCGTCCCATAAAAATAATTCCCCCCCCCCCACCTTCTCTGCTTCACATGCATTCATTGCCAATCAATTATTTTAGTACTTCATTGTGCAGTAAACAAAATTGAAAGCAATCAATTCAACTCTCTCGCTGCGCATTTTATTGTAGGCTGAATTTCTATGTACATATTTTGATGCAAATGGCGCATTTAGGTAGTTTAATGTTTAAATAAAGAGATCAAAAAATTGATCTACACAATCAATCAATAAAGAGAACATTGGAAAAAAAAAGTGTAAAAATAAACAGACGAAAATTAATTCAGATTTGCTATTCTTCCCTCCGCATAATTACTTTCCTCCGTCATTTTTCGCCTCTTCCCTTCGGGCAAATTCTTAAATTTGACCAATTAAAAAGATCAATTATGTAAATTTGTGTGGGTGGGTGGTGTGTACACTTACCGATCCAAATTCGTAATAATGCGGGGCAATGTGCTCCAACCAGGCGGGGTCAATTTCGCTCAAATCTCTGCAACAAAAACAAAAAAATAAAAGTGGAACAAACCGACATCAAAATTCAAAAATACCGGATGGAATTTTGCATAACGTCAGTGAAAAGAACCCTGAAATGATTTAAAGAGCATTTAAAAATTTTGAAGACATCTTTGACAAAAAAAAGTGTCCGGAAACCGACCGACCACTTCGGGTACTCCTTGCGATACATGAGCACGGATCCCTTGTACGCCTTGAAGGAGTGTTCACCCTTCACCGTCACGTACAACCCGGTGTGGTCGTAATAGGCGATCTGTAGGGTTCAATAAAAACGGGGATTAATCAACTTAATTGGGTTGGTTTTTTTCGTTTAAGATCGGGAAGAGTCTGGGTCAAAATTCAGTCCCAAAAACCGTTTCACCCCAAATGCCTGAGAAAAGAAGCCGCTGAGCAGCGCCCGTCGAATTTTTGCGGTGTCTCCGATGGTATCTTTGCAGGAGATGACACGCAATTTGTCCCCGTTTTTCAAGAAGCCGACAAACTGTGCGCGAATGGACTCGGCACGGCACAACGCCTTATAATTCAGGAAATTTTGTTGGCACCAAGCCAAGGAACGGTCGTGCTGAAATTTTATGAATTTTAAGGCCCCCGACAAAACAAAGTCCCCCCGAATATGGAAATTTGATGACCTCAACAAATGAAGAGTAAACATTGAGCAATGTCAAATGGTCTAAAAAAAGGAATTAAATAATTTAAAAAACAATTAAATATACAAAAAAAAAACGGACCGCCTTCTTCCACCGAAAACGAACGTCGGCTGAGCTCCGCCTTGTGTTTTGCGCCGGTCGGCTGCACAAAAACGTCTCTGATTTGCATCATTGCAATCTGGCACAGAAAAATTGGTGTAAAATCGGCACAAAAAGTGTTCGAGAGTCGGGAGTCTCTCTCGGGTCCCCTAAGATCAACAACACCAAATAACCCCAAAAATCACGGTGAAAGAGCCGACCCTTACGGATCCGGGTCCAAATACAATTAATTGATAAACAAAATTACAATTGTGGCAACTTCGCTGGAACACTCGAGCTCCACTGAAATAAAAACAAAATAAATAATAATAATAATTCAATTAAAAAAGTGCCGGCCGACCGACCCGAGGCGATCAGCGCCTTGGCATGCATCGGGGCCAACGGGAGTTCGGCCATGTGCAGGCCGAGCGGGTTGACCAGCAGTCCGTCCTCGTCAATGGCCTTCAGTGCAAAGAGCAGTTGAAGTGCTTGCACCATCGCCACGGAGGACGGGCGGGAGAGGTAATGGAATCTGTCGGACAACAGAAATTATGCCAAATTCTTTAACAAAATTGATTTCAATTTCTGCACCGCTGTCGGCACCTTAGGACTCCTCAAGGGATTAAAAGGGCAATTTTCCTTTTCCATGGGACTGAACGTGCAGCAACACACAACCCTCCGGCGAATGGACAATGTTGTTCAACCCACTTGAGCACATTCTGCACCCCGAGCGCCTTCATCCGGAGCACCACCGACGAAAGGTCGCACCGCTGAATTTCGGGCAGTGTGGCGCGGGGCAGCCGTCGGAATTCGCTTTCCGGATAGAGACGGAAACATTTGCCGGGCCGCACCCGACCCGCACGTCCGGCACGTTGTTCAGCTGAATAGGTGAAACTCACAAGCCGTTGGTCTCCCGTCCAATTTGGCCAACCTGAAGACTTCGAGCAGGCGGCGATCATCAAAGTTTCCATGCCGAGTTTTGGGCTGAACACGCGCATTTTGACAAAGCCACAGTCGATCACTGGTGGACGGGGAATTGGGAACGTTACAATTGGCATTTTTTTAAATATAAGAGCAGGTAGGGTGCCATTTTTCAATCCCGAAATTATCCAGACAAATCAGTCCCTGGCACCTAAGTGCGTGACGATCGATCACCCGAGACTAAATCACCATCAATCAAACAACACACGTTACCGTAGCAAACGCCCGCGATGGTCACCGACGTCTCGGCAATGTTTGTTGTGATGATGGCCTTTCGGCTCTGATAGGGGGCGGAGTCGAACGCGCGGAACTGTTCGCGGGCTGGCAAACCTAAATCAGTGGAGTTCACCCATTAAACCCAGTTTTTGATCACGACGGTCACATTATAGACACTGTTTGGACACGATCTGACTCTGATCAGAGTCGGTTGGGTTCGCCTCGGAAATGCCCGGAATCACTTTTTGAACCAGTACAACAAGCATAAACAACTGAACACCGGATTGGTTGGTTGGTGACCGACCTCCGTACAGTGGGACCACCAGCAGTTTGTCCTTGTCCTTGCCCAACATTTTGGCCGCTTTCCGCAAAAAATCAGCATGCCCTCTCCACCTCGTCTTGGCCCGTCAAAAAGGCCAAAATGTCGCCGGAAGGCTCCACGTCATGCAGCCGCAACACCGTCTCCACCGTCGTCTGCACGTAGTCGGGAACACCGCTTTAAAAAATTTGTTTTTTTTGAAAAAAATGATGAAAATGTGACCCATTCAATGATCGGTGTATTATTTCAAATGAGAATCGGACAAATGTTTTAAACAAATGTTACACATTTGATCGGATTGTCTTCGATTTTTTTCCTCAAAAAAACGTACACTTTTGTGTAGAATGTGGCGACGGGGAAACATTCTGCCCTCGACGGAAATGATAGTGGCCGTATTTTTGTCCGGCTTCTGCTGGGGGTTGTCGTTGAGCTCAAAAAAGTCGCGAAATATCTGAAAAAAAAAACCGAAATTCCTTATTTAATCACGCAACAAAAAAAAAGGATCAACAATTTGGGTTGAATGTTTCGAATTTGAAAAAAGAAATTTGACTAGTTTTTTTCGTCCCTTATCGACGATTTCAAAAAAAAAGAGTAAAATTTGTCTGCTCTTTACGCATGCCTAAAAATTGTGCAAATTTTGTTGCCTCGGCTTCGATGGTGGCGGAAGAAATGATCACGCGAAGATCGTCTCGGAATCGCGACAATTTTGCGCAGCAAGCCAATGATCAAATCGGTGTTCACCGATCGCTCGTGCGCCTCGTCGACAATGACGACAGAGTAGGCTTGCAGCAACGGGTCGCTCATCAGCTCGCGCAACAGAATGCCATCGGTCAAAAACTGCGAGAATGGAGGGGAGAGGGGCATGAACAGCAGATGGACGACTCTGATCACACAGCACTGATCAGATATGATCAACCGGATGCTCGTTCAAACTTCAAAGAAGCCCCAAGAACTCAATTTCTGGTATAATTGAGTGTAGAGCCCGCCCGGACTAGAGAGGAGATCGATCGATTGACATTTCGGTCTCGAGAATATCGATCGATCTGGGACAACACGCGCACGCACCTTTATGCGACTTTGTGCCGAAATGCATTCATCAAAGCGGACCGCGTAGCCGACCGCGTCGCCCAGCCGGCACATCATTTCGTCCGCCACTCGACTCGCCAACGAAATGGCAGCCACCCGACGGGGTTGCGTGATGCAAATTTGCTGTCCGCCCTCAGCCCAACCGAACTCGGCCAAATACTATAAAAAGAAAATTAAAAATTATCTGTTCACGACGGATTAATTCCAGTGATCAGTTTGCTTTCGGAATGGGACATCAAAAATGTTTTTGTTTACGCAGATTTCGTCCAATTTTGCACTTCATGCCAATTTTTTGGCTTTTCACGACTTTTTTGTTTTATTGTTTTAGGAAAGAATCGAAGCCCAAAAGCGGCGGTGATTTTACCTGTGGCAATTGTGTGCTTTTTCCTGATCCGGTCTCGCCTGAATGAATTTGATTTTTTAAACCATAATAAATATTGCATTTTTGAAAGTTAATCAACAAATTTTAAAATGGTCAATTTAGAGAAATTTTAGAAAAATTCGATGTTATTTAAATTTTACGAATCATTCAATTTCCAAACGACGCTTACCCACCACGATGATGGTCTGGAAGTGTTCGCATAAATAGAGCAAATGGTTGCGGCACTTCGCGATGGGCAGCCGTTGGCGCTGCTGCTGCACGGACATGGCCAAGTAGGGGTTGTGGCACACGATGGACGCACTGCCAGCCGCCTCGTCCGCACCCTCCAGGTTGAGCCGATCGCCCTCCACGATCATCGAGGCACGTTCGTCATCTGTAAATTCGTGAACTGCATCATTTTGAAGCAGTACATGCTTAGGGTTGGCGGTCCCGGACCGGGCCGTAGAACGAAAACCGCCAGCCCAAGAACCGACCATTCAGCCCACTCGAATAATTCCGAAACCCATGGGATTTATTTCAAATTCCGATTTTAACAAATTTTTCCGGCGATTCAAAACCGCAAAAAATAAAATAAATTAGTCTCTTAAACCGGATCAAATTACAAATCACCGACCAACTGGACGAAGGAAAAACGATGGCCTTCCGCCGCCCCCTCGGCGTTGTTGATAAGTGCGGCCGCCATTTCGTTCCATTTTCCTTTTGTGTTTTTTGCCAATAATGGGAAAAAGAATTAAATAGGTACATTAAAACAGATGACAAAATAAATAATTGTAGCAAAAATGAGGCACTTTTAATGAATAAATTTGTACAAAAAAAAAAATAAATCAAATTTTGTATTTTCGAAAGGAAATGCAATCAGTCAAAAAAAAAGTCAATCAAATCGTTCACCCGCCCATCCGTCACAAATCCTTCGCGTCATCGAACGCCTTGCGCGCCTTCTTCAACTCCTCGCTGAGCGACAAAAGTTCCTTTACCCGTGTGAACTTTTTCTGATCCCTCCGAATTACTGAAAGTGAACAGTTTGTTGTACGAGTTCATGTAACAAAAAAAAAATTCGCTTCGTTAGCCCGGAAATTCAAATGGCACAGCGCCGTCGGGGGTAAAATATAGTGCAACGGTGGTAATCCCAAAATTAAATTTGTGCATTCTGGTCCGGGGTTCGAAACTGAAGGAAACTTGGATTCTACGGCCCTGCTAAACCCCTAGAAATAGTTTTTTCAAAAAAAAGCTACCATTGGTCTAATTTGTAAGTGTTTTCTACAAACCCCCCCTCGGGGACCCATTTTCAATTCCCGAACTCAAAACGCCCGCTTCCAAGCCCCAAACAGACGGTAATGGATGTCCTCCAGGTTGAGCCGGTTCGACTTGCCCACCTCCAACGCCTTGCGACACACTTCCTTCACATACTCGACGACAATTTGCTCCAGCGCTTCCAGCGTGTCATCGTTTGGATTCTGAAAGCTCGAGAGTTTGTGCTTTTCGTTCGACCTCATAAAATTCCCGCATTTGGCACACACTTTTTCGTCCCCAAATCCGAAAAGCATTGAGCGCAACTCTTTGCGGAACAAATATTTGCGCTCCTCCGGCGTCTTCTTCTTCGCCTCCTCGTCCTCCTCCTCCTCCGAGTCGAAGAGGCACGATTCGTCGATCATTTTATCTCTCGCTCAAAATGTTCAAAAAACATTAAATTTTTTTTTTCTTGTTTTGTGAAAGAATGCAAACAAAATATGTGCTCGAGATAAACACTTTATTGGAGAATATGTACTTTTTGTTTGTTAGAATTCTTACAAAATTCCATGCATCACAGATTGAATTGTTTACATGGAAAGAATCAATTTTTTGGTTATAAATATAGAATTGAAAAATGTGTGAATAAATATCGAAAAAAATTGAAAAAGAAAACAAAACGAATTCTGTGTAATGGCAATTTCTTTGTGGAATTACATATAAATAGGAGATCGCCGACGGGGAAGGGGATGGATCGCCGCCAGAATCTTTTTTGACACCCCGAACGCCCGGTGGTGGTGGTGGTAAGCCCATGAAAGTATTTTGTGGACCCCGAACTCCCTGAAATTCTTTGCTAATTCCAAAACCCAGCCCGAACTTTCCAATCGATGATCTCCAGTCAGTAGTAACAAAAAAGGCTGTTGTAAAAAATTGTCGGCATTGCCGGACTAAAAATTTAGAAAAGTGAATTCTTTCTTCTGTACTACACCCAAATCAATCATTTGTCGTCCTCCAATCCAACCAATGTCAGTCACATGGCCTTCAATGCTTCGTCGAGCAAAGCCAATGCAATGTCCAAATGACGCTTTGTGAAGACCAACGCGGGTCGAAATCTGAGCGAGAATAGGAATTTATTCGAGAATAGAAATATTCCATTAATTTATAAGGCCCTTTCTAGTGAATCATTCCGGTAATTAAGGAATATAATGCCCCAATTAATCACAAAAATTACTCCTTGCAAAGCTCCAAAAATCGTAAAATCAAAAAAAAATGTTTGCTCGAGTGTTAATGTACCTGACGGTAGCATCTCCACACCCGCCGATGAGCAGCCCCTTGGACATTGCTTTTTTCAGGAAGCCATCGCGGACGGCCGTGTTCGGCATGTCGAAAGAGCAAAGAGTGCCAAGCCCACGCGAGTTCATCACCTGACCACCAAAAAATGCGATAATTGCTAAGAGATCAAAAAAGAAAAACATTTCAAAAAAAACCAATGCTGAGTTATCCAAAAGAACCAAATATTCAAATTTTTTGTTGTTTTTTCTTCAAAGTACGACTCGCAGTTCTGATCATTTCCCTCCCCCCATTTTGTTGTCGTTATGCATTATCAGACCAGGTTTGGGTGCCGACTTTCGAGCTCCTTCAGTCCGGCCAACAGTTTGGCACCGAGTTCGCCCGCCTTTGCCACCAAATGTTCGCGTTTGATCACATCAACAACCCGTTGCAGCAACACCAGCTTGGTCGGCTCGCCCATCCATGTGTTGTAGATGCGGTAGGGCTAAAGCAAGAAAATGTACAAAAAACATTTTCTTTTGCAGTTTTTGCGCATTGAGAGCCTTTTTTGAATGGCACAAAAACGACAGACGGTTCAATCAACCAAAATTTGTATGCTCCGGCCGAAAAATAAAATCAAAAATTTGTGGGACTTAAAATTGCTTATCCCATTTTTTCAAGTCGCGCACCTCATTCACTCGCAATTCGTCTCTGTAGAAGTATCCGCCGATGAGCGTCTTCTTGGAGAAGGTCACAAAATCGGGTGGCGCTGTAAATACATTTTTCTTAAATTCACAAAAAAGATTTCCGATTTTGCACAGCTTTTGCCCCCCCCCCCCAAAAAAGATGCCCATCCCCCATCATAGTCGTCGTCGTCACAAACTCGGCAAATCCCATTGCTCGTGGGCCCAAAATGTGCCGCAAATGCCGCCGCCCGTTTGCACTTCGTCCACAATGAAATAGACGCCGTTGTCCTGACAAATGTTCTGCAGGCCTCGGAAGAAACGGGCCGACCCGTGATGATCGCCTAACGCAAATTGGGGGAACAAATCAATACGCCAAATTTGGACATCACCAACCTCCTTCACATTGAATTGGTTCCACAATCAATGCGGCAACATCGCGTCCCTCACTTTTGCTTGTGTCAATCAGTTGGGAAACTTCGGCCAAACATCCTACAAAAAGTCCGAAAATTTTTTGCGTTTACGTTTAACTCGGAAAATTTAATGAAATCACTTTTAAAAAAAAATCCATTTTTTTTAATGGACCACTCAATTTACAACACATTTTTTTGATCAAGAAACATCCAAATGCACTCATTTCGAACGAACATACGTTCGTCCTGCTCCAAGTTGTACTGCTTGTTCTCGTCCAAAGGGTACAAATAACGCGGGAAATTGGCAACGGGCCAATCAAATGCCTGAAATTTTGTTGTGAAAATGGGTGAGCAGAAACTGGAAATTGAATATTTAAAAATTTGAAGGCAAAAAATTTACCGGAAAGTCAACTTTATGGATTGCCTTCGACCTGCAATATTTAACCATTACAAATGAACAAAAATGAGTGGGAGAACAGCCAACCGAGTGATGCTCAACATGCAAAGCGATCGGCCGTGGAATGAGCCGTTGAAACCTCAAAAAATAAACATTTTTGGAAGGCACATTTAAGTAAAAAAGTGATCAAATTTTCTTTAAAAAAAATTTCAGACAGCGGCTAACGCTTCCCGCCGTATATAAATAAAACTCATCCCTGCTCAGTGAAAATGCCCGTTTTTGTATTTAAAAAAATCATAAAATCTTTGAAAAACAAAATCGGTACCAAGGCGTAAAAAAAACGCGTCAAACACACCGAGAACGGCGAGGCTCGGCGTGCCCGGCGCCTCGTTGCGCATACAGCTCGACAATTGCTGTGCGGTCGGCGCTCCGCCTCCGCGCAAGCGCGTCTGGTAGTGAATGAACGCCGTTTTGATGGCATTTTCGTTGGCCGACGTGCCGCAAAGCATTGTCTGCACATGGGAAAGGCCGCGCGGCGCAACGCGCAGCAACGAATTGGCGATCAGATCAGCAAAATCGGTGCGCGGAAAAGCGCCAAGCGCGGGCCGACTCACCGCGGAGATCTGACAATAAAAACATAGAACATTAAAAAAAAAACGCCGCCGACCCCCCCCCCCCCACATCGCTAACGAAAAAAACACCGACAAATGTGACTTTTTTTTTCTGATTCTGGACAAATCTTCCTAACAAATTTTTTCAAACTAAATTAAAGTCGTTTTTTGGAATATCGTATTGGTCTCGAGTCTCGGGATAAACTCTCGATCCCGGTAATTTTAGGTCTAAAGCATCACTGCAATTCTGTTTACAAACGAAAACTTTCATTCTTTTGTTTCAGGAAATAAATCGATGTTCGTCAATTTTGGCTTTATGGTGAAAATTGCGTACAATCAGTCGCAAATCGTTGGCCAACTGGATCAGTTCGGGATGGTTGTAGCCCAACGGAAGGGACGAAATTTGCGTGAACAAATCCTAAATTAAAATGTTGAAAAAAAATATGCAATACCCCCAATTATTATTATACGAGCAAAGTGTTCCCATCGGCGTCGACCATAAAATTGCCAAACGAACGCTCGTAGTCCACGAAGAAATTGATTGAAGTTGTTTGCTGAATTTATTTAATATTTTTGTGAAAAAAACGGCTAAACGATTCGTAAAACCTGTTAAATTTAATCAAGTCGGAAATCAAACCCTAATTTTTGAATTTAAAGCAATAAAAGAATCGTAAAACATAGAGACAAATTTCGACGACAGCCATCGATACCCTCAAAAAATTTAGTCTTTCAAAGAAATTCTTAATAAAATTTGTCAAAATTTACAGGAACAGTCTCTCAAATGTTTCCCTCCTAAAACAAAAGTGCAATTAATTTCAACAGCAGATGAAAGCAGCCTACATGAACTTGCTCCATTTGGTCTTTCAGAGTCTTCGACTTTGGCCCAGGGATTGGCGTCCGCACTGCGGGACCGTCGGGCTCGCGCGACGCCACGGAGGAAAGCGAATGTGTGAGGCGGCGATTGGTTGGACATACTAACGGCAGAAAAAAAAGTAATAGAATTTATTATTGGGCATTAGCAATCAATGAATGGTATGATGCTGATCATCACTACCGACCAGATACTCCAATCCACCAGTCCCAGGTCTGGAACTGAGGAGCAGAGAGGGAAATGCGCCCGGTCAGGGGTCAGCTCAAGCAAAGCCAACTTTTATGTTTGAGAGAAATGGTGAGAACGCCAATTTTTGTCTGGTTATGGTTAAATTGGCTTAAACATTTTTGAGATCGACACGTTGTCGGCCCGTTCACCAACGATACAAGCATGATTTTGAATTTTGACTCTATTTTTCCGACAGGTTGTGAAAACTTTTTTAGCGAGGCTTGCAATCTCATGGAATTGTTAAAATGATAAGAAATGTAATTGTATTTTTAATTCACCCAAACGGTACGAGGCCGCGGCGATAAGTGGCAGCCGCTGCTGTCTTGAAACAAGAGTGGAAATCATCATTTTTTAAGCTAAAGCCTTTCCAATTTTCTGAAATTCTTTATTAAATCTTAAATAAATTTTGGAGAATGTTTTGTTGCTGTTCTAGCGGGAAAAATGATTTGAATGTGTTGGCGAAAGTTTTTCGCGTGAAAAATAATTATTTGAAAACTCGAGTACTGAAATGTAAAGGTTTAGAAGAAAAAAATGGTTTTGTTGTAGGGTTGAGCGGGACTGGTACCGGGAATGATGGCATCATCGAGCGACAATTCAATCTTTTTTTACTTATGTTCCCTTAGTAAGTCGATGGCCTTGTGATTTGTCTCAATTGACAAACGGGAGAAATGCCGGTTAGTCCGGATACGTCCCCTAAACTTTTGTGTCCCATTAAAATTTTTTCCCGAGAGATTGTCGATCTTTTTGTTTCCGTTATTTTTTCATTTCCTCCCCTCCCCCCCCCCCCCCCCCCACGTGCTCCGAAAATGTTGAACATAAAGAAATTTTGGGAAAACTTGATCGGACGCTGAATTTTCTGCACGCAAAAAATTGAATTTTATATTCATCTTTATTTAAAAGCACACACATTGATTCCAGAGATCGAGGCACATACATATACATCAATAGGCTGGGTTATACATAGCATACATACAGCATTTATGAGGAAATGAGATAATGTGTGATTCCAGAGATCGAGGCACATACATATACATCAATAGGCTGGGTTATAACATACATACAGCATTATGAGGAAATGAGATAGTGTGTGTCTTCACTGTGGTCGTCTCTGACTGCTTCAAACGCCTCAGTTCTAGTCTTCGGCCGGTGCACTCGCCTCGGCTTTTGGCTCTTCGGTGACAGCTCCAGAGTCCTCAGTTTTCGTCTCTTCCGTGACTGCTGCGGCGTCTTCAGTTTTGCTCGCGTCAGTGACTGCTCCAGCGTCCTCAGCTTTGGTCGCGTCAGTGCCTGCTCCAGCGTCCTCAGTTTTGGTCTCTTCAGTGACGGCTCCAGCGTCCCCTGTCTTGGTCTCTTCAGTGACGGCTCCAGCGTCCTCAGTTTTGGTCTCTTCAGTGACGGCTCCAGCGTCCCCAGTCTTGGTCTCTTCAGTGACGGCTCCAGCGTCCTCAGTTTTGGTCGCATCAGTGACTGCTCCAGCGTCTTCAGTTTTGGTCTCTTCAGTGACTGCTCCAGCGTCCTCAGTTTTAGGCGGCTCTGGAGCTGCTTGGACCGGCTCAGTCGTGGGCTTCTCCGGAGCTGGTTTGACCGCCTCAGTCTTGGACTTCTCTGGAGTTGGTTTGGCCGCCTCAGTCTTGGACTTCTCTGGAGCTGGTTTGGCCGCCTCAGTCTTGGACTTCTCTGGAGTTGGTTTGGCCGCCTCAGTCTTGGACTTCTCTGGAGTTGGTTTGGCCGCCTCAGTCTTGGACTTCTCTGGAGTTGGTTTGGCCGCCTCAGTCTTGGACTTCTCTGGAGTTGGTTTGGCCGCGTCTTTCTTCCCGGACTTCTCTTTGGCCGGCTCACCCTTCTTGCTCTTCTTCGAATCTTTCCGGCTCTTCTTCTTGTCCTTGGATTTGCGCTTTTTCTTCTCTTCTTTTTCAGCGCGGATCTTCGCTTCGTCTTCCTCCTTCGTCATTGTTTGTCGACTGAAATGTGAAAAAGGGGATTGTTAAGATGAAATCAAAAAAAAAAAGAAAGACTTACGCGATTGAAGTTGATGAGCACAGATGTCGTTTGAATGGATCAGAAGTTGTCAAGAGTGTACATAAAGTGTGATTTGCCCTCCTTTTATAGTAAGGGAAGTCTGGTGTTTAACAATCAAATTAACGATTTTTCTAAAATTCAAACCAGCAGCGGAAGGTATAAAAGAGCTTTTTTTAGCTATTTCCCTCACTTTTCCGATCATCTCTAACTTGATAAGGTAGGATTCATTTTTTTATTCCCTTTTAACAATTTTACAATTTTTCTTTTTCAGCAAAGCCAAGCGAAGCAACCAACACAGAAGACTTGAAGATGGCAGACGAACCAACGACACCGAAAACAGAGGAAGCAACGGACAAAGTGGACGAACCGGCGGCGAAGGCAGACGAACCCGCGGACCAACCGGCGGCGAAGGCAGACGAACCCGCGGACCAACCGGCGGCGAAGGCAGACGAACCCGCGGACCAACCGGCGGCGAAGGCAGACGAACCCGTGGAGAAAGTGGACGAACCGGCGGCGAAGGCAGACGAACCCGTGGAGAAAGTGGAGGAATCGGTGGAGAAGATGGATGGCTCATCGTCGAAGGCAGAGGAATCTTCAGCTACATCGGATGATCAATCGTCGCCGACGGACCAATCTTCAACGACGTCGAATGAATCGCCAGTGAAGAAGAAGGAAGTATCGGAAAAGAAGCCGGCTGCATCTACAGCGAAGAAAGCCGAATCGTCGTCATCTGCTGTTCGTGGAGTGCGTCTTCAGAAGCGTGAAGTCCCGATCAAGAGCATCAAAGACGTGCGCCCGGTGCTGCAGGAAGCACTCAAACAGTTGAAGTACCCGCTGATCAAAAAACTGGAGGCGCAGACCGGCATGAAGCGCGAAATGGTGAGAAATTTTTGGGCTTCGCATTTTGTCATTCATCTGAAACTTTTCAGCTTTTCTACATCGCATGCGGCTTCATCGCGTTCTTCTTGATGTTCGGCCCTTGCAACGAAGCGATCTGCAACCTGATCGGTTGGTAATTGTTATGGAAAGAATGTACAATCATTTATCTTGACTGTTTAAGGCATCGCCTATCCGGCACACCAGAGTTTGATGGCAGTCCGCAGCAAGACCAAAGGTAGGCGGATCTCATTACATTCAGTTTTGATTCAAAAATTTGAATTATTTCAGCGGATGACACACAATGGCTGATGTATTGGTGCTCTTTCGCTCTGTTCTCCCTGTGCGACTTCATCCTGACTCCGTTCGTTGGACCGCTGTTCGTGCTTCTGAAGGTGACCTGCTTGCTGTACTTGGCTGTTCCCCAGACGTACGGCGCCCACAACATTCTACGTGAGCTGTGTGGACCCGCTGATGGACTGGGCGGCCAAACGCATCAAAATCTGACGTGATCGATCGGTGTCGGCTGGTGGTTAAGAAGAAGGAAGCATCCCATAGATCATAATTAGGTTAGGTTCTCCGCGAAATGTAAAAGTGATAATACTCTCTATATGTTCGTTGTTCCATAAGTTACATAATTGCATTGTGCTCTCGTTGTTGCCATTTATTCTGTCTCTATTGTATGTATGGCTCGCATTTCATGTTCGGTTTTACCCGTATAAATGGCTTCTTTGAGAATACCAGTAGAATGTAGAGGAATAATTTAATCGAGTTCAAACTGCTAGTGTCCGCGTACGGGGAGAGCAACAGGGACCTAGCAAATAGGCTCGAGAAGGGGGCTCGGGAATTCTCCAGCAAAATGAAGGATTTTTTTCTTTTCCTTAGAAAAGAGGATAAAATAGGAACATTTCTCACTGTCTCCCCCACCCAATTTCTCAAACTAAATTGCCAAACCTTTTAGTCTAAACAAAATGGCCTTAATTTAGGTCAGCAAATAGACATTTACATCTGTCTTTATTTGATATTTGTTTCATGTGTGCCACCAAATGTTTTTCTTTATTGGGCGTGACCGGGAGAAACAATAAAATAACAACGAACGACAGAATTAGCAAATACCAAAC
This sequence comes from Globodera pallida, assembly GCA_020449905.1. Classification (NCBI taxonomy): domain Eukaryota; kingdom Metazoa; phylum Nematoda; class Chromadorea; order Rhabditida; family Heteroderidae; genus Globodera; species Globodera pallida. The sequence goes on along the minus strand of JAIXHY010000010.1, from coordinate 334,205 downwards.
ATAAAATGAGAATCTTTTTTGCGCCACTGAGCACCACAATATTTAATCCAATGATAAAAAGTTGGCAGCAATTGTTTCCGTCGAACGGTTTTTGAAAGCAGTTCAGCGTCTGGATGACGTCCTCGTGTGACAATGTGATTTCTGCGATGCGTTGCTCCCTGATAATTTTTTTTGTCATGAATTTGGACACGTTCAGTTGAAAAAAGAAGCTCACTGAAGATGCTGCTCAGAAGGATTATTGCCGACAAGATCCTGGATGACACTGCGATAACGCGAGAGGCAGGCGAGTCGGATGACCTCCTTCAGGTCGGAGCCGCTCAACGAATTCGTCTCCTGCGCGATTTTCGCGAAGTTGAAATCGTCCGCCAAATTCTGTTTGCGCAGAATCACACGAAGGATGTGCTCACGAGCGGCCAAGTCGGGCTTCGGCACGTGCATTCGAAGAGGGAGGCGGCGCATAATTGCTTCGTCTGGCAAAAAAAAAAAATAAAATCCAAAATATTGAGAAATCGGAAAATTTCTTACCTACGTCCTGTGGTCGATTGGTGGCACCGATGATGATCACCGTGCTGTCGGAGTTGAGGAAGCCGTCCCACAGGGCCATGAATTGCGTCTTCATTATGGCAGAGACCTCGTGATCATAATCCTGGCGGGTACGGAGTACAGAATCTGCGAGGCAAAGGCAAATCAAATTTTGGTGATTGATCAATCACGAGGTTTTGGGAGCCAAACGTGACCAAAATTTGCTTTAAAAAAATCTGTTGTTTACATCAAAGTGAATTATTGGTTCAATTTGTAAAAAGTAATACCGATCTCATCGATGAATATCACGCACGGTTGAATCTTTTCGGACTGAAAGAAACATTTGCTGAACGTGCATTTTTAAAGCAAAAGGACCAACGAAAGTGAACAATGCCTTCGTAAGTTTCGTTGTTTCGCCGTAGAACATATCTGAAAAGCGAGGCAATGCACATTTGCTTAAGAACCGAAGAGGGCCACAGAAAAGAAGCTTTGGTTTAAATGCCAAAAGAAACGGTCTCATTTGCAATTTTGTCAAAACAAAAAAAAATTTGACCAAAACTTTTAGTTAACACTCTCGCTCAACAAACAAACAAACAAACAAAGACCTCAAAAAAAGAGGCTTAACAAACCGCTGAGGACAGAAATGTCGAAGTTGATGAAGTACGCGTCAACATTCTTGGCGATTGCACGCGCAATCAGCGTCTTGCCACAACCTGGCGGTCCATGCAGAAGAACGCCTTTTGGCGGCTGTGTACAGCGAGGAAGGAACAATGACTTTGGCGGCCATCAGACGAAGAGGGAAGATAATATTCTCCTGCAGTTGGTCCAAAATCGTAGCACAACCAGCCGATCTCGTCGATGTCGATGCCTTCGTCCGGCAGTGCTTAAGTTTCACCCATTTTACCCCTTCAAAATAATAAATATCGTTAAACAACGAACAGATCATGGCGGCAATGCGCAACTGAAAGGAATAAATTGGAAGTAACTCTTGAACATGTCGAAACCGACCTCGTGAGAATCGAGGCTGCATTTATCAGGATCCAACTTCAGTACCTTCATAAGCTCAACCACCTTAACGGACTCGATTAGTTCTTTTCATTTTGATCCATTAGAACGAACCTTCTTATTCGTGTTCTTTTGAGCCTCATAGCTCGGGTCCATTATCCGTTCCAACGCTCTGGACAAAATGAATGCAGCAATGGCGGCCGATGCGCAAGCGCCAATCGTCTTGATTATTGCTGACGACAAATTGTAATCATTGCTGCTCATTTGTATAGCTATTATAAAGGCACAAACGCGATAAATCTGATGGTGATTTTAAACTTTGTAAAAGAAAAAGAGTTCCAATTTTTCCACTAAAATCTCGTGCCCCAAATAGCGGCCAGCAACCGAACCCTTCCGAAAGTCTCAATATTTTTGACAAATTTTTTTAATCATATTGTAGAAAAATTCAGATCCCGATTTGGTATTCTCACTTTTCATGTTTCCAGAAAAATAGCATACAAATAAATGTAATGATTGTATAAGTTTGCGTAAAACAAATGCAACGCAAAAAAACAACAACAAAGCAAACAAATCTGTTGTAGCGCACTAATAACAATGTTTTATCAAGCAATTGATTAAAACAATAGTGGTTGTTCAACAATTACTCGCTCAACTCCATCAATCATCCAACAACAATAAAAAATCAATGATCGTTTTTTTATTCGTCTCCACTTTTCACGCGCTGGCAATGCGCCACACACGAATGATGTTGTCGGTGTAGCCGGCGAACAACGTTTGGCCGTCAGTGGACCAGGCCAACGAGACACACTGAGGGCATGACTTTTTGGAAATACGTGTCAGGTTTGTGCCGGTGCTTGCGATGTCCAGCTTCAGCTCGTCCACCACTGTTTTGTTCTCCAGATCCCAAATTTTCACCACCGGGCCCACCGCGGCGCACAGCCAGTAGCGGTTTGGCGAGAAGGCGAGCGCGTTGATCACGTCGTTGCCGCCCAATGTGTACAAGTGCTTGCCGTCGTTCAGGTCCCACAACATTGCCGAACCGTCCTAAAAGAAACAGCGATTTAAGAATGAATTTCTTTCATTTTGCTCAAAAAAGTAGCCATTACTGGCAGTACACATCCCTATAGTCACGAGGTCAGCTTCATCCAGAAATATATTTAAACGATGGCTAATTAACCTGCATCCAAATCCACCAACCTTGCCTCCAGATGCGCAAAGAGAGCCGTCAGGCGACACAGTGACCGAGTTGATGAAGCCGGTGTGTCCAAAGTGGTTGGTCTTCAGACGGCATGTGGCCAAGTTCCACACCTTCACGATTTTGTCCCAGCCGGCGGACACAATCACCGGATTGGCATGCGAAGGCGAAAATCGCACGGTGGACACCCAATCGGTGTGGCACTCTTCCTGAATTAAATGAAAATTAAAAACCGGCAATCCCTCATTTTATCTTAGCCAGGCATTTGTTCTGGATTTTTAATGGATTCAAAATCCCTGAAAAATTCAACATGAACTAAAGATTCAGATCCGGTTAGCTCGTAAATCATATGCCAACAACACTCAACCTATTTTTTCCTCCGATGCATTTTTGTTCAAATTAGTTGCATTTATGAATAAAATAAATACCACAATGGAATGTTTGCACTGGGCAAGCGTGTTCCACAACTTGATCTTTTTGTCACGCGAGCCGGACACAATCTGACGGTTGTCGGCGGAGAATGCGACGGACAGCACATCTTGACTGTGCGAAACGAACTGACGTGTTGTTTGGCCTCTTAAATGAGAGTTAGGTTCAACAGTTTCTCGTAATCAAAGCTTAATGCGGTGCTTTTCAGTTTCGAGCTCGGTGTCATTGGTTTAAAACTTCGTTTGACTCTTTAAGACTTTTCAATTCTTAAATGTTCTCCCAAAGGATCTTTTGGAATGTATGAATCCAAACAAATAATTTTTTTGTGCGAAGATTTTCGGATTTCCATCAATCAATAACGCTCATTAGTCCCAAACAAAGACAAAAAAAAAAAACCATGTGTAAACAAAACGGACGTGTTCAGGTCCCAAAGACGCAAAGTTTTGTCCCACGAGCCGGACAATGCGTACTGTCCGTCCGAGGACATCACAACATCGGAGACGAAATGACCATGGCCGTGCAAAGATTTGACCGGTTTGCCGGTCAACACCGACCCGCTCTCATCAAGCGTCCACACAACGATGGTTTTGTCTGAAAATGAATGGAAAATATGAAAATGTTTTGTCATTTCACTACTCAACATCAACCTCTTGAGGACGACACCAACATGTTCTTGTTCAACGGATTGGTGGCAATTTGGGTAACCCATCCGTTGTGGCCACGGAGAGAACCCTCCAGCTTCATTTGTTCACCCATCGTTCACGAATATATGTTGAGAAGATAATAAAGCAAGCAACACTGAAAATATAAAATCACCTAGTCGTTTTCCTGATCATAGCTTTTAAGGTAATGCCCAGCGAAAATTAAAAGCGGGATTAGAAATTCCGTTACGTTCGGATAGGTAACCGAAAAGCTTCGGTTCGGTAACCAAAGAATGTAGGAAACGACAACCCTAATCTGGATCGTGATCGTGTTCGTGTGTCCAACATTTTTGTAAGCGAATCATTCACTGGTTTTCTTTTGGCGTTTTGTTTTTTGCACAAAAGTTTGTGCTTTTGTTGTTTTTGTCGCCCATGAAAGCTTGTGGGGACGAAGATTTGCTTGCTACCTTATAGATTGTTAGAGGTTCATGAGATTTTAAACAAAAAGAAATGTTCAATTTAGGCATTCCAGGCCGTAGCCAGCTTTGGATTGGGGGAGGGACAAAAAAAAGGATTTTAAGGGTAGGATATAGGATGGATTGTATCCTGTTTGATCCAATTTCATTATTATTTTGGTTAATTGCCCTGGTTTTTGCAGTTTTCCCACATCACAGATCATTTTAAAACATATGGCTGACGTTAAGCCCAATCACACGTTGTACATCAACAACCTGAATGAGAAAGTGAAGAAAGATGGTAATTGTTATTCCTTTTTTTTTCTTCTCACTCATACATTGTTAAATTACAGAGCTGAAGAAGGCGTTATACGCGATTTTCTCCCAGTTTGGGCAAATCATCGACATTTTGGCGTTCAAACACATCAAAATGCGTGGACAGGCCCACGTGATCTTCAAAGAGATTCAATTCGTCCGCCACCTGCTCTGCGTTCCATGCAAGGCTTTCCCTTCTATGACAAGCCGATGCGCATCCAATTCACCAGGGAGGACTCGGATGTGATCTCAAAAGCGAAAGGCACTTTTGTTGAACGGTTTGTGAATTAATTGTTTCATTCATATGCATTCAATTTGAGTGATGGGGCGGGCTTATTATTAACAAAAAACATTAGTACAATTCCGAACGAGCATACTTTTGAAAATTGATTGTTACAAAATCGTCCAAAATGCTTCTAAGGACAACGGATAAGCGAACGAATTAATTGTTTAATTTGATTGATTTTGTGACATAAAAAACAGTTTTTGAAAAAAGAAAAAACTGTTCGTACTCTCGTTCGAGGATTGGTCAAAAAAAGGTAAGATTTTTTCTTGTTACGGGCCTTGGCCAATGCTCTTGTGGTGGGTAAAGTCCTAAGGCTTAGTCCCTATTGTTGAAGGCCCAAGAAGAACATAGCCGTGCCGAAGAAGAAGAAGAAGCTCGCCGAGGGTCCGACCAAAAAGAGCAAAACGTCCGGCAAAGAGGGCCAACAACGTTCGACCGCTCCGCCCAACAAAATTCTGTTCCTCACCAATTTGCCGCCCGAGTGCACGGAGGAAATGTTGCGCGTTGTGTTCCATCCGTATGTCTTTTGCATTTGTTGGAAAATCGGACGCATTTTTTTTTATGGACATTTAAAATTTTGTTTAGTTTTCCCGGACTACGCGACATTCGTCAAGTGCCCAACCGTACGGACATTGCGTTTGTCGAGTTTGGCAGCGAAAATGAGGCAACCAATGCGAAGAAGGCGTTGAACAACTTCAAAATCACCCCAACCAATGCAATGCGTGTGGAATATGCGAACAAATGAGTGGCAAATTCGATCAATTTTGTTGTTATTTTTATCTTTTGTGTCTGTTGCCGAAGAAGTTTTGTTTGCCATCTCGTTTTTCTCCCTATGCATGACTCGGACCAGATCAGGTCCAATTGGCTTTTCTCATTTTTTGTCCCAAGGTTCGATGGCTATAGCATTAGTTTCCTTGGCAAATGGAATTCCAATTTTCATCATTTTAATAAAGATTTGACCATACCCTGTTCATATGCTTAAAGCGGGCGCCTGACCAAAGGTGCATACTAGGGATGTTCGGGAGTCTCGGTGCTCGACTCGAGAAATTTATTTTATGTGGTCTCGGTTGCCATGTTTCAGAAATCAGCCTTTTTTACTCCCCCATAAATGGTATTTCTGGTGAGGGTTGTTCACTTTAAAATTGGGCAAAAGATAAGATTTGAATACAGACGACATGTTCCTAATTTTTTGATTTATTACTAATTTTTTAGACAAAAGGAGAGTCCATTATAACAACTCTATTGATTTTGTCCAAACACAGCTTTTTTGTGCTTACATGCTAGTTAAACTCAATTTATTTACATTGCTTATTGTGTGGGTTATTTGCACGACGATTTGAAATTTGTTATTATGGCGTTTTGCATCATTTTCTCTACTTTTTGTCCACTACAAACTTCACAGTGTAATTCCTCACAAAAAACAGCATTTCTTTTTTGGTGAACGGCTCAAAATCTTGCTCAACTTTCCGTTCATTCCGCTTTTCTGCATGAATTGACCCATCGCGTCCATTACATATCATTGCAAATAAAAGCAGATAATTTCTGATTATTGATTATGATTGTTCTTTCAAAAGGGTTAAAAGAACAGGGTCAACCCATCCATTAATTGAAGTCCAATACTTCCAATTAAACAAATAAAACAGTATTGGTGTCATTGAAAGCTTCAATCGAGTAGAGATTTACTTCAGCACGGTTTGAGCTGTTCAAAGCATTTGCGAAACACAAAAAATTTGGGATTTTTGGAGTATCCAAACACGTTTATGCTTACACAGAGATTTAACTTATTGAGTTTTTTAATATAGTACCAATATTGTTTTGTTTGAGAAGAGTTATAGAACTTAAACTTTTATTGGATTAGATGGAGGGATCCCAAAAGAATCATTGAATATAACGCTTTTGCCGTAGCAAAACATCTACATTTCTTTTTCAGTGAACGTTTACAAAATGTTGCTTAAATTTCCAACTGTTGCGCGTTTCTGCGGCGCCCGTTCTTTGGTAACATTTAAATTATGCAAAACGGTTTGAGTTTTTAATATTTCTACTCAAGTCCCAATTGCCAAATACGCACGAAGTGTTGCGGGACCGGGGCGACGCCGCCGGGCTGAGTCAGTTGAAGAACGGTTTCCGTGTCGCCACATTTGACAACGGCCGTCCGACCGCAACGGTACGCGGTGCTTTCATTCAAATTTATAAATTTTTCTCAAAAACAGATTGGTGTCTGGCTGAACGCGGGGTCGAGAAGCGAAAGCGTAGCGAACAGCGGCGTGTCCGCACTCTTCGAGGGCTTAGTGCACAAGGTTTAAATTTAATTGAAAGCTTAATGATGTTTTTTTGCGGAGACAATAATACCGTCACTTAAAACATACTCAAAATAAACATTTGTAGGGGTCGAAGAAACGCAATTCGCTGCAACTCCAAACGGAGTTGGCCAAACTCGGCGCCCACTTGCGCTCATTCACCTCCCGTGAGCATTCGGCTTTCTTTGTGGAGTGCCTCAAGTCGGACACGGACAAAGGTTTATTCCGCTCATCGTTTAATTGAATTCTTAAGCATTTTTGTTGGTTTTCAAAATCTGCAAAACTCCCATTTCTCCTTTAGTCGTTGAACTGCTTGCGGACGCGGTGCTCAACGTCAACACGGAGGCGTCCAAAATCGAGGAGCAACGCGCCGTGGCGTTGGATCGGCTGGAGAAGGCGGAGAAAGGCAACATTCGCGGCTCTGTGTTCGACAATTTGCACGCCACCGCGTTCCAAGGCACGCCGCTCGGACTGTCGCCGCTGGGGACCACTAACTCGCTGAAGTCGGTGGTGCACATTTTGGGGAATTATTTTTTTTTTAAACTGGCTATAATTTGCGTTTTTTAACATCTTTTCTTTTCCTACACAGGGAAATGACCAAGGAGACGGTGACCAACTTTGTCGACGATATTTTGAAAGCGAGTGGAATGGTGCTGACCGCCGTTGGTGGGGTGGACCACGAGAAGATCAGCAAATTGGTCGGTTGGACATTTTGCAGAAATCGTCCCCTAATTAACTGATGGAATTCTCTGATTTTAGACTAGATTAACCCTTTTCTATGACCATATTTTAAATTTTTAGTACAAATAACTCACTCGTATGCGCAGTCCGAGTCAGCATTAAAATTGGGGAAAACATTCTAAGTGCAAAGGGAATTTAAAATAAGGATCATTTTCCAATTCCACTGCAGGCCGAACAACACTTTGGCCACCTTGGCAATTCGTACGCGCGCAAAGTGTTGCCGCACGTGGCACCGATGAATCACACCGGACACGAGAACATCCATACGCGGGGCTACCGGTTCAGCGGTGGCGAGTTCCACTACCGCGACGACTACTACCCAGGCCATGTACGGCGCCGTGGCGGTGGAGGGCATTGGCAGAGGCCATCTTGATTACGTCGCAATGCTGGTAGGTGGTGATCGAAGGTCGTGACTGATCCAGGGCAATATTTTGGGACATTTTATACCCCCCTCCCGCCCTTGCGCCATCCCAAATTCAACTGGTCCAACTCCATGGCATGTTTTGATCCGTATACTTTACAGGTGGCAAATTCGTGTGTCGGCAAATGGGATCGTTCCTTTGCGGCGTCGTTTAACGCCCCGTCACCGGTCATTCAAAATGTGGCCAGCAATGACGATTTGTTGGCATTTGAGAACTTCAACATCAGCTACGATATCACCGGGTCGGCAGAATTTTAGTTTGCATAATTCTGGCTCTTCAAACACTTGATTTTTTAAGTAGTTTTATGGATTCCTAATAAAAAAGAATCGTTATTTTTGGGAAAAATTTTGCCACAATTTAAGTCTGTTTGGCTTCTACATTGTCATGAAGGGGGAGGATGACGACTTGTCGGGTTCCGCAACACGTGCCGTTCTGCGCGCGTATAAGCATTTGGCAATGGGCATCACCGAGGAGGAGGTGGACGGGGCGAAGAACGCGCTGAAGACCAACCTGTTCCTGGGCCTGGAGGATAACTCGCAACTTGCTAATCACATCGCGTTGGAAGTGAGCGAACAATTTTTGGAGTGGGAGGGTGGGGGACAGGGCAGAACGGAATTTCATTTTTTTAGGTGCTGAGCAGCGGCAAAATCACTCCTCTCCACGAATTGGAGCGTCGCATTCACTTCGTCAACGCGGGCGCAGTAAAGGAGGCGGTTTCTCGACACGTTTATGACCGGGACATTGCGGTGGCGGCAATCGGTAATGGGAGAACAACATCAAAAATGCCATGAAAAGGCTCGCTTAACCTCCGTAGTGGATCAACAACTCAGCCATTTCTCTGGAAATCTCGCGAGAATCTCAGGGTTCCGGCTCTCGTGGCACAAGCAATAAATTATAGTCTGTTCAAGATCAATTTCTTGTTCTATTTTATATTATTAGTCTCGGATGTTTTGAAACACAAAACAATAATTCGGTAAAATTTGCAGGTCGAATCGAGGCGTTCACCCCCTATTTCGAGTTGCGCTACGCCATGAGTTGGTGGCGTCTGTGAGACGGAAAAGAAACGCCCATAACTGGTCGGATGACAATAAGTGATTATATATATTTAGTGCATAAAATAGGCTGCAATTTACTGTTTTCTGAATGATTTTATTGTTCTTTTTTAATTCTTGAAAAAAAAGTGCTCTAAATTAATTTTGTCAAATTGAATTGTTCGGGTTTTTGTACCATCGGATGGTGTAAACATTTTATTGACAAAAAAAAAACATTATTAAGGGAGGGGTAAATCACATATGTGGGCGGAACAAATAAATATAAATAAGTCAATTTGTCAAAGGAAATAAATAAAATTTAAAAAAATTTAGTTTTTGAATTTATAGGCGAAATACACAATTCGACGGCCCACTGGCCATTAGGGATACTCAAGACCCCAAAATTTTCCTAGTCTTGAGAAGATTTGCCCTAAGCTATCGCCCCCAGGCTCATAAAACAATCGACTTTTTCTCGAGTCGAGACTCGAACATCCTCACTTTGCATTCGCCAGCCCTCCTCTCAAAAGGCGAGCTCCAAAAAACCACCACATTTGTGAGTGGAATGGAACCGGACGTCAGCAATCAACTCAACTCATAAACTGCTAGCTGCGGACGATTCAAAAAAGGTGATGTGATTGATCATCCACCCACCCACCCACCCGTTCATCTACTTGTTGATCGATGATGATCCATGGCGGCAGTGCTTCTCGGAATCGCTCGCTGGCACGCATTGTGAGCCGAGCCGCCATCACTGCCCAATTATTCATTCATTCACCCAAATCATCATCAATCTTCCCCCTTTATTTGATTATTTATGCGGCGTGATTACCCACCCGTCCCCGCCACATTTGTACTCGCTGCCCGCCTCCTCCTCCAATCCGGACACTTTCTTCCCTTTCATCGGCTCTTCTAATCACTCTCTCCCAAAACCGCGCCGAACCCAACCAATTCTTCATTCGTTTGTTCTGTTGTTCGGCAAGCAATGCTTCTTCCGGTTGTCAGCAATTTCAATTGTGTGAAAAGTGAGTGTTTTTGTTTGTGATGCTTTTCCCATTAACCAATAAAAGTACAAACGTGGCCAAAGGGTCCGGGGGCTTCCAGCACGATCGAAACTCCATTCAATTGATTTTGCGCTTCAATTTAGGGCTGAGAAGCATCGAGATTCCGGGAGGGGGGGGGGGAAGTTCGAGGTCAGCAGGTCGGGGTAGGATAGCTGAAATGAGGATTTTGAATGCTGGTAAATCTTGATCCTGGTCATTTCCAAAATCTTGATCCGGAATTTTTCAAAAATCCAGGCTCTATTAAATAGTAATTTAAGCGGTATGTTGTCAGATCAAAGGTTCAGGGCCGGGGGTAAGCTGTCTGGGCGCGATATTTGGGGATTATGGCCCTTCGGGGGACGTCGAGGCTCCACTTTAGCTGACATAAAACCGGCATCGATTCGGGATTTTTGCTTGAAAACGGACAGACTTTTACGCAAATTCTGAATCGGATTTTCTCATTTAACTGATTCCAGCGAACAAATTGCACGCAAAACTCGAACAGATACCGGACAATAAATTTGTCATCATTTCCGGTTAGATTTGGAACGGTTACTGCTGCTAATTGTCGCCATTCTTCTGCTGTCCGTCTCCACTTCACACTGTGTACAGCAGCAGCAGCAACATGTTTTGCACAAACGCCAGACATTTCACTACCCAGAAGAGTTGAAGGAGTACGCGCAGAACTACCACACGGGCACCCGGGTCATCCACGGCACGCTTGGCCGCTTCGCGCCTCAGGATTGGCCTGCTTGGTCAGAGAAGGGGGGAATTGGGCGCCGCCGAAGGGGCAAAAAATCTTTTGGAAATTTTGTTTTTGGCCCGGTACGGAGTCTGAAATTTCAAAATTTCCATTGTTTTTCTGTTCAGGTACACGCGAACGATGATGAAGTGGAACGGCGAGTCGCGCATGTCCCCGTATTCGCCCAACGACGTGCAGTACAGAACGTGGAGAATAAATCGAATCCTCAGCGAACAGCCATAGAAAATCAATCAAATTAAATTACCTATGAACATCGATTCTTGACTTTGATTTTGTCGTGCCCAACTTTCCTTTTTCCCGATCCCAAATCTTCTGAAATTACTGATCAGTCTATGATCCAAAACGATCGGAGATGTTCGAGAGTTCTGATCAGTCTACGACCCAAAACGATCGGACGTTCGAGTCTATGATCCAAAACGATCGGAGATGTTTGAGAGTTCTAATCAGTCTACGATATAAAACGATCGGATATGTTCGAGAGTCGGATATGTTCGAGAGTTCTGAGTTCTAATCAGTCTATGATCCAAAACGATCGGATATGTTCGAGAGTCGGATATGTTCGAGAGTTCTGATCAGTTCACGATCTAAACGATCGGAGAACTCCAGGTGTCCTGCTGAGTTTTGTCCACAAGTGCCCTCTTCAAATCCTTTTGCATAAATTATTCGTGTTCGCCGAATTGATGTTTTTACACATTTTTCAAAATGGACAAAAAAATTATATAAAAAATCACAAAACAAAACTTTTTGTTGCCCCATTTTTTTCCCATTCCCACAAATTCTGGGAGGGAGTCGACGAAAAAAAGCATCGGGGGGGGGCACCCATCGAAATTCCCATTGAAGCAAAAAGTTTTTGGGAAAGGACAGCGGACGGACGGACGGACAGCCGTGGGGCAATGACAACGACGGCGACAGGACGAATTGGCGGGGGGTGGGGGGGAAATTGGGAAAAAATCGGAGAAAATTTGGAAATGAAAGTGCCCTTTTTGCTGGCTGCTGGGACGACAACACAAAGCTTTTCGTCCGGCAGAAAATCTCTCGAAATATTTTTTACGGCAAATTGACCGAATTTTTAGAATTCGGCATATTTTGTCCCCCCCCCCCCCCCCCAAAAAATGTTGCTAAAAACATTATTTTATGAGTCCGATCGTTACCAAATATGTCTGACTGATCGCTAAAAAAAGTGTGTGCCAAACACTGTGATCAATATTGAGAACAAAGATAATTGTTTGATCACTACAAATGAATGGCCATTAGCCATTAATTACATCTGTTTGATAGCGGGCCCTAAAATCTCATGAGAAATGAATGGAATGGGCGCATTTTATGTTTTGTTATTTCGGCGGGTCAGTTGTGCCCCCCCCCCCCCTCTCTTTTTCCGACATTGGCGGACAATTAATTGTTTGCCTCGGGGCCACTGAATGGCGCCCGAGGCAAACAAAGTGTCCGTTGTCCCAAACAAATTGCAAATGAATGAATGGCCCCGGGGCATTTGCATTTTTCGATTGTTTGCCGTGCCCCAAAATTCGCCTAACAGGCAAAATATATGCGACTTTGCTGTCTTTGGACAAAAAATTTACAAATATTCGCGGTAGGGGATTAAGAAGCGTCGATCGAATTTGGATCGATCTGTGAGCCGCCATAACATTGCTTATCGGGCTCATCTGGCTTATTTGAACTGATCAGAGAGCAGAATCGATCAGAGTTTGCCACTTAATGGCAATTACTCCAAATGATTATTCATTCATTCGTCGATCGCCCGTCCGTCCGTTCCGTCCATCGTCTTTGAGCAGTTCTCCTCCTCGCCCCAACGCCCTTTCCTCAGCAAAATGGCGCGCCCCCACGTCCTCTGCTCCGCCCATGCATAATTTATTTGCCTCCGAAGGGCGACGATTGCCCCCGGGGGGAGGGGGGGGGGGGGGAAACCGTCCCTTCCCCCCCCCCCCCCCCCCCCCCCGTAACTTACAATTTTCCGTCGTTGTCCAACCAAAATTTTTTTTGTTTTGAAAAATTGCTACTGCCAAAGTGTCCCCTCCCCCCAAGGTCAGTCAGTGGACGACGACACTTCCCCCCCCCCCACACAAAACGGATCATCGGGGGGGGGGGGGATCAAATTATTTTTTTTCTTTCCGTTCCGTTCGGCGGATTAGTGGGAAAAGCATTCATTTGCGCATTTTCTCACCATCGTTCAGTTCAGCTTTCTTTTCTTTTTTTTGTTTGACTTGCCATTGGTCGTAAAAGCAAAGCTCGTCACGCCAATTGTCTTTGTCTTTCTGGCACTTTTCGGGGTGATAAATAAATTTTTGAATTGTGTCGGCACTTTTTATCCCTTCCGTTTTTCTTTGCTTTGTTTTACCCCCCCTTTTTTTTTGTTCAGCGGATTAGCAGCAGCACAACCCTTTCGGTGACGATGTGACGACGACGCCTTGAACATATTTAATCCCCTCCCCTTCCGCCGATGTTTTCTTCCTCCTCCTCCTCCATCTTCTTCTTCTTCCTGCAGCGGACCCTTCTCCGCCTGCTGCTGATGTCGTCGTCCTCATCGGCAAGTTCACTATCCCTTTCAGGGAACAGGGCAAGTCCCCCCCCCCCCCCCCCCGGGGGGTCAATTATGACCGCAGCAGCAAGTATGAGTTTGAGTAGTGCAAGAAACCATTCTAGTCAAAAACTTGCTTTTTATTAATGAAGTCTCAATCAAGAATTTAAAGAACGACTCGAGACTCAAGACTGGAGTGTCTGTCGGTTTCCAACCGACCTAAAATTGGTTTGGTTAGCACCCAAATTTTAACATGAGCTCTTGGAATTTTGACCGACTCGATCCTAGCAGAATCTGGGTTTATTCTGCTAACATTTGGGAGTTGTTTTAAAAGGGTAAAAAAACATCGTTTTCCGAGACAAGCTTCAAAGGTTGGTACTTACCGTCCTGTCCGACTTGCCCTGTCTGTCCTAATGTGCCCACCCCCCCCCCCACTTTTAATCTTTTTTATTCTCTCAATATTAGGCATTTCCGATCAGTTCTTCTTTCCCTGATCCGTCCATTCTGATCACGGTCAAAACGACGGTGGCTAACCACCGGAGTCGAGTGGAGGACGCATTGGCCACGTGGGCTTCGTCCGCAAGCCGTTTGGAAGAGGAAAATACGGTTGGCGATTTGTGTTAAGCGGGGAAACCGGGCAAATTGGCGCGGAAATTTTGGCATTTTGAATTTAAGCGGCAAATTGGGTCGGTGATTCTCCATTTATTTTTTGGATTTTATGAATTTAAACGCTTTTCGGTCAGTGAATTCTTCCGGAAGCGGGCGAAATAAATGATCAAATTCCGTCTCAATGAATTGCCGGCATCGCCCCCAATTTCAGCAAATTTTGTTCGTCACCGATTTGCCGCCCCAAGCGCCGTCCCCTCTCATCCAACCGACAAAATGCCCTCGGGGGCACACAAAGTGAGGGGGGGGGGATGAGCCTATTATAGCACAGTTAGAAGCACCCAATCATAACATTTTTTGTTTGTTTAATATAAATAAAAATTGAATTGCCTCAAGACTTACGCTTTGTACCTAAAAACTAGGGGTGGACAAGACCAATTAAAAACCGGCCCCGGCCACTTTTGTTTTAAGTTTAAAATTAGAATTGCAAATTAGCCTCAGGGCTTTTGGCAAAAGCTTTTGTTATCAAAAAATATTGTCTATTTTCCGCTCTTTAGCGCTGCCCTCTGCTGCAAAATGGCCGCCGAATTGCGAATGGCACTCCAGCGGTCACCGGAGTGAGTTTCGATAAATTATTTTGTTTTTAATTTTCGTCCCCTCCGGCGGGCAATACCACCCAAACCGAAATTCCCCGATGGGGGGGGGGGGGGGTCAAAATTTGGATTGGAGTCCTTTCCTCCTTCTGCTGCTCTCTGTTCCATTCCAAGCAGCTAAGATAAGGTTGATTTGGAGTGGCTGTGGCGGAGAGAGAAGGCTTGCCCATTACCCCCCCCCCCCCCATTACCCGCCTCCCCGCGGGGGTTAATTGCTGCCCTCTCCAATAAGTTCCGTTCCGGCCCTTATCGCATCAGCGAATCGGTCACAAAAGTGAGGAGAAAATGGGCAAATCTATGCAAATAAATAGGTAATAAATGTTGTGGAATGAATGGCTTTGGATGGTTTTGGATAAATTGTTGGATGCTTTTAAACGTTTAAACTCTAACAATGGCATATGTGTCAGTCAATTGATCGTCGATTATTCACAATCTCAAAATCAGATCAATCGATCGGTTGATCAATTAGTATGCATAATTTTGGCAGTGAATTAAAAGCCCCAATTATTTTTGGCATCCGAATGTAAAGTTGCGAATTTCGGGGTTTTTGGTTGGCTTTGTTTGCTCCCGACCCCCGACTTTCCCCCCCCCCCCCCCCCCCAGGGTCGGGGAGCAACCATGTGAAGCTGATCGCCGTGCCAATACTTGTGGGTTTGATTCCCGCCCGGGGCTTACATTTTTCCCTATTTTTTACTCGACCAAAAGATCGAGGTCCGACTAACTTTTTTTAGCTAAGAAATAGAACGAATTTCGGCATTTTCAGTTTTTGGTGCCATTTCGACGACGACAACTTTGTGTTGCTGACCAACCTGCGCGACTTTCTTCGACAATTCCGTCCCGAGTTTGACGACCTGTACTTGGGACGCGCCTCCACGTCGGGCCCGGTCACCATCCCTCAACTCGTTGACCGTCCCGAACTTCTCGCCCTTCATCCGCGCGAACGGCACTTCTGGTTCGGCACCGGCGGGGCAGGCATCTGTCTGTCCGCTTCGACACTTCAAAAGCTGCGCGACTTTGTCTCTGGCACACATCAGCAACAACAGAAGGGACAGTTCGAGTGGCTTTGTGCCCAACTTGGAGTGCCGGACGACGTGACGCTCGGATTCATTCTGGGTGAGAGAGTGGAGGCGGCCGGACGGACATAAAACCAATTTTCGCGACATTTGTCACCCCCATAATTTTTTAAGGACTTTTGGTCAAGCCTTCTTTTCGGGGCAGGGTACTAAAATCGATCGCGACCAACCCTAGCTTCTGATCAATGTTTTAAAATTTGGACAAGAGCTTTCTAGAAAAAAAACAAAATCTTGTCTGTGGTTTGAAAATGTTATATCCTCTCAAATTTTGCCACTTACAATCGAGCGATCACAATCTGTCCCTTGCGGACGGAGAAACGATCTTGAGTGATCACATTTTGTGTAATTTGATTGAATATTTTAAAGAAAGTTTGCTCGGCATTCCGCTGACCCGGTCGGACCGGCTCCACTCCCACTTGGACCGAGTGGACGCCATTCCACGCTCTCAGCTGGCAGATCAGGTGACAAAATGATGCGGACACATTCAAAATTCTTTTATTAAAGAAAATTACTTTTCCAAGTCCAGGGAACAAAAATTGAGACTCAAAACTAAAAATTGGGCAAAAATATTCATTAATAAATTGTTGTTATTTGTTATTGTTGTGAGTCAGATCAGTTTGAGCGGCTCGTGGCCTGACGACAATCTTGTGAATGTGCCCGAACGCCTCCGACACGACGGCGACGATTTGCTGCGCTTTCGCTCGCTGCAGAATCTGGGTTTATTCTGCTAACATTTGGGAGTTGTTTTAAAAGGGTAAAAAAACATCGTTTTCCGAGACAGCTTCAAAAGGTTGGTACTTACCGTCCGTCCGACTTGCCCTGTCTGTCCTAATGTGCCCCCCCCCCACTTTTAATCTTTTTTATTCTCTCAATATTAGGCATTTCCGATCAGTTCTTCTTTCCCTGATCCGTCCATTCTGATCACGGTCAAAACGACGGTGGCTAACCACCGGAGTCGAGTAGAGGACGCATTGGCCACGTGGGCTTCGTCCGCAAGCCGTTTGGAAGAGGAAAATACGGTGGGCGATTTGTGTTAAGCGGGGACCGGGCAAATTGACGCGGAAATTTTGGCATTTTGAATTTAAGCGGCAAATTGAGTCGGTATTTTCCCGACAATTTTTGGGACATATTTATTCAAGTTTGGAAAATTCAACCGACTAAAATATTCCAAAAAATTGTCGATTTCTCCGTTTATTTTTTGGATTTTATGAATTTAAACGCTTTTCGGTCAGTGAATTCTTCCGGAAGCGGGCGAAATAAATGGTCAAATTCCGTCTCAATGAATTGCCGGCATCGCCCCCAATTTCAGCAAATTTTGTTCGTCACCGATTTGCCGCCCCAAGCGCCGTCCCCTCTCATCCAACCGACAAAATGCCCTCGGGGGCACACAAAGTGAGGGGGGGGGGGCGGGGGGTGAGCTTATTTATTATAGCATAGTTAGCACATCAACCAATCATAACATTTTTTGTTTGTTTAATATGAATAAAAATTGAATTGCCTCAAGACTTACGCTTTGTACATAAAAACTAGGGGTGGACAAGACCGATTAAAAACCGGGCCCGGTCACTTTTGTTTTAAGTTTAAAATTCGATTTGCAAATTAGCCTCAGGGCTTTTGGCAAAAGCTTTTGTTATCAAAAAAGATTGTCTATTTTCCGCTCTTTAGCGCTGCCCTCTGCTGCAAAATGGCGGCCGAATTGCGAATGGCACTCCAGCGGTCACCGGAGTGAGTTTCGATTAAATTATTTTGTTTTTAATTCTCGTCCCCTCCGGCGGGCAATACCACCCAAACCGAAATTCCCCGATGGGGGGGGGGGGAGGGGTCAAAATTCGGATTGGAATCCTTTCCTCCTTCTGCTGCTCTCTGTTCCAAGCAGCTAGCTAAGATAAGGTTGATTTGGAGTGGCTGTGGCGGAGAGAGAAGACTTGCCCATTACCCCCCCCCCCCCCCCCCCATTACCCCCCCCCCCCCCATTACCCCCCCCCCCATTACCCCCCGCCCCGCGGGGGTTAATTGCTGCCCTCTCCAATAAGTTCCGTTCCGGCCCTTATCGCATCAGCGAATCGGTCACAAAAGTGAGGAGAAAATGGGCAAATCTATGCAAATAAATAGGTAATAAATGTTGTGGAATGATCGCTTTGGATGGTTTTGGATAAATTGTTGGATGGTTTTAAACGTTTAAACTCTAACAATGGCATTATGTGTCAGTCAATTGATGGTCGATTATTCACATTCTCAAAATCAGATCAATCGATTGGCAGATCAATTATGCATAATTTTGGCAGTGAATTAAAAGCCCCAATTATTTTTGGCATCCGAATGTAAAGATGCGAAATTTCGGGGTTTTTGGTTGGGTTTGTTTGCCCCCGAACCCCGACTTTCCCACCCCCAAGAAACCACAGTGTGAAGCTGATCGCCGTGCCAAGACTTGTGGGTTTGATTCCCGCCCGGGGCTTACATTTTTCCCTATTTTTTGCTCGACCAAAAGATCGAGGTCCGACTAACTTTTTTTAGCTAAGAAATAGGACGAATTTCGGCATTTTCAGTTTTTGGTGCCATTTCGACGACGACAACTTTGTGTTGTTAGCCAACCTGCGCGACTTTCTTCGACAATTCCGTCCCGAGTTTGACGACCTGTACTTGGGACGCGCCTCCACGTCGGGCCCGGTCACCATCCCTCAACTCGTTGACCGTCCCGAACTTCTCGCCCTTCATCCGCGCGAACGGCACTTCTGGTTCGGCACCGGCGGGGCAGGCATCTGTCTGTCCGCTTCGACACTTCAAAAGCTGCGCGACTTCGTCTCCGGCACACATCAGCAACAACAGAAGGGGCAGTTCGAGTGGCTTTGTGCCCAACTCGGAGTGCCGGACGACGTGACGCTCGGATTCATTCTGGGTGAGAGAGTGAAGGCGGCCGGACGGACATAAAACCGATTTTTCGCGACATTCGTCACCCCCCATAATTTTTTAAGGGCTTTTGGTCAAGCCTTCTTTTTGGGGCAGGGTACTAAAATCGATCACAGCCAATCCTAGCTTCTGATCATAAATTTTAAAATTTGGACAAGAGCTTTCTAGAAAAAAAAGCAAAATCTTGTCTGTGGTTTGAAAATGTTATATTCTCTCAAATTTTGCCACTTACAATCGAGCGATCACAATCTGTCCCTTGCGGACGGAGAAACGATCTTGAGTGATCACATTTTGTGTAATTTGATTGAATATTTTAAAGAAAGTTTGCTCGGCATTCCGCTGACCCGGTCGGACCGGCTCCACTCCCACTTGGACCGGGTGGACGCCATTCCGCGCTCTCAGCTGGCAGATCAGGTGACAAAATGATGCGGACACATTCAAAATTCTTTTATTAAAGAAAATTACTTTGCCAAGTCCAGGGAACAAAAATTGAGACTCAAAACTAAAAATTGGGCAAAAATATTCATTAATAAATTGTTGTTGTTATTGTTATTGTTGTGAGTCAGATCAGTTTGAGCGGCTCGTGGCCCGACGACAATCTTGTGAATGTGCCCGAACGCCTCCGACACGACGGCGACGATTTGCTGCGCTTTCGCTCGCTGCACAAATTCATTCGGCGGAGAGAGGGAAAAGAAAAACGGCGGCGGACAAAATTTAACAGCAATTATAAAAAAAATAATAATAATTTAATTCCCAAATAATACCAAAATTTTGTGTTCATTTTATTGCAATTAAATCATTTACATTTTTTGCAATGGCGGCGATATGTTTACACACGACCGATGGGCCCGTCCGTATAGGGTTCATTAGGTTTAGGCCTAAGCCTAACGAACCCCAAGCCAGGGTACCCCCAAGAACCCTTTTTAAGAAAGAAAATTTTTTTTTTAGAATATGTTGCTTGACTTTTTATTTTAGAAGATTTAATTTAAAACTTTTTCCTTTCTAACCAGACTCAAATGGCCAGACTCAAGTGGCCACCAGACTCAAACGGCCAGACAAGTGGCCCAGACTCAAATGCCCAGACTCAAACGACCCCTACCGAAAAACAAATTGTTATAAATATTTGGCGATCTGCTTTTAGTATTTCAAATTGGTTTATGTAAGAGGCCCACCAAATTGAATTTTGTTGTCCGTTGACGCCATATTTTTAACCCGGAAATTCTCAGCTCAGTGAGTAAAACATTTTTTAAAGCTTGATGTCTGGAAAAGCATTAACAAATTTCAACGAGCTGAACTGTCTCGAATATGGCACGCTTAAGGTGAAAGACGTCGAACAATTATTGACCAATTCCTCCCCCCCCCCCCCCCCCCCTTTTTTAGGTTCCTTATGAGCTGATGAACAAAAAGTTCCGCGCCACTCAGCGCGCAATTGACCAGTGCAATTTCCACTTTCAGAAGGAGTTTTCGGTTGTGGAACAGAAACTGAGGGACAGGGCACAACCAATTCCATTGTCCGAGGTTCCATTTTACAAAAAAATAACGAAATATTATCATAGAATAGAATATGCGTTGCCAAAAAAACAACTGAAATTTAAACAAAAAATGAAAAAAAATTTACAGAAATAACTTCGCATTTTGTGGTTAAGGTCTCCGAATGTGTGCAAAAGCTGAACAAAATTGTGGGACAGTTCAAGCAGGACATTGAACTCAGAGTGGCGGGAGAGATTTCCGCATGCGAAGATTTGAGCCGATGTGTGGGCCATTTGAGTGAGGTATGTTATTTTTTTCTTCGTTATTTTAAATGGCACAAAATTTTACAAATTTTAATTTTTAAAATCTCCCTAAACTTGGGCATGCCATAGCTTTGTTCACGCCAGGCTAAGTTCCTTTCCAAAAGTCCAAAAAGACAAGAATTTAAAAAATGAATAGCTTGATTTTTTTCACTTAAAATGCTGAAATTTTGTAAAATTTTCCCGAACGCGCATTTCACCGGACCCGTACTGAACTTCCCAAAAAAAAAAGCTTAAATTGGATTAAAAAATCAACTAATACATAAAATTTCAATATAAATTTTGAGGAGAAGGCTAAATTTTGGCCACATTCAGATTTTGGATTATCTGACTCCCGGGTAGTCCGGATGTCCGAGTGGTTGCCGAACCGTCAATTTTACATTTTAGCTAACGCTTAAGCTTTTTTTGTTTCTTTTTTTGCTGGAGCTTTCTTTTTTTTAAGGCAAACAGCGCGGAGGAGACGGCACGGCACTTTTTCAGTGAGCAACGCTTGAACCGGTTCATCGTCGACCATTTGCTGCGCACTGGACATTTTGCGAGTGCGCAAGCAGTTGGCCGACTTTGTCGGCCTGGACATCCAAGCGCAGCGTGACGTGTACCACGTGGCCAAGCAGGTCATCAGCGACGAGTTTGGCTGCCATTATATGATGGAAAAAAATTCCCATTTTTTTGGAATGAAAACGGCTCCTTCGTCCGTTTATGATAATTATAAATGTTCAGTTCAGGTGGAGGAATCGTTGAAGCAGCACGACCTCGGGCCCTGTCTGTGCTGGATCCGGGACAATCGGTCGCGTCTGCACCGAATTGGCAGCTCGTTGGAGACGGAAGTGCGCATTCAGCAATGCATTGAGCTGATAAAGGAGGGCCACACCATTGGGGCGCTGAAATATGTGCAAATATTCTTCGGGTCGGCCCAATTTTTTTTTGTTTAAACAGATCTTAACCCGAATCCAATGAATAAAAAGAACCACCGGACAACATCCTGGCGGCTTATTAATAAACCCTCCAGGCGCTACAGAAGAAGCTAAAGCAGAATTTGAAGAATTAAACTCAAAATTTTTTGGATAGGACATTTATATTAAAAAAAAGAAGCCGATATTAAAAGCAAGAAATTGAGTTTAAAAGAAAACAGACTCGTTTACTAAGTTTAGCGAAGAATTTTTATAAATTAGAAAAATTGTTCAATTTTTTCAGCAGTCGCTCGGACATCCACGGAGCTCAGTGGGCAGTCAACGCCAATCTTTTACATGTAAATTTTTATATGATTCACTTAATGTTTTGATGCCAAAAATGTGCGAAATTCTTCTGATCACTGATCGTTCCTCCTCCCTTTCCTCTCAGCTAATGGGCCTCCTCGCGCTTGGCAAAGACTCGGCACGGTCTGAGCATCAGCCGTTGCTCAGCGACGATCGCTACCAGACATTGATCACGCTGTTTCGGGTGGAGAATGAGCGCATCTACAAGTTTTCCAACAAGTCGCCGTTCAGTGCCTGCCTTCAAGGTGGTGGTGGCATGCGAAATGGAAATTTGTGTGAACAAAGTTTTTTTAATTTAATTGCCAGCTGGAATTGCGGTACACAAGACGCCCCACTGCACTAAAGCAGCCCGAGTCGCGTTGCATTGTGTGCAGCAGTGTGTTTGAACTGTCCGAGGGCCTTCCCCACACGCATTTGACCAACTCCAAATTATTTTGCGCCATCAGCAGCGAGCCGTTCGACTGCGAGGAGAATCGGCCAATGATGCTGCCAAATGGTTGGTCTTCGATTGGATAGATGGGAAGGAATCTTGCCGGTTTATCTCTCTTCCCAAATTTTGGTTACCCCACAGGTTATGTATACGGCGAAAAATCCATCAGGACGAGGGCGGTCAACAACGAATTCAAATGCCCGCGTACGCTCCAAGTGTGCTCTTTGGAGGATTTGCAACGAGTTTTCGTGTTCTGACCGATCGATGGATTATTGTGATCTGATCATCTGACTGCATATTTTTGATCAATTTGAGAATTAATGCAACATTTTTGCCGAACAAAATAATTCTAAACTGAATACAAATAATTATCGAATTCATGCTTTTTGGACGGCGCCGTCTTAAAATTATTGAATTTTCAAATATCCTATGTATCGATTCAACTTGTTACACAATATTAATTTGATAAAAATGCAATCGCGGCACTTCTATAGATGGGGCTTGAATTGAAATTGAACCGAACCGAATCTCACAAAACCATTTGTTATTTAGCAAAATTATGCCAAATATTCAAATTGTTATTTTTAGCAAAATTATGCCAAAATTCAAATTGTTATTTTTAGCAACATTATGCCAAAATGCAAATTGTTATTTTTAGTAACATTATGCCAAATTTCAAATTTTTAGTAACCAAATTGCAAGCATTTTTTTTCATTTTCAAAATAATCGGTAAAAGTCCAAAAGCTCCTGAAACCCACAAAAAGCAGTATCTTCGAAAAAAAAAGCTGCTAAAGCAACAGAAATCGGAGCCCTGCATAGGTTCGAGCCTATTTTAGATGCACAAATTAGCTTTTTTTAGGTCCGAATAGCCTCGTTAAAACTACGAATTATCCGACTAAAAAAATGTTTTCGTGCATATGTCTCCAACAAAGTTGCAGAAAAATAGGTGTAAACCTAAAAATCTTAGCCCTAGTCGTTTTTCGATGAGCATCAGAACCCGGCTTTTTCAAAATTCCGATCTCAAAAGTCACTTTCTCTACCGGTTAATAAAGATTCTGCAAAAATAAGGCTTTTCAAACAGAAACAAAGGCATTTTTCCTGCCAAATGTCGCCGTTCGATTTATTAAAATAATATGCTAAACATACATATTACCGTGACTTTATTTTATTTCAGCAGCAAAGACTTTTTATAAATTCTAACCTAAAAAACTGAGCGATGACGTCGCGATTGCACCCAGATACACGGGACGTGATAAAACTATGGACCAAAAGCCAAAATCACCGTTTAGCGGTCATTCAGCTCTACGATCGCTTGGAAGAAACCCAACAACGACTGCATTCCGCTGTGCAGGAAAAGAACAGCTTGGCTGGCCAGAACATGCGAATGAAGCAGCAAATTGAGTTTGTTTTTTTTGTGATTTTTTTCCGCTTGTTTTTTATTGGAATTTTGCAGAAACTTCGAGGCCCAATTGGGGCTGAGCAACACGACAATCCGCCAACTCCGGACAGAATTGGCTGCCAAAAGTGAAGCGGTGGACTCTCTGCGCGTCGAACTCCGCGAGCAACAGCTGACCTTCCACACGGCCAGCAATGAACTTCAGGTTTTTGTTGTTTTCTAACCGGGCATCTTTCAGTCCGAAATTCGAAAATATCCAATCAAAATCGCCTTTATTAACAAAAATTGGTTGCTTATTGAACGTAACTCTATCGGTTTAAAAAGAGTAGGTAATAATGTTCCAAACAACAGAGTAAAAAAATTTATACAAAAAAAAGATAATTTGTACAGCTTCTTGGTTTACCAGTACATAATTTGGTTTTAGAATATCACCGTCCGTCGCTCGCGTTTTGACGAAACCGTCAGCCAATCAACGAAAAGGGAAGGGACTGATGTGCGCAACAAAACGTGAGCAATATTTCCTCAAAATGGACAAATTGTCCGAAGTTTTTTTGTTTCTAGCATTTTTATTTTTGTAGAAAGCGAAGAGATGTTTTGCATATTTTGGGGGGTGAATTTTGAAAAAAGAATCTAATTTTGCGCCTTTTGTCTTTCAGTTTGGTCAAATCGCGTGTTCGATGCTGTCCGAACCTGAACAGTCCCGCTGCGGATGCCGTCCGAAAAAGCGAGCCAAGCGAATGTCGGAAGTGGAAGAGGACGACGACCGTCTTAAGTAAGCGAGGGGCTCTAACAAATTCAAAAATTTTGAAGAATCAGCAAATTCTTTTAAGTATAGTATAGTAGTTTGAAGCAGTTTTGGTTTTTTTGTTGTTAAATTTTGTCCGGCGATTGGACTTAAACCCAATTAAGTCAAAGTGATTCTTATCTCAAATTTTGTTCTCCCTCCCTCCCTCCTCAAGTGTTGGTCCAACGCTCACCCCGCGTCGGAAACCGCTGCTGCCGCCTCCGCTTGTCCTCACGCCGCTCAGCCACTACTGCTCGCGTCGTTCCGTCTCCGAGCCGAGGTCCGACGCCCGTTGCCCCAAAAAGCGTTGCAAAGGTTTTTATTTTGTTTTAACGTTTTTAAGCAAAAAGTAAGGGAGGTTTCCTTCCGTTGATGGCGCATTAAAATATTTAAAAAACATGAGAAAGAATGGCATAAGCATTTCGATCCCGTTTCAGGAACAACAGCAACACCACCATCCACAACGTACCGATGGAGTGGGAGAAAGCAGCAAAAAACACGACAACTTTGGGCCCACCATCACCAACTATTGTTGGCATCCGCCGGGGGTTGGTCGAATTCATAAAAAGTCATCCCAAACAAAACAAAAAATTCTTCCCAATCAGAAGATGCTGATGCCGCCCGTGCACATGGCCAACAGCGGTGGCGGTGCGGCGTTGTGCTTCTCCTCTTACGCCTTCGACATCAGTCGATCAGCAGCAACAGTTCGACGCCGCTGTTGCCTGGCGGTGGCTTCTCGGCGGACAGCTCGTCCATGTTGGGCCCGGTCACCTTGGGCGCAGAGCGGCGAGGGCGCGGCACAACAGCAGCAGAAGAACAGCTGGTAGGGCATGCAAAAACAGCACAAAATTGGAACCCATAACTGAGTGAGAGGCCCGGCCGATTTTTTGGGGGGGGGGGTGACGGTGACTGCCGCTAAGTGAAGAGCATTCTTATGCATTCAAAATTGTTCCCGTTTTTTTTCTTGGATCTTTGAGGTTTGGGATGGTTTGATTGATTGTTTATACCATTTGCTTTACATTTAAATTAAAGGAAATAGCCGCCCCTCCCCCTAATTTTATTCTTTTTTGAGGATGGCCAAGCGCGTGCGCAAGGGAGGAGCGCTTTTTGCCCGGCCTTACTGATTAGACTATTGGTTTCTGTGAATGGCGCGAGGGAAGCGGGCGTCAGGGCACTTTGTGACTACTTTTGTTGGCATTTGTGAACAATGGACAAACAACAAAAAGAAATCGGAGACAATTGTTTTTTTCGGCCATTATCCGTCGTCATCGTCTTCATTTGTTTTTCTCCTCTCTGTTTGTTCTCACCCTTTCTTCCCCCCGCCGTGCCTTTCATCTCGCAAATTTTGTTTTCTTTTTTCTCCTGTTCAGTTTAAACCTCCCCCCCCCCCACATTTTGATCTGTGAAAATTGATGCGCATAATCAGTCCATGATGACATCCCAATCCTCCAACAAATCCCAATGTCTTGTCACAATTTTGGTTTTGTATGTAACAACAAAAGAACATCAATCAAAGCATAATTACTGACCTATATGGCAAATAAACACACTTTATCGTGGTGCAATTAAAGGCGAATGCAATTAAAATTGTATTCAAAAACAAATTTAAAATGGGATTTATTTTTCATGTTCGCTGTATTGGAATAACAGAAATTGTTTTTTTCACGATTACACTTTAAGCAACATTTTCCGACCAATTCATCGATTGATTGGGCGTGCCTTGCGCGTTCCGTCAGGTCTTCCCGTAATTTTGCGTTTACAAGCAATTTTATTATTCATTCTGAATTTTGTCGCCCCTTAGGCCCTGTCGATAATGTTGTTTTCCGTCCCATTCAAAAGAAACTTTAGCCGCCACTGTCATGGCCTCCTCTCGGGACGGAAACGGACCATCGCCCCCCGCCATCGAACGGCTCGCCGAAAGGCAACAAAACGGAGCCAAAGGCAGTGACGGAGGACGAGTGGCGCAAAGTGTTGTCGCCGGAGGCGTTTGAAGTGACGAGGCGCGCCGGCACCGAGGTGGGCGGGCGGCAGAGCCCGCAATTTATCAAAGCGCCGAAATTTTTGTTTCTCCCCCCTAAGGCACAATTCACGGGCAAATTCGACAAACATTTTGTCGCCGGCGGCAAGTACACGTGCGTGTGCTGTGGCGCCGACTTGTTTTTGTCGGAGCACAAGTTCAACTCGGGCTGCGGGTGAATAGGAATTTTTTTTTAAATTTTTGTTTTGAATAAAAAATCGTTCAGATGGCCCGCCTTCTCCAAGTCGGTTGGAGCCGACCAAAACATTGTCCGACTGCGCGACAATTCGTTCGGTCGCCAGCGGACGGAAATTCGATGGTAAAAGCATTCGAACATTGGCCATTTAATCGACCAAATTTAGTGCCAAATGCGACGCCCATTTGGGCCACGTGTTCGGTGAGTTTCTGTGTCTCTTTTTCCACCCGAAAAAACTGCTCGAAGATGACGGACCGCCGGCCGACGGTGGGGAGCGGTACTGCGTCAACAGTGTGTCCATCGACTTTGTGCCCGAGGGGAAATCGGATTGACACAATCGATAACACTCAAATCAATCGATAACCCGCGCAAAAAATGAAATTCGAATTTTCGACATTTTTAATATTTTATTTACGCTAATGAGCATCAGAAAAAACTAAATAAATTGTCAGTAAATTGCTTTGTTAGCGGCTCTTCACAAATTTTTAATCCTTTCACTCAACAAACTTTTTGTTCAGGGTTGAAAATGCCATTAAAAAGCAAGCAAAAACCAACTATTTCATAATATCGGATGGTAGGCAAAATGTTTTGATCGATGATCGGCAAGCAGTTTGACGATGTCCTCACAACAGTCGCCGAAGTGGGTCCTTGTTTCCGAACGGATTGTCCCGGTCGTCCATCCGACGCCACATGTTTCTGAAATGCCAAAATTGTTATCGAACAGTTTGGAAGAGTGTGGCGCGGGGAGTTTGGTTCGATTCTTATTGACAGTTTCGGCTTTCGTGCACAAGTTTCAAAGGAATGGGGGGGGGGGGTGGGGCGACCCAAACGGTCTCGAGCGCCGGGGGGTCTGATCGTGAAGAGCTCAAGGCAAATTAGGGGAAACAGTCGGTTGAGTGATTAAAAAATGGGTGCATAGCAGCTTTAAAATTCATAAAAATAACACAAAAGTGTCCGCCACACAACGGCTTCATCAATTCCGTTCTGATTGGTGGAAATTTAAAAATATGGACGAAATTTTTAGCACTATTTTTGAATGCACCGACCGACCTTTTGTGCTCGAACCACTGCTGCACTTGGGCCGGCGTCAGCCCCAATGTTCTGGGCAATTCCCTTATTTGATGCATATTCAAATATTTGACGCACTTAAAATAAATAAAAATCCCCCAAGGCGATGTGAGAAAAGAAACTGAAACTTGGAATTTCTGCTCCAAAATGTTTCGTTGTGCCGCAGTCACATCGTGCATTGTCCACGGCACGTTGGGCGGAGGCGGTTGGTCAGCAGACATTTTGAGAGTGTATTTTGTCGTGCCCTATTTATGCTAAAAAGGGATTTGATCAAAGATTTTGTTTGCCGCGATCAGAAGATCACACCGCCACATTTGCTCCGACTGATCGGCAACTCTTGAATCGAAGAGAACCTAAGCGATCAGACTTTCCCCATAAGAACGGTTAAGTTTTAATCCAAAGACTGCAAAAACTGAGTGCACTTTCAATTACCGGGTGGTTGTCTTCATTTTGGTGCCCGCCCAAACATCGATTTAGAAAGACTAAATGAGTGGACGGAATGGGGGGGGGGGGAGGCGGTGGGACGGACGGCTTGGGGTCATCTTTCTGAGGAATGGGGCGACACCGTTCATAAAAGAATAGTAGCGGTCGGTAGTTGCTGTCGGTACTGCGTCATGAAAAGTCCCGGATCAAGATCAGGATTTGGAAATGACCAAGATCAGGCAGGATTTACCAGGATTTAAAATCCTGATTTTAGGATATCCTGATCCTGGTGCTTCGACAAAAATACCAGGATTCCGGGACCAGCAGGAGTCAGTCCTGCAAAATCCTGTCCAACCCTTTCCGGGCTCCAGTATTTTATAATACCCCGACCTGCCTGACCTTAAACTCCCCCCCCTCCCCCCCCGAGGGGTCGGTGTCTCTCAAAACACTACATCGAATTGTTAATGGAATTTGAATGATAAAAAATGAATGCGTTGAAAGTGTGGTTTGGTTGGGTCGAGAGATGTGTTCGTTTGTTTAAACATTATTGGACAAACTACGAAAGAATGGGAATTAACGACGTTCTCAAACCATAAGCGCTGTTCGAAGTACGAATTGTGGAACAAAAACACACCCAACCCCCCAAGCGTCGATCACTTTCTTCGCCTTCGTCGTCCATTCACTTTCATTCTTTCGTCCTCTTCCTTCTCCAACTTCTGCTGCTGCTTTCTGAAATAGCCCCCCGAGGGATGCTGCCCCTGTTGTTGTTCACCTTGCTAATTGGGCTAATTTTCTTCTACAATTTCTACTACAAACGGCGCAACTTGCCCCCGGGTTTGTTTGTTGTGTTTCTGTTGCTGCTGTTCCTTCTTCCAATTCTTTGATCGCCCGCCGCCCTTTAGGGCCCCCGCCGCTTCCTCTGATCGGCAATTTGCACGCCTTCCAACGGACGATGCCCGAAGAGCGTTTTCTGCAATGGCGCCGCGAGTACGGCGACGTGTTCACCTTTTGGATGGGCGAGACGCCCGTCGTGTGCGTCGTGGACTATGCGAAGATAATGGCCAACTTCCAAAAGGACGGCGACGCATTCGCTGCGCGACATGTGCCGATGGAATATGAAACGGCGATTAAAGGTACGGACGGTCTCTGGCAGAAATGGACGACGGAAGGGGCGACTGATTTGAGAGTTTTGTGTAGGGTTGGCACCGGGGGGGGGAAACCCGGGAATCCCCGGTTTGTCCGTCCCCAGTTTGACCGGGAATCCTTCCCCCCCTCCCCCCCCCCCGGGGGGCCAACCCCAGTGGTGAAGGATTTAAGCGGGTCCCGAGTAGGGTTGGCGGGGTTCCGTGGAGTCGGCGGAGATTTTTGGGTCATTACCAGTGTGTTGCTGTTCCAGCTTGGCCTGTCCTGTTCTACGATTTCAGAACAGAACAAGAACAGGTTCAAATTCTTGGAACAGCAAAACATTGGCCATTACTTTTTTATTCACAGGTGGCGTTTACGGGGTGATTTTTACCGACGGCGAGCTGTGGAGAGAACAGCGCCGGTTCGCTTTGCACGTGCTGCGCGATTTTGGATTGAGCAAAGATTTGATGCAGGAACGAGTTCGTCTGTACAAAACGGGGGGCCAATTCTATTGTAGGGGCCAACTGTTTCAGATCATCCAAGAGCTTCAGCCGATGTTTGAGCAAATGAATGAACAGATTGAGTCGGGCTCAGAACAGAACATGGGCGAACTGCTCGACGTCGCGATCGGCTCCATCATCAATAATTTGCTGTTTGGATACAGATTTGAAAATGCAAGTCGTCTGATCTGATTGTGCTGATCAGCAGAGCCAAAACGCTTTAAATGCTTTATGATTAGGATCTCGGCGAGTTCAAAGAGATCAAGCAGCTTTTGCGAGAGCAAATCCAAGTCAGCTTACATCCATTGACGGCCATCTTCCACATAAACCCCCACTTCTTCCGACGTTTGCCGTTCCTCAGCGCTGTCTTCAACCGAATTTGCAAGGTGCAATCGGGACTTTGGCCGCTTTCTTCCATCGACAGATCAGCCAACACATCAAAGTGATCAACGATCAAGACTGGGACACGCCGTCCACAGACTTTGTGGAGGCTTTTCTGAAGGAAAAGGCCAAAAGGGACGCGAGCGGAGAACAACATAACTTCACGTGGGTTGCGCATGTAGCGGGTAAGGCTGTTCGAGAGTCTCGGTGTCATTTATCGGTCTCGAGTTTCGGTTCTCGGTAAATTTAAAGTCTCGAACAGCCCCAGTGGCGGGCGATTGACAGAATTGGTGGCCCCATTTGTTAAGAATGGAGCAGCTAAATGGCATTTGCATCGATTTGTGGGCGGCGGGACAAGTAAAAATGGGGAGATAAATAATAGGGATGTTCGAGAGTCTTGCTTCTCGAGTCGAGAAATTTCTCGGTAAATTTAAAGTCTCGAACATCCCTAATAAATAATGAACAAAAATAAGTTGTTGACGAATTTATCACAGGAAACCACCAGCACCACAATTGCATGGGGCATCGCCTATTTGATACATTACCCACAAATTCAAACGAAAATGCGCGAAGAACTTAGACGCGTCGATGCCGATTCGACCCGAGTGATTACGGTATCGGACAGATCAGAACTACCGTACACGAACGCCGTCATTTGTGTACGATTAAACGGGGGGGAGGGGGGGCGATTGGACAATGAATGAACCACCTGCTAAAGGAAATTCAACGAGTGGCCAATTTGGTGGCATTTAACTTGTTGCGGCGACTGACCCGGGACGTGACCATCGACGGATACCTCCTCAAAACTGGGACTGCTGTGTGTCCTCAAATTTCAGCTGTCCTGATGGATGATAAGGTCAATAAAATGGACAAAATAAGAAATTGAATTTAATTTTTAAAAAAGATATTTGACGAGCCGACAGAGTTTCGTCCCGAACGATTTCTGGACGAGGAAGGTAAACTGAAGCGGGTGAACGAGCTGATCCCTTTTTCGATTGGCAAAAGGTGGGCAAATCCATTTACAAATTAGTTAATTGATGACAAATTGTCCAGGCAATGTTTGGGCGAATCGCTTGCCCGAATGGAGCTGTTCATTTTTGTTGCCAACTTGTTCAAGCAGTACGAGGTGGGCAAAGAGTACACTTTTGCCCTGGCCATCTCTCCATAAGAGCTGCGTTTTTTGCAGTTCTTACCCGGTGCCAAAATGCCGTCGCTTCAGCGCAAAATGTCTGCAGCCATTCAGTGCCCGCAATTCACTTGTCGAGTCGTCCGGAAGTCGGAAGCGATCGACAAATAGGGCAAAAGATTACAATAAAAAGTGCCGCAAATTGATTGACAAATTTTAAAAGTTTTCATGCATAAATTGATTGGTTTTGATCAGTTTTAGCACATATTTTAAGTCAATATTTCGGCAATTTTTGGTCAATATTTTGCGGGTTTTAGTCCATATTTTAAGCGCCCAATATTTCATGTTTTTTTAGTCCCTAAAAATATTAATACAATGTTTTTGGTCTGTGCCGCCGCCGTTTTCCGATTTTGGTGAAAGAAAATGTAAAAATGCATTTGTCGTCCAAAACAAATGCCGTGGACCGCTTTTAACCAATTTGGATAATTGTCTTCTTCTTCGATCACCCACTGATCAGTGATCACTAATCACTGATCCTCGTCGTCATAATCAATCCGACGATCGTCCGCCGTTTGGCCAAATGGATTAGTGCCAACGCCTCCGTTCAAATAATGGTCTTGGCACAGTTGCCGAAGCGAGTCCGTCAAATGCTTCTTCCATTTGGTTCTGTGTTAATTGTGCCAAATTTAATTGTATTTATGTGGCCCTAATTGAGCTGCGCGGTATTCCTTAATTATCCCACCCCCCCCCCCCCCCCCCCTCTTCCCCCCAGGGGATTTGAACAAAATCTTGGCATTGTGACGCTTTGTAACTTTTCAAAATGTACCTTCTGTTCTGAAACCACGTCTTCACCTGCGTCTCGGTCAGTGCCAACTCGTTGGCCAACTGCACGCGCTTCTGCACACTCAAATATTTGTCAGCCTCAAATTTTACGGGGAACACATTGAACATGTCTTTGTCTCTGTTTCTGTTTCGGTGTGTGTTTATAGCAACAAAAAGAAAATAACCCGAAAAGGCCTCCTCCAAAATGTTGAGTTGGGGGGCCGTGTACGCCTGCCGCGGCTTCCGGTCCAGGGTCCGGCGTCGCGCACGGCTGTACTCGTGCTTGCGTACTGAACAACAACAACAAAACAATGACATAAAACTATTTGACCCGCTCGTTGCGGGGTGAAGTCCCGAGCCGACGCCCGACGATTCGGGGGCCGGCATTCCCGGGTCCGAAATGACCCCGGAAGCGCTCAGTTCGGCATCGATTGCTTACAGGCGCCGTCTTCAAGCCGAACTTTAGAGGACGGCATTTTTGGGGGAGTTGAGGGGGGGGGGGGGTAAGTTTGGCTTGGTTTCGGACATTGTCGTTTTCAGATCATAAACAATATGGCCTAAGGGGTCGACCTGATTCGGGCAGATAAACAATAAACATCGACTGACCATTCAACCCGAAGAATACTTGCAGCTCGGCCAATGTCGGCGCCGTCGGGGGAGTGGTGGCGTCCCCCCGGGGGACGATTGGTTGTTGTTGCTGATTTGGTGGCAGGAAGAGAGTGGACGGACAAGGGGGAGGAGGCGGAGGCGGAGCAGTACTTTGACCAAAGTTGTTGGGAGAAGGAGGAGGCGGAGCAGTACTTTGACTCAAGCTTGTTGTGACATTGTTGAATGATGACCGCCGGACTGGGGTTCGTCGTTTTGGCATTTTGAAGTGCCGAAATGTTCGAATTAGGGGGGCGATTGGATTGCCGTAAAGGGATGTTGGTGGACGACGTTCAAATGACGGCACATTATTGGCATTTTGTCCCTTTTGATTTGAATTTGGAAGGTCCGGATGGATGGCCAACAAATTGTTGATGCTGAAGGAGGCCATTTTTGAGAGAGAATTTGTTCAAAAAATGGCGATTTTTCGCCAAAATTCCCAGGCTTATTGCATAAGCCTTTTACCTTTTGGCCTTTCGCTGTTTCACCCATTTTTATTTTTGGAGATAAAATTACAAAAATTTATTCTCAAAGCCCCCCAAAAATTTATGTCCATGAAATTTCATCCAATTGGCAGCAATTTGCGTGTGAATATTTTGCCAAAAACATTTTAGGCCAAAAACTTTTTTGCCCACCGCCGCCGCCGCTAATCCGGCACTTTTGGCCCCATTTTTTTGGGTTAAAACTTTTCCAATTTTGAAAAACAAATTTTTTGTTCATTTTTTTAATTATTTAAAAAGAGAAAAATTTTTTTGATAAAATTTAAACGAAAAAATGTATTTAAACTTTTGCGCATAAAAATCATTCAAAACGATCAAATTATTTAAATTTTATTTACCCAAATGTAAAAGGAAATTCATTTCGAATTAAATAAAAGTGACATGAGAATTTTAGCGGCGTGAAAAACAGCAGGAAAAAAATTGGCAGAAATAAAAACAACAAAAAATATCAAATTAAAAAATAATGAAAATAATTTAAACAATTTAATTAACAAACAAAAAAGAAATACTTGGCCTTATCAGTGCACATGGAACAAATTGTAAATATTTATAACACATTTGCGACAAATTGGTCGGCCTTTTCTGTACATTTTGCACGAATTTCGCCCTTTAAAAATAAATACAAATAATAGAAAAAACAAATTAATTAATTAATTAAAATGATTCTTTTTTTATAATTAAAAATTATTTATTTTTTATTATTAAAAATTATTATTTTTTTTGTTGGAATTGTTCCAACATTTTTTGTATTTCAAATGAAAGAGTTCTCAATTTGATGAAGAAAAATAAACAAAAGATGACAAAAATGGGGGGAGGCGGGGGGGGGAATAAATGAGTAATTTATATTATTAATTAGGTATAATTATTGTGAATTTAAACATTTGCTTACAAAATGGCAGAGGTAAAAGAAGCAACGCGCGCGCGTTGGACTTTTGAGAATCGGAAATAAAAAGAACGGAATTAGGAGGGCGAAAAGGACATTAATTGCTTATTCAAATCACACATCGGCGCCGGCTGTGATCACTACTGATCAGTGATCACTACTAATTGCTAATCCGGCCCAGACCGGATGCGGGCCATTTCAGTGATCGCTAATCAAATCCCGGCTTCATGTGTCCGGTCCCTAAGCCTAAAACAACTCAAAGGAGTCGAATTGGCCGCCGCCATTTGTGAATCAAAAAGCAGAGAAAAATGAAAAAGATTAAACAAAATAAAATAAATAATTAATTATCCGCGAGTGTATATATTGTGTACAAACAAAATGAGAATGAGAAAATGTGCATTTTGGGCATTGTGTTGCAGAAAATGGGACATTCATTTGTCCAATTTCCGCAAAATTTGACAAAATTTGTCAATGAAAAAATGGAATCTTGAGTATGAGAGAATTATGAGAATTTTGTTCGTGGGGGAGGGGGGGGGGAAGGGGGCCACTTCGGAAGTGATCAAACAAATGAAAGAGAATGGGGGTGGGGGGGGCCGGGAGGGTATTGCAACGGAATTCGAATAAATAAAACGATGAATCGATCGGATCAGTTGAAGAAGAAGCATAGGAAAGACAAAGCGCCTTACTCAAATGGTGCCATGCAAAATGAGGAATTAAATTCCGAATAATTTAACTAATTCTTCGAGAGTTTTGCTCAGTCCTTCAAAAAATTGTTTTCTGATCAGTTTTTGATGTTTGATCCTTTCAAAAATAATTCTCTCCATTTTTGAAGGAACAAAAAGCGCACTCCGTGTACTCATTGAATGTGTTCTTGTCCTATTGGTTGTTGTTGTTGTTGTTGTTCTGTCCGTGTGCTGTTGGCACCGGTTCCGAAGGGATTGGCTCGTCCAAGCACCGTCGACGACGCTGTCGATGCCGTTGACGAGGCAACGGGCGAGCACTGCTCGGACGGCATGGCCAACGCGTTGTTCGGCATCACCAACGTCAACGAAAGTGCCGCCGCCGCTGTCGCCGCCGCCGGAGGCG
Organism: Globodera pallida; assembly: GCA_020449905.1. Classification (NCBI taxonomy): domain Eukaryota; kingdom Metazoa; phylum Nematoda; class Chromadorea; order Rhabditida; family Heteroderidae; genus Globodera; species Globodera pallida. Next base: position 298,863 of record JAIXHY010000010.1, on the reverse strand, counting down.
GTGCCGGCGCCCGAGGCAATGCCGGTGAGTAGGCAAAGAATTTGGGCACCGACTGCTGTTGATGAAGGCGGAAGGCGGACGAGCGGCGACTGCCGGCGCCGCCGCCTCCGAGCGGTGAATAGGCAATGGCACCGCCGCCTTCAATTTGTATGGATGAGGGTTTGTTGACTGATCAGTCAGCTGCTACCTTTGATCATGTTCCGCTTTTTCCGTCGATCGGACGACGAATCGACGATCAGCTGGGGCGCGAAACAGGGACAAAGCTTGCAGCTGCCGGTGCCGGAAGGGTGGCACAATGGCGAGGAGGAGGAGAAGGAGGCGGTGGAGGAGTGCGGAACCCAATGCTTGACGCACCTGGAGGGAGGATGAAGCGGATGTAAAATGGCACTTGACGCGCTTTTGGCATTCTTGCCGATTTGCTTATTTGCTTTTTAGAATCCGAACATTGGCAAAATGTGTTTAGTTAACTCCATGAAAAAGCTAATTAAGACCACCAACGAACTGACCAGTAGATGAGGTACGCCACCGCCAGGTAGGCCAACGTCAACGCGCACAAAACAAGCAAAAATTTGACCAAGTCGTTGGAGATCAGCGCCCGAAGGATCAACTCCGAGCAGAAGGGCAATTTCTCGCGCGGATGAATTGTGCATTTGATCTGAACTCAACGATTGATGAGAGTGAGTGATCAGACAGAGATTTTGAGGGTTTTTGGTCATCCATCTGTAGATGAACCAAATCCAATTCCCCACATACTCCCCGCCAACGATCACCACCAGCCTAAGCCCATTCATTGAATTGGCGGCCCACCTCGTTCATCAACGCTTCTGCCGAGTTCAGTCGATGGGCTTGCTCAAGCGCTTGGCCCAGCTCGGACTGCACTCGACGGATGATGGCCACCCGGGCGAAGAACAGGGCGGGCAAGCAGCCGAACGAGACCAAATCGATCAGCCCGATCTGATCAGAGAGGGGAAATAATGAATGAATTAGGGGGTCCCAATGCGACATTTGTCTGATCCCCCCCCCCCAATAATAAATCATCAAATTAAACAATTAATGCCCACCAATAAAATGTAGCATTTGCGGACCGGCGACACGGAGGTGGGCAGCAGGAAGAGAAAGAAGGAGCTGGTGGACAGCCCCACACACAGCACGGCCACCGTCATCCACACGTTCTTTTTGTACTGAAAAAGAATATTGATAAACGACGAAAAAACAATCCATGATCAAATATGCTGGACCAAATCAACATGATCAAAAGCGTCTGATCAATGCTTAGCGTGATTCAAACATTATACAATCAGATCACGACGAAGCAGTCTCTCTCATGATCTGATCAAAATATCAGAATCAAACGGACTGAAACAATGTGATCAGACCACGACGAAACAATCGGACCGGAACAGAATATCCAAAAATATAATCCGATTATGCGGGAAAACGGTTTGATCAGATCAAGCAAAACCCGACATGGTCCGACCCCCATGGATCAACAAATCCAAATTGAATTATCAAAATTAATTGGGGGGCTCATAAAATTGTATGTAATTACTTACATCCGCCAAGTCGTGTACACACCGGTGCACCAATTCGGCGTCCGCGCTGAAGTCCAAATGGCTGACGTACTTCTCCAGGCGCGAGAACAAGTCCAGGAACGGGTACAGAAACAGCAGATGCGCAACCGCGACCGCGAACAGTGCGATCAGCTTCATGCATTGGGCGTAAAAAATCTAAAAATTTATTGATTTTTTAAAAGCATTTTATAAATCTAAGCGACTAAAAGCACCTGACGGTGAACGTAGCATTCGAATGCGCCGACACCGCACGTGGCACGGACTCGTTGGAGATGCCGTCCGAGCAGTTCAATCAGTGCTCCGCCGCTGATCCTCCGGCCATTTCGTGCGCCCGCCGACTCGGCATCGTCCTCCTCCTCCACCCCAACCCTCCGATCAGTGCCATGGTTTTGGAATAGAATGTCCGGCATCCCCGCCGGCGTCGTCCTCGTTGACAGCGAAGAATGTTGTTGTTGTTGTTGTTGCAGTTTCGGCTGCAGAAAGTGCATTTGTGGGCGTTGTTGAGGGACGGCACAAATTCAATCAAAAAATAATGGAGTGCCGTCGTCAATGAAAGAAAAGGATGTTCAGGTCAGCAAAAGTGATCGCGATCGGACGACGAATGGACGTACGATCAAAACAGTGTCGGACAGTTTTTTCGGTTAGTCGATCGGACGATGCAATTTCTGCACGTTCACACCAGAAGCAGAAACATGCAAAAACCGTTCTAAAAAGACTTTTAAAGAAACATTTGAGGACAAAAGTGTCGAGACTGGCAATTTGTATAAATAAGTTCGGGATCGTGAAATTGTTGATGTTCGGGAATTGGGATAAATCTCAATCGGCTTTGACTCCAGCGATTGGCCTGGCCTCCGTTTAATGACCGATAATCGCGAAATTCTCGACGAGTTGTCAAACTCTCGACGAGTCGACGTTGCGCTTTTCTGCGCGCGATTCTCAAATCAAAACTTTTCTCGACCGGTAAGCCCCTCGGGGGCTTTCGGTGATTTGCACTTTTACATTTCAAAATGTTTATTAGCTTTAGCATTCGCGCAAAAAATTGTGTTTATTTGAAATAACTTTTTTCTTTTTGGCATAAAATGTAAACGAATGACGTCAGCAAAGGGGGCGACGCCGCCGCCGTCTTCGGCCAAAATATGCCAAGTGCTTGCTCTTCAAACATAACAAAGAGCAGAAAGAATGTTTTCCCCCGAATAAACATTCTCATAATTATGTTGAGAGAGTTTTGGCAGAACCCAATTCGAACAATGTCCGGGAAGTCTAAAAATTTCGATGTGGTTTTCGGTCTCCCGGGAAGTCTAAAAAGTTCGGTTCGGTTTTCGGTGAAAAGGCGCCCCATCCCCCCAAAATGTGATGGAAGGAAAGGACACGGGGGGGGCCAAAGGGGTCATTAGCGACAAATTATGCTGCTGAAAGGATTGTTAATAATAATAAATAATAATAAATGTTTTCATAAAAATTGCAAATTTCCGGTACCATCCGATGCCATCCATTCCATTCAATTCCATTCCATCAGCGCCTTCGCCGCTTTTAACCACCCAAAATGTTTTTCTTTGAGGGGAGAGAGTGTCCACAAATGCATAAAATCCCCCCAATTTTTGTCCAAATAATGAACGAATGCACCCGCCAGCCCCCCCCCCCTCCGCCCCCTCTAAAAGACATACAAAATTTGATACCCCCCCCCCCCCCCCCCTCTTCCCCCCCCCCCATTACGTTTGATTGCATTTGTCATCCCTCCGGGGGTCAAAGATCGGACGAGCATTGCTCTAAAACTGTTCTCTGATGACCAATATATGGGGGGGGAGGGGGAGAATACGGTGTGCTTTTCGGTGACCCGCCCCTCTGTTACAGGCTGGTGTTGAGCTCACAGTAAATTTGTTTAAACCAATTCGAGAATGTCTCGAAACCTTCAAATTCTTCGAGAAACTGTTCGCTATTTTATCCGATGCTTCGGCGAACCCCCGGGCAACAACCCATCCGCTACTTCTTGCTACTGCTGGTTGGTATAACAACAGCACAAATCCATAAACAAAATGTGTGGAGAAGAAAGAAGCCTTTGAAAATTGGACGACTCTTTTGGAAGTTGAAAAGTTTTAAATTGGTGATGCAATTCGGCTGCTGCTTTTCTTAAAAAATTTCTGGAGAAGGAAGGGGGGGGGAGGGGGGAGGGGGGGGGGAAAGGGGGGGGGGAGGGGGGGACCTTGAAAAATTTGACTTTGTGCAACGCAACGCAACGATTAACCGCCGCAGCAGCCGCCGCCGCAACGGCAGCCAATAGCCAGCCGCCGAACACTCCCAACCCATTCAATTCATTCATTGCATACGTCAGTCAGTGGGGGGGGGGGGGGGGGGGGGGGAGTACCCGCGCGACCTTGGGGGGGACGGGGGGGGCAGGGGAGGCAGGGGGGGGGGCTAAGGCTGCGCGGTGCGACCAATTGAGACGCATTCATTCCGTCCGTCCGTCCGTCGCCGCCGGCGATAAAATTTTCGGACAATGATAGGGGGAGAAGGGCGAACGAATGCCCACAATTAGAGGGGGGGGGAGGGTTTGCCATCGGAAAACCCCGCCAGAAAATGGGGGGAGGGGGGGGGGGGCAAATGGTTCAAAAGGCGGAGAAAATGGACAAAAATTTTCTTTAAAAAAATTTATTTTAACAACGCTATTTTTTGCAAGAATGAAATGTCAACTTTTTTATATTTTTATTTATTATATTAATAAAACATAGATTTTTTATTCCGTCACCAATTCTTCCTTTTTTTCACTGCTCGAATGGCGCAAAAGGAATCAAAAATAAAATTCTATTCTTTGCTCTCCCCAAACCCAAATTTTGGTTTTTTTTTTTCCTCCGCAAATTTTCAATTTTCATTCAATTCCCCTCGGGCGCAAGCTTCGAAAAATGATAATCGATGCTCCAAAGGGACAAATGTCACTAATTAAGTGATAGGTGACAAGCGCAAAACTTTCCACGCGACCTTTGGACATGTCCGTCCGATCACAATGACCAATCTGATCACAATAAATGTTGGTAATCGGAATGATCACTAATGATCAGGAATGAAAATGGATGTGTGGGACGAGAGTAATGGTAAGAATTAGGCATCATAGTTAATATTGGACAAAGTATGTAATGATCGAATTTTCTCGAGACCAATCGGCGCGTTTTGAATGTCCAAAAATTAGGGACAGTCATTAAAATGCCGACTTTGAAGTGTTTGGCAATTTCGGTGCCGTCGGCAGTTTCCCCAAAGTCTAAAATACGCAAACGAAAGAGAGAGAGAGAGAGAGAGCGAACGTTCTGTGGGACGGGCGGGAAAAATGCCAAAGCCATAAAAATATTTTATTGTTTCTTTAAAAGCATTTATTATTTTATGGCAAAGGGGCGGGCGAGGAATGGAAACTTCTTGTGCAAATTCAAAAACGATGCGCTCTCGCTGATGGGTCAGATCAGTTTTTTCGAGATTGAGAGAGCATTCATCTCGAATTCGTTGCTGCTGGTTGAGAAAATGCCATTTGGAAATTGTTCAAGGAATTCGTTCAAAAAAATGGAATGGCAATGAGAAAAGAATGAATTAAATGTGTCGGTGTTTAGGGGGGAGGGTTTTCAAAATATTCTTGGAATGGGCGGGGGGGGGGAATAAATGTGGGGGGGGGGGGACGGGCGGATCGGTGGACAGATGGGCGGGGGCGGGGGGGCGGGGGAATGGACGGGACGGACTCTCTCTGTTCTTCTTCCTCTTATCGTCCCCGTCCTTTTCGGCTGACCCAAATAAAATTGGGCAGAAGGACAACGAGAAGACGACGACGACGACGACACATTCATTTGGTTTCGCTGTGTCCGGTGGGTAGTGGGGGTGGGGGGTGGAAGAATTGGGGGGGGGCGCCGGGGGGGGGGGGAGGGGACGGAGTGGGCAGCTGAGGCGACTAATAGTGAGGGGGCGCCCGGGGGGAGGGGAGGGGGGGGGGGGTGGGGGTGGACGAGGACATCAGCGGCAGTGGCAGTGGCTGTGACAGTGGCAGATGTGGGCGACAGATTGGGGGAAGTGTGTGGGTGTGTGGGTGGGTCAATGATTGGACGACGGGGGGGGGGGGGGGGGGGGGACGAAACATCGGACAGATCAGCAGCAGCCCCTGGAGGGGTCAGTCAATTCAATGGCTGACCGGGGGAACAAATGTCATTGAAAATAAGTGTCAAATAGGACAAATTGAAATGGCAATGGTCGAAAAAGTGGCCAGATGATTGAAAAGGTAGACAAATGATCTAAAACCGGTTAATGATTCAAAAAATAAATGGCCAAATGCTTCCAGAAGAGCCAAAAAATTTTGAAACCCGCTTTTTTTGGATAGTGTAAGAACATTGCTCAAGAAGGGGGAGGGTTGCCTTTCCCCATCTTCGTCGGGACGGATTAAAATGTTTTTTGGTGGCATTTCCGACCAGGGACTGCTTGCTGTTGTTGTTGTTGTTGTTGTTGTTGTCCTGCTCGGGCCCATCCGTGTCTGCTCTGTGAGTTGTGTTGGGATGGATGGATCAACAAATATTATCCAATCCCAACCACCCGCCCTCCGTCTGTCCATCCGGACCTATCGCAGCCAGCCACCCATCCCCCCCCCCCCTAAATCCGATCGATTCCCCCCCCCCCCCCAATTTAAATGGCATTTGCCCTAAACAGAAAAAACGCCGGGGGGGGGGGGGGGAAGGGAATGGGTGGGCTTCTTCTGTCTGGTGATTTATGCTGCTGCTGCTGCTGCTGCGTTTGGCTTACTTATTTTGTTAGGAAAGCTGTTTGTTTGTTCCCTCCCTCCCACAATCTCTCCGCTTTTCCCCAATTAATTCTAAATTCAACTCCCTAAATTTTGATTTTGTTTTTGTCAAGCAATAAAATATGGAAAATCTGAAAACCCCAACAGGACGCGACATCGGAAGGATTTGTGAATGCGATTTTATTGCACATTTTTTTTAAATCCTTAAAGATGAGAGGTTTTTGTGACGGGCGCGGGACGGACAGAGAGACAGGGCCAGCCACTTTTTGGACTTTGCATTCATTGTCTGTCCAATGTTCTCCGATTTCTTCCATTCCCTAATCCCGCAAAATCCCCCCCCCCCCCCCCCCCCCCACAGATAGCCTTGGTGAGTGTGTGGAGGCTGAACGAGAGTGGGGGTGGAGTGGGGGGGGGGCTATGGGCGTTGTGGGGTTGGACGGGGGGGGGGGGAGGGAAGGAGGTGAAGGGCGGGTGGGTGGCACGAACGGCGGGGGCTGGGGCAGGGGGAGGGAGGGGCGGTCGTCGTCGTTAACTCTCCGTGGCGGTCACAGCACCGGACGGACGGCGATGACGACGACGACGAGAAGGGGGAGGAGGACGAGAAAACGTCGTCGAGACAGAGCAGGCCAGCGGAGGGGGAAGGGGGGGGATGAAGATGAAGACGGACGGACGGACGGAGGGGGGAGGAGGAAAAAGAATGATGTGCTGCTGCTGCTGCTGATGTTGCTGCTGCTTTCCTCGCCCCTCCCCCCCCCCCCCCCCCCAGACCCATCCATTTTACCTTTGCAGAGGCAAGGGCTATTCCCCCCCCCCCCCGGCCCCATGCCCATTCAATTTTGTGTTTGCATTGGGGCAGAAAATAGGCAAAAAATGGGGGGGGGGAAGAAGATAGTCGCGGCGGCGGGGGGGGGGGGGGGGGGAGCGGATGGGACACTTAATAATATGCGATGGATGGGGGGGGGATGATAGAGGGGGGAGATTGATAGGCTTTCGTCGGTGGGGGGGGGGACAAAAACGGGAAAACGATGCATCACAAAATCGGGCGAAGGTTTTGTGCGTTGTCTCTCTGTCCTTGGAGGGGTCCGAAGAGCCACTGCCGGCCGTCTGGCAAATGGACGGGGGGGGGGGTGGGGACAGTGGCGACAAATAAAAAACAAAATAATCGCTCACACAGAGACACTGATCAGTGAGTGATCAGTCTGTGTGCAAGTTGAGCTCCGTCCGGTCAGTACTGAAAATGGTGGCGGCGGCGGCAAAAATCACGCCAACCCAAAACCAGGGGGCTCTGATCAATTTGAAATTGCTGAACAATTTTGCGCCACGAGTCGATCTCCGATCAGAACGGATTTGTCACCGCAAGATTTTCGATTTTAAACACACAAAAAAGTGCTCTCTCCCCAAAACATTATAAAGTTTGGGGATGGACTCCGCCGCTTCGTCCATAAAATTTAGCAACCAAAAACCACTCACTCAGCAGCAAAAAAAGAGCTGAGTGCGGCCAAATGTTGATAAATATGATATGAGGCGGCACCCGAAAAGGTTGGCGCCAATCAGCGGGCAAAGATTGGCCCCTCCGGGGGGGGGCGCCCATCTGTCGCTATGCAAATTTATGGAATTATTAATGGGGGGGGGGCGGGCGCGCTTTATTTGCCCCGGTCCGTCCGTTGGTGGACGGCTTCTCCTCTTCCAAAATTGTGTGTGTGCATATTTTTTTATCGTCGGCGGCTTCTTCCCCTCCCCCCATCTTCTGATGCTTCTTGCAGCCGCCGGTGGAGTGGCACGGCCAACAGTCCAAAGAGCACACAGCCAACGAATACAACCCCCCGGGGGGGGGGGGCACAGATGGACGACGACGGCGGGACGGGACCGGTGCGAGTGGGAGCGGCGCTGGCTGGCCAAAGGGGAGAGGAGCAAGGAAATGGCCATAAATGTCTGCCAAATGCGGGAGGCGGGAACGGGTGCCGTCCGCCCCCGCGGCGTTTTATTCGCTCAAACCTCCAACTCTTGACTCCGACGATCGCATTCGATGTTCCTCGTGGCATAAGGACGGATGGGCCAAACTACTTATTCGATGCCTTAGGCCAAATCAATTGTTATAAAAGATTAATTCACACCAAAGAAAGATCAAAATTCGTCAATTTAAATGGTGGAAATATATTCAAATGTCCAAATTAAAAACAAAAATTTTAACACTAAAATTCGTCATTCGAATTCTATTTTCATATGCTGGTCTCTGTGTCCGAATGTGTGTGTGGTCGTCGGTCATATTTGTGCACATATGTGGCCCCAGGTGGTGGATGACCGCCGCAGGGGGTGCGGAGTGCCCAACAGCAACAACAGTCATCGCCAGAGGGGAGCCCTCCCCCCCCCCCAACACACTTTTGGCCATTACAACCAACCAACCATTCATCCATTCATCCACCCATCCATCTGTCTTTGGCGGATGGGATGGATTGGATGATGGTCATCGTTCTCTCCTAATGCCCCCCCCGCCCCGTTCCTCCTTGTGCCAGTTGGTCATTGCGGACGAGGAGGAGTAGACAAAGATGTGAAGAGGGCGGGGGGGGGGGGGGGAGGGGGGGGGGGGAATGACGACAGCAGCAAAGAAGCAGAAGAAAATTTGGGGGTGGATGGGAAAAGGTTGCCGAGCCGAGTCGTTAAGGCGAACAACGGCGAATGTTGTGATGAAGTGGAGGGGGAGGGGGGGGGGGCAGTTGGGCCGAGCCGAAAAACGTCGGCGGCGGAAACTATTTTTGGGGCAGTAATCGCAAAAGGATGGCTGAAATTTGAGGAGGAAGTGAAAAGGGGTGGGGGGGGAAGAAGCTCGTAAAAAATTGCTTGGGTTGATTGCCAAAGAAAAGGGGGAGAAAGAGGAGGGGGGGGGGGGGGGGGGTAAACGGAGGGGGGGGGGGGGGGTCTTTGGTCAATGTGTGGCCGGGTCCGACAGAATTTAGGGGGGTGCAGCTTCACCCATCGCGCTGGGATGGACGAATTTGTGAGTCAATACTCGCTTCAGAAAGGCCATAATTTATGCGTTTAGAGGTACAAATTTGGCCATGTCGCGGGATCGTTGAATACGCCGAGAATACCCTAATAGGCAAGGCTAAAAATAAGTGAAATTTTACTAGTGATTTTATCTGCTTTTAAGTTATTAGTGATTTTGTATCCCCTGTGGGTTGGCGCGTCGTTCCGTCCATTTCGAGATGTAAATTCAAATCAAGAATAATTTATCGCAAATTTTTTGTGCCAACTTGGCGCGCCTAATCATAACTTCCTTGAATTAAGTCGGATAGTCTAAATCTTTTCTATTATAGCACCTACATATACTGTGCTTCCGAATTGTACCAAAATTGTAGCTAACAAAAAGTTATGCTGCTTCAAACTTGTCGGCGCCGAGTTTACCCCGGCCATTATACCCCGAAATGCGATGGATTTTGTTTGCCACGTACATTTTCTCATACAGCCAACGATATACATAATATACACAACAATTATAGAGATCGAATACGTCAATATCAATTAAGCCGATCAATCATCAAATGCGTTATTCTCGCGTCATCTTCCGTCCTAATCGAAGCTCATCGTTCAGTTTGCATTGCTCGGCCCGGCAGCAGGCGAAAGTGATCTGAACATAACAAATTACCAAACAGATTTTGTGAAAATCAAATTGATCGACTCACCCAATGTTATCGTCCTTGATAAAAATGCCGATCAGACTCTTCTTAATTCGTTCCACCGCTGCCTTCTTCCACTCCGTCCATCGCTTCTCATCTCGCACGATCGGCCCCCGCTCCATCAGCCACGCAGAATCGTCCTGACGTCGAAATGCCAAACGCTCCCGCGTTCGTCCGTTTTGGTGTTCAAATGGCATATAGACAGCAGAATCGTCTTCATCGTCAGCCGAAACGTCCACATCAATAACAATGATGTAATTGACAGCGGTGGAGGCGTTGAGAAAAGTCTGAAATGACAAATTTAACGATAAAATGAGGCATAAGCGAAAAAAAGAGAGAAAAAAGGGACCTCTCTGAGTTCGTTCACCACGTTGTCGGGAAGCATTGCACCAAAAAACTCAATCGTCTTCGGCAGGCCGTCTTCGCGCGGCGTGTGGATCCATTTGGTCATTGCTTGGCCAGCAGCAGCTTCACGGCGATCGTCGGCCGGCCATTGGGGCGCAAGAAAATCGGAACGGATCGATCGGAGATTGGCACAATCGCTGAGAACGGTGGGCGAGATGCGATTTCGGAGTCCATGGAGACTGCAATAGAAGCTCATTCCGTTGATGTTGGACGACATCAGAGGCCAAATTTCTTGCACAAAGATGTCCCAGCTCCGGTGTTCACTGTCCAGAATGTCCAAATGCAAAGTGATGCCCGCGTTGAAGAGGCGCCGAATGTGGCGGAGAAAAGCGATGACAGTGCCGTCGATGTAACTAAAAAGTATTAATTACAATCTGGAAAGCTCCAAAAACAAAATTGTGGCACAAAATTTATTCACCTTATCAGAATGCGGTTGAAGCCGACCAATTTGGCGGGCGGCGGTCCTTGCGGCATGGGCAAATGTCTTAGGCTGCCGTCGTCGTTCCATTTGACAATTTGTGCGCCAGTGCCATTCTCCGAACGGTGAACTTCCAACTTGCCAAGTTCCCATTTTCGCGTCCTGAAGTGAAGGTCCACCAGCACATCGTACCGATCGGAGAGCAGCGCCATGACCACTGCGAGTTCGGCCGGTCCAAGGAACGGAAAAATGCTCAACCAAACGTCGTCGCACACATTGCTAAAAAAAGAAAACGGAAATTCTTAATTTAACCAAAAGCTCAAAAAAAATTGAAAACGGAAATTCTTTATTTAACCAAAAGCTCAAAAAAATTGAAAAGAAAATTCTTAATTTAACCAAAAGCTCAAAAAAATTGAAAACGAAATTCTTAATTTAACCAAAAGCTCAAAAACAAAAAAACTCACAGTTCTTTCGTGCGTCGCTGTTGTGGGTTGTCAGACATTTTTGAGAATAAATGGGGAAATTGGAGTTGAATTAAAATAGGCGCCATTTATACGCATCGCCAAAGTAAATATATATTTTGGTTTAAAGTGTCATTTTTTTGAAAAAAATAATTTTTTTTATTCAAAGTCGATAAAAAGGTGGTTTTTTTCTTCATAAACACAATTTTTGAAAACATTTTTTGTTTAATGAATAAAATCAAATCGTATTGCTCACACATTTTTTGGATAGTTTAACACTGATTTTTATTTAACCAATTCCCCTTTAGTCGTAATATTTGTCTGAATCCAATTCATTGAAGCAAAAGATGGGAGCCGAAAAGGAAAACACTCTTCCTGCCGCCGCCAACACATCCAAGCAGTCCGCGGCCAGTGAAGAGAACCGTCTTCAAAACAAAGTGCGCGTAGTCTCAATGAATCAATCGACATTTGCTTTAGTGCAAAGTTGCACTTTGGACCTCGGAATAAGAACATTGCACATTCTTATTGTTATTGTTGTTGTTGTTGTTGAAGAATGCAAATTCTGACAACAAAATGTCCGTGGCATTCCATTTGACGCGAGTTTGACGTGAGAACACAAAAATCGAATTGATTTAACGCAACAAACTCGCGTTTAATCGAATGAGTGGGGGGGGACCTTCTTGCTACAACTTTTGGATTTTATATTTATTAATTTCCAAAATTCAGGTGAAATGCGCGTGCAGCGATGGCGACGTGCCGGTGCGTCTTGCACTTTTGCCTCAATGCAACATCTTCAGTGACATGACGCAGGTTTTTGGAGCATGAACGTTTTGTAAGAAGCGTACATTTTCGGTTTCAGCATTGTGACCTCTCCGCCGTTAAGACTGAGGACATTGTGTTCTCCATTCCGGAGGTTTCCGTGGACACTTTCAAAAAAGTGGTCGAGTGGATGGAGCATCGTGCCGGTGCGTTTGGTTGGGTTGGATTTGGGCAAAAATTTATTGGAAACGATTTAGACAAGGACGAGCCCAAAGTTGAAATGGTACAACTTCCGGACATGGACATGGACATTTTCGGGCATTTTTATTTTTAGGATCCGACCACGCACGAGCGCAAATGGTTTGAGTTGGACGACTTTGAGACCAAATTCTTCAAGGTGTGTTTGATTTGGCTGTTTTTTTGGTCAGGGCTCCCTAAATCTGACCAAATTTTAGTTTTTTGAGGAATTTCTTTGGCATTTTATATTTTACTTTCATTTTGTCTCGATTTTCAGATGGATGTGGTGGAGTTGGCCTATTTGTTGAGCGCGTGCAACTACCTGCAAATCAATTCGCTGGTAAGTGAACTGAAGCGACAATTTTTGGACCCATTTTAATGTCCGAACAAATGGACACAAATTTTTTGCTCAAAAATAAAAAGAATCAGCGAGAAAACGTCACACATTTTTATACATAATTAAATTAAAAAAAACAAATTGTTTCAGTTTGTCTACGCCTGTCAGGCAATGGCCGCATTGCTGAAGACCAAAACGGTGGAGCAGCTGCGCAATTTTTTGGGCATCGATGAGAAAGATTGGCTGAGTGAGAAGCGAATGGCCGGAATCCGCGAGAAAAATGCGTGGTACAAATACTGACACGGATTTGTGAGAGGAGAAGCCGAGAGGACAGCGGCGGGGGGATTTATGCGATGTCCGATTAATAATTCAATTTGCCCACAAAATGTGCCAATGTACCTATATTACTTATCTCACAATTTGTTTTTATATATATGGATTGATTGATTTGATTCCATTTTCTTTGTTGCCTAATTCCGTTTGGGTGTTTCTCGTCATTAATTTACTCATTACACTTCTTTAACAAACATCTTTGTGACTGTTTCGTCCGTTCATTGCGATAAATCAAATCAATAATCGATTGCAGAGCTTCCATGCGTACTTGGATGCCAAGTACGGTACTTGGGAACGGCCCTCGTACTTCTACTTGGGCATCGCCTTAACAAGATGGAAGCCTTGTTTATTGCAATTTTTCGTAATATGGAAATTTGTGTCCGTGCATAGGCCTTGTTTTTATACGAGCAAACAAAAAAACCAATTTTTTAAAATTTATTATAGTTTTTTTGCCACTAGCTCTTTCGTTAGCCATTTTTTTTCAACGATTTGGCCTCTGACGATTTTTAATTAGTTTGTTTGTCAATTCATCTCTAATTAATCACCAAATTTCGTCAATTTAACGCGTAAACCGTGGTCTTGTTCCTCTAAAAAACTTCGTCATCGCAACACAATGACGCGTTAGCCTTCCCTCCCCCCCCCCCCCCCGAAGGGATGACGACAGAGAATAAAAAGCACTTTTGGGGATGGCAATTGTGGGACTCAGTCGGTCAGGGCCGTGTTTAAGTCCCCACCCCCCGAGGGACGGAAAATCAATCGGAAAAAAATCCATTCACGGCCTTGTCTGCTCGGTGATCAGGAAGCCTCTTGACGAGATCAGGAAGCTTCAAAGCCTGCCTCCACATTCAATTAGCAGCAGAAGACCGACAGAGGGGGGGAGGGGAGGGGAGGGGAGGGGTCCAACCAACCAAGTATAACAACATCCCCTCCAGCGTTGGGTCTCCACTGACAGACAGAAACAAATGACACCCATTCATTCGCTTCCACCAAATCCCGGGCCCCCAGGGGCTGGCTGATCAGGGTGCCAATCGATAGATTTGGTTGGCCCCTCCGGGTCCATCATTGCCTTTGAGAGTGAATGGTCCAATTATCAATTGTCGGCGCCCCGAAAGAACATGCCCAACACCACCACACTGCGGCGGTGGAATATGAGCCTTTTTCTTTTTCAATGTATCGTTTTTGCTCAATCCATCCGATCCAATCCGATCCGATCACTTTTCCTTTCTTTCGCCCTTAGGTACGAGGATCAGATCGGCTTATATCCGGTTGCTTGGATATCAGATAGCTTGACCCTGATCAGCCCAGCAGAACGCGTCTCCGTAATCAATTCCGTTGAGCTTCATCTCCAATTATTGTCTTCTTCCTTCATTGTTGCCTGCCTGCTCAGCTTCTTCTAATTATAATTGCGTCACTCACCCCGTTGTTGTGTTGTGTTGTTCTCCAACTACTGCTCCAGCCCGTTGTTGCATGACGACGATGTACTACTTCTACTACTCGCTGTACCTTTCAACAAAATAATGGTGGTGATGAGCTGCTACAGCGACTGCTGTTGCTGTTGCTGCTGCTGAACGACACGTCGTCTCCGATCGATGCCTTCTTCCCCATCGGCCACGACACGCGTTCCACCACAGCACCAGCACCAACAACAGCAGCAGCAGCAGCAGTTGAATGAGTTCATTGGCGCCGCCGGCGAGCGGCGAATGTCGTTTGGAAGTGAGGTAAAAGTGTCATTTTGTTTGGATCATAAATGTTGTTAAATTAAAGTGGAGAATTTATTATTAAATTGTAAATTTTTTGGTGTTTGTTTAATTTCTTAAAATATTTCTTTTTAATTTTTTCAATTCTTTTGCAAATTTGTACAGCTTGCTCTTCAGCACGGAGTTCACTTTGAGGGGAAGGTAAGTGGCGTTTTTAGCCGCATTTTTGTCCTTCAATATTTGGGCATTACTTTGATCCGTTTGAAATGGCGCCCCCATTTTACAGTACATCGGCAGCATGGAAATCGCGCGGCCCGGAACTCGTGAGATATAATTAAATGATTAATTAATCATTAATTATGAAAGGGTTGCGATCATTTAACACGATTACAGACATCAAAATCAGTTCGGATGTCATCAAATTTTAGATTCGAAAAGGAAAAAAAAAATTCAACAAAAAATAATAATTTTGAAAATAAAAAATTATTTTTAAGAGAGTAATTAAATTACCTAAACTAACTCCCCCCCCCCCCAAACCGTTAAAAATTCGCTTTTATTTTTCGGTATTGAAATTGTCGCCGCAATGCGCCGCGTTCGCTACGAATTCAAAGCGCGCAACATCAAAAAACGAGCGGTGGACATTGTGTAAGTTGGCGCCGGGGGGGGGGGGGGGGGGTTAATGCCAAAAAAGCTGCCGCCATTTTGCCAATTTTTAAAATTTAATAGCTTTTGGGGATGTCCGACGGCGACAATCAAAAAATTCCTGCCTTTAATTTCAGTGTGTCCGTGGACGGCGTCAAGGTTGTACTGCAACGGAGAAAAAAGCGCCAAAAATATATGGACGAAAGCAAAATGTGAGTGAAAGACAGGCACTACATTTTCCTTTTCGAGCAGTACTTGGAGTACAAACCTTCCTTTTCGAGCAGTACTTGGAGTACAAACGTTCCTTTTCGAGCAGTACTTGGAGTACAATCACCTTTGATTTTGCAAGAACCAGTTTACGTTTTAAATGTTAAATTAACAGTTTGTTTATTCTTGCTTCTAATCATTCGTTTTAAGGCTGGTCATGTCCCATCCGATGTACAGGTCGGTCAGTGTGGTCTTTTCTTTTTTCTCATTCCTCTCCAATTCCCCTCATCTCTCTGCCCGCTCTGACTGTCTGCCACTCTCCTCCCCTCAACACAGGATCTACTACGTGGCGCACGACCTTTACGACCCGCAGATTTTCTCATACGTCGCGCGCGACGGCGCCTCCAACTCGTTCAAGTGCAATGTGTTCAAATGCGTTGAAAAGGTAAACATTTATTTTTAAACAATTTAACAATTTCCACCCGACTCAAAGGGCTAAGAAAATTGACGAATGACCAAAAAATGGACAAATTAGCCGAAAATGGAATAATTTATCCAAAAATTGACAAATTATACGAGAAAAATGGAAATTGAAGCTCTTCTCCCAGTCATATTGGTACTTTGGGAAGGCAAATGCGCTCTGCTGGATTAAAACAAAAAGCGTTCGGAGGCTTTCTGCCGCTGTCACTGATCACAACAGCTGATCAGCGAAAAGCCGCACTTTTGACCGATCTGATCTCTCTGTTGGGAGGTGGGGGGGGGGGGGTGATCTGTTGTTTTTTTTTTGCTTCTGCGGGGGTCAATAATATTTTCAACTTTTTCACTTTTCAATCCATCCGCGCCATAATTATTAGTGATATGCACGAGAGTCTCGGTCTCGACTCGAGAATTTTTTGGGTATCGAGTCTCGGGGTCAAGTCTCGGTATCGAGTATCGGTAAATTGCAGGTCTCGTGCATCATTAATACATAATTATTGGTCTCTCTTGGATTTCGTCTTTGTCCTCTTCAATTCCGTCATCCATTCCCCTCCGGCGCCGCATCCATCGGGGCGGCTTCCATTCTCATCATCATCAACTTCTTCTTCCTCCGTCTGTCTCTTCCGTCATCCATCCCCCCTCTTCTTCTTCCCTCTTCCTTCTTTCATATTCATCCGTCATTCACCCGCTTCTCTCTCGCCCATTCACACGTCTTCCACCATCATTCATTCGTCCCATGCTTTGCTTGATCACCCCCCCCCCCTCTGTCTGCCCCCCGATCAGATCAATCCGCTGCAGCCTCTCCAAATCATTTGTCAGGCGCCGCCACCACCGACGAGGGGCAAAAGGGCTCCTCCAATGTGTATGTGTTGTGTGTTTGTGACGTAAACAGAGCGCCCCCCCCCCGGGGCGACGGGCACATCGGGAGGCGGATCGATCGATCGCTTTTGGGGACTGGCGGTCGTCGGCTGGCAGAAGCCAAATGCTTCGCCGACGGGGGCAAAAACTCATTGAGCTCCTCGCTTCGCTCAAAATTTGCTGCCGCCACCCCGCCCCACACTGTGTCCTTCTTCTCCTTCTCCTTCTCCAACCAGCAGCAAAAAGTGATCGCCCCCTGAGGGGATTTGTGCACTGACTGGCTGGCCGATCATCGGCTGGCAGAATTATCCCCTCCAGCGCCCCATCATCAGAGCCGATCGATACATCCGGCTCCCAAATTTTGCCTTCTCCCCCGCCCAAACAAAAGTGTGGTGCTGGAGGAGCTGGTCCACGTTGTCGTCCTCGTCGTGGGCTGGAAGTACGCCCCGAGCAACATCCATCCCTCCAATTCTGATCAACAACAGCTTACTGATCGCTCCACCCGAATATTACTTTCTCGCACACGCAAAACAAAAATTGCGGTGCTGGTGCTGCTACCGGTGGTGCTGATCCGTGTTCGTGTTTTGCTCCGCACTGTCGTTCGATCATCCCAGCCCCATCAACATCATCAGCCAGCCCAGCAGCAATCCATACGGCTTCTCGTCCTGCTGAATGTCCGGACGGACTCGGACACCACCGGCAACGACGGCGAGCAGTCCGTCGTCCTCGAGGCGGCGGCGCCCGCCGCTTCCACCTTTGCCGCCGCCGTCGTCGCGTGGCGTTCTGCCGCCTCAGCGGCTGTCCTCTGAGCAACAGTTTTACTACTTGAGGTTGATGGCCAAGCCGAGCCAACGGCCGGAGCCAATCAAAGTCAAATTTCCTCGTTGGCCGTCCGTCGAAGGGGCGGGCGGCCCCGTGCCCGGCACTTCCGGCTCTGCCAAGGGGCCGGCAGGGGTCGGCGACCACCGTTTGGAGGTATTTGGAGAGGCAAAGAAGCCGCCGAATGTTGTCAAACCGTTTTGGGGCATCGAAAATTCGGTCGGGCATTATACCGCGTCCGCGAAATCCCCGGAGGGGGCGGGAAGGGGGGGGGGGGGTCCCATCTTGGTTTGCCACTTTAGCGTCCTCCCATGGACATTTGGCCATAAAAAACACCCCTCTGAACAGGACCAGGCCATCGCGGTGGTGCGGACCATTGGCCAGGCGTTCGACCTGTGCAATCGCATGTCACAGGAGCAGACACGCGAGCGCCAACTAATTGAGGAGGAGCGAACAATGGACGGCGCCGGCGCCGTGGCCTGGTGGTGCGGCGGCGGCCGGCGGCGGCGGCACATCGACGGCGGCCACCGCTGCCGCCGCCAAAGGAGGTGGAGCCGCCCGCGCGAGTGTCGCTTCGGAAAAGTCCACCAGCTCGTTGGCCACCGTCCAACAACGTCAACAGCAACAGCAGCAGCAGCAACGGCTCAATTCGCCCCCGTTCGCCTCCAAGCGACATTCCATTGTCAGTTTTTTTTGTGATCAGAATTTGTTTGAAAATGATCCTCTGATCTCTCAATTCGGGGAACCATTTTTGATCAATTTACTCTACACAACGAACAATTCAGTACGTACCAAAACGGACGGCGACAACTGAGGAAGTGGAAGAAGCGGCGGCGGCGGCGGATGAACCGCAGACGGGCGACGGGGACGACGAGGAAGATGAAGATGATGAGGCGGAAGAGGCGGAGCTGTTCCGACGCGGTTTGGCTGTTCTAAAGATTCCCATTTTGTTTGAAAAAATTTCAACGCTTTTTATGGCACCGCTGAGACTGTAAAAAATTTTTTCAAAATTTTATTTTTATGTTAGTGGGAAAATCCAGGCTTTTTTGGCATTTTTCCGACCTTTGCAGAAGTCCGTGATCATCATTACCAGAAGGCCGGCCCCTCTCACAAATCGTCCATTGTTTTTACGCCAACAAACATTCCAACCGTTGCCCCCGGGGGGGCGGCCGGTGAACCGCACATTCTTCGACCCGCCCTGAACATTCCGGCAACCGCCGGCACTTCCGCAGCAGCACAAATGCCGTCGTCGTCAGCGTACGGTGTTCAGCACCAACAGCCCATCGCCACGCAATTGACGATGCTCCCGGGCACGCAGACAAAGTTGTTTCACTTTTGTTTTTGTTTTTAGTTGGGGTTTTCAAATGTAATTCTTTTTTTAAATTTCAGCCCGACCCCTCTGGCAATGCCATTTTCCTCTGCCGCCGCAACGCTTTGGAACTTCACAACCCCGGTGCAGCCGAACACGGCACCGTTGTCTGCCCAATTGGTGCAGTCGGTGGATGCCAACGGCAATCCCCTCTACTCGGTCAGTGAATGGCCCCTCGGGGGTAGAGACCATCCTGGCCCCTCGGGGGTAGAGACTATCCTTTTTTTGATACAGTATTCCCAAAAACGAAAAAATACCCTCCGGGCACTACTGTTACGGTAGCCGGCCGTAGGTCAATTTTCCCGCTTTTCACTTGCTGATTTGCTGCTGTAGATTCTCCCTTCGCCCACGGCCATGTCACTGTCCTCGCCGCTGTTGATCAGTCCCTACGCCACGCTCCAACTGCCGCCGTCGGCTGCCGCTTCATTGGCAAGCCCGCCGTCCTCCGCCGAACAGCTCCAGTCCCCGTCAAGCAGTGAGGTACAAATACCATCGACTATTTTTGTGTTCCTACGACGTTGTCCCGGCATGGTGAATTGAATTTTGTTGTTACGTTTAAGCGCGGCCACTCTTACGACAAACAAAATTGTGTGATACCAAATGAAAGCTTGGGCTGTAAAGGCAGCGCTGAAATGTCCCCACTAAATTTTGTTTTGATAAAAAGGTATTAAAACGACGCATTGTGCTTCGCCATGCGTCGCCAAATTGAAATCCTCGAAATCTTTGAATTTGTTTATCATTTCGCCAATTTTTTCAACAGAATGCGCAGCGAGCGATGATCCGTTCTCAGCTGGACCAGGCGCAACAATCCGCGCAGGTTGCGGCATGCCAGGTAATCGATTTGCTTTGGTTGATCAGAGTTACCTGATTGATCAGATCAAACTCGGACCACAAATCGTCGTTTTTGTTTGCTCAGGTTCAACTCCTCAGGGATCAGCTGAACACGGAGACGACCGCCAGGTTGGAGGCCCAGTCGAAGACGCATCAGCTGCTCAACTCGAACAGAGAGGTGGGCGGGGCGGGGGGCGGGGGGAAACGAACCCAGAATTATGGGGACTCAGAAATTCATCGGGAAAATTTAGACCTCAAAACGTCGAAATGACACAATGCCAAGCCTTAAAACCTTAAAAATGTTGACTCCTTGAATTTAATGTTTCTGTTTTTGTTTAGTTGCTGGATCAGGTGCAGCATTTGGTCAGTCCGGCTTCAGGTCATGGAGAATCGGGTGGCCGCCGGGATGCTCAACCATTTGGGCGACGACGTGCCGCCGCACCAGCGCCAGTCGTCGAGCAAAGAGCGCCGGGCGCTGTGGCGGACTGAACGGCGGGACGACGACTCGCTGAGGCCGGACGAGGAGGAGGAGGTGAGCAAGCAACTTCTGCTGATCCGAAAACCATGGATCATGTGCCGCTCATGATCATGAATAATCGGATTATGCCGATCATAATTCTTTATTATATGGAAATTCATGACATGACTGACCGACCCGTGGACATGCCGATTAGATCATTAAATTAATAATTTTGTTTTAACTTTTTAGTGTAACTGTGCTCCCCTCCCCTCCTCCTCCTCCTCCCCCCCCTCTCGAGAACGGCCAAGAAATCATCGAGATCTATCTGAGCTTCACCGGGCGGCAGCGTAGCTCAGTCGGGAGAGCACCCAACCGGACATTGGAAGACTCCGGATCGTTCCCGGGCGTTGTTTGCCTTTTTCCCCGGGAAAAGGGTATAAGCCAGAGGCGAGGAGAAAATCGAGAGGATTTCTTGGCAACGGGCCCAACACGTTCACTTGGGGACTGGATGGGGAGGGTGAGCTTGAGGGGAGAGACTGAAAGGAAGGATCATCCCTTCTATTGTGATCGGTGCTCCATTTATAGAGGTTGGAATCCATTAGCCGCGGGGTGGGACATAACTTACGGTGTTGGGGCAGATCGGAATGTAGATTTGATGAGTGGTGGGAAATCGGAAATGCGAGCGGCGAGATGGAACGGAAATGCAACCAGGAGGAGGGAAAGGCGGGGGGGGGGGGGGGAAGGGGTTTCACGTGTATCCTTTATGGACCAATGGATTTTGTCCTTTGGCCATATCTCACCTTACACCTCCAATGCTACCGAAAGACCGTCCCTGGTCTTTTGATATTCAGTGGAAGACGTCAATCCCGGGGGGGGGGGGATTGGTGAAGACGTACATGAAAGAGTTGAACAATGGTTTGAATTTCGATCGCGTGAAACATGGATCTTTGAATGATTTCCTTTGATCTTCATCCTTCCATCGTCCTTGCGTCTGCTTCCATCTGAGTTGCCCTGGTAAGATCCGTACGCCGTTGAGCAAAGCAGTTTCTGTAAATTGGGAGAATGGTGCAATTAAGGAGACTTGGCGTTGGAGCTTGGCAGTGACGGGCACATGGATCGTTGGGATTAGAATAGGACAATAATGGGAAAGTCGTCGGTGGTTGAAACTGGACGTCCTTTGTCTTGGACCTGAATCTGAAAGATGGGCGAAGGTGGAGTCTAAGGGATCAGGGAAAATGTCTGTCCCTGGAGGCATTTGCTGTCCCCAGGAGTGTTCTGTAATTTGGGTGGGGAGAGTCTCACTTGATGCAGTTGATGCACCCAGGAGCGTTGTTATTTGAGTGAATGGGTTGCAGAGAGCGTGCCAGTTCAAATCTAGGGAAGTCTTGGTGGACAGGAGCATGGCCAGAATGTATGGTTTGAGGCTAGAAAAGGCGGGGCAGTGACTGGTTCGATTGGTTTATTTGTATTTGCCACCGCTCTCTCGGAAGTAAAGGGAGTGAGAGGGTGTCTTTGTTGAAGAACGAGCCATTGGACAATTGAGACTCGATTGCTTGGAAAAGGTGTCTTGATGGTTTGGAGGAGGGTGGTCGGCGGGAGTGAGACGGAAAGTTGTGTCAAATGAATCTCAGCTGGATGCAATACTGCACCCAGGAGCGTACTTTGATTTGGGAAACGCACAGGAGACATGCTGGGGCTTTGGTGGTTTGGCGTGTGGCCTTTGGGATGAACTGAACTTTGATTTAGTGTGAGCGATTTGAGTAGTCAGAGTGCGTGATCGGGAACCGATTCGAAGTTTACGCTGACTAAGGAAACTGATTCGAGATTTGGCGCTGACTGAGGAAACTGATTCGAGATTTGGCGCTGACTGAGGAAACTGATTCGAGATTTGGCGCTGACTGAGGAAACTGATTCGAGATTTGGCGCTGACTGAGGAAACTGATTCGAGATTTGGCGCTGACTGAGGAAACTGATTCGAGATTTGGCGCTGACTGAGGAAACTGATTCGAGATTTGGCGCTGACTGAGGAAACTGATTCGAGATTTGGCGCTGACTGAGGAAACTGATTCGAGATTTGGCGCTGACTGAGGAAACTGATTCGAAAATTGGCCTGAACGAGGAAACTGATTTAAAAATTGGGCCCGAACGAAGAAACTGATTTGAACATTTGCTTGACCGAGGAAATTGATTTGAAAATTGCGCGGAATAAATGCTTAAGTCAACCGATGCAAGAACCCCGAGGTGCGATGGAAAGGTTGCCAATTCAGGCAACCATCCGGTGCTACCAGTGAACGTGTTGGGCCTGAGGGGAGGGAGTTTGGGAATGCGCACCTTCCCTCCAATTAGCCTCAAACTGTGGTTTAGAGTTTATTTCCATTTGCAATAAAATGCCACAATAACAATGATCGAAACGACATCAGAGAGAAAGAGAGAGGGACGAAGTTGGCTGGGGTGGGGACTGGATGAGGAGGGTGAGCTTGAGGGGAGAGACTGAAAGGAAGGATGATCCCTTCTATTGTGATCGGTGCTCCATTTATAGAGGTTGGAATCCATTAGCCGCGGGGTGGGACATAACTTACGGTGTTGGGGCAGATCGGAATGTAGATTTGATGAGTGGTGGGAAATCGGAAATGCGAGCGGCGAGATGGAACGGAAATGCAACCAGGAGGAGGGAAAGGCGGGGGGGGGGGGGAAGGGGTTTCACGTGTATCCTTTATGGACCAATGAATTTTGTCCTTTGGCCATATCTCACCTTACATTAGCATGATGACGGCACGGGGCCTGGCACTTCCGCGGCACTGTCAATGCGCGAGCTGAGGCCGTACCAGTTGAAGACGCTGTCCGATCTCAGGGCCGGTTCGTTGCCCGCCTCGGAGGAGTCCAGGACGAAGCAGGACGAGCTGGAGGACGGCAGAGAACATCGACGGCAGCAGAGGCGGAACAATGACAGGCGTCGACAGAGACGGAGGAGGAGGAGGACCGATTCCGTGGACGACTTGGGCAGTGACGACGACGACGAAGAGGAGGAGGACTCCACGGGTCAGTTTTTGATCACTTCCTCTTTTGTTGGAAAAGAGAGGGGAGGGACTATCTGATCACTTCCGATCTGGACTGCTCGAAATCTTCTCTGATAATCTCCGTTCTCTGGGTCGGATGGGATTTTTTGATCACTTTGGCAATCTTCTGGGTTCCAGGATCCCCCCACCCTTACAATTGAACTCTGATGGCACCCATTCTCAGATGTAAACTCTTCTGTCGATCGCGCGGCACCCGGTACCGTCGATCAACCCTCCTCCTCCTCCTTTTTCCCCGCGTTGCCTGCCCTTGTCGCATCCGCAAGCGCGTCCCGCGCCTGCCCCGTCCATCCTGCGCAAGCTGGTCCCCGCCTCCGCGCCGTCGCCCACCGCCACGCTCAGCGGCTCCCCACTTGGCATGCCGTTGCTGTTCGGCCAGCAGATGGTCAACCGGACGATGCACAATCTGTCGCCGGCACGCCGGAAACAGATCCATCATCAAATGGCATACTCCGGACCGCCAACTCTTCAACGACCGCCCAACGACGTTGTGCTGCCGATCGGCATGTCCAAAGTGGGCAAAAATTACCCAAATTCAATGCTCAATTTGAATTTTGCAGAAGTCTCTTCCGACGCTTCTCCCTCCAGGCCTCCGAGTTGGAGCCGGAGCCGCACAAGGCGAAGAAGGCGTCCAGCTCCAAAGGCGTCTTTGGCCAGACAGAGTTTAAACGGTATTTTCAAGACGGGGTACTGCTTGCGACAGTCTCGAGAATTATGTTCTATCCCGGTCTGATAAAGCAGCAGATCACATGCATGCCATGGCACTTGTTGGTTCTGATCAGACCAGGAACAACCAAAAATTGTTGGAATCACTGAAATATTGAGGCGCTTAATGCTGCAATTACCCGCACACATTTGTTTCAGGATGTCCTTCAACACAAATCCCAACAAAAAAATGCATGACGACAAAGAGCTTGATCAACATACGGCCGACCATCAACGAGTCGGAAGGCGAAGGTCGGCACTTTTGATCACTTTTGAATAAACAATTTTTCTGATCACTTTCCCTCACTGATCAGAGTCCGTCTACATGGCCGAGCGCAGGAATTCGCGGACATCGCCCGAGAAAAAGCTGTCATCGCCGGAGAGGGGCGGGGCGCGGCGGCGGCCGTCGGCGGTCGTCGTTGGGCGTGCTGGGCAAAATTGTGGGGACCAACAAGTGAATTTTGTTTGCTTTTTGTGTGTGCTGCACACAGTGCTGCTCCGGAGTCCGCCGGATCTTTGGACTTTTGGGCCAATTGGTCTCGAGACTCTCGAGAGTGAGAGAACATTTTTGCTCGAGATTTGGGAACGGGACGGGGGATAGAGGAGGAGGGGTTTTGCGCCGAGAAAATTCCCGACAAAAAGGGTCCCCCACATTTTGTGAGGAAAATTGGCGCAAAATTTCCAATGCTGAAAAGAGACCACGGGAATGGGATTTGCTACCAGGAATTTGTTAAAATGAAACAATAGTCTCGAATCACGGGGAATTTTGTGACAACGAGCGTCGATGATCTCGAGACTCTCGCGAAAGGCTTTTGAGCTCAAGCTAGCGATCCAATTGCTCGAAACAAAACCTTTTTTTTGTTACTCGAGACTTTGAAGAATCGAAATCTTGAGACAGGCACTTGCTCTCGAGACTGTCGTTACGCAACAACGACCTCGAGACGGAGCAGCACTGATCTGACACGACTGACCTCGGGGGGACGCTCGAGCAGTACACGCACAACCGGTGCCGTGCCGTTGGGCGCCCGCCCGCCCCTTTTGTCGATTTGTGCACGGCACTCCCCGCGGCACCTTTTTTTTGTTTGTTTGTTTGTTTGTTTATTTGTTTGTTATTTTATTATCATTTCGCTCAAATTCTCACCTATTTTTTCTCTTTGTCATTCTCAAAACAAAAATTTAAATGAATAAAAAATGGCGTTTATTGTTTGTTGTGTCTTTAATAAATTTAGTAGGCCAAAATTGTTCGTTTGTTTTGCCAGTAAAACGGACAGTTTGTCCAAAATAACATTTTGGGACAATTGGACAAAGCCCGACCACCCCGACTTTTCCGACCCCGAAGGGTCGGGGAGCAACTCTATGTAAAACCCATGAAATCTCCCCCGTTCTCGGTCAAACCCGGCATTTTTGTCCCCCGGGAGGGGGGGGATGCTTACGCTTCCGGCAAGGTTCTGAACAACTTTAAAATTGATTCAATGGAACCAATTTCCACATGCAAATTAGCTCTTGTTTACTCGATGTCCCAAAAAAACGGGGCCCGAGTGGAGGCGCGACAAAGTCATCACCATTTGGGGGGCCCGCCCCTTTTTCGGGGGTTTCTGTCCCCCCCCCCCCCCCCTCCCGGTGACACCGGCACTTCATCCATCCACCTCATCCGTCGCTCCAACCCCTTAGGGGTCTTAGGGATCTTTTCGGGACGTCTTCCCCCCCCCCCCCCCCCCCTCCACGCCTAATGCCCCGGGGGATTTTTACTCCCCCCCCCCATCGCTGACGGACGGATGCTCGACAATGCTTACATATAACAACAATCGACGCCCCTCAGCAGCCGAGACGCCGGGGGGGCCGTCGCGTCTTGGCCCGGGGGCGGCCATGCGGCCAATGTGCCGAAGGGAAGTGACAAAATGCCAAAATGAATGCCCTCAGGGCAATGGGCAGAGAACAAAAGACACTTGCCATAAACAGCAGAGAGAAAAAGGCTAAGGAAGTGACACATCTCAGTGAAGTGCCGCCGGAAACGGAAATTGTGGAGGGCAAACTGCCGGGGGGGGGCAAATGAGGGAGAGAGGGAGGGGGGGGGGGAGAGAGGGGGGAGAGAGGGGGGAGAGAGGGGGGGGGCAAATGAGGGAGAGAGGGAGGGGGGGGGGGGAGAGAGGGGGGAGAGAGGGGGGAGAGAGGGGGGAGAGAGGGGGGAGAGAGGGGGGAGAGAGGGGGGAGAGAGGGGGGAGAGAGGGGGGGGGGGAGAGGGGGGGGGGAGGGGGAGGGAGGGGGAGGGAGGGGGAGGAGAGAGAGGGCGGGGGGGGAGAGAATCCGCCAATGCCAACGGTCGGCCGCCATTCATCAGCGCCAAAGAGGCGCGGCGGCACTTTGGGCAAAGCGTTTCCATTAATCGGAGATGATGCCGCCGATTCCAATGGGAAAAACAGGGACGGGACAATTCGGGCGCCGTTGCGCTTCCCCCCGAAATCAAATCCCTTGGTTTAAAAATTTATTTAAAGTTATGGCAAAACCACGTCATTAATCGGAGCCCGGAATTGAGGACCCATCGAAATTTTGATCGAGAATCTCGAAAATCGCGACAGGAATTCGCTCTCGATCGGTTCGGACTCCAATTAAAAGAAAGTTCTCCGATCAAATTAAACGCTAAATCTGATCATATTTTTCCCTAAAATTCAACAAAATTTTTTAGTCTGAGTCTGATTTCTGATTTCTGATTAAAGTTTTTGATTTTCTGATATTTTATATTTTATTTATTCGACTTAAATCGGCGGCATTCCGTCCCAACTGAAAGGGGGCCAAAAGTTGCTGGATGTTCTTCCCCTTCCAATGCCTTCTTCCACTTCGGGTGCTGCTGGTCCTTCTGCCCGTCCTGCCCCCGCTGCTGCTGCCCATTTTGCCGTCGACGTCCGCTTTCGCCAATGCGTGCCGTTCACCGCCCCTCGCCATCGGTCCTCCTCCTGCCGAACGCGTACCGGCGCCGCGTTGAACCATGGATGGCACTTTCCCAACGGCACCTCGAGCAGTTCAGCAGCTCGTCAAGCAGTTCCCCCTCCCCCTCCCCCTCCGCCTTTCTGCGTGGCCATTGCCTTCAGCTGATCCCGAAGGACACGGACTGTCGCCCGTCGTTGGGGCTGAAGGCGTTGTTCGATCTGATGGCCGTCTCAACTGCCACCAATGCATCGGTTTATATTATTAGCTTCTAAACACCCAAAGCGTTGCTTCCATTGGCCCCCTCAAATTTTTGATCAAAAATACATTGGGGTTAAAGCCAAACCCACCGGACTTTCAATTTCTGATCATTTTCTTAGGAAAACCCCTCCGGTGCTGCTGATCAGCCCCAGCAGGTGCTTCGCTCTGTTTGGCGATGTTTGCACGTGAGTGAGTACTGCAAAAATTGATTTTTTTTTCTGTAAATTCCGGCATGAAAATGTTTAATTAACGCCGTCATCCCCTCCAGCGATGTGAACGAGCCGGTGGCGATGGCATCAAAGTGAGAGCGATTTAAATGAATTTAAAATACTTTTAACATTTAAGTAAATAATTAAATTAATTTGTTTCAAAGAAATTGGAACATTGTCCATTTGTCTTTCACCGAATCACACGCCAAATTTGGCACCGCCGACGCCAACGAGGTAAAAAATTGGGGCGGGGGATGGCAGTGAATTGGCTGGCGCCGGGTTTCGGTCGGTCACTGACCCCGGAGGGGCTGTGGCCTTTGAAGCCCCTCGGGCGTTTCAAAAAATTTAAAATTAAGACCGAAAAATTACCGAAATGTTTTTCAACTTTCAGCTCTATCCGACTTTCTTTCGCCTGGTGCCGGGCGAGCGCAGTCTGAACCGGGCACGTTGTGAACTGATCAGAGGTTGGGCTCTCTCCCGCCCGCGTAAAGGCGAATCTAATCAATTTGAACACTTTCAATCATTTTTCGAAAATTATACTTTTGGCATTTTGCCCATTTTGTTGAAGATGTTTGCCATTATCCCCCCCCCCCCCCTATCCAATTCTTCCAGTGGCAAATTTTTAATTATTTTATTCTCCGCGCAGCGTTTGGTTGGCGTCGTGTGGGCAGTCTACGGCAAAGCGATCACGTCAGTTTTGCGTTATACGCAAATTTTGGAAAGTTTTAAGCGCCAAATGTCGATTAAAATCGAGAATCTTGAAGTAACTCGAGACTCTCGGTCTTCGAAGATTCAGTAATTTTTGTGGCGTTCAAAGTCGAAATCTCGGCTCTCTAATGGCGCCAAATATTGACCTCTTGACGCGTCACAACTTTTGTCAGTCCTCTCTGTCGCTGTCTCACGAACGGTTGACCACCAAATTGGAGCAGGACGGGGTGCAGGTCATCTACACGGCAAGTCTGAGCAGTGAGCACGGCGAGGAGACCATTGGAAGCGAACTGGAGGAGTTGAAGGTGACGCGGCACACAATTTACAGAGCCATTTTCTTGTCCTTGCACAGAAGCGTGACCTGCACATCATTGTGGCTGACCTCGCTGAACAAGCTCGCCCTGCGCGTTCTCTGTGCCGCCTTCCAGCATGGCCTTTACGGGGCGGATTTTGTGTGGATTTTGCCCAGCTTTCAAAGCAGCCCGGACGGCTCTGTGCGTGCACAATGGTGGCGCACAAAGAAGACTACGACGGCATCGCTTATGCCGAACTGCTCGGAAGCTGCAGTTACTGCATGTGTTGGAGGGACATTTTGCGTTGGAGCACGTCCGGATCAGACCGTACTCCAACGATGCACGGCTTCGTGTCCGGAAAGGTGGGGACGGAACGGATAGTTGTCGCAAAATTCCTGATCAGAGAACTCTACCGATCGATCGATCGATTGCCCATTGATCAAAAAGCGTTTTGCACCGCTTTCAGACGGTTCGCCAAGTGTTGCGCGAATTCCGCCAACTTTGTGCGGAAAGGGACGCGCGTCACGAGTGCCGTGACGAGTTGGCACATTCGGCTTATGCTTATGACGGTAATAATGTTTGATGTTTAGCGCCTGGGGGGGGGGGGGAGTGATGGAATGAATTTGTGTCATTTTACCACCCCACTGATCGAGCCAAACTCTTTTTTCCATAAAGGCATTTGGGCGCTTGGACTGGCACTGAACCAAACGCTGGCGGCGGAGGAGCAGCGATCGGACAGCGATTTTCGGGTAACGTCAAATTTAAATCGGGAAAAAGCCCAAACATTTCGTTTTTCAGCGGCGGGCCCATCGGCTGGTGGAGGCAATGCGGGACACAGATTTTCAGGGGCTCAGCGGGCGCGTACGCTTTGACGACAGCGGCGAACGGCTTGGCATTGTGCAAATTCTGCAATGGAGCAACGGTGCCGACAAAATTCGGGGGGCTCCCGGGCAAATGCGTTTCAGTAAAGCGCACTTTTAAGAGACTCGGCGAGTTAAACAACTCTTAATTGATCCTAATTTAAACTAAACTGTATGAACCTAATTAGGTAACCTAAATTGGGTTGAGCCGATTTTGTGGTGGCATTTGTTTAGTCCTCAACTTTTGGACGCCAACGTCCGCGATCGGCGCCTTCTTGATCCATGTGATTGGCACGAAAGTGCCTAATTAGTAATGACCGGTGCCGAAATCTCCTACTCATTACACATTAATTTAGAATTTCTTTTGCCAAAATAATCTCGGCACAGATTTTCATTTTTGGGCGGGTCGGCGGGGGAATTGACGAATTGTTTTTTTGTATAAATTTGTTGTTTTGTTAAGGCTCTTACTCCGCGCTTGGCTACCACGACTCGGCGGAGGAACAGTTTTATTTGCGCAAAAGTGCGCATTGGACACCGCCACTCGACTCGACGCTCGTCCATCGGCGACGGCAACACGTCAGCGCCACGCTAAGTATTTATTGCCGCCAATGGCAAATCGAAAATTTGATTTGGCTAATTCAAAATGATCAGAGAGCAATTAAATTGATTCAGAACAATTCCGAAATTTTCTCTGCAAAGACTGATCAGACCCCAGACCAGGCCAAAGTTGCGGAGAAGCAATTCGGGCACCGAAATATTTTTATTTGATCACGGAATGATAAGAGCCACACAAATCATTGATTAGACTTATCCAACACAAGATTATTAATTGACTTTTTTATTTTACAATTTTATATTTTCCACTAATTATTATTTAAATTTGTATTTACAGGCATAGCGATGTGTTCACTGGCGTTGGCCGGCATTTGTTTGGCACTCGGCTTTTTTGTCGTCAATGTGAAGTATCGCAACCACCGGTAAGAATTTGTTTTTTGGTGATTAGACAAAAGACCCTTCTTTGATCAGCGATTAAAAGTTATTTTTGATCAGTCTGGGATGGACCACTAATTAGCAACCATTTTTTATGCC
This sequence comes from Globodera pallida, assembly GCA_020449905.1. Taxonomy (NCBI): domain Eukaryota; kingdom Metazoa; phylum Nematoda; class Chromadorea; order Rhabditida; family Heteroderidae; genus Globodera; species Globodera pallida. The sequence goes on along the minus strand of JAIXHY010000010.1, from coordinate 268,428 downwards.
TTCGAGTGCTGTTTTATAAGTCCAATCACTTTTATTTTAGATCAAATTCTATGAACAAAAATCTTTTTATTATTTTGGATTTTGATCATTTTCCCCTAATTGATCAGTTGTTGTCCAATTCAGATTCATCAAGATGTCCAGCCCGGTCAGTTTGGACATTTATTACTAGGCAAATAATAATTAGATAAATATTTCTTATTCCCTTCAGAACATGAACAATTTGGTCAGTCGTCTACCGTACTTTCTCTGACTACCGTAACCCGAAAGAGTCCCTCCCCTACCGTATATTGTCCAGATAATTTGCGGTTCATTGTGCGCCTATTTGAGCGTTTTCCTTCTCTCCATCGATACGCGGCTGGTCAATGAGCGCACATTTGAGCGCATTTGCTACGTATGAGCCGGGGGGAATAAAGGGCATAAAATTGGGGCCGGATTGGTCAAAATGCCAAGAAATTGATTGAAAAGAGCACAAATTTTGAATTTTAAAAGATTTTTTCGAATTTTTAGGCTAAAGCATGGATTCTGTGCACCGGCTTTACGCTCGCCTTCGGCTCCATGTTCAGCAAGGTCCAATTCAAATTCCGCTTTTTTCGTCCTCACAATTCGGGAACTAATTGACCCCCAACCGTCATTTATTGCTCTCACTGATTGAGTCGGTCAAACTCTTGATTCCTTGGACCATTCAAGCTCAATTGGGGAGGTTCGGCCATGAATTTGGCACTTCCCCCCCCCCTTCCCACAACTCCCGGCATGCCGCCACCAACCGTATAGCCCAGTTCGGGTTCAGTGTCTCGGCATGCCGTCACCGAATGTGGGGGCCGAACCCACTAAGAATCATTTGCTCTCAATGCTCGGCTTCAATTACTGCTCCCACTTTTTCATAAAACTAAAATTTTTGATATTCCTAATAATTCCGTGCCGCGTTCAGTTTTCGATCAGAGTTTTCTCTAAATGCTCTTACCTATTTCAGACATGGCGAGTGCATTCCATCTTCACGGTGACTCTTTTATTTGTTCAATTTGATGCCGTTGGTCCATCCCCGCAGAACATTCGACGGGACAAAAAGGCAATCCGTGACTCCAAACTGTACCTGATTGTTGCCGCACTGCTCGCTGTCGACGGGGCGGTGCTGCTGAGCTGGACATTGGTGTCACCATTTCGAATGGCAATTAGCGAACAAGGGAAATTTGTGAGCAGCACAGATTAAATGAAGACTATTGGAATGCAACAAATCCGTTGAACAGCTTGAAAAGAATTGGTTGATTGTGCCCGAATTTGAACGGTGCGAGTCGGCACATTCGTTGACCTTCCAAGTGGTGTTCTTCCTCTTCAAGGGCATGCTAATGGTAAGCATGCAGTGGGGAATTTGACACACTTTTGAGCAAGTGATGTCCATGTTTCTACCGGTTATGCGGTTCCCAAGCAGTTCAAGACTCGCAGTTCCCGGTTCTGGAGTCGGTTCCGGGACCGAACCGGGACATTGCGCTGTCCTTTATCAGAACAATAATCCAAAAAACTTGGCGCCGGAGAAAAGGACAATTCTGTCCCCGCCCGTTCATAGCTCACCCACATTTTGTAGCTGTTCGGCTGCTTCTTGGCCTGGGAGACGCGGGCAGTGAACGTGCCGGCGCTGAACGACTCCAAGTACATCGGCATCTCCGTGTACATTGTCGTCGTACTGTGCGTGGTCGGCATAGCACTTGCTTTCATCCTTCAGGTCAAAACACATTTGCAAAAAATGCCGACAAAATTTTGGCATTATGCCATAAATCGGGATAAAATTAATTTTTTGAAGGAACATCTCAACGAGGCGTTTGCAATTGTCTCATTTTTCATCCTTTCGTCCACAACACTAACGCTTTGTCTGGTGTTCGTGCCGAAAGTATGTTGCGTTGATTTTAAAAATCCGATTTTTTTTTTGGACAATTCTCGGAATATGATCTGATTTTTGCAGTTAGGTAACTCTGATCGATCAGCTAAATTTGCGGATTCCACCGATCAGTTTTATTGTTGAGTGTTTAAATTCAAATTTGATTATTGTTCAGCTTGATTTCCCAGTTAAATATGAACTTATTTGTTCTAAGATTAAAGTTTCTGAGTGATCGGACTGATCAGTTAAATTAACAATCAAATTCTCGAGCGGACCTTTTCTTGGAGTTTAAATTTGATTGGTCAAAATCAATTGTAGATTGTGATCGAGGCTAAGTCATCTTAATTAGCTTGATCAGAACTTTACTGATCGATTTTGTCCTTAACATGTTTAATAGTTTGATTGGATTGATTGATCGGGCTGATCACTTTCCACCACTTTTTCGTCCTGTACACCCCCAAAAAGGTCGTTGAACTGTGGCAAGCTCCGCGCGGTACTGAACACCACCGGTTACGCAAGGGAATGATGAAAAGTATGGTGGGCACCGGCGGGCCCGGAAGCGGCGGCAGAGGCGGCGGCGGCTGCCGGCACACGCAGCTGCCCCTCGGAGACTCGAAACTTTCGACGAGCACAGCGCCGGCCGCCGTCGGCGCCGGTGGGTTGAATTTATTGTTATTTAAACTCACTTTTAAAATTAGGATATAAATTTTAAAACTTATTTATTCAATTTCTTGTTGTTGAAAACAATTATTTTTTTGTTGATTAAATTGTTTTCTTTTAAACTTAGGCGCCTATACGCCGTCCAAAGCGTCGCCGTTGTGCCGTCAGCTGTCCCTTCTGTCGGCGCAGGAATTGTGCCGACGCAGCGCGGCGCTGGAGACGGACAATTTGCGACTGCACCAAAGCCTCATTTCGGTGGGTGCGCCGCGCACATTTTGACGGCACAATATTTTCGGGGCATTATGACAAAACAATTTGTGCGAGCTTCTGAAAAGTGTTCACAGAGTGTGGTGTGTGTATGTGTCGAACTGATCATTATTTCTTGGGTAATTCTGATCACTCGCGTTTCTGATCGTCTGCCCATTCATTAATTTGCGATAATATTTGAGTGATCATCCCCGGATAAAAAAGAGTATCAATTTTTTATTCTCGATGCCGGACCCCAGAGATCATTTTGATCAGAATGTGAAGTTTAACGGGGAGTTTTTATGTGAATATTCCATTTCCCCAATTTCTCTTTCCCGTCGTCGTTCAGAAATCCACGGAGCTGTGGGATTTGTTGGAGCGCGTCCGTCTTCTGACGGTCAAACTCAGAGGTTTGTGCGTGTTTATGTAAACAATTTGATGACGAAGGGTTGGCACTGGGACGACGGCACAAATCGCGTGTTTGGCTTTGGGGAGTTGGCCTAAAACCTTTTGAGTCCATTTTCGGGTTGGCCCAAAACCTCCGGATCGGCTACCGAACCGAATACAGCCCTCCCCCCCGGGGCAAATAATAGCTGACTTCAACCACAACCGATTTAGAGACATTTCGAATTCTCTCGGAGAAGCTGAAGCAATCTTTAAGCTAAGAGATTTGAAAATGAATATTATTTGTTAAGAAATGGAAATTGCGCGACGGAATTCGAGCAAAAAGTTGTTGATGGCCGCCGGCAACGCAAGCAAACCATCGCCCAAGGCGTTGTGTGTCGTTAAGGTAGGTTGGGGCGGGGATGTCGGGGAAAAGGTGCCGAAAATGTCGGGGAAAAGATCCCAAAAAAGTCGGGGACGCGGGGATTGGGTCAATATGTCCAACCCCTCACTTTCATTTATTGCTTTTAGTTGGACGCCCACGGGGGGACGGACGGCGAAAGTTTGGCCAGGCGGTGCTCTGCCCGCATTCTCTCAACGGTGGCCCATCAGCTGAGGCTGAGACGGACCCGGACAAGCAGCAATTGCCTTTGAAGAAGTTGGAGCAGTACAACACACACAAGAAATTATTTTAAAAATTCTTTTTTTTTTAATTATCAAAATTCATCGACTTTTTGTAAGTTTTTATAAAATTCTTAAATTGACATCAAAAAAACACGGAATCAGCTATTTAGGTACATATTTATCCGAGACTTTGATCGCATAATCTTGAATGTTTTGTGAAGCAAATGGTCATCAAATTGATCAATATTTGGTAAAATCACAACGCTTCTTTCGTTTGTTCATTTCCCCCATTCTTTTCTTTGCTTTCAGCCCCCCCTCCCCAAGTCATTGTTCCGTTCCGGCCCATTTCAATTGGCCATTTCGATCAGAGCGTTCACCGTTGAGGTCCTTTGGCACCCCGGTTGGCCTCCAACACCGTTCGGATCACCTCCTTGTCAATGGTCTGGGGAACATCTCCTGTAACTTCGTCCAGGTCCGCCTCCGAAAATGGCATTTGTGCAGCTGAACAATGAATGAATGGAAAATGGTGCCGTGCCGACCCAAAAATCACCAAAAAAAATTACCTGCGGCGGCAATTGTTTGATCATCTCCTCCCTGACGAGACGCTGCCGGCACCTGTTTTTGTCCAACAATTTAAATCATTTTTATAATTCAATTTGTTCAACCTGCGCGGGTTGCTGTTGTTGTTGTGGGACGGGGGTAAAGGAAATGACCAGGTTGACAACGCCTTCCTTGCCCTCACCCTGAAAAACAAAATTTCACAACAAAAATGAGCGCGCCCAAATTGTGTGAAAACATTTCCATCGGAGGGGTCGGAAAAGGCCCCCGGAGGGGAGGAACTGTGGGATCCAATTCCACAAAAGTGCGCCGCGTCACCTGAGGGCCGCTCAGCTGGTACCACTCGTCAATTGTCTCCTGGCTGAAGATGCCATGGGGCAGCATCACGTGGGCCCACGCCACGCACTCGTCGCTGGTGAAGGCACGCTAAACCGAACAGGCAAATTTGTTGGTGATGAACCACCACCACACCACCGAACCGCACCTCGTCATAAATTTGGAGATAAATTGACTCGACACCGTCCGGCAAATACGCGTTCACTGTCCGATTCCAATGCGGCGATTTGCCGCCGTTCACACAGGTCGGTGTCTCGAACAAAGTGTTGCCTGAAAATTACATAAACATTTCCCGACACCACCGCCGGTTCTCTGCCGTGGCTGAGAGACTAAAATGTCCTTTTCGGGACTGAAATTCTTCCTTAAATGGCCCCGAGGGTTTTTTCAAGATTTTAACAACCTTTGTTTTAGTCCATTAGTCGCGGGTTTTTGAACGCGATTTAATCAACTTCCCATTATAAACCCGCGGGATTTTCCTTAAAAAATTCCGAGCCCGGTCTACTCCAAACACCCCAAATAAAGCCTTATGGAGACAAAGCTTGTGCTACCCAAAGCACGAACCGATTCGAACCCGAACGTACGGGTCCATACGGACGCCGGGAAGGCCGTAGTTTTTGGTCAGCTTCGCCTCCACAATTTTGACCGCAATTCTACCACGCGTATGCGGCGGTACAAAAGAGTAAAAATGCGTCTGAAAGGAAATGCACAAATTTCCCTCAATTCCAAAACGGAGAAAATACCTGACGTTCGAATTCGGGTTCGAGGTTCTAAATGAGTAAAATGGAGACAAAAAAATTGAAAGTTGGAAGGGGTTACAAATTATTGAACTTCACAAAATGCATTTCCATATGAAGCCCAATTTTGATGGCTAACCGCGGGATTGACGTAAGCGAATGGTTGAGGCGCACCGGGGACGACCATCTGCTTGAAAATGATGGTTAAAAATCGATTAAACATGGCATTTTGTTTGGCCAAAGTGCACCAACTTGTTGTTGCGGCGGTTGTGCCGTGACAATCTGTCCATTGGCACCGGTTGCGGTCGAAGAATTTGCGGGAGTGATTGGAATACGCAAAAAATCGGCCGCCAATTCGCCGATCAGCACCTGAAAATGGTGAAAATTGTAATGAAAAACTTTATTGTTACATTTTTTAACACTCACTCGGTTGCGCAATTCCGCCAGTTTCAGCGACGTTTTTGTTGGCAACGGTTCGGCGGCGGCCATTTTTGTCGAATTTGAAGCCGTATTCATTTTTTCTTATCTAAAAATTTCACAAAAAAAGCAATAGGTACAATGTAAGTTAACGAAGTTATGTTGGAAAATTACTTTTGGGGTTTTTGGATAATATTTTGAGGGTTTTTGGTATATTTAAAGTCAATATTTCACCTTTTTTTTAGTCAAATGTATAAACCGGGCCTTACTCCTTAGCGGTTAGGCTCCGCGATTTTCTCTGTATAATTTCGCTCTCTGCCCTAACAAACTTTTCAAAGTGGAAAAAGTATTGAAACCCGAGGGGTTTTCAAAGTTTAATGGAAATTTACTTTTTCCATAATTCTCTAATTGGTTAGCCTTGGCTTACTAGTAAATTTTAAAAACTAGGAGCTTTCAAATGGTTTCTTGTTTGTTTTTGTTTGGTTTAGTGAGTTTGAAAAGTCAAAAAATTTGCTGGCACTAAAATGCCTTCATTTCTCTTGCGCATTCTTCATCTCGCTTTCTTGCCTCATTCGTTTTCAAATTTGTCTTTGCTTTCCCCTCCTCTCGCTCCTCTTTTTTTTGATTTTTTCCTCCCACTTTTTTTCCGTTCTTTTTTTGGTCTCTCTGAGCTCTCTCTTTCCACTTTCACCCGCCCCCCCCCCCCCCTGTCGCTCATGGCTCAGCCAGCTGCTGTGGTCGCGTCGCCCCTGCAGTGACAATATTTGTACAATTTGTATGTGTTACATACTTACCATTCGTTCTTAAGCCATTCATTCCCTATGCTCATTCATTCCGCCGTACGTCCTTTGGCTTCCCTTTCCTCCCCAATAAACCGCCGACATCTTTCATAAATCCATTTTCACCTCCTTCCCATCCATCGGCTTGTTGCTTCGTCCGTCCAAAATTGAACTTTGTGTTTTCACAGAGAAAATGTAACGCTTAAACTTCACTTGAAAAGCTAACAAATTAGCGCAGAACGAGTACCGAGCTGGGGTACTCGAACAGAAACTAGAGATGAATTTTGTAAACTCCGGGTCCAGATTAAACATCCTGGTAGTCCGCACCCCGGATCAGGACTACCGGAGACGGAAAAATCCGATCTTGTCCTATTTCTATTAGAAACGGTGAATCCCGGGTAGGAAGCATGTACGGATTTTACCAAAATCAACGTTTAAGCTCATCCACATTAACATCTGACAACGTGACTAATTGTTGTTATGGCGTGTCTTCAAAAACTTCGCGAGGACATTGCACTGCTCGAACATCTGTTCCCGAAGACTCATGAACGGTTTCAGGTTTCTCAATATATAATTGTTATGACATTGGTTTCACAATGCTGATTAGCATGGAAAATTGAAGTTTTTGATCATGATGGCCTTTTATCGTTTGACATAATGATTTCGAGAGATACTAAGCTTAAAACATTTGCAATATTCATCCCAAAAATGTGAGACAAAACCGAATTGTTTTGTTTTATACCGAGAGTACATTTGCTATTTGAAACAAAAGTTTAGATTGTTTCTGCATCGGTTGATGAGCTCACCGTGAAGTTTATCCTTCCGCCAGGGAAATCGATCCGGATTTGTGCTAACATCATGGTTTGTAAATCTTTATCCTTTAAGCTCTTGTAACGCTTCTGTGTGAAGCTGTTTCGATTTATTGTTGGAGTGATGGCATTGAAGGAAAGTGGGAAAACGCAATTTCAAAATTTTGGATTTTACGCCCTCGAGAGCCCCTAAAATTCCAACAATTTCTAAAACAAACAGGGCCCAAACTTTACTGTACCTATTGAATGCTCGGACCGTCAAATTTGTTAATCTTTACTGTACCTATTGAATGCTCGGACCGTCAAATTTGTTAAGAGATCTAGACCTGTACTCAAGTCCAGGCCAAATGGACTTGGGATTGCATTCTTTTGTTTTCACACACCAATGTCTTTTTTTGCATTTTTCAGGAGAATTACCCGCGCGAGGCGCCCATCTGGTTCTGTGACTCGGAGGAGCCTGCTGTGCTGGGACTTCTCGCGCAACTCACCACCCAGGAGGAGGCGCCCAACATTCTCTTCCAATTGCACTTTCTGATCTCCGAGCTTTGTTCCGCGCACAATTTGACGTCGCCTATTGAACTTTCCGCAATTGCTCCCGTTAGTTTTTGACAATTGAAAAATGACATATTAAGAAGAATTGCCCCTATTTTTCAGCCAGATGCGAGTGATGAGCGCGATGAGGGCAACGGAAGTGAGTTGGAGAGCACCGTGGACGATGACGAGACAGAGGAGGACTTGGAGATGGAGGATGTGGAGACGTCCATGGCGCGTCAACAAAATGCGGATGCTGAGGTTTTATGGAATCCGATTTTAAAGTGTTTGGCATTATTCTTTCTCATTTTCATCAAAAAATTTAAAAAAGAACATTCAACCCGGAAATTTTCTCATGGGGTTTTAACATTATTTTTTTGTAAGATTTCGACGGAGGGTGCAGCGGTTCTCACGCGTGTTGCGCAAGCCCAGCGTCAGCAACATTTGAGTGGCAAGCCAACCGGATCGGTGACCGCCTCTGATCGGCTGATGAAGGAGCTGAGAGAGATTTATCGAAGTGAAAACTACAAAAATGGTCAGTCAGAATAAGAGAGTGCATTGTGCTTGGGGGGTGGGGCTGCAAGGCTCGTCGTTGCCGCTCAAACCATTCATTTTAACATCCTTTTTCACCCTCCGATCGGTTTAGGTGTTTTCGCTGTCGAGCTCGAGAAGGACAACCTGTACGAATGGAACGTCATGCTCAAAAAGGTTTGACACGCACGCGCACATTACATGCACAAACACCTTATTATCATTGTGCCAATCGGAGGTTGATGTTGTTCATTATTTAACAGGTGGACCAGGACAGTCAACTGTCGGCGGACATGCGCCAGTTGGCCAAACCCCCACACAATCAGGACCATCTGCGCTTCCAATTCATATTCGCCACTTCATTTCCGTAAGTTTTTTGTTTTCTAAGAATAGTTAACCTTCTTCGTCATTTAAGGTTTGAACCTCCGTTTGTCCGTCTCATCTCGCCGGTAGTCACTAACGGTAAGCGCATTGGGGGCTTATTTTTTTTTAATTAAATTTAAAACCCTCAAGCGATTCCATTCTAAAATTCACATTAATTACTCCAGGGTTTGTGCTGGGCGGTGGCGCACTTTGCATGGAGCTGCTGACCAAACAAGGCTGGACCAGTGCGTACAGTGTCGAGTCACTGATCACCCAAATCGCCGCCACACTCGTCAAGGGCAACGCCCGCATTTCGTTCGACCGAGATGCTAGCACTACCTACAGCTTAGCCAAGGCTCAACAGGCACACCGATCACTCGTGCAAATTCATTCCAAAGCGGGTTGGTCTAAGCCAAATTGTTTGCTGAAAATAAGGAAATTTAGCTGGGGTTTTGGCCAATTTGGCCGTTTAAGGACCGGGCAATAGGGTTTGGCTTTTTTTTTTATATACAACTCCTATTAAATGTTTAAGGTTGGTACACGCCGCCAAAGAACGAGGGCTGATAACAATGGGCCGGCTTTGATGTGGCGGAGAAGAGCTTTCGACTGTTGCGATGGACCGACGACTTCCTTTTTATATAAATAACAACAACACATTCTCAGAGTGTTCTGTGTTCTCTCTGTTACGAGCTGTTAACTAACAACGAAAGTTTTGCGTTGGGCGGGACTAAAAACATTTTCGGCATTTAATTTTGGGCTTGAGTCTACAATCCTGAAAATTCTTAATTCGAAACTGCGACAATCGTTGTTACAAGCTTGTTCATCAATCAATGATCAATCCGTATTTTTGTATATCGATAAAGCCTTTAAATCGTCATTTTTGCAACATGATCAGCAGTATTCACTGCTCCAAAAACGAGTGTGCTAAGTGATCACAAACATCGATTAGTCGTCTCTCCGTCTGCTGTCCAAATTGACTGTGACGGGCCCGTCATTTTCTATTCGAACGGACATCAGTGCGCCAAATTTGCCATCCTACTGCATAAAACTTCAATTTTTAGTCCGGTTCAACCGTAAAAAGTTTTTTTCCCTACGCACCTTCACCCTTTCCGGCACGTAATTGTCTCTCAACTGCTGCATGAACTGCTCGTAGATCTGGGGTGCCTTTTCTGGGCCCATTGCACGATGAAAGTCCAGTTTGTTGCCCTTCACGCACGCGTGCAGCGTGAACTAACCTGACGATAGAAAATGAGGGAGGGCGGCTGTCGAACAATTCGGCATTTGCGATTTAAAACGAATTATAAAAATTCCCATACGAAATCGGCCAAATTTTAGTTCCTATTTTTGGATGAACAAAACATTCAAAATTGAAACAACAATTTGTCCAACCTGACTGACGCACAGAATGTCCAGGCCGAGCTCCTTCACCGACACGTCCCATCGCTTTTGCGTTTGCGGATGCTCAAACAAACGCAGATTGAGCAACTTGCGCACAATGTACTCAATGTCCTCGTCGCCGTCCTCCCGACACAGTCCGACCAGTACACAGAGACCACGGCCAACCGAAGAAATCTGAACTGACCAGAACCTCAAGAAGTCTAACCAAAAGGGCGTACAGCGCTCTAAAACTCCGTAAACCCTGTAACCCGTCGGTCAAGTTGTAACTGCCCAAACCTTCAACAAATTTTGTAAAGTCAATTTCAACTCCCGGTGTAAATTCCGCTTAAAAACTCACCAATTCCTGATCCACCACGACAGCTTGCGCCGCTGACCCGTTGAACGACTGCTCGCATTGCAAATTATGGTGCTCAATTTACAATCAAAAAATGGAATGTTCAAAATACTGAAAGCAGCCGATCGATTGGACGAATAAATTTGTTTGGTCACTTCTTTTCTAAGAAAGAACATTTTCTTGACCAAAAACAGACCCCCCCCCCCTCAAATAATCGGAAATATTCCCTCTAAATTTGTAGCCCCCAAATTGCAGACATTTAAAGATTTCTTTTTAAAATTTTTAAAAAAGCTCTGGTCGCTTTGATATAAGAAACAATACACAGGAAAGATTAAAAAAACGAGCAATTTTATGGCCATCATTTTCTCAAAACATTTGTCGCCCGGCTGATTTTGTTTCTTAGTCGGTCTCTCAATCGTTCCTCCGCCCCTTCGTCCTCCTCCTCTTCCTTTATCATCACAATTTGAGCGTCGCTGGCAACACCACCACCACCACAAAGCGTTGTTGCCGATTCCTAAACAAACAGAGTAATTACTCAAGATTTTCATTAATTCCCCCTCCCCCCCGCCCAAAAAACAATTTAAAAATCTCACCGGAAATAAAAAATGCAAAATTTAATGGCATTTTTATTCTCGCCTCTGCGCCCACACCCAAAAGTTGTCTTAGACATCCAAAATAATGCATATCTTCCAACTCCACGCCCCCCCCCGGCACGTCCTTGGAAATTCGGCTTTTTATATAAAGGGGTTCAGCAAGTACCCAATCCCATCTAATCTAAACCCAAAAAAGCATTGCCTTAATGGCTGTTGCTGTCGTTGTCGACGTTGGGGGCAATGTGAAGTCCTCCTCCACGAACGGCAGCCGCCGGCCGAGAAAGCCATGCGCAGGTGGCGAAGAAGTGGCGGCAGCAGCAGCAACGGCAGCACCGCCGGTACCATCGTCAATCAGTCGACGAGTGGCCGACCGCAATGTTGACGAACGCGTTGAACGACCCGGACTTGAAGAAAGGTCTGCCACGGAAACACTCATAAAATTGGTGACGCCACGACGACGCGACCTAAACCGACACACTTTTAAAGACAAATATAACTCAAAAAAATCATTTTCGCCGGCATCGGTGACAATTCAAAACAAATTCTCTAATCAGAATTTTGTATGCCAGTTTTTGTAAATTCAAAACAAATTCTCTAATCAGAATTTTGTATGCCAATTTTTGTAAATTCAAAACCAAGCGAACCGTGCCGCTCGCCCAATGCCAATGCATTTCTCCAAATGGGGCGCGAATCGGACGGCGGCAATCAGTTGATGGCACACAAAGCATTTGCATTTACACTCCGTCGCCCCCCGGTTTCGTCCGTTTTGCCGTTTACCACGCGCCGTTGTGCCATTGTTGTTATTTCGTGTGCCGTTGTTGTTCACGGCCAGCTCCTCACCTTCGACCTCCTCCTCCTTCACCTAAAATAATGAACCCAAAAATTTATGCCATCAAATTTTGTCTACTGTTTCCATCCGTTTTTGAACCCCAAAATCAAAAAAGACGAATTAAAATTCTCAATTTTTTCTCATAATCTTCAACCTGATCAGACTCTAACTCCTCCCGAAGCCCGACCAACTTATTTATGGCAATATTCCGGTGTGTTTGAAACATCAACGCGACAAACACATTCTCGAGAACCGCCTCGGTCAGATGGCCGATCACTGAAATTTTATAAAGTACCATTTTTCAATCTGCACTGAAAGAACGGATTGTTGTTTTTGTTTGTCACTCAACCAAAAACTCTAAATTTAGGGTTTGAAATTGGTCGTGTCGTCAGATTATTCTATGAATCATTAAAGGCCATTCAAACGAAAAAAAAGTAATAATCGTTTTTTAGTGATAGACGAACATTAAGACTAAAACAAAATCATGAAACTGTTGCTGAACCACAAAAAACCTTACTTTCAGCGTTGATAATTGCGTCCTCATTATCAAGCAGTTCGCCCCTTGATCTTCTCTTCTCCATCCTTTTATTTTAGTTAGTTTTTGTGTTAAAATAAACTAGTTAGACTCTTCAAACTGTATTGGTTACATATCGGGAATGGAATTATGTTTTTACACCTTTTTTATCCTTATAGAATCGGAATTCGAGAGCTTAAAAGTTCATTTAAACCTGTTGATTTTCACCTAAAATGTAGCCGTAAATTTTAATACGTTTCTCCCAACTTTTTTAAAAATAAAATATAATTAGCTTAAACGATTTTTCAACAAGTTAGAGAAAAAGAAAGAGGATAAAAGCGAGAGAGTGCACACTGTCTTCCTTAAACGGCAATAAAATATGCAAAAATGACGCGCTGTGCTGGCTTACGTGAAGCGCCCTGCGCCCCCAACTTTTTATTCATTTTTTTTATTGCAGAAATTGAAATTGTTACCCTTAATAATATGGATTTCGGCGCTGATATTGACGAAAATCAAGTTTTTGGGATAACACAAGCGACAACAAAAAAAGTGAGGCGCCCATTGCTGCCAATTGGCGTTGACGGGAATGAAAATGGACGACGGTCCGCGTACAAAAAAAGATTGGTTTGCTGCAATTACGTTTGTGCTCGAAGTGCGGGATACTTTGAGCAAATGAGGTAATTACTATAATTGTGTTGGTTTTTGAGAGCCTTAGATTTTAAAATCCGGGGATTTGAATAGAATTTTCAGCAGCAGCCCTTTTAAGCTTCTGGGGGCAGCACTTTAGGGTGCTAAGAATTGTGAATTTTTGACGGAATTTGTTAAGAAAATTGGTCCTAAAAGCTGGACTTTTGTCCTAAATTTTTGTTTGGGACGGGGGAATTGACCTGCTTCTTCGGGGAGGGCAAATGTTCCCCATTTTCCTTTTTCGCTAGGGAAATAATAATTTTGCATTATTTAAAGCTCGCGCCAACAGATGAAGTGCATCAGTGTACCCGTGTCCGAGCTCGAGTCGTGCAACAACAAAACATTTGATTTGTCGCCGTCCGCTGCCGTTGACCACGCCGACAACAAAGACGACGTTATTGTTGTTGTTCCCCATATGGACAGGGCACGCATTGAGCGACAGATGAAGCGCCAAAATGTTTGTGTGGGTGTGGAGCTGTACTCCCTTCCCCAGTCTCTTTTCTTAGAAATGGACTTTTATCTCCGGCTAAATTTTCTGAAATTGTCCGCGCTTCTAACATAAAAAAAAAAAAACATTATTTTGAATGTACAATACATAGTTATTATAAAAAGAACAATCTTGTTTTAAAAAATGTTAAGATATTCCGAAAACCAAAGTGTTTTATCTGTGACTGGACACAAATTTCGTGTCTCTACGAAAATCTGAACATCATCTCATTTAGGGCTTCAACCTTGACCTGGCCGTCTGCAACACGCATTGGGATACGGCCACGCGTGCAACAATTGGCCACCTTGAGGCTGTCCGTCTCGCGATTGGAGTGGAGGGCGAAAAGCAGATAAAACGACTTTTTGGAGGTATGCCCCCCCCCTTTTTGGGATTCATTAAAAAATTGTTAGCATTCAATGCCATTTCTTTTTGTTCCCCCAACTAAAAAAAAATTTAAAATTTGGTTAATTTTTTCATTTACTAATAATTTTTAAGGTGTGCCAAATTCGGACCACGCTGAAGAAGTGCGACTTGGACCTCATGTGGACATACCAATGACCAAGAAATTGCTGAACAACTCCTTGTCGGCGTCCTCCTCTGACGATGGCAATTCATGATGTCCTGCGCCCTGTGACAGAGGTATTACAATACTTAAGGGGCGCACCCGTACCTTTTTTTAATCAAAATTCCGAATAACACAAGTTATTTTTGACGGTTGGAATACCATATTCTTCATAATTCAGCTCCATGAGCCTTTGGGGGTTTGGGTTTTTGATGAATTCGCATTGTTTGAACTGGACAGGCACAACATTACCCCGGAGGCATTTGGTCTAGAACTTTATACGGAAAAGTGAATTTTGTCTCACTTAAATACATCCATAAACCCCTAAAAAACTTCTTTAGGACAACCAATGGGTCGGTGGAAAAAATTTTGAAGAAACGGGTGACCGTTGAAAACAAAAAGCGCGTCGTCTCCTACTTGCTCAAGTGGGTGGGCTGGGACTACAATTTATCCACATGGGAAGAGCACAACCAGGACAACAACTTGGACAAGCTGGTCAGTCAGTCTGTCTGTGACTCTGTTCAATCCCCGGAGCAGATGGGTCAATTTTTTAAAGGATTTAATTTTTCAAAAAAAACTGAAATCGTTTGGAGAAGCAAGCAGTTTTAAACTACCAAAATTTTAGGCCAAAAAGTTTGAGAGGCGGTCCAAATGGCGAAAGACGATTTACGAACGCGAGTCCAGAAGCTGCCAGGCGTCGATGTTCAAGCACAACAACCGTTTCAAGGTGCACTTTTGTCTCTGTTTAGCCGAAATGTTTTCCTCGATTATGCTTTTTACCAAAGTCTCAAGTTCGATTTGACTCATTTTACCCTAAGCTAAGCATTGGACCGACCGTTATTGTTTTGTTTTAATTTTTATTAAAACATCCTCAAAGTGTACCTACATGAACTGGATGTTCAACCGTCCGGTGTTCAACGCGTGTCATCGTTGGGAGGACGAAATGAACGGCACCATCCGGCAGTGGAAGACGAGCAGCAAGTGCAAGAAGGCGCCAATATACGTGGAGAATTGGGTGGACGACGAGTTTCCACCCACCAATTTTGAAGTGAGTGTGTAAATATTCGTCGAACGGATCGACCGCACACATTTTCGTTTCGTTCAGTTTATTTTGGAGAACATTTTTTCCGAAAGTGTGGAGCAGGCCATGCTGGGCTTTATGAAGTTGGAGTTTTGCATGTGCAAAGCGAACGGAATCATTTGCGGTGCCGTCGAAGACTGCTTGTTCAGAGGTTTTTATTTTATTGTAAGAGAGTTAAATATTTCACAATTTATGCTTCAGATTTTTGGCCAACAATATTGTTACGGCGAGGACGACAAGCTGGTCAGTGGTCGGGCTCGTAAAAATTGGATTGTTGAGTGCACGGATGGCTGCTCATGCGACATCAATTGTCCATCTCGTGTGGTTCAGGTGATCAAAAATTCAGTGCATTGTTTTTGAATTGTTTTATTTTAATTTACGATTTGGAAGATGGAAATGTTTTAATTAAAATTTTAACACTTTTTGCCAGGAAAATTGACTAAACATTTTTTGCCCCCATTTTAGCGCGGACGACAAATTCCGCTCGTCATTTTTCGCACGGTAAGCGTACATTTTTGTGTTGCAAAAAATGGATGGAGCGGGGCGGTGTTGTGACTTTTACGATTGAAAATTTTCCGGAACTTTTCTGTGGCTGTGGTACCCTACAGAAATTTTCGTACTTAATAAATGAGGTGCATCATTTTTGTGCTAAACCTCGACATGAAGTTGTTCAGCGAGTTGTGAACATGTTCTCATTCATTTTCCACAGGTTGATCGTGGTTGGTCAGTTCGGACAACCATCTACATTGAGCGCCATAAGTTCGTGTGCGAATACATTGGCCAAGTTAGTGGGTAAAAGACGAAATTTGATTCAAATCGAACCCGTAGTTGAATACCGATTAAAATTTCGATCGGTCCGGGCTCTAATTGAAGAGTTTTTCTAAAAACTTACAATGTTTGGAACACACATAACTTTAATGTCAGTTTCATGTCAGGTTTTGACGGTGGACGAAGCGTTCATGAAGAACATGCCGAGCACCTACCAATTCCAGATGGACGGAGCCGGCGAGCACAAACTCAAGGTAGTTTCAGAGACCCAAGCCTCGAAATCGTAATAATTTTTTTTGATTTTTGCGTCTCGGTAAATGTCATGTCCCGTGCAGCCCTAACAGCAGAACATTGTTGGAGTAGGAGGGCCATGGACCCAAAATATTAAAAAAATTCAATAACTAAGTTAACAGAAAATTCAACGCTTTTTGTACAATTTGCGCTATTCTTCCTTTTTCAGTTTGTTGTGGATGCTTTCAAGTGCGGCAACGAGGCGCGCTTCATCAACCATTCGTGCTCACCAAATTTGGACGTTCGCCCCGTGTTCGCCGACCGGCTGGACGAGTGCTACCACCGGATTGCTTTTTTTGCAAAACGTGACATCAAAATTGGTCAAACTTTATTCCACTTAATTATTGGTCAAATTCTACGGGGGTTTTGTTTTTTGAAAAAGTAATTTAGCAAAATTCATTTCAAAAAAACAAATTGTTTTCCCGTGAATAATGTTGATGGTCAATTTTTGATGATTTTAAGGTGAAGAATTGACCATTGATTATTGTGCGATTGACGGCAATGCGCAGGGACGCCAGAAGACGGAGTGCACGTGAGAGAAATTTTATGAAATTTTGGTCAAAACAAAAAAAAATTTTCTAAACGTTTAGTTGCCGTGCGTTGAAGTGTCGCGGGTTCTTCTACTACTGATACAAAAAAACTGGTGATGATCGGTCGCACCCCGCCAAATTCGAGCAGAACTTTTGATGATCATTTTTTTGTGTGTATTTGGTGCTGGTATTATTGTTTTTTTTGAAAGGAAATTGCCTTTGCCACACAACTCAAGCCTTTCTTCTTCTTTTCGTCTCTACTAATTTATTGTTGTTTTTTTTTCTATTTTGCCAATGTTCGCTATTTTGAATTAATTTAAAGCATGCACTGCTCCTTACAAAAATAGAAAATTTTGAGCTATCACCAAACATCATTTTGTCGTGCCGCTTTTCAAAACCAAAAAATTGGAGCAGTTCAAATCCTTTCACATGATGACGATCTCTTCTTTTACCCGATTGCTTTGATAAATTGTGGTTGTTTTTGTTTTTTGTAAAAATATGGTTTGTGGATGGTCAATGGATTGGATTCAACGCGACGCGATGAAATCGCTTTATTTACTTTCTAGAAATTGTTTATTTTACATATCTTTTTATTGAATTTATCAGATGGATTTGTTGCCACGAAATGAGAAAGAATTCACGGATCCGCTCTACTGGAAACGGTTTTTCGAGCATTGCGACACGTCCTTTGAATGGTCTTTACTTTAAATTATGCCTGGGCCATGTGCTTGTGCGGGCGTGGCACTTTTTTTCGAACACCCTGGATATAGCTTCGTTGTTTGTTGGGGGGTGCCGGGCATTTGAAAATCGGGGGGTCGCCGAGAACGGCATTTTTAAACACTAAAGCCTGAGTCTGGCGGATTTTTGTGGTCGGGTTGCGCACTAAAGACGTGCTTAGGCCAAATTCTTCACGTCGTCACACAAACTTCTTCAGGTATGGCAGTTACGCGAAGCTGAGCCCGGTGCTGGAGAAGTACATGCGGCCGTCAGATGCAATTTTGCAAATTGGATGTGGCAATTCCAGTCTGGCCGAGCAGGTTGGGGTGTAAATTAAACAATTTTTAAATTTAAAAGAAAAGGGGAGATTTTGATCTTTTGCGACTCCGCTTACATTCCCAGGCAGTCATTTTGTTCAAATTGAATTTTGCAACAAAAAAAAACATTTCAGCTTCACGACAACGGCTTCAGGAACGTTCACAGCATTGACACAGATGCTCAGGTTGTGAGCATTATGCCGAAATTGGGCTTTAAATTTTTACTTTTTGTAATGGAGCATCCATCGGGCATTGGATTTTGCGGATTTTTTAAATGTAAAATGACGGCACGCACTCTTTCACAGGTGATCACGCAACAGAAAAAGAAGCATTCTGAGACGCGTCCAAGCCTCAAATTTGAACAACGTTCGGCCGCCGATGTTTGTTGTTTTTTTGTTGAAGGTGGGGAGCATTGTTTTTGTTGTTGTTCAGATTGGACTGCCGGACGTGTCGGTCAATGTGGTGGTGGACAAGGGCACTTTGGGTGGGTGTTGGCAATGAACAGAATTTGCCTGCAAAAATCATATCCCATTGTATGCCGAATTGGGTTGCTTTAATTCGATTTTGGTCCAAATCAATCCATTCTGACCCGAATTTTTGAGCAAAAGTTGGTCGAAACTTGGACGAATTGGCTTTTGACCTTTGCTTTTCAAAAATGATCATCACCATCCTGATACTTTTTCGTCGTCTTTTATAGATGCTCTTTTGCCGTCCGCCGAATGTTGTGCCAATGCCGGCAATTTCACCGACGACGACGGCAACACAAACGATGATTTGGTCACTTCAATGTTCCGAGAAATCGATCGATGTCTCACGCCTTTTGGTCGATATATTGTGGTGGGCGTCCTTTTCAATTTAAAAATGGATCGATTTATTTTCAAACATCAGAACTAACGCACCAATGTTTTAAATTTAAATTAAAAAATTTTTGTTCGAGAATTGCCCCCCCCCTCCAAAATTCAAATTTTTATAAAAAGATAAATTTAAAAATTGGTGGTTTTCTCAACACTTCCTTTCAACAGATCACTTTGGCTCAACAGCACATTGTGCAAAGGTTGTTCGCCTATTTTGGCACCAACAAATTCATGATCAGAGTGCAGACTTGCGATCGGACAAATGCCGACTTTGCTATGCCAGTGTTTGCCGTAAGCTGATTTTTGTTTAAGTGCTTTTTCTGAGGTCGCTAGGAATTTTTTAAGAAAAATTATTTGAAATTATCCAAAAAATTTTATTGTTTTTTTCTTGGTGGATTAACTTTGTTTGGACAGATAATTGTCACGAAATTGAAAACGGCGCTCGCCGAACGGAGGCCAACGGAATTTGTCGGCGCTTTTGCGGACGGTGGCCAACCGCCGCCGCCGGAACAACTGAACACACTGGACAAAGTGTTGGAGCGGATCTGTGCGGCTCAGCAGATGAACTGGTTTCGCCACTTTATTTCGAGGTGTTGCTGTTGTGTTTGTAATTAAATTCATTTTGAATACCAAATACATTATTTTAATGTTTAAGGGGCCCTGTCGACGAAACATCGGTCAAAATTTGTTCGTTAGACGGTGCCGAACGCTACGAACTCATCGTTGTGGACGACAAGGAGCTGAAGACGATGTGCAAATACGGCGCTTTCGTTGTACCATTCGGGAGGTTTGTTTTTATTTGTCATTCGGATTTTTCAAATAGTTTTTTTAAATAGAATTTTTTTTTAACGGAATATCTCCAGGGAATGGGACAAAATCAAATTAATTTGAGCAAAAAGAAATTGCTTTTTTGTACGTACAACATTTTAGAATTTTGGGGCTTTGCATTTTAGGGAAAATGATTGGTTGTTCGCCACAAAAAAGGGCCGAACGATTCTCCGGAAGAACTGTGAACTGCACCGGATCGTCATTGTCAGGTAAGTGTTTTGTTTGTGTGAATAGGAATTAGATGAATAGGCAAATGCCGTCGTCATTTTTTTGGCAAAAATTCCATATTAAAAAATATGTGCGCAGTCTCATTTAAAATTTCAGAGGTTAAAAAACCATTTTTTGTCAGGCTTTCCCGTGCACAGAAATACGGCACATTGGAGGACATTCAGAGGGAATTGAATGCATTCATTTTGGACTTTATGCCAAAGGCGTGTGCCGGACAAAAAGTGCCATTTTTTTGTGTTTAAATTCGCTCATATATTAATTAATTAATGGAAAATAATTTTGATCACAGATTAATTTTCTGTCGCTCGGCTCCGCCGACGTCACCGAACAAATTGCGAGTGGCGATTCGGCGATCAGCGGAAAATGGACGGTTGAACATGTACAAATTGAGCAGTCCATCCGGCGACGGTTGGTCTTCATGGGCAGCTCTAATTTGGTCCAGTCCGAAGTGGAGGTGGTCAAAAGTACAGTCTGTTTTGTTAAATTTTATCTAGATTTTTTGTTTTACTGACAGCATTTTACTCTATTTTAAACAAATGTATATTCGATTTTGCGTAAAATTTGTAATTTTTAAATGCTTTTTTAAGAATCATCAAAAGGCAACGATCATTGGCAAATTGATTGGTCCGATTTGTCATGCGAACATCATAAGATGATGTTGACCGGCTTGGAATTGTTGCCGACCCCGGGTGGTCTGATGAGTGCGCTTGAGACGCCGCTTCGATTTGCACTGCTCGGACTCGGCGGTCATTCTTCACTTTTGATTTCCTATAAGGGAAAATTTGCTAATTCTTTTCAATTTAATTTTCAGGAGGAATTTTGGCCAAATTTGTACACGACAAGTTCAAGCAGGTGCGCGCGTTGTTTTTTCCGCTACTAATTACTTTTTTATTAAAATGTTATTCAATTTCAGTCCGAAATTGTCGCGGTCGAATTGGACAGTGACGTGCTGTCGATAGCGCAGAAACATTTCGAATTTCCGATTGCGAACGGTCCGGACCGAATAAAAGTGGTCATTTGCGATGCCATCGATTTTGTGCGTGAACATTCTGAGGAAGGTGTGTGCCCGTTTTTGTTTAAATCTGCTTTTAAAGAGTAAAATTGTGTATAAATAAAAAGTGCGCAGATAGTCCAAAGTTCGATGTGCTCCTCGTCGATCTGTCCGGCACTGTCGGCAAGCACGGCATTTACTGTCCACCGCCACAGTTTGTCACCGACGAAACGCTGAGTCTGATGCGCAAATGCCTCGTGAAAAACGGTAAATTTGTTAAAGCCTTTGGAGAACTCAAAAATAAATTTTTGGTTTATTTTGCGGTCCCATTTCACTAATCACTCTTTTTCTTCTGATCATTGATCAAATGTTGCAAAAAAAAACATTCATTTTTTCGTTCACTTCTTTAGGCGGCGTGCTTTCACTGAATTTGGTCACTCGGAACGAGGCAGCAGCGGATGTGGTCAAAAGGACACTGTCAACCATTTTCTCCGACGTCTACTCAATAAAAGTCGGATTTTGAGGGGAAATGTCATCGTAAAAATTTTCATTCAAAATTTTTGTGGCAATGAATTTTTTGGTTGATTCCCATGGGTTGGACTTTCAGGGAGACGAAGACATCAACGAAGTGCTGATCTGTTCATCGACGGCAAACGTGCCGGCCATCGCGGCGTTGCGGCTTAATGAGGGGGAGCCGACGAAAAAGAGGAAAACGTCGAAGCGTAACCAGCCGCCGCCGCCGACAAAGGCGAAAATTGATGACGCAAAACACGAGCCGTGGATGAAAGAATGCATTGGCTACTTGGAAAAGATCAAAAAGTGTGTTCATCATCCATAATTATTTAGGATTTTAGCCCGATTTAAATTGGGCTAAAGCTTTATTTGTTGATTTGTATCGGAGCTGAGATAGAGAATTATTTTTGTGTACAAATAAATTTTAAGCGCCATGCGCCTTCCTTCATATGTATTTATTTTTAACGATGTTTATGGTTCAAAACTATGGAAGTCACAAACGGACGGACCCCGGTGTTTTGGAGAAAAATTTGGTCAATTTATCAGATTATGAACGAAAGAATCATCCTCGGCATGATCCTACTGGACAGGATTAATCCTGCATTTACAATTTGCAGGATTGATGTTTTTGGAAAGTTTTCAATCTTATGATTCGATGAAAAACACTTGACACCACGTAAACGACAATCTTCATCTCTATTTGATGGTATTATGTCAATTTTTGAAAAGAAATAAAAAACTAACGCGCTAGAAGTTGATGATCACAGATGTCGTTTGTCGGGAACCAGCAGCGAAATGAGTTCAAAGTGATTGGAGAAGTGCGATTATCTTCCTTTTATAGTGAACACGAGGTTGCAAATTTTTAAATTCTAAACGCCAACATAAATCGAAGAAAAATTGCATATATAAGCACGAACTTGGAAGTCAGTTAACACAGTCATCAACTGTCTCCATCATCTGAACGCGCCAGCAACGTGAATCTTCATCAGAGGACGGACGACAACACCAACCAGCGATGGAAGCAACCCGTGGCCCGCTGAGCACTGGACAATTGGACGTCATCATCGCGAAGGTTCTACGCACGTCTGCTCAGGAGTTCACGCAGAATGTGGGTGAATTGCTTTTCCTCCTTAAACAGTTGTCAGATCCCACCTCTTCAGGTCAGCCAGGAGGATGTTCAACGGGTGTGCGAGACTACAATGGATGTTCTCAAGGCCCAATCGTCACTTGTCGAGATCAGACCACCTGTCGTCGTGTGCGGTGACATCCATGGACAATTCGCGGACCTGCTGACCATCTTCGCAACAATTGGCTTTCCGCCGGACAGAAGATACCTCTTCCTCGGTGATTTCGTCGACAGAGGCCCCAGAAGCCTTGAAACAGCAGTGCTTCTCTTCTGCTTCAAGGTGAGGGTTTTGAACAATTCTGAATGACCAGGGCTTAATTTTTACCATTAAGGCCAGATACCCGGAGAGCTTCTTTGTGCTGCGCGGCAACCATGAGTGCAGCAACATCAATCGACTGTGAGTTGAGACATTCGAATTTTGAGTCTCTAATTTTCATATTAAGGTATGGATTCTACGAGGAGATCGAACGCCGTTTCGGACCACCGAATAGCGAACGCATCTGGATTCTTTTCAATCAGACGTTTGCCTGGCTGCCGTACGTTGGACTAGTCGCGAACAGGATTTTGTGTAAGAATTCTGACTCATCAGTAATCAAAATCTTATTTCACTTTTTTTTCAGGTATGCATGGTGGAGTTTCGCCCGAGATGAACAGTCTGCGCCAACTTCGGGAGCTGCAACGCCCGTGCCTGGACCCGGTCAATCCTTCGTTGGAGCTCAACATCCTCTGGGCCGATCCTGCACATGGAATTCAAGGCGTCCGTCCAAATCCGCGGGGGATAAGCATTTTGTTCGGCGAGGATGTGCTTGACAGCGTGTGCAAGCAGCTCAAGATCGATTTAGTAGTCCGTGCTCATCAGGTAAAAAAAATAATTCTTTTATTCAACTTTAGTAATATTTCCCAAATTTCAGTGTGTCCAGTATGGAGCGGAATTCTTCGGCCACCGCAAACTCGTCACCCTGTTCTCAGCGCCCCGCTATGAGATGCAAGACAACGTGGGCGCTACACTAACAATCGAGCAGAACCCGAATCTTCGATGCATCTTCCGTTTCTTTGCGCCTGCGCCAACCGCCGACAACAACGACAGAGGACCCGAATGACTGAAAGATGTGGACCGATCGGAATAAGCAGTTCGTAACTATGAATGTCCCAAAGTGATTTTCCCCATCATATACATATATATCTATCTGTGATTGTTTGAGTGTGTCCGTTCTCCCATTGTATTGTACATATCCCTTGATGTTGCTATGTATATGTATATTGTACATCAATGTTCATGTTTTCGGCGATAGTAAAGACTTGCGGTTCTGACGGGAAAGAAATTTTAAATGCATGTTTCTAGGGTAAAAATTTTTGTTCCTCCTCTTAGAGAAGTGTTTCTAAGGGAATTTCTAGGGCGTAAAATCCGAATCTGACCGTTTTCACCTATCTCTAACACTGGCCCAAAATTCAAACCTTTCCCGGACACCAAAAAGTCAATTTCCGGTCTCAAAATCTACAGAAATTTCGGGATCCGAGCAAAGACATTACCCGGTCGGTCCCTGTTGCTCCATTCAAGACGTCAAAACAGTTGAGGATTCGGGTTTCGGATGATTCTCATTATGCCACAGAGAAAAGTGTCCAAAATCGTGGTTTGTCATGATTTTTCGAGTGGTATTGCGCTTGTTTCGGCTCATGTTACCGGTTTTTATTTTCGGTTCGAGTTGAAAACCAGAAATTCAAAAATTGTTTGAGTGAACATTACGCCAATAAACGGAAATTGCGACAAAAAAAAGTGGCAGAAAATAAAATCATCATTTTTTGTTTTTTTGTCCGCGCATTTTGTTGGCATGCACAGAATAATTTGGCGCAATCGTTTACAAAATTAATTAAAGAGCTTCTCCACGGTTAGCCGATTGGCCCTTTCTAACCTCCTCAAAAAAAACTACCAATGACTTTCCACAGCAAAAAGGGGGCCTTTTTCTGAAGATTCCGAATTTTTTGGACATATCTTCTGTTCATTAGCAATTTTAGCTATTGCTGTGGTACCATTAAATGTTGAGGGGTGGAGTTCGACGATGTGAAGCTGTAACATCTCTTCAAAACATTAATATAAATACTGTTTCCGATGGATGCTAACACATTTGTTCACGCTATAATGTTCATTCTTTCTTATTTTAGCAAAGCAACAAATTTGCGTGTCTTTAAAATGGTTGACATAATGATCAATAACCATGTTAACGGTGCTAATGACGTGAACATGGACGGAGTTCAGACGCTAGCCGTCGAAAATTCAAGGTATTCAACGCAAAGGCACAGGTTTTGCCGGCTTTTGGACAAATATGAACATACAGATTTTTGGCATTTCAGAGAGTAAAAACTCAGAAAATTTGATGGAGACCTGGTTCCTGAAAATCCGGACCGGAGGTACTGACACAAAGCACTAATTTATCAGAATGACCGCTAAATGGCCGGATACCGATTTTGTAACGAAATTGCCGATAAAATTCTGAGGAATTTTGCTTTGGAAGTTTTAAGACGAATTCTTTGAAATTGTAATTTTCGCTCAATTTTGTGTTTCCCCGAATTATTACCGTTCCATTCCACAATTTCGAGCAGTGAGCTCAACCAGCGGCTGATAGCGCTGAAGACGGAGAAGAACAACAAGGAGACCGCCACGTTGGTTGTGAAAGTGCTCGCTGCTTTTGTCAACTGCGACAACTTCAGGTTTGTTTTTGTTTGGCGTGAATGTTCAGCAAAATTTTTTTGTTTTTGTTTAAATTTTACCAAATTCAGTGCCGCCGAAGACTTTGTGACGTCACAGAAGACTTTGCCCGAGTCGGCCACCAACAGCGACTGGGCCCGATGGTTTTACTACTTAGGCCGCATCGAGGCGCTGAAAGGGACCGACGCCGAGACGTACAAGGCGGCACAGAAGCACTTTGAGGTTGTTGACGGGTCGGAAATTTGAAGAAAAAAAGAGTCACACGCGCTTTTATGCGTAAGAAACTTTATAAAAATTAATGTTAGCTTTATTTTAATGCAAAAATAGGAGGAGTTTGTGTCTTTTACAACTCATTTTGTTGCAGGTTGCGCTACGGAAAGCACCGCAAGACGGCGCTGTCGGCTTCAAGCAGGAGGTTTTGTGGATGCCAATTGAAACATTTCATTCCTATAAATTTTGATTTGGTTCATCAACAGGTGAACAAATGGATTGTGCTCGTCAAGCTGGTGATGGGCGAAATCCCTGAACGCAGTCTGTTTCGTGCGGCCGAACTCCGTCACGTCTTGGCGCCTTATCTGTTGTTGACTCAAGGTTTGTTAGCCAAGGGTAGTGGGGGAGGGGGGTAATTTGTTTTTTCCTTTTGTGCTTGGATTAATTTTTGGTTTTCATTATTGCATCAAGCGTGCACCAAAAGTGTTGGCGATTTTTGATTGTAGCTGTTCGCCTTGGCGACGTGGCAGGCTTTGACAAGACGAAAAAGGAGTTCGAATGTACTTTTGTGAAGGACCGCACCGGTGCGCTCGTGGAACGCATCCATCAGAGTGTCATTCGGACTGCCATCCGCAGAATTTCGACCACATATTCGCACATCTACGTGAAGGACATGGCCAAGAAGTTGAAGGTTTGTCGGTTTTTGTGGCAATCCCGGGAAACATTTTTTCAATCCGTAGTTCCGGTTTCCCGAAATATACTCTTTTATACACCTCTCCCACTCTATTCACACAGCTGAACGAACCGGAGGCGCACGAGGCGGTGATCAAGGCGATCAAGGAGGGCATTGTGCGAGCGCAACTGATCGCGGCCGACCCGTCGGTTGGCGGTGAGCGATACGTGAAGTTCAGCACTACGGATGATGAGTATCGCGGTGTTGAGCCCCGTCGGGAGTACGATGCGCGGGTGAACGAACTGCTAGAGCTGTACAACCAAGCGGTCAAGGCGCTCCGATACCCGGATTTGCGGAACTCAGAGGTGGAAACCATTGACGAGCAGCGCAGGCGTGAACAGCTGGTAGCCCATGGAAAAGGGGAGGGGGGTAGAGTGTGCCGACTGTGCCCTCCTTTTTCGGAATCGGGCTTCCAAAATTTGATACATTTTCAACCCCGGACCAAAACAGGGACGAGATTTGGCACTGTCGTTATTTTTTGAGTCAAAAACAATTTGTCAGAATGTTAATAAAGTTCGCTATTATTCTCACAGGTCCTTGAGATGGCTGCGGCCTGCGAAGAGGAGGACGATGACGATTTTTGATATATGAACACAATGTGTATTACATAAATTTTGTTTCACCAAAGAAAAAAATTATATGCAACTTGCAACCAACCAAGCCGATCGAGCTGGTGTGCCATTCTGGCATTAACGGTTTAAAGCGCTAATTACGATTATGTTATGAACAGATTAGACTGAATACTTTAAGCTTTTATCCCTGAAATTGAGGCACTGTTTTCCCTTTTGGTTTCTCCCCTTCGGAATTTTTTAGTCCTTTTTGCTTCTTCCTGTTTTGGCATTTACCTTTCTCGTTTGGCTTTTTTCCCTTTTGCTGCTTTGTCCTGGCAATTTTGCATTCTCGGTACTGAATTTTCAAACACTTTTTTATGCTAGAGGACATTACGCCAACACTTCAAACAGAACGCTTCCCGACTAGAAGCAGACTCGCCCACCCATAACACTTCAACTTATGTATATGGATTTTTCGCGAAGGGAAAGGAAAAGTGAGGAAGTGTCATGTATAATTAAGCCTTGCATTGTTAAATTGTACAATTTCTATGCATTGAACGCGTAGCTGCTCATTCTTCAACACGTTTTCGCCTTCTTCAACAAATTTTAGCACATTTATTTATGAGTTTGGGTGGTCTTTTTCCATTCACTGCTGCCGCTGCTGCTCAAAACAACAACAATAAAAGTGCTGCTGCTGCTGCTAAGTTATTTGGGTGCATCATTATCTGACAATTCGGTGAAAAAGGGCGTCGGAAGTTATCATCAAAACATTTTGTTGACACCCGCTGCGGGCGCTGAGGGGGCAGCGGCTGTTGCTGCTGCTGCTTTAGTCGAAGGACACCAACCCCAACGACAGCGAAGTCCAGTTCCACAAGGCAATTTCGCCTGTTCAGCAGCCGTACATTTCGGGCACGGGTGGCGCGAAACGGAAATTGCCGGTACGAATTATTTTATTTTTTGATGTTAAAAAATTGTGAAAATGCGTTGGTTGGTTGATTGTTCTCTTTCTACAATTGTCCTTTCGTGGAATGGATCCAAATTAAGTATTCGGACCTGTCCAAAATATTCGTTAATAGTGCTTTATGGTGTTCCCATTTTAGAAAAAAAAAGTTAAAGATTTTAAAAACTCTAAAAGTGTACGGAGTCAGTAGAATATACAAATCATCTGATTAATGCGTGGGTATGAACCCTGAGCCCGTCTAAAATTGAACAAAAATGCACTGAAAAGACAACGGAAAGCGAATTATGTCGTGCATTATTCAATTTTTAGCATCAAAAAATTCCGAGTTTCCAAAGCACAATAAAAAAAACACCGGTGTTAATGTTTTTTTTCCTTCAAAAAACAGAGTTTCGAAATTGAACGCGGCATGCAACAATTCGGAAAAGCGACAACATTCGCCGCCAGTGACGACGATTTGGACGACAATTTTAAGTTTGATGTCGAGCCAAGGCCAAAGCGGCGCTATGAAGAACGGATGAGCACAAAACTTGGGCGACATTCGGCTCAAGGAGGACGAAGTGTGGAGGAGCAGTGACGGCGCCGGCAGCGATGTTGGCTCAACAAACTGCACAGGCGGACGCCACAATTCCCAGTGGAGTCGCAGCAACAGCAGCAGCATAAGCAACGGGAGGGACCGCTTATTGAGGACGTCACCGACTGGGGCACGTCCGGGTTGGTTGGGTCGGGTCGGCCCGTAACCAGAGTGCTAATTGCTAAGCGGAAATTTTGCTGTTTTTTTTTGTTTTGTTTGCCATCCCGAACCCCTTGATCATGTTTGGTCTGGGGTTTTTCCCTCTCGAACCCCAAAAATCTCAACCTTCAAAGTCGGTAATTTCCAAAATTTTGGAGATTTTAGTTGAAGTAACCACAATTTTTGTATGGGGTTTTGTCCTCGAACCCCCTTAGTTGAGAAATTCACAAAAATTGTGACAACTTGCATGGCAAAGAATTTTCCTATATAAAATAATTTCGTTTTGAGTGACGAGGATTTGTTCGAGAACGGCGGGTTCATGTTCAGACGACAGAGCTCGTCGGCTACACCAATTGTGGAGGAACCGGACGAATGTGCGGGTGCCGTCGACGGATTGATGGCTGGACGTGTTCGACATGACGAGGAGGAGGAGGAGGAGGCAGACGAGTTGAACTTGGACAGCGGTTGCTGTTCCTCATCATCATCTGCCGAGGAGGAGGAGCGACAGAGCATTGAACTGAGTCCGGAGCTGCGCAATTTGATCACCTCAATGAACAACAAACGTAACGACGCCGCCGTGCCGACATCGATTTTACGGTTTTGTATTTACTTGTGACGAAAAGTTGTGTCACCAATTTTATGCCGAACGCGCAAATTTAAACAATTTATGCGTCTAAATTTAGATCAAATTTGTGCACTTTGAACAAAAATGAGGCAAATAATTAATTTGAAAAATTAGAAATGTTCGAATTCGGGAACGTTGAAACGGGGAGGTCAGATTCGAATTCTACGACTCCAAATGCCTGATTTTAATTTTTGTTTTTTGGTATAAACTGGTGAATATCGTTCAAATTTCAATTCATTTTCAATCCATCAACTAATTGCCCCCCCTCTATTTAAGGCCAATTCGAACAGGCAAAGAGCTCATTCCGTTCATGCCTTCCGCTGCTGCTGCTGTTGTCGCCGCCGCCGTCGCTGCTTCTGCGTCCATTCCGTCATGTTCATTGACGGGAAATGGACGACGCTTCCAACATGAGGACGACGAACAGCAACAACAACAACAGTTGCTGCGTGTGGAGGAAGTGCTGGACGACGAAATTTTGCCGGACGCCGCCGTTGGGACGCCCCAAGTGCTGTCGGACAATGAGGAATATGTGAGTAGGGGGTGCATTTTCCTATAATTTTTGTAAATTTAGGGAGGGGGAGGGGGGTCGAGAAATTTCTGACTCAATTTGTTGAGAGGTTTTGCAACTAAAATTTTGGAATGGGAGGGGTTCCGGGAAATTTTTTGGTGGCAATTTTGGCACTCCAAACCTTAGCATTTTTTTGTCCCCGAAAATCTGATTTTTGATTAGCCAAAAAATTGACACATTTTTGTTTTTGTTCATTCAGTGGCCTCCGACTCCGCCGCCCTTTGACGGGATGATGTCAGACGAAGATGGCACTGACGACGTCAAAAAACCCGTTCTTGTAAATGGTGAGGAAGAAGAAGAAGAAGAGGCAATGGAATTGGACTGATCGATCGATTTATTCCATTTATTGAATATTAAATTCCCGATCAGTTCCGTGATCAATATTCTTGTAACGTTTTTGCAACTTTAGCATCAGTGTTACTGTAAATGTGTGTAAAAAGTTTTTGTTTCTATTTCAAGTTAAGTGGTCGGGGGGGGGGGGGGGCCATCTCCCCGTTGATTGGCTTTAGGGATGTTACAGTTTTTGGACCAATTTCAAACAAATTACCATACATTGCCTTCGGCGCTGCCGACCCCTCCCCCTGCCCAAAATGTTTAATATACGCCTAATGATTAACTTTTACCATAATTAGACCCGGAAATGGTACTTTTCTAATTGATTCTTTTTAATCGAAATATAAAATGGGAACAAAACAAATTAAGATTGATCAAAAGAAAGATTCTGGGATTAATTGCCATCGACCGTATCCTTTCAAAGTGTCCGGGCTTCCGGGGGCTTTCCCCCATCGTCAGAATTTGTATTCAAAGTTTGGCCCAAAGTTTGCTTTAATTTTGTCGCCGGGGTGTAACAACTGAAACGCATGGAACCAATTTGGCGGTTGAAGTGACAAATAAATTGGCAGTTTCTGCAAAAACAAATAAATAAATAATAGTTAATTAAGCAAAACTAATATAACAACAAATTTCCCACCCAAAGGCTGTCCATTTTTTGTGTAAATGATTTGGCGTGTTGCCAAATTGACGCCACAGCCGATGACGTCACCTTCCTTAAATGCGGGCATTCCGCCGACAAAAGGACGCCCATGCCAGTCGTTGGAGCATCCTCTCAACTGCGTGCCCCCAAAAAGTGCCGTCGCTTTCGTATGCATAAGTGCCGTCGTAATGTCCGAGCGTTTTCCACGGCGCCATTTGCTTGGTCCCAAGGCCAACGTGAACACCGCTAAATAAATAATAATAATAATAATATTTTCAGAGCCCATCAATTAATTAATTTGATTGGTTTTTACCTTCCAATCACCAACATTTTCACTTCAAAGTAGAAAATGCCGAAATCATTGTTTGGAATCGGGTCAAGCGCGAAGACGGAGCCGCGCTGTGCCGCTACTTAAAAGAAAAACTGATTCAAAAAATAGTGCAAAAAATTCGCTTTAAAAAAAACATTTTAATCAAAAATGTTTACCCCAACTTTGTCCAGTAAATTGGACAATCAATTGATCGGTGCCAATGACCGTGAGGCTCTCGTGACATGCTTTGGCATCCCATTTATTTTGAAGGACCAGTCCTAAGGAAATATAATTTTTATTTATTTTCAAATATAAAAACTCCAAAAAATTGAAGCCTAAAGAAATTCTGAACCAATTTCTATTGAAAAATTGCCTTTTCCATTTATTGTATCATTTAACACGGCAACCGTCTTCTGCAAGGCGTCAATTGTCTGTTGCTGTTCGTTCTGATCCTCCTTCATCTTTGTCTGCAGAGCATTATGAGCAGCTAACAGTTTCTGATGTTGCAACTCGGCGCGGAGTGCGAATGCGGCGACCATTTTCTGTTGCTGTTCGTTCTGATACTCCTCCATTTTGACGAGCTGTTCCAATTCGGCAAATTTGTTAGCATTGGACAGTTTCTGCTCCTCCAATTCGGCGACGACCACCGCTTGGACTGAAGTTCAGCGATTCGTTCATTTTGCGTTGGAATTGTTCTTGATCATTCTTTTGCTTGTCCTCCAAATCGCTTATCGTCGTTTGAAGTCGGGAAAAATGATCAACTAAAAGAAAATGAAAAATGAATTATTTTGGGAAAGAATTTTGTTAAGGAATTTATTAAATTTTAAAAAGATTAAAAAAGAATTTTTCAAAAAATTAAAAAACAAGTTCACCCATTAGTTTTTGTGTCAACTCGTCGATGGCCTGTTGCTGTTGTTGCTGATACTTCTCCATTGCTTCAAGCCGTACTTCCGGATCAGCTTTTTGTTGTTCAGAATTTGTCGTTTGCTTTTGCTTAAGTCCATTAAGTCGTTCCACCAATGCTTTCTGCTCACTTTGTAATTCCATGTTCTGTTTCATTACTTTTATTATGTCCTTGTGAAGTGCCAACTCGGCCCGGAGTGCCTTCTGAACAAATTTCAAAGAAAAAGAAATGTTTTTTTTGTTATAAAATAATTTAATATTTTACATTATTTTCGTGCTCGAATTGCGCAATTTTTTTCCATTCCTCCACGGCCAATTCTTCCGTTTTTCCTCCCGCATCGCCTTCAATTCTTCTGCGCTTTCCTCCATTTTGAGCCACCAAATCGAAACCGGCACTTGAGGAGGAGGAGGGGGAGGCTGGCAAATTCGTTAAGAAATTATTTACAAATTGAATTATTTACCCTGATCCTGATCAGTTGTTGTGTCGTCCCCATTGATTGAATCAGTAGAAGACATGCTTTTTTTACTACAATAGATCAAAGCTTAACGAACTGATTTATGAGAGCTTTTGGATAATATTGATTTTGTTTGATTTGTTTTCTTACAAATTAGCGACTAATGACTGACAAATGAGCATCAAAACAACCGGCCAAACCCTTGAATTTTCTTTTCGAAAATTTGAGAATTTTTCTATGGGAAATTAAGCATTTTATAACAATTTCTACCAAATTTCGTTAATCCGCTTACCACCATGGGACATAAAACAAATTAATTGTGTTAATATTCTCATTTTCTTGTCTTTTTTTTCAGAGACAGCAAACAAACAAAAATATTACTTATTCGCTTTATGTATTTGTTGGACAGAATAAAACAATAAAAAGCCCCTCTAAATGGACGAAGGAGGAAGCCATGTGAACGCTGCAAATTCGCCGTCATCAAATTCGTGCAGTACACACGCCGCCACTGCAACAAACAAAAGCAGCGATTCTGCGGCGCCCCCAAATTCGGACGAATTTTGCTTCACAATCATTGAACTACAGCGGTTGGCACGCGCTCGTTGTGTTCGTCGTCGAATTTTGGACCGTTTGAGGTTTACTGTTTTTGGGCAATTGTACAAAAAAAAATTGTCTCAACATTTAAAAATCTATTCAATTTAAAAAAAAACAACAAAAATTTAGCCAAAAATTGTGTGAACAATGCAAAGCGTCGGCAACTGAATGTCCGAACAATCGGCGCCTTCTTCAGCACGGTGTGCTGTTGCTGCACGAACATTTCGCGCTGACTTTGTGTGCTGAACGCAAAGTTTGTTTTTGTTAATGCCCGCCGAAAATTGAAAAACCCCCCGGGAGACGGGGGCCGGGATTACAAAAGCGAGTCAATCCCGAGTCTTGGATCCCGTTATAAGTCCCGGTTAAGGTTTAGTCCAAGTAGCTTAAAAACCCGGCAGGACCGTAGCCAGGGCCCCCCCCCCCCCCTCCCTAAATGTTTTTGAAACAAAACCTTAGGGGGGGGGACCTTTTGACCAATTTTCTTAATCCGCGGGTACGGGGGGCCGAGCCGAACGGACGGTCTGTGCCATCCAAAGCCCTCTAAAAAGTGTTTTCCCCAAAGTATTGGCTTAAGGAGCACTGAAAATTGCAGAAAATTGTTCTAATTTTTAATATTTTTTAGGTCCTCGTCGCTTTCTGCGAACTGATCGCCCGGTCGATGCACAGCAGTGTCTTGCATATTTCGTTCGCCTCGCTGTTCCTCTCCAGCGATTTTGTGCATGTCGCGATTCGTCTCATCTCCACACTCATTTCACACATTTTTGGACACATTGAACATGTTGATGTAAGTTTAACTCTCTAAGGACATTAAATATGTTTTATATCTATTGAAAAAGCGCTTTTAGTTGTCCAAGATTGTCGATGTGCGTGCAGTGACTTCGTTTGTCACCGTTTTGGACCTGTTCAGCGGTTGTTCGACAGACAAATGGACACTGCTGCGGGACAACGCGCCGGTGGCGTCCATTTTGGAGACGCTGTGCATAAAAATGTGCACTCCGTGCGCCACTCAAGCAAACATTTTGGCACTTCAGGTCATTACAAAACTTTGAAACTTGCAAAATTTGTTGGTTTTTTTTTGTTGCCAAAAATGGTTTAGTGTCTTTTATTGAATGTTTATTTGTACGTGCCGAACTTTTTGGTGATTACTCGGGTTGTGTAAATTTTAACATTTGTTTAAAAATTTTAGAAAATTATTGCCGCCGGTCTGAAGGGCACCAGACAGCCGCTGACCGACCAAAGCATTGACGAACTGTTCCGTGTGATTGTCCGGTGATTGGCTGGCATTTGTTAAATTATCCAGAATTTTGTCTCTTTTTTTCAGAATTTGCAAACTTTTCCCAATCCATTTTAAGATTTTGGACAGTTTTTAAACGGTTTTTACCGGAAAATTGCATAAAAAAATTGAAGAAATTGGGGCCAAATACTTTTTCATGAATTGCGCAACGGAAATTGACCATTTTTACCGCCGCCAGGTTTATGGGGGCAGCGAATTTTGACGCAGACGAAGAGTGCGCGACATTCTTTCAATTGCTCCGAGCGCCAACCGTGACGATGGCGTTGAGCAAAAATGTTTCGTTCATATTTAAACAAACAAAAATAAATGCTTTTGGCATTGAATACAATAATAACATTTTGTAAATCAATCGAATTTTTGTATAAACAAATTTTTCAATTTCTTTTATTTTTCACAGACTTTGCACATGGTCAAGGCGCAGCGGTTGTTCTCCAAGTGCATTTTGTGGCTGTCGTCGGCGCAAAATCAGGCGGCGCTGCTGTCGTTGGGCACCAATGAAACGCTGCATTTGGTCGCCAATTTGATCCATTTGGGCAACACGGACAGAGAAGTGAGTTCAGTTCAGTCGACCACCCCCCAGATGAATTGAATCTAATTTAACTTATTTTATTTTATTGAAATTTTAAGACAATTACCGAAAATTTGTTGGAATGGGCTCGGACTGGTGAACATTCTGCTACAAAAATGCATTCAAAAAAGCGGCAAACAGCGGCCAACCAATTGTTGGCACCACCCGCTGTTGGGATGGACATCCGAACGCGTTGACGAACGGTTAGGACAAATTCTTATTTTTATTAAAAAACGAGTAAATTTGTTATTTTTTATAATTTGTTTGTTCACTTTGATTATTTTTTGCAAAATTGATTACATCATTTTTAAGGGACCAAGTGTCGTTTGTACGTCTTCGAGTCCAGCTGTCCCGTTTATGGAGCTGCGACATGGTCCGGTGCCTGTCCGGCCAATTCCTTTCCCGATGCGGTAACAATTGCCAAAATTGGCAACAAAAAATTTAATAAAAATTCAAAAAAGGGTCCGTCTCGGCGTCGGCCTCCTTCCCATTGGTGCAGACGACGGCGGCGGTGGCGGAACATCGCCCTAAAAAGCCGAGCAAATCTGCCACCGTTTGGAAGCGTCGTCAAAGTTCCGCGCAAGAGGATGCTGACACCAATGGCACAAGCAGTAGCAGCACCAACAGCAGTTTGCCGCTCTTTCAAAGTGTGTGTGAATTTTTAGCGTTAACTATCGAAACATTTGTTAGAGTGCATCCATGATTTGGTGGACATCATTTTTGAGAGTAAATATTACCGAGTTTATTTTTGTGATCCGACGCGAACATGGACATGCTCAGATCATTGATTAATCAGAGCATGTCCATGGATTTGGTGGGAAACTAACGATCACAAGTTCATATGGTAACTAACTGTAAAGCAATTCATTTTTTTCAGTGTTTTTGCGTAAATTGCCGACCCGGACGAGCTGTTCAGCTTCTGCTGGCGAGGATGGTATCATGCGTAAAACGCACCACGAGCGGCACTCCAAAAGCAACAGCAGCAGCAACAACGGAAATGCCAGCATAAACATCCCGCGCGTGCCGTTCCCGCCCATTGCGCCCACCGTTGTGCTGTGCCAACTTTACCGAAGCGCACTGCTCGCCTTTCCGAACTCGGAGAGCGAAATACTTGCAAGTACGTGTTGCACTACTAGTGTGCTTGTTCAACAGCAGAGCAGCAGCATTTTTTGGCTCTTAAAACATGGATTTTCAATCGAAAAACAGTTTTTTAGGCCTTGGACGCGACGATACCCTCGTGCTTCAACATTTGTGGCAATTTCTCAACGAGCAGAGGCGGCAGGACAGCGGCTGTGCCACCGGTGGCAGTGATGATGTTCGTCTACGAACTTATCTCGGCTATTTGGTGTCGGATACGGACGTGCTGGCCCCTCATTTTGCTCCGCTGCAGCTATTCGCTGACATCACCTTTACACTGATCTCGTAAGAGAATTGATCGTCAGTGATCGGGGATCAATATTTTGATCAAAAATACCTCCATTTGTCCAGAATTCTCGACGAGCGCGAGATGTACGAGTGCGAGCGTCCGTTCCGACGCGATCAGCTCCGTCAGATCGCCAAATTTGTGAACCATTTCTGCTTTCAGGCGCTTTGGAATGAGCTGATCGGTACAATTTTTCAAAAAAAACAATTAATAAATCATTGCTTTTTTGTTGCAGATTTTGATAAGAATTTGCCCTCCAAACTGTTCAACAGCGTGTACAGACTGCTCCAAATACTGTACAACCGCGACTGTCGTCGACCGTTCACCGGCATGTCCAACTTTTGGACGGTGGACGAGCTGAGCCCGCGGGTGCTGATTGCCGAGTTTGAGCGTGGCACCGGTGTCGGCATGGGCGGCACTTCGTTGTCCCCATCCCAACGTGCGCACACGCTGATGGACAAAATGCCGCACGTCATACCGGTATGTACCAGGGATGGGAGCCGACGACCTCAAATAATTTCGGAAATCGGAATTCCGACCCCAAAAAAGTCGGAAAGTCGGAAATCGGAATTCCGACCATCCCTGGTATGTACTGCTTTAAAAAGTTTGATCCTCAGATTTGAATTAAGCTTTTGGGGCAGACATTTCGAAATTTTGTTGCCCATGTAAATTTCACTTAACACCAAACCGGATTGTGGAATTTGATGTTTATAAAAAATTGATTGGAAATGTATGTAAAAATGGAAAATATAGGAAATTTGGTGGCGGGAAAAACATACCAGAATTAATCACGCTTTTTATTCATAGCTTCGCGATCGGATTGTGCTTTTTCGCAAATTGATTGGACAGGACAAGGAAAATTTGGAGATGTCTACCACAATAATCACTGTTGAACGGTCTCGACTGATTGAAGATGGTAACATTTTCAAGATTTTTTAAAAAACATTTTCCTAAAATACTATAATAGTACTTTTATGCCACAGAGCTCATTATCTTGGAATTAATTAGAACGGGATTGGGACTGAATTTCTAATCCCAAGTTTCCCTTAAAATCTCGACCCGGGCCAATTTTAAGGCTATTCCCAGTTGGGCAGCCTTTCACTGTCGGCCCTGAAGGGCACTGTCCGTGTGAAGTTCATCAACCAACAGGGACTGGACGAGGCGGGCATTGACCAGGACGGAGTGTTCAAGGAGTTTCTGGAGCTGACGCTCAAGCGGGTGTTCGACCCGGACCTGAACCTGTTCAAGGTGTTGTGTGTGTTCATTCATTTATGAGCGGGAGTCGTTTTTTGAAAAATAACAAATCGATTAATTCCCTGTCTAGAGCACCAGTGACAAGTTGCTCTACCCGTCCTCTACCTCGACCATCCACGACGACCATTTGGACTTGTTCAAATTTGTTGGTCGAATGCTTGCCAAAGGTTTTTTGAATAAGACCATTTCTTGAGAGAGAAAAATGTTACCAAAATGTCAGCTGTCTACGAGGGCATTTGCGTCGATGTACAGCTTGCGCCGGTGTTGCTTGCTGCTGTGCTTGGCAAGCAGTTGCATCCGTTTGACGAGTTGGCCACGCTGGACCCGGTGCTGTACAAAAATCTCACATTTCTGAAGCATTATTCCGACTCGGACGACGTTGCTGACCTCGAGCTGACTTTTTGTGCGCAGGAAGAGTTCCTCGGACGGGTGAGGCGGCGGCCGAGGGGGGAGGGGTGGAGTTTTTTGGGCTTGTTTATTACACAATATTTTTCTGATCATGGATTAAAAATCAAACTCTATGCGATCAACCAAATTTTAACAGTTCTTTGCTGATTCAAATCCGGTGGTTTAATCTGATCGGTTCCTCTCTTAATTTTGGGCCATAAAAATATCTACTGGTGTTTGGTTGATTGATCTCTTGTGGAATTTGTGAAGCATTTTTATTTTGTTTTGTTTTTAATTTAATTCACAGATAACGACGGTCGAACTGATCAGTGGCGGGCGTGACATCAAAGTTGACAACGAGAACAAGTGAGTGCGTGCAATGAAAAAGTGGGGATCACTTACTAATTAGAGCCCAGTCTGAACTTGATGACCGATCGGGAATCTCAAAAAAATATCGGCTTGAGATCAATTGGTCCAGGCTCTTTAATTAATTTTACGAAAATTATTCCGATTTTTTAATTAAAATACGAATATTATTTAGAGTTTCCTACATTCACCTGATGGCCCACCACCGTGTGGTCAAACAGATCCGGGACCAGTCCAAACACTTTGTGCTCGGCTTTCGCGCACTCATTCAGCCCAAATGGCTCGCGCTGTTCAGCACGCACGAGCTGCAACATTTGATCTCCGGCAAAACCAGGTAAGCATTTTAACTATTGGGAAAAAATCAATTTTTTGAATATTTAATCCATTTTATTTAACAACAACAACAACAAATTAAGCGATCTCGACTTGAACGACATGCGAAAGCACGTGCAGTACTACGGCGGCTTTCACGGCGGCCATCGACTGATCAAATGGCTGTGGTCCATTCTGGAGCAGGACTTCAGCGTGGAGGAACGCCGTCTCTTCCTCAAAGTGATTCGTCGTTTTTTTAAATAACTCTTTCTTTCTTTCTGTGTCCCAACTCTCTCTTTCTATCTCCTTCACTCTGTCCCTCACTTTGTTGTTCTTCCTCACCTTCTTTTTTCGCTATTTCGCTATCACTTTCTCTTTGTCTCTCACGGTATTCTTCTTTCTCCGTCCTTCATTCTTTCTCTTTTACTCCCTCTTTCTTTATTCTTCTTGGATCTCTCTGTGTCTCTCTCTCTCTCTTGTCATGCCATTTTCACGCTTTTTCGTTAAGTTCGTCACCAGCTGTTCCCGGCCTCCGCTGCTCGGCTTCGCCTACCTGGAGCCCTGCTTCTCCATCCGGTGCATTGAGACTTCGGACGACTTGGACCAGGGCGACACGCTGGGCTCCGTCATCCGCGGCTTTCCTGGCCATCAACAAGCGCAGCAAGCAGCCCGTCAACGACCGCTTGCCGACCGCGTCCACCTGCTTCAACTTGCTAAAGCTGCCCAACTACACAAAACGGGTCATTCTGTTGGAGAAGCTGCGCTATGCCATCCATTCCGA
This sequence comes from Globodera pallida, assembly GCA_020449905.1. Classification (NCBI taxonomy): domain Eukaryota; kingdom Metazoa; phylum Nematoda; class Chromadorea; order Rhabditida; family Heteroderidae; genus Globodera; species Globodera pallida. The sequence continues at coordinate 229,236 of JAIXHY010000010.1, read as the reverse complement.
GACCGGATTTGAGCTCAGCTGATCGTTGGCCAAACAATTGATCAGCTTCGTCTAGTCGCGTCCAAACAAATAAAAATGAGTGAGAATATTTGGCACTTTTTTGAGAATATTGAGCATCTTTTTGTTCTTGAACTCGGGGATGTATAGCAGAAGTAATTACGTTGTAATTGCACTGAAATTTTCAAAATTTTGTGTCCTAATTTTTCCAATTTGAAAATGGACTGTTTTACTTGCGCATATACATCTCCTTGACTAGAAAATATATGCAATGCATGTTTCTGTTGAACAAATAATTTATATGTATGTATAATGTGTTTATTTTTCTTTTATGTCGAACATATGATATTTTACAATGAAAGTGATAAATTTATCTGCCTCTTTTTGTTTTTGATATGTACCCATTTTCGATTCCGCAATTAGGCCCAGAAACCCGCCCGGTGTGGTGGAGGATGTGCTGCTGCTGCTACACATATTTATTTATGTTTTGTTTTAAATCCGTTATAAACTTTAAAGTTTAAACCAAATTGTATAATGTCTGTTTATATTGGCAGATTTAGCGTTTTTTACACAACAAGTAAATGGCCAACGCTCCCCACATACAATATAAGTAAATCGGAGGGCGAGAATTCCTTTTTGGGAGGTTCGTCGACACGGAGGAGGACAAAAAAGGAAAATTGTGAAATTTAAATTTGCACTTTTAGGATGGGCGACGAACTTCTTCAGAGTTGCCATGCTGAGGGCGTCGCCCAAATGTCTTGCGAATATTCCGTAAGTAAATGAGCGCAAAAACCAAATATTTTAAACTAAAGCACCAAAATGTTTCAGCAACCCGGAAATCGAGTACGGCATTTATTGCACCTTCAAAACGGTGGAAGTCGCTTCGTTCTTCGGTTGGTCACAACTTTCGTGAAACTGGAGGAGTTCGGCCTCTGTTGGGCGGGGTTGGAATGCCCGCCGGCATTTTTTTTTGGGAGCCCCACGACCCTTTGAACGCCGGGAGGGACATATTTTTGTTGGTGGACGCCGGGAACTCCCTCTAATTTTGGGAGGGTTTTTTTTGTCTCGTCCGATCAGACCCTGGCACTTTCAAATGCCGAGCTTTGCGCAATTTCCGATTATTTTGCCTTGGGCGTTGGGTCGGACGAAGGGAAAACTGTTGCCACCGTTTAAAACGTGCCAATTAAGGCGGACTGTTGGCGAAGCCGTTGTACGCGCAGTACCTGCTGAAGCGGACGCCGCCCGACAAAATCACCGCAAACACGACAAAAATTGTGCGTGCTGCCGGACGAAAGCTGCAGGCAATTAATCAATCAATCAATAAATTAATCAATCGATATCAATCAATCAATTTAAATTGGAAAATGTTTTCGCGCATTCCGGAGGATCCGATCAGACGGCAATTTGATCAAATTTTCTGTGCCCCCACATTTTTCAGGGCCGACTTTTGCTCGCCTCCCTTTTTATGGGCCCATTGGTCGTCACTCCGTTGGCCCTCCAATTGGGCGGACGCACGCGGACGGAACTCAAAGAAAAGTGCCAAACTCCCGGCCTCCCCCGGCCCCCGAAATTCAAAAAAACAAAAATTGTTTAAGAAAATAAGTTTTTTCGAAAATACACCCCCTAGAAATTGACCCACCCGAAACCTCTTCAATTTCTTTTGTTTCCCCACAGATGTTACCAAATTCGATGTGACGAGCGCACAATTATGCACGTAAGTGAACTGGGTTTTTATAGTAATTACTAATTAGACCCCGAAAATTTGGGGTTTTTAATTCGACCCCCGAAAATTCGGGGCTTGTGAAGAATGGCAAAACTGCCCCAGAGGTTTTCGACGAAGGCCGAACTATCAAAAATTGCCCCTTTTCACATTGCCAGGACCGTCTCACGCTGTTGATGGGCTTTGCCGGCTGGTACTGGAAGCGTTTCCAGGGCGCCGTCGACTTCATCAACTTTGCCACCGTGTACACGACATTGCGCTTCAAACTGCTCAGCGACGATTCGTCCAACATCGCCATGAAATTTGTGGCGGACGAGAACCGGTACGCGAGCCCCGCGGACGCCGAGCTGGACATGCGGCAGCTGACGCGCTTTTTCCGGCGAAACCCGACGCCGGACAGCGGGGAGGGGACGCCGAAGACGGACAAATGAAAACATTGGAGCGCCAAATTACAAATTTTTTTGAAATGTGTTTAATTGTTTCTCTTTTTGTTAGGATTAAATTCATATTTCTCAAAAAAAAATTAAAAGTTTAAAACCGATCAATGCTCCCCGGTCGATCGGAGCCACTCCAATATTAAATGTGCAACTCGAACACTTAGATAGTTTTTAAAATTCATTGTTTTTGGAGGAGAATTTAGGAAAAATTTTCCCTTTTCTTTGGGAATTAAATTGTCCTTTATATGGCCCCCGGGGTTTTTCAAAATTTAAAAATCCATTTTTGTCCATCAGTCCCGGCTTTTTTGATCAGAACAATTTTTGCCGTTTAAATCCCAAGTTCTTTAATTGTTTTGAACTCAATTTACTCCACTTTGGGGGGGGGGGGAAGCAAGAATTGCCCAGAACAACAACAACTTCGCATTTTTTTTTATCGCTGCCAACAAAGAAATTTGAATAAATTTATTTTTATGAAAAAAAAATGTGTCAATTCCATTCAATGGGACATTTCACTCGAAGCGTGGCGGCATCGGAGTCAAATGACGCCTCCGTTTTCTGATCGTTCAGTCGAACCGGTAGGAAGAAGTCGGCACACGTGCAGCAGCCGTCGACGATGACCACAATCCGGTCGTTGTTCATCTTCAGTGTGATCCTGGCACAATTTCGTTAAATTTTACATTTCGGCATTTTTCAAAATTTAATAACAACAAAAAGTCGGTCCGTGTACCTCTCCAGCTCGGTGACCAGCTCGCCCCGTTGGTCGCGTGTGCGCACCCGCACGTCCACGCACAGTCCGTCCACAATTTGAACTTTGAAATTCCTGGGCCGGCGCTTCTCCTCTTCCCCCTGCTCGATGCTGTCAATGTCCATCCGATCTAAGCAAAAAGTTGCAATAATTCCCTCTACTTGGCAAAAGCGCAACGTAATTTCTATAATTTTTTTTGTTGAAAAAACCGGATAAAATCATGGTAATTTTTGTTCCATGTTCCAAAAATTAAAGAAAATTGCAAATCAAACCCTCTTCGCCTCCCTCCCCCTCCTCCTCCGCCGTCTCCCCTCCGCCAACCGCCGTCACATGACTCCGCCCCACCCCATGGCGACCATTTGTACTGCTCGCCACCGCTGCCGCCGTCGTTGGACTCTTTCGAATACGCTGGACGCACAATGTGCCGATGCACTTTTTGTTGCGCAAAATTATCTGTCGGCCAATGTCCACACGGACGGAGTGCTTGGCCTAACACAAAAACTGACTTTAATCGAAATTTATTGATCAATTTCATAATACAAAATTTTTTTAAAAAAATCGGGTTCAAAAATTCTGAAAACACTTTGGAAAAATTAAACAATGGGAAAAAAACAGTCGAAAAATTCGAATCAAAAATGGGAACAAACTGAACACCTCAATTGCCTCGCAAATGATGCGAATGGTAAGCTGGCGGAAGAATTCGGACTCGCTGATGCGTTTGTGGAAGAACTCGGAGTTCAGCAGCACATCCACCTGCAAAAAGTGGGCAATAATATTTTGTAAAAACGTAAATTTTAGGGATGCTCATCGTTTCAAAATTGACATTTGTTCAGCGAGGTCAGAGAATGACCGGACGATCTTCGAACCAAGTCATGATCAGTTAAAGTGATCAATCATTTCGGACCTTTGACACCGTCTCGCCGTTGTTGTCCTCCGCCGATCGGTCCAACTCGCCGACACAAATCGGAATTCGGAAAGCGTCCGGGTCGTCTGCCAACAGTTTGGCCACCGCCTCCTCCCCCAACTCGACATGACGTTGTGGGGGCGGCAGCTCCGTGCAGTGGGCGAGATTGATGAAAAATTTGGCACTGGACGGGCCGGAGATGTGCGACGAGGCCGGAAAATGGGCCTGAAAAACGAAACGTAAGTTTCAATTAAGAATAATTTTTTTTCTCAATTTAAGCCTATCTGCTTCGCGATCATACCAAATGATCCGTCCAAATTCGTCGCAAAATTTAGCATTTTTCAAAAATTTAGTTGTTGTCTCGGTAGACTCGAGAATTGAATAAAATTGATCGAGCTTCGATCAGATCAATCGAAATCAGTCAGAATCCCGAAATCTGGTTGACAAATCCGGACCGTCAAACAGTTATACAACTTCAATAAAAAGCAAAACCTCTCTGAATTTGATGCAAATGCCTTCGGTCGGGTACACAGTCCAGGTGTCCTCCTCCGGCTCCTCGGCGTCGCGACGTTCAACAATCAGTGGCCCTTTGGGCGTCGGCATTTTCCCCAAAAATGCCAATTTTTGAGACACAAAAATTAATGAAAATGGCCAAAAGATATCGCCAAATGTTTTTTCTCAACAATTCAACAAACAATTCAATTCAACCGCAAAAATAATTTATTTACGCAAGCGGCTAACCCAAAAATTATAAAATAAATAAACAAAACAAAAAATAACATTTTGCATTTTGTGCATGACGGTAACACCAGAAACATTTTAAACGCATTAAATTATGTCGAAAAAATGAACATTCACGACTTCCCAACAGAATTATAATAAATAAATATCAAAAAATGGCGAGCAGCGCAAAGACCGAATAGAGCAATGTGCACGGGTACGCGACGAGCAGCCGTTGGCCTTAAAAAATGTTCTTATAATGCTAAAAAATGACATAAAAAACCAAAACCGGACACAAAAAGCTAAAATTTCTCAAAAAGTTGGAATAATCCGTAAATGTTGAAAATTCTGACCACTCATTGAAAGGGCAATGGAAAACAGTTTGGAGGAGGCGGACCCGCTCCAGAACACGGCCAGCGCCACGATTATGTAACCAATCACTCCCTGAAAATGAGCAAATTTAGGGCTCCAAATAAGCCATGAAAGGGGAGGGAGGGACCTGCAAGGAAAGGACAGCGGCCAACAGGGACAACAGTGACATCGGCAGCAAGCAGTAGCCGAGCACCGACGCGGTGCTGGTGAAGGAAATGGAGCGCTGTTCGGAGGCCATCAAATTGAGCAAGGCGTACATTCCGACGCAGCCGCACAGACCGATGCCGTAAATGTGGCCAAATTGGATCTACGAAATGGTGAGGGGAAAGGGTGCCAAAAAAAGGTTGAAAATCCAAAAAATAATAATTTAAAAAATGTTGTCCAACCACAAAAAATGAAAATAAAATTTTATTTAAAGCGACAGTTCTTTTAACAGTAGAGCCAAAAAACTCCCAAAAAATGTTCTCTAACCTTTCCATGCAATAAGAGAGAAGCACCGAAGAGCAGACAGAACACCAGGGGACCGGCCAAGTCTTGGTCAGCGATCACCTCAAAATTATCAAAATTTTTCAGATCAATTCCCAAATTTTTCGTTTTTTTGGGGGGGGGGGGAGGATTGACTACGTCCCTGGCAAGTTGAGAAGGGTTCCAAAATCCGCAAAATTCCCCCTCCCCAAAAACAAACATCGGGCGATGCGACGCCCAACGGGTTAAGCACGGCCATCGTTTTGAGCCAAATGTGCTCAAAATTGACGCCCAACTCCTCCAACAAAGGCGGCTCATTATCAATGCCGTAGTCGCCGCCGTCAAAGCCTTTGGCGGCTAAACGTTGGGAATTCTTTGTTTTTTGTTGTTGTCTAATTCCTTTCTTAAATTATCTTCTTTTATAAATACAAAAAATGCTTTTTGAAGTCTAAAAAAACAAAAAAATTTGTATAAAATGGCATTTTCAAAATGTTGTTAAAGACGACTTATTGTAAAAGCACAAATTTCCCACTTTCCTGCCCAGGCATTGCCGGAATGAACATATTCGTCGGCTGTTGTGCGGCGTAATAATTCGCATAATACTGCTGGTTTGGTGAAGCCGTACTTTGCTGCGAATCCATGCCATAGCCGCCGTTGAAAAAGCCTAAATATTTTATAGTTTGTTCACTTTTTGCATTTCTTTAAACTTGATTTGGTCAATTTCTCAAAAATTCGGGCTCTAAAATTAAATAAATAAATAAAATCGGGTTAAAAGGCTTTTTCAAAACTTTTAAATAAAAAACCCTTCGGTGTTTAAAAATTTAATGTGTACGCAACCTGTCGGACTTTGCTGTTGATGTCCAACTGCAGCACCATGGACGTTAAACTGGGGTTGGGAACCAAAATCGGCGGCGGCGGCCGCTGCTGGTGATGAACCACCTCCAACCGGAGCAGTGCCGCCGTTGTACCAAACATCTTGTTGATGTTGTTGTTGCTGATTTGATGGATATGGAGAAGCAGTGCACCCCTCTCGGCGTCCGGAGTTATTGTCATAGAAATAAGCGTAAGGGTCAGTCATTTTGATGGCGGACACCCAAATCTGTGTGTTTGTCACGGATGTAACCGAATGCCAAAAAAAGTCCGGAATTCCGGACCCAAAAATGCCGGAAAATTATCTCAAATTGATTTTTTCTAATTTTTCTGATCATTGTTTCGGCCTTCCGCGCGACTTTAAATTCAAATTTTTGAGATTGTGTTCATACATGGCACTTAACGGGAGTTTAGATGTACTTTTTTAAAGATTTGTACAAATTGAAATGTACTTTTTTTAAAGATTCGTCCTTTATTTGGGGAACGCGTCCTTTATTTAAGATTTCTGGAATTTTTGAAGAATTTTCGTTTAAATTTTGAATAAAAACAGATGGCCAAATTTGCGTTATTTTGAATTTTCGCTTAAAAAATGTCTAAAATGAAATAATATATTTTTCATTTTTATCCAATTAAAATATTTTTGGGGAAAAAGCTTAACAAAAACCACAGCCCTCAAAAGCGACTTTTTTCCCAACTGGCCCTTCGCCCCCCCCCAAAAAAATTTTTGGCTACGGGCCTGCCCCCATTCATTTGGTGCTCAATTTTCAGGCATTATTAAAAAATATATTTTTAAAATTTTCAGAGATTGTTTTTGTTAAAAATATATCAGATAATTATTCTAGAGATAGGGTTTTTAATTTTTGTAATGGTCCGTTTACTTATTTGGACTCTCTCACTGCCTCAGTCAGACCCGGCACGGTGTGCGGCAGGGGGGGGGGGTGCCGACGAGCTCAAAAAATGCCGGGAAGTCGGAATTCTGCACATCCCCGCTGGTGCTGCTGGTGCGCGAAGTCAGAGAAGTGAATGGAACAAAAAAAATCGATGTTTTTGTTCTTCTCTGTCGTCCATGGTTATGACTTTTGTAGCGACAAAATCAATAAATGTGGGCGTGCGTATGTTTACGACAGAAATTCATTGTCACAACTCTCACAATCGCATGTCGCACCAGTGTGTGTATTTTGACCAGAGGGGTCCCCGGTAAGTCCAAAGAAAAAATAGGGGTCACCTTTAAAAACATAAAAATCTTGCTGGTCAAATTAAGTATTTCAATCTTGAGATTTTGCATATTTTTTTTGTTGCCTGAAATAATTCCTTCCAACAAGCAGCAGTTTGTGCACCGGATTCGGGTGTTTTACCCATCCCGGTCCGGATCCCGGCCGATTTTTACTTCTGAGATCCGGTCATTTCTGGTCTCTAGGCTTATATTATCCAATAATTCTTGCAAAACATTAATTGGACGAATAGTTCGGGGCGACCTTTTAATTTCTGCACCTTATCAAAACCATCACCTAAATTTCTTTCGCTCATTTCACTGTTTTTTAAAATATGTATAATTAAAATCCAAAATTAAAAAATCACATTGCCAAGATTTTCCCATTTTATTCAACACAAAAATTTGCCAATTTCTGTCAACAATGTTCGGACGCGGCGGCAGAGGCGGCGGTTTTGTGCCGAAGAAGCGGAACAACGGCAACCAAATTGGCATAAACAAACGGCAACAGGTGTTCAAAGATTTTGACAAGAAAAATTCGTATCTTTTCGCATTTTTATAAATTCTCCCAAAATTATAATTTTTCCATATAATTCGGGTTTAGCAACTAAAAAACCCCCGGATTCCGTTCTACCGGATCCCGACCGAGACCAAATTCAAAAGCAATAAATGTTTAATAGGATTTTTAATGTATTTTTGTGTTTAATATTCACAATTAAAGAAAGAATTAAAGGATAAACATTTAAGAAGGAGGTGAACGAATTGGTTGCCAAAAAGCTTGAACAGCTGGAGGAATGTCAAAGAATTACGAATCTTGAGTTTGAAAATGTAAAAATATTTTATAACAAAAAACATTTCTTTTTCTTTGAAATTTGTTCAGAAGGCACTCCGGGCCGAGTTGGAACATCAGAAACTGTTAATTGCTCATAATGCTCTGCAGACAAAGATGGAGGAGTTAAGCTTGAGTATATCCGCTTTTTGGGCGTCTTGTGCCAAACATTGAAATTCTTTGGCTTAAATTGAACAGAACAAGACGGCATTTCTGTCGTATGAATTTTTGGGTTTAACTGAACAGTTTTCAGAAGCCGCCAAATGTGTCTCGCGTGAACAGATGGAATTGGAGCTGAAGGAGACGAACAAGAAGTTGGAGCAGCAATTGGTGGAATTGGGAAACAATGCGAAAGATGCACTGCAAAAGGTGGGAAAAGTGATGTGGAATTTTATTTGGAATTTTTTATTTCATTTTTCGCCAAATCTTTGAGTTTTGTAATCAGCATCCCTGAAAATCGCTTAATATAAGTCTTTTGGATCATTGGAAAGCTCTTGGAGTTCATTTTTTAGTTCAAAATGGAAATTTCAAATGTGGGCATAAAATTAGTAATTTATCCAAATACAAAATAAAATTTGTGAAAATAAACAATTAAATGAAAGTTTGTTATTCAAAAGACGATCGCAGTTCAATTGGAACATCATAAGCGACTAAATTTTCTTAATGCTGAGAAGACAAAGATGGAGAAAATTCAACCAAAACGGCAACGGATCATCGACACGTTGACTAAAAAACTAAAGGGTAACTTTTGGATTTTAAGTGTCCAGTTTGAGTTTGGTATATCCGCTTTTTGGGAGGCTTGTGCCAAACATTGAAATTCTTTGACTTATAGTAAATTGAACAGAACAAAACGGCATTTTCTGTCGAATTTTTGGTTATTAACGGAAGAATTTTCAGAAGCCGCCAAATGTGTCGAAGAACGTGAAAGAGCTGAACAGATGGAATTGGAGCTGAAGGAGACGAACAGAAAGTTTGAGCAGAAATTGGAGGAATGGGGAAAGAATTACGAGGATGTGCAGGAAAAGGTGGGAATTTGGCCAATAACTTGGCATTGTTTTAAGTATAATTAGACTTCACATTAATTGCAGGGAAATTCCCACTGAATTAATTATTTTTATTCAAATTTAATTAATTTGCATTTATTATTTATTTATTCGTTTTGTTTGCCTAAGGCGCTCCAAGCGAAGATCGCCGTCATCGAATCGGATTTTGCCGCGTTGAATGGGAAAATTGAAAGATTTGGTTGGTGAATTTATATAATTCGATTTTGATTGTTGATAATCGAAATAATGGGGAAACAACCTAGCATGTTTTGTTTGGTCAAAATTCCTAATTATCCCCCCCCCCCCCCTCCTTGTGCATGTGTGGTCAAAATTTCAATTTTGAGTGTCAATTTGAGCTTGGGAAGATTCGCTTTTTTGGGTCTCTTCTGGCTTTTGAGTCAAAGCACCCGTACCCGCGGAAATCACCCGCGTAAGCGTGCTGCCCATGACTGTTTTTAATAACGATCATTCGCCCTTTTTTCGAAAATTTTACATAAATAAGTCGATGGTTTAATCGAATTTTTGGTTATTTTCAGAAGCCGCCAAATGTGTCGAAAGTGAACGAGTTGAACAGATGGGAGTGGAGCTGCTGGAGGGGATGGTCATAAAGTTTGAGCAGAAAACGGAGGAATATAAAAACACCGTGCAGCAATTGAAGGAATTGAATCACAATCTGTTGGATGCGTTGCAAAAGGTGGGAAAAATGATAAGAAATTTTATTATTGAGAATCATTTGTCTAAAATTTCGCCAACTCAACTTTTTACAAGATGGTTGATCAGTTGCGCAAGCATTGAAGTGAATGGACAGAGGGCGAACCAAATTGATTTCTTTTGGTGAAGGATATGGTCGATGGATTTTGACAGTTATACAATTTTTGTTTTGTTTTTTCAAATTTGTCTGAATCAGACTTTTTGTTGTCATTTTCAAATCTGCTCGATAAAGCCACTTATTTTCCGAGACTCCGGTTCTCTCTCTGTTCCACAATTTTTGTTTTAATCGATTGAAGTCTTTCGTTGTTTACCAATCAATCGTTTTGTCAATCAATAAATTGGGCTGAAGTCCGTCTCCGAAACGTTGCCGGACCCAACTTCGGGGAGCAGTTTAACTCGCCAATAAAAGTTTATTCCTGTTTTATCAACACAATTTTTGAACATAAAAAGTTAGATTATAAACATCTCAATCTAGTTATGTATGATAAAGATTTGCCGCAATGCCTTTATTGACCCGATATTTCCGTTATTGATTGACGTGTTCGCTTTCAATTCAAAAGTCGAAAAGTTCATTTATGCGTGAAAAGCTTCAAAATTCGTCAATATTTATCAAAATATGGATTAAAAATAAAATTGTCAAAAATTATTAGTTTTGCAAATCCTTTGGCCATCAACACATTCATTCATTTGTCAGTAAACACCCAATTCCCCCCCCCCCCGGCAATGTCCACAAATATACAATAACAAAAACATCGAGTTCCAAAATTTTGAAAACACTTTGGAAAAAGTAAATAATGGGAACAAAACAATCTGACAATTCAAATCAATCGGCACTAAACTGAACACTACAATTGCCTCTCAATTGATGCGTTAGGCAATTTGATGGTTTATTTGTGACTCGTTGATACGTTTGTGGTAGAACTCGGAGTTCAGTAGCACATCCGCATGTAAAAAGTTAGCAATAACATTTAGTAAAAAAGTAAATTTTAGGAATGGTAATTGTTTCGAAAGTGACATTTGTTCACTTAGGACAGAGAATCGGTCTATCTTCGAACCAAGTCTTGATCAGTTAAACTGATCAAGCGTTTCCGACCTGTGCCGCCGTATTGCAATTGTTGTGTACTCCGTTTGGTCAAACTCGCCGACACAAAGCGGAAATCGGAAATAGTCCGAGTCGTCTGCCAACAGTTTGGCCAGCGCTTTCTCCCCCAACTAGACATTACAATGTAAGGTCGGAAATTCCGCGCTGTTCACGAAATTGATGAAAATTTTGGTACTGGACCAGCCGTAGAAGTGCGACGATGTCGGACAATGGGCTTGATTAACAAAACGTTAGTTTTAATTTTGAAACATTTTTTTTGTTAATTTAAGCAAATCTACTTCGCGATTTTATCAATTGATCCGTCCAGATTCGTCGCAAAATTTGCATTTTACAAAAATTAACTCGTTATCTGGATCGACTAGCGATTCGAACAAATGTTCGATTTTATTTCATATCTAAAGAGTCAAATCAAAAGCCCAAAATCAGGCTGACATTTCCGTTTCGTTTAACAGTTATGACACTTCAACAAAGAGAATAACCTTTCTGAAAACCATTTGAATTCGGTCGTAAAATGACACTGATCAGGGATCCTCCTTCGTTTGGTCGGCGTCCCTACCTTGAACAAGCAATGGTCGTTTGGTCGTCTGCATTTTCGCCAAGAATTCCGATGGTAGAGACACACAAATTGACAAAAATGGCCGACAAGGTAGCGCTGGAAATCGTCTCTCAATAACTCAACAAACAATTCAAAACAAAGTTAACGACAATTAAAATATTTAGATGAAGAAGGCTAATGTTAAAAAAAATATGTACAATTCACAATAAAACATTTTGAATTTTCTGAAAGACGGACAAAACCGGAAAATTTAAAACGCACAAAGTTTTGTCCAACTTTTCGACGTTCATTCTTCCGGAATCAAAATTAGTAAATTTCAAAAATTGGCGAGCATCCAAAGGCGCAATTAGAACGATTTTCAGGGGTACACCACAATTGGCCATTGACCTATAACAATATTTTTAGAATTTTAATTTCTTATTTCAAAATCCAAAATTTGTCACAATTCGCTCCGACTGCTCAAAAAGTTGGAATAATCCGAAATTGTCCAAAATTCTGATTAATCATTGACGAGTCAGTGAAAAATCATTTGGAGGAAGACGACCCTCTCACTAACCCTGCCCGTGCTTCGATTAAATATTCAATCACTCCCTGAAAAAAAGCAATTTTGAGGCTCCAGATAACCCGTGAAATGTGAGCAAACGAATTCAAAGTGAAAAAATTCTGCCTACTTTAACAAATTGACATTTCCAGTAAGTAGTAAACAAGAACTCACACGGTTCTCATTAGTCAATTGAAGCGCTGGACGGAACTTATTAAATTAAATGAGCCGTCCGTTTCGGAGGAGTCAAAAAGTCCTTTGACGCAAATGTGGCCAAATTGGAACTGCAAAATGGTGAAGTGAATGGAAGTTTAAAAAATTTTGAATTTAACCAAGAAATGATCATTTAAAGAGTGTTGTCAAACAACAAATAATGATTGTAAAATTTTAGTTAAATTTATAGCTCTTTTCTCAGGAAAATCATAAAACTGACAAAAAAAATTTTCTGACCTCTCTTCTCAACAAGATAGGAGCACCTAAGAACGTACTCAAAACCTGGGTACTGGTCCAGTCTTGGTCAACGACTATATTTAACTTAACAAAATTGTTCTGGTCAACTCCCAAATTTTTCGTTTTTGGGGCATGGAGTGCGTCAAATACTTCAGTTGTAAGCTGAGAAAGTTTCTAAAATCGATAAAATTCCTTTTATATAAAAGCAAAAATTTGGCAATGCAATGCCCAATGAGTTAGGGAAAGCCTTCTCCTGAAGCCAACCATCTTCAGAATTGACTTCCAACTTCTTCATCATAGGCCGTTCAATATCAATGGCTTGGTCGCCGCCGTCAAAACATTTGGAGGCTAAAGATTGAGTTGTCGAGATTTTTTTTTATAGTCTGACTCCTTTATAAATCTTCCATCTTATATTAATGGGTAAAACGATTTTCAATGTCGAAAAAAAAGGCAAAATTGGGCCAAGTGGAAGATTCAAATTGAAAATAAAAATACTTATGGTGGAGTTACTGATTTCCAAAATTCCAGCATCGACATGGACGGGGTGGACATTGTCGTCATCTGCGGGGGAGTAATAGGAAGGACAAATTTTTTGGTTTGCTTAAGCCATACTTTGCTGTAAATGCATGCCATTGCCGCCGATAAAATTACGTAAATATTTAAGAGGCTGTTTTCTTTTTCCATTTTTTTTTGTTGTTAAGGAAATTTCGTTGGTCAAATTTTTTAATTTGTTGTAATGAAATAATTCACTAGTTTGCATATTTATTGTATATTTTATTTAATTTAGACTACTTGTCAAAAATTCTGGCTCGATAATTCAAGAAAGAGATAAAATTGATTTGTGAGGATTATTCAAAACTTTTCGATCAAAATCCCAAAAGCCTTTATGGACTAAACGTTTACGTAGCTTTTTGGATTCCTGCTGTTGACATTCAACTAAAGCACTATGAACGTTTAATTGAGGTTAAAAAATAATATCGGCGACGTCGTTGGTTCCTTTTTTTCAACCACCTCCCACCGGAGGAGCGGCATTAGTGAATTTATTTTTTGCTTAACTAAATTTATTTGTTTGTTTTTTACAGAAACTGCCGGTTTGTTTGTCCATTCTGCAGTCAGATTGTTTCCGTGCGTTTCGTTGCGTGCCGGCACCAAAATTAAAGCAAATTTTGGATCAACAAACAATACGGACGAAATGTGTGATTTTATTTCTTGAAAAGTCAAATCAAAAGCCTAAAAAAAGGCCAAATTTCAGTTTCGTTTGTGACGACGTTTGGCACGGAGTCTTCCCTTTTTTTGGCCCTTTTGATGTCGGACTTAAAATGGCACTGATCAATGATCGATTCGATCGTTTGGTGGACGTCCATTTCAAGTCGAGGAAATGGTCGTTGGGTCGGCTGCAAATTCGTCGCGCAACCGACGGAAATGGCGCACAAATTGTCAACGTACGCTCTGGCAAACGGCTGCCAATTCCTCAAGGACCGCTTCCAAACAAAGTGATCGGCTTCCAACGCATTTGGATCAAGTCGGTTGCTGCCTAAAAGAATTTGTAAAATTTATATTAAAAGCTTTTTGAACTTCCAGTTATGTCGACCAAACCGGCATGGAATTCCTGCAACGCATTCGCCGTCTTTTCGATTCTTCCGGCATCAATCTTTGCATTCAAACATTCATCAACCAAAGCCGCAGCTGGGAAGCTATTTGGCACCGGATTTGGCCATTGATCAATGACAACATTTGCCGCATTTATTTGTCTTCTTGCGAACTCGGCCGTTTGCGCCGATTCTCTCCGACCGTTCTTCGCGATTGTCCAAAACTCCGATTGATCAAAGCCGAGTTTGAGCATCCACAGTTTCCGGCCGACGACGCCGGCGCTTCTTCTGCCCAAGCTTTGGCCAAATGGTTACACACACCCCGCGGGGATGGACTTCCGAAGATGATGATGCCTCGTGTTTTTTTACCAGACGAATTCAAAGTGGTAAAATTCTTTTTCTTTTTTCATTTAGGTTTCGAGTTTGTATTTTATATCATGTCACAGGGTTCCCATTCGTCCTTGGATGCCAAGGACAGTCCTTGTAAATGAACCCTCGGTCTTGGAAAATTGAAAATGTCCTTATTTCCAAGAATGTCCTTGGAAAATGAAGATTTGGCTGGAAGTTTAAATATTTGTAATTTTAAAGGAGAAATGATGATTTGGCATCTCAAAACATTGGGTTCTTTCTCATTTTTACGTTAACTTTGTAGCAAATTTCTTAACAAAATGTTAACAATTAGTAAAAAAAATTTACCGACGGCGCTTGTCAGCGCCGTCGGACCCACCAACAACGAAATCCAAGGCTAGATACTGCTCCGGTTTCGGTAAAACACTATATTTGACCCCAAAAATTGGTTTTGGAGAACATTTTTTGAGCGCCCTGGATTTCGCCAAATTTTTCTGTTATGTCCTTGGAAACTGTCTTTACTCGATGGGAACCCTGTCATATCATATTGGCATTTTGTTAATGTAATTAATTAGTCGGAGAAAATTTCCTCATGTTTTTAGCCATTTGCTGATGCTTCTGCGCCGGTCAATTTCATCATTCGCTCTTCATCTTTTGGTCGAGGCGTCAAACCATTTAAGCTGAAGAACGAATTGACGGGCGAACGTTTGACATTGCGACGCCTCAAAAACTCCTCCAGCAAAGATTGGCTGTTGGTGCGATGTCCAATTGCGCGAGAAAAGGCGAAATGGGCCATGTGGGAGAAGGAAGCAAAAAAATTGAATCGTTTTGGTGGGGTTTTTGAATTTCAATGGAATCGCATCGACATCAATTTGGACGACAATGGCGGCATCGGCGACGGGTAAGAATGGGAAGGTCCGGGTGAGCCAGGCCCGTAGGCCAGAAATTTTCTTCGGGGGAGGGCCGTTGGGGGAAAAAGTTTATTGATTTTTAGGGGGCTGTGTGTTTTTCCCCTACTGATTTTTTGTTAAGGAATTTTCAAAAAGCAATTTTTTTTGTTGATAATTTTGCTTCAATTCTCTGGGGTGCATTTTTATTGTATATTTTTATTTTAGACTGCTTGACGCAAATGAAGGTCCGAGTGAGCCCAAAAAGAGAAAGAACTGATTTGTGAGGACGACGGAATTTGGAGGAAAATTAAAAATGCCAAAATGGACTAAACATAAAAATTGTTTCTTTTCTCAACATTTAAAAAAGAATCTATAAAATACATTTGAGGACAAAATATAATTTGGCCGTCGTTGTTGTTGCCCCATTTTCAATCGCCTCCCAATTCATGTACGGCATAAGCTCAGGGGGCACGCATTCTGTACAAAATAAGTGGCTGTTTGGGGCGCTTTCTTATGGTTGCAACTATCTGATCAAAATTTCTCGGCGGTGCCTACCCCTTCCCCCCCACCCCGCCCCCAGGGGTTGGAAGCCCAGAAAACTCCGAACAGAGAAAAATGATTTCATAATAAAATTGAATAATTTATTTTCACGAATTAACCGAAAGCAATTCATCCGTAATAAAAAGCATTGTAATTGCTGTAGTTCGAGTACATGTATCCCGTAATTTCATCTTTGTTTTTCGTCATCGTTTAGTCATAATAACCAAAATGAGAATACTCATCTGACGAATGGTCATAAAAACGAGTGTCAGAATAATCTGACTCGTAGCTGTCCTGCTCGGCCAACACTTGGAGCACGCATTTGTGCTCCCTTCCCTTCAAGTCGACCACCTGCAACAACAAAGAGTAAAAAGGATCTTAGTGTTAGCCAATAATGGACACAAATCCATTTGGCAAAACAAATTACTCGGCACTCTCTCGCGCAGTACTCGTACTCGTCGAAGGAGTCGTCAAGCTGCTCAATGGTGATTTGGTTGCCCTTTTGGAAGAGTGCGCTGGTGCTCGGTGAAAGAGCCTTGGGGGGAAAGTTAGAGGCAAATCAGATCAGTGATCAGATGATTGACCAGAGGTAATTGATGTTTTTAGGCAGGTAAAAAATATTCACTTCCGACAAAGGCTTAATTTGAGCCCCCCCCCCCCATCAATGCCGCCCACCAAAACAGCGGTACCGATAGGCGCCGCCGAGAATTTCAATTATTTTGTGACTCAATTTGTTAAGAGATTACTAGGGTTGGACAAAACCGGATATTATCCGAGTCCCCCGGCGGACGGATAACCCGGGTTTTTGTCCAACCCTAGAGATTACAACCAAAAATCTAAAATTGCTCTGTTCAGCCACCTCGTAAAAGTCTGTGTCACAGTCCAGCTTCAGAACAACGACAATTTGCGCCTTTGCATTGCCCTCGGAAAGTGTTGGGAATATTTTGCCGACAAATTCGTTGATAATTTCTTCAAAGTACAGCACGAATTCCTCGTCTTCGCCCGAGTCTTCGTAAACGCTTTTGATTTCAATAATTTTGAGCTCGGGACATGAAATGAGTAGGGATTCGATCAAGTTCGCCCAATTCAATGCTTTGTCGAACGGCTCAAACAGATAGTCGAACGTCATGGTGACCTTCTCCACTCGAGAAGCCGTATTGGCACTGAAAAGAGAAAATATTCGATCGAAAAACAATTTGGAATAAGTCAAAAGACGTTGAACAGGAGGGAAACTGCTAAATAGTATGACTGGTGCCACAAATTTTTAAAAAAACAATAATTTTTTTGTTTTTAAAGGTGTTTCTAGGGGTATTCGGAGGTATAGAATCCGAATCCGACCTCAAACCCCGGACAAGGTACTGCAACAAATCGTCTTTAAATAAATTGTTTTAAAATCAAAACAAATTTTAGCGAGAATTGAAATGCCTATAAAAACCAGACTTATGGAAACGATGGCCTGTTCCTTTCACTGTAAAAAATGTAAAATTTGTGCAAAAACTTACCGAATTGGTGACTTGAGGACAAACAATTTTGGCTTCCATATTTCGTCGATTTTAATTTCTTTCGCATTCAAATTGAGTAAAGCTTCAAAATTAGGGCCTAAAAATGCGCTATTATTATGCTTTTCAGTGCAAATTCACCCTGGACCATACTTATTACCGTATTTTTAAAATTTTAATTGCAAATTTCTTAACAAATTGAGTCAATACTCCCTCCCCCCGCCCCCTCCCCAGAAGTGAAAAAAAATTCTCAAAAAAGTTGTATTAGTATAACGAAACAGCTAAAAATCAACCATTTCAAAACAGTCATTTAACTCACCCAATTCGTTGACGTCGTCAATTTTTAGCTTGTCCAATTTAAAAAGAACTTTTGAGGCTTCTTCGTCGGACAACTCTAAACAAACACATTTTGTGTCACATAAAACAGCAAAATAAAATAAATGGACAATTTAAAACAAAACAAAACAAAAACACCTTCATTCAGAAATAGTTTGGCGAAGGATTGGACGGGAAATTTGCATGGCTGAACTTTGCCGTCCGTTTCAGAGGCGACAAAAAAGTCTTTGACACAAACGGCGACAGAAGACAAACGCAATTTTCTCAAATTAAGCAAAGTTCGCACAAATTCCTTTGTCACCACGTACGGACCATCAAAGGCGTTCTGTGAATAATCAAATAATAATTTGTGTATCACTAACTACATATAAGGCCCCACTCCAGGGATGAGAACCGATGTGATCTCAAGAAATTTCGGAAAAATTTTCTTAACAAAATTGGTTTATTTTAAAATGTTCTCACGTTTTCGCTGTTTGTCCCGACTTTGGCCGCGTCTTTGTACATTTTGACGCAGTTGTTCCGCTCGAATTTGATGTGTTTCATTTTGACAAATTGTGCGACAAAAACTTTAAATGTAGACGGACTGAGACACTAAAAACGAAAATGTTTTTGAAAAAAAGGAAAGAAATAGGCAAAAACATAACCATAAAATTTGTGTATGCATTTTCCTGACGCAAATCAACTTCATGATCCCAATAAAACTTCATTCTTCATCGGTTTTGTGAATAGCATCTGCTCCGCTACAGCGTACAAAACGTCTTCTGACAAAGTCGGCGGTGCCGAAATGGACATTTTTTCCTTTTACTGTTTTTTATATCTGCAATTTTAACGGAAACGGGAAAACAGGCTGGAATATCGGACGGTAGGATGGCATTCTCGGGTCCGGGTTGAGCACCCGGATTGAAAATACACCACCCTAAAGATGGCGTCACCGAGCTACAAAATTCAACTTTGGAGGTGGGGGGGGGGGGGGGGGTTCTTATTTAAAATGTTGACAGATCGCCAATACAAATTTTTTTTCAAAATTTTTTTCATTCCCGCTGGATTCTCGTGAACTTTCAACGAGATTTTTACGGGAACGGGAAAAACACGGGATTCCTGTCCCGGCTTTTCCCGAACTACCGGACATTTTGTTCTTCTAATCTTTCAAAACTTTTTCGCCTGATTCATTGAACAACTTGCATCTTTATTTTATTTATTTTTTAATTCAGAGTCCGGATTCGGATGTTTTACTCGAATTATCTCGGTCCGGGTCGATTTTTACTTTTGGGGGTCATTTAAAATCCGGTCTCTAGCTTAATAACATTCATTGACGAATCGTTCGGGTTGATTTTTTAATTCCTGCACCTTAACAAAATCAAAACGATCGTTTAGATTTCTTTTAAAAATGCTCTCATTAAATTCACTTGTTTTTTTATTCCAATTAAAATTCACAATAAAATCAAAATTTGTGAGTTCGCCCCCCCCCCCGCCTCAACCACAAACTGGCCATGGCTTTGCAATCATTCCACTTTAAATTGGTGAAAACTAAAAATTTTATTTCAGCTTAATAAAGAATTGCCTTCCTTCCTTCTCTCTTTTTCAACATTGGCCCGATGCATTTTTTCAGCTTGTTGGTCAAAAATGTCAAAATATTCTCTTAAATATGCTAATATGTCCACAAATCCCGCTAAAATATGCAATTTGTCCAAAACCCAACGCAAAAAAGGCTATTTTGGCCCGTATTCTTCCGAACATTAAGCATACAAAAAAAAAATGTAAAATCCCAAATTTACTAATTATTTTAGAGAATGGCCGATTGGGTGGAGTACAGGTCGCAATTGTTGCGTGCCTA
Source organism: Globodera pallida (assembly GCA_020449905.1). Taxonomy (NCBI): domain Eukaryota; kingdom Metazoa; phylum Nematoda; class Chromadorea; order Rhabditida; family Heteroderidae; genus Globodera; species Globodera pallida. The sequence continues at coordinate 209,528 of JAIXHY010000010.1, read as the reverse complement.
TTTTGCCTCTAGCAGTCCAATTGCGCCCCCGGATTCGGCGTTCCACAAGGAATTTGTCGCCTTTTTGTCACGTTGTGAGGCCAAAGTTGTGTCGGCATCAAATGCGAGGTGTTCGCCCCAATAATTTTCCCAATTTTTAATAGCGAAACAAAATTGTTTTTTGAAAATTTGAAATCTAATTTCGGGTTAGCATTTGCCCGAATTTTTTTTATAAACATGAAATTTGGGCTTTTTGGCGTGGATTTTTGCAATTTTCCGTTGCTTTTGCAGTGTCAAGAAGAAATTGGACCAGCATCCGTTGACGGCATTTGCTGCCGCCGCCGTCGATGGCGTCGACGGTTGTGGGGGCGCGGCTGTGCCGTGCAATTCAAACGGAGTGCCCGAGGGGCCCTTTTGCAAATATTTTGCCTCCAACATTCAACTCACTGACAAGGCGGTTGACCGCTTCCAACTGATGCGCAATGTAAGTGCCGGTTTCCTGAAAATTTACTTCTCCAATTGGGAGGCCTAACCATTTTATGAAAAAAAACAAATTTTTTTTGCAGGGGGGGCAGTGAGAGGTTAGGCGTAGCCAAAAATGTTGTTTTGGGCACTTGTTTAGCAGGGGGGTTTTTTCAAAATTTTTAACCGATAAATTTATTCCATGACACAAAATCGGAATTAGTCAAAATCTATCAAAATTATTGTGAAAGAATTGTCTAAAATTCCATTTTTTGTGTTGAACGAGTAAAGTAAGCATTGAAACCCATTACTATAACATTAGAGCCGGTTAATTAATTAATTTATTTTAATTTTATCAAATTTCCAGGTCCCTGTAGAGGCTGTTCGCCAATTCGAGCACATTATAGCACTTTATCAGCGCTTTCGGAATGCCAAAAACTTCAAAAAGTTGAAGAAACTGAAGCAGTCTCAGCTCAGTCCTGCCCATCTACCAAAGTCGGGAGGAAATTCTGACAAAACTGGCCGAGGTTTGTTTGTGCAATGTAAAAAAATTGAAAATTTTAGAATAAAAATGCTGTTGAAAAAGGTTTATTTTCTGTATTTTAAGAACCAAATTGTCGTCATCGCCGGTGACACGGGCTGTGGCAAAAGTACGCAGGTAAAAATTTTCTAAAAAACGTAAATTTTTCAAATTTGTGCTTAAATTTCATAACATTAAAAAAAAAGCCGAAATGTTGGTATTTTATCACAAAATTCTACGAAAACTGCTGGTTCAAAAGTCATCAGAATTGCCAGAAACTCCTCTAATTTGATGCAACAATTCAATTTTGTGAAAACTTAAAATTTGCGGTTCAAATTTTCACAAATTTTGCATATATATATATATACACTACTTTTTTGCTCAAAACCCCATGAAACTTACCGATTTATAAATTTCTTTCACCTTTAAGCTCCCACAATATTTGCTGAATGCCGGCTACGTCAAAATTGCTTGCACACAACCTCGGCGTATCGCTTGTACAGGTCGAAAAAACCGGTGCACATTGTAACATAAAAAAAATTTATATTTTGGAATTGTTCAGCACTGGCCCAGCGCGTGGCCTGCGAGATGCTGAAGCAGTTCGACTCGCACATTGCCTACCAGACCCGGTTTGACAAGACGAAGACGAGCGCCACGCGGATGTTGTTCCTGACGGAGGGTGTACTGCTCCGTCAGATGGTCGACGACCCCGGACTGCAGCGGTACGACGTGCTCATCCTGGACGAGGTAAGACGTTGTGTTGGTGTTGTACGTGTACGTGTACACAATTTTTTGGATTGACAATTTTCATTTTTATGTGATGCTTTTCGCTATTCCGCAAGATTTTGTAGTACGAACTGTTTGAACTTCTTCAATTCCAAAAATTTTCCGATTCAAAATGTTGTTGAAGGATTTTTCCCAACCCTTTTTTGTTCAAAAGGTGCACGAGCGCAACATTTCCGGCGATCTTTTGGTTGCGCTGTTGCGAAGCGCGTGCCAACGCCGAACTGACCTGAAGGCATGCACATGAAGCAGGCCGTTTATTGTTGAAATTCGCAAAATTTGCAGTTAATTCTGATGTCGGCAACAATAAACATTGAACTGTTCCAACACTTTTTCCCGGAGGCGCCGGTCATTTCCGTGCCCGGACGATTGTATCCCATCGAACAGCGGTGCCGCAACCATTTTTTGTTTTGTTTTTTAAAACAAAAACCATTTTTGTGCAGGTACATGCCGCCGTTGATCCGCGAGTTGGACCCTACCGCAAAAAAGGCGGTCCGCATTGACCCGGGGACCCTACGTGAACATTCTGCAGCTCATTGACAAGAAGTACCCGTCCGCGGAACGGTACAAAAATGGTGGTACAACAACAACAATTGTCCCCATAAATTGTGTTTTCAGCGGCGACGTGCTGGTGTTCCTGAACGGAATCTCGGAAATTTCGATTGTTGCCGACGCGTGCAAGGAGTTCGCGGAGTTCACAAAGCGTTGGATTGTGCTCATTTTGCACAGCACACTGTCCGTGGAGGAGCAGCAAAAAGTGCGCGTTTCGATTCACCCAATCAAAAATTAGTGCCAAGCAAAAGCAATTGGACTTGGGTCAAAAGACACGGGATGGGCTGACTGTTCAGAGAAATCCCTTATGTGATCCGAAAGCATTCTGATCAGATCATCAAAATCTGCTTTTAAGTAGAGCTTGGACTTGAGGATCGATCGGGATCGGGTCACGCAAAAAGCTCGAATCTCGTTAAAATTTTTTCAATCGATAATCTCATTGTTCCGTAATCTCGATCGATCGGGACTCTAATTTGAAGACCCGGCTCTGATCATACCTCGGGGTTTTTTTGTTGTTGTTTAAGTTGGATCACCAAAAAATGCTTTACCTCATTTTTTGAGGTGTTCGACTTGGCGCCGATGGGTGTGCGCAAGTGCATTTTGTCCACAAACATTGCGGAGACGTCGGTGACCATTGACGAGATTCGATTTGTGATCGATTCGGGCAAAGAGAATTTGATGCGTTACGACCCATCCATACGCACACATCGGCTGACCGAAAGTTGGATAGCCAAAGCGAGCGCCGACCAGCGCAAAGGTGGGGGAGTGGGGGGGGGACATTATTCTCGACTGAATCATGATGATAATTAGGGTTTTTCGGTTCTTGGGAAGGCTCTCGGGTATTCGAACCGAAAAAAATCATGTTTCTACGGTTACAGCTAGAGCCGGCAACCCTAGTTATGATGGTGTTGCTGGGCACTGATCAGAAATCATTGTGATCTCTTTGGCCCAACGTGATTGATCGTCTCTTTCTTTGTCCCGTTCTTGATCTGCAGTGATCAAAAGGGACCGCAAGATCATTACGGGTTTCAATGATTTAAGATGAGACAGACAATGGAAATCTAGGCGAATCCTGATCAGATCACGCTTGAGAAGTGATGGTCATGATCAGATGACGATCCTGATCAGTTGCAAGAACCATTTGACAAGCTCGAATGCTTAGGTCGAGCTGGACGGACGGGGCCCGGCGTTTGCTTTCGCCTCTACTCGGAGGAGGAGTTCACCAAAATGGAGGACTTTACGCTGCCCGAAATCAAACGGGTTGCGCTCGATTCGTTGGTCATCCAAATACTCGACATGAACTTGCACAGTAGGGAGGGGTCAAGAAGCTCAGTGACAAAAAACGCCTTTTTCTTGCCAAGTTGATGTGCGCGACTTTCCCTTCCTGGAGCGGCCCGACATGCGACCGTTGAACGAGACGCTGGAGGCGTTGAAGGCCCAAGGCGTTGTGGACTCGCGCAATGAGAAGACGCTGACCCCGTTGGGCATCATTTTGGCCAAGTTGCCGGTGGATGTGGCCATCAGCAAGGTGCGGGACGGACCACAGACTTTGAAAGAGTGATGAATGATCGGACCCCAATCAGATCTTCGATTTGAAAATCTAATCACTAAAACTGGTCTAATCTTCTACTCTCTTTTGTCCTGATCGGATCCTTTCTCCTCTGGTTAAGAGGATCATCCAATCATTTAAACTGATCAGACCATAATCTGATTTATTTTCCTCTGATCATTCCCCTGATCCGGTCCCCTCGTCGTTCTTCTTTAGATTTAGCAAATATTGAGCAGGTTTAAATTGCTTCCAAAATCAGCAGATGTTGATTTACGCCTGTGTGCTCAATCAACTGGACATCGCGCTGACCATTGCGGCCAGCCTCTCTGTCCAATCGCCGTTCACCAACCGGTGAGTAGTTGGTCATGGGTCGGTCCACATTTTGATTTGGCCAGCTCCCAATGTCGAGATATTAGAGGCCGGACTTGAGGACTGATCGAGAATCCCGATCGATCCCATACTATTATTTCTGTCAATAATGCATATACTGTAACTTTACAGCTCCTTCCGTGACGCGGATTGCATTCAGGGACGCCAACATTTGTTGTCCGACATGGGCTGCCCGTTCACACTCATTCGCGTCTATAGGCTCGTAATTATTATCGATTAATGTTTGTTCAACAAAAAAAAATGCCGCCCTTTTGCTTCAGGGAATGGCTTCGCGTACGGCACGAGGGCGTGGAGGACACGCGCCGTTGGACGCGTCGGCTCGGCATTGAGGAGGCGCGCCTGTACGAGATCACCAAGTTGCGTCGGCAGTTCCGCGAGATTCTCGAGCAAAATGAGTTGGTCCCGCGTCGGGAGGAGCGCGAGTGGGCGGCGCTGAGCTCGCGCGAGCGGCGTCTGCTGGTGGGCGAGAAGCGCAAGCTGTTCGAGCTGAAGAAGCGCGCCGGACACGAGGGCAAACGGACCAAAGTGCTCAGGGAGGGCCAGCACTTTGACACGATCATGGAGCGCAACCGGGAGGAAGGTGAGGGAGGGGGGTGAACAACACCTGAACACGTTGCTGCTGATGGTGACCATGACATGACAAGCGTCATAGACCACGAGAATGAATCAAGGCACTCGTTGCAAAATGCGCCACTTTTAGAATCGCATCTTTTGGCCAATGCGCAAGAACAAATTCAGCACCTGGAGTTCTCGCTGGTCACCGGCGGGAAGGGCATGGAGCGGGAATTGGGCAGCCATCGGCTGGACGACAACATCGCCACCGAACTGAAGCTGGTGCTGGCCGCCGGCCTGTACCCGCAGTACGGTGTTGTGGACCCGACAAACAATTTCCGAGTGAGTTTGACAGAACACCAGTTTTCTTTGAGTTATCAAAATAATCGGTTAATTAATGGGTTAATTAATGCCCTAAAGCGATAATGACAACAATTAATGCCGCACAGGAAGGGCACGATCAGTTCGCGCACACGCCGTCCAAGCCGTTTGTTGTGCTGCACCCGAACAGTGCGCTCGGCCAACGGCCTGACGTGCTACGGCTGGACGATTTGGACTCGGAGGCCCATTCTGCGCAACACCAGCTCATCTACTTCGGGCTTCTGCTGGAGACGACGAAGCCGTACTTGTGCAATTCGTGCCGTATTCCCGCCACATTTTTGCTCGTCATCGCCAGAAATGTGCGTCTCGGACAGGAAATGCAAAATCAGGAGTTGTACATCTCGTCCAGTTTTGTTCAGATCACCTTGCGTCAGTCCGTGCGTGCTCTGCTGCGACGGGTTTGTGGAGTTGCATTTTCTGAAGGCGCGCCATTGCGACCACTCACTGGAGTTTGCGTGCCGTGTCCGTTCGCTGTTCCTCCAGTCGGTAGGAGCACAAATTGCGCAGCGACGACTACGGCGATTGTCGCGAGTTGGAACGGACTGATCATCAAATTTGCGCGTCTCCAGCACCCGTTCAGGTAGGCGGCAGACATTTTAAGCCTCGAATTAATTGTAAAAATGGTGTTGATCAATTTTGTTTTCATGCCATTTTTGATTGCGAATCGTGCACATTTGTTGACACCAAGCTTTAAATGACGGGTTCAAGATCGCCAATCTAATTTGGCCCTGCTTTTGTTTCCATGACCAATTTCAGCATCCGGAGACGAATTGACCCACCCAAAAGCATGGAGTACGGCGTGTTCACCTGCCGATGGGATGCCAGCATCCGCTCTCCTCCTCATTGGTTGTGTCATCCGCCGATGGCATTGATGGTGCAGGAGACGAAGAGGTGAGGGAGTGATGGGGGGAGGATGGGTGAGAAAGAGGGAAAATTCGTTGTACGCCTTCAGGACGCGGAACTGGACGCACAGTTGGACAAACGAAGGGCGGAAGAAGAACAGCAACAACAGCAGCAGAAGGGTCGCGAATATTTTTGCGACGTGTGCGCGTGCACGCTCTGGTTTGCGGACAATGTGCAGGCGATCAAACACAAGAAGGGCCACCAGCAACAACAACAGCAGCAAGAATGACGGGCGGAACGGACAGAACGTTGTTGAACAACAACACTGTGTTTGTTATAGATTGGGTTTTGTGCGACATAAAATTTTGAAATTAACTGATGACATATATTGTAAAACACCAACTCCGGCTGAGTTAGATTCCCGGTTTGCGGAACTGTCTTATGCAAAACCCCACAGAAAGTACAACAAAATGTGCAGTCTGTATGTAGAACAACACAACATGAACGATCCTGAGGTCTGTTTTATCAGTCTCTGACAAAGAAACAATCAACGCGGAGGGGGGGTGGGTAATCCAAAAACGACAAATAATGATGGATGGGAATTCAACACTAAGCATATAAGTGTGGCGCATAGAGAAATATAATAACGAAGATATTGAAGAATGGATGTGTGAACAAAACAAATAAACATTGTAAATGGAAATGAAAGATCGGCGGAGAGGGAAGTGCCATATCAACGATGAATCGATCAATCGGTGTGTAAATGCAATCCAAAAATAAAAAAAGAGAATGAACATTTCCTCTCCCCACACCAGACACCGACACCACATAATAGGAGTTGTTTCTTAGGACTGCATAATTCAATTTATGCAAAACAAACATAAAAATGGATTGGATTTGTCGACTTAAAAATGGACGAAGAACGAATTATTTTCAGTGGGCTTTGTCGGTTCTGGTTTACTCGTGTTCACAAACAATCAATCAGAAGTAATGGAAAAGACGGACTGCGCCCCCCTCCCCTCTTATTTTTCTCTCATCAAATTATCGCGTCAAAGCAACCAATCCTGCCACACTTCGCAAGCAGTTCAGTAGCGCGCGCGCTTCTTCCTCTTCTTTCCCCACCGTTTTCGGCTCAGCATCCGCCGCCTCCGCTTTTCCGACGCCATCAGTGCTCGGGCCGGCGACAGGCTCTTCCTTTCTGATCACCACGCGAACTCGCTTATTCATCACGATGGTCGACGAAGTGGTGCCTTTTAACGAAACCGGCGTCGAGACGGTGGCACGCTGTAAGGCACAAAACTGTGTAACACACTGGAGCATTTCATATTTCCAGGGCGCCTGCCAGTCAGCCCCCCCCCCCATTTTTGGAAAAACTGCTTAAAATGCATAAAAAGTGAAAAATAACAACTCTATGAACCGGCCCCCCCCCTCCGCCGAATTGTTTTTACCGACGATGCACGCGATGAACGCTTCGAAGAGACCGGTTTGTCCGATTTCGGTTCCAACGCGCTCTGCTCTTCCTCCTCGAACCGCTTGACAACCTCCAAGTGCTTCAGGCCATTGCGCGGCTCCCAGCTGTTGTGACCGCTGTCATAACCCACCCACTTGACCTGAAAGACAAATAACAGTACGCAACCCGGAGTTTAACAACACATTTTTTTTATTTAGAAACTAACTCACCAAATATTCGAGCTCTCCGTCATCGCCAGCGCGCTTTTCCAGAATGCGTTCAACTTTGTACTCCTTGCCGTCGTCGTCCTCTTCTTCCTCTTCCCCATCTTGTTCTTCTTCGCCCTCTTCTTCGTTCTTCTTCTCTTTCTTATCCTCCTCCAAATTGTCGTCCGTTTTCTCTTCCAACGCGCTCTGCTCCTGCTCGAACTGCTTGACAATGTCCAAGTGCTTCAGGCCATTGCGCGGCTCCCAGCTGTTGTAACTGCTGTCGTAACCCGCCCACTTGACCTGAAAGACAAAAAAAAATGCAATGTAAACTCAAAAATGTAAGTTTTTCAGTACACACAAAAAATTATTTAACTATTCCAAAGCAATTTTCTGAGCTTATTAATGTTGGTCTTCAAAACTCACCCGATACTGGACCCGTGATCCCCTCTCGCGCTTTTTAAGCACTTTTTCAACAGCGTATTCCACGTCCTGCTCCTCCTCCTCGTCGTTTCCCTCTTCCAACACCGATTTGCCCGCCTTCTTTCCACTTTTACGGGGCGATGTGCGACGGGCCTTTTTGCCACGTTCCACGGCCTCATTTGTCTCCTCAACTGAAAAGAAAGCAGCACATTCAATGGAATTTGCACACGAACGGGGAGTCGGCAGGATGAGAGCAAAAGCCACACACACAAAAAGAGGGGAAAAGCCTACGGGCAATTTGAATTTGACCGGACACTGCCGGGAAGTTGTTTTTTTGTTGGAAAAATTGTCACTTTCGTAATGGAAATTTATCCAATACTTTGTCGCGAGACCTGGGTTTAATAGTGGTCTCCAGTTTAGACTGGCCATTTTTGGGTTTTAGAAGAAATTTGGGTTTTGCCAAATGAAACCAACTTACAATAGAAAATGCTTAATCAAACAAAAGTCGGGCAAATTCTAAAACCACTCAAGACAAAAAATTCTAACATTCGGGCCAATTCCTTGTCTAAATCGCATGTTCATAACAGTTCAAAAACAAACCAAAGCGTTTCGTCGGACGATGCTGACGGGACGACGATCGAACCAAGTCATCCGATTTTGCGATGCCACCATTCTGCAACGGATGTTTTGACGGCACCTGCTGAGTGCCGGTATAGTCGTGGTCTGTGTACTGATTTGCGTCGTTGTCGTCCGTCTCGTCATGATGTTCGGCGCCATCACGCGCCACTTCGTCCTCATTACGGGCCGTCGACTTTTGGCCCTTTCGCTTCTACAATTTAAACGCTATGAACAGAAGGCAAAAAAAGAGTACAGCGATTGGAGGGCAGTGGCTTTTAAGCCAATGGTTTCCCAATTCAAATACCACAGTATGGAAGACTTTCTGGATTAGGAAAATCCCCTCTCCTCCGGACGAGAGTCCCGTCGATGCTTCTCCTTTTTGTGCCCGCAAATTCAATTTTAAAAAAGGACAAAAAAAAAAAGAACGGTTTGCTTTTATGCCATTCATATAGTTCGCCCGCGCTATTTTGATGCTCAGCGCAGTTTTTGTTGCACTTTTTTAAAAGGTTGAATTTGGGGACACAAAAAGAAGAAGACCGACCCCTCAACGAAGGTCCCCCGATCGCCGAGAATTTCTTCCCAAAATGTGGTAAAATTCCGTCCTGTCGATCTGCTGGATTCACTATTTCTTTCCAGAACCCACATTTATATCCCCCCCCCCAAAAACACTAACAATATTTGTACAAAAAAACAACAACAACAACCTCGAACGCTTCGGTCAACTGCGGAAACTTCTTGAGATCAGCTGCGCTAAGCCAGCACTGCTTGACGCTCTTCCACTTCACCAAGTATTCGTGCTGTTCGCTGCTTTTCTTGGCGCCACGGCCACGTTCGTCCACAATGCGCTCAATTTCCACAACGCGCGTCAGCGCTGGCACGGCGGGCGGGTCAGCGGAGCCGTCCTTGTTACTACTGAATGTATGGGAAGTTGGGTAAAAGTAAATGGGTTTGTGAAATCAAAATGCCTAAAACCGAACCCGGACTAAAGCAATCAGTTCAAGTTTTTTAAATAAATACTACACCAAGCCAATTTTACGGGCCATCCGGTAACAAAAAATCTTGCGTTTAAATTAAAAATGTTTCCAAAACGAAGCAAGCCCCATAAAATTTGTCCAAAAATATCGTTATAAACTGGAGATCCGATATGAATTCTCGGGTCTGAAGGTGTCCGCGGCTCCATCGTTTCGTTTACCTGGTGTTCTGCTCAAAGTCCGCCTCGTCCTGCTGCTCTTCGATGGATGTGACATCGACGAAACCGTTCTCCATTTGAGGGTGTTGGTCGTGATGTTGCTGATTAAATCCGCTCGACTGTTTGCTCTGTGTCTCACCAATGTTTGCGAAATAAATATGTTTTGAGATCTAAAATATTTGATTAATGTGTGTCGTAAAGCCAAAATTGAATTTTGGAATAATTTGAATTTCCAAACCTCCATTTCGATCAACTAAACCCTAAAGAACCAAATTCGAATATTATTTCAAACAATTCAATTTCGTTCAAAAATCACAACACAAAGGTAAGTAATGATCGTAATTCATTCTTTTGAATAATTTTTAGATCAAAATTGGAATTTTCAAAAAAATATTCAAATTTGGGCCCGGGTCTAAATGTCTAAATAGAGGTCAGATTCGGGTCCTACGCACCCGTAAAGTTTTAAGCTTGAATTCATGTCGCAAAGCAATGCGATTCCGTGTCCGAAATTTATGTGTCCATTGAAAATTTAAAGAAACGACGCGCCGCATGTCCTGTTGCATTTTGAAATTCATATTGGACACATAAAATCGATTGGTTGCACGGCATCCAATGAACTAACTCTATGAATGTGCACTCGTGCACCCGCATGCACAATGAGAAATGAAAGTAAACAAATGCAATCGATTGAGTTGCTATGTATACACTTAACTTAGCAACTAACCTAACAAAGTAAAGAACCCTCCACGACAGACGCGTGATCATTTCGCAATGTGTGCAAAAAGATGCGCAAACACCGCACACACTGCCTAGAGAGTGAGTGATTGAATGAAGGGAGATTGCTTATCTCTCTCTCACATCTTCTGAGACCATCCTGCTAAGATGTCGGCTACCGGTCCGAAGGTCGAAAGGGGTTTGAGTGCCGAATGCTTTATAACTTTCTACAATCTAAACCAATTAGGTCGAACATTATACCAAATGAAAGCTCTCGATGAGGAGAAGCAATTAATAAGCAAAAACTAAGCGATCTGATAATTATGAAAAAAGTTATGGCCAGAAAACCTCCAAAAATGGCCATTTTTTGAGTTTTTCACTTTTTTGGCCATAACTTTTTTAAGCAGAATCCAATCACTTAGCTTCAACCTAATGATAACTCTAACTCATCGCAAGCTTTCATTTGGTATTATGTTCGACCTAATCGGTTTAGGTTGAAGAAAGTTACAACACTTTCGACCTTCGGACAATTCGACCTTCGGACCGGATGCGAAGATGTCTGTCTCCACACTTGCTGCACTCAAATATTTAAAAAAAAGGACGCAATCTATATATTGACCAGTTCGGGCCGGTGTGTCTGAGTCCTTAACATTCGGCGCCTGAGACCCAGTCGGCCTTATGTATATAGTCATCCTGATTCATCGCATGCTCGCTATTGGCGGGCCGCTCCGCGGCCTTCATTTTCAAATCAGTTAAGGGCACAGAAAATATCAATTACGTTGGTACTGAAAGGCCCCTTTAAATGTCGTTTTTGCGGTAAAATACCGATGTACCTAATATACTCTTGGAGTGGTGGTGCTATCCGTAAGATCTGTGGGTGGGGGTTCACCCCCGACAGTGCAAATGATTATAGCTATCCAGGTAGTATTTGTAGTGGGAAAGAACAATTTCTTCTTAATTCACAGACTTTAAACCTATAACCTTTAAAGACGAATCGGTTAGCTTTGGCTTGATCACAGGTTCAGCATACTGAGAGCTTTTGTATGATACCAATTTTGTTTGGTTTGCTTCGGGCGCCGAATCGTGCCGGCACCCAATCGTGCGCGCCTAATCGTGGTGCTCCGAGTTAGAGATAACACATAAATACAGACAAATCGTTTCGGTACTCACGGAAATTTAAAAATTTTGAGTATCACGTTTGGTTAAATGATTAATCGAATAAGGAGCCCCTGTAATTCGATCTTTTCGCACCAAAGCAACGATCAATCATTGGGCGATTTTTTGTGAGACTAAGAAAACTTATTATGCGACCAATAAATACAAAATGTGTGAAAAAAAGGTTGTTCGGAAAGAAGGCCCCACCACCCGTGTCGTTTGACAAAAAATTTGGAATTTGGGGGTACAAATGTCTGGGAAATTTTGGACGATCGTCACCCGATATTCCTCTGCGGCCGACACGGGCTCTTCAATCTCCGGTGGCGCGAGCATCCTGGCTTTTGCAAATCCCTGAAGACGCGAGAGCAGCTTCAATGCGTGGCAGATGGCGTCCCTTCGCGGTGACGATGGAAGACAGTGAGTGGTGATGTGTTCGGGCCCTAGTTCCTCGGAGTGCGTTGCGGATTTCGTTCGCGTTGTACTGCTGAAACCATCTGCTTTTGTACGCGCCCAACATTTCTAAGCCGCTGCTCGAGTTCCTGATTTGGCATAGGTGAACGGTCCCATTGCTCACCATATTTACCGGCACGGCAGTGTTGTCAAAAAAAGGACCTGCTTCAGTTCTTCCAAAACCGATTGAACACGCTGTATTTTTTGTTGTTGTGCTGTTGTATTTCTTAGTCAGTTTCGGCTGTGAAATATGCCATTATCAATTTCGGCCGGTTTTGGCAATGCTGCGTGAATAACCAATGGCATAGCAATCTGTTGTTGGTCGCTCCAACTCTGTTATCGGTTGGGAACTCGATGAACCAATCGGTGATTCGAATCGCTTTAAGCCTGCTGCAATCCGTCAGCACGCTATTTCGCATTCCTCGAAGCACACGGAAAATTGGCTCGTTCAAGTCCAGCCCGACAATGGTTAAGTGTGGCCAAACGGTGAGAAGTGCCGGTAGTCTTGTGAGTCCCGCCCCATACTTCCATGTCACCGTGACTGAGTCAAAAATGCGCCATAAACGGCAGAGGAACTCGAACACTGACTCGTTATAATAACTTTAAAAAAAGAAGCACGGGTAGAGGTACCCTCATATATTTTATTTGTAACCTCAATTTGATGTGAAACCCTAAAATGCCGAACGGCAGTTGAGTTGTTGGTAGCGCGACAATTCTGTCGTCGCTCACGATCCGAATCTCTGCTCTGCCATCAGCAGAAGATCGAATTTCCATCGGCTTCAACTGATAACGTCGGAAAAGGTCGACAGTGTATTTTCTGTCGCTTCTGAAAAACTATCTTCAGATTTTGAAGGTGCATTTGTATTAAAGCAATCGTTTGGGGGTGCTCCTGCAGTTTACGTGCGCTTTTTTGTCATTTTTTTCAAAGTTTTTTACTTTGCTTCTATCTCTTAGAAAGTGTTTCTGGGGGGTTGGGGGCGTAGAAGCCGAATCGAAAAGGCAAAAGTGACCAAATGTATGCTTTTTGAATGATTTTGAGACTAAAATTAATTTTTTTTTCCTATTTCTTCGAAAAATGTTCGAATTCGGGTCCGAGAGCAAACGTAAAACAGTGATCGGGAGACGGATATAGAGAATGTGGAATAAATATAGAGCAAATAATGATTAGGGCCGAGATTTTTAGGGACTAAAAAACGTGAAACAAATTCAGACGAAACTGTGGAGAGTTTTATCGGCGATCTGGCGGCCAAGCAGGAACATTTGCGACAAGGAAACGCTCAAACAACGTCAAACGACGCGCATAATGGCCAGGAGGAGGGGAAGCAAATTGTGGAGAAATTGTGAACCGATGAAATGTGTTGATTTGATCAGCAGATGCTGATGCTTTTTGCATTTATGTGAACATTTGTGCTGGACTAGTAACAACGACCGATCAATCCAAGCATTCTCTTTTAACACTTTCAGTTTCTCTAACACGATAAAAAATTTATCTCTGTCCACGGTTTAAATTTTTGAAATTTAAATATAGTGAAGCTATAAAATCGATCTCAGGTCATAACATTCATTGAGCTTTTTTCACGTAAATTTCGTGGCCAAAATTAACTTTTGGAAAAATTCAAATTAACTTCCACTGATCGATCAGAAAAATACAAAAAAGTTCACAACCAGACGAAGGTCACTCGTCAGACGACGTTGTTCGTTCTAACAACTTTGCCGGTTCATGAAACTCCGACCGAAAAATTTGCCAGCGTTGGGGAGAACACTCCGATCAACTTCCACTGACCGATCAGAAAAATACAAAAAAGTTCACAACCGGGCGAAGGTCACACGACGGACGACGTTGTCCGTTCTGACAACTTTGCCGGTTCACGAATCTCCGACCGAAAAATTTGCCAGCGTTGGGGAGAACACTCCGATCAACTTCCACTGACCGATCAGAAAAATGGGATCGACATTGCGAGCGCACGATCACCCGGACAAAAACCGGTGCACAATCACTTCAAATATTTATGCGGCACGTACAATATTTCTCGAGTCTCAAACAGATCACACAAAACCAGTATTTACATCATAACAACAGAACATATAGCATATGGATGTAAGCATCATTATTCCTCTGCATGCACTTCTCACAATGTGCGACAAAAACGCTCCAACTGCGCCCCTCCGGCGCCTTCTGCCCGCGCCTGATTCCTTGTACTTTGTCAGCGCCTTTGTCCCTGCCGAAACTGTGCGCTTTGCCAACCCGTCCGGCATAACCAGTTGGACAGATTTGTCCATGTCGCGCATTTTGATGGTTTTTCGGCCCTCAATGGATGCAATGCGGGTCGCATCTGCGCAAATGCGATTGAACATGTCGTTGATGAACCTTAAAATAACAAGGGAACAATTTGAACATAAGACTAAACGAATAATAACGCCAAAGACAACTCACGAGTTCATGATTGCCAAGCTTTTTGCGGTAATGTCCATGTCCGGGTAGGAATTTCCTCAGCACACGGCGGATGTACACCTGACAGAAGAAAAAATGTAATACAACAATCAAATTGCTTTATCAGCTCAGCCTATGATAGAGCCCGGACTTAGAACCGATCAAGATTTCAAAAAAATACCCAATTTTTTTAATTAATCGCTAGATTTTTGAATTCACTAAAAATTACGAAAAACTCTCAGTACGCGATCTCGATCGGTCCGGGCGGGCTCCATATGTATGAACCCACAAAGATACTTACATTGTACGTCTGCTGTCGTGGTTCTCTGCGCCGCATCCATGAAATCATTCGCATTTTGTTGTCTGTTCTTCCGGTAGGATGAATTGGTTGAAGAGAATAAGTTGAAGATAATATTTGTTGTCGTAAAAGTGAGAGAAATTAGCAGAACTTTGAGCCTTTTATACGCGTTTCAATTTTTACCCTTTGAATTTCGTTAAGTAAAAGTGACACTTCAGTACCAGAAAAATTGAGTTTTTTTTGTCTGTTAATTTGTTTAAATGATTTTGGCGTTATGATTTTCGCAAATAGGTACCAGCAAAATTTGAGTCTTCTTTTTTCTAAACTCAACCAAATCAAACAGAAAAGATGCCATTCGGAAGCTCTGAATGAGAAGAACATTTGAAAAAATGCAAAAAGCGGTTCAATTCAGTTTTTAAAAAGTTCATTTTGAAAAAGCACCTAAAATACGGGTCGCTTCCGTTAACTTGGGACCAACGGAATTTTTAATGCGAGTGGAAAAGGACGGGAATACCGTTCCCGGCAACATATTTTTGTCATTTTTCTATTCCAGTAAAATAAAATATAGTGTTTTTTTCCTGTATCCGTGGGGAGGGGGAACTGCCCTAATTAGACCCTAATGGACTATTTAATTTGACAGATTTTTTTGATAAAAATAAATTTCTGCAATTAAACGGAAATGGGCGCCTACAAGTACATGCAGGAGGTGTGGCGCAAGAAGCAGTCGGAGGTGATGCGCTATTTGTTGCGCATTCGCTGTTGGCAATATCGCCAAATGGAGGCCATTCATCGCTGCTCGCGCCCCACCCGTCCGGAGAAGGCGCGTCGTCTGGGCTATAAGGCCAAGCAAGGTTTGCTGTACAGTTTTGGTACTCAACATACTAGTAATGCCCCCCCCCCCCGCCAAAATGTGAAAAATAAAGGATTTTAAGTGAAATTACCTAAAAATTTAGGGGATGTTGTTTCTTGGATTTGAAATATTTGGGTCACGATTTACCAGGATTGGAAATCCTGATTTCACGATTATTCCCTTATCTTGGTGCTTCGACGAAAAGATTCCGGAGGATCAGAAGTCCTGGAAAGTCTCGGGCTCTAATACTTTCTGTTATTACTTACCATCAAGATCGGGGCATAGCTTCGCTTCAACTTTAACCGGCTCAGAATTCTAAAGCCACTCGAAGGATCTCGAAAGTTGAATTCTTGGAGCTGTGGGGAAGGGGCCTGGGGGTAGCTCCATTTTTTTGGAATGTGCACCCCCCCTCCCTTCCCAAAATTGACGAGCATTGCTTTAGGCTATGTGATCTATCGCGTTCGCATCCGCCGCGGTGGGCGAAAGCGTCAAGTGACGAAGGGACAAACGTACGGAAAGCCGAAAACACATGGCGTCAACCAACTGAAGAACACGCGAAGTCTGCAAGCGGTTGCCGAGGTTTTATTTTTTTTCAAAAAATTATCCAATTCGATCCAGAAAAAAACAATGAATAAGATTGCTGGGAACATTTATAGTATGAACGAAAAGGCAAGTAGTGATCGAATTTATGCTTTTGAATGGTTTGAGCAAAATTGATTTTGCAAAGGTTTAATTTTCTAAAAATTGTTCGTGTTTGGGCCTGAGGTTCGAAATTGAGGTCAGTCTATTTTTCGGGTCGGATTTCCGCGCGACTTTTGACTGAACACACACAAATAAAAATGAGAGTTAAAATGTGTGCATAACAAACTTTTGCCTGTTCAGGCTCGTGCCGGTCGTCGTCTGGGTGAGCTGCGGGTGCTGAACTCGTACTGGGTGGGCCAGGACTCCACCTACAAATTCTACGAAATCATCCTCATCGACCCGTCGCACAAGGTTTTTCCATTCCTCCACTATGAAAAAAATAACGAATTTCTGTTTTTGAATAACATTTCGTTGCCGACCTGTTCGGATAATTGCGTTTTTGAATTCTACGACACAAAAAGGCCGAAAGAGAATTTTACGAATTTTTTGTTTTGTTTTTGTTCAACTTTTCATGTACTTAATTCCTCTGTGTTTTTGTAGGCCATTCGACGAAACCCTGACACCCAATGGATCACAAAACCGGTGCACAAGCATCGCGAGCAGCGCGGCCTCACCTCGGCCGGCCGTAAAAGTCGCGGTTTGGGCAAGGGGTATGTGTGATCAATCGAAATTACCCCCAATATGAAGGGGGACAAGACAACCGACACATTCATTAAAATTTTTCGGAAAACTCCACAAAAAATTTCACTTATCTATCCAAAAATAGTTTCTTACTAAAAAAAAATGCCAATTTTTGCTTCAAAAATTTGTTTAAAATTATATCGTTTTTGTTTCGGGCTCCTGGGATGGCCCGGCCGTTTGTCCCCCCTCCCCTTTAAAACCCTTTCTCATGACTAATCAAATTCATTGACAGGCCCAAGCACACGAAGACCAAGGGCGGCTCGCGCAGAAAGTGCTGGAAGCGACAGAACACCGTCGAATTTCATCGCAAGCGCTGATTGTGATGCGAATGATGACGGATGGATGGATTTATGCGATGCGATGGTGGAAATTGTCGTTCATCTCCATCACACATTTTATTATCGGTTGTTGTTGTTGTTCAAAAACAAGAAACAAAACATTTGTTTGTGTGGGGTTGGTCGGTTGAGTGCCTGCCGTAAGGTTGATGGATTTTTCCATTGGTTTCGACGCCGCCGTCTATATTTGTTTTTTTTTTGTTCAACAAAATTTCTATTCCATACAACGAAAGTCCCCTAATTTGTTGTGGTGCATCAGGTCACCCCAAAACCCCCCCCCCCCCCGCTTTGCTGGTCTCCAGGACTTTGGTTGAACCCGTATTTGAACGAAAGAATAGCGCTTCGGTCTGTCGTATGGCGCCCAGTGTTGCGCTTACTGCTCGATTTGATTTCATTTTTTTTTGAAGATTTTCTTTTTTGCTTACCTAAATTCATTTCTCATGACGAGGAATTTGTCAAGAATTTTGCGTTTTCGTTCTTCTTCAGCAATATTTTCGTTTGAAATAGAGAAAAAGGACTTGAAGGCCGATCAAGAATCTCGAAGATCTCGAAAAAAATTCGTTCGATCGAGAATCTCGATCGGTCCTTTCTCTAGTTTAATATTCATGAAAATTTAGCGCACATAAAATATTAATCTAAAATTGTCCGATGTTCTGCGCCAAAATCGCGCAACATTTTTCTCCAGGGTTGCGGGGCCAATTCGCGTTGCTTCGGCTCGCTCGCTCCGCTCCGCGCTCCTTACGCCTTTATCACTTGACACGACATTTGGGCAAGTTTTTGGACAAAAAATAAACTATTGTTCAGTTTTATAAAACCAACTTTCTGCATTTCCTATGTTTTTTAATTCTAATTTTAGAATTAAAATTAAAAAGAGGACTTTGGCAAAAAAACTTAGTTTAATGGTCCAATATCTATCTGATCTGAATCGGGAATTAAAAAGATTTGGTCCTATTGTCTCCTCCTGACAATCTTTGAACCGAAATTTACGTCGTTTAAGGTGGCGAAGTGCTCGAAGTGCAAGGGCCGGCGTTCGCCGAGTCCATTTCGGAGGGGGACATCCGATGGAACAAGCAGGTCGGCGACTTCGTCAAGACGGACGAAATTGTGGCGGAGATTGAGACGGACAAGGTTTGAACGACTTGAAAATGTTTGTTGGATGGGATGGATGTTTTTTCTCATTTTGGAAAAAGGAAATTTTTAAACGAGCGCTACTAGTATGTTCTTCAACGTGGAAATTAAATTTGATTTTTTTTTTCTCATTTTTGATTGCGTAAAATCCCGGGTTCAGTCAGTTTGGCGAAATCAATCATAAACTTAGACATTAGGAAAGCAAATCTAAACAAATTGATATCATTCAGAAGTTTTCCGTTTGTTGAACCTTTGATAAAGAAGCCGCTTCTTATCGTTAAAAAAAGTCATAGCTCAGAACGTACATATAAAAATAGTCACTTTTCGTACCGTTTTGACGCGCGGAGTCATCAATGCCAACTTTTAGTTTTTAACGGACTTTATTTTTTTAATCATTTTTCTTGAGTCAAACTTGAATTTTTACCAAACTTTGTGTTGTCCTCGTTTTTATGCATCTTAAAAAATAGGTGCAATTTTGATTAAATTTCTTTAGACATCCGTCGAAGTGCCGGCCCCGTTTTCCGGCAAAATTGTTGAGCTTTTGGTTGAAGAAGGCGGCAAAGTGACGGCGAAGCAAAATCTGTACAAAATGGAAAAGGGCGAAAACGGCGGAACAGCTGACGAGGGGCCAAAGACTGCGACGGAAGTGCCAAAGAAATTGGCGGACGAAGAGGCGCCGCCAAAAGTGGAAAAGCCAAAATCGACGGGGGCCGCCCGTAAGCGTTTGAATTTTGCTGATTTGACCAAATTTAATGCTTTTTAAACGTCTTGAACTTGTTGTTGACATTTTTTGATTCACAGCTTCGCACCCATCAAAAGTGCCGCCCATGCCGAAAGAGCCGATCAGCTCCAAGCCGGTGTCCGAGATCAAAGTGCCCAAATTTCAACAGCAGCAGCAACCGCCACCAAAACCGAAAGCAATCGCCGGTACCAATTCAAATCATTTTCTTTAGTTTTTAGATTTAGAAATTGTCTTTTTTGAATTTATTTTTAGTTTAAAAACGAACCCTTTTGATGCAGTTAAAATTTTATTATTTTTGAGAGGCGGGTAAATCCACCGCAATCACCGGCCAGCGTAGCGAGACGCACGTGAAGATGAACCGCATGCGTCTCCGGATAGCAGAACGGCTGAAGGAGGCGCAGAATACCAACGCCATGCTGACCACCTTCAACGAGGTGGCCACAAAATTTGTCTAATTTTATAGTTTCTGGCCTAAAGAAGCCAAATATTTTTTTCTAAAATTCTGTTTTGAGGTTGACTTGCACAATGTGGTGAACATGCGCAAGCAGTACCAGGAGGCGTTCACGAAGAAGCACGGTGTCAAGCTGGGCCTGATGTCGCCGTTCGTCCGCGCGTCTGCCATCGCATTGCAAGAGCAGCCGGTGGTCAACGCGGGTGAGCAAGCAAATGGGGCGGACGGGTGCTGGGGGACGAGGGTTGTCGGTTCTTGGGAATTTTTTGGGTATATCCGAACCGAAAAAATCCCGGTTCTACGATGGAACAAAGTCGGAGTAACAACCCAAAAAAAACCGCAAGTTCTATCTGAAAGATCGATCGATGTCCGCAAATTTTTTTTAGAAAATTTTATTTATTTTTTATTTTTTCAAAGATTTCTTTCTCCAGTGCGTTTAAAACTTGATCCTCCTCTTTAATAAATGTTTTTTAATTTGTGCACGGTGCCCTTTTTGCAGTGATTGAGGGCACCGAAATCATCTACCGTAACTTTGTGGACATTTCCATTGCGGTCGCTACCCCGCGGGGCCTGGTGGTGCCGGTGGTGCGCAACGTGGAGGCGATGAGCTATGCGGACATTGAGAAAACGCTCGGCGAGTTGGGCGTGAAGGTGCGCATTTTATTGGGGATTTGTGATGAGGAACAACGTAATTTTATTGTTCGGACAATTTTTTTTTCATCAATAAATATTTTTTGGCCAGGCTCGTGACAACAAATTGGCCATCGAAGACATGGAGGGCGGCACGTTCACGATCAGCAACGGCGGCGTGTTCGGCTCGCTGTTCGGCACGCCGATCATCAACCCGCCACAGTCGGCCATTCTCGGCATGCACGGCATCTTCGATCGCCCTGCGGCGGTGGATGGAAAGGCGCGATAATCAAACAAATTTTTTGGACTTAATCAGTTGGCTTATCAACCAGCCGCCCATGTCCTGGTCTCATCAAATTCCCGGAAAGTTTTCAGGTCGAAATTCGTCCAATGATGTACATCGCGCTCACCTACGACCATCGGCTGATTGACGGCAGAGAGGCGGTCACTTTCCTCCGCAAAATCAAGCAGGCCGTGGAGGACCCGTTGACCATTCTGTTGGACCTTTGATTAAAACAGTGATCGGGCGACGGATAGAGAGAGTGTGGAATAAATATAGAGCATATAATGATTTTCAGACTGATCGTTTTTTCGTCTTCTTCTTCCTGCGCTTTATTGTCCCGTCATTTTCGCTCCTTCAGTTTGTCCCAAATTTTGTTTCCTACATTTTTGGATGTGTTATATAGTAACAAAACTGATTGCTCGAAATCCGCGAAGAAATGTTACTGTTGTTCGTTCGAGCCAAGCGGAGTTGAGATTTTCCGAAGGGTCCGGCATATGAATCTCGTAAACTTTTTAATTTTTATAGTGGTTCAAGAATGAATTATTGATGTGGGATAAGGCCAATTGGGTTTCTCCATCCTTAATTAAATGACCTATTTTGTCAAATTAGTCACGCGCACGCTCACCCGGACAAAAGCCGGTACAAACCAACCTATTAAATAAAGAATT
The DNA here is from genome assembly GCA_020449905.1 of Globodera pallida. Lineage (NCBI taxonomy): Eukaryota > Metazoa > Nematoda > Chromadorea > Rhabditida > Heteroderidae > Globodera > Globodera pallida. Next base: position 188,173 of record JAIXHY010000010.1, on the reverse strand, counting down.
TCTGCAGCACGTACAATATTTAACGATTCTCAAACAGTTCACACAAAATTAGTATTTACATCATAACAACAGACATATAGCAACATTCTTGGACTATTTTATATAGTGAAAAAAACAGATTGCTCGAATCCGCGTGAAGAAATGTTATGTTGTTCATTCGAGCCCGACAGAGTTGTGAGATTCAATAATCCTCAACATGGGATTCGTCGGACACAAAAAAGTCTCACAACCTGACGAAAGGTCACTCGTACGGACGACGTTGTCCGTTCTGACAACTTTGCCGGTTCATGAATCTCCGACCGAAAAATTCGCCAGAATTGGGGAAGAACACTCCGATCAACCTCTACTGACCGATCAGAAAAATGGGATCGACATTGCGAGCACACGCGCACGATCACCCGGACAAAAACCGGTGCAAACCAATCACAAAAATATTTATGCGGCACATACAATTGTGAGTCTCAAACAGATCACACAAAACCAGTATTTACATCATAACAACAGAACATATAGCATATGGATGTAAGCATCATTATTCCTCTGCCATGCACTTCTCACAATGTGCGACAAAAACGCTCCAATGCGCCCCTTCGGCGCCTTCTGCCCGCACCTGATTCCTTGTACTTTGTCAGCGCCTTTGTCCCTGCCGAAACTGTGCGCTTTGCCAACTCGTCCGGCATAACCAGTTGGACAGATTTGTCCATGTCGCGCATTTTGATGGTTTTTCGGCCCTCAATGGATGCAATGCGGGTCGCATCTGCGCAAATGCGATTGAACATGTCGTTGATGAACCTTAAAATAACAAGGGAACAATTTGAACATAAGACTAAACGAATAATAACGCCAAAGACAACTCACGAGTTCATGATTGCCAAGCTTTTTGCGGTAATGTCCATGTCCGGGTGGAATTTCCTCAGCACACGGCGGATGTACACCTGACAGAAAAAAAATGTAATACAACAATCAAATTGCTTTATCAGCCCAGCCTACAATAGAGCCCGGACGAGAAGCGATCGAGATTTCAAAAAATACCAAATTTTGTTATTAATCGCTAGATTTTTGAATTCACTGAAAATTACTAAAAACTCTCGGTACGCGATCTCGATCGGTTCGGGCTCCATATGTATGAAATGTATGAACCCACAAAGACACTTACATTGTACGTCTGCTGTCGTGGTTCTCTGCGCCGCATCCATGAAATCATTCGCATTTTGTTGTCTGTTCTTCCGGTAGGATGAATTGGTTGAAGAGAATAAGTTGAAGATAATATTTGTTGTCGTAAAAGTGAGAGAAATTAGCAGAAATGTGAGCCTTTTATACGTTTTGCCAATCATTTTACCCTTTGAATTTCGTCAAGTAAAAGTGACACTTCAGTACCAGCAAAATTGAGTCTTTTTTGTCTGTTAATTTGTTTAAATGATTTTGGCGTTATGATTTTCGCAAATAGGTACCAGCAAATTTGAGTCTTCTTTTTTGCTAAACTCAACCAAATCAAACAAAAAAGATGCCATTCGGAAGCTCTGAATGAGAAGAACATTTGAAAAAATGCAAAAAGCGGTTCAATTCAGTTTTTAAAAAGTTCATTTTGACAAAAGCACTTAAAAAAGTAACAAGTAAATAGGTGTGCTCTTTTTACATTTAAAACCCAAATTTTTTTTTTGTTGTATTTTTTTGTTTTACCCACGCCTTTGCTGTTTACAAAAGAAATCAATTAGTAGATAAAAACCAATATGGAATGTACACGAAGTTTGCGACCTCGTCCTTCCACTTCAGCCCTCGCATTGGCAGCTGCGAAGAAAGGGCCACCAAAGCCCAAATTGATGAAGACAAAAAATCGCGCCCAAAAAGGCCGCGTTCAGCCGCAAGACCGAAAAGAGCCGAAAATTCCACTCTTGAAGGCCAAGGAACAGCTGCACACTTCGAATGTGAGGTTTTTTAAATAATATTATCGCATTTTTGATTAAAGATTCTGGGCTTTTGGTGTTTTTCCGTCGATCAGACTGGTTGTTCTCGGTCCGGGTTCGGTTTATTTTTCCCGCCTTCCTAGGATCGGCCAAAATATGGCTCAATTTCAGAAATTCCACTAAATTTGCGCACCATTTTAGTTGCCCAATGAGCTGTTGATCCGTGGTGAGGAGTACAAACAAATTTGCAAGTTCATGCTGAAGTACATAAAACCGAAGTCCAAGCAGTGCAGCGACGCGTCGTCCAAAGTGCTTTACATTTGCGGAGTGCCGGGCACAGGCAAAACTGTTACCGTGCTGCAGGTTTGTGTTAACTGCGGATTAGCACGACCGGGGTGTTTGTTGGGTATGGATGCAGCAGAATCTTAGGCACATTTAGTTATGATTTTCAAAAATGAGAAAAATTTTAGACGAAATTTTCATAACAGAAATTATATGTGTTGTTCAGGTCCAAAAAGACTTAGCGTCCAACAAAAGTGTGCGGAAGTTCGACTTTGTCCACATAAACGCGTTGGAGTTGTCGGATCCGCATCAGCTGTTCATCTCCCTTTACCGGGAAGTGCACAAAAACGAGACGGAGGCGAAAAAAGAAAATATCAGCGAGGTTTTGCCAAAAAAAACATTCTGTCAAAATTAACTTGAGAACATTCAGACAGGCCCAGACTTCCCTCAACGAATACCTTACGAAAAAATCCCAGCAACGGAAGCCCATTGTCGTGCTGGTGGACGAGGTTAGCTGAACCAAAACCAATTTTGAAGGCCCAAAAAATCCAAAGAATTGATTTCTGATCTTTCCCAAAGGCGTAGCCCCAGACCTTGGCGTTTTGGGGGATAGGGATGGGCACCCGAAAAAGACTTAGGAGTGCATTTTTGGGTAAGAAAAACAATTTTATTTTTGGGGGAATATTTTTTGTTTTTTTGCATTGACTACATTGAAACTATGTTCGGATTTTACGGCCAGCAAAACTCTAAAACCACATTTTTTGGCCAGAATTTTTACGCTTTAAACAGGTGGACATGCTTAAAACGAGGCGCGAGGAGGTGCTGTACGCGGTGTTCAATTGGGCCAGTCTCGAGCACTCCCGATTTTGTGTGGTGGCCATTTCGAACACACTGGACTTGGCGGAGAAGTTTTCGCCACGCATTCGCAGCAGAATGGTGAAGTTTTTCAAAAAAAAAACATTTTTTTTTTCAAAATTGTATTTTTATTTGCAGGGAACGGAGCGTCTCATTTTTCAGCCCTATGAATGGGAACAAATTGGAGCTATTGTCCGGCAGCGGCTTGATGCCTGTTCGTCTGCTGCAGTCAATGACAAAGCCATTGAACGGGCATCAAAAAGAGTGCGCTAAAATTTTCATCAATTTTATTTTTATTATTTTTGCATAGAAAACCCAAAATAATTTTTTTTTTTCAGGTCGCGTACATCTCTGGCGATCTGCGCTATGCATTGGAACTGTTACAAAATGCCATTGACATTGCGTTGGAGGAGTGTAAAAAGCAAGGCGGCGACCCGACGAAACAGTGCCTCACATCGGAACACGTACTATAAATGAGAGGGGAGGGGAGGGAGTGCACAATAAACAGCACATTCAAAAATGACAAAAAGCCGACTCAATTAATGGGACAAATGGCCAACTCATTTAAAGGGGACTAAACGATTATTCAAGCAAAAGGGAACAAAATGCCGACGTACCCAAAGGGGGGGGGACAAATGGCCAACTCATTCATCGAAATGGGCCAAAATTCGCGCCTCTAAGCATGCAAAAAGTTTTTGCCCTGCAGGTGACGCACGCCATCTTAGAGGACCCGTGCACAATTCGTGCTGAGTTTGTGCACGCACTGTCTGCCCACGAATTGTTTCTGTTCCGCGCGTTGGTTCACGTCCTGGACACGTCAGGACTTGAGGTCACAACATTCGCGAAGGTGTTGCCTCACTACCGGCAACTTTGGTGGGCTGACGCCAATGCGGATGCCAACGCGGACACCAACGCGGATGCCAATGCGGACTGCCGACTCGGACTCCTGACTTCCGACTCCTACGCCATTGGGGCCCTGGAGATGGAAGACGCTTTTGTCCACATGGAAGAGATGGCCAGGTGTTGTTCAGGGGAAATGTCGGACTCCATTCATGGCGTTCTTTTTTTTTGTTTGACCGGAATTGCAATTTATCTCTACTTTTCTCTCCCATTTCAGCATGCATTTGGTCTGTTTGGCGTCCGACGAGGTCCGGCGAACTGCACCGGTCTGTTCGGCTCGGCTTTTCGGTCAGCGAGGCCAAAGACTGTCTTCGGGAGGCGGACAAACTTCGTGAGGCGGGCAAAAAACTTCGGGAGGCGGGCAAAAAACTTTAATGAGGCGTTTGTTTACAAAATGAGGCGGGACTTGAGGCGATCAACTTGGATGGATGGATGGAGAGGACAATGAATAAATGATTTTTGAGCACTCATTTTTTATATTTCGAATTTTGTTTTCACTGTTTTTTATGGACCTCACTGTTTTTTATGGACCTGGCTGGGATCTCTATGTTTTGTTACATTTTTGACCATATTCGATCAGCGAAAATGCCTTATGTCTTATTTTGTCGGATGTGTTGTTTTTTTATGGGATTAATTATTGATCAGTGCACGTGATTGATGTGTATTATCTGAAGATAATTTGAATACCAAATTTCATCACTAAAAATGGTGTCTTTTTTCCTTTCCTAAACATTAAAGCGGAAGGATGCCCAACGACACCAACAACCACAAACAGCAGCAGTCGTCAAGTGCAAGTACAACAGAACAGCAAGACGATGAGCAACAACAACGCCAGTCTCGCGCTGCTTCTGCTGCTGCTGCTTCTTCGTCTGTTGTTGATGGGTACAAAACGGTGGTGGTGCGCCAATCGGTGAAAGAACGCTTTCAAGTTGGACAGCAGCGCCGTGCATCGGTTGTTCCGCCGCTTGAGGATGACGGCGCTCAGGTGGTCAAACTGATTGGTTTTGCGTTTTTTTTTTCATTGTCATCAAAAAATCTGTTTTTGTTGTTGTTGGGATGCTCAGAAATGGTTCATTAATGCAACGGAGTTTTTAGGCGTCGATCGATGCCGAAGGCGCTGGCGGCGACGACGACGACGGATCAGAGGAGGAAGAATTTGGCGATTACATTGAGTCCGATTTCCTTGAGGATGAAGAGGAGGACGAGGATTGTGCCGATTTCTTTGACGACGCGGACGATGTTGGCGCTGGCACAGCAACAGCAGCAGCACCACAGAGGAGGCGCGGCATGCGCTCCAGCAAATCCCTGGGTCGGTCGGTCGGTTCTTTGTCCCCCGTCTGTTTTTTGGTTACTAAACGGGGAGACGTTTATTGATTGATGTGTCGATCGATTTCCAAAACTGTCCCAGAGGGGGTTTTCCCTGTGTCTGTGTTCAAAGTTTCTTAAAAAGCGGAAAATCTCTTTGTTTATTTTTATAAGACCCAAAGCAATCCCGTTCCCTCTCCCAAAACGATCAGAATCTACATAAAATAGGGTCAATAATTAAAAAAACATTACATAATTGCTTTTTTCTAGTTATTCTGACCCAACGCTTCATCCAATTTTTGCACAACACTCCGGCAGGACTCGTCGATTTAAACATGGTATGCATGAAAGCGCTTTTAATTAAAAGTGACCGAAACTTGACAACAAAAAAAGTATACTGCCTAAGTTTGAAAAATTTCAAAAGAGGAAAACCACAAAAAAATAGTTTTTTCAAAATTCAATTAGGTATGTTCGTTCAAAACAGGGTTGGCACCCCGCGGGGGCGGAAAAGTCCGGGACGGAGCTTCTCGGTGTTGAAATCAGGCATGGTCACGGATAAAAATTTTAACGGGGGTCGGGGTGCCAATCCTAGAATTCAAAGCCCTCCAAACTTTTGTTTGTTGTTGTTCAGGCCGCCGACAAATTGAACGTCACACAGAAACGGCGCATTTACGACATCACCAACGTGCTCGAAGGCATTGGACTGATTGAGAAGCGTTCCAAAAACATCATTTATTGGAAGTTGGACCATTTCACTTTTTTGTTTTAAAAAATGACAAAAAAAAATTGTTGTTTCAGAGGCGGCAAATTCCGTAGGCCCGGCGGCGCGGTGGAGGTGTTGCCGGGCGAGGAAGCAGCGCATGTACGGGCTGAAGTCGGATCTCACCGAGTTGGAGAGGGACGAGCGGCTGCTGGACACGCATTTGCGATGGATGAAACAGGTAAATTTGGATCAAACAAAAGACCTAAATTCAATAACAACAAAAAAATGTTTTTTTTGTTCATTCTTTGAAAGTTTATGCCAAAATTTTCGTGGTATAATGCCTTTTTCACATGTAATAATTTGCAGAGTATTCGGAATGTTTGCAGAGACCAGGACAACTGCAGGTTCGTGTGTCTGGTTTAATCAGAATTTGATCGGTCGGATCCTTTTTTGGTTGGTCTACGGATTTGGGATCAGTGATTGTTCAAAAAACATTGCTTATTCTGCTTCTTCTGCAGGCTCGGCTACAACACTCTCAAGGATTTGGTGGCTGTGTTTGCCGGCACCAAATCGGTGGCCGTCCAGGCGCCGCCCGGCACATCGGTGGAGATCAACACGCACGGACGACTGACGGTATGTTTTTGCGCAGGCAAAAAATGTGTTGAACGGTTTGACCCGGACGAACATTGTTGTTCACATCAATTTATTCATGAATTGTGTGCAAAGAAATAAAACCATGATCCATCAAAAAAGAAATAATTGTTTAATGTTCACAGAGTTACGTGGACAAGACCCGGTTTGAGCTGAAGTTGCGCAGCGGTTGTGGCCCAGCACAAGCAATTCCGATCCCGTCGTTGGCCTCAAATTCGACGGGTACATTACATTTTTGTTACTGTACATTAAAATGCCGGTATGCATTGCAAAGTCGGCATTAGGGAAACGTTTTTTGTTTTGTTTGTTATTTTTGTGCTTTTTCGAAAAGGCTTCGCTCCGTTGACTCCGCCGCCGACAGAGCGCGATTACATTCACACAGTGGACGGAACGGAGGAGGAAAATGCGTACTACAACAAACATTTTTCATTCATCAATTTGAACATTTAATATATTTTGGTGGCAGTGATGCGCTCTCCCATCTGTGGGACTTTGTGCAAATGTCGTCGTCGTCCAGTTTCATGGAGGACCATGTATCCGCACCAGCAGCAGTATCAGCAACAACAAATGTCATTGCGCGCCCTTTGGCGGGTCGTCCGCCGATGGCCACCGTTGTTGTGCACCAGCATCATCATCAGCAGCGTCGTGCGCCCACCGCTGGTGCTGTTCAATTTGTTCACCAGCATAATCACCACCACCATCATCATCATCAGCAGGTGGTTGGTGTGTTAGACTGTCGACAAATCATTAAATTTGTTGAAATTTTGGTTGACCCTACAATACATAAATGCTGCATGCATTAATAATTTTGCTTATCATATTTGAAGCACGTTTTTGTTTATTCGGTCGGAGGGTGTGGGGGGGGGGGGTGGGGGACTGTGCGAGGATTGTCGCAGTCAAAGAGCAAAAAGTGGATCGAATTTATTCATTCTTTTTCCTTTTTGACATACGTTGAGCACATAATTAAAAAAAAATTAATTTCTATTTTATTTTCCATTTGAAGAGGTCTCAACAGCATCATCATCAGCAGCAGCAAATGACTCCACTACAGTACCAGCAGCAACACTACAATACGTTGGAGCACGAGGGTGAAGACGTTCAACAACAACAAATCATTGTGGGACAGCAACAACAGCACATTTTACAACAAGTCGGACCACGAGGTGGAGGAGGAGGACCAGCACATCATTGTGCAGTGAACGGCCCTAATACGGCACAAATTGGGCGACAAGTGATCGACACGTGGCCGGACATTTGGACACCGATCGATTGTCGTCGACGCACACAACAAAACATTGACAATTTCGAATGAAATGTGACCATCAAAAAATTCATTTTTATGTTTTTCCCTCCCCCGCGTTTTTCGACTTGTTACACTTTGTCCTCCACCGAATTGGCACAATTTTTGTTGTGTTGTCTCTCCCCGATTGATTTGACTCGCTTTGACCCACAATTTCAACCTCACATAAATCACATAAAAACTGACCCAACACACGTCGCGCATACATATTGATTAATCAATTCATTCACCACAGACCGGACTTTTGTGCCAGCATTTTGCAGAAATGTTTTCCATCACATTTTTTTTTGTTCCCATTTTTGTTTTTATTGATTAATTTAAAAAGGAGAAAAATTAAATTTCGAACGCGCAAAAGCCGACGTCGATCCAGCAAGAAGTGGAGCAAAGGCGTGCACAGCGCCGCGTGCACACAACCAACGCAAATGACGTCCAAGGAGTTCACCTTCCACGAGGTGCGTGTGTGTGGCGTTTGTGTGGTATTGGTCGAAAGCAATTTTCAATTTCTGTTCAGGCCATGAAAGACTCGCCCAATTTCAGGTAGCGTTTATTCCGTTCATATATCAATGAGGGGTTTTAACCGGGTTTATGTACAATTAACCCAATGGGGAGTTTTTGTCGGTAGATGAGGCCGGTCCCGTGAAAAACGTTTTTTGGTTTTACCATAGTGTATAAATTCGTTGTTTAAAAAAACATTGTCGAGGTTCGAACTTGGCCAACATGAACGCTATTTCGATCGGAATGCAAAAGAGGCTGGAAGAGGTGTGTGCATTTTGGATGGAATTTGTACAAAAATAGACAACAAAAAAAGGGGCGGGGTAGTAAAATTTTAAGAATTTTTATGTCTAAATTTTGTCGTAAATTACAATTTCCATTTATTTTAATCAAATAATTGTTTTCACAGACAATTCGCTCCATTGAAACAGTCATCGACCAGGGCCAGGCATTGAACTCCTCCTTTTAGTCAGTAGCAAAAATCACATTATTTTTTAATTAACTTATAATATTTGACAAAATTATCGCTTGCAGCAATTTGACCTGTGTTGCTGAACCGCCTGTGGCAAGACATGGGCATCAACGAGGACGTCAAGCAGAAGCCGGCGGTGGAGACGTACCGGCAACTGCTCGACACGCTGACCCAAGTCATCAGCTTGAACCGTGCGCTGGTCGAACACGCTTATCCGGCATTGGTGGGTCGGCGACGGCTGGCATTGCCATTTTTGGTGCATTATTCTCCAATTCCGTTTTGCAGAAGGCCGGCTTCGACACGTACCTGAAGAGGCGAGTGTGTTTGGGGATCGAAATTTGTTGATTGAGTCAAGCAACTTCCACTTGGCCATTCAGAAAAATTGATTTTATGGTGTTCAAAATTGATTGGAATGCTTGGATTACATAAAATGCTTTGTGTTAATTGCAGGGAGTTGGGCAAACTGTCCGACGTGAAGACGCACTTCAACAGTCTTTCTGCCTCACTTTCGGAGGCGTTGTCCAAAAAGGCGGGGATCAGCAGAAACAAAGTTCAGGTAAAGGAAATTGTATCAAAAATGTTACCTTCCCCCCCCCCCCCCACACCACAAAAAAATTTATGGATTTTTTTGTTGGGTTGCAACAGACAAAAAAAAAATCGTCCGGAATCCAATCAATGGCTAAAAATTGCAGGAGTTGCATGATTCGGAGAATGCGTTGACCGCAATTGGCACCTGCTTCTCGCACACCGAGCTCGACTATGTGGCACAAAGTTGGGGCAGTTTTTGTTAAATTTTTGCTCAATTTCAAACCCTAATATTGACCCCAAGCAGAGGTGTGGAAGGGCTTTAAAATTTGCTTTTAGCAGGAGTTACAGCAACATTTTTTGGCAAATTTATTTTTTAGGAGAGAGGTCTTTAAAATGGGGAATTTGATAGGCCCAAAAGGGGCAAAAAAACCATTGCAAATTGTGTTGACAACACACTGACGCATTTTGGAGATTTCTTGTTCTTTTTTTAAAACCCCAAAATGTTCAAAATTGTTTAGAAAAGGAATAGGACCTACTTGAAAAATCAAAAATAATAATGCATTTTTTAAGTAAACATTGCTCATGCGTTGAAATGTCCTGCACTGCTTGAAGCTGTGTGTTGTTTTGTTGTTGTTGTTGCTGCTATTATACAATTTCTCCCCTCCTTAAAATTGCAGTTGTGGGTGTTTGTCAAGGAGTACGGCAACTTCTTCACGCGTGGCAGTCAAATGTTTGCGGAACAACAAGAATTTTTGGTCGGCGACGCGATCATGCAAATGCGCACGGCGTACAAACAGACGGAGCGCAAAATGCAAGACCGGCACACATTTGTGCCAAAAGTGAGTGAGTCGGGAGGTGAATGGGCTTATGTGACAGGGGCATGTGACTGGTTGACAAAAAAAAAGTTCTGCAATTTTGTCCGAAAATTTGGAACTTTGGAGGCAAAAATTTCTGGTTTTCTCTCTAACGAAGATTTTTCATTTTATTAAAAAACAGACGTTCCCTGTGAATTTGTACAAATTTGATAACCGTCGTGTGAGATACAACACAAAAAACAAAGACCCAATTTTTGTTAACCCATTGCAAAGCGTACGGGGGGGACGGACGGTCATTTTTTTGTTCGTCATTTTGGTGTTCTCCTCCCATTGCATAAATTAATAGCAGCCACCAGCCAAGCCAAAAAATTCTTTGTTTGTTTGTGTTTTACGTTGTGTTGACGTCGGGGTTGAGATTTTCGGGGTTGGGGGGGGGGGGACAAAAGCCATGACAACATTTTCGGGGAGTTGTTTTTCCCAATTAAAAAACCCCTGAATATATTCGGTGGTGAAAAGCCACCCACGTTTATACATACAGCTTCACATATTCTTCAACAATTAGCGAGGAGGTCATCAATTATGGAGAAAACCATTGTCCAAATGGTTAATTCAAATTATTGGTTGTTCTGCTTGAACTGCTCGCTTTTTGCTGGTCCTTTTGCTTTTATTTATTTTAATCTGCAATTAGGATTAAATAGTTGGGGAAATTTGTAATTTTAAAAATATTCACACTAATTGAAAAATGTTTTTTTTGTTTGTTCAAAGAAACCTTTTTGTCCCAACTTGATTGATTTGTTTCGTTCTCACTTTTATTTCTCATATTTACTTTATAGATTTTGCTCATTCATTTTGTTGTTAAATGCTCCTTCTGGTTGTTCTGTTTTTTTTTGTCCAGAAATTGCATGAAAAGAGTCAAACTTTAACCACATTTTATATATATATATATATTTTTGAATTGTCAACTATTTTTAAAAATGCCAAAAAAAATAGGTGGGATGTGTATAGTAGTGAGTGAACTTGGCATAAAATTGTTAATGCTTTTCAAATTTAGGAAATTTTCCAACACCCATCCGGCATTCCACTGGATCCCCACTGCATAATGGAGGGCTATCTGTTCAAGCGGGCGACAAACGCTTTCAAAACGTGGAATCGACGATGGTTCATGATCAAGGAGGGCAAGCTGGTCGGTCTGGAAAGGGATTTTTTTTGAAAATTCCGCAAAATCGTAGTCCAAAAAAACCAATGTGTCCTTCCCTCCATTCATGTATAGTATGTTCCAGTTGTACTCGCACAAAACCAACGACGGGGAGCCGGAAGTGCCCACCGTGATGGAGGAGAACCTGAAGCTGTGCCTGGTCCGACCCGCACCGACCACCATCGACCGCGCCTGCTGTTTCGAGCTGGTCACCCCCAACCGGTATGGGGATGGGGTGGGGCAGATTTAACGCGATTTTTCTGAGAAGAATTCAAATAATTCCAATTTTGTTATTGCTTGCAGAAGCCATCTGCTGCAAGCGGACTCCGATTCCCTGTGCAACGCATGGATTCGAGCACTGCAACGGACAATTCAGAATCTGCACGGTGGGCAGAGCAACTTTTTTTTGACTACTTCTCCCCATATAAATAATGATAAAAACTGATCACTTTTTCTTCCTGATCACTCTCACTCACTGATCAATATAATTTATGTGGGGGTGTGTGCCTTTTATAATATTATACTTTGTTCAGAGGACGACCACGGCTCGTACGCCCAGTCGCGCAAGTCCTTCATTGGAAGTATCAAAGCGTCCACCTCCTCCTCGTCCATATCAGCCGGTTATTTCTTGTCTTTCCCGTTGTTGATCAACACAGGGGAACAGGAATGGAATGCCATGGCTAGTGCTGATCATGCTGAGCATGAGCGAGATGTTTAGGCTTTTTGCTGAAAGTATTCTGCTTCTCATAACGATCATATGGCAGGGAATATCAATAAGCGGCATTTTCTGTTCTTCTGGTTGATCGATAACGAACGCATTTGGCGCTCAAATGTTCTTCAAATTTTCAATCGAAACTTTCAGAGGCTGCTGCTTCGTCCTCGGCATTGAATGACGGTGAAGAGGCGTCACGAGAAGAATCACCAATGTCCGCTGATTTGACCCTCCGAGACCACCAACAGCAACGTTCAGGGGTTGGTGATGAGCCACGACTTTGGGGTTGCGCAAATTTGTGAAAAGTGTTCGGCCGGGAGCGGAATTTTGGGAATTCTTAAAAGCGGGGGGTGGGGGCACGGAGTTGGGCTTCAAGTCAAAAATCCCAAAAATTTGGCGATCTCATTGTCCATCAGTTCCGCGCGATCTTTCAGCTCGTCAGTCTTTAAGACGGTTAGAAAACAAGAACTTTTTTATAAAATTTCCATTTCACAGTCCGTCGTTGAACCGTCGGCGATAGGGTCAATGCTGCCAACACTTTCCGTCTCCTCCGCTGACAGCGCTGGCGGCGGTTTGGCCGGGGCGTCAACTTCTTCATGTGCCAAACAGAAGATGAAGCGCTTCCTCAAGCAGTTGTTGGCCATCCCGGGCAACGACCGGTGTGCCGACTGCGGATGTCCGGACGCGAAATGGACCAGTCCTCAACATTGGGGTGGGTGCGTTTGTTGTTGAACCCTGGCCTGACTATGAGGATCGATCGGGATTATTCAATCGAGAGTCTAGAAAAATTTAGACGAGATCTCGAACGGTAGGTACACGGCTTCCGTTTGTTGAGGGTGTGGTGATTGGAAAAGTGTGCAGAATTCAATTTTGGGAAAAACGCGTTTTTTGGTTCAACGACAATCAGGGGAAAAGGGATTGTCATAAAAATCAAAGTGTTTTAAATCTTGCCAATTCGAAATTTTTCTCAATTTTAAGAAATGTTTTTGTTGAATTCAGGCCATCATATGCATTGAATGCAGCGGTGTACATCGAAGTCTTGGTGTACATTTCTCCAAAGTTCGGTATATGTTGATTGAATTTACTTCAATTTAGAGACCGGACACCGATCGAGAGATTCTCGGTCGGAAGTCTCGTTAATTCTCGATCGGTCCGGTCCGATCTCTACTTTAATTTGATCAATTTTATTTTTTGTTGCAGTTCTCTGATGATGGACACGTTGGAGACGGAACACCGGAACATCCTTTTGCAGTTGGGCAATCGGAAAGTGAACGCCATTTTTCTGCGCAATTTACCGAACGCGGAGGAAAATGCAAAGATTGGCATCAGTCGGCATACAAACAGGTGTGCGTATCCGACGGCACTTGTTTGAAATTTAATGGTTTAATTTTTGCTCCAGAGAAAGCCGGGAACAGTGGATCATCGCCAAGTACGTAGGAGAAGAAGTTTGCCTTGCAGCCGTCAAATTGTCCGTCGACAATGGGTGCGTTATGCATTATTAATAATGCGTTGAATAGATGTGTACTGCTTGAACATCTGTTCTTCTATTGAAAAAACAAATAATGATTTTACAGAAGCCTTTGGTGCCGGATTCCAAATTCCGAAATTACTAGGGAAATCCATGATTTTAGAATTAAATAGAATTTTTGGGGAGTTTTTTGTTCTTGGCGTTTTATCGTTACCCTTAAACTGTTTTTCAGCATATTCCCGGTCGGTGTCCTCGCTGAACGACCGGGGCGGCGGAGGAGCAATGTCGACAACGCCTTCGATCACTGCTGCAGCTGATCAGACGACGACGGCACCGCCAGCAGCCGTTGACACGACCAAAAATGATGTGGCGGCATCCGCGACGCCGGCTTTGTCGAACGTTGTCAAACTGAGACAGCAGCAACCGAGCGTCCGACTGGACGCCAATGTGGCGGAAGATTTGCTGGGCAAGTTTATTCAATTTTTTTGATAAAAAAATATTAAAAAATTTACAGAAAGTCGCCTCTCTCGCGCCTCCTCTTCCTCTTTCGGCTCCGACTCCAATTTGGTGCAAAGCGCTCGTGCGGCAATTGCCCAGCGGGCATCCGCCTGCTTCACCCGGGGCGACGCGCACCAGCAACAGCAACGCGTCGTGGCCGCGTTGCGCACCGGATGTCTGGAGGAGGTGTGTGGTGTTTTGACGAAGTGCAACATTTTGGACGGGTTTTTTTTGCAGGTGCTGAGGGCAATGGTCCAGGACGGGCTTGACATCAACAACGATCTGCATCAGCAGCAGCACCACCAACAACACCGCGTAGGCGATAACACGACGAAGCAGCAACATCCGCAGCATGTCAATAATGCCACAAATACTGCTGACGGGCCATGGGACGATCACCAGCAGCAACGACCAGTAACAGCATCATCAACGACAACAACAACAACCCCACTGCACATAGCTGTTGAAAATGTATGGACTGGGAATAGCGCATTGCACTGAAATGCCTTTCGTTTTTAAGAATCAGACGACAATGATCGAGTTTCTGCTGTTGAACGGCGCAAAAATCAACGGCGTGGACGGCTCGAAGAACACTCCACTACATTTAGCGGCCGAACGGGGGCATACGATGTGAGCGTGAAAATTTTTGCAAAAAATGTTACGCCACAAAATTTCTTCAACAAAACTTTTTTTTTAATTTTTCCCTAAAAATGCTCGAAATTGCGCAATTTGTGTGCTGCCATTTTGCAGCGTTGTCTACCAGTTGTTGAAGCGAAATGCGGAGAAAATGCACCAGAACGTGTGCGGGCGGACGGCGCTGGAACTGGCGGTGGACCAATACCATGCCGACATTGTGACACTGCTCCGACTCCACGACATGAAGGACGAGTTCAACGACGACCAGAACTCCACAATGGGTCAGCAGCACACAGCACCCTTTTATTTGTTTTTTTTTTCTCGTTTTTACTGCACGATTTTTTACATGCGAAGGATTTGTCGTTGTTTTTTGTCTGTTTTCTAAAGTTTAGGCCCCAAGGAGAACAATAAAATGGCACAATTTAAATGCTAACACAAATTCAGACGAAACTGTGGAGAGTTTTATCGGCGATCTGGCGGCCAAGCAGGAACATTTGCGACAAGGAAACGCTCAAACAACGTCAAACGACGCGCATAATGGCCAGGAGGAGGGGGAGCAAATTGTGGAGAAATTGTGAACCGATGAAATGTGTTGATTTGATCAGCAGAGATGCTGATGCTTTTGCATTTATGTGAACATTTGTGCTGGACTAGTAACAACGACCGATCAATCCAAGCATTCTCTTTTAACACTTTCAGTTTCGCTAACACAATAAAAAATTTATCTTTCCAAGGTTTAAATTTTTGAACTTCAAGTATAGTGAAGCTATAAAATCGATCTCAGGTCATAACATTCATTGAGCTTTTACTAAATTTTCATTCATAGGCAAAAATGGCAGAACTCTGATTTGGATTGTTAGGCAAAAATGGCAGAACTCTGATTTGGATTGTTTTATTTCAGCAAGTGATTTTTTTCTGTCGCTGAAAAAGCAAGTAATGACCGATAACAATTTCGTGGCGAAACTTAACTTTTGGAAAAATTCAAATTTTTCAAAAAAAAAAAAATGTTCGATTGGCTTGGGATTCGAAATTGGTCAATGTGGGTGTCGGAATCGGCTTCTACGCTCCCCGAAAACCCCTGGAAAAAGAATGTGCAATGTTCTTATTCCGAGGTCCAAAGTGTAACTTTGCACTAAAGCAAATGTCGATTGATTCATTGAGACTACGCGCACTTTGTTCTGAAGACGGTTCTCTTCACTGGCCGCGGAAGTGGACTGCTTGGATGTGTTGGCGGCGGCAGGAAGAGTGTTTTCCTTCTCGGCTCCCATCTTTTGCTTCAATGAATTGGATTCAGACAAATATTACGACTAAAGGGGAATTGGTTAAATAAAAATCAGTGTAAACTATCCAAAAAATGTGTGAGCAATACGATTTGATTTTATTCATTAAACAAAAAATGTTTTCAAAATGTTTATGACGGAAAAAAACCACCTTTTTATCGACTTTGAATAAAAAAAATTATTTTCAGAAAAATGACACTTTAAACCAAAATATATATTTACTTTGGCGATGCGTATAAATGGCGCCTATTTTAATTCAACTCCAATTTCCCCCATTTATTCTCAAAAATGTCTGACAACCCGCAACAGCGACGCACGAAAGAACTGTGAGTTTTTGTTTTTGAGCTTTTGGCTAAATTAAGAATTTCATTTTCAATTTTTTGAGCTTTTGGTTAAATTAAGAATTTCATTTTCAATTTTTGATCCTTTGGTTAAATTAAGAATTTCATTTTCAATTTTTTGAGCTTTTGGTTAAATTAAGAATTTCATTTTCAATTTTTTGAGCTTTTGGTTAATTTCATTTTCAATTTTTTGAGCTTTTGGTTAAATTAAGAATTTCATTTTCAATTTTTTTGAGCTTTTGGTTAAATTAAGAATTTCCGTTTTCTTTTTTAGCAATGTGTGCGACGACGTTTGGTTGAGCATTTTTCCGTTCCTTGGACCGGCCGAACTCGCAGTCGTCATGGCTCTGCTCTCCGATCGGTACGATGTGCTGGTGGACCTTCACTTCAGGACGCGAAAATGGGAACTTGGCAAGTTGGAAGTTCACCGTTCGGAGGATGGCACTGGCGCACAAATTCTCAAATGGAACGACGACGGCAGCCTAAGTCATTTGCCCATGCCGCAAGGACCGCCGCCCGCCAAATTGGTCGGCTTCAACCGCATTCTGATAAGGTGAATAGATTTTGTGCCACAATTTTGTTTTTGGGGTTTTCCAGATTGTAATTAATACTTTTTAGTTACATCGACGGCACTGTCATCGCTTTTCTCCGTCACATTCGGCGCCTCTTCAACGCGTGCATCACTTTGCATTTGGACATTATGGACAGTGAACACCGGAGCTGGGACATCTTTGTGCAAGAAATTTGGCCTCTGATGTCGTCCAACATCAACAGGAATGAGCTTCTATTGCAGTCTCGATGGACTCCGAAATCGCATCTCGCCCACCGTTCTCTGCGATTGTGCCAACCTCCGGGCGATCCGTTCCGATTTTCAAGCGCCCCAATGGCCGGCCGACGATCGCCGTGAAGCTGCTGCTGGCCAAGCAATGACCAAATGGATCCACACGCCGCGCGAAGACGACCTGCCGAAGACGATTGTGCTTTTTGGTGCAATGCTTCCCGACAACGTGGTGAACGAACTCACAGAGGTCCCCTTTTTTCGCTTATGACTCATTTTATCGTTAAATTTGTCATTTCAGACTTTTCTCAACGCCTCCATCGCTGTCAATTACATCATTGTTATTGAGGCGGATGTTTCGGCTGACGATGAAGACGATTCTGATGATTATATGCCATTTGAACACCAGAACGGACGAACGCGGGAGCGTTTGGCATTTCGACGTCATGACGATTCTGCGTGGCTGATGGAGCGGGGGCCGATCGTGCGAGATGAGAAGCGATGGACGGAGTGGAAGAAGGCAGCGATGGAACGAATTAAGAAGAGTCTGATCGGCGTTTTTATCAGCGACAATTACTTTGGGTGAGTCGATCAATTTGATTTAACAAAATCTGTTTGGTAATTTGTTATGTTCAGATCACTACGTCA
Source organism: Globodera pallida (assembly GCA_020449905.1). Lineage (NCBI taxonomy): Eukaryota > Metazoa > Nematoda > Chromadorea > Rhabditida > Heteroderidae > Globodera > Globodera pallida. The sequence continues at coordinate 170,410 of JAIXHY010000010.1, read as the reverse complement.
GCAAACTGAACGATGAGCTTCGATTATGACGGAAGATGACGCGAGAATAACGCATTTGATGATTGATCGGCTTAATTGATATTGACGTATTCGATCTCTATAATTGTTGTGTATATTATGTATATCGTTGGCTGTATGAGAAAATGTACGTGGCAAACAAAACCCATCGCATTTCGGGGTATAATGGCCGGGGTCAACTCGGCGCCGACAAGTTTGAAGCAGCAAATTTTGTTTCCTACATTTTTGGATGTGTGTTATATAGTAACAAAACTGATTGCTCAAAATCCGCGAAGAAATGTTACTGTTGTTCATTCGAGCCCGGCGGAGTTGAGATTTCCCGAAAGGTCCGGCACAAGAATTTCTGCAGCACGTACAATATTTAACGATTCTCAAACAGTTCACACAAAATTAGTATTTACATCATAACAACAGAACATACCAAAATTCTTGGATATTTTATATAGTGAAAAAAACAGATTGCTCGAATCCGCGTGAAGAAATGTTACAGTTGTTCACTCGAGCACGACGGAGTTGTGAGATTCAATAATCCTCAACATGGGATTCGTCGGACACAAAAAAGTCTCACAACCAGACGCAGGTCACTCGTTGGACGACGTTATCCGTTTCGGCAATTTTGCCGGTTTATGAATCTCCGACCGAAAAATTCGCCAGAATTGGGAAGAACACTCCGATCAACTTCCACTGATCGATCAGAAAAATACAAAAAAGTTCACAACCAGACGAAGGTCACTCGTCAGACGACGTTGTCCGTTCTGACAACTTTGCCGGTTCATGAATCTCCGACCGAAAAAACAAAAATCGGTGCAAACCAATCACAAAAATATTTATGCGGCACATACAATTGTGAGTCTCAAACAGATCACACAAAACCAGTATTTACATCATAACAACAGAACATATAGCATATGGATGTAAGCATCATTATTCCTCTCCATGCACTTCTCACAATGTGCGACAAAAACGCTCCAATGCGCCCCTCCGGCGCCTTCTGCCCGCACCTGATTCCTTGTACTTTGTCAGCGCCTTTGTCCCTGCCGAAACTGTGCGCTTTGCCAACCCGTCCGGCATAACCAGTTGGACAGATTTGTCCATGTCGCGCATTTTGATGGTTTTTCGGCCCTCAATGGATGCAATGCGGGTCGCATCTGCGCAAATGCGATTGAACATGTCGTTGATGAACCTTAAAATAACAAGGGAACAATTTGAACATAAAACTAAACGAATAATAACGCCAAAGACAACTCACGAGTTCGTGATTGCCAAGCTTTTTGCGGTAATGTCCAAGTCCGGGTGTAATTTCCTCAGCACACGGCGGATGTACACCTGACAGAAAAAAAATGTAATACAACAATTAAATTGCTTTATCAGCCCCGCCTATGATAGAGCCCGGACTTAGAACCGATCGAAGATTTCAAAAAAATACCCAATTTTTTTTATTAATCGCTAGATTTTTGAAGTTGACTGAAAATTACGCTAAAAAACTCTCGGTACGCGATCTCGATCGGTTCGGGGGCTCCATATGTATGAATGTATGAACCCACAAAGATACTTACATTGTACGTCTGCTGTCGTGGTTCTCTGCGCCGCATCCATGAAATCATTCGCATTTTGTTGTCTGTTCTTCCGGTAGGATGAATTGGTTGAAGAGAATAAGTTGAAGATAATATTTGTTGTCGTAAAAGTGGGAGAAATTAGCTGAACTGTGAGCCTTTTATACGCTTTGCCAATCAATTTTCGTCAAGTGAAAAGACACTTCAGTACCAGAAATTGAGTCTTATTTGTCTGTTAATTTAGTTTAAATGATTTTGGCGTTTTGATTTGCGCAAATGCTTTTTTTTTTTTCTTTTTCTTTTTTGCTGTCCTATGGGGCTGTGTCGATTACCAATTTTGCATAAATTAAAGGAAATGTTCAGAACAAATGTTGGCATCTCTTAAAATATTATTGTCCTCGTGTCCACCAATTGGCATTCTTTTGCAGTCTGAGCCCTCGGCATCGCATCATCGCTGAGGGCGGAATACCGCCGACGCAATACGAATTTGAGCGTGAAAAATGGGCGGTGGCCGAACGCTTTGGCCGTTACGGACAGCGCGGGGGGGTTGACATTGGACAACTGTGGCCGAGCGTTGAGGTTCTCGGGGCCCCGAAAAAATTGCCTCTCTGTTCCTGGAATTTTTTAACAAAAAGTTCTTCATAAATTTGTTTAAAATTTTGCAAAGTTTGCTTCTTAACCGGTTAAATGTTAGCGATTTAGGGTAGTCCCTCACTCATTTTGAGGAATGTACGTCCTTGATCAAAATTGATCGATCATTTTTTCAGGAGATCGAAGAAATCAATGCACTGCGAATGTACAGAACAGCAAAGGAAGCGGAGCAAATAGCAAAAACAAATGTCGAGAAAGAGCAAGTTCGTCGCAAAAACAGGTTTTTGAAAACAAATTTTGCTTTACAAGTGTAATCCAAGTACCTATTTACCAAAAAAAAAAAAATCTTGGCATAGAGAGGAGCTTATTAGTCAGAATTTATCAAAAAAAAATGTTGCATAAGTGCCAAAATGTTTAAACAGAATTTCTGATTTTGTAACGCAAAAATGCGTGGCAATTTTAAAGCTTATCGTTTATTTTATTTATTTTTTAATTTGGTAAAATAATGGCTAAATTTCAACGGATGGCCACCATTTAAAAAAAAGTTTGTTTTTTCGGGTTTCTGGGGGAGGGGGGGGGGGACTTCAGCGCTCTTAAATTTGCTTATCCGCGATTCTTCTTAAATAACGAAAAAATTAGAAAAAACAAATTCTGCAAGTGTTTTTTGTTCAGGTTGGATCGCATTGAACGCAATTGGCAGACACATGACGAACAAGTGGCCGAGTTCCACCAACGCGCGATTCAATCCGAAATTGACAAGGAAAGCTCGGAGCAGGAATTGGAGCGTAAGGTCTGACCTGGACGGACACCGGGGATGTATATCCGGGGATTCCGGATTTTTGGGTCTGGAATTCCGGGTTTTCTGTTTTTTTTTGTACAGAAACATGCCAAATAATTAATAATAAAATCATTTCCCGCAGGTGGAGGAGGTGAAAAATTTTTTCGGCTACTGGGTGGACCCGAACGACCCGCGCTTCGCCGTCATGTAATTAAACAAAATGGCCGATTATTTTATCGGAATTTTTTTTTAATTTTTACAATTTTGGTACTGGTTTGTCTTAATGAGTTTTGTTTAAAATTTAATGCATTCAAAAATTCAACGTTTTTGGACATAATTTACTGACACAGACAGTTGAACAGAAAGCAGAAATAACAATTTTTTTGTTGAAAAATTTGCCTAACAAATTGTTGTTCAAAAAGAACGCGTTTTTCATCGGCTGCCAAAAATTTTGAAAAACGAAATTTTTTTTGCTTTAATTGGCGTCCCAAAAATAAACGCGTCGCAAACCTTTAGGCTGCAGCATAAGGAGCAGAGCGCAAAACTGGAGGCCAAAATGGCCACCAAGAAGACGAAGAAGTACGGGCAGGTGAAGACGGTGTCCAATCTCACCAGCAACACAACCACCGAGAAGACGACGACGTCGAAAAAATCAGCGGCCAAATTGTTATTGACGGTGAATGAAGTAGAGAGAGATTCGCATTTTCCATTTTATTTTGATCCGATCTGTTTTTTGTTTCCGATCACTTTGTAAAAAGCGCACCAATTGATTGATACATATATATATATTTATGTACTGAATGCATATACAAACTTCAGAGTTTGTTTTTTATTTTTAACCAAATGTTTTGCCTTTTTTGTGATTTCATTTTAGAACACATTATATTGCTGCTAACAGATTTTGCCCCCGGTTTCCGATGGCCCGTCAACATTTGAACATCCGTCGCCGTTCCCATGTCTCTTACGTGGGCATCAGTGAGCATGGCCAGTGCGGCTACTGCAAATTCACTAAACGTGCACAGGCCAAGGCCACATTCGGTGGGTTTCCCGTGGGCCGTGAATTTGCGAAACTGTTAAAGCATTGAACTGTTCGTTCCCCGAAAAACAAATTCTGCACAATCCTTTCCTGGAATTTTCTATATGTTAAGCTTTTTGAACGTTTTTGGCACGAATTCTTGATTGAAAATGTGCCGATAAAAGAGAGGAGTCTCTGAGAGTTGTCTCACATTTCCCGTAATCGAAAAAATGCCATCAATTGTGGGCACACATTGCGGATGAAAATAGGAAATTTCCGTAGATGATGTTGCGCATGTCACCGCCGACTCCAACTCAGTGCGGGTGGTGGACGACAGTGACGCAGCAGGGTCAAGCAGTAACAGTAGCACAACAGCCGTCACCACAAATGCAGCCAGTGTCCAAGTGCTGTCATTGCCCGCTGCTTCCTCCTCCACCGCCACCACAATTTGCTCGGCAATTCCCACTCCGGCTAGGACGTCGGCGACTGAAGATGAACAGCCGCAACGGAGAGGTGCCAGCGGCGACAACGTCGGTGCATCAACGGGCGAGAATGGCGACGACGGTGATGTTGACGACTCCGCCGTGTTCGGTACGGACGGCTGGCTTTGGCCATGGAGACGGGCGGCGGTGACCCCTCTGATTCAAAATGCACAAATTTGTTTTTCCGCAAGTCGAGGAATTTTACAATTTAATTTTCGAGGGGAGGGGGGAGGCATTCCCGACCTTTTTTTTTTGTTCAAAATGGAGTATAAAAGTTTTTAAATTTCCCAGGCTTAACCGCTCACTGTCTGTCCCTCGACTCATTCAGCCAACTTTTGGACATGGGCTGGAGTCGGTAATTACAGTTTTTAATTTTTGTTTTTTTAAAATTAAAATTTACAAAATTTGGCTTATTCTGTTGAACAGTGAGCGAGTGGAAAGCCCCCCTCCCCCGCCCCGCCCAGAGACTCCTCTCGGAATTGTTTATTTATTTATTAAATTTGGAATCGATAAGATTTAAATGCCTTTAAAACAAAATCCCCCCCCCCCCCCCCCCAAATGTCGGCAAATTGTGAAATTTTTTTTTAATTTTTAGGCCTTTGGGCCCACCGACTCACTGTTCAGCACTACCAGTGTTTGGCCGACCGCGGCTGGCGACGGTGTTTTAAAAAAAATGTTTATTATGCAAATATAAACCGAATTAAACTTTTTGTTGGTTAATCTACATTTTTCCCCCTTTTGTTACAGTTCGGGATGCTATCTGTACAAGCCGTTGATGGACCGGACGTGCTGTCCGCAGTACACGATCAGGTGTGCAATGGTGGGGGCGGGGTGGTTGTGTTGCTTTTGGTCATTATTTGGGAGGGCAAATTCCGGGGAGTTTCGGAAATGGATTTTTGGAATTCGGAGTCCGGATCCAAAATGGTATCCCGTTTTTTTTGCTAGAGAAATTTGGCTTGCATTTTAGGAATTTAAGAGGTCTCCAAAACGAAAAAATTTTAGAAAGTTGTTTTTCTCCATAAAGAAAATTGTTTGGTTTTATATATATATTTAAATACAATGATAATAAACCGCATTTTATTCTATCATAATTGCGCCAGGCTGGACGTGCACAAGTTCCGTCTGTCACGCACGCAAAAGCGCGTCCTGCGCACAATGCGCGACTTCCTGCGCACCGGTCAATGCCCGTCGCGGCGCGTCAGCGACGAGACGGCACCGGTGCGGTCGCTGGTTGGTCAACAGCAGCGGAAACGGAAGAGGAACTCAACGACGACGGAGACGGCACAATCGGCGGCACGGCACACCAACAACGACAGGTTGTGTTGTGCCCTCTCAATTTTTCCGCATTGGTCGGCAAGGGTTTGGTCGAAATTTTCCGTGTCGAGAAAGCTCTTGTAAGCTCCGGAGTCGGGAAAACAGAAGCGTACGGATTTTTAATTCCAAAAAAAAATTTTGGCTTCCAGGAATTTTGGCAAACATTTTTTATAATCTTTGTTTTTTTATTTAACCGGTTTGATCTTGCTGATGCCTAATACAAAAAAAATGGTTGGAATTTGCCATATGTTTGTCCAAATTGGCCATGGTTTTCAAGTTGTACAGGGCCCAATAACTATGAATAAATTTTAAGGACATCAAAAAATTCGGAAGCCCACGACAAAATTGTTGGCATGGATCGACAGCCAAAAAAGAAGGAGTTGCGCAGGCGTCGAGCGGAGGAACGGCTTAAGGCCCGTGGCGTCGATTTGGAGGAGGTAAATGGGGCAAAAAAATTGTGCCGAATGTTGACAATAACAACAAAAAAATGTCCTCATTTTGAATAAAATTGAATGGATTTTTTCGTTATGTGTGACAAAATTCAATATTTATGTCTATTTTAGTAAGAAAAAAAGAGGCACGAAAATCAATTTTTTAAGGCAAAAATGTTTCCCAATTTAGTCGTTGATAGTAGCTATTTTTGAAATGAATTTTAGCATTTTTTTTAAAGCAAAAAGTTTGTGTGTCCCCAAAAGTGCCAACATTCATTCATCGCCCTTTTCAGTACAAAAGGCAACGTGCCGCGCGTGAGACGGCACGACGACGCACCGTTCAGTCATTTCTCGATGGGTACAATCGGCCGGACTGGGCACACACTCTTGAAGTGCGTGCGCGTGAGGGATTTTTTCGATGAAAAATTTTTGTGAATTACGCCGGGGGCGGGTAAGAGACTACCAGAAAATTGCGAAATTCAGAAGAGACAAATCACACACAAAATGTCATCAAATTTTGTGCCGTGCCTGCCCCTCAAATCACCTTTTCCCGTTCCGTCCCATGTCAGCTCCGTCTAATTGGCGAACCGTCGGACGCGCTGGAGGACGATTTTGTGGAGGAGTTTGAGCTGTTCCGGCGCTATCAAACGCAAATCCATCGTGAGCGCGAGCAGGGCGTCACGCCCGAGGCGTTCCGCCGCTTTTTGGCCGCCTCACCGCTAATGTCGGCCGTTGATGAGCGGGACAATAACAACGATAGCAATGGGGAGGAGGAGGAGGAGGAAGCGGAAGACGAGGTCGGTCGGTGGTAATCACTCCTGTTCTTTGGGTGTGTTGTGCGCACGGACAACTCATTAGTGACAACATGGTCAGACAGAGTACTGCTTGGGCATGAGGGTCAACGTGATTATGGGGTTTACTTTACCATTGATTGATAGTTAGTTCATCATGATCGGGCGGGTAATTGAGCATGGTATGCATGCATCTCCATGATTTGGTTGACCCCTTTGGTCATGGTGTCAGGCATGATCATTAAACAACTGACACTGCTGACATGATCAATTCTGGGGGCATTAAGCGCGATTTGGACTTGAGCCACAGTTAATGGTTTTTATATAACTGCTTCCCCCTCCCTTTTTTGCACAGGGTCTTCCCCCGCGGCGATCTCCCTGGCTGGGCTCCTACCATCAACAGTATCGGCTGGACGGTCGTCTGATTGCGGTCGCTGTCATTGACTTGCTGCCCAACTGTTTGTCCGCCAAATACTTCTTCTACGAGCCCGAGTACGCCTTCCTCTCGTTGGGCACCTATTCGGCACTTCGGTGAGGGGGACGGCATTAAAATAGAACTTATTCTGACTATTACCTGTCGTTTCCCTCCAGCGAAATTGCGTTCACGCAACGGTTGGCCCGGCGTCAGTCCGACCTCCACTTTTACTACATGGGCTTCTACCTGTACGACTGTCCAAAAATGCGATACAAAGGCCGGTTCAGGCCCAGCGAGTTGCTGTGTGACCATTGCTTTAATTGGGTGAATTTTCTTCATTTTTTATTTATTTTTATTATAAATTAATATATTTTATTTGTTAATTTGTTGTATACCGCCACCTCTATTTGTTCAGCTTCCGGTGTCGGAATGCGATCGGATCATCGAGGCGAACGACGGCCGTTTCAGCGCTTTCCATCCGTCCGGTGAGCCCGCGCGCGCGTTGCTCAACGACGCCCAATTGGACCAAATTCGGTGCCTTGTTGGTGAGCCCGCGCAGCCGCTCACGTTTGGCCAACTTCGGCACTCGTTGGCTTCATCTTCTGCTCGCCAACAACAGCAACAGGTCCCATATAATCATTCATTCGAATTTCGAACGTCTGGTTGCTTGCCGATTGTTAAACATAGTCGGGTTGGGTTTTAAACCGAATCAACCGAAAAAATGATCGAATCGGATTGGGTAAAAAGCTCGGACTTCGTGGTGTACGGCTTTCGGACAATCCGGTGCGCCTGATGGACGCGCTCGGATGGGATCTGATCATTCATTTCTGTCCCCCCGGGGGGTGGATGGATAGTTGGGGTAGTGAACAGGCGTTACGCGCATGGGTTCAGCAACGACGGAATCGCCGCTTTCCGCGGAACTGATTAATAGGCGAGAACATTGAGCATTCAGACATAATTGGAATCGATTGAAAATGCCACTTTTGACTCATTACATTTTGACAGGATGCCGGCGTCGCGGCCTCATCTTCCGCCGTGTTTTTGTTGCAAGAATTGACGGACAAAGTGCGCACATTTGCCTACCACGCGGGCCCGGCGGCACTCGAGATGGCCTTGTTTTTGTGAGAAGAATGATCTAATCGTTCATCTAACCATTTCTGGTCAAAATATTTGCATAAAACCTAGTACTATCTAGTGAGATAATTGCGGCGATCAGCTGCCATTGATTTGCTGCTGCTAACATTACAAAACTTAATATTGTATAATAAACTTTTCTTAATCTGCTTGAACTGCTATAAAAAGACGGTACGACAGCTTGGAAAAACTGCAAAAGGCTACATTTTCAGAAATTAACAACAAGTTACGGAGCAAAAATGGGAAAATACTTACGATTACGATTGCTCGGGATTAGGGGGGGGGGGGGGGAGGTAGGGGGGGGCAATTATGCTTTTTGGCCTTGGCCACCCTCCTCTTTCATTTCGTGATTCGCCTCCCATTTGATGTAATACAACGAATCGAGTTCATCAGCAGATCCGTGTACTCCTCCACCCGCCGGCCTTTGTCATCATCATCATCTCCATTCATTCACTTTTATGGGGGGGGGGGGGGGGGGACACTGACACCGGATCGCCCCCCTCGCGCCGCCCTCCACACAACAACAATTGTGCGCATTTCCTCCATTTTTGGGCCATAAAAGCGTCGTGTCGTGTCGTTTCTTCTCTCCATTCTTTTTTTACTGCGATGTGCCGGGACAATAAAAAAAAAATGCAATTTTTGATTGACAATGGCACCGGCCCACCCCCACCACCACCACGGTCATTGAGTTGATTGTGTTCAGCCCCGCCGGTTACGATAAACACACATGTGAACAACGAACGCGCGGGGATTGATTTTGATCATCACAATGGCCGGCACTCGTCGAGAATCTCGAGCAGTGAAAGCGGTGTCTTTTTTTGGTGTGTCCCGAGATTCTGCAAAATGTTTTTGCCCGGGTCCTCGCTGTGTTCAACCAAAGTGTGATTTGGTGTAGAGAAGCGGCGGGACCGGGATTTTCCGGCACCGAAAATATCAGGAAAATCAAAAAACCCACCGTCGGCTTTCACCTTAAAACCACGGGTTTTGAATTTATTTTTATAAGACTCCGATATTAAGAAGCTGTTTTAATTGCCCAAAATGTTTGCTAGTCCCATTCCGTGGCACAAATATTCAAAAATGTGGCCAATTTTGGTGCCATTCCTCCTCCTTTGTCTGTTGCCGCCGCCCCTCATTTTTGCCCAACAACAACAACCTTTTGCCGCATACCCTCGGGCGCCGTCCTGGGGGACCCAACAAATGGACAACAGCGGCGGCGGCGGCGGCGGCGCCGTGGGGGGCAAAATGCGCCTGCAAATGTACAGCCACAACAACGACCACAACAACAACAACAACAACATTGTGGAGCAGCAACTACAACCAGTGGAAGGACAACAACAACAACAACAACAACGTCATTCGCTGAAGGGCACAACTTCTGCTGAGCAGTCGGTGGAGACGCAGGGGGTAACAAACATTGCGCTGGAGGGGATGAAAATTGTTTTCTTCTCCGTAGTCCCCCGAGGGGGATTTTGGGGGGTTTTTTACTTAGTTTTAAAAAGCTCCGTGGGTTTTTGTTGCAGATTTTGGACCATTTGGACTATTTGATCCGAGGCGCAGTTGAGAGGCCGCGCCAGCCGGACCCCCAACCGCCGCACGGAGGCGGCGGAACGCGCGGCAATGACTTATTTAAGTAGAGCACGGACGATCGAGATCAAAATCTCGATGAATTCCGTCGATCGAGAATCTGGATCAGTCTTTAAGTCCTTGTTTTATATTTAAGTGATCAATCGCTGTCAATTTCTGATCTGTCTGGCCCAAAATGCTTGACCATTTTTGATCAATGTTTTCGACATTTTTAAGACAAGATCCGTCAGATTCGAAGTGCTTTCTCTGTTCTTGTTTCATTGAATTTCAAACAATTTCGTAAAGGATGGATCTTCCACTAACTAAACAATGGTTGGGGTGAACGAGCAGACGGAAATCGATTTGGGGGGGGGGGGGTGATGTCACACCATCGCCTAAATTGCTTATTTAGTTAATGATTCCGTTCAAATTTCCCCTTACATAAAGAATTTTGCTTCAATTTATTTGCCCTCAAACCGTCCCGTCCGTCCACTGCTTCCCGTGGCCTGCTGAACTCCTCCGCCGCGCAGCCACTTTTACTTTCTTCCCCGTCCGTCCTGCCATTTTGGTGCCCCCCTGCTGATGAGTTTCCCGTCCGTCCGATCGTCCGTCCGTCCCCATGCATTGATTGATTGATTGATCGATCGATCGATCGATTGATTGATTGATTGATTGATTGATTGATTGATTGATTGATTGATTGATTGATTGATTGATTGATTGATTGATTGATTGAGTTTCCTTTCTGTGCACTCAAATACTGCATGGGACGGATGCTTAATGCCAATGCCGCGCTCTGCCAACTTGCCCCCCCCCCCATTTTAAGTTTGTTCCCCTGCCACTGGTGGACGACGGGCCTTCACCGAAACACTCGCAATGTCCTCCAACTTGGCATCGGCTTCTTCTTCACTTTTCTGGCCTTCCATTCCCAGGGATTCATTGAGGAAAGCGTACTCGATAGCTTTTCGCCTGAAACAGTGCCCAAACATGCGGGCTACACCAGGCATAATGGGGGGGGGGGGTCCGCTCCAGGAGGCATTCTCGGGACTAGTGCTGCACGAGAGTCTCGGTCTCGATAAAGAAAAGTCTCGGGTTTTTTGGGTCTCGGTATCGAGTCTCGGGGTCAAGTCTCGGGGTCAAGTCTCGGGCTCGAGTGTCTCGGGGTCAAGTCTCGGGTTTTTTGGGTCTCGGAGTCAAGTCTCGGGGTCAAGTCTCGAAGTCAAGCCTCGGACTCGAATCTCGGTCCCGTATCGAGTCTCGAGTATCGGGAAATTTTGTGTCTCGTGCAGCACTAGTAATTACCAAGCTGAACTCATTCAGCAGTATAGCTCACTAATTTCCTCCTTCCAGCCAGCCATTCCAATCTCTGTTTCCCCTAAGTCTGTGCATCATCTACGCCTCCTTCACCGTCTTGAACTTCGTTGCCCCTCCGATCATCAAATGCCTTGGCACCAGAACTTCGCTTGCCCTCGCCGGCTTCACTTATGTGCTGTTCCTCGTCGGCTTCCTCTTCATAAACCCCTACTTTTTATACGGTTCTTCCGCCCTTCTCGGTTTGGGAGCAGCTGGTAAGTGACAGAGCGCGCGGGACCAATAAATAGGCAGGCGGCTTTTGCTGGGTGCTTTTTGTTCATCAAAATTTTGAATTAAAATTGAAGTGATCTGGACAGCGCAGGGCAAAGTATTTGACACTGAACAGCTCTGATCAGACAGCCGGCAAACACAGCTCCCTGTTCTTGGCTTTTACCGTGGCATGGTCGGTCGGTGTTGGTCAGGTGACCCTCACACATTTAGCGTCTTATCTAGGGTTGCCCCCCGGGGGGTCCCCGTTCGGCGGTTTGCTATCCCCGAAAACGGGGGTCCCCGGTTTGTCGTCCCCGTTAGCCCCCCCCCCCCCCCCAATTTATGCCCTTCCCTTCTCGCGCAGCATTTCTTGCGGCGGTTTATTCCTTCTCGTCGTCTTTTGGGCCACCGACGATGCTTCTCCGCCGCCGTCCGCCAGCTTCCGCAACACCACCGGCCGCCGTAAATTCGTCGTCCGCCCATTTCTCTCCTTCTTTTGACCGTGCCACCATCAAACTCATCTACGGCTCCTTCACCGGCATCGCCTCTGCTCGGCGTGGCTGTCCTGGCACTTTTGCCCCCCGCGTGCACAACAAAGGCCAAGCTTGGTCGATGTGCATGTTAAAGATGGCAACGGGCATGGAAGAGTTGGAGATGAACATGGGAGGCGGAGAAGAACATCGGAAGCAGAAAGAGGAGGGCACTTTGGATCAGATCAGTGAGTGTTTTTGCAAAAGCATAATCCAAGAAAATTTGTTCATATTGGGACAGAATCCATGTTCAAATTGGCTGCATCGCGCAAAATGGTCGCGTTGGCTTTTGTTTTCGGCTACACCGGCATTATGTTGAGCTTTTGGAGCAGGTACAGTACACTTTGAACCGTCCGTCGAGTCGAACGCAATGGCACAAAAATCACTTTTTTAAAGCATTTTTCCCACCGCTCTGATCAACACACTGCAACTGCGCTCCCAATTCAGTCCAAAAATTCTGATCGCTCTAAATGCCATCATTAAAGGGACCGGACAACCGTTGTGTGAGTGTCATTTTGACAGAAAATGGCTTTGGTCAGTCATCCATCGGGTCGGAGGTGTTCAGTGAGTGCCCTCTTCGGATGGTTCCGGTTTGGACAGAGCGAAGCGGAGTTGGCTGGTCTTCGTCGGGATGCTGCTTCATCTCGTGGCCGTTGCATTGACCTTCCTCATCCTCCCCAATGAATCTTCGCTCGGACAAACCAACGAAACGGCACTCATTCGGACAAGGTTCACTCTCTACCATTTTAAATAGGGTTGGTCCCCCCCGAACCCCGACTTGTTTTTGCTCGGGGTTTTTGTCCCCGGCCCCGACTTTTCCCGCCCCCGACGAGTGCGGGGACCAACTCTAATTTTAAATGCCATCGATGTTGATCAATTTTTCAGTGTTGTGGTCGCACTTTTTTGTGGATTTTTGCTCTGTTTCGGCAACGCCTTTTGGACTACGCAAATTTTCTCCTTTCTCATTACAAATTATGCCAATCGGAGTGCCGAAGCATTTGCCCTCTTCAAATTCTACCAGGTACTGCCTCGACCGACTGCACTGGACTGGTCGAACCCCTTCCGGTCCGAATCCCACTCAAGCCAAAACTTCCCGAATCCTCTGCACGTCTTAGGCTAAGCCTAAGCTTGGTCTAAGCTACGCTTATTTGTTAGGCTTAAACTAGCGTAGGAAGCCTAAGCCTATCAAACCCCAAGCCAGGGTGGCTTAGGCCTGAGCTAGGCTTAATCTTAGCTTCAGTATGGGACTGAATCGGCACTCAGAGTGTGGGATTCGGACCGGTAGCCGGTCGAACAACTCCAGCAGCAGACTCCATCCACATCAGTCCCAATCTTTTCAGTCCCTCTTCGCCTGCTTCCTCTTCGCTTTGTCGGCCCATCTCCGGCTCCATTGGCACCTTTTGATCCTGTTCAGTTCTGCAATTGTCGGCTATTTGGCTTTTGTTGTGGCCGAGAAATTGGAGGAAAAGGAGCAAAAAGCTTTCGAAGCATCGGGACAAAATTAAATTATTTATAATTTATTCTTTTCTATTCTTTTGGAAGTCAAATTACCTAATAATTGTCGTTCGATTGTCACTGTCCATTGTCTAAAATTTGTTGCAAATCTCTTAACAGCTTAACTAACTGCCTTTCTTCTGTCTGATCAATCTCTACCAAATTTTTGTGTTCATTTTTTGGATTTATTCGACTTATGACTAATTCTCTTTTCCATTTATACATTTTTGTGCGATTGACTCTTATGGTCAGATACAAAGTGCTTTTTTTAGTTCCTGTTTGGTGGACAAAGTTTTGTCAAGAATTTGCCGTAACCAAATGATTGAAAAGTTAAGATTTCAATTCGAAAGCATTTTAAATCTCCCCCGTGGGGGAGATGCGCCGTGCCCGGAGGTAAGTGCAATACCGGGACGACGCGCGGTCGAGAGGGAGCAAGCCCCCTGCTGCGACCATTTTCCAAAAATTGGTTAATCTCTTTTGACCCCGGTAGGGGTCGTTACGGAGATTAAGCCGTAAAGAACAGATTTAAGTTTATTTAGAAAATGCTTGGAAAAACAATAAATTGGTGAAGATCACAAAAATCAACGAAAATGAGGTGAACAAACAAGGTCACATCATTGACAAAGATGGGATGGAATGATTTGGGAGGCCATCGACAAGTGCTCGGGTGGTCCCGCAGCACACATCAGCACCAAGTTAGGTCGGGGGGTCCATGGGAGCATCCGGGCTGGGGAATTTGAATTTGGCATCGTTCTCGCGCCCGTGTCAGTTGTTTCTACGCTGTTGACTGCGGTTGACATTTCCGTCGTCGTTGAATTGAGGAACGCCGGTGATGTGTTCGATGTAGATGTCACGGCTCCAGCGGATGGCGTCGGACACCATCAGCTTTCTCATCAGTCGTCGGTAGTGCTGACCAATTTTCAGTTGGTTCAGCACAAATTCGTTGTGCGGGTCCCAGCCGCCGAGTGGACCGACGATGAAGGCCTCCAGGAGGACCTCGAAACCCTGTGAGCGGTAGTGGTCCGCCAGGGCTTCGTATTTTTGCCGCTTTCCTTGTCGGCATCGTTCAAACGCCTCGTACCGGTTTTCAAACGGCATTGCGACATCGACGATCAAGGCCGTTTTTTTTTCTTCATCGATGGCAAGCAGGTCGGGCCGAATGGCTTCGTTGAACCCAGGAACTGTCTGATTGACGCGTGTGATTGTTGAGGGAGGGGGCTTAAAAGCCTTGACGAGACGGTCGAGAATGGCGTTGTGGCGGCGTGTGATCCCTTTGCCGAGGTGTGGCCAGCAATGGCATAGGACGTGGGGCAGTGTTTCCAGCTGACCGTCGTGGCACCGACGGCAGTGTTTGTCGCCATGGCCAAATCGCCTGGTTGCGTTGAGGGGGACACAATCCAATCTGGCTCTGTGAATGAAGCGCCAGTCCGCAAATCTTGTAAAGTTTCCGGCCTGCATGAAGTGGTTTGATGCGGTCGTAACGCTTGTGACAGCGAAGACTTTTCCTTGGTCTGGTTTTGCGGAGAGGCGTCGGCGATAGAAGTCTCGAATGGCAGCTCTCAGGCAGTACTCCGCAGTTTTAGGGTTGAGCTGTTCGTTGTTCAATTGGAGGAGCGGGCGGTGTTCCGCCGCGGACCATTTCCAGCCAATTTTCAGTTTGGTGTTCAGGCGGGCGGTTGCCTGTCGGAGGCGAGTCCAGGCGGATGGCGTGTCGGTTGACTCGAACTGGCGAAAGACGCCTTTCATTGAGCCGTTCAGATAGTCCGCAATTTGGTTTGGGCGAGGTGCCTGCCGAATTCGCTTATGGACGACCGCCTTTAGGAGGTCCATTGAAAGAGAAGCGAGATCACGTGAAGTAATCAGACGGAATGCGTGGACAAGTTGGCTGATGTCCGCCAGCAGGTTGAGGGGTGTCAAGCCCATGCCGCCCATTGCGTGACTGATGTAGAGCGGTTCGACGCTTGCCCGCTGCGGCAGATTAAGCCACTTTTTACCAAAATCACGGATTTTCTTGTCCAGTGCGTTCAGTGGTGTTTTTTGCACCACTCCATTTTTCAGGTGAAAGCCAATGCAGGGGAGGACGAATGTGTTCACGGCATCGAACTTTTGCCATGGGGTCAAAAGTGATGTGTCGATTTTCTGCACATGGTCGTTCATGCGTTCGAGAACTTTGTTTGCCGATTGAGCCACGCCATATCCTGTTGGAACGCCAAGATGATCGTAGAACTGGTCGATGGTTAGTACTGGCGGATTAGCGTATTGAACTGAGAATGCTGTGTCCAGTGCGTCTTTCTTCTTCCCGTTGAAGTCCAAAGTTGCGCACTTGCGGGCATTGAATGACAAGCCTTCCCAAGTTGCGACTTTAGACGTAACGTCCAACATTCGCTGTAAGCCTTCCGCGGACTCTGCCACCAATGCCAGGTCGTCCGCGTAAGCGAGTACGCTTATATGGCTGTCGTGGAGCTTATAACCGGTGCCTTGGCAGCGGGCCGCGCGGAGGATGGGCTCGAGTCCGAGGTTGAAAATAATCGGGCTCAAGGGGCACCCTTGCTTCACTCCCGCCCGAATCAAAATTTCTGGCGTAAGACCATTGGAGTGGCGAATTTGCGTATAACTGGAGGCGTACAGACGACGGATGATGCTGATGCTTGTTTCTGAAAGGCCGGACCATCTAAGCGCGGTGAAAATCGTTTGGTGTGGGATGGAGCCAAAGGCAGTTGGTAAGGTCCAGCCATGCAACTGAACAATGCCTTTTAGGCACGTTTGGCATCCTGGATAATTGACTGCAGGACGAAGTTGTGCTCAGCACAGCCATCCGCTGGCATGAAGCCCTTCTGGCTGGTACTGATTCGGTCATTGGCGATCGCCCAAAGTGGCAAGTCGATTTGCCAGGACGGACGAGTGCAATTTCCGATGGTATCGGATAGTGAGATCGGACGCCAGTTTGAGACCTCCTGCCGATCGCCCTTTTTGTGGAGCAGCACCGTGATGGATTTATTCCAGCTGCTTGGGACGTGTTTGAGCCTTTGGGCGACGTTGAAAACCGCTGAGAGGACGTGAGCGCCAGGGTCGTATTTCTTCCAGACCGCATAGCGTATGCCGTCTGGTCCGGGCGCCGTGTTACTGCAGCGTTTTAACCGTTCCCACACTTCTTTAGGGAGAGAAGGGGGCAGCCAATGGGTTGTTGTCCATTGGGGGTTCTTGTCCAGGGATTTCCTCTGGGGTTTCCGGCGGGCATTGGGGCACTTGGGCCAAAGACTCGGGTAAAGTGTTCATGGCAGGTCATTGCCATCGATTTGACAGAAAGGCGATGTTTGTTCCGTTATTTCCCTGTAGGCGCGTGGGCGGCACTGCCGGTACAGTTTCTGAATGCGAGATGCTTCTGCTGCGTCGAAGCCTGGTTCTTCGGCAGCGTTCAGGGCGTTTCGTCTCCTCCAGTGGGCGTTTTGGACCCGATTTTGGTTATTACCTCATCGTTCTCGCGCCCGTGTCAGCAAAACGTATGGGGAGCATTTTACAGAACCAAAATTGGACGTCTGAGCGCAGACAAATCGCTAAAATAGCAGAAATAGTGCAATAACTAAGGAGGAAAAGAGAAGAGAGCAAAAAAATATTGTGGGATAGAGACAAAGAGAGCGTAAAAAGAGTGTTGAACAGACAACAAAAGATGGGGGGAGTCATACACTGGACGGGCGGACGCCTTTACGCAAAATAGGGAGGGGCGTTATGTGATGGATGGCTGCACTTTACCTTCTTCGTTTAAACAAATCCACCGGAGGGCATTTTGTCGGTTGGATGAGAGGGGACGGCGCTTGGGGCGACGAATCGGTGACAAACAAAATTTGCTGAAATTGGGGGGGGGGGGGGGGGGACGACGCCGGCGGCATCAATTCATTGAGACGGGCCGAACAAATTGATAACATTCATTTCGCCTCTTCCGGAAGAAGCAGGGGACTGGCCCGAAAGCGTTTAATCCGCCGGGGGGTTGTGATTGATTGGCTAAAGACAATGAATCCCAAAGGGGACACAGTAGGCTTAGGCTTAGGCTTAGGCTTAGGCTTTTCTCTCTACAATTTTTTGGGTCAAAAATTTTGTGTTTACCTGCAGCCCGAAGCGCCGTGTCGAGCCTTGGATTTCGTTGTTGGTTGGGAGGTTTGACGGCACCGGAATGTACCTTTTTTAATTTAATAAATAAATTGCCCATCAATTGCCTAATTTTTGTGATTATTTTACACTTTATTTGTTTATTAACTTCAAAAATTGCACCTTTTTTTTGCATTTCGAAAAATGGGCTTCTCGTTGATGCTGCTTGCTGGTATTGTTGTAAAAAAGGTTTTGCTCATTTTGGAAAGCATTTTTAGTTTCTACAAAAATTACATTTTGTTTAAGTAATTTTTCCAAAAATGCCGAAAAATGTGCGCAAAATTTTGTTAAAATTGCACCCGGCGGCGCTTTACAACTCGAAAAAAAAGTCGCGGGCCATCGCTTGTCAAAATCAAATCCCGAAACTAATTTTAATTTTAATTCACTATTTATCTAAAAAAAGTAATAAATGAATGGAAAAGAACACAAAGCGGCGCGCTTCATCCATCGATTAATTCTTCTCATTTTTTTGTCATCCCCCGCGGCGACATCGGTCCAAATTAATCTGTCCGAACGTAGTGGTGGGTCAACTTCCCATTCTTGAAGTCGACAAACTGAAAGAGGGGGGGGGGTGATTGAACAAGCTTAGAAATTCTCGACAACTCCGGGATCGGACGGAACTCGCCGATTCATCGGACACACAAATTTCGGCACAAAAAAATGCCGACATATTTTGTGAGCCGAAATTGCGCAGGACGCTTAGGGCAAACAAATTCTAGCAGTTTAATTGTGCCAGCAGCCTATAAACTCAAAGCTTCTCCCTCCCCTCCCCTCACCAGCTCCATGTTGTTGTCTGAGTCAATTTTGTAGTTGAACACTTCCGGTGCGCCGGTGCCGTCCAGTCTGACGTGCCGTTCCGTCAGACGCTCGTCCTTCGCGTCGTAGGTGAAGGTG
Source organism: Globodera pallida (assembly GCA_020449905.1). Classification (NCBI taxonomy): domain Eukaryota; kingdom Metazoa; phylum Nematoda; class Chromadorea; order Rhabditida; family Heteroderidae; genus Globodera; species Globodera pallida. The sequence goes on along the minus strand of JAIXHY010000010.1, from coordinate 151,701 downwards.
AGCTGGTAAAGAATATGTTTGGGATATGAAAAAGTGATTCCAAATATTCTGATGCCCCCTCCGGCAATAAATTTTGATACATTTTTAATAAATCCATTTATCCCATTTTCCGATTAAAACTTTTTTGTTCAATGTTTTCCCATTTGTCCCACACTGATTTGTGAGTAACCTCGTGCTTGTTGCCATCCCAATAAGTGCACACGGACGCCTTGTTCAGCTAAAAAGTTTCACATTTTATAAAATTGGCATTTGATCGGATCAGACGGAGATTAGATCTGAAGTCGATCACTACAAATTGTTCTCCTTCTTGCGAAGCTTACGAACAAATTGGTGACTGATGAAGTCCATTTTTCGCTGATCAACGTGATCAGTTTCGTTGATCAACGATATGTTGCCTGATCAGTTTTTGTTGATCAACGAGTTTTGCTGATCAAAAACAATTGTTCTTTTCAGTACCTGGAATGAACAGTCCGAATGCTTCTTGGAGCCTTTCACCCATTTGCTGCCCTCCACACCGGTGCCCACCATCATCCGGTACGTGCCGTTCGGGTGTCGGTAGAGAATACGCGTGAACCTTGGCAATTCCACCTTCTTGCGCACCTCCGGGTCGTTGTAGCCTTAATCCAACACAAAATGATCAAAGACCATCCTGCCGATCTCTGATCAATTCTGATCGGCGGTGTCTGCTGCTGATCAAAACACGACCCAAATGTGCGCTAAAGTGATCAGCAAATCGTTTGTATTTCCTCCGATTTTTCATTTCAAACATTTTTTTTGCCCAAAAATTGTGCCTTTGGAAACCAAATAATCGTCCCAGTTGTCGCTGTGGTCAAGTTTGAAGGCGCCGTAGAATTTTTGAGGAATTTCTGTGGCGGCATCGTCCTCAGCAAAAATGGCGTCGTCGACATGGAGCAGTACAAGGAGCAGCGAGAACAACACCAACTTTTTCACCGCCATCATCGCCGTCGTCGTCGTCAAATTTGGAGATATTATGAAAAGGAGGACACGAACCGGTGTTATTATTGCAGGGGAAAGTGGGGGGGTTAATGATGTAAAGTTGAGGGGCGCGGGGGTGGAACGACCGTGGAGGAGGCCACACCCCAAATATGGGCCGCGCAACAGGCGCCCGCCATTTCAGCGCGGCTGTGTCAGGCCGGGGAGTTGTTTTTTGTCCCGGTTTTGACTTTTAACGCAAATGGAGGACGAACAGGTTTCCTTTCATTCGACTTTCCCAAAAAAGACTCGCTTTGCTGTTTTAGCCCAAAGTTTCGGGAGTGGCCAAATTGGCCATCTCTCATTCAAATGTTTGTCGCCCCGCCCCAATTGGGACTGAAATGTCCAGTGTCCAATTGTTGGACGACGGGCAAAAGGGCGGGCCAAACGTTGGGGACAAAAAAGTTGCGCGAAGGAGGGCTCTGTCCGCAAAAAAATTGTGGCCATGGCGTGGCCATCAATCAAACGGCCCGTCGTCCGTTCGCGCACTTCGCCAAATGGCGCAAACCAAAAAAAGTACACGAACAAAACAACCAAAAAGGGAGGGGGGATGGCCCGTAAAATGAAATGAAAAAAAAGTGGACATACAAACTTCTGAAATTTTATGCATTTTCTGTTTAAATATTCCGAAAATTTGAAAACCCAAATTTTGTCAGTAAAATTTATGACTGGACCACTCGCTAAGGTTGGCCAAAGTTCTTTACAATTAAGCTAAATTAAAAAAACAAATTGGTGCCGTGCCGATGAATATGTGCGCTTCGGACCCCTCTAAAAGCTAAAAACCAAAAGAGGGCCAAAATGAACAAGCGCAAAGGCTAAACAATTCAACGCCTTTCTAAAAATTTACAAGCAAAAATGCTACTTCCTTCATTTAATTGTAATTTACATTTTACACACAATTATTTAAAATTTATGCATTTGTGCCGTGGGGAACGGGGGGCGGTCCCCTCCCCTGCCGGTGCCCGATTTGGCCGTAGGATTCGCCGCTTGCCCTCCGTGCCGGTGCCCGATTTGGCCGTGGTTTTGCCCCCCCCCCCCCAACCGCTAGCGGATCATCTTTTATGCCGAACACTACCGAACCTTATCTTCATTAACCATCTTCCCCCCCCCCCCAACCCCTCCCCATCCACAAACACTTCCTTTTTGTTGTTGTAGCCCATTCATTGTGACATAAACAAAAAAAGAATATTTCTTCATTAATGTTTTCCATTCGGCAACAAATCCGCGGACGGGGATGGGGCGTAGCACATTCAATTCACTGGGGCTTTGTGCTCAGCGCAGCGCCTCCGGCATCGCATTTTCCACCAGTCAGTCAACAATCATCTCCATCTCTGATTCTGATCAATTTGTAGCGTTCTGCTGACCCAGAGGGCAAGCAAAGTTTCGGCAGGTCCGCCGTCGCAGCGTCGAAGGGGTCGTAGACCAACCAACCAACTCCAAGCAGTAAGGGGGGGGGGGGGGATAAACAGAGCGCCATCAGTGTGTGGAAAGCATAACAAATTGTTTCCTCCGCCTCCCTTTTTTGTTATTCAGTCCTATTCCACCATACTCCGCCAATAAAATGAAACATTTGTGGCGGGTGGGGGTGGCTTCATGGCACTTCACTTTCCGATTTTTCGGGTTGGCAAATTGCTGTAATATTAACGCGAAGGCATTCTTTTTTGATCATCCCCCAAATGTGTAAGCCCTTCATTAGCCATTCATTAATTGAATGCTTTCAAATCCCCCCCCCCCCCCCACCGGTTTCAGCACACTTTTTCATCCATTAAATTTTTCTGATCGTTTTTACTCTCTGTTCCACGTCCACGTCCACAACAATCACAACCCAACCAAATCCAACAAAATTAAAATGGGCGGATCCGGATCGACGACCAGCCAAACGCGGGCCGACTTTCAAGAGAGCAGTCGCGATGTGCGAAGGGAATGGGATGTAACGAGTACGGGCCGTGACGTGAGCCAATTTTTTAAACCATTTTTGAACGGTGCCGTCCCGGAGAACGAATGAAGGGCCTTGGTTTTTGGAGTTCAAATCTGACAGAGGGGGCCCCCGGGGGCGTTAGATTCCAATTTTACGGCCCTAAAACCCCCCCGGGGGGGGGGGGACTACCGCTGAATTCCGAGCCCAAACTGGGCGCAAATCGTAAACCCTCCGCACCCATCAGTATGAAATGCTTAAAATCAGGACTATGACACGGACAAGTTCATGGACAACATCGGCAGAGGCAGACGTGGTGGGTGGCCGTAGCCCGTGGCCGCATTAAGTGCTGCTCCACGCGATGCGCGGAAGTGAGGGAACATTCGCTGACTGATTTATGATCGATCATTCCACTGATCAACAACAATCAATCCACATTTGGATTTTAAATTTTGTCTCATGTTGAGAGCACACTGTTAAATGTTTGCAACGTAAATGTGCCATTTTTGTGTGCTCCGATTCTTGAGCGCAGGCACAGGAGTCGGAGTTTGCCCGGAACAAATCGCCTCCCTTTCCCCCGGCCATGGGGCCGCCTCCGGCACTCAAAACTGGGAGTCGGTTTTCACCGAGGCTGGTTCTGTCGGTCTAAAAGTTGTGGCATGGTTTGCTTTTGGTAATGACAATGTATGATGGGGGAGGGTTGCCATTTTATCCAAACCCTCGGGTCGGGTCGAGAAAAAGACCGGCTTTTGGCGCTCGGGTAACCCGCGGCAACACCGCCCCCGAAGCTGCTCTAAATGGAACTAAAAAGACACAGCTGAAGGCGAAAAAGCACGCACGAACAATCGCATTTTGCAAAAAGCTTACCAGACAGCGGTAGTTCTGCTTTTCGCGCCATAACAAAAGACCGGACCGGCGGCTTTTTCACGCGCCGTTCGCGTGCTATGCAAAAAAAAATCTGGCGCTTACCTTGCGCACCCGGACTGCCCGGCTTAGCTGGACCGGCATTGAAAAGCATAAAAACATCGGCGGCCGCGTTTGAAGAGGGGGGGGGGGGGGGAGGATGGGTCACCCTCACAAAGTAAGCACCCTCTGGGACCGTTTCCTTGATTCACCCGGGACGAACTGACTCTCGCACGAGCACAGCAGCCACAAATTCAAACCCCCACCCCCCCCCCCCCCACGCATTCCCGGTTTAGTCAATGCCAAAAACCGCCGCAAACAGAATGCTCTGGCAAAACAAACATACACATACTGTACATGTGCGCAAAAGACAGGCGCTTGTGAACTAAACTGCGAATCATCTAGAAGAGGAGCGAAAGGATGTTACCCCCCCCCCCCCATTCCAACCCCCTCCCCCTAAAGAGGCTAATAAAATCCAACTCCATCTTTTAGTTTATAATTTTGGTGGTTACCGGCCCAAAGTACGAGGTGACAATGCTTGTTTGTTCTAAAGACTGCTAAAACCAATTTTTCGGGATCGAACCCCGGCTAATCCCGATCCGAGCCAATCCAAAAAGCCCCAAAAATGAAGGCCGGTATACCGAAGATTTTTGTTCGGAATCCCGCGGGGTTTTCGGGAGTAAAAAAATTCTCAAATTTGCCTGAGAAGACGGCGAAAAATTTGTAGACTGTGTTATTGTTGTGAGATTTGCAATGAAAGTAAGCAAATGCGGTACGCTGGGCCTTTTTAGAGGTGGGACGGGAGGGTAATTTTTGAAAAACGGTCAAATTGTTAAAGAAGAGATCAACGATCAATCCCCGCGGGGTTTCCAACCGTTCTCCAGTTTGTTCCTGAACGGTGTTTGAAGGGGAAAAAAATCTGCCTTAGGGTCAAATGCACTTTTTGGCTTTGCTATGTTTCTGAGAAAGCTTGAAATCAAACATTTTGTGAAATCCTCTGAACAAAAACTCCGATAGCCTTAAAAAGGAAGAGCGGAGAAGAATGCACTTCAAAGCAGCCTACCCGTAAGCCCATCAAGGCAACCCTCCCCCCCCCCCCCACCGTACTTACTCTTACCAAAAAATAATTATCTTAACAAGAAAAAGTGAATGAAAACAGAACAAAAAAATTGAACAAATGTGAAGTGGAGAGGGAATGAAGGAGTTTGCTTGAGCCGCGATATGAGGTGATTGGATGCGCGCATTGTGTGTTTGTTTGGGTTGATTGACTCGGCACAACAATAAACAGTGAGAAAGAATCCTCGGCACAGAATCCGTCCGCCCATTGGCAGGCACTTCTCCTACGACGGCACTCTCAACGGTAGCCATTATGTCGCGCCACCGGTGTGGACGTGCTGCTGCTGCTGACGGTGGTATTGTTGTTGTTGGTCGACGGAATCACTGCCGGCTGTACGCCTTGCCGTTGTTGTTGCTTCAGGCGTTCTCCGATCAGCTCGCACAGATGCGCCCGTTTGAAGCGTCGTGCCTCCGCAATGCCCAGCTCGAACAGCTCGCGGGTCCGCTTCCGTGACGTCGATGCACTGGTCGCCGTTGATGCCACGCGTTCCGCAAGATTTAAAATCGCTAAAAATGTGTTTAATGCAGAAAAAAAGAAGAAAAATGCGTGTAAATTTGGAACAAAAGAAAAAAATATGAAAATCCATGACAAACAAAACAAAAAATGTCCAACATTCGCGCCATATTTAGCCATCCCCTCCCCCCTCGCCCCCCCCTCCTTTTTCATCATTTTTTAAAACCCCTTCTCGTCCCAATTGAGTTTCACGCGCTTTTTTCGAATCCATTTTCCTCAATATTTCTAGGACATGACACTTTATGGTCATCACCAAACAGAAGCATTTAAGCCCCCCCACCCCCCTAAAAAACGCGCGGCGGTTGAAGACGTTTAACAAGAAGAGAGAGAGAGCTAAAGACGAACTGGGGCCTTTCAGTCGCACAATGCGGCGAATTTGTCGCTGTTTCTCGAGCAATTGGCACGTCTCGTCTTGGTGTTCGAGCATCCGGCCCCCTCGCCTCGTTGGGCAATGAATGGTTGTGCTGCTGCTGCTGTTCCCACCATTGCTTGCAGTGGCTGCTGTCAAAGTTCGAGGAGGACAACAACGACGACGACGATGTTGACGGTCCCATTCCTGCATTCCATTCATTGTCCTCCTCCACCTCCTTCTGCGCGTCCTCATACGCCAGCTGTTGCTGATTTCGAAATGCATTGAACTGCTCCGCCTCCTGGCCCTCCATCATCATTGGTTGCTGCTGATTCTGTTCGTCGTCCTTCCCCTCTTCCAAGCCAACTTCATCGTCCTCCTCCTCTTCCACCATGCGCAGCGGGGCACGCTCTTCGTACGCATCAAAGCTCGAATTTGTGGCGGTCAATTTCTTTAGAGTAAAAATGGGAAAATATACATACAAGTACAGCTTGAAATCGTGGTGGTGGTATAAAAAAGCATACGCTTAAAAACTCCTTAAAATTGGTCACAAATTTGAAATTTTGAGAAACACCCCCCCCCCCCCGGAGTACGCTCTCATTTATGACCAATGGATGATGGTGAAGCGGTTGTTGCCTCTTCTGGACAGGAAATCACGGAAGACGACCGTCGTCGACGCCTATTAATTCAAAAACTTAATTTCACCAAAATGTTACTGCTATCACAGCCCTACCTCCACATTTCCAACCGGTTCGGGTCAATCGGTCCAGGCCGTCGTCGAGGCGGTCGCACACCGGTCGCCAGGGTGCCCGCTTCTGATCCGGCTCGACGCCGTCGTCCACTGCCACCACCGTTGGACGTCGATGAAAACGGCCCGTCAGAAGGCGCTGATGTGCTGGCACCGGCATTCATCTCACCAACCTAAAAAAATGCGCTTTTCGATTTCACAAAGCATGATGCCATGAGTCGAAACTTGCAGCTTAGGAGAAAAAATGGGAGGGAATAAAAGTGATCAGGGCAACAAAAAAAAAGATCAACAAAGAACGAAAGGCACATTCAATCACACACACCTCATCTGCAATGTACATGTTGCTCTTCTTGTCCAGTTTGAACGGGTTGCCGAACGCGTGCGGTCGGGCTGCCTGCGGCTCCAGCTCTCGCTTTGGACCCATTCCAATGGCAATTAGTGACTTGACGTAGTCCTCGTAGACACCCATTTTGCTGATCGGCAAGTTGGCCAAATCCTCTTGAAAAAAGTGGGGGTTTTTTGGTTAAGCTTTTTCCCCGGAGGGCACATTTGACAGGGCTTTGTGTATTTATATGGGTGGTTTGATTGAGTACGCAAAAACAGTAACAGTCAGCAAAAATATGCACGCCTAACAACCAACAATTGTGCCAAAATGAGTATCCCCCGCCCCAGAACGGCACCGGCATGCTGCAGTTTGATCTTTTGCCCAGGTGGGCCGCCTTGAAACACGTGCAGGTCGTTGCAGCCGCCGCCGCCGTTGCCTCCCCGCACTTGCTGCTCAAAATTGATGCGCATTTTGTCCAGCTGCGCGCAAAGGTTGGCACGCGGGATGTCAAATGGATTCTTGAAGAGTTGCGAAGGCGGCACAGCGGAGGTCGAGGCCGATGATTGAATGATGGCACCACCGCCGGCGGCACCGCCCCGCGGCGTACGGCACAAAAATGGTCAAGTCGGGGCCAGTGGGTGGCAACAACTGCGGCTGCAGCGACGGGAGGAAACCGAGCGCAGGGCCGAAACGACGGGGCACAGTCGGCCGTCAACGGCATCGCCTTGCCGAGCAGTGCACGCGCACGGGACAGCTTCACCTGCAGGGGAAGGCATTAAATTCCGGTAGCCCCCTTAGGCGTTAAAAAGACACAGAAAGGCTCAAATATGCAACAACAGCGTGGGCCATAATCTTCAGAGACGTTCAGGTCAATTCGAAACCCCCCGGAAAAAAATCAAAATTTCGCCAGCCCCCCCCCCCCCTCCTAAACGTGCCACGGCATGACACATACAAATGCGGCCGGGTTGGCACCAAACACAGCGGCGTTTATGTTTGTCGGATCGCTCAGGCACTTTTGCACCGCCATGCACGCCAATTCGAACTCCTACAGAAAATGGGGAGGATGGGTTTTTTCCCGGAAGTTTTCCAATCCACCTGTAGGCCTTGCTGCTTCATCTTCGCGTGGTGGGTGCCCATGTTGATGTAGCCGTACAGCTTAGTGTTCGCCTCCTCTAACGACGGGGGCGCAATCTTCAGACGGTTCAGCTGCTTCTTCAGATACTGAAACAGAAGAAAAAAGCGTTATTTTTTTCTGATTTCTCGATTCAATCATCATAAAGTGATCTGATCAAGAGAATTTATAGTAAATAAACGATTTTTTACGCACAAAAAAAAGGTTAAATTTATTTTTTAATTTTGTGTCAACAAAACGCGGGAGAATGTGCGCACCGTGTAGTAATAGGGCGGCACGGTGTTCAAGTACTTGTCGAAGCGCTGTTGGAAGGGAACACTGGCGATCATTTTGGCCCCCTCCTTGGCCTGGGCCAACAATGTGAGCAGGTCCGGGTAGTTGTACGGCATCACCAGCAAATTGACGGTAGAAGCGGATGAAACCTTCAAGCTCAAGCAGTACAGCGAAATCCCAGTTTTTTTTTTGCAGAAATTTTTTTTTGACCCGCTTTGCCCAATTGCCAACTGACCTTCAAATAGCCGAATGGCAGTCCAACGCCCGGCTGCTTGAAAGAGCCCTCGACGAACACCTGGAGGAGAAATTTCACGAATTGTTGAAATCGACCGGATTTGATCAGAAAATTGAGGGATCAGAACCACATTTTAGTACATAGACCATCGCCACTCCAACAACAACAACAACAACAACAACCTGCCAGCACAAGTTGGGCTCCCGACGGCTGAGCATGAACTGGACGAGCGGTGTCGAGCTGTCCAGCTCGTATTTGTCCAGCGGAAACTCCGGATTGAACATCGGCTCGGCCCGCTCACAGTGGAACAACACCACAGGATGCGCCGGACGGGCGGGCAAACTGTTCCTGCACAAATGTTCATAAATTCAAAAATTAGAAGGCCAAAACTCCAAAAAAATTTTTTTGTTTAATTTTAACGATTGATAGGCCACCTGACGGTGTCCGGCCAGAACGCCTCGGGGATTGGCCAAAAAGAGGGTCCGGAGCCAGGCTTGGCCTTGACCAGCACCAACGTATTTGTCCAGCAGTCATCGCCAACGGCGGCCGCATCACCGGTGGCACCCAATGTCGGGCTGTTGTCCTTGACCGTCTCGTCCTTCTGTTGCAGCTGTTGAGCATCCTCTGAATGTTTGGTTGTAGATTGGCCCCGGTCTGATAAAGCTGAGAAAATCCGGGCAGCCGGGCCCGCATTTTTCAAAATCTCCGGGTCTCTATTATGTTTTATTCGGGATTTCCATCCAAAATTAATATAATTTTGAAAGCAAATTGCAGACCGCTTTTTGTTGCTAATCCCCGTATTTTTTGATCCCCCCACCCCCTCCCCTCCCTATTGCCCATCTCATCATGCCCACACTGACTGACTGACCCGTTGATGTTGCGGTGATCGGCAGCGGTGGTGGTGATGGGTCTTGTCCATGCTTCCGGAAACCAAACAAACACCCCGTTGAACTGGATGCGTTGCATTATGGTGTCAATGCACAGGAACAGCGTCCGGTGGGAAGTGATCGCGAATGAACGACCTGTGTGTGATGGAGGAAATTTAAATAGTTTACTGGGACATTGAAACATATTTTAAATCGATCGGACTCGAATCGATTCCGAAAAACAAATAACTGCGGTTATTTCTGGAGTTTGATCAGGACACCAGAGAGACCCGTCCGATCGATTCTCTGTTCCCTCTCTCAACCACTGACCGCCCATTTGTGTGGCGAACGACTCGGCAATGCTCCGGTCGGGCAGCGGCACCATTTGCTGCTGCTGCGGAGTGCCAACGCCGGCAGCGGTAGTTGAAGCCGTAGACGAAGATGGCACCGTCGCAGCCAACCGTTGGTGCCCGGCCAGGCGCAGCACAATTGGGAAACATGCGCTGGTCCCAGCGGAACGCCTCGGTGGTGAAGTCGTTGCCGACCAGCAGACGCTGGTTTTGGCACGTTCGCCTGAAAAATTGGGGGGTGAAAAGCGTCACACGGAATCAACAATTTGAGGGGAGGGGGGCTTATTTTTTAGGGTAATTTTCAGGAAAATTTTAAATTGTAAATTTTTCAACAAAAAACCCGCCAGTTTTAAAAAAAACCAAAATGCATTTATTTATTTTCTGATTGGCCATACCGCCGGGTCGTCCGTCGGCAATTCGGAGCCGTCCACCACCGGCACAATGACAACATGTTCGGTGTAACTAAAAAACGACTCTCTCTCTCTCTCTCTAAGTCATTTCCAAAATGAACCGTTCACATTTTGTGTTGCCATTTCGTCCCATTTCCCGGGAAATTAAATTCGAAACTCACATTTTCAGGAGGTTATCTCGGACATGAAAAACATCAAAAATTTCAATAAAATATAATTGTTGAGTCAAAATTTTCCCATTAATTGGCCCTTTTTTTTGCTTGTTGAATTGGTGTGTGTGTACCTGGGGAACCTGCCGAACCCGTAGTTCTCGATGCCAGCCCCAACACCGGTCTGCATTCGGTTGATGGTCAACAGACGCATCACCGACTCGACGCTCTGCTCGAAGTTGGCCACGCCTTTGGCGCGGAGACCTTTCAGCTGCTCGTTGAACACCCGCTGACTTTCCTTCCAACCCGACTTAAAAAAACAATCGTAGGGAAAATTTGGAAAAAAATTCATTTTTAAATTTGAAAACAGTTGAAGAGAAAGTGATTTTGGATAGAAATCATTCAAAAAATTTGAAGAACAAAGGGCCATGAATTGAATTTTGAGGAAATCCGTTGATGCTCAAAAATTGTGAAACAAAACACCACGAAAAAATCCTTCATTTTTTGAGTTAGAATAAAAATTTCAAAAAAACCTTGATGTTGTATGGGTACTCCTCAAATGTCATCAACATGTACCGGTCTCCGGAGGAAGCCGGGTCGCGTTGTCGTTGCTAAAATTCTTATTGGATTTTTTGAAATTTTTTTCTTCTATTCAATTTAATGATAAATTTCGTAGAAAAATCCCACAGAAAATATAGTTTTTTCAAGAAATTTTAGAAATCAAAGCCTAAAATACTGCTGCTTTTTCTAATTTTAATTAAAATTCAATGAAAAATTAATTAAAATTTCTTCGTTTTTACACTGTCTGCTCAGAGAGTTCGCTGTTTTTTCGAATTTTAAACTTTTTTGACCTTCAAAAATTGTTCGACTGTCAACCGCGCGAAGTCCAACAAAGTGGTGCCCAAGTACGACTTTTGCATCATCGATGCGCTTGTGTCAATTAAAAATATAATCACAGTCATTGCAAAAAATTCTGATTTCCTTAAAAACAAATAATCTGTTTTTTCATGTCCCGACAAGTGTACAAGCGGAACAAGATGCTTTTGCCCCCCCCCCCCGGGGGCTAACCGCTTTAAGCGAAGCCCAAATAGCTGAACGAGCCGGACTCGCGTTAGCTAACAATAAAAACGAAATTGCTGCAGAGGAAAATTCGAAATCCGTATTCGGCTCTAATCCGGCGTGTATGGACATTTCGCCGAGCATGTGGCCAAAGAGGAATCCTCCGTTAATCGCCGAATTTTATACTTTTTTTTAACAAAGTTGATTATAAAATGACATTTTACACCTCTCGTTGTGTCTTTGTCCTGTTAATTTTTGGAGTCTTTTGCGTGATTGGGTCAAATTTATAATACATTTTTTTATTTTGCGGCAGCATGCTTCATCAATAAACGGAATTGAACTAAAAAAGTATCTCCATCTTTGAACTTTAATTTTGGCATTTCCAATGTTTTTTTTGAAATTCGTTGAGAAAGGCAGGCCTATGGAATGATAATGAAAACAACGAAAAGAAACATTAATTTTCGGCGAAAACGTCTGGCCTACTCGGCAAAATGTCATACTACCCCTTTTTTTGCACATATTTCTATTAAATATGCTAATGTAAATTGTTCAAAATAAACGGCCAAAACGCTGTCGGGTTTCCAAAGTCCGTGTCAAACGCATGACGGCCAGAAACGACGGATAAGATTAAAACGACGCAAAAAGTTTTTTTGAAAATACCAAAAATGAAAAACAAATTTTAAAAATCCAAAAAGATTTGCAATTCTGTTTTAATCTTCTTCAAGGCTAAAGACTTTTCTAAACGATCAATGAAAGCTAAAAAAGAAGACAGAAAGTGCATAACAAAGTGCGAGAGAATGTTTTTTCCTCCCTTCACTTCCCTTTCATTTTGTGTGAAGGCGCGCGCGTCCGTTGTGTATGACCCATCTTTTGTTGTCTGTTCAACACTCTTTTCACGCTCTTTTTTTCTTAATGCATACTATTTTTTGCTCTCTTTTCTTTTCCTCTTAAATTATTGCACTATTTCCGCTATTTCAGCGATATCTCTGCGCTCTTCCGTCCAATTTTGGTTCTGTAAAATGCTCCCCATACGTTTTGTTTGGTGGCGGATGCATTTGTGTGCTCATTTGGCTGTTCGGGCATCGCTTCTCGGCCTTTTGGCTAAGATCAAAGTGTAGTATCTGTTCTTTACGGCTTAATCTCCGTAACGACCCCTACCGGGGTCAAAAGAGATTAACCAATTTTTGGAAAATGGTCGCAGCAGGGGGCTTGCTCCCTCTCGACCGCGCGTCGTCCCGGTATTGCACTTACCTCTGGGCACGGCGCATCTCCCCCACGGGGGAGATTTATAAACACAATTTGTTTAAAAGCAATCTTCATTTAAAATGCTCCATAGTTCTTGACAAAAAACTTTGTCGACCAAACACGAACAGAGAAAAAGCACTTTGTATCTGACCATTTAAAAGTCAATCGCACAAAAATGTATAAATGGAAAAGAGAATTAGGCTTAAGTCGAGTAAATCCAAAAAATGAACACAAAAATTTGGTAGAGATTGATCAGACAGAAGAAGAAAGGCAGTTAGTTAAGCTGTTAAGAGCAAATTTTAGACAATGGACAGTGACAATCGAACGACTATTAGGTAATTTGACTTCCAAAAATGGAGCCGGAGATGGGCCGACAAAAATAAGAGGAAATTTTGTTTCCCGATGGATTTGACCCTACTAAGAGTGGAAAAAGCGGCAAGGGAAGAGGACGCAAACCAACCGGCGGTGATTAGCCTGCTTCAAAAATCGATCAATAAATCAATTACGGTCGGGAACGATGTTTCAGGGAATAAGTTGCGAATTCTCGCAAGAGACACTCTGTCAAATTCCCACGTTTTGGTGGCGAAGTGGTTGGGGAAATTTACAGGGACAGCTCAGTACCGGCGATTATCTCTGGTAGAGATCGCAGCTGTCTCGGACCGCGCCCGGGTTAAGATATTTTTTCATTTTTTGGGGGATAAAATTTGTTCGAGACTTCGCTATTCGACCACATGAAGACCAGCAGAATCGTTTTTCGACGCTAATTCCCTCTTTTAAGAAAATAAAAATGTGCAAAAACATTTTTATTGTCAAATGTTTGATCATTCAAAATGTAGTACAATCAATTCTCCTTGTCAGGTTGTTTTTTAAACGGTTATGAACAAGGCCCCCGGGGGGTAGAAAAAAAGAATTTTGTGAGACAGACAATGTGATTGAAAAAAGTTGAAAAATTCAAATTAGCTTTCAAACAAATTGTGTTTATAAATCTCCCCCGTGGGGGAGATGCGCCGTGCCCGGAGGTAAGTGCAATACCGGGACGACGCGCGGTCGAGAGGGAGCAAGCCCCCTGCTGCGACCATTTTCCAAAAATTGGTTAATCTCTTTTGACCCCGGTAGGGGTCGTTACGGAGATTAAGCCGTAAAGAACAGATACTACACTTTGATCTTAGCCAAAAGGCCGAGAAGCGATGCCCGAACAGCCAAATGAGCACACAAATGCATCCGCCACCAAACAAAACGTATGGGGAGCATTTTACACAACCAAAATTGGACGTCTGAGCGCAGAGATATCGCTGAATTAGCGGAAATAGTGCAATAATTTAAGAGGAAAAGAGAAGAGTGCAAAAAATAGTGTGCGTTAAGAAAAAGAGAGCGTGAAAAGAGTGTTGAACTGACAACAAAAGATGGAGGTCATACACTGAACGGGCGGACGTCGCGCCGCAAAATGAGGGGGGGGGGGTCACTTTTATCATAAAAGTTTTATGTAATGGGAATTGTTTTTGAAAAAGTCGAAACAAAAAATGCATAAATTCACGGAGCCAGGATATTGATTTTATTTTCAGTTTAACCAACAAAGATATTAAAGAAACAGAAAAGAGATTTTATTAATTCCGATTATTTTTTTTTAAAACGAGTTAGTTAATATTTATTTTTTGAAAACAATTTTGTGTCCTCATTCTCCACAGGGATTTCCCATTTTAAACTTTTGTCATTTTTAGAAATTAAAATTTAGAATTTTTCAGTAAATTAACATGTCATTTTCGACCGAATCAACAAATGCGGCGGACATAACAGCTGATCCGGGTAAGAAATGCGATTTAATTAATATTTATTATTAAAATACTTATTAATAATTAGAGTTCGGACTTGAGGACCGACCGGGATTTCGATCGAGAATCTCGATCGATCCAATCTCTATTAATAATGTCCATTGTTTCAGAATGGTGGCCTCCAAATTTGGCCAATTTGGACCCATCCGAAGAAATGCGTCTTTTGCAAGCCCGAATTGTCCAATTGAAAAGCCGCCAACAAACGACCAATTCGCCAACTTCAAGCGCCAGTTTCGATTTGGTGGCACAAAATCTAAAGCGTAAAAGAATTGAAGGAGAAAAAGGAAAAGAAAACGACACAAAAAAATCGTTTGGCAAAAAGCTTGGCCAAATGGAGGAATGGAAAAGAGTTGCAAAACTCGTCGAGCTTGAAAATGTGTGAATTATTTTCTAACAAAAACAGTCATTTTTTCGTGCAATTTGTTCAGAAGGCACTCCGCGCCGAGTTGGAACATTAGAAACTGGCCAAAGATCACGAGGCTCTGCAGACAAAGATGGAGGAGTATCAGGAACAACTGCAACAGACCACTGACGAGTTGGCAGAGATGAAGCAACTGAACATAAAGTTGCAAAGTGACCACAAGGCATTGCTGGAAAGATTTAATGCACTTGAGCTGAAGCAAACGGCGAATTCCGAACAACAAAAAGCTCAAATTGTAAGGATGGGGCAGTATCAGAATGAACAGCAACAGACTATGGAGGAGTATAAGAAAGAACAGCAACAGAAGATGGAGGAGTATCAGAACAGACAGCAACAGAAGATGGAGGAGTATCAGAACAGACAGCAACAGAAGATGGAGGAGTATCAGAACAGACAGCAACAGAAGATGGAGGAGTATCAGAACAGACAGCAACAGAACAATAGCGACTTGCAGAAGACAGTTGTCGCGTTGAGAGAAATTGGTAAATTCGGTATAAAAATTTTGTTCAGAATTCATTTTAGGCATCAATTTGAGCTTTAATATTTAAAAAATAAAATTATTAGGCATTTCCTTGGGGCTAATGGACAGCGTTTGGGTGAGAAAGAAAAAGATAAATAAAATATTAAAATAGTGTAAAATATTTTATCAAATGTTATTTAATAATTTATAAGTCCTAATAATTTTCATTTAAATCTTTTTAAAATTATTTATTCGTTCATTTTTTTGCAGAAACTACCGGTTTGTGTGTCGATTCTGCCGCCGAATTGTTTCCGTGCGTTACGTTGGCAGACTCTGGCGACAAAATTGAAGCGAATTTTGGCCCGAATTTCAAATTCAACATTGCCGCCGATGGCATTTAGAAAGTGAAAAACGAGGGGATTTATGGGGTTTTGCTGTTAGGGGTTTCCATCGTATTTTGTTCTTTGTCGATCAAAAATAACATTTTATCATTCATTTTTTGTTTTCGAATTGTCATTTTTTCGTGAAAAAATGCAACAAAATTTCACTTGCCTTAAAATTTTTCAATCCACCAAAGTGTGTAAAAACCATTCGGAAGCTTTCATAGATTTGAAGCTATTGTGAAAGGTTTTCTGACCTTAACTGGCTTAACAATAACTTCAACTTTACTTTAACTTTTGAATGGCTTAAAATGTCTGAATCGGTTAAAAATCAAGTTATCATTTGTCAATTCTGTTGCCGATTTGTCCATATCCGGTCCTCGCGACAAAATTGAAGCAAACTTTGGACCGGACTTTTGAATACAAATTGTGATGAGAAAGGCAGTGAAACGGTGCCAGGAAAATTCGACAGTGACTGAATTTGACAGTTGACTATTTGACCACCCCATTTTGAGAATGTACATGGCTTTTCTCAAGTTTCATGGTCCTTTAGTGCTGGCAGCAGGTGCTCGATGACCCCCTGTGTTCCCTCCCACAAGGAGCCCAGTAAAAAAAAATCCGTCCGGGAGCGGAAACGGGAGTTCAAAATTCACCGGGGGCGAGAATCCCGACGAGGGACCTCTCTTCGCCAACAGTCGGGAGGGGGAGGGGGGGGGGGGGTCAGTTCGGCGTCCACACTAAAAAAAAATGAGGCTTTTGAAAAATTTAGGAAAGCCCTGCATTTGTTGACCCAATAGAGGCACGGGGTACTTTTTTTGTTCTGCCCGCCCCCCCCCCCCACAAAAAAATATTATTTTTTCGTCTTTTTGGGGGGTAAAATTTGTTCGAGACTTCGATATTCGACCACATGAAGACCAGAAGCGTTTTTCGACGCTAATTCCCTTTTTCTGAATAAAGTGAAAATGTGTAACATTTTTTGTTGTGGAGGGGGTGACAGAACAAAAAAGTACCAAAAATAATAATAATAATTATTATTATTATTATATCGATCTCCATATATAAAATTTAAAATTTACTTATTAATCGATTTAGATCCAAAGTGTCGAAATAGTCCAATATTTACAGTTTTAATAAAAAAATAACTTTAGAATAATGTTTCTCATAATTTTGGGTGTGTTTCCCGGGTTTTTTAGATTGAAAATGGGCTTGCCTAATTCATTTGATTTTTGTTTTAAATATTCATGAAAATTAATTTACTTATGCTTGTTTGAAGACAAGTTCAGTTTTCTAATGGGCAATTATTTGTTCGGTGGGAAAGTCCAATTTTTTTGTTTGATTAAATCGCTTGAACCAATCTGAGGCTTTGGTCGCCTTCCTCAACTTAATTGCTTCAATTAGTGACATCATATTTTTGATGTCGAGATAAAAAATCTTTTTCGTTTCCTTAACCAAAAATAATTTAAAAGCATTTTTTTTTGCTAGAAACGTTTTTCCAATTCTAAAATTGTTCTCCAAGAAACGCCAAATTTACGCTTGGCTTTGTCATTCATTTAATCATTTCGGCGCTTTCACTTGTCAAATTGTATAATTATTTCTGATTTTTCTCGTCAAGAATTTAATTTTCTTTTCAGTGATTATCGTTTAAAGTTTAAACGAGCATCGAATGCCGCCGGGAATCTCCGAGATTTTATGCATTAAATATTAAAAATCTTAATTTCAGATTCAACTAATTACTAACAAATTAGTGCTTTGTGGGTATACTGAAAATAAATAAAGCGTTTGAGCACCGCTTAAAAATCGTCAAGAAAGCAAAATGGTACCGCCATTTTCAATGAAAAATAGTTGTTTTTTTATTAGCATTGCCGTGTTAATGGAAGAATATTTCATCATTTTGCATCAATGAGCATTAGGGATGGCCGGAATTCCGTTTTCCGTTTTACCCGTTGTTTTTTGGCCTCTTTTTTTCCGTTTAAAAAAATTTTTCTTTTTAATAATAAATTTTCGCCCATCCCTGATGAGCATTTGCTGATGTTAGATGATATTGTGAGCAAAATTTCGCATTCAAAATGTTTGAATATTTGTGGGGCGGGGGGGGGAGAGGATAATATGAAAAAGTTGGCACAAAAAATTGGCATAATATGATTTATGATAAAGTTGGCACAAAAAATTGGCATAATATGATTTATGAAAAAGTTGGCATAATATGAAAAAAGCATGAAAAGGTTGGCAATGAAAAGAATCTTTCGATTTTGCATTAAATTGAATGATTATTGTTTAAGATTTTTAAACAATTTGCAATTGTCGTCAAAGTGCCAAGCTGCAAAATTAAGCATAAATTCGTTTTCTTTGCCGCTTATTTCACATTCACATCTCATTTGCCCCGGTAGGTCCGCACAGACCAGTGTTCTGTTGGTGCAAAAGCTTATTATGTTTATAAAAATTATGCAGAATTTTACAAAATAAACTTTTTAAAACAAGCGGACCGACCATATTGCTCCGCCCAGCAGTATGTAGAATTTGAAGCAAGGATGGGCGTAATCGCTGGAGTTGGAGCAGGTGCTGAAGTTGAAGCTGTTACAGGAGGCAGAGTTGGAGTTGAAGCGGTTACAGGAGGCAGAGTTGGAGCCGATAGTGGCGCAGGATTTGGAGTTGAAGCGCATGGTGGTGTTGTTGCTGAAGGCAAACAATTCTTCTGCTTGGGGCGTCGGCGGATTTGAAAATGATGTCGGCAACAGATCAGCGCGGCAATCGTGCCAAAAATCAAAATCAGAATGTTGACGACAAGAACGGCAATCATCAGCGCTGACAATGACGACGGCGGAGGTGGCGACGACGACGGCGGAGGTGGCGACGGCGGCGGCGGCACTAGCGGGGACTGAGACAGCGGCGGTGGCGACGACGGCGGCGGCACTGACGGGGACTGAGACGACGGTGGCGGCGGCACTAGCGGGGACTGAGACGACGGTGGCGACGGCGGCGGCGGCACTGACGGGGACTGAGACGACGGTGGCGGCGGCACTAGCGGGGACTGAGACGACGGTGGCGACGGCGGCGGCGGCACTAGCGGGGACTGAGACGACGGTGGCGACGACGGCGGCGGCACTGACGGGGACTGAGACGGCGGCGGTGGCGACGACGGCGGCGGCGGTGGCGACGACGGCGGCGGCACTAGCGGGGACTGAGACGACGGTGGCGACGACGGCGGCGGCACTGACGGGGACTGAGACGGCGGCGGTGGCGACGACGGCGGCGGCGGTGGCGACGGCGGCGGCGGCACTAGCGGGGACTGAGACGACGGTGGCGACGACGGCGGCGGCACTGACGGGGACTGAGACGGCGGCGGTGGCGACGACGGCGGCGGCGGTGGCGACGACGGCGGCGGCACTAGCGGGGACTGAGACGACGGTGGCGACGGCGGCGGCGGCACTGACGGGGACTGAGACGACGGTGGCGACGGCGGCGGCGGCACTGACGGGGACTGAGACGACGGTGGCGACGACGGCGGCGGCACTAGCGGGGACTGAGACGGCGGCGGTGGCGACGACGACAATGCGGAGAACGGCAATCTGCTTATTCAAACAAAATTTAGTTATTTTTAAATACAATTTAAATTATATATTTAATTGTGCATATTCCATCAAAGAATTTATTTGCCGGTTAGTTTCATTTTTGCCGCTTGTTGTGGAAGACGACTGCCCATTATCTGTCACACGAATGGCGACATTTAAACAAATTGCCCACATAAATAAAAGCAGTTTCATTGCTTGAAAAAATACTTTTAAATATAATTCGTTAATTGTTAAATCCAAAATATATTTATATCAAAAAATTTACAAATAATTTTGTTTGAATAAGAGAAGCGCTGAAATTTAGTATATAAAAAGTTGAAAAATGAGCGGATTTTATTTTTGGAGAAAATAGCAAGAAACATTGAATGAATGACACACAATTTTTACTTTTCATCATCAAAAATGTTTTTGGGCTAAAGTTTCGTGAATCATTTGGTCGCAGGTGATCAATTCTTTTATTTTTTTTTTATATTAAATATAAAATGACATTTGTTTAAAAAATTTGAATTTTGAATGTTTTTTAAAAACACTATTTATTGTAGAAAAAAGCCGGAAATAAATGTGAATGTGAAAAAATGTTTAACAGACTTTTATTAATTGTAAAATTCAATCTTTCGCCATTTTTTGATCCACTGAATTTCTTTCGCATTACATTGTCTACATTTAACAAAATGATCATTTCAATTTTCAAAAATATCAATGTCGTTATATGTACAAACGCAATCCCTCATTAACATATTTCTTTGTAAACTACTGGCTGCTCTCTGTAAATAAATAATTGTGATTCATTTAGTTCGTCATTACATGGCGATGGTGGGAAATTCAAACAAAATTCATTTACCGTATTTCCTAAAATAGAGCCCCCGGGGGCTCTATTTTTCAACCCCCCCAAAAAGGGGGGCTCTATTTTAGGGGGGGGGGGGGGGCTCTATTTTAGGGGGGGGGGGCTCTATTTAAGGGGGGGGGGCTCTATTGTTCAACCTATTTTTTTAGAAAATCTTAACAAAATTTACTATTTTTGCCCAAATTTTGAGCAAAATTTGGACAATTTGACTTTTTTTTTTCTGGCAAAATCAATGCCAGAATAGAAATTTTATTATTAAATAACAAAATTTTTCGATATCTATGAGTTACCCACCCATTTTTCTGGGAAATCCTTAGTAAGAATTAGAAATTTATTGAAGTCTTCAACAATTTTTTGAAAATTCCCAATTTTGCTCAGCAAAATCAGATGAATTTAAAAAAAAATGCATACCTAACTCTAAGGCGAATGCCGCTTTTATCTTGAATTAAAACTTACATTTATTTTTTGCTTAATTTGTCTTTAATTTTTTATTCAATTTCTAAGAATGGGATATGTTTTGCATATGGTAATAATAGTTGTTAAAAATTAAGATGCAATTTGTTTGAGATTTTAAATGAAATTTCGCATTTTTTTGCACCTATTTTTCTTATGAACCCGGGTTTTGGAGCCTATATAGGCGTCTATTTTGAAATTCTTCGAGCCTAAAAGTATTAGCCCTAGAAATAAAGTTTAAAAAATGCTGAAAATTAGGACATTTTTTATTTATTGAGATGTCCATTTAAAAAATTTAAAAGTTAATATCAATTTTTTGTCATTTAAAATGAACATTTTCAAAAAGTTTAAAAGTTATGATGCTTTTATTATTAGAAAAATTAATTTTGTTTTCAAAAATAAATTCGAATCTGACCCTTATTTTACCCGATTTCGAACCCCAGACCGGAATACGAACATTTTTTTGTTATGGCCTCAAAATCATTTTAAAAGCAAAAAATACAATTAAAAACAATTAATGCTCGAAATAATGCTTTTTCAATGAAGGCCAAATGTAGAGGGAAGACTCATTAAAACTCTTATAAAAGAGCCGGAATGGCAATTTAGAACTTTTTAGAATTTTTATTTTTTCTTTACAGGAATTCACTAAATTTTTTAAAATTCATATCTTTGCTTAAAGTTGGCCAATGGCTTATAAACTGGAGAAAAAAACGGAGAAAAATAAAGAGAATTTTTACGCTTGAGTTATTTTCAAAAGTTTGCAAAATCCAAAAAATTATGGCCAATTTTGCAAAAAAAAAAATCAAAAATTGGGGGGGGGGGGGCTTTATTTTAGGGGGGGCTCTATTTAAGGAGGGGCTCTATTTTTCAACCCCCCCAAAAAGGGGGGCTCTATTTTAGGGGGGGGGGGGCTCTAATTTAGGGGGGGGGCTTTATTTTAGGATATACGGTATATATGTGGAAGAAAAAATGGAATTTTTATTTTATTTTTTTTCCAATTTATAAATCCCCTAAATAATGCCGCCCTATTTTTAGTTTAACATAAAAACCACTTAAAATGGCAGTTAGTAGTAAATCAATTTCAATTCTGTTTATTCTGCCGTTTCTCTGTCTCTCCTTGCTATTGTTGGGGAATGGTTGGAGGTTACGGTAAGATGTAATTGTTGGGGAATGGTTGGAGGTTACGGTAAGATGTAATTGTTGGGGAATGGTTGGAGGTTACGGTAAGATGTAATTGTTGGGGAATGGTTGGAGGTTACGGTAAGATGTAATTGTTGGTAATGGTTGGAGGTTACGGTAAGATGTATACTAATTAGGGCGGCCATAATGAGATGTTTCTTAATTATAACCTCACCTAAACAAAGGACTCACGTGTCGATTGGTCAGCGGATATGATCAGAACGCGCCTATGAACACTACCGAATGCAACGATCACCTTTATTGTTTTTCCGCCGTTTGTGATACAAGTAAAGAGAATGAACACTCAAAATTTAAAAAGCAATTACTTAAATAAATGCAATGTTTTATATTTTAAAATTAAATAAACAACAAAATGAGCATTTTGAGCCGGGATCGGGACCCGGATTAACCGGGACTGACAAGAGGAAAAAATTTTCAAGCCTTTTTAAAAATATTTCTTTTTTTCTTGCTTCAGCTGTCCATTCCAGATTAATGAAAAATGTACAAAATTTTTTCGCCTTTTTACTCAAATCCTATTTATTCTTAGGGGTGCATTTTAGTATCCCGGTCCAACCGGGATCGGGATTTTCGGGTTTATCCCGGCTGAGCCAGGTCGGACTCCCGATCCCGGCCAGCTCATTTATAATTAATTGTAAGTTTAATAATTGTTTAGAAAGCGTGACGAAGGAGAAGGATCTCTATTTTGTCTATGGATGTCTTAATGAGACTGACGTAATTGACCCCGATTACTGTACCAAAGAGCTTGTGCGCGAGTACAGAATGAAGCCAAACGTGGAGAACTGGAGCTGCCATTGCTGCCCAGGCGAACGTAACAAAGACATGACCAACCGTGAAAAGATTCCAAGAAGTGGGTTGAGTCTGTAATTACTAGGAACCGGGAAAATTTTGGATCCGGGATCCGGAACCGGATTTTCAATTTTGGAAATTTTCCGGAGAGATTGGCGGTATTATTTGAATATTAGGATTATTTAATTTTCCTAGTAAAATTTGATTCCCCCCCCCCCCCCCCCCCCCCCCCTCCCCAATTTCTTTGAGCCCCCCGCCGACCTCCGCCGATTTATTCAACCAAACAGCCACCGATTTTGTACAGAGTGCGTGCCCCCTGAGCTTATGCCGTACATTTGGGAGCCCATTGAAGAAAATGGGGCAACAACAAGGACGACGGCTTCCATGCTGATGATTGTCGGTACGTGTTCATGTGCCTGTGCTAATGATGTTCGAGAGTCTTGGTCTTGAACCGAGAAAAGTTCTCGGGCTTTTGAGTCACGGGGTCAACTCTCGGGTCTTGAGGCGGTCAAGAGATTCTCCAGACTAAATGCTGTCGAATGGAATTGCCCAATCTCGACGAGAGCTTTTCAATTATATTTACTGCTTTTTTATTCAATCCCCAAAAAAGTCATTGCCTTGCCGCCCCTTCAGGCATTATTATGGCCATCAACTTCGGCAACAACGGCGCCGCCGGCTGTCTAAACTGACTATGAGGGGCCAGAAGCAATAAAAGAAAATAAATTATATTTTATCCTCAAATATATTTTAATCTTATAATCAGAGTTCATATTCTCTGCTGCTTAGCATAATTCTGGTGTCTCGACGAGAGCTTTCCAATTATATTTACTGCTTTTTTATTCCAACCCCAAAAAAGTCATTTCGATTGTTACGTTATTTTGTCCTCAAATGTATTTTAATAAAGATTATTTTTTAAATGTTCAAAAAAAACAATTTCTATGTTTGGTCATTTTTAATTTTCCTCACAAATCAGTTCTTTCTCTTTTTGGGCTCACTCGGACCTTCATTCGCGTCAAGCAGTCTAAAATAGAAATACTGTATACAATAAACTCCCCCCCCCTCCCCAGGGAAGTGACGCAAAATTTTCAAAAAAAAATTGCTTTTTTGAAAATTTCTTAACCAAAAAACCAGTAAAAAGGGAAAATGCATTCCCCTAAAAATCAACTTTTTCCCCTAATTGCCCCCCTGGAAATGCGGCACTTATATAGGGGGGGGGGGGGGGGGGAAATGTGGCACTTATATGGGGGGGGGGGGGAGTGAAGCCGAAAAAGTTCTCAACAATTAATGCATCATTATTACCCGTCGCCGATGCCACTGTCGTTGAAGCGAATGGAGAAGCGATTCCACTGACGACTCCAATCCCACTCAGCTGCCTCCTTCTCCCATTTGGCCCATTTGTCTTGGTCACGCTCAATTGGACAACGTACCAACAACATTTTGTCTGTCAATGTCAGTCGCTCCTTCGTCAAAGTGTTCTCCAGCACAAATGGCATAAAGTCATCGTCAACATCCCAAAAAGTGAAAACGATAAGGAAATTGACCGGCTCAGAAGCGTTGACAAATGACTAAAACAACAAAAGGGGGGATAATTACCTAATTGCTCACAAATTGTGAGAAACATTACCCCTTTGAGTCCTCCCATTTCTGTCGAATCAAACCCACAATACAGCACCTTCGGAAGACCATCCCCGCGGGGGGTGAGCAACCATTTGGCCAAAGCTTGATCAGAAGAAGCATCGGCGTTGTCTTCGGCCGGGAACAGTGGATGTTCAAACTCGGCTTTGATCAATCGGAGTTTTGGGCAGTCACCGAGAACGGTCGGAGAGAATTGGCGCAAATGGGCGAGTTCGGGACAATCTTAAAGAGCATTGGTCCCGGAAACAGATTTTTCAAAAATCATAGATGTTGAAAACATGTATTAGATGATGTCAAATGATGAATCTGATGTTATGTTCGTGCTCAGCGAGCTCGATAACTCCCGAGTACTTCTCAAAATTACATAAAAGCTTCATTTAAAAAAATTCGATACCATCAATTAGAGCGAGGACGATCGAGATTCTCGTCGAGATTTTTTTCGAGATTCTCGATCGGTCCTCAAGTCCTTGCTATACCATCAATTGTTCTTTAAACTTACCGGGTTCGGAGGAAGACAAAGTAAGAGTGCAAATGTTGTCATTGATCAACGGCCAAATTTGTTGCCAAATGATCTCCCAACTGCGGTTTTGGTTGTTGTTCGTCCCAATGTAAACATTGATCGGTTTGGCGTCGAAAAGTCGGCAAATGCTTTGAAGAAATTCGATGACACTTCGATCGATGAACCTGTGAAAAGTATGAAAATTTGAACAAAAACATTTGATTTGAGGAAAAGACACTTAAGGGCTTTCAAACAATTTAAACAGCCAATTACCATATGTTAGTGGGCCGGGACCGGGATTGGTACTGAAGTCTTTTGGGACTGAATTTCCCCTTTATAAAATCCCGGGTTTTTTTTTTGTCAAAATTACAAATCTTTGTTTTTGAGCATTAGTCCCGGTTTTTTGACCGGGATTTGATTCATTTTCCACACTTATAAAATCCCGATTTTTTAATTTTCTCAATCCCGATCCCGAGTTTTCCCAAAAATACCGATCCCGGTTTTTCCCGAAAATCCCGATCCCGGGGTTTTTCCCAAAAATCTCGATCCCAAGGTTTTCCCAAAAATCCCGAGGTTTTTCTTAAAAATCCCGATAACTCTACCATATGTGAAGGCATTCAAATCCGATCACAAAGTCGGGAAACGGCGACTTTTGCGGAAGTGCCAGCCGACACTTGACTTCATCGCCATTTCTGCTCCAGCATTTGACCATTTCAGCCCCCTTTCTGTCCGTTGCGCGATGAATTAACAGCCGACCCAACGACCATCCCGTCGCTTTAAAATGCGCGTCCACTAATCGATCAAATCGATCGCTGATCAGTGCCATTTTCAGTCCAAGCTCAAAAGTGCCACAAAATGTGAACACATCGAACAAAACGTCGTCGCAAATGAAACTGAAAAATTCAATTTAAATTAGATTAAAAAATACGAAATCATTGCGGGTCGGTTTGCCAGAATTGTTAGCAATTTTCTTTTGGCACTTTCATTTTCGGGGCAAAACTCACATTTGTTTCAACCGTTTCCTTCACTTTTTTCGGATTGTCCGACATTTTTTTGTTGTTGCAAAATGAATTTTTATAATTCCAATGAGCTAAATAAAATAAATCAAATTATGGCATTTTAAAAAATGATGGTCGGGTCCGACGGCTCCGTAGAGAAAATTTTTGTGTGTTTGCTTTTGTCAAGAATTTGCATTTTTGCCAAAAAATATTTAAATTTAACATAATTTCGATTCCAAATGTTATCAATAAAGAAATTATTAATATAAATCAAATTCGAAAAATACGGGCAAATCGATGAATGTTTTCGCCTGCGAATTTCGGAACATTTTTTTCAATCAATATTCGACTTTTTAATTAAAATTGAAACAATGTAAGCGAAATAAATTTTAAGAATACGGCAATTTTTTGAAGCTTAAGTCTTACCAAAAGGTAATACGGTACCTCACCAAACTGGACAAATTCTACAGTATATCATTCGACACAAAGCTGATACGGTCTAGCTCGCCCCGCGGGATTCCCGCTCCCGGAAATTTGTTTTACCGATTTCAAATGGTCACACAAAATCAATATGTAGAGTCGTCGACGATTTTTATGTGGCCAGTAGCGTTTTGTTAGTGACTGCACAAATGGGCCAAATAGTTTTCTCTTCTCTGTCACAGCCAGGCGAAATCATTTTTTATTGATTTTGTGTCTGCCCTCACATTGATCCCATCGCCTCCATAATTGCTAGGGATAGGATTTTTATGTTATAACATATTTTTTTTGTGGATTCCTTACCATGAGAGAAGCCCAAAAATAGTATTTGTTTTGAAAAATTTTTGAATTAGGGCGACTTTTTAGCACATATTAAAACATATTTTGGGGGTATTTTTTATCACATATTTACTAACATATTTTAAGCTTTTTCAGAGTTTTAGCACATATTTCGCCATTTTTCAAAAAATTCCTTAAGAAAAATGCAATAAAAACGAAAAATACACCCCTAAGGATCAACTTTTTAAAAATTTTCAAAAATGCACCCCTAAAAAATGACTTTTTCTTGGACCAAAAATCCACCCCCAAAGATCGACATTTTCCCTAAAATTTTTTACTTTTGATATTTTTTATAAAATTTTCCAAAACATATGAAAAATATTAAATTTACAACTGTAGGAGCAAAATTGATAAAGATAGTTGAATTTTGAAGGTTTTTGTGCATAAACTGACTAGATTTTGGCCATTTTTGGCACATATTTTACCACATATTTTGGCATTTTTGGGATTTTTAGCACATATTTTGGCATTTTTTAGCACATAAAAACATACATATTTTGGGTTTTTTAGCACATATAAATCCTATCCCTAATAATTGCAATTGCAAGTTTTTTGTTCCTTTCTTCCATATTTGTTTTTCTAAGAAAGACTTTTCTTCCGCCCCTTAGCCTTAATTCAGAACGTCAAAAAAGATGATAGAGCCAAAAAAAACCAAAAGTTTTGTGTATTTGTGAAAATTCCTTAACAAAAAAAAGCACTAAAAACGACCTCCTAAAAATCGAAGATTTTTCGAAAAACATACCTAGGTATCTATCTATCTATATGTACATATGTAGTTTAACAAAAAAGCAATAAAAGTGGAAAACCACAAAAAATTGCCTTTTTCCCCCGACTTCCCCCTCCCCCGAAAAATTTTCTGGCTCTGGGCCTCCGGCAGGTACCCGGCCGATCCCTTCATAGTGTTTACACGTTTTGGCTACAACAAAAATTGTTTTGGTTTCCTCAAAACTAAGAAAAGTTTCCGTAAACAGATTTTGTTTTAAAGACAGCACAAATTTCTTGGAGTTTTCACACTTTTAGGCAACGAATTTTTTGATTCCCTTTCTCTTCATAAACAAAGAAATTGTCGGAAACATTTTTTGTTTATAAACTGAATTCATATTGCTCACACATTTGTGTATAGCTTACACTGATTTTCATATCGTTTTTAGTCTTAATATTTGTCCGATTTCCGATTCATTGAAGAAAAATATGGCCAATTCCGCTGACAGTGAGGAGAAACGTCTTCAAAACGAAGTTCGTAGTCGCCTCAATCGGCATTTGCTTTAAGTCACTAATAGTTTTTTTGAAGATTGAAGAAAGTTTTTTTTTTGAAATTAAAATGAATGTGGTTTTTAATTAAAAAAAACTACTATTACTATAATTGGTGGATCAAAAATTATTGCACATTCTGTTTTTGTTGTTGTTGAAGAATACAAATTCTGGCAACAAAAATGTCCGTGGCATTCCATTTGACGCGAGTTTGACGTGCCTCAAAAATCACGGACAATATTTATTTATTATTTCCAGATGCAGGTGAAATTCGAGTCTCTGCAGCAGTCCAGTTCCACGGACAATGAGGAGAATCGTCTTCAAAACGAAGTGCGTAAGTTTGCTTAATTGGCATTTGTTTTGATGCAATTTAAGACACCAAAATATGTTTAAATTTGGTGGACTAATGACACTGAATGAGACTTTTTAAAAGGTCAGGTCCGGAACAATAGTTTTAGTGCAAAAATGTACCAAGAATACATCCCGGATATAATAGGCGAATCCGAATCTGACAACAACAAACAGGCCCATTGCATTCCATTTGAGTGAGAGCAAACAAAATGTCGCATTTAATAGAATTGATGGACTTTTTTAGGGGGTTTCATTGTCAGTTTCGGATTCAATGGCAACGAAAACCCCCGGAAAACAATTTCACTTCATTTTTAAAATTCAGGTGAAATGCTTTTGCAGCGATGGCGAAGTAATGGTGCCGCTTGCATTGTTGTCTCAAAGCAAACTCTTCACGGAAATGACGAAGGTTTTTGGAGGCTGAACGTTTGTAACAAGCGCCCAAATTTCTGTTTCAGAATTGTGACGTCACCGGTGGGCCGGTGTTTCACATCCACTGAAAAGCTAATGCGTGGCCACCTTCAAAAGAGTCGTCGAGTGGATGGAGCATCGTGCCGGTGCGTTTGGTTGGGCTTTGGGTTGGATTTGGGCAAAAGTTTATTGGACACGTTTTAGGCAAGGACGAGCCCATTGTTGAAACGGTTCAACTTCTGGACATGAACATTTTATGGCATTTTTATTTTTAGGACCCGAACACGCACGCGCGCAAATGGTTCAAGTTGGACGACTTTGAGACCAAATTCTTCGAGGTTTGCATTTGTTTTTGCTATTTTTTTTTCGCGGTGTCGCCCCAAAAAAATTTTTCTCTTATTTTATTGACTCATGACTTTTATTTTTGCCTCTCTTTTTCAGATGGATGCGAGGGAGTTGATCTTCGACTTTTTGCCCGTGTGCACCTACCTTCAAATCGATTCGTTGGTAAGTGAACCAAAGCAACATCGGCGGAACCCTCCGAATTGCAAATTTTTGAAGTCCAAAATGAATTTTTGCAATTTCAGATGCTCTACGGATATCAGTCGATGGCCGCAGTGTTGAAGGCCAAAACGGAGGACGAGCTGCGCCAATTGTTGGTCGTCGAGGGGGAGAGCGTGCCGAACGAGCAGCGAAAGGCCGAAATCCGTGCGAAGAATGCGTGGTGCGCGTACTGAGACGGATTTGAATGGCATTTCTGCGTGAATGATTCTCGAATTATTATTATATTTTATTCATTCCCCTCAGTCCCAATTCTGCGTGAATGATTCTCGAATTATTATTATATTTTATTCATTCCCCTCAGTCCCAATTCTGCGTGAATGATTCTCGAATTATTATTATTATATTTGCTCATTCATTCCCCCCTCTTTTATGAACAAGCTTTTGTGGGTGTTCGACTTATTGGCCCCTCCCGGCATTTATGCGCCTTTGGTGCTGTTTGTTCCGTCCTTTTGCGACAAAGCAATCCAATAAAGAGACTTTTTGTGTCGCTCAAAGGCTCTACTGCTGAATTGGACTGTCGCGGGGTCCTGAACTTAGAAGTTCCACAGCCTTTTAATCTATGAACCCCCAGCAAATAATCGATTTTCGGAATTTCTATAATATGATATGGGGGGGGGGGGGGGAGGTGGTTTGGATCCGAGTAAAAATACTACCAATCGATTCCTCTCGTCGAGCTGAGTCAAAATCATTCAAAAAACACCAAATTACAACAACAAAAAAAAAGCAAAAATGATCGAATTCATGCCCGTTGAATGATTTTGAGGCAAAAATTGATTTGTGAAAATTTTTGATTTTTCGGAAAATTGTTCGAATTCGGGTCCGGGGTTCGAAATGAATATCCGAATTCAGAATCTACAGCCTCGAATGCCCCTTGGAACTCCTTTTTATCACTAAAAACCGTTGCTAACATTAAACAGCCAAATATAAAAAAATAAAACTAACTGTTAATTAAGCTTTAAAGTTATCAACCAAATAATAATTGCATCGATAATCAAAATAAAATTTATGAAAGAATTAACACGGAAAGTATCGAACACGGGGAGGTCCCTTAAAACTCAAAAATAATCAGTCAAATAAAATCCCTGATAACAATTTCAAACAAACGCAATTCAATCAAAAACAAATTTTAAAATTATGGAGAATTTTAAAAAATTCCATTGACGGGAAATGACATAACAGATCACTAGGCTCAATTAACAACAAATCACTGATCAAAAATAACACATTCAATTTTCTTGCTTCATCATTTTTTATTTGGTCCAAATCATCCAATGGACTTGCGATTGTCAGATTTGCTGAAGGTATGTTGATTTGTGCGCCTTGTAGTTCAGATACCACATGTTGGCCTCCTTGAGAATCCGTGGTGCACTTTTCAGCTAAAAATGGCAATTTCTTTAAAAATCGATGCTTATTGAAATTCAAAATACACAACTCTGATCAGTTTTTTCACAAGGAACAGCGGTTAACCCCTAAAGTGTATTTAGCTTATTGTTGGTTGATCTAATTCAGCTTTTTCAAAATGCTCTTCTTTGATAAAATCCTCAAACCCAACAACCAATTGATCAGGGCCAGATCAATCGATGCCTTTTTAAAGGCAAATCAATTTTAAATTGAATTAAACTTGAATATTAAAAATCTGTTTGGAAATCATCTAGCTGCTAATCCGATCTTGAAGTTAACCAACTTACTTCAACAATTCCAATTCGTTTTTCTTGGCTTGCGTCAGGCAGGCGAATGGCTCCCGACCATCGGCCGTCGTCCGCAAAATATTCAACAGTGTCCAAATCGATAAAAATGTGCATTTTTGTCGGCATGGCTTTGTAGACCACCAGACGTTTGTTGTTTGTTGTCACCCTGAACACAAGCGATCAGCACGGGCTAATGAATTGTATTGATCGGAATTTTGGAAGAAAAAAGTGACCATGCCGCCGTCGTTAGCTCGATGCCGTTGTTGTCAATCCGGAACTCCAATTTCTTGCCGCCATTTGTGTGGGTTGGCGTCAGATGCAACTCAAATGTCTCCTCTCGGCCGTTGTCCCAGTCGAACTCGAAGACGAGTTCGGACCTGACCCTTCACCAAATGCAATTCTTCGCCTTTTCTAAAATTATTTAAAAATTTATGCTTAAAGTTAAAGAGAGTTACATATTATAAGTTACAGAAATGGCATTTTCTGGAGCCAGAATGGCAATTTTTTTTATACTATATATAATTGTAAAAAAAAATTGTTTAACGCAAAGACGAAATTTAAATGAAAGTCAGGGGGGGGGGGGTAAATTAATTTTAACAAAAAAGTATTTAGGGGGTAAATTAATTTAACAAAAAAGTATTTAGGGGTAAATTAATTTTAACAAAAAAGTATTTAGGGGGTAAATTAATTTTAACAAAAAAGTATTTAGGGGGTAAATTAATTTTAACAAAAAAGTAGGGGGTAAATTAATTTTAACAAAAAAGTATTTAGGGGGTAAATTAATTTTAACAAAAAAGTATTTAGGGGGTAAATTAATTTTAACAAAAAAGTATTTAGGGGGTAAATTAATTTTAACAAAAAAGTATTTAGGGGGTAAATTAATTTTAACAAAAAAGTATTTAGGGGGTAAATTAATTTTAACAAAAAAGTATTTAGGGGGTAAATTAATTTTAACAAAAAAGTATTTAGGGGGTAAATTAATTTAACAAAAAAGTATTTAGGGGTAAATTAATTTAACAAAAAAGTATTTAGGGGGTAAATTAATTTAACAAAAAAGTATTTAGGGGTAAATTAATTTTAACAAAAAAGTATTTAGGGGGTAAATTAATTTTAACAAAAAAGTATTTAGGGGGTAAATTAATTTTAACAAAAAAGTATTTAGGGGGTAAATTAATTTTAACAAAAAAGTATTTAGGGGGTAAATTAATTTAACAAAAAAGTATTTAGGGGTAAATTAATTTTAACAAAAAAGTATTTAGGGGGTAAATTAATTTAACAAAAATTTAGGAAAACAAAACCGACGTTATGACATGTGGCTTCTTTTTTTCCCTGAGAGAAGCCAACTCCGGCAATGGTCGGGCCATCAAATATTGTCCATTTTCTGATAGAACAAATTCCTGCAAATAAAACCAATTAAATTACATTAAATAATTAAATGTATAATTAAATTTTACATTATAATAATTAAATTTTCCTTTAAAATTTCAAAAATTTTCAACAATATTAATGCCTGGCACATTGAAGTGAAATGACTGCTATTTTGTTTAAATAAAATTTAAAAAATTGGTTTTTTATATTTTTTTAATCAAAATTTGACACCAATTTTTATTTTAAAATATTGCCTTAGGCAAAGTGTGCGACGTTGCGCCGACCCAACTAATGTCGGAGATCCAACCGATGAGGTACGTTCTGCCGGATTGTTTGTCGTAGAAGCCCTTAAGGACGGAATGCCAAACATTTAAATTATTTGAAAAATATTTTATTTCGCATCCCCCCCAAAATACTTGCTTGGTACGCAAAAGAGCCACCAATAAAGTCCATCTTTTGCTCAAATCTGTGCTTAAACTTTCTTCCATCAAAATGCCCAACAAATAGTGGATTCATTCGCTCTCTGAAACATTGGTTTTTGATGTTTACTTTTTGGATCAAAAACATTGTTTTAAAATTTGAAAGAAAATGAATTTGTTTAAAAGTTTTTGTTGAGTCGAATTTTGAAAAATTTGCCATGTTTTTTTGTTTTGCTGAAGGCAGTGAGTGCCGTCCCGGACTCGGCATGCCATTCATTTACCACACCTAGAGTTGGTCGAGACCGGTTCAACATGCTGGTCCAGATCCGGCTTTCATGGTTCCGGTCCAGGATTTTTCCCAAAAATCTCGGTCCCGACCAACTCTAACCACACACCTACCGTCCTTCAGCGTCCTTGCCAAGTACGGAAAATGAGCCTTTGTCGGACACATATGACAATACCCATTCCGTGTTCGCGTTCAGCGGGTCGCCCATGGCGATCAATATGGGGCATTCGCACATTTGCAGCCCATCCCGATTGTCCTCATATAAAACGCCCTAAAATTAATCGGATTTTAATTTTGTTTAGTTTAATTTAATTTAAAAATAAAAAACAGTTTTTGCTTTTGCTTTGTCTTTGCATTTACCTAACCTGATATTCCCAATCACGATCAAGCTGATCCGCACGTTTGTTCTTATTTTTGTACAACAACACAACGCCCGCCGACCCATCCTTTCGTTCAACTCCAACAGTCATGTAATAATAGCCTGAATTAATTATCAGTTTTTCCCATCTGTGCTTTCGTTTTTTGTGATTTGGAACGATCTGACTGATCAGATCATCGATTATGAATTTTGGATCAAGAATGGGGTTAGAATTTTGGATCAAGACATTAATGAATAATAAAAAATTTAATTAAATAAATTAATTAAAATTGCCTAAACAAACGCACCTCCTGGCCCAAGAAACACAACTGGGTCATGGAAACTATTTCCAAGTGGAGGATCAACATTTGGGAATCTTTCAATGATTGTTTTATGTGTTGTCCAGTCCGTACGAATTAAACCCTAATTGATTTGTAAGAAAAAATAAAAATAAAATTAATAAATAAATATTCGGACCTTTGTCGTCACATATTGTTGAACTTCTCGCCATGGATCTTCAGTCACTGTGCTACTGGGAAAGTCAGCTGAAAATTTGGAGAAGTTCAAAGATAATTAAAATATTAATAATAAATACATTTTTAACTTTTCAAAATTTGACTTATAATTAAAGGGTCAGAAAAAATAAAATTAACACAGTTTTTCTACGAAACGAATGCCAGGGGGTGGGGTAAGAGGCCAAATGTTTTTTTACATTTTTTGAATTTGAAAAAAGTGATCCAATTTAAGCAAATTTTTAACCCATTCCAACCAAATTAAGTAATTAAGCATTAATTAGGTAATTAGCTTTACTAATTCGTTGGCTCCAAAACACGCCAAATTCGCCAGTTGGGCAAATTGATTGAAGAACCGGTGAAATGGCCATTTGAGCAGTCAAAGTGCACCAAATTCGGGGGTATCATGAATATTGGCAGATGGATCCAATTGATCAAATCTTTGCTGACAGCGTGGCCCCAGTGCATTGTGTACCTCAACAATTTTTTGTTTTAAATTTTATTATACAATTATAAAATTTATAAAATTATATTTTTACCATCGTACAGAGTGTGGAAAGTGTTGATAGAACAAATGGTACAGTCCATCGGTGGACCTGTTAAATCCACACGGGTCGCTGGTCCAGCCTAAAGTTTAAAATTTGTAAAAATAAAATTCATTTTTTTAAAATGAATTTAATTATTTAACGGACAGCTAACCAAATGGAGCTCGGAAATGGTAGCTTCCCTCAAAGTTGGGCAATTTGGCTTCTTCCCCGATGAAAAGTATGCGAATGCCTTCCTCCAGAACCTGTGAAGCAAGATTTAAATTAAAATACAAAATTTTAAAAATAAATTGAACAATCGAACACGCAATTACTGAGCGGACTTTAAAAGATCTGTTTATGTATAATGTTATTTATTGTTAAAGTTTGTTCATCTAATTGCTGTAATTGTGATCTCAAGAATTGGGGAGAGGGGTATTTAATTTTCAAAAAAGACCCAACCGTTTTTGTCTCGAACACATAAACCAACGACGCCTGTGTGGTTTCCGTCCATGTCAGCGTGTAAGCACCTGCTGCTTTGTCGTCGATTTCGATGAAGTCGTGCCAAAAGTCGCTCGTGTACTGCTTGCACTCGGCAATGAGCTGTCCGGACTGCTCCTCAATCGTTCCGGCTTTAGTTGGGGGACACAAATACACTTTGGCGACCTTGGTTAACGGAATAAAGTGTCATGGCATCCTATTCGCGTCAACAAAATCTCAGAACTGACTTGGCCCTCTTTGGCAGGTCGAACCCACACATGCAATGTGCTAGCATCGTGCAGCAACACGTTGACCGGAGATAATACACCTTTCAGTGCCTTGAACCACAAATAATGAGGGGGCAAACAGAAGGGCAAGAAGCAGTGAATGGCAGCAGCATGTTTTTGGCACTGGCACTTTTGGCATCCATTCAGCAGAAGAATGCAATTGGGAAATAAAACTTTTTGTTAGAGAGGAGGGCGTGTGATGTGAGTGTTGAATTGTGTTGCTTAAATATGGTCATTTTGGCATTGCCATTCACCTCCAATTTACAACAACTACATGTTTATGCCGTCGGATTTCCTATGACTGCTTGCCACCACTGAATTAATGCTAATGAAGGACAAATTTGCCACGTTCCACTAAATACATGAACAAAAAACATACCTGTGTTCTGTGGCAGCATTTTGAATAGTTTTTGGATCAGTTTGATGGGGGGGTGGGGGGGGAAGTCGGCGGTGCCGATTTGCATTTTTGATGGCATTTGTAAAGAAAAATGGCCCAAAAATTGCAACGCGGAAGGGCGAAAAATGATCAGTAAAATTAGAAAAATGAAAATTTTGAAATTTCAAAATTTTTCGGCTTCCGGACTTCCGGACATTTTTTTGGAGCCGGAATTCCGGATTCCGGACTTTGCTTTTTTATGTTTTTAATATAATGGGTTTTTTTGATTTCTTTCTTTTCCTCTTTTTAAGTGAATCACAAAAAAAGGACGAGCGCACTGTTGAAGAGATAGAGGAGATGCCTTTTAATTAACAAAAAATGGCAAAATTTTTAATAAAAAATGACTTTTTTTTATGCGTTGACATTAATCAATTAATAAATAATGTCCGGCGGCACTGATTTTCCCGTGAATATTATTCATGCGTGCGCAACATTTTATACATTATAAAAACGAAATTAAAATATTAATCTAAATTAGATTTATTTCCATTTGGGGGCATTTTTTCTCATTTTAATTTAATAACAAATTAAAAAAGGAGCACAAAAATGTTGCGTCGTATGTCCCCGTCGGCGGTGTCCATCATTAAAATAATAATTATACTAATTAATCTTTTTGTGCCTTCGGCAATTGCATTGAAAATATTATTTGTGCAGCCAAACTACGCGTACCTGCGAAGTCATTTCGGGTTTGCCTTGAAATTTGGCCAATTTTTTGGTTGAAGAATGTGGCCACAAAGTGGTAATAAATAATAAATTTATTTACATTATTTTGTTGTTTAAATTTTAAATTTTTTTAAAATTTAAAACAATTATTTTTAGCACATGTTGGTCCCAATAAGAGACGAAAATGGAAAGCTTTTGGACAAAAGCGTTGAAACTCGTCTGAACATTCGTTATTTTAGTGCCGAAAATCATACAATACCGCTAATAGTAAAGGTTAAACAAGACAAAATATTGCCAATAGACAATATATTTCTTGGTAACATTTTTAGGATTAAAATTAATTATTATTTTATTGTATTATTCAACAATTTATGTAAAAAAAAATGAACCTCACCTTCTCATTACCTTAAAAGTGAGAGAATCATTTTCATAACATTTCACAATCAATCAGTGGTTGGTAATTTTTATTTTGAATTCACCAGGATTTAAATTTTTACAAATCCCGTCCCCAAAAATGGACACGGGTTAGAAAAGCCCTAAAAAGATTTTTGACTAGAAAATCCCGATTCCGGTGATCATAAATCCCGAATCCGTCCCAAATATTCAAATTGTCGTTCTCAAATATTCTAAAAAATTGTTTTTTTTAATAAAAATATTAAATTTAAATTTTAAGTTTAATTATTTCATTATATTAAAAAAATGCATATAATAAAACTAGTAAAGCTTTCCAGAGATTGAAATAGATAGATGTAATTTACAATATTTTTATGTATAAGCCTCATTTTTGCTAATTAAAATTAATAAAAAAACATTTTTCATTAGAAATTATCGGCGATTTGGCACTAATGGACAAATTGAAAGCCGAAAAATTTGATGTCGGAATTGGGGAGGCATTTTTTTTGACGGCGTATTCACTGGCAATTTTTCATATTTTACAAATTCCGGCAACAATTGCCACACATTCACAGCCAATGTGGCCAATTCACCTTTATTTGCTTGGCATTTTGGGCAAAATGAAGGCGGGCAATTTGCTTGGTAATTAAATAAATAAACTTTTTTTAAATTTAAATTAATTAACATTATTTAAATAAATAACTCATTAAAATTTATGTCTGAAAATGCCACAAATTGAGAGCTTTAGTCGGCCTTCCATCAATTCCAAAACTGGCTAACAAAATAATCAGTAATTTACACGGGCACAAACGTGTGGAGAAATTGCAAGAATTTTGGGAACTTTGTGTCCAGCAAACATTGGAAAGTATCAAAGGTCATATAAATCAGGTACAAAATGATTTAAATAATACATTACTTTTGACAAATTTACAAAATTAAAATATTTTTGAAATTTAGTAATTTTTAATTTGTCATTGAAAAATCAATTTTTCCCGCTCTCGTTAATTTGGACCCACGGGATTTTAATGGGAACGGGAAAAGGGCTTATTTGTTAGTTAGTTCTGAAAAATAATATTAATGTCAAATTTTTGGACTAATTTCATCCCAAAAACTTTTTTTTGAATCGATTCTCATTTTCTACAAAAAAAAATTTGCTCTCTTTAAATTCTCTCCTCTTTTAAGCTAACTTAAATTTATATCTTATTTTTGGTTATTTTGTTTTAACCATAGGAGAGTGGTTTTTGAAAAATTGTTAAAACCACTGAGAGGTTTTTTTGTTCATTTAATTTTGTAAATAAAACAATTAAGGACCCAGACTATCAGCAATTGGCTACACAAAAGCATGGCATCAAACATTTCCCAAGTTGGGACGAAATGTTCAGAAAACTTCGCTTTTTCTTTGTAAATGCATTGCCTGAAATAGATGACCAATTCAAACTTGTTGAACACATTGAAAAAGTCAAATTTATTGGAGCTTTTAATTTGGGCCGCACGTCCGGCATCGATTTGCCTTCTTCGCCAAATGTATTTTAATTTATATTTAAACATTAATTATTAATTATATTATTATTATTATTATTATTATTATTAAGTAAGACTGCTCCCCCTCACCGACCCTTTGGGGGCAGCAATGTCGGGGTTTGGGTTTTTTTTCACTGAAAACCCAAAAATTTTGGAAAGTTTGGAAAAACGCCGACCAAAAATGTCGGGGTCCGGGGGGTTTTTTCCATTTTAAAATTGTTGCAATTATTGACAAACAAATGTAAACAGCAGTAAAAAATGTATTATTTAAATATAAAAAATTGGCTTAAATTATTATTTTAAATAGAACACTTCATTGAATAATTTGATGCTAACCAACGGCACTGCCCGTGGCATTGTTCTGATCAGTTTTGGCACAAATGTGGACACGGACGAACCAGAGCATTCACAACTTATGGAAGCTGTCATTGGCACAACGCAAAATTTCCCCCATTTTTTGTTCATTTTGAAGCTGTCCAAAGGCCATTATTTGCCGATAAAGCGGCCCAATGTTGTTTCTGCAACGTGGGTGAATCAAAAGGAGATTTTGGGTAAGAATTATTTTATAAAATTGAAATTGATTTTATTTTTAATAAATAAATTTGAAAGTTCCTCAGTTTTTATGGCACTCCAAAATCGTAAAACTTTATTGGGTGGGCGCGTGTACTGCTTGGAAAATGGGAAATTTTAAAATCCTTCACACGCGGGTGTCACATCATTTTGGTTCAAAAAATCAATTCTGCTAATCAAAATTTGAAAGATTTTATTTTTTGGCCAAGCTCTTCAAAGAAGTTTATTTGCATGCTAAATGATCAGTTCTTCCATCAAAGCTTGGCAAATTGGTACATTGGTCCCCTTTTTTAGTGCCGGACTCGGCGGTTTTGCCCAAAAAGAGCCCAAAAATTCTGGCCCCCGCTCAACTCTCTATTAGCATAAAAGCCATTTAGACCACCCAAAAACAAAAGCATTTGTGTCCCATTGCGGCATGAACAGTGTTTATGAGAGCGCGTTTCACGGCGTGCCGATGGTCTGCGTGCCGTTCTTTTACGACCAATATTACAACGCC
Organism: Globodera pallida; assembly: GCA_020449905.1. Lineage (NCBI taxonomy): Eukaryota > Metazoa > Nematoda > Chromadorea > Rhabditida > Heteroderidae > Globodera > Globodera pallida. The sequence continues at coordinate 112,654 of JAIXHY010000010.1, read as the reverse complement.
GAGTCGGTGGTCCGCCAACGAATTGCGCTGGTGGTTGAGCGTGAACAGCCGGACATGGACACGTTAAAGAAGCTGCTTATTGTTGCTTTAACGAAGGCATTGGGCCTAGAGAAAAGGTGTGGGGGGGAATTTGGGGGGGGGGGGGAATTGGGGGGGGGGGGGGAATTTTGAACAACAATTTAAGCGGGGGATTTTAATTTAAATTCATGTTTTTGTGGAGTTTTTTGAAAAGAATCCATTGCCTTTTTTTAAATTAATAATTTTTAATAAATATTTGGATAAAATGCAACAATTGTTACATACCAAATTCTAAAATTTTATAAAAAACTGACCAATGAAAATAAAAACTCCTTTTAGCCATTAAATCTTCCAAATACTTTTTTTAACGTCTTTTCTAAGAAATTTTCGTTAATCTTTTGGCAATTGATTTAACTCTGCCATTAGTTAGTAATAATAGAAAATAAACAAAAATATCTCTTTTTTTTTTAATTTGACATTTTTAATTTTTTAAAATATTTTTAGTGATGGTAGCGAAGAAAACATTGATTTGACCCGTGTAAAGAGCATAAGTGCAGCAATTCGTGACCACAATGTTGGCAAAACAATTTCTGAAGCGATGAAAGTGATCGAAAATGAGAAGAACGGAAAGCAATAGCAAAAAGAAGCAATGATTTAGTCGTCACACAATCCTCCAATGTTTATTTTTTTTGATTTAGCAAGCCTAGCCCCCCCCCCCCCCTCCAGCAGTTGTTTTTGTTCTGTCCTCCAACTTAGGCCGTTTAGAGTCTCCACACAAATTCCATGAATTGCACAACCAAATTTTTTTCTTTTAAAATTAGTGACCAGCTCGAAAAAACTCAAAAAAAATTTTAAACAAAATGATGTGAATTTAATTTAATGAATATAAATACCCGACCGACCCTTTTCATGCGGACATTTGGGAGAAAATACTTGGGCCCCAAACTATCCGTTTTGTTCTGTGAAATGAGTTAAACCGGGGCGCTTTTGAAAGCTAACCGGGTGACTCCTTGCCGGGCAAGGGAAAACTAAACATTTTAACGAAAATTAAATACATTTATTTTAAAATACCAAAAAAGCAACAATCAATCAATCGATCAATCGATATGATGGGGGAAGAGATCACAACAAAATCTGTCGAACAATCACGCAGTCGAGGAACGGCGTGATCATCCATCGGGTGGCGAAGAAGAAAATGATGCCGCTGAAGATGGAGATGGGCAGTGCAGGCAGCGCCTTGCGAAACAGCGCCAACAACATCAGCGTGCAGGCGAGGCCCTGCAGTTTTTGGACAGAAAAATGGTGAACAAAAAATGCCCAAATATAAGCAAAATTGAAAAACGATTTTTTTTTTGTTGTTGAAAAAAGTGAGGCCTTGTGAAATCGAAAAAAATATAAAAAATTAGAACATATACAAAGTGCGCGGCACTTACCACCAAAATGACCACATAACATGCAATGGTCACGTTCCAATCACCGTAACTGCTCGCCTTGCCCAACAGCACACTGTAGAAGATGAAGTCGCCCAGTCCAAGTTTAACGCCTACTGAAAATTTGTAAAAAAAATAACGCCAACAAAACGCACCTTCTTCCTCCGGCGGCATAACTTTGGCGGCACCGCCGGTGCGCGGCTGCACGCCACGTTTGGATGCCGGACGGGAGGAGCGCGGACGTGCGCGGTGCGGTGGAGGACCGCTGCTGGCCCGACGACAAACCGGTCCGAGTGCTGCGCGGCTCAACGACACTGCCACCGTTGGTCAACCCAGTGGTGGTGGGCAACGTGTTGGCACTTTCGTCTGCAAAACATTGTGCAATCAGTCATCACATATATGAGTGTGTAAACCGGACACGATTTACATTATAAAAGTATTGACAAAATTTTCATAGAAAAAAAAAACTTAAAACAACAAAAAAAAAATTGTTGGGTAGAGGGAAAAGGGGGTCAGACAACACCTGAAGTGTCCGTGGAACGGCCAGCAGGTCGTTGATGCGCCACTGTTGTGGCTGTTGTCGACGAAGACGACGACGACAGCGGCGCGTTCGTTGTTGATGAGGCCGACCCGTCGTCCTGCAAATTTTTTTTTGTTTTTTTAATCAAAAAATCTGGTACCCAAGCTGAAATCAGATTGAGTTTTAAAAATAATTTTAAGGAACGAGTCATACAAAAAAAAAACCCGGTTCAGACGTGCGAGTTCGGGTCAAAACTGAAGCCAGATCGGGAGTTTTGAGAAAAACTCAGAAATCCAAGAATCTTTGGATGCCAGAAAAAAAGTTCTGCAATTCGGCACCACCGAAATTTAGCAACAGCAATACAATTTCGTAAGTAAAAAGGTCGAACATTTTGACCCACCCCTGCGGCGCACGGCGGCTGCTGCTGATCACCATTATTATTTCCATCATTGCCACCAACACCACCATAAATGGTATATGCGTACAGAATTGTGGCTAAAAGGATGAGTTTTTTTTAATTTTTTGAGACAAAAGATTATATGTATAATAAATAATCTGCTGATCAGTTCTCACAAATGTGAAGGAGGGGGTGCATAGTTTTCAAGGAGTATTTTTTGGGATCAAGATCCGGGCTAAACCCCGAACAATTCAAAAAAAAAGAGGCTCGGTCAGGATCACAAATGTAATCCCACGGGATACCAAGAAAATCCCGATCCCGTGGGAAGAATGCTCGATCGGGAATCTCGATCAATCCCGCCCGATTCAAAAAACAGTTGGGTTGTGGGGGATGTTAAGCACATGTAGTCTGTTCGATCAGCAAATCCTGTTCCAATCATAGCATCATGATGAGAATGTATGAAGTTTTGTGCAATAAATTTTGCCATTTTTTAACATATTTATTATTATTGAAGAAGAAAGAAACATTATTTAATTATGTATTTAAACGCACATGAATAAACAAGTCCTGACAAAAATGTTTCATTTCGATCTTGCGTTGTTTCGACGAGCACTCGCAGCGGACCCTTTGGGCAAAGGACGGCGACCAAATCCTGCCAAATTAATTACAAAAACAATAAATTGGCATTCAAAATTCGTTCACCAAATTCTTAATTCAAAAATGACTTTTTCCAAAAAATTCTCCTAATTTTTTTCTTTTAAATTTAAGACCAAGAAAATGAGATAGAATGAATGTCGTATTACACAATTTACGGCCTCAAAAAACCCCCTCTCAAAATAAAAAACATTTAAAGAATTTTGAGTTTCAAACAAAACGGGTGGGCTTTTAAGTCAAATAAACAACATTCATTCTTTTTTTTCATTGATTTAAAATGCAATAAAAATAATATAAAAATGACGACACCCACCCAAATGGACAGCATGACAAGAACTGTCCAAACAGTCCAATCCGGCAAATGTTTGAGAAACATCAGCGCCAGTCAAAGCACACATAACGACCAAATAGAACTAAGAAAAAGAACAATCGTTCAAATTACGCATTACGACTACCTATTTTTTGAACCCATTTTTAACACAAAAAAAAAGTATACAAAATTCGAGAAGTTTTGCCCATTTTTGTCTTCTTCAAAAAAAATGCCCACAACCAATCAATTCAATTCGTCCAATAAAATACTGAATCCAAGATGTTGTTCCATGCAAAAGAAAGGGTGGGGGGGGGGATAAAATAATTAATTTTCAAAAAATCTGAGCCCAAAGAGTTCAAAATTCTTGCATTTAGTGCAATTTGCCTACTCATCCCCTCGGGGGCTGTTACAATGTGAAACTTTATCGATTTAATGACAGGACTTGTTGCAGCCTCAGCGGACCCTTCCAATGTATGCAGACCATGCCGACCAGACTCCCTAAAATTGTTGTTTTAAGCAAAAAAAAATGCAACAAATTCAAAAACAAATTGCGCAATCAAACACACGGACAGTTCCATAGAACAATTGACAAGCTCAGACAGTCCAGCTGAATGTTGTAGTGCTGGAACACTTCACTGAAACAGTCAAAATTGATTAAGAAAAAAACATTTTGTGCCAAATTTGATGGCAAATTCATTTAAATCATTCATTCATTTAAGCATTAAATTGACAAATGTTTAACAGAAAATGGGAAAATTTTGAAGAAAAAAATTACACACATTTTTTGGCAAAATAACTTTTTTAACTCACAAAACAAAGCTGAAGCTGAACTGGGTAAGCAAACCGAATGTGCACAGAACAAGCCATCCACGGATGACCTAAAAATGGGTTTTCAGAAACATTTTGGTAATTAATTGTTATGAATCAACAATTTTTTAAAGAAATTTCCCCAACAAAATCGTCGATGAATTTGTTGAGATTTTGCAAAACACCATTGAATTTATGCCCTCCAAGCCAAGCTGGGTATTTTGCACAATGCAAATCAAAAATAAAATTTAATGGAATGCTTAAAAATCTGGAAATTTTTCGGATTCGGGTTCGGGGTCCAAAAAAATCAGTCAAAAACGAGGTCAGATTCGGTTTCTACAATTTGTTTAAAACAACATTTTTTTTGGTGACTAATTCCTTTAAGTACCAACATTATAGAAGCGATAGTAGTAGAGCAGAACCGCCATGACCGTTACGATAACCTTAATGGTCCGTTTATTGTTGTTGTTGTTGTTTCAAGACAAACTTCAAAAATTTAATTGCAAAAATTCAAAAAAAAAAAATTTTTTTTGTTTGTTTTTCGGTAAAAATTTGACCACAAGTACGAGCATGACGAGTGCATTGCCGATTGCTTGGGCCAGAAGTGTGCCGGTTTCCTTCGTGTCGCTGTGGAACGGCGTGTACGGCCTGAACATGACGGAATATTTTAAAGCAAAAAATTAATATTTTATTTACTACAATCCAAAACGAATGTAAAAAGCGTCGTAACTTTTTTCTGATCAAAATTTGCAATCCAATCTAAAACATAGGCAAGGCGTACAAATAATGTTTGATCTTCGCGGAGTAGAAGCCGACCAACTTGAGCGCCAGAATCACAGCAACCATACAAAGAGACACTGAAATTGGTTGGTGAAAAATATATTTTTACAACATTTTTTTATTTATTTATATAATTATAGTAATTAACGATCATTTGGGGCTCGCTCCAAAAAAATGGGTGCGCGAGTATCAATTTTTTTCAATTAAAAACAAAAACTTTTTTTTTGTTTGAGTCCCAAACGGCGGATGAAAAATGGTGCCAAAAGCACTGCTTACCCGGCACGAACAGCTGAACAATATGGGAAGCGCCATATTTAAGTACTTCATCGTCTAAATGTGGCGGTTTAAGATGATTTTTTAAAGCCAAAACTTAATGCTTTTGCGAGTTTTTTTCTTTAAAATTTAAACACAAATTTTGCCAATGCGCCAGCCGCGCTCCTCCCCCAAAAAGTATTTATTACGCGAAAGCTCTGTAAAAATAGGCATTTGAATGAAAGTGCCAACCAACCAATTTTATCAGTGCCGTCGTCGTCTCTGTTACTGTTGTTGTCGGCGGCACCATCTCGCGCATCGGCCAAGGCCGATTTGTGCCGTTGCCGTTTTGTCATTGAATAATTAATTAATTAAGCGATAGGACAGAAGAGGAGAAGCGGTTGGCTGCTTAAAGAACGGGCAAAAGTTTTAAGAGCTTTTTTTCAGAAAAAATAGGTAGTCGGTTAAAGATTTTAATAATACAAAAATAGGGAAAAAGCACTGTTTGAGGCACTTCAATTCAGCTTTTTCATTAAACATGAAAATACAGAGAAAAAATGGAAGAACATTACGCCAAATATTCAAAATTTAATAGAAAAATTTCTATTTACATATCAATGAAATTCCCAAAAGCCTCAAAAAACCTCATCAATAGGGCTGGGATTTATATGCTCCAAAAAAGCCCAAAATATGCACTAAAATATGCCAAAAATGCCGAAATATGCACCAAAAATGCCGAAATATGCACCGAAAATGGCACTTTTAGTACACTAATTTGGGAAAAATTGCCTTATATATGATTTTTGTAAAATCACTTAAAAACACGTTTATAGGTTTTCTTAGGTGCTGAAAACGATAGAGCAATCAAAATTTTGGCGCGGAAAAGCATTTAACCGGTTTTTGAACCGGTTCAAATTTTGAAAAACCATAGGGGGGACCCTTTTGGTCAAATTTTTTGGGAAATATTTTTATTCTAAAAATTGTCTGAAAATATGTTATTTGACGCGATGAATACGAATTCGTCAATAGAAAATAAAAATTGAGAATTTAAAACGGTTTTTGAACCGGTTAAAATTTTGAAAATTAAAGAAAAAAGGAATTTTAAGTAAACCAAAGCCCGATAAAGGAAAATTTAGACAGTAAGGTGGAAAATAGCAGCCAAAGTACCGCACACTCGACTACGGCGGCCAGTAGGTGGGGCGAGACTCCGGGCTCCGGAAGAAGTCCGCGCGTGACCCGGCTGGGGGTCTCGCGCGCGCCCGCTCCGCGGGTCCCCGCGCGCTCGCCCCCCAGTGGCGCTCGTCAGACTTCTTCCTCCGCCCTCCGTCTCGCCCCACTACTTGCTCCGTCTCCGCATGCTCGCTGTTGGCGGGCCGTTACACGGCCTTTCATTTTATTATCCGGCTTTTGTTACTTAAAAGTGGCTTTTTCCTTAATTTCAAAAATTTAAACCGGTTCAAAAACCGTTTTAAATTCTCAATTTTTATTTTCTATTGACGAATTCGTATTCATCGCGTCAAATAACATATTTTCAGACAATTTTTAGAATAAAAATATTTCCCAAAAAATTTGACCAAAAGGGTCCCCCCTATGGTTTTTCAAAAATTGAACCGGTTCAAAAACCGGTTTAAATGCTTTTCCGCGCCAATATTTTGATTGCTCTATCGTTTTCAGCACCTAAGAAAACCTATAAACGTGTTTTTAAGTGATTTTACAAAAATCATATATAAGGCAATTTTACCCTAATTTGTTTAATACTTAATTTTTTTTTCTTCTTTAAACGTCTAATAATAGATTTAAAGCCTTTTTGTGTCTTATTTTAGCATTTTTGAAAAATTGAATAAATTTGAAAAAAGTTCTGGTATTTTAACCCAACTCATCGCTTGCCATCTCAGCTCCAGACAGCCATTTCAGCGCAGCCATTTTTTCACTTATTTTTTTATGCAAAGTTCAGATTTTCTGGCGTTTTTTTGAAAATGGCTAAAAGTCGATCGTTAGAGATGAATTATTTTTCAAAAACAGCCAGCATCAATGATTTTGGGTGTATTTTTTCAAATTTTTTGTCAAAAATGCCAAAATATGCCAACATATGCAAAATATGTAAAAAATATGCAGGAAGCCCAAAATATGCAAAATATGTTTTTTAAACTTGACCAAAAAAGCTCAAACCAACGCGAAAAGGCTATATTTGGGCCGTATACCTCAGAACATATAAGCACTAAAAATATGTAAAAACATATAAATCCCAGCCCTAGTCCTAAGCCCTAATTAAGATTGTATTCCGTTATTGGTACCCACAATTCTGTTCGATAGGAATCGTTGATTGTTTGTCCTAAGCCCTAACCTCATCACTCATGTCAATCCATTCATCTGTGATTTATGTACATTTGTATATATATATATATAGCATTGCAAACAAAGAATAAATTTAAATAAAATCAGCAAAATTTAAATTTGTTTCTTCCGGCTGAACAACAGTGCTTGTTGAGGATGAGCAGACCGAGTTGGCCAACCGTTATCGGACAGTTTGTCAGGGAGAACAACCACCAGAAGTGGTGCACTGGGTGGGCATCCACAGTGAATTTGAGCAAGCACAGACAGGCGACGGTGTGGGCGCTCAAGCAGTACATTTGCAGCAGTTGGGGAGGCTGGGCGATGCTCAGGTGGAGGACGCACTCCGACGCGAGGAAGGCGAGCGAAAGGGCGAGAACAATGCAAAGGGACGCGTCCGTGTCGCCGTAAAGCATTTTTTGGGAGTTGCGGCTTAATTCAGTTGACGGTCCCAGTGAGGCGACGATGTGGTCGTTCTTGAAGGAAATTTAGACATTATTTAAAAATTAGGAAACCCCCAAGAAAGTGGCATTTAAAATTAGGAAACCCCCAAGAAAGTGGCATTTAAAATTAGGAAACCCCCAAGAAAGTGGCATTTAAAATTAGGAAACCCCCAAGAAAGTGGCATTTAAAATTAGGAAACCCCCAAGAAAGTGGCATTTAAAATTAGGAAAACCCCAAAAAAAAGTGGCATTTAAAATTAGGAAACCCCCAAGAAAGTGGCATTTAAAATTAGGAAAACCCCAAAAAAAAGTGGCATTTAAAATTAGGAAAACCCCAAGAAAGTGGCATTTAAAATTAGGAAAACCCCAAAAAAAAGTGGCATTTAAAATTAGGAAACCCCCAAGAAAGTGGCATTTAAAATTAGGAAACCCCCAAGAAAGTGGCATTTAAAATTAGGAAAACCCCAAAAAAAAGTGGCATTTAAAATTAGGAAACCCCCAAGAAAGTGGCATTTAAAATTAGGAAACCCCCAAGAAAGTGGCATTTAAAATTAGGAAACCCCCAAGAAAGTGGCATTTAAAATTAGGAAAACCCCAAAAAAAAGTGGCATTTAAAATTAGGAAACCCCCAAGAAAGTGGCATTTAAAATTAGGAAAACCCCAAAAAAAAGTGGCATTTAAAAGTAGGAAAATCCCAAGAAAAATAGCAACATATTTTACCCGATTAAAAAAGGTGGTGAAAACGATGCAACTTTGGGCGACAGCCGTCAGAAAACAGTTCGTGTCCAAATCCATTTTATGTAAAGTTTTGAATATTTTTTTGTTGCATCGATTCGCCGCCGTTCAGAAAAAAGTCGTTCCCATGGCGACCCTTTTGCCGAAAGCGCACCCAACTATTTGCTCCGTCATCGCGTGCTCGCGCTATTATTGGCGGGCCTTTCATTTTGAAAAATTATTCATAATTTTATTTTGTTAAAAAAAAGCTCGGCCCTGCTCGGAGAAGGGGCGCAGAGCTTACCTATTTGTTAGCTTAAAAAGCAATTTTGTAGAGAATTTTTGTTGGCTTTTTGTCGTGCAAAATTCTTGTAAATTTACCCCAATTTTGATGCGCAAGGCACAAGATTTAAAAAAAAGAAATGTGACCACAGCATTAAAGTGTTTTCTTCAAGTATTATACATTCTGAACTCGCTCGGAGTTTTTTTGTTCAACATTTACATCATCAACATAATAAATAATATATATATAACGATTTAATTGAACGCAAATTGTGGGCGAATGACGCGTTTTTGTTCCTGCCCCAGAGCCGGGGCATCCCCCGAGGGGTCAAATCAAGCGTCCAGCCCTTTGATGATTCTGAAAAGCTGTCGCTCGGAAAGGAACATCTAAGCAATTTAAGAGAATCAAAATCTCGGCAAATTTTCGTCCGTTCCCCAACTATTATAGCCCTGGGGGGTCGGGACTGGACCCCTACGGGGTTTGTCCGAGACACGGGACATCGACATCCGGGATCCCTACCCTAAACTGTTCCCCCAATTCGTCCATTCTCTTCCCATCCATCGCCCGTCATTCATTTGTCCGTTTGTCGCCGGAAGGGAAACGCTTCAATGCCCTCACACGGCTCGCTCCAAAACAAAACGTTCAGTCCGCTCGCCTCCACCTGCACTCGTTTGGCCTTGTCCACCAGCGCGACCGCACATCCGCCCCAGCCGGCACCTTTTTTTGGAAAGATTTTTTGTTAGCTTTTGTCGAAGGCGTTCGGCACCACTATTTGTAGGAGTTTTTTGACTAAAAAGAGAGCCAATTTTATTCATTTTTCGACTAAAAATGGCCATCACATTTTGCGCTGTTTTAGGCATAACACCGGAGGCGTTCGGCACTATCTGTAGAAGAAGCTGTTTAAACACAAAATTCTTTGTCATTTATAGCTTCTTTTTGGGTCATTCACCGGTCAGACGGGCGCCGATGCATCCGGCACTCAAACAGTTGGCAACAGTTTCGTCCAGCTCGGGGCAACTGCACTCGAACAGTTGGGAACAGGACAAGTGCGACGCGTTCATCAGTTCTGTGCCAGGAACAAATAGACAGATGATCGATAAATTATGAAAGTAATCATTGGGTATGAGCCGATCATAATGTTGATCAGCCTCGTGATCGAGATTTAGATTGATTAGCATAGATCATCGATTGCTCAAATTTGCGCAGAATAATCGCGAACATACGTGGATCCTGATCAGATCACTTTTGACCCGATCGTTGTTAAATTCAAATTTTAAAGCATAATTTCTGATCAGATCACTTTTGACCCGATCGTTGTTAAATTCAAATTTTAAAGCATAATTTCTGATCAGATCACGACGACGCTCAGTGTCAGATCAAATCGATTTCCTAATTAGTAACTACCCGCGAGTTTCCCCAGTGTCTCGTCGTTGCCGTGCTGTCTCTCCTCCCTGCACACTTTCTCAAATTCGAGCACTCGTGCCGCCTCCGCGTAAACGTGCCGCGCTCGTTTGGTCAGCCAAAATTCGTGCACTTTGTTGAAGAACAAAATGAGTGATTATTGATTGATCAATGGAAAGATTTTGTCTCGCTTTTCTCGAGATTGGCGTCATCCATTCCCGGGACTTAAATTCGGCACACAAATTTACTCGATCAAGAACGGCACGGCGACTCACTGTTTTGCGTGTTCGCGTTCAACGACCATTCGGCCAATTCTGCGTCCGTGCAGTTCAGAATGGCACAGATTTCCTCCCGCGAGTGTGCGACCAACTGCTGCTGTTGCTGCCCCGGCTTGGCCAAATGTTGATCAACAATCGACAACATTTGCTCCGGTTGGTCGTCCTTGCCAAACAGTGCAGCAACTGAACATGAACAACTGCTAGAATCCTAAACGGAATGGTCAAAAGTATTCTCGACATTGTTAAAACCTCGGGATTTCCCCGACTTTTTTGACGATTTGGGCATAAAATTTACGATGCACTGAATCGGCAGGCACCGGTTTGCAGTTTCATACCTTGCCTCAGGGTTCGAACCGAATGCCACTCGGCCCCCAAAGGCACACATCCGCTCCGTTTGGCGATCACTTGGGCAGCAATTCGGCATTCGACCACTCTCTGTAGAATAGTGCCACAAACATTTTGGCATTAGCCTCAGGCATATTTATGAGAATTCAACAACCTAAGCCCGGAATTGCAAAAGGATTTACCGGGATAAAAATCCTGATTTTCAGGATACCCTGATCCTGGAGCTTCCACAAAAATATACCAGGATTCCGGGCCAGGAGTCCTGGAAATCTTGTCCGGAGTCCGGTCCTGTCCGGGCTCGATCAACAAAAGCATCTCAATTCTCGAGGTCTCGATTGCTGTCAGTGCCTATCAATCGCCCACCCCCCCCCCTTCTTCTGATCAGTGATCAGCAGCAGCCGATGCTGGTGGTGGTGGTAGTGCTGTACCTGATTGTAGAAGGCGCTTGCGGCTTTGTTCATCTCCGTGTTGGAATGGAGCACCGCGAACAGCGCGTTGTCGGGCAGCCGCACGGCACGCCAACCGAGCGGACGGAAGTCAATGCGCAACGCTTCGCCCCGACGCGCCAAACACTCGCACGCCTGTTGCGCGCGTGCCAAAGTTTTTTTCAAATGTAAAATTTGGCGCCATTTTCACTCGCCTGGTCCATGCCGCCGCCCTCCAGCCCCACAAAGCGTTCGGCGTGCGTTGCCAGCTCGGCCAACTCTTTCTGAATTATATGCCAAATTTTTTGAAGTACATCGCCTTGTCCATTTTAGTCCTTTTGTCTATTTAGGCATTTTATCTACTTTCGAAATGCGTTCAAATGGTTGGCCGTCCGTTTGTACGCAAAGCGTGGCCAACGCGGCGGCACAGACGAGTGCGGACGAACTGCTGAGGCCGGCGCTCGGCGGAATCCGACTGGCCACCACAGCGCGTAGGCCTTTGGCCTGTGGCGGAAAAAATTTTTGGGAATTTTTTTTGGGGGGGGGGGAATAAATTCGACTTTTTCTAAGGCCTTCCGCCGCCGTGTCGGCGCCCCCCGGCCCTTTGCCCAAAGTCTCCAAAATGCCGCGCCATCCGGCAAGAAAATAGTGGTGCCATTTGGGCACGGCGCCATTTGCGGAAGCGTCGGCAAACGAACGCGAAATGTCCAGTGTGAAGGCACTTTATTTATTTTCCATTGCAAAATAAAACTTTTCGTTTTTAAACCGGGGAATAATTTTAAACTCGGAATTATTATACTTTTTTAAATTAAATAGGAAAATCCGTATAAAAATGTTAAATTTGTTTTACAGTTTAATCTTGGGTTGGCATCCCGACCAGGGCTGGACGAAACTTGCGGCCTTTTTGGGGTTGCGGATTTTTGTCAAGCCCTTCGGGGGATGGAACTGTCGGGGGTCGGGGAATGACCAAAAATTGTCGGGGATTTCAGAAGTGCCATGCCAACCAGAGTTTAATCTATATAATGCAAAATGATTCTACATTTTAATTTATTTTAATTTTAAAATAATTTCAAATTTTAGTAAATCAAATTGCCCCCCCGTCCCCCACGGGTATTTTTTGTCGTCCTCGTTGGCCAATTGCACCCGCCGTTCCGCAGAATGTCCAACAGCCACCTGTTAAGAACAGTGCTTTTTTCAGACCCAAAATTTGAATTAGCGACCCCGAATTTTTACCGGAGACCAATTTATTCAAATTTACGCCTAATTGAGTCGAGATGGACCCCTTCTCTTTTTGATCGCTCAAATTTGTCTGTTAATTTTGTCGAGATTAATTTTCGAAATCCCCCAAAAATCCATTGAGCTTTGCTCAATCGATCGATTGATTGATTGATCAGAGTTTTGCATCGAATAGCGAACCAACCACCACCAACCCATGTGCTGTGCTGAATGGCCATCGGCAGCACGGAGTAGTCGCTGTAGTCAATGTGCTCGCCGATCAGATTGACGCGGCCTGGACACCTTCACAAGCGAGCAGCTTCTATCAATCAGCCCCAATTGTTGCCGACCTGATCAGCCATTCCGGATCGCAGCCTTCGAAATGTTTCCGGAACAATTGGACAACAAACGCCCCGCCGTCGTTGACGTCGCCGCCGGCGAGGTGACCAGGACAGAAAGACATTCTGGCGGACGGCTGGGGCTACAAAATGAGAATTTGGCGAGGAGTGATTGATTGTCTCAAGGCTCGACTCTCGAGCGAAGCAAATTTTTCGGGATTTTGGGGTAACGACGCTCTCGAGTTTTGATTCTCGGTAAATTTTAGGTAAATCATCCCCCTCCCCCCAAGAAAGAAAGGACCAAAAGCATCAAATTATATAATTTTGTACTGGGAAAGGGCAGAATTATGGTGTGCATTATCGACCACCAAATAAAAATGGGGGGTGGGGGGAGCAAATCGATTCAGCGCAAAAAACGCTCCGTTTTCTCAACTCCCCCCCCCCCCCCCCCCCCACCCCCCACCACCCACTCGTCGCATTAATTGGGTGCATTGTAAATTTGTACATTTTATTAACTCCAAAAATTTAAAATTGATCAATTTTTTTAGACTTTTGTTTGTCGGTTTGGTCATATACCAATTTGGTTTGTTTGAATAACGGCGGCGGTGGCGTTAAAAGTCGGGTGGATTTTGGAAAAGATTACGCAAAAAATTCATACAAAAGAACTGGGGGATTAAGGTGAAGATTCTCCCGGTCTCGGGGGTCATATCCCGGGATTGGATTTTTTCTGGCAAAAATTTCGATTCTGAAAAAACCGAGGGGAGGGGAGGGGGGGGGGGGGAACAACTCCGGCCAGAAAAATGTATGAATTTTCAACAACAAAAAAAAAGTGACGCAGGGGATGAAGAAATTTTGTTAATGAAATTTTTTTCTAAAAAATTCAGCATTGTCTTCAGTGGGCAAGTCAATCTTCCATCGCTTCTCGTTCATCCGTCTGAGCGTCCTCGTGCGTCTGAATAATTTTCAAAAACATTTAAAAGGCTATGGGAACAAACTTCACATTTGTATTTGCTTAATTAACATTTTTTTAGATATATTTTTCCCAAAATCATTAATTAAAACATAAAATTGAAAATAATAAAATTTAAAATCCCAATTTAATTTAAATACCGTATTCTCCTGCTGGGGTTGGGGATACAGCATGGCAGTCAACATGCTGATGGTGTTGTCTAATTTGGCGATGTCGTTGCGCACTTCGAGCTAAAAAAGAAACACATTATAAATAAAATTATTTCACATTTTAATTTATTTAAATTTACTATTTTAAAACAAAAATTTCTATTTAGTAAATAGATTCTAAAACCCGACTTTGAAGGCCGCAAACTCGGCCTTGAGTGCAGCCGATTCGTCGACGAACTGCAGCTGTCGGAACGCGGTGGTGTTGCTTCGCGTCTCGACGACGATCATTTCTGCTCTGCAGAGAAGAAGCTCTTCTTGAATTTTGGTTGTTGGCTAAAAAGAAGTGTAAACAATTCCAAAAATTCATTTAAAATGTTTGCATTTTTAAAAAAATATTTTAGATGAGATTCACAAGTTTTTCATTTTATTTTTAGGTTAGACGAAATCACAAAACCATAAGGTAGGCCCTTTTGTTTTGCATTCGTAATTTAGGACAATTTTCATAACAAATGAAGATTATTTTAAATAATAAAAAAACAATTTTTGTTTTTACCCTATTTTTTCCCAACAATCCCGGGCCCAGACACCTTTACTACTAATAATAAGTAAGCCTGTGGCCCTATTTTGTCAACAAAAAAAAATTTAAACAAAATTGTAAAAAACAACTCACCAATTTTAATGGCTCGATCACTGGGCCGACCCTTTTGCGCTTTTCCCGCGGGGCATTTTGTGCTTCGGCGGCGTCTGCTCCACTCTCACGTTTTGTTGACATTTAATTTAATTTAAATAATATCTTTAATATAATAATTTAATAAAAACAAATGGGTTCTCCACATTTAATTTTGTCAAAAAAAACCCCGGAATGCCAAAAAAACGGACGGAAGACATCCCCCTGTGGGACACAGTCTTACTTTATTTATTCCCTCAACAGTTTTCCGGCCAATAAATAAAAAATGTGTTTGCTTATTGTGGAAGAATGTGAGAGTGATGAGAGAGTGTGATGAGCGAGGAGGGGACGCCAGAGGGGAAACCGGAGATAAGCGAAAGAGGGGCGGTTAATGGACGGCACGGCACATTGCCGCCGCTGGGGTCAGCGCCAGAGGGGAAACCAGGGATAAGCGAAAGAGGAGCGGTTAATGGACGGCACGGCACATTGCCGCCGCTGGGGTCAGATGGGGAAGAGGGAGAGGAATTGGATGTGTTGACGGAATATGTTTTAATGGCCAACAGCATCAGATGGTTTTTGAATTGGTCCGACGCTTACAATGCGTAATTATTCCCCCACCCCCACCCCCCCCCCCAATCCCCTCAAAAATTATCCGGCACAAAAAGGCAGGCCGCGCGATGAAGAATAAATTCAACGTACAGCAGATTTGTTGATAAAGTGATTACGAATTTATGAATAGAAAATAAAATTGGGAATTTAAACGGATTTTTGAAGCGGCTGAAATTTTGGAAAATTGCTTATTTTTAAAGGGTCTCCCTATGGTTTTGCACAATTGAAACGGTTAAGTGTATGGGGCCGGGCGGATCAGTTCAGTGCCGCACGGTTCATTTTCGAGATCTTCGAGATACGGGATTTTTCGAGATTTGGGATTTCTTTAAGATTCTCGATCGATGAAATTTTTTCGAGATCTTCGAGATACGCCAAATTACAATGTAAACATAAGCATATTTTAGGAAGATATAATCGATATTCACGCCTTTTATTTTATCTACAAAGCATTCAAAATTATATTTGCTACTAATTTTCCAATGAAAATTTGATTCTAAATGAGTATTTATTCTTCAAAAAAACAATCGATTGTGTTACGAATCGTCGTTTAGCCTCCTTCAAAAAACAAATACTACAATAACAGCACACCGGGGGGGTTTAAAATGCTTTATAAGCCTAGGGAAATGCTTTTGGGGAATTTTTGTCCATCCTTCGTGCCTTTCTTTTTGCTTCTGTTGTCCCGAGGCTGCGCATTTATTTGCGTCCGCAACTTCCGCAACCGCCGTAGCCATAGTTGCCGCCATAGCCAGAGTTGGACGCGGCCGAGGCTGCGGCTGAGGCGGCTGAATTGCCGCCGTTGGCCGCGGCAGCGGCAGCGGCTGAGGCCGCGCTTCCGCCGTTGTACCAGTTGCTACCGTAGCCGTACACACCGCACGTGGCACATGGTGCTGGCGGCGGTGGTGGGGGTGGTGGGGGTGGGGGTGGTGGTGGTGGCGGTGGTGGTGGCGGCGGTGGTGGAGGAGGTGGCGGAGGAGGTGGCGGCGGCGCATAACAGCTTGGGCAGCGTTTAAGGCGACTAAAAGGCAAATACAGTAGATATATGTCAAAAGATAGACAAAAAATGTATGGTAGCCGCCCCCGGGGGGGGGGGATCAAAGATGGTAGCCGGCCCCGGAGGGAAGAGGGGGAGGAATCAAACCTCATAACCCCCGAGGGGAGGGGGGGGGGGGGATCAAACACCACAAAACCCCCGGGGCGCGGTGATCATCAGCTTCACACCCAAGCCAATGCTCCTGTTTTAATTTTTACCAGCCTCTAAAATCGGAGAGCCCAAAGCCCCCAAACATTGAAAAAGTCAAAGAGCCTAAAGAACTCATTAATTATTCTATTAAATGACAGAATCAAATTCTGGTGACAAACAAACAACAAAAAAAGGACATAATCTTAGCTTTTTAAATTTGTCAAATATTTACTTGATTAGCCCATCGCTTCCGCCAGCGTTGTCGGCGTGCACAGCGAAGGCACTGGCCAGCACAATCAGCCCAATGCTGATGAAGACGGTTGTGGAACTGCTGGTCATTATCGCGTTAGTCTCGGGGGATTGTTAATGGATGGAAAGTTTGTTGTTTGAGTGGTACATTGACGGACACTTGCCGTCCATTTTATACGATTTTACCCAAATGTTTTTTGACCAACATCAGCATCATTACGTCGTGTTGTAACTGGAAATTCGAACGAATTCCCCCAAAAAAGGGCATAAAAATTGATCAAAATTGGGGCACCTTCGCTCAAAAGCCCACCGATCAGCCGTCCGTGTCCAACCAATCGTACAAAATTCACACATATTTTGGCCCATTAATTGTTGCGCGCAATGCCACCAAAAAAATTGTTCTCCAATTGAGCGAGAAGACGCCACTTAATAATCTTTTTCAAGAAAATTTCGTTACGATGAAAGATCATCAATTGAAGACCGGATTTTTATGTTTTTATGCTTATATGTTCTGATGATGATGAAGACACTTTTCGCGTTGGTTTTGAGCTTTTTTGGACTTGAAATTACATATTTTAGCATATTTCGGACGGGTTCTGAAATAAAGCACCCTGTTGAACTTGTTGATTTAAATCCTGTAGATGAACAAAAAAATGAAAAACCCTTGCGCAGAATGTCGAGACGTGAAGACAGCCTGACTGATCAGTTCCATTTTTTATTTTTTGAGTTTATTTTTGTTTCTGTTCGTTTTTAGCAATTCCTTCTGCCATTCATTTACATTGTCTAGTTATACTATTTTATTAAAATAGATTTATTTAATAAAATTACGGTCGTGTAAAAATTTTCTTATATTTTTCCGATTTTTACTCGCTTTTAATCTTTCTTTTGATCACGTTAACTGATCGGATCTTTCCGGAGATAGTCACGCAAAAAAGGATCTGAATGCGCAGAGCGCCAAAACAAGCCCTCAGGGATTTTTTTTTCAAATTTACCCCCATTTTCAGTGTATTTTGGGCTTCTGATCTCCATGAAGGGGGTGTCTGACCAACTTAGTGCACTTATTTGTTAGCCTTTTTGATCAGTATCAAAAGTTGACTTTATATGAATTTTTGTGGATTTTTCAAAATATTGGTAAATTCATTCTGTCTCAAGACTTTTTTTTGGGACAAAATATGGGATTTTCTCAAAAACTCCCCAAATTTCGCCGTTTTGACATTTGTAATCCATAGGTAGGTACAGTATTTGGGCATTTTTATAAAAAATTCCCTTAGAAAATGCAATAAAAATGACTACCTTTAAAAATCACATGTTTTTTACCCGTAAATGCACCAATAACAAATGATTTTTGCTTAGACTTGACCTTCTTTTCAACCGATTCCGGGCCCGAACATTTTGAAAACAATCGATATTTGATCACTTTAATTGGCTTTAATCTCATGCATCTTTATGTATCCACATATTTATCGTCATCAGTTTTTGATATAAATGAGAAATAGGAATTTTCGATCAGATTGTAAGCCGGTGCCGGGTGTTTTAGCATATTTCAGCAGGTGTTCGTTCTCGTTACCATTAAACTTACCCCCTAAAAGCAGCATTAAAACATTAATAAAAGCAATCCCTAAACTTTTTTACTGACATAATTTGCTCAAACCAAAAAATGATTTTTCCCGTCCGTTTGACTCCCCCAATTTTGACCCCCCCCCCCACCCCCCACCCCTCCGTCCTTCTCTTAAAACTCGCTTTTTATCTTTTGATCACGTCAACTGATCGGATCTTTCCGGAGATAAAAGTCACGCGAAAAGGGTCCGAATGAGCAGAGCGCCGACATCCATCGTTTGTCGCCACTTTTCTTCAAAACTTTGGGTTTTTTTCGCCGAATAAAATTAATCCCTTATTTCGGGATAAAATCATGCATGATCAGGCGATCTGTGGGAAAGATCCGGATTCAAATTCTGATCAGGATCGACCCACTTTTTGGGGAAATGCCAGAATATTTGTCCTCCTGTCCCCCACAAATTGTCCGGTCTAAGCTATGAAAGTGCACATCGTGCCGTTGGTCGCCTCCACTCTGTCCGGCATATCGTTGCTGATTTCGTTGGCACTGATCGGCTCCATCTACAACGACGTGCAGCACAGCTGGCACGAGTTTGACCGCGACATCGACGCGTTCCGCGTCCAAACCGATGAACTTTGGAGGCGAATCATGGCACTTGGCCAACCAAAGCGCCGACTGAGCCGCGCGAGCGGACGGGCACGGAGCGGAGGCAATAATTAGTCTCTAATTGTTCAAAAACCGATCATTAGGCCCGTCCAGACCCGCAGGCCGCGCACCAGGCACGCCCTCCGGCGCCCAGCCCCCGGGCGTTGCGCCTGCATTGCAGACGACGAGCGTTGTGCATGGAGAGGGATGCGGTAAGCGTTTTAAACTTTAAACAATGTTTTCTGATCAAAATTGTTTTGTTTAAATTTAAATTTGAGGGGAAGTTTTATAGAATTCACAACAACAAAATAGGTGCCGAACGAAGTAGGTAAAATTAAAAAAAAAAAACCAAATTTATCAATTAATCTGGATAAAAATATGCATAATTAAATTGAAAAATTTAAGCAACACATTTTATTTAATTAAAAACTTATTTATCATGATATTCCTGCACTTTTAGGCTTACAAATTAGGTGAGAATGTTTTTTCCTCCGTTCCCTTCCCTCTCATTTTGCGTAAAGGCGCTCGCGTCGGCCCGTTCAGTGTGTATGACCTCCATCTTTTGTTGTCTGTTCAA
Source organism: Globodera pallida (assembly GCA_020449905.1). Classification (NCBI taxonomy): domain Eukaryota; kingdom Metazoa; phylum Nematoda; class Chromadorea; order Rhabditida; family Heteroderidae; genus Globodera; species Globodera pallida. Next base: position 93,112 of record JAIXHY010000010.1, on the reverse strand, counting down.
CACTCTTTTCACGCTCTTTTTTTCTTAATGCACACTATTTTTTGCTCTCTTCTCTTTTCCTCTTAAATTATTGCACTATTTCCGCTGTTTCAGCGATATCTCTGCGCTCAGACGCCCAATTTTGCTTCTGTAAAATGCTCCCCATACGTTTTGTTTGGTGGCGGATGCATTTGTGTGCTCCATTTGGCTGTTGGGGCATCGCTTCTCGGCCTTTTGGCTAAGATCAAAGTGTAGTATCTGTTCTTTACGGCTTAATCTCCGTAACGACCCCTACCGGGGTCAAAAGAGATTAACCAATTTTTGGAAAATGGTCGCAGCAGGGGGCTTGCTCCCTCTCGACCGCGCGTCGTCCCGGTATTGCACTTACCTCCGGGCACGGCGCATCTCCCCCACGGGGGAGATTTATAAGAAGCTTTTGAATAAAACTCATTATGAACTGTGCTGTACGTATTGGGCTTTATGGATTCGCCCTGCAGGTAATTCGGAGTTTGTGCCCTCAAGAGTTTCGACTTTACAGCCTGAGGATATTTTCAGGGCATTAAAAGCGACTCTTTTTATGCTTATCATTTAATTACGAGTTTTTAATCCCCTCGGGGGTAGTTCTGCGATTTACACCTCTCTCATTTCGAATTACATACCCCAGAGAGATATAAAAAAAGTTATAAACAATTTCAAAACGCTCCTTTTATTCTTCATTCAAACCATTTGACTTCAGAATTCCCCAAAAAACTGAATTTTGTCATCAAAATGTTTTCCTAAAAAAAATTAACAACAAAAAATCCCAAGTAAAAAGTAAATTTTAAACTACAAACATGTTCATTAAATAAGCAAGCACAAAAAAAACCCCGGTTGAACGCTTATAACTGTTTGATTTGGCAACACCGGACAAAGCCGATCGAATGTTCTAAATTTTATGCCCTTCGGGACATTTTTTAAAACGATTTTTCAGTTTTTTTGTCGTCGTCGGATTTAAAATTTGGAATGGACAATTCTAATCGATAATTCGGCGAGCCCTTTAAAGTTCTTTCAAGCTTCGTTTACAAAGCAAAACGTCTCGCATCTCGCCAAACGGACGAAACATGAAAAAAGGTTCAAAAACGAAGCGCTCCTTTCATTCATTCAAACAAATTTCGATCTTCAAGCATTTGAATTTCAGCCCCTCGGGGCTATCTGAACGGACCGCGCGAAGAATTCATTCCCTCGGGCGGTCACTTGAATAGTATTCCCCCCATAGACATTCCCCCTCAGGCACTGCTAGAAATAATTGCCATCATTTTACGATTAAATTCAAATCTAATCACATAAGACACTTCAACATCGCAGGTTGCATAACTGGACCTGCAAACGCGTGCCCGCAAGGCCCTCCCGGACCGTCGGGAGTGCCGGGTAAGCCGGGCCCGGAGGGCATCCCGGGTGTGGATGGACTGAACGGCAAGGAAGCGGAAGACGTGAGCCCAGCCAGCCAGGATATGGGCACCTGGTAAACAAACTCAGCCTTAGTCCCTTCCCCCGGTGATCGCGGAGAATGCTGTGAAGTGTAATTTCGACTGATCAGAATGACTCTGATCTTTGAACGGTGCCAGGGGGTCAGATCACAACTAAAACATGCTGATCAGAACTGATTATTTTTATGGGTTAGCAACACAACATTGCTCTTCTTCTTTAAGCTTTTATTGTCCGGCCGGCTTGCAAGGCAGCACCGGCTCAGTCGGACGTGCCGGGTCCAAGGGGCACCCAGGTGCCAAGGGCCAGTCCGGACGTGCCGGACGTGACGGAAACCCCGGGGTTGCTGGTGAACCAGGTGGACCCGGGCCGCCCGGCGAGGCGGGACCATTAGGGCCGCAGGGCGAGAAGGGACGCGACGTGGAGAAGCCTATCGGCCGGGTGCAAAGTCTTTTTGCGTAAAAAAGTTAAATAATTTCTTCAGCCCGGACCGCGAGGCCCGCGGGGCCCAATTGGCCCGGAGGGGCCGGCGGGGGAGAAGGGCGCGGACGCGCCGCAGGGAAAGGAGGGCACGGGCGGAGAGCCCGGCGCGTCCGGGCCTCAGGGAGTGTTGGGGACGCGCGGCACGCCCGGCGACGAGGGGCCGACGGGACGGTGAGTTTTTTAAAATTCTTGAACAAAAATGTTTTTTTATGGTCTGTCTAAGCATGGCTTAGGTGCGGTACTTGACTATGAAATGAGTACAGGTCTGGACTTAGAGGTCGAGAAACCCGAACTTCATGTCCAAATGTCTACAGCAGGAATGTAATCGAATGCCAAAAAAAGGTCCGGAATCCGGCATGCCGGACCCCAAAAATGCCCGGAGTCCGGCACCGCCGACCCCCCCCCCCTGCATGCCGATTTAATTCCCTACAATGATTTTTTGTGAAAAAGTCCAGAATCCGGCATGCCGAATGTTCGGAATTCGGTTACATCCCTACACCCCAAAACGTCCAAAATTTAAATGTGCGCCGAAACTTTCCATATTGCTGCTACACATTTTGTGGTTTAGGCCTGGACCGGACGCCGAGTACTGTCCCTGTCCACAACAAACATCAGCAGGAATTGGTGGTTCGGTGGCTGGACATCAACATTACGTCGGTGGACGACGGAGGGTTTGAGCATTTTCGGGTCGCGCAAGTTTTGTTCGATGTCAACAAAAAACGAATTTCGTTTTTATTTTCTGTTTTTATTATATATAAATCAACTGACGCTTTTTTACTGCACAAAATTGTAATGCTTATTGAAAAAAAAATCGGATGGAAACGGCGAATGGGTGGATTGTAAGCTGTCGTCATTTCAAAGTTTATGCAATTGAGTGGACAAAATCATTTTATGTTTTGCTTAAACCGATAAAAATTCGCAATATAACGTAAGCCTAACGAAAAAAATCCACAAAAGTTCCTTTTTCATGGCTTTTCGGTGTACAGAATCTTCGATAATTATCTCAAAGTACGATAGTCCCAAAACATTTTCTATTTCAACAAAAACTGCGCGAATTAATCGCTTCAAAAGTAGATTATAGGACGGGATCGGGATTCCAAAACCCGGGATAATCCCGACCGATCCCGGCCGGAATTCCAATCCCGGCCTACCCTATTCAAAAGTAAAGTTCGGTAAAATAAAAATTTCGGGAGCGGGAATTTCAAAATGGGTTAGAGTCTTTCACCGGCGAGCGCGTGCGTGTCCTTTTATGAAATTCCCTTTTTTTTACTGTCAATTAATAAAATTAAAATAAAAATGATTTCCTTAAAATATTAAAAAGGAAAAAATAACCCAATGAATTTTGGAAAATGGTCAAAAAAATAGGCAAATAAATTTTGCATGAACAAAATGCGGGGGGGGGGGGAGGGGGAGTGGCGGGGCGGGGGCCAATCAAATTGTGTTTAATGCTTTGTGCTTGATCATAATGGGCACGTGCTTTCAGGGTTCCTTTCCAGCAGCATTCCTTTTACTATTCGTCCGTCCTCCGTTAGCACATAATCAAAGCCAAGCTCCTCGGGCGTTGTTCCTTTTATGATCGGATTACCGTTGTTTTGCTCGTCCCAAATGCACCAGTTAATGTGCGAAATCTTTGCATCGTTCATCCATTGCCACCTGTGCAATATCAAAGTTAAATAATAAAAACTAGTAGGGAGGGATGTTCGAGAGTCTCGGTTTCGAGTCTTGACTCGAAAAATTTCTCGGTTTTTTGTGGTCTCGGTCTCGGGGTAATTTCTCGGTCTCGAGTCTCGGTGTCATTTCTCGGTCTCGAGGCTTGGTAAATTCAAGTCTCGAACATCCCTAAAAACTAGAAAGTTGGTCGTCCCCGAACCCGATCCCCCCCCCCCCCGACTTTGGAAAATATGTATCATATAAATCACCCCCATTTTAATCGGTTTTCTTAGGTTCTGAAACAATAAAGCAATCAAACATTTTATTGGGACCAACATTTGAACCGGTTCAATTTTGCAAAAACCATTGGGGAGACCCTTTTGGGGTCAAAATGTTTGGAAAATATTTTTATTCTAAAAATTGTCTGCAAATATGGTCATTTAATGCACTGATTTCCCCCGCCCCAAGGGGTCGGGGGAGACCAACTCTAATGAAAACAGTGGAAAAAGAAAGTCTGCTTTTGGGCGATTCCAATAAAATTAAATTGAAAATATTTAAATATTTTTATTACCATTTTTGTGCCTGTTTCTCATTAAGCGCTTTGTTTTCTCCGCCACTTGCAAGGCCATATTCTGTACAAAACAGCGGAAGCCCGTCGCTGTACGCAGCTTTGGCCCTACTCAAAAATTGGTCATCGCCGCCATTGCCGCCGTTTCCATTGCCGCCGCCGTCCGCTGCATACCAATGGAAAGTGTACCTTTTAAAAGTGATTAGGAGATTAATTACCTAATTAATTGTAAGTTAAAAGTGATTAGGAGATTAATTACCTAATTAATTGTAAGTTAAAAGTGATTAGGAGAATTAAATTACCTAATTTTGTGAGTTAAAGTGATTAGGAGGATTCAATTACCTAATTAATTGTAAGTTAAAAGTGATTAGGAGAATTAAATTACCTAATTAATTGTGAGTTAAAGTGATTAGGAGATTAATTACCTAATTAATTGTAAGTTAAAAGTGATTAGGAGAATTAAATTACCTAATTTTGTGAGTTAAAGTGATTAGGAGGATTCAATTACCTAATTAATTGTAAGTTAAAAGTGATTAGGAGAATTCAATTACCTAATTAATTGTGAGTTAAAGTGATTAGGAGGATTCAATTACCTAATTAATTGTAAGTTAAAAGTGATTAGGAGAATTAAATTACCTAATTAATTGTGAGTTAAAGTGATTAGGAGATTAATTACCTAATTAATTGTAAGTTAAAAGTGATTAGGAGAATTAAATTACCTAATTTTGTGAGTTAAAGTGATTAGGAGGATTCAATTACCTAATTAATTGTAAGTTAAAAGTGATTAGGAGAATTAAATTACCTAATTAATTGTGAGTTAAAGTGATTAGGAGGATTCAATTACCTAATTAATTGTAAGTTAAAAGTGATTAGGAGAATTAAATTACCTAATTATTGTGAGTTAAAGTGATTAGGAGGATTCAATTACCTAATTAATTGTAAGTTAAAAGTGATTAGGAGAATTAAGTTACCTAATTAATTGTGAGTTAAAGTGATTAGGAGGATTCAATTACCTAATTAATTGTAAGTTAAAAGTGATTAGGAGAATTAAATTACCTAATTAATTGTGAGTTAAAGTGATTAGGAGGATTCAATTACCTAATTAATTGTAAGTTAAAAGTGATTAGGAGAATTAAATTACCTAATTAATTGTAAGTTAAAAGTGATTAGGAGGATTAAGTTAAAAGTGATTAGGAGAATTAAATTACCTAATTAATTGTGAGTTAAAGTGATTAGGAGAATTAAATTACCTAATTAAATGTAAGTGTGAAAACTGAACTCGGAAAATCATCAAATTAAATTTTCCGCGATTAATGGGGCGCCGACAAAAAGCAGTGAATTACCTAATCATGTATCGATTACGGGACAGGGAGCGGGACCGGTACTGAGATGGTCAATTTTCCATTTTGGCACTGAAATTTTGGTCCCGCTTTCTTAAAATTCCTTCAAAACTCGCTTATAATTAGAGTTGGTCGGGATTATCCCGGTTTTTGGAATCCCGATCCCGGTTTAACATGCTGGCCCGATCCCGGCTTTCACGATCCCGGTCCCGATGTTCCCGATTCGATTTTTGCCAATCATTTTTTCCCCTTTTTTGTCCCTTAGCCTCGGGTTTTTTGACCGAGGCCAAATTCAGTCCCGGTGTCCCCGTACAAGAAGCCTAGATAGGTAATTGGGCTGTCGAATTGTTCATTTACATAATATTTTTTTCTCCGATGGGATTTGCCAGAGGTCCAGCCCAACGACATGTCATAGCTTGGTGTTCCGCAAATGATCACATTGTCCGTGTTGTCACGAATTGCCTTAAAAATGCTTAAGGCTTCGGCACAAAAAGGTTTAAAAAATAAATATGAATTCAAAAGAAGAGTACACTCTCTATACTTAGGCTGCTTCATCTTTCAAATTGCCTAACCCGTATCCAAAATTGGCTAATTTAACTTTTTTTTTTTTCAAATTTACACAAAAAATTTGTTCTTTTTTTTGAGAGGGGGGGGGGGGGGGTCAGTACAACGACGGCACGGCACTACCACCCAAAAACATTTCTTTCAAATTGCCAGTAAAAATTGCCAGAAAATGATCAACATTAAAGAAGGAAAGGACCTTAATAATTTTCAGATGGTACGGCACCATTTGAGACCAACTCAAAGACACCGCCTCATTCCATCCTTCGTAGATCAGGTTCGGAACGCCGCGGTACTTTTGCGCGATTGCGGTGAAGAATTCGACTGCTTTTGTTGTGTATTCCCTGTCGCTTGTGTAGTGCCAATCTGTGCGAATAGAAACAAAATATTTTATGTAAAATTTGGGGGATTTTTTGAATCGATTAACAATTTCACAAGTACTAATAACTAGGGTTGGGTCCCCGACACCACCCGACCCCCGAAAAATTTGGACGTCCTCGACCCCCGACATGGCCAACCCTCGGCTTCCCGCCCCCGAGGGGTCGGGGGGGGGGGGGTCGGGGGAGGGGGGGGCCAACCCTAATTAGGCAACCCTAATTATGCACTAACCAACAACGACGTAAACGCCCCAATTCAATACATGCATCAATCACATTGCGCAGTTGTCTCAATTCAACCAATGGATTCTGTAGATAGCCGCCGGCGTTCTCAACGCCCAACGGAGCGCGAATCTTTAAAAAACAAAAAAAAAATGAAATTTAATTTTAAGAAAATTAAAATTAAAAACGACAAATTCTCCCACCACATTGACATGCCAGTCGCATTTCAGCTTCTTCACAGTCATTGAGTTCCAAAACCTTTCGTTCCACTGACTCCAAAACAAAGACATTCCTTTGAATTGAAAATTGAAAGTCAAAATAAAAAGACATTCCTTTGAATTAAAATCAAATTTAAAATAAAAAACAAATCAAAAAAATTTTCTGTCCTTTTTACCGGTCAATTGCACGATTTGGCCACTTTGTCCAATGAGTTTATTGCCACTAACAGTCAAACGGCCATACGGCGGAGGCATAGCCGAAGAAGCCGCTAAGTTTTGTTGTCGAAACGCGTCGCCGTCGTCGTAGGCGTCGCCGCGAAAGACGGCATCGATTGCTTCACCGACGGTCATACGCTGGAGTTGGGCAAGCTGTTCAGGCTCGATGCGCACTTTTGTGTCACAATAAGCGACGGTGCCTTGCTCTTCCAACTCCTCCGTTTGACAGCTTTCAATTTCCTGAAATATTTTTTTAAAACACAAAAAATATGTAATATATATTTAAACTAGAGATCGAACCGATCGAGATTCTCGATCGAAATCTCGGAAAATCTCGACGAGATTCTCGATCGAAATCTCGGAAAATCTCGACGAGATTCTTTATCTCGGAAAATCTCGATCGAAATCTCGGAAAATCTCGACGAGATTCTCGATCGAAATCTCGGAAAATCTCGACGAGATTCTTTATCTCGGAAAATCTCGATCGAAATCTCAGAAAATCTCGACGAGATTCTCGATCGAAATCTCGGAAAATCTCGACTAGATTCTCGATCGAAATCTCGGAAAATCTCGACAAAATTCTCGATCGAAATCTCGATCGGTCCTCAAGTCCGATCTCTAATTTAAACGGTTCTTTTGCTAACTTTGTCAACCAACAAAAGCATGTGCCGTTTCGTCGACTCCATCGTTCCCCAAATTTTCACGTTTTTCACATTCGAATTCGCCGGCATTTTGTAACGGAAATTGCATTCATAGCCGTTGCCGTAGGCACGGATTTGCGGTTTTATCGGCATAAATTTATTGTTGTTTTCTAAATTAAACAAAAAAAATATATTTCACATTTTCTCGAAATTGTTTTTAGTTGGAAAAATGTTTTTGTCAGTGTTTTCGGCTTCAAATCTTTCTTCTTCCCTTTTTTTCTGAATTTTGAAGATTCACTTTTTTTAAATAAAAAATATATTTATTATTTTTTCTTACGAATCATCAAATTCTGCGGTATTTGTGGAACTAACATGCTGACCAACATAATTATGTAGAGCCTGATATTATTTTTACAATTAATGCTAATTGCCCCCCACCCAACCATTAAATTCCAAACGTAAATTCACCTGACAAACAAAAATTCAAATATTTCTCTAGCATAAGTACTATTCACCTATTTTGGCCTTTTCGCTTTTTCAAAAAATTCCTTAAGAAAATGCAATAAAACCAAAAAATGCACCCCCTAAAAATCGAATTTTTGCAAATTTTAAAAAAAATGCGCCCCTAAAAATGGGCGTTTTCAATACTAAAAATTCTGCCCGCCAAAAAATGCAATTTTTTAATTCTCCTTATTTAAAATTTTTTTTGACTTAATTGCTTTTGATTTGAAATTGTCAAGAGTCTCGATGTAACTGGATGCCAAAAAAAGGTCCGAAATCCGGCATTCCAGACCCAAAAAAGTCAGAAAATCCGGCAACCGGTTACATCCCTGGCACATCTATTGTATATAAAAGGTCGCCCAAGAGTCTCGAAGCAGTGCCAAAATGGCCGCGCTTACATGGCCATTCCAATTGGCCCTCTCTGCGGCTGCTGCTGCTGCCTTTTGATGCCTTTCCCCCGACCGACTTTAAAACCCCGATTGCGAGCTTTGTTGTTAAATGTGTTTTGAGTAGGGTCTAAATTAATTTCCTTTTTTAATTTAAAACCTTAAAATTATTATTTATTTTATTATGTGGACTTTCTCTTTTTAATATATTCTTTTTTTTTAATTAAAAAATTATATTAATTATAATTATTATTTAATTTGTAGCATGTTTGACACGGCAAATATATAATATTTCCTTTTATTTTCAACTCAATAAATAATAAAATATTATTGGATATAAATATTAAACTTATTTAAAAGAAATGTTACAAATTTCTTCATTTTCAACGTTGCTGCTGGTGCCGCCATACAATTCGTTTCTGAACGGTTGCTGACGACTGCTCGTTGCCATTTGATCAAAGGCATTGTGCCGAATTTGGGGAGAATTTTGGACGGCAGAAATGGCGTTTTGTCCCAAATCGGTCATTTCGCCAACTAAATTTTGACATTTCATTTTATTTTTTCCAATTAAAAGAACATTTTCTTACCCTCAAAAAACGTGCACAAAATTATCAAAAAAAAAGCCGACACAAGCATTTTTTGTTTCGTAAAATTTATGAAAAAATGGTAAAATAAAGAAACAAACATTCACATTTATATGCAATGGATTCTCTCCAACCCCAACTGACTGATCATTTGTATTTTGCTGGCAATTTTATGCTCATTGCCCGGGGGGGGGGCATTGCCCGGAGGGGGTGGGGCATTGCCTCGGGGGGAGGGCATTGCCTCGGGGGGAGGGCATTGCCCGGGGGTGGGGCATTGCCTCGGGGGGGGGGCATTGCCTTGGGGAGAGGGCATTGCCCGGGGGTGGGGCATTGCCCGGAGGGGGAGGGCATTGCCCGGGGGTGGGGCATTGCCTCGGGGGAAGGGCACTGATTTCGACCCACCCCTTAGGCATGCTATCGCATGGCATGTAGCTAGCTGCTTTATTGATTGCATTGTAAAATTTTTTAATGCTGGATTTATCTACAAGAAAAATTGTATAGTTTTTATAATATAATTTTTGCATTGAATTAAACTACTGATTCTGGAAAGAGTCAAAAAAATGTTTGCAAACCCTTCGGGCGTTTTATTTGGTTGCAATAATTGTTGTTGTTCAAACAGAAACCATAAATATATAAATGAATGAATGAATGTGCGTGTGTACAGCTCGAAAACCATTTGGATCAACGACATTTTATCGCGGTCAGTCAGTTTGGCTGCTGATGTCGCCGAATAAACTCCATCGCTTCCCGTTCAGCCGCCTGAGCGTCCTCGCGCGTCTGAATAATTTTTAGAAAAACATTTAAAAATTGGCCATGGATCGGCCCAGTCTAATTTGGCTTTCTGTCAAAATGCCGACACAATAATCGAGAATTGAATCTCGAATAATCAAATCGATTCAATCGCACACAAAAATCTGGTCATTGCCACACCTGTCGGATGCATTCGGCAAGGTTCGGGTACAATTGTCCGCTGGACGCCGTGCCGCTGCTGGACAAATTCGACGGGGAGGGCGCCCGGAGGGCATCCGAAATGGCCTGAACAAAACTTTGGAGTGAGTTAAATTTCGATGTTGGCAACCCCGGAAGCCGAAATTCGGGGAAACCCCCGACCCCGACAGTTCTAACCTCCAACAGACCCCGGTTCCCCGACCAATTTTGTGCAACTCAACCCTTAAAATCTGATCAGAATGATTGGCGGGTCGGCATCATGAGCACAGTGATCTCCATGCCCGTTCTTGCCGTGCCGAACGCAAAAAACACTCTCCTCACATTTTGCAGCACCGACGAAGGGCATTCGCTGTCAAGCGATTGTTGGTCATGGGCCACCGTTTGATCTTTGCCGCCGCCGCCGCCTCCGGCAACACTTTTGCTGCTTCGGTTGGACGACGAGTTTGCGGCATAGCCGAGCTCAACCTAAACAACACAAACACCCGGAATCAGAAGCTCTCCAAACATTGGCACTTTTTGAAGAATTCCGCGATTCCGGCACCAAAATTTCCGGGAATCAATTGCCCCCATCCAAGTTCGTGCATTTAAGCACTTTTTTGAGCTCCCCCACATTCCAATCGCGATCAGAAATCCCGGGCAGATCAGAACACGAGCCCTTTTCCCATTTGCAAGTCCAAAGTGCCCAGAAGCGACCACCTGTCGAAGGAGTTGTGCCGCTTCGTCACTCAATGGCGGCCCGTCATCGGTGTCCTGCTCCTCGTCGCTGTCGTTCATCACCATCTGAATGAACACAAAGCCAACATTCATCATGAGCATGATCAAGTCCAGTGGAAAAGCATTCTCCTCACCAGTCTCGGCTTTCGCACCACCTCCACGGGGACGCCTCGCAAAGCTGCCAGCCGCTCTTCCAGTTCCTCAATGGGCGGCGCTTAAAAATGCGCTTAAACTATGAAACGCCTGGGGACCTCTAAAAGCTTGCAATTGTTCTCCCCGAACTGGGTGAACATGATCAAAAACTGACGGATTCTGATCAGAAAACTGCATTTTTAGGTTTTTCAAAAATTTTGCCCGACTATGAGGCAATTTAAAAATTTTGTCTGAAGGCATTTCAAAATGCATCTGGAAATGATTTTTAAACAAATTAAAGTTTTTAGCAAGACGCAAAAAATAAACATTTATTTTATTTTTTCAAATCATTGGGGTTTTATGCCTTTTTTACGTAATTTTTCTTAAATTTTTAGGTGCGCATTTTTCGTTTTTAATTCCATTTTTTCCCCAGGAAAAATGTTGTAACCAACCGACGGGTAGACGCGCAGTGTTGGACGGCATCGCTTTCGCTGTGCCAATGTTTTGTTGCTGGCCTTTGACCGCCGGTTGCGAGCCGTTCGGTTCCTCAAATTGATTTGGGTCGTTGAGCCGCGCAAGACGCGCCTCCAATTCGCCCCAATCATCCGCTGCAGGGGAAAAGGATTGATCAGACTGTTTTTGTTGTTGTTGTGATCAGATCAAAAATAAGCAAGCCCCAGGACTCGCGGATGATTCAGGAAAGTGATCAGAGTTTGTGGCAACATTCTCTGAGCATCATTCGGGTTTGGGACAAAAACTCAATCGTTGCAATCTTTGATGAGAACCCCCCCCCCCCCGCTCAAGATCCCGATCAGAAGGAACACTGTGTCCGATCATTCTGGACTTCAAATTGCCCCAGGCACTACTCGCCTTTTCTCTGTCCTCCACCACCCGAGCCGCCGCCATTTCTGCCCATTTGCGTGGCGTTGTACAACGAGCGCAGAGACGGAGGCGGCATCTGATCAGTGCCCCAGGCGTTTTGCTGGAAGGGTTGACCAATCGGCGGCAAATTGCGCGACTTTTCAGCCCATTGGCGACTTTGTTGACCTTTTTGTTGCTGTTTGGGATTCTGAATTAGCAAAAATTGACAAATCGACCCAGATATCTTCTGTTTTCCATAAAAAAATTTTGATGCATACTATCTGATAAATCGTCAAATTTTTTGCCGAACCCAATCCGGAAATAAATCTTGTGCAGTAAGCATTCCAGAAAACAGTGCCCAGGAAAAATGATCAAAATGTCGGTGTCCATCCATGCACACCAGGGATGTAACCGGATTCCAAAAATCCGGCTCCCAAAAACTACCACCCACGCACCGTCAGCAAGCAGTAGCAGGCGCTGCACACCGGCACCGCCTTGCCCGGTGACACGGCGGGCACCGCGTACTTTTGGCCGACGCAACGCTCGCAAAAGCCGAAGCCGCACTTTGCACAACCAATCTGTCAATCAACGGACGGACAGAACAATTATAAAAAAAATATAATTTTGGAAATAATAAAAACATGAAAATTTCGATCATTTTTTTTGTTCTAAAATTTGGACATTTTCCGATTTTTATGTCCAATTTCCACCACCCAATTCACTCACGCACTTCCTTCCGACGGCGTGTGTATTCGGCCATACAATTTGTGCACGGCATTTTCCTCGTATTCCTGCTGCTGCTTTTGTTTTTGTTGTTTCTGCGCAAGCCAAAACAGTCAAATAACGCCGGCGGCGCTTTCATGGAAACGGTCAAAATGGCACACAAAGAGCGCAAATATTTTTACAAAAATATTTTTTATGCAAAAAATAGGGCAATTTGTTTTGTATAAAATTGAAAAGTGTCAACAATGTATACAAAAATTTATTTAAAATGAAATTACAACGAACAAAAAAAACGAATAAAGCGCGAACCGGCAAATGTTCGAGATTTATCTCATCACGATCCTGACCTGAACATGCACCAAAAGCGTCACGACTCTCGAGCACAAGTTACCCGTGGCGGGACAAAATCCCTAATAAGTGATTTGTCCGTTTTTTGCTTATTAGGGATTATGTCCCGTTAGTGATTTTGTCCTAACGCCGAGTTACCTAATTACACACAAACACCTTTTTCGTCAAAATGTTGGGGACACAAAGAATGAATGAATGAATGGACCTATCGGATTGGATTGGTTGTTGAAAATTCGCAACGTGAAGTTGGGGGAAGGGGGGGGGGAATTTATTGGTCGTCCGCGCGTTGCATGAAATGGAACGTGTGTAAGTGCGGGACGAGACGGATGGGGACGACGACCGATTGATCGGGACAAATTTTGATTTGGTGATGGGGGGGGGGGGGTGGATGATTCATATTCCATCATTTCAGTGTCGACCATTCATTCATGAGGGAGGGAGGGAGGAATGTGAGTAAGTGAGTGGGGAGGAGGGAGAGGACACTCATTCCTCCGATCAAAATTGCTGCTGATTGATCAAAATGAGCAAATCCTCAGATCGCTAGGTGATCAAAACACTGTAGAGTTGGACAAAAGCCCTCCAGGAATCGGGGATTTTTTGCTGCCAAAATCCGGACTATCTTGACGAGATTGGGAAAATGCCGTGGATTTTACACTTTTGTAAATGCTTGATTTTGAAGCATTTGTGTACTGTCCCGGTCCCGTTTTTTCCCCTAAAATCCTGGTTTTGTCCAATTCTACTAAACAACAACATTTATGTGGAGGAATAAGTGGGAATAAAATCACCCATCCACAAAAGTGAAAAATTGGTATCCCCCCCCCCCGTTGTTCTCGTTCGTCACATTATTTAAAATTTTTACAACAGCAACATTTATGAATGGATTGGATGGAATGGGAAATCGTGAAATGGAGCGAAAGTGCGAGTCAACAAAATAATTTAAGGAGTATATTATAATAATGGAAAAAAGTCATTGCGGCGCTGATCAGTTTAAATTTGGAGGTTCATACCGCCTTTAGATTAAAACTGATCTGATCAGGGATTCCAAATGAACTACCTAATTGGTCCTCCGATCACATGTTGGAGGATGAATGAATGATGTGATCAATGGGGGACAGACAGCAAAAATCAACCAGACATCAGAGAAACAGAAATTAACAAATCAAAACAAGCCGTAATTCTCATCAAACCGCTTGAAATCGTCGCGCTGCCGCTGGCGCAAAGACTGCTCCAAACCGGCGGCCAACATGCGTGCCGAGGCGGGCGGATAATTGTTGTCGCTGTTGTTGCTGCTGCTGCAGGCAGCGCTACCAGAGACGCCGCCGGCGCCGCCACCGCCGCCCCCAGCACCTGCGCCCAAATTGCCCCGGAGGCGCGACCGACGACGCTGCGCCACCAGAATGGGCGGCGCCTTTTTGCTTCTAGGTCTGCTGCTTCCCACCAGATTGGTGCCGTCATCATTGTCTCCGGCGCCGCCGCCGCCGCCGCTGCTGAACACAAAATGATGCATTGGGCGAGCCCTGCGGGGAGGGAGATAAATGGCATAAAATGCCAAAACAAAAACAAAATTCAATTCAAACTCACCCTGAAGACGTCGTCGACGACGCTGCGGTTGGCTGTTGATCAGGACCAAAAATTGACCCGTATTGACGCAAATAGTACAGCGACTGGTTGTTGCGGTGGCGGCGGCAGCGGCGGTGCACTGCTCGGAACCGGCGGCGGCGGACTGGCGCCCAAGTCGTCCTGCCAACGCTGGAGCTGTCGTTCGAACTCCATTTTCAACTCGTTCAGGCGCAAAAAAGTGCTAAAAAACACGTTTTTAAATATTTTTTTAAATAAAAATCCTAGTTTTAAGATTAGTGAATATCAACAAAACAAAAAGAGAGAGAAAAGTCCGACGACCTCGTTAAGCTGTTCACACTGGTGGATGGCCTCATTAACTTTTGCCTCAACGTCCTCCTTCAGCGCAATCTGTTCACTGTCCCGGCACTCACTTTGGAACACACGGAAACAGTCGAGTTTGGCCAGCAATTTCTGCAAAGTTCACTAAGGAATTTAATTTTCGAGTTTTTTGTCTAAAATTTAATGGAAATTAAAAAAGAAAGTTGTCACGTTTCCCCTCCCCCCTCACCTCCTGCACCGCCTCGAACTGTCTGGTGACGTCGGTCTGCAGGCTGCGCGTCTCGTCGCCCACTCGCTGTGCCTGGTACAGAATCTCCTCAATGCGCAGAACGGCCAACTCGCGGTCCCCGGCACTGGCCAGGTTGACCAACGGCACCACCGTATGCTGAGAAATAAATAAATAAATAAAAATATTCGGGTTTTCGTCAAGAAACCAACAGCTTGGGGAATGAACCCCGACTCGTTCCCGGCCAACTCGTTCCCTGTACCCCGACTCAACAAAAAATAAAAACAAATTTCAATGTCGAAAAAAGGTGTTCAGGGGTTATTCGGGAACGGGGTGGGTTTTTACCCAGGGTGGGACCTCCCGTCCGCATTTATCCCAAAAAAACAACTCTCGCCAAATTTTGTAAAACCCCCGGAATCGTCGGGACGGACGGGATTTATGCCCCTCCAAAGAAGCATTTAAAAATGTATCGAAACAAAAAAAGAAGACACACCTGTTTATGCGAATGCACAACGCAAAGCGCGCAGATAATTTGCTGAAACAGAAAAATGAATAATTATTAAGCCCGGGATTTTCAAAAATTCGGGATTTGCCGGGCTCGAAAGTCCCGTCTGGGATAAAAAACGACCAATTCCTCAACAATTAAGTAAAAAACAGAATCACCTTTTTGGTCGACGGGCCGTTGCAGTCCTTGCACATGAACAGCTCGCTGCCCGGCACTCTCTTGGCACAGCTGTGGCACATGATCAACTGCTGTTGCTGCTCGTCCTTCCTCGTCTGCGTGCCGGCTTCGCGTGCCGCCGCCGCCGCATTTGTTGTGCCGTCAAAATACTCATCGTCTTCCAATTGTACAGTTTGGTGAAACTTTTCGACCATATCTAAACATGGGATTAAAAAAATTTTCCGGTGTTTTATTAACAAAAAATAATTAAAAATTTCCATAAAAGTGCCAATGCCGCCGACCTTTGATGGCATAATTCGTGTTCAGTCCGCCGTCCGGAATCAGGCACATTTTGCGACACTGCGGGCACTGCACGTTGTTCTGCACGGACTGCACAAGCGTTGAGACGGGGCCAACGCCTAGGGTGTCTAGCACATAATGTTACCAATCATTTTTATTGTGGGAGAGGAAAATGCCAAAATTTAAATGAAATGGACAAAAAAAAGTGGCCGATCAATCAATGGCCAAATCATTTTCAACAAAACCCCAAATGCAATTATTTTTTGCGTGTTGTGTCGCAACCAACCAAAAAAGTCCTCCCCGACAATGCGGTGGACAACGTTGGGCACCTTGTCCAACCCGTTCACACAGTCCAAGCAGTACGTGTGCCCACATTCCAACTGCAAAAAAAAGGTGAAGAAAATTATGACACAAATTGTTATCAATTAAATCTAATCAATCGTCAACTTTTTTGTGGCAATGTGCCAGCAAACACATACATTTTTTGGAAAGCCAATAGATTTTTAAAAAACGGTGCCGGACCCAGAGTTGCAGCGGCTTACCCAAAAAACCGGTATTTTTTAACCCGAAGTTCGGGTTTTCCGTCTTAGGTGACTCGCCGCAACGCGGGAGCCAACGGTCAGGCAATGACACATTGCCAATTTGTGTAAAATCCAAGAATAGGATGCAAATTTCAAATCCAAATTCGAACTTAACAGCTCGGGAATGACTAAAATTGAGTTTCCGAGAATTATCGGAAGAAAGGTTTCACACGGTTCGGCCTCCCAAACACCCCACACCGTCAAGATTTCACTATTGAACAAACGACCTGCTTCGGCTCGGAGAACAAATCTTTGCACACCGGACACTCCAACGACTCCTTCAACGACTGGTCGCCAGGTAAGGTCATCTTTTTGAGAGGCAAACGTTTAAAAATCTTTCAGGAAAATGTGAACAAAAAATTCGGAAAATATTCGGGAAATGGTCTCAACAACAACTTATCATATTCAAGAAGTTCAATAAAACATTTATGATCAATAAATATGAGATTTCTTTTACAACTCCCGCTCCATTTCATCATCATCCTCTACATCATGCACGGCGGTTTGACCTTCACGTCCAACAGCACCATTTTTGCCAATTCCATTCGTCAACATCATTCGGCGCAGAAATGTGGGGGCCCGTCGTTGCCAATGCCGACTGATAATGGCGGTTGTTGTTGTTGTTGCTGGTGTTGTTGAAGATGTTCGGACGGCATTTTGTCGCCAGTGCCACTGTTGGATTGATGATGAACGAAATTTGGTGCTGAACACATACAAATTAACTTTTTTTCGCCACCCCATTTTCCAACAAAACATACCAAGCATCGTCGTCAGCTGTTGATGATCATCCGGTTTTCGAGCAGTACCACCAGCCAGCGTCGTGCATGTAGTCGGCTGATGTTGCTGTTGTTCACAATCAGCATTGCCCTTCAATTCCTTCCGCTCTTCTTTTCCCCCATTTTTTGTTCCATAAACGGCATGCTCTTCCGCTTCCTTCTGCTCCTCCTCCTCCTCGTCGTCCGGCTCCGGCGCCTCGGGCAACAAATGGTCAATGGACGAGCGTCGGTGGATGAGTCGCTCGGCCAACTCTTCGGCGGACAGATCGGACTCCGACAGCGGCTCGTAGTTGCTGTTGCTGGAACTGGCACAACAACAGCAGCTTGCATTGCTAAAAAGATTAAATTAAAAATTTTTTAAAATGCCGTTTCAGCTCCCAAAAGTTTTTGACACACCACCGGATGCTGCTGTTGTGGGTACTGGTTGGAGGAGGACGGGTTGGAGCAGTACAACGGCGCCGCCGCCGACGACGATGATGAGGCGGGAAGTTGTTGCAAGTCCGGCGGTTGACGACGCGCACAATTTGACGACGAAGAGGAAGAAACTGAACAAAATTGCTCTCTTTGTATACCAATTTTTTGATTTGAATTTTTCGGCGAAATTTCCTTTTATTGTTGTCAAATTTCGTTAAAATTTAAACGTTTTGCTCGACCCACCGCATTCACCGCCGCCTCCGCCTCCACAATTGCGCAACGCCGCCGCTTTTTTGTGTTTATTGGCCCGATGCTGTTTCGGCCACAATACTCTCAATTATGTTAATAATGTTGCGCTTGGCCGCGTCGTCGCGCGACGACTGCGCCACCGCCGCCGCCGCCGTCGAATTCGCCCGGGGCGTCGTCGTCTGTTGCTGCTGCGCAGAATGAGCGACAGCGGCTGAAAATGACAAAAAAATATATGTAAAAAGTCTGAAAACTCTGCAAGGGCTTGCTCAAACATCATCAATAACAAGCAGTATGCAAAAAAGGACATTTATTTGCCCAAGTGATACTTTTTTCATTCGGTCACCCATAAAAATTAA
The DNA here is from genome assembly GCA_020449905.1 of Globodera pallida. NCBI lineage: Eukaryota > Metazoa > Nematoda > Chromadorea > Rhabditida > Heteroderidae > Globodera > Globodera pallida. The sequence continues at coordinate 74,734 of JAIXHY010000010.1, read as the reverse complement.
AAAGACAATCGAGTCTTAAACCCCAAATTTCTTGCAAATTGTGGTAGAAAAACTGACAAACTTCCCCGCCTTAACCGAGTCCAAACTGTCGCTTTTATTACATCAAATTGCCCCCCTATAAATCCGAAAACTTACAACTTTTCCCTCCTCCATGCCCTCCGGCGCTGACTGTTGTTGTTGTTGACGTTGACGTCGTCGTCTGCTGCTGCTGACTTTGCTCATCGGCGGCCCCGCGCTTGCGCTTCCGACCACCGCCTCCGGCGCCAGCCGGCGTTACGGCGGCACCTTGCGCCTGCGTCGGCGGATGAGCAGCGGCGGCACTGGCAATCTGTGGCGGGGTGGAGGGGGAATTAGCTAATCATTATTTATCGATTATTTTCGGAGTGAGTCTCTACGGAATTTTCTGAATGGAGCTTTTTTGTTTTTATAGATTTTTGAAAAATTCCCAAAAAAAAGCGATCAGCGGGAGAGTGGGGGGGGGGGGGGATACACCTCCCCGACCAGCTCCATTGCGCTGCTCACGCCCGAGTCGTTGTCCGGAATCTCCAGGTTTGTGTCGATGATCTCCACCCGACGGTAGAGCAGTCGTTCACAGAGCAGTCTAAACGATTCGGAGGCATTAGATTTTGAAAAAAGGGGGAGTTTCTTTTTGCAGAAAATTTATTTTCCATAAACTTTCCATAACCAGTGTTCGTTCCGCATTTCTAGCTAAATTTTTTGTTTTACTATTCGGCCGAGCCCCCAACCCACCGACAATTTTTTCTAAATATTGACGTAGCCTGGGGGGGGGGGGAGAGGAAATTTTTCATAATATTCCCCAAGCCACACGAAAAAAACTTGGGCTACAACATCCCCCCCCCTCTCCCCTCCCCTCTCGCCCCAAAAATGAAAAATACAAACAATAATTATAAGTAAAAAAAAAAGTCGCGTGGGACACAACAAAAAAAAAAAAGATTTTACCTCTGTAAAAATTGTCATGAATGCGTTGAGCCTCGCGATTTTAGTTTCATTAATTTTTTTAAAAACTAAAAAACAAACAAACCGTTTCAATTGTTTGAGATGGTTGATCTCCTTCTTCACGTGATAAATGCGATGTCTGAGCCTGTTGTTCGTCTGAATGCAAATTTTAACCAAAAACTTTTCTGGAAAAGGCACAATTTTCCAACAACAAAAAATAATTCAAAAACTAAACGAAGACGCCGACTTGAAAATTGGAAAAAACATTATTGTTGAAAAGGCATTTTTGTTTGAAAATAATTGTTTTTTAGAAATTGTGCCGCCCCCCCATTGCTAAACCTCAAAAATGTGCTCGTAAAAGTCGAGCAAACAGCGATGTTTGGCCGTGTACAGCTGTGCCTCCTCGTCGTCCTCCTCCTCGTCAAGGCAACTTTGTTCGTCACTCGAGTGCGACAACAACAGCCGCCGCCGTTGTGCTAAATGCCCAAAATCACAATTAATGAAGCACAAAAACTCGGGGATGCCTAAGCCTTAAAGCCGCTCTCAAACGCTCAAACAGTTTAAACAAAATTAGCAAAGCTCAGCAGCACTCACCGTCCGCGCCAGAATATGTTTGCTTCTGAAGGGCGTAATCAGCCGGTATTTCCATGTGGTACTTTTTTTAAATTTCTGCAATTTTGGTTACGAAATTTCGGGGTCAACCCATCTCATCAACACCCAACTCATCAATACCCAACTCATCAACGACCCAACTCATCAACAATCAAGATTGGGCACTAACTTGCTTCAACATTAACCGGATCAGAAAATCTTAACACCAATCGAAAGATCTCGAAGAGATGAAGCTAACATTAAGTTAAAGCTTTGCGATTGGACAATTAACAAAAAAGTTATGGCCAGAAAACCCCCAAAACCCGGAGTTTTTAAATTTTATCAAGTGTTAAGGCCATAACTTTTTTGCGAATTGTCCAATCGCAAAGCTTTAACTTAATGTTAGCTTCATCTCATCGAGATCTTTCGATTGGTGTTAAGATTTTCTGATTCGGTTAATGTTGAAGCAAGTTAGTGCCCGATCTTGATTGGTGATGAGTTGGGTCGTTGATGAGTTGGGTGTTGATGAGTTGGGTGTTGATGAGTTGGGTGTTGATGAGATGGGGGAGACCCCGAAATTTCATCCAAAAAATGAATTGCGCGAGTCGGGGACGTTCGGCGTGCCGTTTGGCGACGGGGGGGGGCGTTTCTGCGGCAGTTAAATTTTTTTTGTTTACATAGAGCAGATGAATTTATGGCACAAAAATAGATCAATAGTTTTCTCTAATCTGCCTGATCGATCAGGCAAAAATGGTTATCGATTTTTGGTTTGCCTTTGCCGATCATCGGTTGGGCGCCGCCAAGTTGGGCGCTTTATCGCCAAGTTGGGCGCTTTATCGCCAAGTCGGGCGTTTTATCGCCAAGTTGGGCGTTTCATTTAAACCGCCAAGTTGTTTATTACCAAGTTGCCAAGTTTGGCGTTTTATTTAAACCGCCAAGTTGTTTATTACCAAGTTGCCAAGTTTGGCGTTTTATTTAAACCGCCTAGTTGTTTATCGCCAAGTTTGGCGTTTCATTTAAACCGCCAAGTTGTTTATCGCCAAGTTGGGTGTTTCATTTAAACCGCCAAGTTGTTTATCGCCAAGTTGGGTGTTTCATTTAAACCGCCAAGTTGTTTATCGTCAAGTTGCCAAGTTGGGTGTTTTATTTAAAACCGCCAAGTTGTTTATCACCAATTTGCCAAGTTGGGTGTTTCATTTAAACCGCCAAGTTGTTTATCGTCAAGTTGTCAAGTTGGGTGTTTTATTTAAAACCGCCAAGTTGTTTATCACCAATTTGCCAAGTTGGGTGTTTTATTTAAAACCGCCAAGTTGTTTATCGCCAATTTGCCAAGTTGGGTGTTTTATTTAAAACCGCCAAGTTGTTTATCGCCAATTTGCCAAGTTGGGCGTTTCATTTAAACCGCCAAGTTGTTTATCGCCAAGTTGGGTGTTTCATTTAAACCGCCAAGTTGTTTATCGCCAAGTTGGGTGTTTCATTTAAACCGCCAAGTTGTTTATCGCCAAGTTGGGTGTTTCATTTAAACCGCCAAGTTGTTTATCGCCAATTTGCCAAGTTGGGCGTTTCATTTAAACCGCCAAGTTGTTTATCGCCAAGTTGGGTGTTTCATTTAAACCGCCAAGTTGTTTATCGCCAATTTGCCAAGTTGGGCGTTTCATTTAAACCGCCAAGTTGTTTATCGCCAAGTTGGGTGTTTCATTTAAACCGCCAAGTTGTTTATCGCCAATTTGCCAAGTTGGGTGTTTCATTTAAACCGCCAAGTTGTTTATCGCCAATTTGCCAAGTTGGGTGTGTGTTTCATTTAAACCGCCAAGTTGTTTATCGCCAAGTTGGGTGTTTCATTTAAACCGCCAAGTTGTTTATCGCCAAGTCGCCAAGTTGGGCGTTTTATTTAAAAGGCGCTCAAGTTGAAAAAGGCGAATTTTTGTGAAATTACGCATGATAAAACTAAACAGCTGAAAATTTGCACGATGATAGTATGGCCTTAGAAGTATTTTTGGCCAAATTTTCTAAGAGTTTCAAAAAAGGAAAACCACACGACAAAATTAGCATGTTTAATGCTAAATTTTTCTTAACTAAAAATGTCCACCCTAAAGATTATCAAATCGAGATTTTCAGTTTAGCCCACTAAATCATAAAAACGCTCCACTCTTTAGATCCTGGTTCATATTTGGATTAGCATCAACAAAAAAACAAAATGTCGGACAATCCAAAGAAAGTGCTGGATGAGATGTAAGACTTTGTATTTATTCGAAAAGCGAATGGGACGAGTCGGGACACAGCCAACATTTTTGACGGGGACAGGGCACAAAAACAACGTCGGGTCAGCCGAAGAGCAAAAAAGGGACATTTTCCTGAGATGCCCCGCTGAAGCAAAAAATGAAGCAAAATGCTTAACTTAACATAAAACGTATATTTAGGCTTGAAGGTTCGGTGGACGAACATGTAAAATTGAACGAATGGTCGTTGGGTTGGTTGGAAATTCGTCGCGCAACCGACGGAAATGGCGCTGAAATTGCCAAACTCGTTCACAATGAAGTCGAGAGTCGGCTGCCAATTCCGCACGAGTCGCTTCCTGACAAAATTATTGGATTTGAACGCCTTACAATAAGTTAATTGTTGGTTTAAATTGTTTGAAAGCCTTAAAGTGTTCCTCATATGTTTTTGTTCAATTTTACATATTTTCAGGTACATCGACCGAAGTGTCATCGAATTCCTCAAAAGCATCCGCCGACTTTTTGACTACAAAGGCATCAATCTTTCGATTGGAACAGACAACGATGAAAGCCGCAGTTGGGAAATCATTTGGCACCGGATTTGGCTATTGATCAGTGACAACATTTGCGGCTTTTCTGTGTCTACCCTCCAATCTCGAGCGTTTGCGCCGATTCTCTCCGAGCAGTTTTTCGCGATTGCCCAAAGCTCCGAATGATCGACTCCTATGGCATTCCCGAATTTCCAGCCGATGACAGTGCCGGCGCTTCCTCTGGCCAAGCTTTAGGCCAAATGGTTACACACCCCCCGCGGGGATGGACTTCCGAAGGTTTTGCTGTGCAGCACTTGTTCGACAGAAATGGACGGAATCAAACGGGTGATTGTTGAATTTGTTTTATATTGGACTCTCCGACTGATTTACACTTTTATTCCATTTTAGGAATTTGCCAATTCGGCAGAGCCTGTCAATTTCATCGTCTCTCTTTGGAATGGTCTTTCTGCTGAGGACATTGTGCCATTTGAGCTGCTGAACAAATTGACTGGGGAGCGATTGGCTTTACACTTCAACGACTACGATTGGCTTTTGGTTCGTTGTCCAATTGAACGAGATGAAGACAAATGGGCCGAGTGGGAGAATGGAGGCAGCTGATGCGGTTTGGTCTCAGTGGAGTCGCATCAAAATTGACTTCAAAGACAGTGCCGTCGGCGACGTCGGGTAAAGATGAAAAGGATTTGCCGCATTTGCTCCTCATGGCACTCCCGCGCTTCGGAGTTAGCCCGGGAATGAATGAATAAAGAACGTCAGACAAATAGTCTAAACACTGAAATTGTTGCTTTTTCCATTCGCTGCATAATTTATTGTTTTTCGAATGACGTGGGAAAATTTGAAAAAGTGTCAATTTTTCTTGTTTAAAATGGTCCGCTCATTTGTCAACGAAATGTCATTCCTACCGATCGAGATTCCAGCCTCACTATCAGCAGCCTGTTTTCCCGTTTCCGTTAAAATTTTAGATAAAAAACATTAAAAGGAAAAAATGTCAATTTCGGCACCGCCGACTTTGTCCGAAGACGTTTTGTACGCGGTAGCCGAGCAAATGTTATTCACAAAACCGCCAAAGACGGGGCTTTTTAACCATGAAGTTGATTTGCGTCAGGAAAATGCATATCACAAATTTTATGGTTATGTTTTTGCCAATTTCATTATTTTTATCAAAAAACATTTAATTTTAAGTGTCTCAGTCCGTCCACATTTAAAGTTTTTGTCGCACAATTTGTCAAAATAAAACACATCGAATTCGAGCAGAAAGACTGTGTCAAAATGTACAAAGACGCAACCAAAAAATGGGATATGGTAATTTTCTGAAGCTTTTTAAGCATGGGAGTCCGACGGGAAAATTTCGAAGATTTTAACGATATTTGTTAAAAAAATTGTGCCAACATTTCGCAATTTGGGCAGTTTTTCAATCAGAAATAATGAGGAAATCGAATTCTGGTGCCTAAAACGACCAGAAAAACTTCTCCCGGCGACATTCAGTCTTGGGAACATTGTCAATCACCAATATACGAAATCATTTTGTTGTTGTTGATTAAATTATGCTTCTCACAGAATGCCTTTTATGGCCCGTACTTTGTGACGAAGGAATTTGTGCGGAATTTTGCTTAATTTGGGAAAATTGCGTTTGTCTTCTAGTCCGCGTTTATGCCGACAACTTTTTTGCCGACATCCGCCGTCCTCTGAAACGGGCGGCCAAGTTCAGCCGAACGTTTACAAATTCCCCGTCCAATCCTTCGCAAAACTAGTTTCTGAATGAAGGTGTTTTTGTTTTGTTTTGTTTTAAAATGCTTCATTTATTAATTATTTTGATGTTTTATGTGACACAAAATGTGTTTAGAGTTGTCCGACGAAGAAGCCTCAAAAGTTCATTTTAAATTGGACAAGCTTAAAATTGACGGCGGCAACAACGGCGGGTTGGGTGAGTCAGGGCCGTAGCCAGAAAAACATTTGGAGCGGGGAATTTGTCCATTTGAGCACATTTTTAGGCCCCAACTTTGAAGCATTACTCAATTTAAATGCGAAACAAATTGAAGTCGTCAAAATATATGAGCCAAAATTGTTTGGCTTCGAGTCACCAATTTGGTAAATTTTTGCAGAAATTGGGCCCCCACAAAATTTTTTTTTCTTTAAATTTGCTTGCCGCTAAGGTTTTCTTTCGGTCCAAAATTCCGGGTCCGCCACTGCCCCCGCTCATTTTGAGACTTATTTTCCAATTTTTCGGAACTTTTTGCGCTTTTCAGTGCCCAAACGGCTTCTCGAGTTGAGAAGGTCTTTCTGACGTTTCGCGGTTTGTTTGAGCATTCCGACGGCGCTTTCGGCGCGAACGCGTTGAATTGGGCGAATTTGATCGAATCGCTGCTCATTTCATGTCCCGAGCTCAAAACGATCGAAATTAAAATCTTTTACGAATTCCTCGCGGACGAATACGAGGGATTCATGCCGCACTTTGAGGACATTGTCAACGAATTTGTCGACAAAATATTCCCAACACTTTCCGAGGGCAATGCAAAAGCGCAAATTGTCGTTGTTTTGGAGCTGGAGTGTATCACAGACTCTTACGAGGTGGTTGGACTCAAAACGTTCATTTATTATTTTATACAAAATAGCTAAAATGGGTTGGACGAGCGTGGGCTTTGGGCCCAACCCCGGGGCAAGCCCCGAGGCTGAGCGCGCCCACCCCTTACTCTTTTTTGGGCGGTGTTAAAGGGCAACGGCTTTAACAACGTTTTATTCCTTCAATCGAATTCAATGAAACAAAATCCGCTGATCAGAAGAAGAAGTGATCAGATCAAAAGCATTGGGGGAGAGAGAGAGGAGGGATTAATTGGGCTGAGCAATTAGCTGATCGGAGGGCAACAACTGTTTCGGGGGATGGGAGGAAAACATAATCGTACGAATGGGAATTTGATTGGCCTCGGGCATAACAATAGCCGTGAAACCTTTCCCCCCCCCCAAAAAAAAGTGGAAAACCCCCAGTCTTAAAAAGAATTCTTTTCTTAAAAAAACACCCTCCCATTGCTTAAGATAAATTCCAGTTTGTTTGCCCTACGAAGAATGACAACTCTTTTATACCCACCTAAAAAACATCAATCACCTCTTGGTCTCTGATCAATCACCTGCTGGTCTCTGATCTAATTTGTCCTTTCCCCCCAAGGCTCTTTCGCCGAGCACCAGTGCTCTCTTCCAACGGGGCAACCACATCAACATTGAGCAGTTTGACAAGTCCTTCGACGAGTACTGCGCGAGAGAGTGCCGAGTAATTTTTTTGTTTTGTTCCAATGGATTTGTGGCCATTATTAGCAAATTTATTGTTGTTGCAGGTGGTCGACTTGAAGGGAAGGGAGCACAAATGCGTGTTCCAAATGTTGGCCAATGAGGACAGCTACGTGCCGCGCGAGTTTGTGCTGGATTTTTGTTTCAGTTTGTATAACCACGACAGCAGTGATTATGATGATTAGGACTCTCAATAGAGTACTAATGGAGTTTGAGCGCCCCCCCCCTCAACTAAAATCATTTTCCGTTTTTATTTATTGCCTTTTTGTGTTGAAGTATATTTGCAGAAGAAATTTACTCCAAGTTTGCTTTGCGAATATCCAGTTTTGTTTTCATAAAATAGAGAACATCAGTCTTGTACTTTAGTATTAACTTCCCGGGGCAAAATCAGAGAGCTTACAAATTAGGGTCACATGGCGATTCTGTAGAGAATTTTGTGGGCGCTATTCATCACTCAAATTGATTTTTTCGATAAAATTTTTCCAAGCCCTCGGGGATTTTTTTTTCTCTCAAATTTACTCCCATTAACCCAAAGACGAGCAAAGCAATTTTTAACTAGTTAACCCGGGTTAAGGCCGTTAACCCCAAGACGAGCAAAGGGCCCCAGTTATCTTTTTTGATCAGTATCAAAAGTTGACCTTATATGAATTTTTATGGATTTTTGGCCCAACAGAAAGAATATTGATTTTTTTTCAAGACTCTTTTTGCGCCCACTTTGAACAGCTTGTCTTTCATTGGCCAAATCTCACACATTTTACAATAAACTTGGGATTTTTGTTGGGATTGTTGCGTGTACATCAGGGTTGCCGCGGGTTGAGAAAAATATCGGGTCGGGTTTCGGATCGGGTCGGCCAAAAAAACCTCGGGTCGGGTATCGGGTTGGGAAAAATGTCGGGTCGGGTTTCGGATCGGGTCGGCCAAAAAAACCTCGGGTCGGGTTTCGGGTATCGGGTTGGGAAAAATGTCGGGTCGGGTTTCGGATCGGGTCGGCCAAAAAAACCTCGGGTCGGGTTTCGGGTCTCGGGTCGAGAAAAAAGCCGGGTTTCGGCTCTCGGGTTTCGGGTCTTCGGGTTGAAAATTTTTTTCTTCAAAATATTTACCAAACATCAAAATCAATATGTAAAATCATAAATTGGCAAATTATAATGCAAAACAACAATTTCTCCATATGCTGTTAAAACAGGGTTTCCAAATAAAAGGTTTCAAAAGCCTCATTAGGCAGGCAAAAACCTCATTTATGACCAAAAAATCTCATTTTGTTAAGAAAATTTGTGCAAACTTTGCAAAAAACGAAATCAATGTAAGCAAAATTTATGTTTTTTTTGCGCGCGATTTTTCTCAAATACTTTTTATAGGGAGGGGGGGGGGGGGGGTCGGCGGTGCCGATAGGCGCCGCCGAAAAAATTTTGAATTTTGGACTCAATTTGTTAAGGGATTTGCAACTAAATTTGCAGAAAATATGAAGCTTTTTTACATTAAAAAAAAGAAAAATGAGCTTTATTATTAAAAAAAGTTCCCAATTATTTAAAGCAGAACAAGCTTTTCATTTAAAATAAAAACACAGAGGGAAAATCGATGAACAGTAATGGGTCGAATCTGAAAAATGTTGTTCGATTTAGCTTAACCTTCTTACCTATATTATTTTTATTTTTTTATTGGATTTGGAGGATTTCATTAAGAAAATTTCAAAAGCGAATTCTTTAATTAATATATATTCAGCCCCTCCCTTTAACGTAAAAATTGAGCAATTCTGTAGTTTTTGGACCAATTTCCTTAACAAATTGAGTCAAAAATTCAAAAATTTCTCGGCGGCGCCTATCGGCACCGCCGACCCCCCTCCCCTCAAAACCTTAATTCCGACCCGAAACCCGACCCAAAAACCTCGGGTCGGGTTTCGGGTATCGGGTTGAGAAAAATGTCGGGTCGGGTTTCGGGTCGGGTCGACCCAAAAAACCTCGGGTCGGGTTTCGGGTCTTCGGGTTGAAAAAAGACCGGGTTTCGGCTCTCGGGTTTCGGGTTTCGGGTAACCCGCGGCAACCCTGGTGTACATAATGTGCGAAAAATGTCATGCATAATTCAATGCGATTTGATCAACTTATCAGTATGTAATTTATGGATGCACAAATTTCTGTCGCTTAAATCAAGACTTAGCAAAATCCAAATGGAAGTCATTTTTCTTTATCTCGCGCGTTTTTTCATACATTTTTGTAGTAGTGTCCGCGGATAGGTCATTCGTAAAACAGGGCTTTTGAATTTAAACAATTTTGAAGTGTTGTTAATTTTTCCTTAATAAATCAGTCGTTTTTTGTTGTTGTTTTTCAAATAAATGATTCAGTGGCGATAGTGGAGGCAATTGATTTGGTGGCGATGATCGTGAAAAGGACGGGAATCCCGTTCCCATCCCGTTGGATTTTAAATTCCCGTTCCCGGAAATTTTATTTTTAGCCTTTTTCCCGTTCCCATTAATTTTTCTTGGCGAAATGTTTTCAAAAAGTTAACAATTTTGGACAAATTTTCATCACAAAAACGCTTAAAATTTCAATTTTGCACTATTCTGTTGGTTTTTTGATTTTCTTGCATCAATTAAGACTTCTAGTAACAAATGTGTAAAAACATGAAGTGAATTATGGTACCGTCCCCTTCATTCCTAAAAAGCTTCAAAAAATAACGTTGAAAACAACGAGGAAGATGATTTTGGACATAAAAAAACATTTTTTCCTTTTTCCAACCAATTTCTTCCTTTATTATTAGGGTCCGGATTTTCAGGTTTTAACCTATTTTTTTGTAGAATAGGGAATCATGAGAGAAGCCCGGAAATAGCATTCATTTCGAAAAATTTTACAATTAGAGCGACTTTTTAGTCAATATAAATCAATATTTTGGGCATTTTTCTTGAGAAAAATGCAATTTTTAGGCATTTTTCCGAAAATTCTTGAAAGAAATTTAATATTTCAGGCACTTTTTCTCAAAATTTCTTAAGAAAAATGGAATATAAACAAAAACGTAATCTTAAAAATCAAAAAAATTTTTAGACCAAAAATGCACCCCTAAAAATTGTTTGACAAAAAATCCACCCCCAAAGATCGACATTTTTCTTAAAATTTTTTTATTTGATATTTTTTATAAAATTTTCCAAAACTTGAAAAAATAATACATTTACAATTGTGTGAGGAAAATTAATAAAGATTGACAAAAATTTGAGTTTTACGCAAAATTTGACTGGATTTGGTCAGTTTTTGCCCATTTTTTAATCAATATTTTGGCACTTTTTGGGGTTTTTGGTCAATATTTTGAGGTTTTTTGGTCAATATTTTAACACGATTTTTAGTCAATATAAATCCGGACCCTATTTATTATGCATGTTTCGCATTCTTTTTTGAATTTTCGCTTAAAAATGCCCAAAATGTAACAGTATTTTGCTCATTTTTATCAAAATTTTGTTGTACTGATTTTTAAGATCGTTTTTTTTGGACCAAATCTGTTACCAAATTGAGTCGAAAATCAAAAAATTTTCCCGACGGCGCCTATCGGTACCGCCGGCCCTTGCCATTCCTAAAAACCTCAAAAAAAGTACCGCATTTTTTAAATGTTGGTTGCAAATTCCTCAACAAAATGAGTCGAAAATTCAAAATTTTCTCGGCGGCGCCTATCGGCACCGCCGACCTTCCCTCCCCTACTAAAGCAGAATTCGCAAAAAAACCCACACATTTCATGCAAAAAAAATAAAGATTTACTGCATTTTTGAACATTTTTTAAAGTGTCCTTATTTTTGCCAGCAAAATCTTATTTTTGACCTTCACTGTCCTTATTTTAAAAATTTTTAGTTACGAACCCTGCTTTAACCATTAGAAAAAAAATTATTGTCAGTCCCGGCTTTTCCCGTTTCCCGGTTTTTGAAAAGTGGAAATCCCAATCCCGGTCCCGTTCGAGATGCTGGTCCCGATCCCGGTTTTCACGGTCCCGGTCAATCCCGGTCCCGATTTTCTCCCAAAATCCCGGTCCCGGCCTACTCTAGTCTCTACACCTGACGCGCTATTATGCGATAATCGCGAGTACTGAAACGTCACTCCCCATTTCCCCAACCACTTCGCCAAACAAAATGCGGGAATTCGCAACTTATTGCCGGAAACATCGTTTCCGACCCTAATTTCGATCTAGAATTATGTCCCTAATGATCCAAATGTATCAAAATGTGTCCTAATTTTGGCAAACCCCTCTATACTTTACAGATAAAAATGCCCGCAAAAAAGAAAAGCCAAAAACAAAAGCAAATAGACAAAAAAACCGCCGACCTCGCCAAGTTCAATACTAGCCTTGCCGAGGCAATTGCCAGCGATGACAACCACCCCACTAGGGTTGCTTGTCACAAAGTGGGGCATACCCTAGCCACTTGGCTAAACGCCGACAACACGGACAAGTTCCGCTGGGTAAATTTTTTGGAAGTGACCCAAATTTATGCCTTGGGAATGTTATAGGCAACCAACCGTCCGCTCGAAGGAGTGTACGATGGCGCCACCTTCTTCCACGAGGCGGAAGAGTACACGCGCCGGGAATTGAAGGCCAAATTAATGGCATCAATGGCCGGGAAAGCCGCAGAATTAATTTTCTGCCACAACTCCCTTGGGGAGGAAGACGACCTGATTGACGCGCGGGAGATGGCGGAAGAGGTCTGTTTGAATTAATCTTTAAGAAGAATATTAATTAAACAAAAATTGTTAAACTAAATAATTTAAAAACAGCTGGTCACAAGCTCTTACGCCTGGCTTGAACGACCAGTTTCTGATCGGACAGTCGCGCAAAGGACGATCGAGGAGGATCGGGTGATGGACGAGGCCTTGGAGGACGCTGGTCGTCTGCTTCGTGCCCACCTCCCGTTGAGGAAATGCCAAATATACAATTGTAAAAATGGCGAAACAAAATATGAATGATAGCCTTAACTTTACAGGTGGCCATTGCGCTGAACAGAAGACTACCGCGACGGTAATTTTGCTTTTTTTCGAGCAATAAATGCATTACTTCCGTCTGACCTTTTTCAGATTTCTTGGGTTTTGTGGGACGATAAAAATCAGACGGAAAAAAGGACGGCCTCAGTACGGTGAGAGGAGTACTTGAAGCAGCAACAGCTTTACAAACAGCACAAAAGTGATACTTCAATTCCTTCAACAGTCGCCAGTTAAAATGAGGCCCCACTATATTTGCATTCGATCTTTTTTACTACATATGTTCCATTTTAAGAAATGTCAGTCATAGGTCGTTACGAACGCGTATTGTTTAGAACTGCAGCACTGAATAAAGGAGGCTTACGTAATACGTACTAATTATTGGTTTGTTGCAAAAAAACGGAGTCATCATTTAGCAGGAATGTCGAAAATTTTCTCAAAAATTGAAACAACCTTTTTACGCAAAGAATTCTCTTAAAATTGTTCGTCTCTCATCTCATTTTTTCACCATTTGCCCCTCCGGGGACGACCCTTCACATTCCCAATGCTATTATAATTATTATTCATAGCATTTACCTGTCCATTAGATTTACCATTCCAAAACAAACAACGCGGAGAAATGCTCCCAACAATCCCCGGATACGGGTCGGGCCCGGGTAGTATTTTATAGGTCCCGTACTCATTAGCCTCCGTACTTTTTTGGATTGATAAAGATTTTTACGTGCTAATTTGTAAGGGTAAATTTTAAGACTCGAGCATCCCTAATCATTTACTGTCCACATCCCTTACCCTTTTCTCGTTTACATCAAAAACTTTTGTTAAGAAATTGTATATGGAAGGGGGGGGGGGGTGGGGTGAGTGATGGAGCAGAAGAGATCAAATGGTCAGAAGATGGCCAACTTAGATAAGAAATGATTGGGACAAAGACATCTTCAGATTTGGAGAAAGAATACTGAGATGAACGAACCCAAACAACCCATTCATTTTGCTTTTTGTTTCCGTTGTTAATCTTTTCCTTTCTCCAAAACACGAAGTTGCCAACTCGGCCATGCCCCCCCCCCCGTGGGGCGTCTTTTGCCCCGCCCCCATTGCATTTGACCCTCCCCCCTCCCCCCCCCCCCCCTGCACAACAAAATCATTCATTTACATCATTTTTCTGCTCATCGTCCCCATTGCTGGCCTGGCCGGACGGAGTTTATGCCTTTTCCACTTTCTTCCACCAATCACAGCCCCCCCTCATACCGCCGGCCGACGACACAACCATCACTTGCTTTGTTTTTTGCTTTCTGCTGTTAATACATTTTTTTTCACCCACCATTCGCTTTGTGCCAATGTTTAAAACGGGGGGGGGGAGGGGGGGGGGCGCTCCCGACCCTGCGGGGTCAGAATTCGGGGCCGGTGTTCAAAATGGTTTTGTTTGTTGACACATAACACAAAAGAACCAAAAAGGCTTTAAATCTACTTATTAGCCGTTAAAAGAAGAAAAATTAGTATTAAGCAAATTAGTGTACTAATGAGTTCACCCCATTAGATCACAATGACCTAGCGATTGTCTTTTCGCTAAGTCTGATGTTGTGTGGTTGGACGCCATATTTTTTGACTATTGAAGATGGCCACCCTGGTTCTGTCCCGGTTGATAATCTTGGTCCCGGTAAGTCCCGGTCCCGGCTTTTCCCAAAAGTCCTGGTCCCGTGCGAAAATGAGGCTATTTCCATCTGTACGGCAGAAAATTTAATGCATTTTTTCAGTTTAGCCCACTGAATCATAAAAATTATTTGGATTAGCAACAACAAAAAATAAAATGTCGGACAATCCGAAGAAAGTGGAGAAACGGCTGAAAGAAATGTGAGGCTTTTTATTTATTCGAAAAGCGAATGGGACAAGCCGGGACACGGCCGGCATTTTTGACGGGGAGAGGGCAAAAAATGCCAATGCCAACGTCGGGTCAGCCGAAAAGCAAAAAAGGGACATTTTCCTGAGATGCCCCGCTAAAGCAAAAAATGAAGCTTAAATGCTTAACAAAAACCATGTAATTAGCGCGTTTTTTTGCGCTTTGGCCAGCCCAACCATCCCTCCGCCCCCCAAAAATAATTTGACATTTTCTGAAAATTGGGCCCCTCCCTCTAAACAAAAAATTTGACAGGTTTCGGAGGTTATTTATAAATCCAATTTTTAAGTTTTGTTTGCGATGACGTTTTGTTTAATGTGTTCACATTTTGTGGACCATTTGTTCTTGGACTGAAAGTTGCGCTGATCAGCGATCGATTTGATAGTTTGGTGGACGCGCATTTCAAATCGAAGGAATGGTCGTTGGGATTCTTGGACATTTGTCGCGCACCCGACGGCAATGGCGCTGAAATTGCCAATCTCGTTAACTATCAAATTGATCATCGGCTGCTATTTCCGCAAGAGCCGCTTCCTGAGAACGTGATCGGAATTGAATATCTTGCAATAAGGTAATTTATTATCGGTTTAAATTGTGTGAAAGCCTTAAAGTCTTCCTCAAATGTTAATGTTCAATTTTACATATTTTCAGGTACATCGACCAAAGTGTCATCGAATTCTTCAAAAGCATTCGCCGACTTTTCGACTCCAAAGGGATCAGTCTTTCGATTGACACAAAAACGAACCAAAGCCGTAGTTGGGAAATCATTTGGCACCGGATTTGGCCATTGATCAACGACAACATTTGTGGACTTCCTTCTTTGTCCCTTTCCAAGTCTCGAGCGTTTGCGCCGATTCTCTCCGACCATTCTTCGCGATTGTCCAAAACTACGAGTGATCGACTTCGATGGCATTCCCGAATTCCCGGCCGATGACAGTGCCGGCGCTTCTTCTTACCAAGCTTTGGCCAAATGGTTACACACCCCCCGCGGGGATGGACTTCCGAAGGTGCTCAACTGCGACTTTTGTTCGGCAGAAATGGATGCACTCAAAGGGGTGATTTTTTTTGAATCTTTTTGTTGTTGTTGTACTCCGATTTATATATATTTTTATTCTATTTTAGGAATTTGGCATTTCGGCAGAGCCTGTCAATTTCATCATTCATCAGAAACGGTCTTCTGCGGACATTGTGCCATTTGAGCTGCAGAACAATTTGACGGGGGAACGATTGGTGTTACGACAAATCAACAAAAACGATTGGCTGTTGGTTCGCTGTCCAATTGAACGAGACGAAGACGAATGGGCCGAGTGGGAGAAGGAGGCAGCTGAGGGGGACTATTGGCGTCAGTGGGGCCCCATCGTCATTTTACTCCAAGACAGTGCCATCGGCGACGACGGACGGGTAAGGATGAAAAGGGATTTGCCGCCTTTTCGGCAATCCTCGGGAATTGCGGTCCCGACGAAACAAGAATAGGGATCGGACCGATCGAGATTCTCGATCGATCCTCTACTTAAGAACTCCAAATGCATGTTTTCTAGGGTAAAAATATGCGTAGAATATGCAAGAAACTAAAAAGGTTATTCCTATTTTCAGACTGCTTGTCGCAAACGAAAGAACCAGTCGACCCCCCTGCTACAGAAGCGCCCAAAGGGCTAATCATGTTTTAAAATAAATGTCTTGATTTTTTCAATCAGCTTCATCAAAAATTGATAAATATTTTTTAATTCTAAAACGTGATTACGAATATTGTCAATAGAAAATAAAAACTGACATCGGTTGAAACTTTGAAAAATAAATCTTTTAGAACAGTAAAGGGTTTTCTTTCCTTTATGGTTTTGTATAAAAATTGGTAAATTTGTCGACCCCCCTGCTACAGAAGCGCCCAATTTATTTTAAAAAACTCGGCATATTCATGTTTTAAAATAAATGTCATATTCGTGATCAGTGCCATTTAAGCCCCAAATTTTTAGGCGTAGAACGCCAACCCAATTGAAATTGTTAGAAATTTTATTTTTTAAAAAGAGTTCAAAATTGTGACCCGCTCTTATTGTGTCCAACAGCGGAAAATACAATTTATTTCACGATAAAAAATGGACGGAATTGGGAGATCGGTCGAGCAAATCAATGGCTTTGGCCAGTAGAGGAAACGGGGAATGAATACAATAATCGGGCACACAGTATCCTCCTCCCCTTACATCAGAGGCGTAGCCGGAGGGGGGACACTTTCGCTTTGCATTTTTTAAAGTTTGACCTATTTTCTTCCTGGCTACGCCTTTGTGTCTTACATTATTGATTGATTGATTAATATTAGACTTCCATATGCTCTCTTGCGTCATGCCAGTTGAGTGATCGAACATCCGGTGTGGGCACCAAATTTACCTTTTTTTCGTGGGGACAAATTAGTGGAACATTTTCAGAGGGTTAGGGACTTTCGAGTCCAAATTTTGCAAATAATGCCGAAATTTGAATAGGGACCCGCCCCAAAAAGTGTCTGTCAGATGACGCTCGCTACCTCATATTTGACAGAGTCCTTGATCGGCACAAGCCGGACCTGCACGATGCTCATCATGTTCAGCGTCTGGCGTTGTTCCGCCCTGGTGCTGCTCACCCAACCGGGCACATCCAACTGCTGGTCAGCATCCGCTGCTACGACGGCGACAGCTGCAGCTCCGTCTCGGCCCATCTCCGGCTCGTCGTCAACCTTCACAACAAAGCGCTTTTTTTCCGAAACATTTCAAAGAAATTTCCATTAAATTTTTCACCTCCAACCCGTCGTACTCATCAGCGTCATCACCACCAACAACATATTCAACGACACTTGTCGTCACGCGCAGCAGCTACTGCTGAACCGTCTTTGATGGCACTGGCACCTCCAGCGACAGCAGCAGCAGCGTCGTCATCGGCTTCTTCTTTCAACAGCAGAACAAGCGTGACCGCTCCGTCCCTGTCCAGCTTGCCAAAATAGGTGCGCACCACCTCTTTTTGCTTCTGCAACACATCGGAGGTGAAAGTTCATCAAACAAATCGGCCACATGAGTCACCAACCAACCTTCAGATAAACCCGTTTTATGATGGCGTATTTCAGCAACAAAACGTCAAAGCATCCGTCATAAATGGACATTCACCACGGCAATTGCCTCAAAATTACCGCCCGAACCCTGCAAAAAAGAATGGGGGCAATAAATTTGAGACCAGTTCTGACCGGGTCCGACTTCTTGGGACATACTGTCAATGCCCCAAACACTGTACGATTTAAACATGGATCAATTCTTGATCAAAATTCTTTTTGTTTGGTCACAATCTGATCTGACCGTTTCATTTTCCGTCTGATTAGACCGAGTATTGATCAGTAGAGCGTCCCGGCCTGAACCCTAGGTACAGGCTTGGATCTTTTTCCTGTACCCAGAGTCCAGAAAATCAGGTCCATGCACCCCCCTCCCTCTCTAAATCCAGGTCCAGGAACTTTCAAAATCTCTATTGATCACTAACTTAATGATCGAATCATGCCAAACATTTACTCACCCGCACAATGGCACCGAAGAAGATTTCGCCGCTCAACTCACTGCACACCTTCGCGCTCGTCTTGGTGTTGTTGGAGCGGCTCGCAATTTTGTTTATGGCTTCCGTGGAATAGCCGGGCGACGGACAATAGCCCAGACTGGCAGGCCAACAGCCGGTGGAACGATCACGTCGGGGTAACGCCGAATTGGTGAGGTGAAATGGGTGTAGCTGAACCAACAAACAGTTCAGTTTAAATTTACAAAAAAATCCCCTACAAATCGACGCTGAGCGCGTAGTGGCGAAATTCGTGCTCAGACTCGGCCAGTCCGGTGCAAAAGTACTGCGCCAAGTGCATGCATTTCATCAGCATCTGGTTGAGCGCCGGCATCACGCCGTACTTGCACTCCTCCATGTGCTCGTACGTCTTCAACGAGTCAGCCAGCGTTTTGGAGCTGAGCGGATTGATGTGAATGCCCAACTTGCCACATTTGTCCACCTGAAAATTGCTCGTTGTAGTAATTAACATAAAATTATTTATAGCCATCAAATCATCGATCTAAAAATTGATCAAACAAAGCCTAACTGATCATGATCAGGTAGTCCTATTTTAATAAATTAGAAAGCAAAATTTTTGTTCAAAAAAAAGGTTTGCCCACCAAATTTTTCAATTCCTTCTTCTTCGGCGGCGGATGCCGTCGCAGCAGTGCCGACGTTTTGAAATAGTCGTATGTTTGGTGTGCCACATACATATTGGCACTGAGAATTGAGGACAAATAAACAAACAAAACAAAACAAAAAAATTGTCGTCTTTGAATTTTTAAATATAAAGTCAATTTTCCTAATAAATTAAATTGAAAAAAACTTACAGCAACATAAACTCTTCCACAAGAAAGTTGGCATCCTTGCGCTAAAACAACAAAATTGCTGCCGGAAAAAATAGTAAATAAATAATAATTTAAAAATGAATTGTTTTGCTCAAAAAATTGACGCGCCACAAATTCAGCAACACCACCACAAATCGCTGACTTCGTCCAGTCGAATGCCGCGCGGCTGCCAAATGCCGGTGCTCGACTTCTCCACGTCAAAGCGCAGTTTGGGCAGCTCCAACTTCAGCGCGCCCTTGCCGAACCTGAAGATGACAAATTTGAGTAGAAAGATTGAAATTAAATCATTAAAAAAAAGAAAACGCCTCCCCCTGAACATGTTGAACAACAACAACAGCAACAGCATACCGTTTGGCCTTCAGCTTACGCGCAATTGCGTCCAGATTGCGCACCGCCTGTTTGATGTCCCGAATTTTGCGTCCGCAATGAATGGGCGGCATTTCGGCAATCGCAAACTGCTTCGTCGGGTTGTCAATGATGTCCTGAAGGCACAGAGCAATGGAAATTTAGTTTTTTTATTCAACTTAAAAATTCTGAGTTATATAATATTCAAAATAAAAAATCCATGGTGTCAAATCACCAAAAAGTTGAATGCTGCCTAATTTTGAGCAATTTCCGTTTTTGAATTAGTGCCAACACCACCACATCAAAGCATCAACCACCACCTACTTGGGCATGTTCGTAGGCCAACTTTGCGCACGATCGAATTATTGAACGGCAAAAAGTGGTGTGAAAAATGTTGGCATCGTTGTCCATGTGCCACACGACGGAGAAGGTCAGCCGGTCCACGCCCGGGTTCAGTGAGCAAAGCTCTTCGCAAAGAATGCGCGGCAGCATCGGGATGACCTTTGAGACACGGGAAGTTGAAGACGGTTTTGTCAAAAACAAAAATTCGCTTTGGGAATCTTTGTGACACGGGAAGTTGAAGACAGTTTTGTCAGAATTGAAAACAAAAAATTCGCTTTTTCAAAAATTTCATTGGACCCAATTGTCTCACCTGGTGCACCAAATACACGCTGGTCCCCCGTTTGCATGCCCAGTCGTCCAGCTCTGTGTCCTGGCGCAGAAAGTAGGACACGTCCGCAATGTGTACACCGACTTCCCAGCACATGCCGCCGTCGCGCCCGTCGTCTTTCTTGCGACAAATTTGTTTGATGTGCAATGCGTCGTCCAAGTCCCGGGCGGTCAGCGGGTCAATGGTAAACACCACGTCGTCACGGAAGTCGCGTCGACGGCCCAACTCCTCCTGAACAACAATAACTACAACGAGTCACGAAGAATGATGCCAAATACTATATATATCGTGTCCGCAAAATGCCAAAAATAATCGGTAAACATCGGCTCGACCCCCCTCCCCCCCCCCAAAAAAAACACACGCACAACACTGGTGTTCTAGGGGTGGGTGGGGGTTAAGAAGTATTTCTCGAAAAATGTCGTAAATTTTTTTTAAATATTGCCAAAAAATCTATTTTTTAATTGGCGCTCAATTAGCCGCCCTCGCTTAAACGGATCTGAGCGCCGGACATCTGCGTTAAAAAATAGCTAATCGTATAGAGAAAGAAAAATCTTCCTGCGCTAATTTGGCCACCCCTTGTGAAAGTATACTGTTGGAGTGTTACTCAGCCGGTTGCGCTTACCTCGTCAATGCGCCATTCGCCCGGCACTTTGGGCAACGGCAGGCACGCCGTCAACTCCGGATGCTCGTCATAATCGCGCAAGTCCACCCCGTTGACCAGCAGCAAGCCTTTGTGCTCCGCCTCAATGTCACCGGCCAGCCCCAGTTTGTCAAGCAGTTTGCCCACCGGCAGCCGCGAGTCCGTCCGCCAATGGGCCAACTCGACCAAGTAGATGTAACGCTAAAATGCAAAATTCTTTATATATTTTTTTAAATTTGGGTCGATGCCCCCCCCCAAAAATCTTTTTGTAACAAATATCAACAGCAAAAAATCTTGACAATGTTAAAATTTTTCAAGAACCCATAAAAAGGCGACAAATTCGAATCGACCCCCGCGGGGGGGGGGATTGTTTTGTTGTCTGTCGTCACCTCAAAGTCCTGCGGTCGATCATTGAAGCCCTTCGGCGCGTTGTTGGCCGGGATGAGGAGGCGCGGGATGCGCGAGTCGGGGGGCGAGAACATAATGAAGTTGACGGTGCCCGGCATCGGCTTCAAGGTGACCCACCTATAAAATTTGGCACTCGACGAAGTCCAAATACAAACTTTGTACAAATTTTAAACCAAGTTTGTCCCGATGATCTCTATTCAGCGGCGCAGGCCACCCAAAAAAAAAAAAATTTGTTTTTGTTTGAAAAATTTTTACACCTTCCCCAATTTTTTTGATTTCAATTTTTGAACCAACCATTTTGCGGCTCGCCCTCTGCTCCACAATGGCCACCACCTCCGCTGTTTTGGTGAACAAATGGGCGCCCACCCGTTGCAGGTCCTCCCCGCAAAGGTCGGCCACCCGCCGGTGGTTCTGCAACGATTTGAGCGGCGGTTGGATCAGCTGCTTCTGTTGTTGCTGATCCTTCTTCGACTTGGGCTTTGTAGGACGGCGGTGAGCTGCCGCCGCTTCCCTCAGTGGCCACCACTGCGGAAGGAGAAGCAACGAGCGCGGCGGGAGGCGGGGCGCGCGGAATGCATCTGAAAGGGGGGGGGAAGAAGAAGCATTTGAATGAAACTAGAGACCGGTCTGGTAGTCCCTAATCCGGTTATTTTTTTAAAAACCCGAACCTTTTGACCCGGTCCGGGTCCAGAAGAGTTGAAAATTTTGAAAAAAAATCCGGGTACCCGGCTCACATTGGACCCGAATTATGCCAGGATAGAAAAACATCCCTAACAAAAACTATTTAATTTCTGGTGGGTCTTAAAATTTTTACATTTCTTGAACATTTTTAAGACCAAATGCTCCAAAAATATGCAAATCATTTTTATTGTCTTCCTGTTAAAGAATTGAAGCTATAAAAGTTTAAAATATGTTAAAAAAAATGCAATTTCAAAACAAATGCATTCAATAAACTTAACAAAATTTACGTTTTTCTGCGCTAAAAAAATTCCCAAAAAAAACCCTTGTCCGAGTGTTAAAAAACCCACCGGACTACTCGAATTTCTTGACCCCCGGGCCAGGGGTATGCTTGATTTGAGAAAAGCCGTGTACCCGCGAGGGGCCCGCCTTTTCAAAATTCCGATCTCTAGAAACCCCAAAAATTTTATTTATTTTTTGTCGTATTGTATTATGACAAAGAAACTAACGGACTTGACATTGTGCCGTTTGCATTGCATTTCGTTCAGAAACCATGCCTCCCTGGGCTTTACGCGAATAGCAACGAGGTCGCCAGTGCAACGCCCGGTTCCGGTCCTCGAAGCCGAGGACGAGCAAATCGCCCAACTCCTCCCCGTCCGGATTGTCCACAAAGCATTGCTCAAAATTGCGCTGATTCACGCGGATGACACCCTAAAAAAGGCACATATTTTTTAGAAGAAAATCGTTTTGCAATCGGAACGTTGTCTAGGTTTGTTAAATAAATGATCGGTAGAAACCTGAGTTAACGTTTTATCAAGCAGTCCGGCCTGCACTTCCTCTTCCGACAAATACTCTTTGAACACGGGAATTTTCATTTCAATTTTCAAACGATCCTAAAATATCAAAACAACAACAAGCCGTTGGAGATTGTTTTTCTTTTGCGATAGCTTATTATTAGGGCTAATATTTTGGTAATAGTTTGGTCCCCCCCCCCCCCCCTTCTTTTTGAAAGACAAATTGTTTTTGTTAGAAGTCGATTAAAATTCTAGGGGTATTTAGGGCCGTAGAATCCAATTTCGGACCCGGACCCGAATTCGAACAATGTTGAAAATTCGAAATTCTCCATAAGAATGTGGGATTTTTGAGCCGTGTCCGGACAAGTCGGCTACGGACAACTCGGCTACTGGGGACTTTTTTTTGTTACAACTTTTTTCAAACTACTCCAAATGATTAGCTTTCTTTTGTAATATTACTCAGCTCAACAAGAGCTTTCGATTGATAGTAATTTTTTCTGGTTCTGTTGGCTTGCAAAAAAGTTAGAACTTGAAAAGCAGTTCGTCTCCTATAGACTCGCCCTTTCCTGTCCTAACTTTGGTTATGCTAAAGATAGCTATTTGTAATTAGTATCAATCGAAAGCTCTCGTTGAGCTGAGTAATATTACAAAAGAAAGCTAATCATTTTGAGTAGTTTAAAAAAAGTTGAAACTAAAAAAAGTCCCCAGTAGCCGAGTTGTCCGTAGCCGAGTCAGCACCACGCCTTTTGAGCACAGAAATGCCAGTAGGGGTCGGAGTCAGGGATGGGCGAAACTTCGGCTTCGAGCTTCGAGCTTCGCGAAACTTCGGGTATTTTGAGCTTCGAACTTCGAGCTTCGTGCTTCGGGTAAATACCCGAAGTTTCGGGTAAAACACACCCCTAAAGATGGCATTTTTGGTAAGAATTCATTACAGAATTTTGAGCTTGAGAAATTTGAAAAATACATTGACAAAATTAAAAATCCATAATTTAACATGTTTGCCCAATATGTTCTCGCAGTGCTAGTATGGCTCAGTGGTTAAACTTCATTTTTTAAATTATTTATCGGAGGTTCAACTCCTCGAGTGAAAATTCATTTTTATTCTTTTAATTTAATAATTCTTCATTTTGACGGATTAATAGGCGAACAACAAACTTTATAAAATGGAGATTTTTTTGCAAATTTTAGGCACTTTTTCTAAATTTAGTTCACTAAAACTTTCATTTTCCCCGGCGGCGCCTATCGGCACCGCCGACCCCCTCCCCCTGAAGTAAAGCAAGTATGAAAATTACAAATCTCGGGGTCAAGTCTCGGTAAATTTCAGGCCTTGAAGATCACTAGCATTAATCATAAAATTTCACTTTTTTCTTCACTGATCACTTTAAAAAATCTACCACTAAACCCAATATTATGAAATTTGAGGGTCAGTTTTTTTAACTCGAGTCAAAAATTCAAAATTTATTCCGGCGGCGCCTATCGGCACCGCCGGACCATCCCCGTCCCTCATTTCCGGTTCCTCCGATGGATTTTGGCTTGGATTCGGAATCCAAACTTTTTGGAGGGTCCGGATTTTCGTTTCCAAATTCCGTCAGAAAATTTTTAAAAACTTCGGCTTCGAGCTTCGAGCTTCGCGAAACTTCGGGTATTTTGGGCTTCGAACTTCGAGCTTCGTGCTTCGAAAAAAATTGAGCTTCGTTTCGAGCTTCGGCTTCGGGTAGTGCGCCGAGCTTCGCCCATCCCTGGTCGGAGTGGGGATCGTTTCGGCCCCGGGATGTTCCGGTCCGGACGTTTCGGCCCCGACGTTTCGGCTCGGACGTTTCGGCCCGAACGTTTCGGCCCCATCGTGCTCTTTTGGCATATTCAACCGACCAATTTTTATTCAGAAATTTTTTTCAAATGAACTAAAACATAACAAAATTAATAATTATAATCTGAAAATTTGTAAGAAATTTAGGGGTTCATTAATTACTAGAAACACAAGAAGAAATTCCAAAAAAATTCTTGGCGGGTAGAATCCGATTCAACACTTTTTCGAAATACAAAAACATATTTTGGTCTCGAAACATTCAAAAAGGGCTGGGTTTCCTTATTAGGCCTAGGCCTAAGCCAACCTAAGCTTATAAGCCTAATTTTCTTTATATGCATCAGGGTTGCGTCGAAACATCTCGATTTCAATAATTCGAGCTTTTTCTTTCGTTTCGATAGGGGGTTGGCCATGTCGGGGGTCCGGGGTTAGCCAAGTCGGGGGTGGGGGTTGGCCATGTCGTGGGTCGGGGTTGGCCATGTCAGGGGTCGGGGTTGGCCATGTCGGCGGTCGGGGTTGGCCATGTCGGGGTTAATTCGTCTGGATAAAATGGTTTTGGTTAATTTAAAGGCATCTTTGAAGTGCGCCTATGCGGCTGCACGTTATGAGTATGAAAAGAGGTTTGGCGACAGACGATTTTTCGCCAAAATGCGGATTGAGCTGAAGATCCCGCCGATCAACGCGCTCAACGACGGCAACTCTGCGGGCGCGGCAGCTTGCAGACTTCCAACGTCTCGAGGCCAACTCTCATTTACGAGCACCTCAGCATCAATAGACTGGTGACCCACAATGAAGTGGTCACTAGCTATGTGTGCAATTTTTGGCAAACTCCCCTATATTTAACAGATAAAAATGCCCGCGAGAAAGAAAAGCCAAAAACAAAAGCAAAGGGACAAAAAAAACGTCGATCTTGCCAAGTTCAATATTGGCCTTGCCGAGGCAATTGTAAGTGATGACAACTCTCCACCAGGGTTGCGTGCCTATGAAGTCGGGCATATGCTAGCCAGCCACATGGCTAAACGCCGACAACACGGACAAGTTCCGCTGGGTAAATTTTTTGGAAGTGACCTAAATTTATACCTTGGGGTGTTATAGGCAACCAACCGTCCGCTCGAAGGAGTGTACGATGGCGCCACCTACTTCCACGAGGCGGCAGAGTACACGCGCCGATTATGGCATCAATGGCCGGGCAAGCCACAGAATTAATTTTCTGCCAAAACTCCCTTGGGGAGGAGACGACTTGGTCGACGCGCGGGAGATGGCCGAAGAGGTCTGTTTAAATTAATCTTTTAAGAATATTGATTAAACAAAAAATTGTTACTAAATAATTTAAAAACAGCTGGTCACAAGCTCTTACGCCTGGCTTGCCCGACCAGTTTCTGATCGGACAGTCGCGCAAAGGACGATCGAGGAGGATCGGGTGATGGACGAGGCCTTGGAGGACGCTGGTCGTCTGCTTCGTGCCAACCTCCCGTTGAGGAAATGCCAAATGTGCAATTGTAAAAACGGCGAAACAAAATATAAATGCTAGCCTTAACTTTACAGGTGGCCATCGCGCTGAACAGAAGCCGAAAGCTGTGGCGGAGCCAGCTGTGGTAGTGCATTAATTTTAGTTAAACCTACAAAATTTTCAAATCAAAAAATAAATTTATAGCCAAAAATGTGAAAGTAAAAAAAAAGAAAATAAAATTTATAACTTCGATTAATATTTTTATTTAAAATTATTTTAATTGGTAACTTTTTTGTCGGGATTTTTTGTTTTTTTAAGAATGGCCAGGCCACCAGCGGTGGTGACGGTGCCAGTAGAGGCGGCGGATGACGCAGACGACGAAAGTGAGGACAGCGACAATGAAAGTGATGAAGAAGGGCCCAGTGACAGTGGGACAGATTGGGAGGAAGATGAAAGTGTGGGCAGTTCAATTAGTGGCGACGAGCACGAATTGCACATAAATGTGATCGGGGGAAGATTCAAATGAGGAAAAGGTTTGGTCGCGATTTTTTTTGGGGTAGTAATGGATATTAATAGTGTGCTTAATTTTTTGTGTTTTCTCAAATAAATGGACTTTTCTTAAAGGATTGCTTTGTAACAAAAAATGGCCCCGCCCCGGTGAACCCGAAAATCCCGATACTAGGTTTCCCAAAAATCCCGAATCTGGCATGCTCTTGAGTCATTTTCCCAAACTCCAAAAACGCATCACACAATCCCTGAACCTTCCCTTTTCGGGGTGCGGGTGTCACGGCGGCACAGCGCTCACGGTCTCCGGAGTCGTGCGCGCCGCGGAACATTTTAAAATGAAAAGTATTTAAATAAACAAATAAAAAGTATGAGTGTGCTTAATTTTTTGTGTTTTTCAATAAATGGACTCGAAAATTTCTCAAATGATGGTTTGCAAAAAATGCTTTTGGGTTTTTCAATTGTTTAGCTTTTGCTTGTTGATAGCTTCTGCTAGTTGCATCTTTTGAATGATATCAAAATCTTTGATTTAGTTGACTATTAAAAAAGATAAAATTTTTTTTAAAAAATCAGAATTTTTGCAATGACAGTGATTATATTTCTAATTGACACCATGTCCCAGTAAACTATTTAAATTTCCTCCATCACACAGACCGTTCATTTTCTATCACTTCCCACCGGAGCTGTTCCTATACATTGACACTATAATGCAACACATCCAGTTCAACTTTCAAGCTTCAGCCATTTGCTGATCAGTTGATGGTGTATGCAAAAACATTAAGAATAGAATTGAATGAATCGTTTTGAAATACAATTTTTTAATTAGTAAGATTTTTCGGCGCCAAAATTATACTGTTTGTGTGGGCGCCAAATTGGTTGCGCCAAAACGGGGGCGCCAAAATGATACGGCGTCAAAACGTCGGGACCGAACTGACCCCAACCGGGCTTTAATTAGAGTGCGGCGCAGGACCGGATCCTGCGCAGGATTTTGCAGGATCCGGTCCGCAATCCTGCACTTTTTGGGCTTTTGCAGGATTAGCAGGATTGCAGGATTTGCAGGATTAATCCCGCAGGATCCGATCCTGTAAAAAATTTTGAATTCCAATCCTGCAACAGGATCCGCAAATTTGATTTTGCCGCACTCTAGCTTTAATACCTATACGGTCGATCGATCGGGGCGGAATGGTCCGCTCATTATGTTCTGATGCCCAACGTTGTAGATAATGACCGGATCTAATGCCAGGGGATAGTGTAAATTTTGATCGAGTAAAAATTGCAGATGAATTTGATGATTTACACATATTATTTGCTTTAAAATTATGAAAATAACGGCCATATGGGTCGATTTGTCAAATTTTACTAAATTCAGAATCCCAAACAGCAACAAAAGGGTCAACAAAGTCGCCAATGGGCTGAAAAGTCGCGCGATTTGCCACCAATTGGCCAACCCTTCCAGCAAAACGCCTGAGGCACTGATCAGATGCCGCCCCCGTCTCTGCGCTCGTTGTACAACGCCACGCAAATGGGCAGAAATGGCGGCGGCTCGGGTGGTGGAGGACAGAGAAAAGGCGAGTGCCTGAGGCGATTTGAAGTCAGAATGATCGGACACAGTGTTCCTTCTGATTGGAATCTTGAGCGGAGGGGGGGGGGGGTTCTCATCAAAGATTGCAACGATGGAGTTTTTGTCCTAAATCCAATTTGAATTGTGCCCAGAGAATGTTGCCACAAATTCTGATCACTTTCCTGAATCATTCCGCGAGTCCTGGGGCTTGCTTATTTTTGATCTGATCACAACAACAACAAAAACAGTCTGATCAATCCTTTTCCCCTGCAGCGGATGATTGGGGCGAATTGGAGGCGCGTCTTGCGCGACTCAACGACCCAAATCAATTTGAGGAACCGAACGGCTCGCAACCGGTGGTCAAAGCCCAGCAGCAAAACATTGGCACAGCGAAGGCGATGCCGTCTTCCAACACTGCGCGTCTACCCGTCGGTTTTACAACATTTTTCCTGGGGAAAAAATGGAATAAAACGAAAAATGCACACCTAAAAATTTAAGAAAAATTACGTAAAAAAGGCATAAAACCCCAATGATTTGAAAAAATAAAATAAATGTTTATTTTTTGCGTCTTGCTAAAAACTTTAATTTGTTCAAAAATCATTTCCAGATGCATTTTGAAATGCCTTCAGACAAAATTTTTAAATTGCCTTATAGTCAGGCAAATGTTTGAAAAACCTAAAAATGCAGTTTTCTGATCAGAATCGGTCAGTTTTTGATCTTGTTTCACTCAGCAGTTCGGGGGAACAATTTTGAGCTTTTAGAGGCCCCCAGGCGTTTCATAGTTTAAGCGCACTTTTAAGCGCCGCCCATTGAGGAACTGGAAGAGCGGCTGGCAGCTTTGCGAGGCGTCCCCGTGGAGGTGGTGCGAAAGCCGAGACTGGTGAGGAGAATGCTTTTCCACTGATCTCTTGATCATGATCTTGATGAATGTTGGCTTTGTGTTCATCCAGATGGTGATGAACGACAGCGACGAGGAGCAGGACACCGATGACGGGCCGCCATTGAGTGACGAAGCGGCACAACTCCTTCGACAGGTGGTCGCTTCTGGGCACTTTGGACTTGCAAATGTGAAAAGGGCTCGTGTTCTGATCTCCCGTGATTTCTGATCGCGATTGGAATGTGGGGGAGCTCAAAAAAGTGCTTAGCTTAAATGCACGAACTTGGTTGGGGCAATTGAATTCCCAGAAATTTTGGTGCCGGATTCGCGAAATCCTTCAAAAAGTGCCAATGTTTGGAGAGTCTTTTAGTTTGGGTGTTTGTGTTGTTCAGGTTGAGCTCGGCTATGCCGCAAACTCGTCGTCCAACCAAAGCAGCAAAAGTGTTGCCGGAGGCGGCGGCGGCAAAGATCAAACGGTGGCCCATGACCAACAATCGCTCGACAGCGAATGCCCTTCGTCGGTGCTTCAAAATGTGAGGAGAGTGTTTTTTGCGTTCGGCACGGCAAGAATAATACGGCGGTACTTCACCAAATTGGACAAATTTTATATCATTCGACACAAGTGATAACATTTTTTTGGCGGTTTAGCTCGCTCAACCAGATTCCCGCTCCCGGAAATTTTTTTTACCGATTTCAAATGGTCACACAAAACCAATATGTAGTCGTCGACGATATTTATGTGGCCGTAGCCAAAATGAAATAGCTTCGAATGAGAAAAAAAAATTAATTATTGAACAAAATTATAAAAGCTTATTTTGTTTAATTGATAAAGTTAATGCTTTTTTTATTATATTTTTTTTTGTAGCATAAAACTCATTCAGTTAAAAAAAATTTTGATGATTTTTCGATGCAGATATTATTTCTTTGTATTCTTCTCTTTTTTTTTAAAACATTTTAAAACAAATTTTGTTAGTCAAAAAATTTTCCCGGCGGCGCCTATCGGCACGGCCGGCGCTTCCCATTCCAATACCGTAGAATTGTTGAGAAAAATTGCTGATGTAGAGAAATATGGTTAAAAACGCACATTTACTATATTTTGAGCCATTTTTTAAAATGTACTGATTTTTGACCCCAAAATCTGATATTTTGATTCTGTACAGATTTTGAAAATTTTTTGTGGCAACCCTGCTTTTAGGCTACAAATTATTTCGCCAAAATGTCAGCAAGCTATGAAGAGATGTGCGTTAGAGGCCGCTTATGCGTACTCGGATACCGCTTTAGTTTTTTTGGGTAACCAGTTCCGGCTAATCTGGACCAATTCACCGTCTAATTAGATGCAACTTTTTAATGGCATATAAATGTTAGAGTTGCATTTTTGAAATTTTTCTAAAAATTTAATAAGACGGATTGAGAGGGTAAACACAAATGGTATGTATGGATGTGAACAGAGCTGGGAGAGGATTTGATAAAAAATTTAAAAAACATTTAAAAACAAAAAATGACACTTTAAAAACAATAATAGATTTAAATAAGATATAAATGATGGATATGAACAGAGCTGGACTTTTTTCAATTACTATTGCAATAGATGTAGTTGATTATTGCAAAGTCTTTGAAGGACGGCCCTTCCCCTTGGCCAATTGTTTGTTGGTAGAAGCGGTTGAGTGTAATTAGTCTATAGGTGCTGTAATAATAGATTCAAAAATTGTTTAATTTGTAAAACATTTACTTATGCGCACCCCGGCCAGGGCCACCGTGCATTCTCGAGCCGAAGTCATAGGGGAACCCATGGTTTTCAGTTTTTTTTGCGTTTTCTTTCTCGAGTGGGTTTAATTTGATGTAACTGGAGCCGTCGTTTCGTTGGTGTTCATGATGCAAGCCGAGTGCATGCAAAAGCTCATGCGACGCAGTAGACATCTATTTATGTAGAAAAGTGTCTATTAGGTAATTAGTGACAAATAAATTAAACAAACATCACGGCAGTTTAGCGAGAGCTGTTGCCAGCCCGATGTTTGTCCCACAGGAGACTGGCCGCATATGTTTGGGTTGCCGTTGTCCATAATTTCGATGCCGTTTTCTTCGTTGAACTTATCAAAAGTAAAACGAACGCATGTGTTCTCCCTTAATTTTAGATGATTTAAATTTTAATTATACGTAAAACATACATTATATTGGTGACGGCCCCTTTGATTGCAGCTTTTGCCAATTTAATTCCGTCGCCAACTGAAAGTGTTTTATTTTAATTTGTGACAAATATTCCTTTTTGTTACATGATACAGTATCAAATCTGATCGGAATTGGAAACTTTGTCCATTTGTTTGCACCAATCAAAAACTGTCTCTTCTGCCGTCGCTTCTCTTTTTCCATTTTCGATGAATTCCGGCATTTTGCACATGCTTAAATATAACAAATATTAATTCACTTTTAAATAATAAAAATTTATGATTTTATTAGGCAAAAAAGATTAAATGCACCTTCCATGAACTGGTCGTACTCTGTCTGCGCTTGTTGTTTTGTAACCAATACATCATCACCGTCGTCCAACGGGTCGTCGTCCGTCTTTTCGTCAATGCGTGGAATTTCTGTCGATGGAAAATCCGTTTTGTCCCAGGAAGGCCGCTTGAATGGCTTCAAATCATCCTTAAAAATAAAATTATAAAATAAATAAATAAATAAATTGTAAAAATCCACCGGAGTAGGAGGAGTCCGACGGCGACCAATGCAAGGCTCGGAAAGACTGAACGGCGAGCACCACTCTCGCATTTCATCAATTTTTCTTAAAAGTTGTCGAATCGGTTCACAATCGTCTCCCAACTGTTCGCATCTTGATAGAACTGTCTAAAGGTTCAGATACAACATTACATTTTTGTACAATTAATTAATGTAATTATTATTATTATTATTATTTCTGACTTTGTTTGGATTGTTGAGGTATTGTGGCAAATCCATTCGACGGGTTATTCGTATTGTAAATTCTGGCCTCGACAGCTGAAAGAAAATTTTCACGTACTCACTTGGTGGCGGAACAAAATGCAATGTTTTTGTCCAACTCCCATTGATTTGTACATCGGCGATGGAATTCAAGACTGTGGCAATGATAGCATTCTGTGATTTACAAAATAATAAAAAAATAAAATAGAAAAGTTATTTAAAAATAATACTTCCTTATCCCAATTGCTTGAAGTATTTATGCCACCAGCTTTATCAGCAATAAAAGTGCTGTGGCGTTCATTGCCAAACTCAATGAAAAAAAATGGAAATGGAACTCTTGTCAAGGCCTGCGCCGTTTCCGGCGTTTGAGCGGGTTTAATTGAAAATTTCCTTGTCGAATTATGGCTTAAAATAATTTTAATAAAAAACAATTTCCAAAATATTTATTGTTTAAAATATGTACATCTTTTCGGAGAATGAAAAGCCGATTGTTGACTCGACTACCAGAATTTGTTCCACGGCTTCACGGTGAATGCAAATTTGAACTTCGAATTCCCGCCACATTTGATGCCTTGCCAAGATGCCTTTGACATTTTGCGAGGATCGAATTGCGGTGGTCTGTCGATTGGCTTTTGCTTCGGTAACAAACAAGCGTCTCGACAGATCTGAACATAAACATTTAAACATGTGTCTCAGTTTCTCAGTTTTAAGTACAGTAAGGACTTGAGGACCCGATCGAGATTTCGATCGAGAATCTCGTAAAATCTCGAATCTCGGAGATCTCAAAAAAATTTGTTCGATCCAGATTTCAATCGAGAATCTCGTAAAATCTCGAATCTCGGACATCTCGAAAAAATTTGTTCGATCGAGTCGATCGAGAATCTCGTAAAATCTCGAATCTCGGTCGAGCCAAAATTTTGTCGATCAAGAATCTCGAAAAAAATCTCTAAACTCTCGACGAGAATCTCGATCGTCCTCCCAATTTGGCCCTATAAATAACATTCGCAAATTCTAACAAATTAGTGCCCGGATTAGGACCGATCGGATAATAATATCTCATTTTAATTGGCTTTGAGAAGAGTTATGGCATGGCGGCGAATATTGTAGTCCCTACTGTGACAGACTTAATGCATTTTGAAGTCGGCACTTGGGCGCAAGCATTGGCACGATCAAGAAATGCCATCTTTTCATCAAAGTTTTTGGATAATCCTTATATTGCTTTTCGTACTCCTCGCAGGCCAGCACATAAGCAGACGCGGAGATATTCAGCGAAAAGCTGGGAGTGCCCATGGGGAACTCAATTTGCATGCAGTTAATGCCCAAATGGTTCAAATGGTGTGCCTTTGGCATTACGGGAGTGGTCTGCAAACCGAATTTATAATTTTTAAAGAAATTTCCAAATTTTTAAAATTTTTCGTAAAAGTTTTAATACGCTGCTGCAATTCAAGATGGAATTGTCCTAAATTAAATATTACCGTTGTCGCAGTTGAAATTTGCGTTGATTGAAAGTTTGACGGTTAAAAAGTCTTTTGGTGTTTCCGTTGGTAGGTGCCCATTTAGCCGCACACTTTAAAAATAAATTTATATATTTTATTTAAAATAAATTATTAAATATATTTATTTACTCACTTTTGTTTTGCACAGTTTCAGGTCCTTTTTCCCAATGAATTGACGGATTTCCAATGCGGCAATTTGAAATTGCATGCAATCAAAGTCAATCATGAATGCACCAAAATGAATTGCCTTTAAAAAGTCCACGCCAACAGCTTGGCCATACGACGTCAATGCTTAACAAAAAATAAAAAATAATAATTTTGTATATAATAAACCTTTGGTGATGTTAATTTTAGCATATTTTGATGCGTTGACAATCAAAGGTTTGCTTAAATTTGGCCAAATTAATTGTTAAATTTGCCCAATGGCATTTACTTGCTGAAGGACGCGTCCAACGTCACTATGCCGGTGTTGTCGTTGCTGATCCGTACGGCGTGCCATCCTTTGGTCCCATCATTCCCGGCACATTCATAGGCAAATCCCTTATTCACACTGTTCTTCACTTTGAAACGACCTCCGGCCTTCAAATTCCCAATATCCTTGGCGAATTTGCTCTGATAGCAGATGAGAAGGCTAAATCGAAAATATCATTAAAAAAAAATTTATAATTATTATTAATTAATCAAGATATAAATACGTTTGGCATTTTTTGTCCAGAATGAGCAAATCATTTTCGCACGTCTTCCATGTTTTATCCGGCGGAGGTTCGCTGGAACATTGAGAATTAATAAAAAATATTTAAATAACACAAATTACGTTTCATGAGCGCCAAATGCCTTCAGCAGGGCAGTAAGAAGAAGCCAAAGTTTAAGCAAAATCATTTTTTGGGAATAATTACTTTCAAGACCCGTTTTAAATGCTCAATTTGTTTTCTAATTACGAATTCGTAATCAGTGCATCAAATAACATATTTCAGACAATTTTTGGAATAAAATTTGTTTTTTAAATGTTGATCAAAAGGGATCCTCCCTCCCCCCTATGGGTTTTTGGCCAACTTTGAGGAGCCATAACTTTCTTCATAGTTTTTTGCGGCAAGAAATTTTTGCTGATTCGTACTCAGCTCGACGAGAGGAATCGGTTGGTAGTGTTTTTATTAGGATCCGAGCCAGTCCCATCCATATAAAGTAGAAATACCCCCTTTTTTGTTACCGTATTTTTGGAGTTGTGGGAGGAGGACTAAAATTTAAACCAATTTAATGAAAATGGACAAGGCCAATGGAAATGAGTCATCCCATCCATCCGCCTCCGACATTTTGTGAATCTCTGCTGATGGATGAATGGTTTATGTCCATTGATAAAATCCGATGCCGCCAACCATTTTCACACAACAGCAATGTAGATGATGAACAACTGGACGAATTATTTTTTGCATTTTTTATTTATGTGAATTAAATAATATTCCGTAAAAATTGGATGAATCATCGGAAAACACTCTGTGATGCGTTTCAGCGCCGAGGTCGTTTCGGAGCCAAATAAAAAACTTGTGGAATTTTTTCTTAGTACCTTCTGCCCCCTCATGTAAATATTATCAAATTTAGGTATTTTCGTTGCCCTTAAGGTCTAAATTTAGATTTGTCATTTTGAGCAAAACATCGAATTTTTTTCAGCAATGAACATTAACACTATCTTTTTCTTTCCCGTTCAGACTGCTCAAAAAGGTGAGAACGATGCAGAAATATGAAGAATAAAATGTTTTTTACTGTTTTTACTCAATTTGGAACATTTTAAATTATGCAATATTTTTGGCTCTCGGCACCATATTGACGAAGCGGCACAATTGCTGCGACAGGTGGTCGCTTCTGGGCACTTTGGACTTGCAAATGGGAAAAGGGGCCGCGTGTTCTGTTTGTCCGGGATTTCTGATCGAGATTGGAGTGCGGGGGAACTCAAAAAACGAACTTGGGGGGAGGCATTTTGAATTCCCGAACATTTGGTGCCGGAATCGCGGAATCCTTCAAAAACTGCCAGTGTTTGGGGAGTCTTTGAATTGGGGTGTTTGTTCTTTAGGTTAAGCTCGGCGCGAATGCCATTCGTCGATGTGAGGAGAGTGAGGACTGAAAGTTTGAGCGCTGATCAATTTGCTCAAGATGACCGACCCGCCGATCATTCTAATGAGATTGGGGGTCAGGGGGCGACGAAACGTTTACGTTTTTGTCCTAAAATTTTTTGTTTTGTTAAATGAACAAAATTTCTTTTTCATTTCGTTTGATCAAAATTGGAAAGAATCCTTTGAGCTCTCGCCTTAAAATAATTCCAATCGTCTCCACTCTAAGCCTAACCCACGAACTGAAAAAATGTTTGCGCGGAAGCATCTATGAAAAAATGGGAACCGGAGGTCGGTCGAGGTTTTGCCCGAATTTTGGAGCCGGGGTTGTCAACATCGAATTTAACTTCACTCCAAATTTGTTCAGGCCATTTCGGATGCTATGGAGAAAAACTGGGTGATCAAAGAGATTCTCTGATCACTAACCGGGACGATTTATTGATCAGTAAAGCTGACGCCTCGTTTCCGGGCTTCGTCGGTCGCACATCTCCGGCTCGTCCAGCGCCAAATTTGTCATCAATCTGGCCCCACTCTGGACGGACATTTTCCCGACGGCGCCCGTCGACGCCGTCGGACCGGACCACCCAACAAAAAAAATTTAAAAATAAATTTTCTTCTGCAAAAATATCTCAACACAAAAATGCAATAAATAAAAACGGTAAGTGATAGGTTGAGAAAGGGGGGGGGGGACTCAAACTCCATTAGTACTCCATTGAGTAGTCCCCATCATAATCACAGTTGTTGTGGGTATACATATTACAATCGGAACAATAATCTATCGAAAACTCAGGCGGTTTGTAGCTGTCCTCGTTGGCCAACACTTGGAACACGCATTTGTGCTCCCTTCCCTTCGAGTCGACCACCTGCAACAACAAAAAGTGTAAAAAGGATATAATTAGTGTTTGCCAATAATGGCCATAAATCCATCGATTGGCAAAACAACAAATTACTTTGCACTCTCTCGCGCAGTACTCGTCGAAGGAGTCGTCAGGCTGCACGCTTGGGTTGCCCTTTTGGCAGAGAGCGCTGGTGCTCAGAGAAAGAACCTTAGGGGGACGGACAGATCAGATCAGAAGTGATCAACGTTTTTTAGGTGGGCAAAAAAGAATTGTCATTATTGTCACTCCTCGTAGGACAATCCCCCACCAATCGGGGGGGGGGGGGCAGGGGTCGCAGATGGCTTTTAGTGGCAAATGCCAAAATTTTGGAAATTTGTCATATTTCCACACCTGCCACATTTTTGAACTTGTGAAAATTTCTTATTTTTTAAGTTGTGTGTTTTTCCGGCCCCACCTCGCAATAGTCGCTGATATAGTTCTGCTCCAGAACAACAACAATTTGCGCTTTTGCATTGCCCTCGGAAAGTGTTGGGAATATTTTGTCGACAAATTCGTTGACAATTTCTTCAAAGTACAGCACGAATTCGTCGTGTTCGTCCGCGATAAATGCGTAAACGATTTTAATTTCAACCATTTTGAGCTTGGCGAAACATAAAATGAGCAGCGATTCGATCAAATTCGCCCAGTTCAGCTCTTTCACGCCGTCGGAATGCTGAAACACACAGCGGAACGTCAGCGAGAGCCGCTCAACTCGAGAAGCCGTTTTGGCACTGAAAAGCGAAAAAGTTCCAAAAAACAATTTGAAATATAAGTTCAAAAGCCGGACGGAATTTTGGACAGGAGGAAAAACAAGAAATTGTGTGGGGACACGCCGGCATTTAAATTTCTGTAAAAATTTACCGAATTGGTGAATCGAAGTCAAACAATTTCGTCACCCATATGTCGACGACTTCAACTTCTTTCGCGTTCAAATTGAGGAAAGTTTCGAAATTGGGGCCTAAAAATGTGCTAATATTTATTTTGTTTTGTCTCTATCAGTGCGAATTGACACGGAGAATTGGCCTCAGTTATTGAAGAAAATTCTTATTTTTAGGGGGGGGGGGGAGGGGGAAGGCATTGTTTAAAAGGCTCTAAAACAAAAGCATTATCAATCTCCCACATCAAAGTTTTTTGTTGTTGTGAGAATTCGATTCATTAAAACTAATCTCAAATCTTCTCTCCTCCCCACGTAATTTTCGGATTGGAATTGCAAATTTAAAAAACTGAGTCAACGTTAACTCACACAACCCGCCGTTGTTGCCGCCATCAATTTTGAGTTTGTCCAATTCAAAATAAACTTTTGAGGCTTCTTCGTCGGACAACTCTAAACACATTTTGTGTCATCACATAAAATAACAAATTAATTATTATAAATGGACAATTCAAAAATAAAACACCTTCATTCAAAAACAGTTTTGCAAAGGATTGGACAGCAAAATTGCAAACGTTTGGCTGAACTTGGCCGTCCGTTTCAGAGGCGACAAAAAAGTTGTCGGCATAAACGCGGACAGAAGACAAACGCAATTTTCCCAAATTAAGCAAAATTCGCACAAATTCCGTGGTCACCACGTACGGGCCATAAAAGGCATTCTGTGAGAAGCATAATTTAATCAACATTTCGTATATTGGTGATTGACAATGTGCCCAAGACTAAACGTCGCCGGGAGAAAGAAAAGTTTTTTTACGAATTTCCACAATTTTGTATAAGCGTCCTTTTTAAGCCTCTGGGGGCGCGTCTGCGGTGCCGACAAGCAACGCCGAGAATTTAAAATTTAAGCAGGGATGGGCTCTGATTTTTCCGAATTTCTGGTCGTTTTGGGCACCAGAATTCTGATTTCCTCATGGTTTTTTGCACCTAATTTTCTAATTAAGAAAGGGGGGGGCGGGGGGGGTCGGTTGAAGAGAAACTCCGATTGTTTAATAATCACAAAAGTTCGTACGTCTTCGCTGTCTGTCCCGACTTTGGCCGCGTCTTTGTACATTTTGACGCAGTCTTTCTGCTCGAATTCGATGTGTTTTATTTTGACAAATTGTGCGACAAAAACTTTAAATGTGGACGGACTGAGACACTAAAAATTAAATAAATGTTTTTTTGAAATTAAAAATAAGCAAAAAACATAACCATAAAATTTGTGTATGCATTTTCCTGACGCAAATCAACTTCATGATATTCAAAAGACTTGTTCCGCAGAGGTTCAGTGAATAGCATCTGCTCGGCTACCGCGTACAAAACGTCTTCAGACAAAGTCGGCGGTGCCGAAATGGACATTTTTTCCTTTTAATGTTTTTTTATTCTGCAAATTTTAGGTGCTATATAACAATTGGAAAGCGGCGGGAACGGGGGACGCACACGGGAAAAGCACGGGCTTCCCCGTCCGATCCCGTTAATTGGGCCCAACGACGGAATTTATTAAAAGTCGGGTAGGATGACATTTTGCTGACAAATGAACGGGGGGAGAAAGACGATTCGTTCCCCTTAGCCAAACTTTTTTCAACCTTTTTCATTTTTTCTAGCAACCCAAACCAAATATTTTTGGTATCATTAGAAAGCAAACACTGTGAAGAAGCTATTAGCAAGCAAACGCTAGCCGATTGGCCAAATGCCAAAAAAGTTATGGCCATTCTTGCCACAAAACTCAAACTTTCTGATTTTCGGGGCATATCTTTTTTGGCATTGGCCAATCGGTTAGCTTTTGCTTGCTAATCGCTTCTTCATAGTGTTTGCTTCTCCGAATGATACCAAAAATATTTGGTTTGGTTTGCTAGGGAAAAAGTGAAAAAAGTTTGAAATGAGCATACATTTCGCCGAGAAACAAATCTCGGGCATTTCACTAAAATCGGACATTTCGCCAAAATCAGACAGTTCGCCAAAATGGACCAAAAGCTCCCCCCCCCCCCCACCCCCCCCCCCTCCTATGCGTCTGCAAACTTTTGGGGCGCATAACTTGCCTAAAATGGGTTCCTAATCATAATGTATAAAAATTATTAATCAATAATAATATAATTCTTATTAATATTTATTTTTCAAAACGGTTATATTTGGCGCTCTAACTTTTCTTTTTGCTCTTTAAATAAATTACCTAACTAGCAGAGCCAGGGTGACCACCTGTAAAACCCAAAAATCAGGATTAGCACCTGAAAAATCAGGAAAAATCAGGATCAGGCTATGCAAAAATCAGGAACGATTTTTAGGCGTCAAAATATACGAATTTAATGCCAAAACTTTATTTGTTGTATTTCTCGTCATGTTTGACTGGCCCAGAAACTCCGCATCGACGGACGGCGCCGACAGGCGCCGTCGGGAAATTTTTTTTATAATTTTAAAGTTTTTGTTAGGAAAATAGTGTAAAATTTCAAAAATTTTGCCGATTTTCGAATTTTGGTTTAGGAAGGGGGAGGGCGGGGGTCGACGGTGCCGATAGGCGCCGCCGAGAAAATTTTGAATTTTTGTCTCCACTTGTTAAGGGATTTGCGACCAAAATTTTTTAAAAATTGTGGGTTTTTGAAGCTTTTTAAGAATGGGAGAGGTCCGGTGGCGCCGATAGGCGCCGCCGGGAAAATTTTTTTTGAAGATTTTAACTATATTTGTTAAGAAAATTGGATGAAAATCTGCGAATTGAAAAATCAAGATAAAATCAGGAAAACTTCGAAAAAGCAGGTAAAATCAGACAACAATGGAAAATCAGGAAAAACCTGATAAATAAGGTATTATGGTCACCCTGAGCAGAGGCTATACACGGGCCAAACATCGCTGTTTGCTCGATTATTGCGAGCCCATTTTTGAGGGTTACCAAAGAATTGGGGGGGGGGGGAGGCACACGGAAGCGCAAACGCGGGGCCGCCGATGAACAAAGTTAGCAGCAGCAGGCGACGACGTCAACGTCAACAACAACAGTCAGCGCCGGAGGGCATGGAGGAGGGAAAAGTTGTAAGTTTTCGGGTTTATAGGGGTGAATGTATGTAAAAAGCGACAGTTTGGACTCGGGGGGAAGTTTGTCAGTTTTTCTACCACAATTTTGCAAGAAATTTGGGGTTTAAGACTCGATTGTCTTTTTAATTTTTATGGGTGACCGAATGAAAAAAGTATCACTTGGGCAAATAAATGTCCTTTTTTTGCATACTGATTGTTATTGATGATGTTTGAGCAAGTCCTTGCAGAGTTTTTAAGCCTTTTTTACATATATATATTTTTTTTTGTCATTTTCAGCCGCTGTCGCTCATTCTGCGCAGCAGCAACAGACGACGACGCCCCGGGCGAATTCGACGGCGGTGGCGCAGTCGTCGCGCGACGACGCGGCCAAGCGCAACATCATTAACATAATTGAGAGTATTGTGGCCGAAACGCATCGGACCAATAAACACAAAAAATCGGCCTCGTTGCGCAATTGTGGAGGCGGAGGCGGCGGTGGGACGAGCAAAACGTTTAAATTTTAACGAAATTTGACGAATTAAATGAAAATTTTGCCAAAAATTCAAACCAAAAATGGTATACAAAGGGAGCAATTTTGTTCAGTTTCTTCTTCGTCGTCGTCAAATTGTGCGCGTCGTCAACCACCGGATCTGCAACAACTTCCTGCCTCATCGTCGTCGGCGGCGGCGGCGTTGTACTGCTCCAACCCGTCCTCCTCCAACCAGTACCCACAACAGCAGCATCCGGTGACGATGGAACTGACAAAAATGGTGTTGGTGGACGTGAAGAAGGTCAAACCATACATGATGTAGAAGATGATGATGAAATGGAGCGGGATTTGTAAAAAAAATCTCATATTTAGGTATTGATCATAAATATTTTTTGAAATTGTTGAATATGATAAGTTGTTGAGACTATTTCCCGAATATTATTTTTCCCGAGTTTTTGTTTACATTTCCTGAAGATTTTAAGCGTTTGTCTTTCACAAAAGATGGCATCACCGGGTGACCAGTCGTTGAAGGAGTCATTGGAGTGTCCGGTGCGCAAAGATTTGTTCTCCGAGCCGAAGCAGGTCGTTTGTACAGATGGGTACGTACCAGTGATGTGCTCTAGTCTTTTCAAAAATCAGAAAACCGAATTCTGGTGCCCAAAACAACCAGAATTTTGGATAAAGCAACAGAACAGAGCACGTTCCTGGTACGTACCATGAAAAAACCGAAACGGGTTGCAAAATGGCTAGCCCGCTGCAACCCTATTGGACATCTTCTCTCTAAATCAATTGGTTTAACTGCTGCTTCTTCTCCCATTCCGTTCCCGCCCCAACCACTCGCCCTCCACAAGCGGCGGTTGAATGAGGTCTAGGCATACCCCCCCCCCCCCCCTAATGAGGTCTAGGCATACCCCCCCCCCCCCCCCCCCCTAATGAGGTCTAGGCATACCCCCCCCCTAATGAGGTCTAGGCATAAACTCTCCCCTGCGGATCTGGGGCTAGGCCAAAAGGAAACACAAAAGGAGGGGGGGGGGTGGGCTAGGCAAAACGGGGATTACGCAATCCCTTACTTTTCGGGACGAGACAATTTAATTATGACAGTTGTCTCTGTTTTCTAATTGATTAATTGCTTTTTGAAGTTTATTCAAAAGTTGTTTAAATTATTCGGCATGTCCAAATTATGTGTTCATTAATTCTTTATTAGGGTGTCGATGTTGCCGCTTCGTCTTCATTGACCCCCGCTGTTCCTCCCCGTCCGATCAGCACAACAAAGGAGCGCAACTTGCGCAAAAGAAAGTCTGCTTTTTTATCTATTGAGTAGACAAATTTTGTTTGTTATCCGATAAGTAAAAAAATGAGTTTGAACCTAAAACTTTTCAAAAACAAATATAATTGTTAACAACTTTTTATATAACAATTTGGCACATTTTGCGATCACTGATCGGTAAACATTTTCAAGGACAATTGAGCGCAGAATGGCGGAGGAGCGCGCAACATTTTATGCGCCCGTTGAAGGCATTTTTTTGGGTGGCACTAATGCCGCCGCCCGAACATCTTCAACACCACGAGCAACAACAACAACAACAACCGCCGCCATCATCGTCGGCATTGGCAACGATGGGCCCCCACATTTCTGCGCTGAATGATGTTGACGATGGAACGGGCAAAAATGGTGCCGAGGACGTGAAGAAGGCCCGGAAGGAGTTGTAAAAGAAACCTCATATTTATTTGATTCATAAATGTTTTCTGACTTGTGAATGGGAAGCGATGGAGTTTATTCGGCGACATGAGCAGCCAAACTGACTGACCGCGATAAAATGTCGTTGATCCAAATGGTTTTCGTAAAGTGTTGCAGGCACGTGAAAATGATCAGTTCTGATCAGCAGGGCATCATCAAGGAAATGCTTGTTAGTTGATCTGACCTCCTGGCACCGTTCAAAGACCAACAATCAGACTCATTCTGATCAGACGAAATTACACTTCACAGCATTCTCCGATCACCGGGGGAGGGGGGGGGGGGCACGCATTTGCAGGAATAACTTTAAAGGACTCGCCGAATTATCGATTAATTTCCAAATTTTAAACCCGTCGACGACAAAAAATGTTTTTTTTTGTAGTGCATGCTTATTTATGAACATGTTTGTAGTTTAAAATTAATTTTGCGTGGATGAATTGATGTATTTTGGATTAGTGGATGAAATGTTTGGATGAAATGTTGGTTTTGGGTTAGCGGATGAAATGTTTGGATGAAATGCTGCGTGTAAATGTTTGGGTGAAATGTTGCGTGGAAATTGCGTGGATGAATTGATGTATTTTGGATTAGTGGATGAAATGTTTGGATGAAATGCTGCGTGTATAAATGTTTGGGTGAAATGTTGCGTGGAAATTGCGTGGATGAATTGATGTATTTTGGATTAGTGGATGAAATGTTTGGATGAAATGCTGCGTGTATAAATGTTTGGATGAAATGTTGCGTGGAATTTTGCATGGATGAAATGTTTGGATAAAATACTGCGTGTATAAATGTTTGGGTGAAATGTTGCGTGGAAATTGCGTGGATGAATTGATGTATTTTGGATTAGTGGATGAAATGTTTGGGTGAAATGTTGCGTGGAAATTGCGTGGATGAATTGATGTATTTTGGATTAGTGGATGAAATGTTTGGATGAAATACAGCGTGTATAAATGTTTGGGTGAAATGTTGCGTGGAAATTGCGTGGATGAATTGATGTATTTTGGATTAGTGGATGAAATGTTTGGATGAAATACTGCGTGTATAAATGTTTGGGTGAAATGTTGCGGGGAAATTGCGTGGATGAATTGATGTATTTTGGATTAGTGGATGAAATGTTTGGATGAAATACTGCGTGTATAAATGTTTGGGTGAAATGTTGCGTGGAAATTGCGTGGATGAATTGATGTATTTTGGATTAGTGGATGAAATGTTTGGATGAAATGCTGCGTGTATAAATGTTTGGGTGAAATGTTGCGTGGAAATTGCGTGGATGAATTGATGTATTTTGGATTAGTGGATGAAATGTTTGGATGAAATACTGCGTGTATAAATGTTTGGGTGAAATGTTGCGTGGAATTTTGCATGGATGAAATGTTTGGATAAAATACTGCGTGTATAAATGTTTGAGTAAAATGTTGCGTGGAAATTGCGTGGATGAATTGATGTATTTTGGATTAGTGGATGAAATGTTTGGATGAAATACTGCGTGTATAAATGTTTGGGTGAAATGTTGCGTGGAATTTTGCATGGATGAAATGTTTGGATAAAATACTGCGTGTATAAATGTTTGAGTAAAATGTTGCGTGGAAATTGCGTGGATGAATTGATGTATTTTGGATTAGTGGATGAAATGTTTGGATGAAATACTGCGTGTATAAATGTTTGGGTGAAATGTTGCGTGGAAATTGCGTGGATGAATTGATGTATTTTGGATTAGTGGATGAAATGTTTGGATGAAATACTGCGTGTATAAATGTTTGGGTGAAATGTTGCGTGGAATTTTGCATGGATGAAATGTTTGGATAAAATACTGCGTGTATAAATGTTTGAGTAAAATGTTGCGTGGAAATTGCGTGGATGAATTGATGTATTTTGGATTAGTGGATGAAATGTTTGGATGAAATACTGCGTGTATAAATGTTTGGGTGAAATGTTGCGTGGAAATTGCGTGGATGAATTGATGTATTTTGGATTAGTGGATGAAATGTTTGGATGAAATACTGCGTGTATAAATGTTTGGGTGAAATGTTGCGTGGAATTTTGCATGGATGAAATGTTTGGATGAAATACAGCGTGTATAAATGTTTGGGTGAAATGTTGCGTGGAAATTGCGTGGATGAATTGATGTATTTTGGATTAGTGGATGAAATGTTTGGATGAAATACTGCGTGTATAAATGTTTGGGTGAAATGTTGCGTGGAAATTGCGTGGATGAATTGATGTATTTTGGATTAGTGGATGAAATGTTTGGATGAAATACTGCGTGTATAAATGTTTGGGTGAAATGTTGCGTGGAAATTGCGTGGATGAATTGATGTATTTTGGATTAGTGGATGAAATGTTTGGATGAAATGCTGCGTGTATAAATGTTTGGGTGAAATGTTGCGTGGAAATTGCGTGGATGAATTGATGTATTTTGGATTAGTGGATGAAATGTTTGGATGAAATACTGCGTGTATAAATGTTTGGGTGAAAT
Source organism: Globodera pallida (assembly GCA_020449905.1). Lineage (NCBI taxonomy): Eukaryota > Metazoa > Nematoda > Chromadorea > Rhabditida > Heteroderidae > Globodera > Globodera pallida. Next base: position 30,184 of record JAIXHY010000010.1, on the reverse strand, counting down.
GTTGCGTGGAATTTTGCATGGATGAAATGTTTGGATAAAAAACTGCGTGTATAAATGTTTGAGTAAAATGTTGCGTGGAAATTGCGTGGATGAATTGATGTATTTTGGATTAGTGGATGAAATGTTTGGATGAAATACTGCGTGTATAAATGTTTGGGTGAAATGTTGCGTGGAATTTTGCATGGATGAAATGTTTGGATAAAATACTGCGTGTATAAATGTTTGAGTAAAATGTTGCGTGGAAATTGCGTGGATGAATTGATGTATTTTGGATTAGTGGATGAAATGTTTGGATGAAATACTGCGTGTATAAATGTTTGGGTGAAATGTTGCGTGGAAATTGCGTGGATGAATTGATGTATTTTGGATTAGTGGATGAAATGTTTGGATGAAATACTGCGTGTATAAATGTTTGGGTGAAATGTTGCGTGGAATTTTGCATGGATGAAATGTTTGGATAAAATACTGCGTGTATAAATGTTTGAGTAAAATGTTGCGTGGAAATTGCGTGGATGAATTGATGTATTTTGGATTAGTGGATGAAATGTTTGGATGAAATACTGCGTGTATAAATGTTTGGGTGAAATGTTGCGTGGAAATTGCGTGGATGAATTGATGTATTTTGGATTAGTGGATGAAATGTTTGGATGAAATACTGCGTGTATAAATGTTTGGGTGAAATGTTGCGTGGAATTTTGCATGGATGAAATGTTTGGATAAAATACTGCGTGTATAAATGTTTGAGTAAAATGTTGCGTGGAAATTGCGTGGATGAATTGATGTATTTTGGATTAGTGGATGAAATGTTTGGATGAAATACTGCGTGTATAAATGTTTGGGTGAAATGTTGCGTGGAAATTGCGTGGATGAATTGATGTATTTTGGATTAGTGGATGAAATGTTTGGATGAAATACTGCGTGTATAAATGTTTGGGTGAAATGTTGCGTGGAATTTTGCATGGATGAAATGTTTGGATAAAATACTGCGTGTATAAATGTTTGAGTAAAATGTTGCGTGGAAATTGCGTGGATGAATTGATGTATTTTGGATTAGTGGATGAAATGTTTGGGTGAAATGTTGCGTGGAATTTTGCGTGGATGAAATGTTTGGATGAAATGTTGCGTGTATAAATGTTTGGGTGAAATGTTGCGTGGAATTTTGCGTGGATGAAATGTTTGGATGAAATGTTGCGTGTATAAATGTTTGGGTGAAATGTTGCGTGGAATTTTGCGTGGATGAAATGTTTGGATGAAATGTTGCGTGTATAAATGTTTGGGTGAAATGTTGCGTGGAATTTTGCGTGGATGAAAATTCTCGATTATTGTGTCGGCATTTTGACAGAAAGCCAATATACCGGCGGGCCAATTTTAAATGTTTTTCTAAAAATTATTCAGACGCGCGAGGACGCGCAGGCGGCTGAACGGGAAGCGATGGAGTTTATTCGGCGCCATGAGCAGCCAAACTGACTGATCGATAAAATGTCGTTGATGAAAATGATTTTCGAGCTGTACACACGCACATTTTATATATTTATGTTTTGTATTTGAACAACAATTTATTGCAACAAAATAAAACGCCCGAAGGATTTGTAAACAACATTTTGGGTCTTTTTTTGAAGTTGGCTTCGAATTAATTACATTCGATCGAAAGCCCAAAAGCCGAAATCCGTTTTTTGTTGACACGAAACTCGTTCGACCCGATCTCAAACCCTCCGTCGCCTAATGATCAGTTCTGATCAGCAGGGCAGCATCAGGAAAAAGCCTTTTTAGTACCCACTGACACTCTTCATAGATCAGAGTCATTCTGATCGAAATTACACTCACACAGCATTCTCCGCGATCACCGGGGGGAGGGGGTGTTATTGTTTTCAACTTAAAGCTTAGTTTATTTAACAGGCGCCCAATCTTGGGGAAAGGTCAATGGGTGGAATACTATTTGAGTCAAAATTTCAAATTTTCTCGGCACCGCCGACCGACCTCCTAAAACCTGTATCTTTCTTTTTGGTCGAAATAATTCGGCACACCGGAAGAGTTCAACTACAAAATTGACTCAGACAACAACATGGAGCTGGTGAGGGGGGAAGAAGAAGCTTTGAGTTTGTGGCTGCTAATTATTCCGAGATTCGATTTTGACAAGTGATGGTCGCGACTCGAACATTTTTCGGCATTTTCAGAATTAAATTACTTAAAGAAAATGTAATTTTGTAGAGACAAAAAAAAAGCTTGCTTTCTGAATGAGCAACACATTTTTACAACAATGCCAGCAAGAAGCATCAACGAGAAGACCATTTTCGAAATATAAAAAAAGTGTAATTTTTGAAGTTTAATAAACAATAAAGTGTAAACTATTCGCAAAAATAAGGAAATTGATAGGCAATTCATTTATTAAATTAAAAAAAAGGCAAAAACATCATACTTCTTTTTTTTTTAATAAAATTTCACTAATTGTTTTGTATCCATTTTTAAATTGTTCAGGACACGCCACGAACGCTATCGGCGACCAAAGGCATTGTGACGCATCCGCGGCCCGGATGCCGCCGGAAGTGTGCACACAAATTGTGCAAATCCATCCTTTAAATATAAAAGGGGGGGGGGAATTTTCTGGGTTGTAAAGGGGGCGAGGCACAAGCAAAATGCTTCTGTTCTCTCTCACTGATTTTGGAGAGAACATTTGCTGTTTTGTTTAAATTTAAATTTGAAAAAGTGCCGAACGAAAATTTGTAAAAAAATTCTGATAAGAAAAATAGCTCATTAATTTAAAAAAACATTTCAATTAAATGGAATATTCACAATTAACAATTTAAGTTACATGCGTTTTATTTTCATTTAATATTTCTGCGCTTCTAGCTTACAAATTAGGTGAGAATGTTCCTCCTTCCCTTTCCTTTTATTTTGCGTCCACCCGCGTCCGTTCAGTGTATGACCCGACCCATCTTTTGTTGTCTGTTCAACACTCTTTTTACGCTCTCCTTGTCTGTATCCCACACTATTGTTTGCTCTCTTCTCTTTTCCTCTTAAATTATTGCACTGTTTTCTCTGTTTTAGCGATTTCTCTGCGCTCATCCGTCCAATTTTGATTCTGTAAAATGCTCCCCATACGTTTTGTTTTGTGGCGGATGCATTTGTATGCTTCATTTGGCTATCCGGGCATCGCTTCTCGGCCTTTTGGCTAAGATCAAAGTGTAGTATCTGTTCTTTACGGCTTAATCTCCGTAACGACCCCTACCGGGGTCAAAAGAGATTAACCAATTTTTGGAAAATGGTCGCAGCAGGGGGCTTGCTCCCTCTCGACCGCGCGTCGTCCCGGTATTGCACTTACCTCCGGGCACGGCGCATCTCCCCCACGGGGAGATTTATAAACGCATTCGTTTAATAGCAGATTTATTCCGGAATAAGCTGTGACGGATCAACTCTCGAATGGCCCTACAAGAATTCAAGTTAATTCGAGTTTTGCACAGGACTGCCATACGTCATTTTTCTCGGAGTTTGCGCCCTCAAGAGTTTCGACTTACAGCCCGAGGCTATTCGAATTTATATTTTCAGGGCATTAAAAGCGACTCTTTTTATGCTTATCATTTATAAAATCCCCTCGGGGTAGTTCTGCAAAAATCCCCAGTAAAAAGTAAATTTTAAATAAAGAAAATGTAATTTTGTAGAGACAAAAAAAGCTTTGCGAATGAGCATTGCGGAACATTTATAAGCCGGTGGCACATTCTCTTCCACAGAATATCCATCGACAGAATTTGAATTAAATTGCCTTTTCCATCAAATTTAAATGGCTATGCCGGTCAATGTTCAGCCTTTTGGCAATTTGCTCGTCACTAGCCCCGCCCGCCCGCTTTTTAACTCGCCTTTTCTCTGATCAAATTTCGCTACTAAATTTTTTCGCTTAATTTTGGAATTTCTTCGACTTAGCCTAATTTCATATATTTTTGTGCGATTGACTTTTGAAAAGTTGAGTTTTCGATTAAAAGCATGCGATCGATCGGATAAAGACAATGCCCAAGGACACAAAAATACTGATTTCAAAGGACATAACAGCAGAAAAAGTTTGCGAAACCCTTTGTCCGACATCCTTTAAAACAACAACAACAATAAATTATGCAGCAAATGAAAAAAAAGCAACAATTTCAATGTTTAAGACCATTTTCTCAGTTTGAACTTCTTTCTGCTCTTTCTTTGTTCATTCATTTTCGGGGCTCACTCGGACCTTCGTTTGCGTCAAGCATTCTGAAAATAGAAAATTGATGTGGGTGGAGGAATCTGGCAAGAGCCGGGAGTGCTTATGGGGAGAAAATGCGGCAAACCCTCTCCCTTTCATCTTTACCCGTCGTCGCCGATGGCACTGTCTTCGAAGTAAATGCCGATGAAATTCCACTGACGCCAATAGTCCCCCTCAGCTGCCTCCTTCTCCAACTCGGCCCATTTGTCTTCGTCTCGTTCAATTGGACAGCGAACCAACAGCCATTTGTATTCGTTGAAGTGTAACGCCAATCGCTCCCCCGTCAAATTGTTCTGCAGCTCAAATGGCACAATGTCAGCATCAGAAGAGCAATTCGAAAGAGAGATGATGAAATTGACAGGCTCTGCCGAATTGGCAAATTCCTAAAATGGAATAAAAATAAATATAAATCGGAGAATTCAATAAAAAAAATTGAACAAATCACCCGTTTGAGTTCGTCCCTTGCCCACGGACATAAGTAGCAGCTGAGCACCTTCGGAAGTCCATCCCCGCGGGGCGTGAGCAACCATTTGGCCAATGCTTGGCCAGAAGAAGCGCCGGCACTGTCATCGGCCGGGAATTCGGGACAATCATCCTCGGAACTGATCACTCGGAGTTTTGGGCAACTGCGAAGAATGGTCGGAGAGAATTGGCGCAAACACTCCAGATTGTGTGGAGACAAAAGACATTTGCAAATGTTGTCATTGATCAATGGCCAAATCCGGTGCCAAATGATTTCCCAGCTGCGTGTTTGGCACGCTGGTGTGTCAATCAAAAGCTTGATCTCTTTGGAGTCAAAAAGTCGGCGAATGCGTTGAAGAAATTCGATGACATTTCGGTCGATGTAACTAAAAAAAATATGTTTTCAGAACAATTAAACCGATAATAAATGACCAGATGTTAAGACGTTCAAATCCGATCACTTTGTCAGAAAGCGACTCTTGCGGAATTGGCAGCCGACGTTTAGTACTATAGTCAACGTATTTGACAATTTCAGCGCCATTTTCGTCGAGTGCGTGACAAATTTGCAACCGACCCAACGAAAATTCCTTTGATTTGAAATGCGCGTCCACCAAACGGGATTTGAAGTGCACGTCCACCAACGCGTCCAATCGATCACTGATCAGCGCCATTTTCAATCCAAGCTCAAGAGGGCCAACAAAAGCGAAGATGCCGTACCAAATGTCGTCACAAATGAAACTGAAATTTAAGGCCCTTTATTTGACTAGAGTTGGAGCTGGACGGAGACGGGGAAAACCGGGTATCCCCGGCCATTCATTCTGATCCCCGTTCCCCGGTATCCCCATTCCTCGGTTTGACCCCCCCCCCCCCCCCCTCCCCGGCTTCAACCCTAGATTTGACCCTTCAGGAAACAAAACTCACATTTCATCCGCAGTGTTTGCTGATCCAAAATTGGCTTTAATTTTCGTGCCGGAACGCAACGTAATGCACGGAAACAATTCGGCGGCAGAATTGACAAACAAACCGGCAGTGTCTGCAAAAAAACAAAAACAAATAAATAATGCAAATAAATTAATTAAGCAACAAAAAATAAAGAAATATATTTAAAGTTAGTGTATTAGCCTTAATTTTTATTTATTTTTCTTTCTCACCCAAACGCTGTCCATTCTTTGTGTAAATGATTTGGCGTGTTGCCAAATTGAGGCCACAGCCGACGACGTCGCCGACACCAAACGCCGGAGGGTTCCCGACGCGGGGGGCACGGCCCTCCTCAATGGCGTGTCCCATAAAAACGCCCCAGCTTCCGTACGCGTAAGTGCCGTTGTAGAAGCCAACACATTTGTCCAATGGCATTTGTTTGCTCGCAAGTCCAATGCAAATGTTGCTGTCACTGCTAAATATATAAAAATAATATTTGAGTTTAATATTTATTTATATTTTATAATATTTATAATAAAATTACTCTCTCTTCTCCACGATGGTCACTTCGTAGTAGAAAATGCCGAAAGGATTTTTTGGAATTGGCTCCTTAGCGCGCACACTGCGATAGCCTGTAGTGAAAAAAGTAAACTGATTCATAAATCATTTCAAACGTCAAAAAAAATTTCTTAAATCAAATCCCTGACAGAATAATGTGTTTACCCCATACATTAAATAGGAGGGTGGGACCCCCCCCCCCCCATTCCTTGAGTACCAAGCCCAAAATAAGGGGGGGGGGATAGTAGGACTGCTTGAGACTTGAAATTTACCGAGAACCGAGACTCAAAACCGACAATGACACCGAGACCGAAAGCCAAAAAAACCGAGAAATTTCCCGACTCGAGAACCGAGACTCTCGAACAGCCCTAGGAGATAGTACCGGGGGGACCTGAGGGTGGGTGGGCATGAGGGGGCGCATACCTGTTTCGATTTCACAAATTTCTTTAACAAGATTCATTAAGAATTCAAAAATTTTCTTAGTGGCGACTATCGGCACCGCCGACCCCCCCCCCCCCTAAGTAAGCAGAATTCGCATAAAAACCAAGGCATTTTGAAAATTTCAAATAAAATGGAACTTTACCCCATTTTTCAGTAAATTGGGCACTCAATTGTCGTCCAATTAGCGTGAGGTCCTTGTGACATGCAGCGGAATCCCATCGATTTTGCGGGGTTAGTGCTAATAAATATAATTTTTACTTTTTCAAAATATAAAAGAAAAAGAATGGAAATTTGCGAAGAGAAGAAAAATGTTCAACTGAAACAATTGCAACATTTTAGCTCAATTAAAATAGGGTTTGGACTTGAGGACAGATCGAGAATCTCGGCCCGCTCTCTAATTACAATGTTTTAGAAATCCCCCAAATCCCAACCGATTTTGGCCACCCAAACCCCGACTTCAATATTCACAACCCCGACGTCGGGGTGCCAGCCAACCCTAATTGAAAGTAGAGACAGGACTTGAAAACCGAACGAGAATCTCGATATCAAAAAGCCAAAATTTTGTCGATCAAATTTCAAAAAAAAAATCTCAAAAAATCTAGACGAGAATCTTGGTCGTCCATTCTCTAATTGAAATAATTTAAACAACAATTCAACCCCCACCATTTCCCTTTTGTGCTTCAGTCAACGCGTCGATGTTCTGTTGCTGTTCTTTCTGATACTGCTCCATCTTTGCAATCAGTGCTCCCTTAAATTGATTCATTTTCTTTAATTATTTAATTTAAATTTGTTAAATAACATATTCTAATACAAAGATAATATCGATAAAATAATATTTTAAGCCTTTGTGAGGCTCGACGGCGGCGCCGCCGAAGATTATTGAGTTGGGCACATGCACTTATTATAGGGCTGGGGGAGGGAGGGGCAGTCGGGCTGTTTGGTGCCGACATTTTGAAACGTCATAACTTTTTGGTTATTTGGCCAACCCCAACAATCTTGGTATCATTCGGACGCGCTATGTCTGTAGATACTATAATCGAAAAAAGCAAGGCGATTCGACTTAAACAAAGGAAGTTATGACTCATCGCGCCAAACTGGCACGAGAAATGGCAATTTTCACACGTTTTAAGCAACTAGTATAACTTTTTTGAAAAAAGACACATCGGATAGCTTTTTCTTGATCAAAGGGTGAACAAATGGAGAGCTTCTAGATGATATCTATTTTGTTTGGTTTGCTTTCCTAGCAACTAAGTTATGACTAATCGCGCCAAAACGAACGGATCCGAGGAGGGGGGAGGGGGGGGGGGGGACGAGGAGGCACCCCCCCCCCCCCCCCCCCCCCCCCCCCTCAGGGAATAAAACCATAGGGATGGCGACCCTCCTGATTTGCAAATTCATGTCATTTTTGAACGCATTTGCTTTACAAATAAATTTCCCCGCCCGACCCCTCCCATTCAAAATTACCGTAGTTTTTGAAATATTGCTTAACAAATTGAGTCAAAATTCTCGACGGCGCTATCGGCACCGCCACGACTCCATTCCACCTTCCCGTCAGAAATAAAGCAGAATTCTCAACAAAAAAAAGCTAATTGTTTACAAAAACTCAATAAAAACAGAAAATGCACCCCCTAAATGGTATCCCCCCCCCCCAAGGGAAAATGCTCTAAATACGCGCCTGGAGGATGGACACCGGTACCGTACTGAAATTTCCATTTTGGGCGGGACCCCGGGGCCCCGAATTCTCCACTATTGCCCTTTTCCCCCACCTTTTCGATTCCCCCCAATTCCTTCAATTGCTGCTCCAACTTTGTGTTCGTCTCCTTCAACTCCAATTCCACCTCTTCAACGCGTTCACTTTCGACACATTTGGCGGCTTCTGAAAGTTCGGTTAAGTAAACCCCAAAAATTCTATCGATAATGCCAATCTTATTTTATAGCCCCAAATTTTTCAATGTTTGGCACTCCCAAAAAGCGGATAATCCAAAAAATTCTAAACAAATATGGGGGGGGGGGCAAATTTACCAAATTTTTCAAATCCGGTGACGACATTCGCTTGGAGCGCTTTCTAAAAACAAATGCTTCAATTAATAAACCCAGGGTATGTTTTTATTTAAAATTGCTTTAAAATTCGGTTTCGGCAACTTTTTTCTGCACCAAATTTGCTTTTATTCGGTTTCATCCCTTCAAGGGAACCCATAGAAGCGGTTTTTGCGAAAAAAAAAATAGAGCAAGTGAACGGTTTTTCAAAAAAAAAATTCAAAAAAATGTATTGCTCAGTCGTAACCTTTTTTTTATTCCAATTTATGAGACTATCCCCAGGAGGGGTCCTTCCATTTGTCCCACCTTTTCGAGATCGAAACCGGCACTTGAGGAGGAGGCCATGTTAATTTGATAAAAAATTCTTTAAATTTTAGTTTCTAAATGATACAAAAATTTACAAAATGAATATATTTAATCTTTATATATTTAATCTTTAATGCATTTACGGAGGGCGATCGATATAATAATATTTGGGTTGCGGTACCCCTATCTAAGCTCTACGTGTGGAGAAAACAATGGCAGGTCAATGGGGGGGGGGGGGGGAATGTAACCTTTAACAATGTAAACAAGCGTTGTGTTTTTTTGGTAAATATGTATCATAGCTCCCAGACTCAAAATCACTCAAAACCACTTTTATAGGGTTTCTTAGGTGCTGAAACCGATAGAACAATCAAACTTTTTTTGTCGCTTCGCCTTTAAACCGGTTTTTGAACGGTTAAAAATTGCCAAAAATGGAGATTTTTGACCAAAATTTTGTATCTTCCTGTGGACCAATTGCAACAAATTTAGTATCATTCGACAGCTCTCGACGAGACAAATCGATCTAGATGTGTCGGGACACGATCAGACGCCATTTGGATACCGCCGACTGAGTCCCAGTGTAAAAGGGACATTTCAGTACCATTAAAAACCGATAGGGGAAAAGTTAGACAGTAAGGTGGAAAATAGCAGCCAAAGTACCGCACACTCGACTACGGCGGCCAGTAGGTGGGGCGAGACTCCGGGCTCCGGAAGAAGTCCGCGCGTGACCCGGCTGGGGGTCTCGCGCGCGCGCGCCCGCTTCGCGGGTCCCCGCGCGCTCGCCCCCCAGTGGCGCTCGTCAGACTTCTTCCTCCGCCCTCCGTCTCGCCCCACTACTTGCTCCGTCTCCGCATGCTCGCTGTTGGCGGGCCGTTACACGGCCTTTCATTTTAGTATATTCGGCTTTTGGTTACTTAAAAGATGCTTTTTCCTTAATTTTCAAAATTTTAAACCGGTTCAAAAACCGTTTTAAATTCTCAATTTTGAATCTATCGACAGACAGTAATTTTTAAGGCCTATTGTTTTCTGTTTACAGTTGTCTGCGGAGAAAGGGGGTTCATTTTTACTTTTGGTATTGAAATGTCCCTTTTACACTGGGACTCAGTCGGCGGTATCCAAATGGCGTCTGATCGTGTCCCGACACATCTAGATCGATTTGTCTCGTCGAGAGCTGTCGAATGATACTAAATTTGTTGCAATTGGTCCACAGGAAGATACAAAATTTTGGTCAAAAATCTCCATTTTTGGCAATTTTTAACCGTTCAAAAACCGGTTTAAAGGCGAAGCGACAAAAAAAGTTTGATTGTTCTATCGGTTTCAGCACCTAAGAAACCCTATAAAAGTGGTTTTGAGTGATTTTGAGTCTGGGAGCTATGATACATATTTTCCGTTTTTTTAAATGTCGATTTTAAAATTTGTACAAATGTCACATTTAGGGGTAATCTTTTTGTGGAAGGGGAGGTTTAAAACGATATAGGGAGAGGGATCTTTTGGTCATTTAATTGTTCACAGTTGTTATTATTCTTTCTGTTAGCATTTTAGCTGGGCAATCATAAAATATATTTTTTTATTTTTAAATCCATTTATCATCCCCAAAAAAGCTCAAGAATGAAGACGAATCCCAAACTCTCTTCGGTCGGTAATACCGAATCGGTAATAGCGAAAAAAATACCGCGAATTTTTCTAATCATTTTTTTCTTCCGCGCGATGCAGTTTTTGTGCCGCTTTCTTAACAAATTGCATTTCAAATTTTTCTAAAATGCCATTTTTAGGGAACATTTGTCCGATAAGACAGAAAGTGCATAACCAAAGTGTGAGAGTGTTTTCTTTTCCTTTCATTTTGCGTGAAAGCGCCCGCGTCCGCCCGTTCAGTGTATGACCCCCATCTTTTGTTGTCTGTTCAACACTCTTTTTGTGCTCTCTTTGTCCTTAAACACACTATTGTTTGCTCTCTTCTCTTTTCCTCTTAAATTATTGCACTATTTTCTCTGTTTTAGCGATATCTCTGCGCTCAGACGTCTAATTTTGGTTCTGTAAAATGCTCCCCATACGTTTTGTTTGGTGGCGGATGCATTTGTGTGCTCCATTTGGCTGTCCGGGCATCGCTTCTCGGCCTTTTGGCTAAGATCAAAGTGTAGTATCTGTTCTTTACGGCTTAATCTCCGTAACGACCCCTACCGGGGTCAAAAGAGATTAACCAATTTTTGGAAAATGGTCGCAGCAGGGGGCTTGCTCCCTCTCGACCGCGCGTCGTCCCGGTATTGCACTTACCTCCGGGCACGGCGCATCTCCCCCACGGGGGAGATTTATAAATGCATTTGTTCATTAGCGAACTTTACTTCAGAATAAGCTGACGGGATCAATTCTCGAATAGCCTTACAATAACTTGCCATATTCACCCACCCTCAAGTCATAGAAAGAAGCAATTGACTGTATGAGTTTTTATATCCCTCCCCTCATGCCGTTCGAATTGCATTCCCTTAAGACAATTATTTCAGAAAATTGCGAGTTTAGCCCAGGGCTGCCATATTTTATAACCTATTGCACTTTTCGATCATTGTTTGATTGAAGAAGAAATTCCATGGTTAAATATAAAAAACAGTCGAGTTCCACCATTGAGCGGTTGTAAATTTCCTAAAGGCATTTCCGTTCACTCAAAAAATGCTCCATAATTCTTTAAAAACTTTGAATTCGACCAAACAGGAACAGAGAAAGCATTTTGAATCTGAGGGATCGGGTTTGATAAATGTCGAAAACTTTGATCAAAAAGGGCTTAAGCATGGGACCAGACGAGCCTTGGATCAAATAGTCCAAATGGTCCAAAATCTGCAACAAAAAAAAAACCCCCACAGAGCTTTTTAAAAATTAAGTAAGAAAACCAAAAAATTTTCAAATACTCGCCCGCCCGGAAATCCCGCACGTCACTTTTTGGGCTGCCCGGAAAAAAGCCCGCCCGACCCTAACCCGATTATCCGAACCCTACTCTGCTGGCCCAATCAAAAAAAAATTAAACTGCTAGAATTTGTTTGCCCTAAACGTTCTGCCGAATCGTCTCTCAAAATTGCCGGCATTTTTTGTGCCGAAATTTGTGTGTCCGATGAATCGCCGCGAGTTCCGTTCCCGGAATTTCAAGTCTCGAGCATCCCTAGTCTCTGCTGTTGACAAGCGATGGCCGTGATTTTTTCGATTTGTGAAGCGCCGCCGGGTGTAATTTTAACAAAATTTTTCGCTCATTTTTCGGCATTTTTGGGAAAATTACTTAAAAACATGTTTTGTAGAGACTAAAAAAGTTTTGCGAATGAGCAAGACATTTTTACAAATTAAAAAAATGCAAAAACATCACACTTCCGTTTTTTAATAATATTTCATTAATTGTTTTGTATCCATTTTTAAATTGTTCCGCGCCACGAACGCCTTCGGCGACCAAAGGCATTGTGACGCATTCGCGGCCCGGATGCCGCTGGAAGTGTGCACAGGGGCCGATGGAAATCCATTCTTTAAATATGAAAGGAGCGAATGTTCAAACATTTTTTTGATGGGTTGTAAAGGGGACGAGGTACAAACAAAGTTCTGCTTTCTCTCTCACTGATTTTACCTTTCTCTCAGCGTCTGTCGGCACCATCGAACCTCCCAACAACAACAACATCCACGCGGCCAGTGATTCTTCCGGAAGAGGCGAAATATGAATGTTATCACGGGTTGTGCGATTTGAACCCCCAAAAGTGATTAAAATATTTGAGACTTAGGTAATTGGAAATGAGAACACTTAGACCACCTGTTTGTTGATTTGGCCACACCAGTAAAGCTAAAACCAATTCAAAAGTTTTAAATTTCATGCTTCTGGACATTGTAAAATTCATTTCAACGGCCTCCGGGCATGCTTCAGACTCGTTTGGACGTTTATTTATAGCTGTTTGATTTGGCCACGCCGTACAAAGCCGACTCGAAATTCTAAATTTATGCCCTCCGGGCTATTTTTTACGATTTTTACTTTTTGACGTCGATTTAAAGTTCGGAGTGGACAAAAAATACAAATTATCTAATTAAAACCGATAATTAGGAGGCCATCTTCCTGTAAAAAACAGTCGATGTACACCTCTAAAGATGGCATCAGCAAACATATTTACCTACATTCTTCAAACACATAACTGTGAAATTTAAACAAATTCAAATAGACTCAAAATTTATATTATCATAAAGCTTTGTGGACTTAGCCGATTTTTTGTGGGTTTTTGGAATATTAATGAAAGTTAAAAAAAAATGTGCTTATAAATTTGAATGTTTGGCATAATTTTACTTAAAAATGTAACCTTTAATTTCATCTTTCGACTAAATTGTTCAACAAAACTGCAGTAGAAATTGAATTTTGTATATATTTAATAGTTTCAGCAGAAATGTCCAACAAACGAAAAGAAAATGCTCAAATCAAATTGTTTGTAACCAGAAATATAACGCATAAAGCGCCTTTTATGAAGAAATGTCGAATTTTGATGCTTTTTGGTGCTCAACGATGCTTTTTAACGGTGATCCGATCCCGCACGACCGTCTGGAAACAAATCCCGCAGCGGGATTCGCAAATTTCTTAACAAATTCCATCACAATTTCAAATTTTTCTAAAATGGCATTTTTCGGGAACATTTGTTCGATTTTTACTAGGGGACTTTTGTCCGTAGGACATTTTGAACGTGGGACCTTTTTTGATAGCGTGCCGCTTTTTTGTCCTATTCGACATTCGGCGGACAGTTTTTGTTCCATTCGACTTTCGGACATTTTTTGTATTAGGTATTCGACATTAAGAATTTCCGGAATTCGACATTCGGGACCATTCGACGTCAGGGCTCTCAGAATGCCTTCTTTTAATTGCAAACGCCAAAGCAGAATTCGCAACAAAAAAATGATGCTTTTTATTTGTCTCTAAATACGACGACGAAAAATGCGCAAGTTGAAAGATGTCGAGGCGACCCGAAAATGCTTAAACCCTCCGTCGCCCGCCGGCGTAATGTTGATGTCCAGCCACCGAACCACCAATTCCTGCTGATGTTTGTTGTGGACAGGGACAGTACTCGGCGTCCGGTCCAGGACTAAACCAGAATGTACAATATGGGCGGTCTCGGCACATAATTCAAATTTCTGGCACTTGGTCTGGGGTTAGACCAAGGATGTGTCCAAACCCAACAGATTTTTGGCCAATTTTTCGTTTGGGAGGGTGCCACTAAGATTTTTGGAATTTGTTTTTGGCTGGCATCCGGTTACAACCCCGATTTAGAGACACTTGGACATGAATTTTCGGGTTTCTGCACCTTTAAGTCCACAAGCATTACCCATTTCATGACAAGTACCGCGCCTAAGCCTTGCTTAGACCAGAATTTGTTTCTAAAATTTTCAAAAACATACCGTCCCGTCGGTCCCTCGTCGCCGGGCGCGCCACGCGCCCCCAGCACCCCCTGAGGCCCGGGCGCGCCGGGCTCCCCGCCCGGCCCCTCCTTTCCCTGCGGTGCGTCCGCGCCCTTCTCCCCCGCCGGCCCCTCCGGTCCAATTGGGCCCCGCGGGCCTCGCGGTCCGGGCTGAAGAAATTATTTAACTTTTTTACGCAAAAAGACTTTGCACCCGGCCGATAGGTTTCTCCACGTCGCGTCCCTTCTCGCCCTGCGGTCCGACCGGTCCCGCCTCGCCGGGCGGTCCGGGTCCGCCTGGTTCACCAGCAACCCCGGGGTTCCCGTCGCGTCCGGCACGTCCGGACTGACCCTTGGCACCCGGGTGCCCCTTGGACCCGGCACGTCCGACTGAGCCGGTGCTACCTTGCAAGCCGGCCGGGCAGTAAAAGCTTAAAGAAGAAGAGCAATGTTGTGTTGCTGGCCCTTGAAAAGGATCAGTTCTGATCAGCATGCTTTAGTTGTGATCTAACCCCCTGGCACCGTTCAAAGATCAGAGTCATTCTGATCAGTTGAAATTACGCTCCACAGCATTTTCCGCGATCACCGGGGAGGGGGGGGGGGGGGGCAACAAGGCTGAGTTTGTTTACCAGGTGCCCATTAGGGTTCGGATAATTGGCCTGGGGCCGGGCGGGCTTTTTTCCGGGCACCCCAAAAAGGGCCGGGCGGGCTTTTCCGGGCGAATATTTTTTGGATTTTCCTCCGGGCGGGCTTTTTCGGGCGAATATTTTTCGGTTTTTTGTCCGGGCGGGCTTTGCCGGGCGAATACCGGGCTTTAGCCCGGATTTTGAAAAAAATCCGAATACCGGGCGAATATTTAAAAAAATTTTTGAAACAGCTTAAAAGTTAGAGATTGATCATTACTGACCATGTACGATATAGACATATAAAATTTCTTTGTTTATATTCTTTGTGAGATCAAAAAAATAAAATTTTTAGGCATTTTTCCAAAAATTCTTGAAAGAAATTCAATATTTCAGGCACTTTTTCCCAAAATTTCTTAAGAAAAATGCAATAAAAACGACGAAAAAAGTACCTTTAAAAATCAAAAAAATTTTAAACCAAAATGCACCCCCTAAAAAATGACTTTTTCTTTTACCAAAAATCCACCCAAAGATGGACATTTTTCCTAAAAATTTTTATTTGATATTTTTGAAAAACGTAAAAAGTAATACATTTAGAATTGTGAGAGCAAAATTAATAAGATTGTTGAATTTTGAAGGGTTTTACGCATAAAATGACTTGATTTTGTTAGTTTTAGCCCATTTTTTAGGCAATATTTTGGCACTTTTTGGGAGAAATGACATAAAAATATTCGGAAAATATTCGGGAGGGGGGTATTTTGTTCCAACTAAGGCTGAGTTTGTTTACCAAGTGCCCATATCCTGACTGGTTGGGCTCACGTCTTCCGCTTCCTTTCCGTTCAGTCCATCCACACCCGGGATGCCCTCCGGGCCCGGCTTGCCCGGCACTCCCGACGGTCCGAGAGGGCCTGACGGGCACGCATTTGCAGGTCCAGTTATGCAACCTGCGATGTTGAAGTGTCTTATGTGATTAGATTTGAATTTAATTTGAGCCGTAAAATGGTGGCAATTATTTCTAGCGGTGCCTGAGAGGGAATGGTCTAAAAAAAAACTATGGGGGCAATACTATTCAAGTGACCGCCCGAGGGAATGAATTCTGCGCGGTCCGTTCGGATAGCGAAGCTTGAAAGAACTTTAAAGGACTCGCCAAATTATCAATAGCTTTTGTCGACTCCAAATTTTAAATCCGTCGACGACAAAACATTCAAAATCGTTTTAAAATGCCCCAGAGGGCACAAAATTTAGAACATTCGAATCGGACAGCATAAACGTTCAACCGAACCGGGACCGGGACTTTTCAAGTAGAAATTTTTTTTGTCATGTTAATGGTAAAACAAACAATGATCCATATTTACTGCGTTTTCATTTCCTTTAAAGTTTGAAACAGCACTTTAGAGCATTCAAATGCACTTTAAGCATAAGAAGCGTTGCTTTAATGCTAAAGTGGAATGACTTTAAAGCAAAAATAACGAGTTGCTTGGAGGACGAGGCCCAATGCAAGTAAACTCGCTTGGATGTTGACTAGAGTTTTCGACTCAAAAACACTTTTATTTTGCTTTTAACAAAATGCTTTTATAAATCTCCCCCGTGGGGGAGATGCGCCGTGCCCGGAGGTAAGTGCAATACCGGGACGACGCGCGGTCGAGAGGGAGCAAGCCCCCTGCTGCGACCATTTTCCAAAAATTGGTTAATCTCTTTTGACCCCGGTAGGGGTCGTTACGGAGATTAAGCCGTAAAGAACAGATACTACACTTTGATCTTAGCCAAAAGGCCGAGAAGCGATGCCCGCACAGCCAAATGGAGCACACAAATGCATCCGCCACCAAACAAAACGTATGGGGTGCATTTTACAGAACCAAAATTGGGCGGATGAGCGCAGAGATATCGCTAAAATAGAGAAAATAGTGCAATAATTTAAGAGGAAAAGAGAAGAGAGCAAACAATAGTGTGGGATAGAGACAAAGAGAACGCAAAAAGAGTATTGAACAGACAACAAAAGATGGGGGTCATACACTGGACGGGCGGACGCGCCTTTAGCAAAATGAAAGGGGAAGGGAACGGAGGAAACATTCTCACCTAATAGTAAGCCTAAAAGTGCAGGAATTTTAATGTGAATAAAATGTGTAACTTAAATTATTCAATTTAATTATGCATCTTTTTATCCAGATTAATTGATAAATAATTGTTTTTAAAAAAATTTAATTAGCTATTTTTCTTACTTCGTTCAGCACTTTTTTCCCCCTCAAATTTAAATTTAAACAAAACAATTTTGATCAGAAACATTGTAGTTTAAACGCTTACCGCATCCCTCTCCATGCACAACACTCGTCTGCAATGCAGGCGCAACGCCCGGGGGCTGGGCGCCGGAGGGCGTGCCGGGTGCGCGGCCTGCGGGTCTGGACGGGCCTAATGATCTGTGAATTTGAACAATTAGAGACTAATTATTGCCTCCGCTCCGCGCCCGTCCGCTCGCGCGGCTACAGTCGGCGCTTTGGTTGGCCCTAGTGCCATGATTCGCCTCCAAAGTTCATCGGTTTGGGCGCAGGAACGCGTCGATGTCGCGGTCAAACTCGTGCCAGCTTTGCTGCACGTCGTTGTAGATGGAGGCGATCAGTGCCAACGAAAATCAGCAACGATATGCCGGACAGAGTTGAGGCGACCAACGGCACGATGTGCACTTTCATAGCTTAGACCGGACAATTTGTGGGGGACAGAAGGACCAATATTCTGGCATTTCCCCAAAAAGTGGGCCGATCCTGATCAGAATTTGGATCCGGATCTTTCCCACGGATCGCCTGATCATGCATGATTTTATCCCAAAATAAGGGACTAATCAACAAATGCAAAACTCTAAATTTATTCGGCGAAAAAACCCAAAGTTTTGAAGAAAAATGGCGACAAACGATGGATGTCGGCGCTCTGCGCATTCGGATCCTTTTTCGCGTGACTTTTATCTCCGGAAAGATCCGATCAGTTGACGTGATCAAAAGATAAAAAGCGAGTTTTAAGAGATGGACGGAGGGGTGGGGGGGGGGGTCAAAATTTGTGGGAGTCAAACGGACGGGAAAAATCATTTTTTGGTTTGAGCAAATTATGTCAGTAAAAACTTTTAGGGATTTCTTATATAAGTTTTAATGCTGTTTTTAGGGGGTCATTTTAGTGGTAACAAAAACAAACACCTGCTGAAATATGCCAAAAACACTCGGCACCTGGCTTACAATCTTAACATTTGCAGATCGAACAAAATGAATAAAGTTCCAAGAAGCCTGCCCAAGGCTCGAGATTGTCCTAAGCTTTACAATTCAATTCCTATGTCACATTTATATCAAAAATCTATGCTTATGACGGCAAATATGTAACACATAAAGATGCACAAGATTAAAGCCAATTAAAGTGATCAAATGTCGAGCATATTCATCTGATCATCCCCAATCTTGCATAGCCTCTTGCTCCCATTCCTCCCATTTTTTCTCATCCCTCGCGATCGGACCCCTTTTCATCAGCAATAAGTCATCTAACTGACGGGAGAAGAAGCATTGCGAAATACCTAAAAGGGGGGGGGGCATCGTTTATGCGGGCGTTCCACCGCCATGTGATTGAAAAATTGAAACTTGAACACTTTCGGACGACCATCTTCGCGTGGAGTATGAAGCCATTTGGGACACCGGTGTGCAAAGCTCCATATATTGATCAATTTTGATCAATCGGAGGTTGGCACAATCGAGCAGGATGGTGGTCGAGATCAGATTTGCATATTACATTTTTAAGTAAAATTATGCCAAACATTTAAATTTATAAGCGCACATTTTTAAAAATTTTATTAATTTTTCAAGAAACCACAGGACGTTAAATTCTAAATTTTCCAGGCGGTGCCTGCCTACTGGCAAATAAGAACAAACTTTTAAAATATTCCTAAAATCTGTTAAACATTTATTTGTTTTTTTTGGCACAAATGTGAATTATTAAATTAACGCTCCCACCAAAAATTTTTTGAAAAAGAATATTAACTAAAACTGCGTTAAAATCTTCAAAAAGATTTTCCCGGTGGTTGGACCTTCTCATTCCTAACTCCTAAAACGCTACAAGTTTGGTTCCAAATCTCTTAACAAATTTTTGAAGCTTTTTAGAAATGGGAAAGATTCGGCGTCGCCGAAAAAATTTTTTGAATTTGATCTGTTTTTGTTAAGAAAATTGACCCAAAAATTCATAATTTTCCTCTGAAGACTGAAAATGTTCAAAAATTTTCCCGGCAAAGTAAGTTCGTGCAAACTGAATTTATTAATTTGAAATCAATTTTTGACAAAATGTTTAAAACAATTTTTAAATTTTCTTATTAAAAATCCCATCATTAGGGGTGTATTTTTTTCGTTTTTACAACCGAAACCGAAAAACCGACACTAGTCGTTTCGCATAATTGTAAAACGAATTCGAACATTTTTTGGAAGATTTTAAGACAATAATGATTGTGAAATATTTGAATTTGCGATGAATACCTTCGAACCGAACGGAAGCCTTTCGGTTATAAAACATTGAAATTGTTCAAAAGTTAATAAATAAAAAATGAGCACTGCTGCGAATACAGCCAAATAATAAATCGTTAACAATTATTGGCAGGCCATTCAAAAGGTCCCCGAATTTGAGTTGCCAATTTCCTGAATATTTGCCGCGGCATTTTCTTCCACAAAATGTCCATCGATAGAATTTGGATGAAATTGCTGTCGTTTAAATTGCTTTTTCCATCTATACAAAGTGGCTCTTCCAATTTTAAACATTTTGGCAATTTTCTCATCGCTAATTTTAGGGTTTTTGCCTTTAATTTTATAATAACGTTTCATCAATTTATTTTGTTCGCTTTGGGAGTGTTTATTTGGTTCTGTAAAATTTTTAAAAAATTAATATTAAATAATAAAATTGGGCTCAAAACACTCACTGGTTTGGCCAAGTTCACTTTTCCAATTAGAAATTGTTCGAGCACTTAGGCCCAATTCTTTCGCCACAGTTTCATCTAATTCATTTTTATATGAATTTTTGAACCCGTCCCGCTTTAACTCGGCTTTCTTTTGACCAAATTTCTCTACCAAATGTTTACGTTTGTCTTTTTCATTAAACACTTTTTTACTTAAGCCTAATTCTTTTTTCCATTTATATATTTTTTTGCGATTGACTTTTAAATGTTTTGCAATTTTCTCCTCAATTTGATTCCATTCTTTTGCCGAAAATTTTCTTTTTTGCTTAAATTCGTCTTTTATTGCGTGGAATTTGTCGAGAATTTTACGTTTTCGCTCATCTTCAGAAGAAATTTCGTTCTGTTCCTCGCCATTGGCATTATCAGAGTGATCAGACTCTGTGAGAGGAGGATTCTGATCAGTTGAATTGGGTTCAATTTGTCCAGAGTGATCAGACTCTGTGAGAGGAGGATTCTGATCAGTTGAATTGGGTTCAATTTGTCCAATTTGGGTATTTTGCCGGTCGATTTGGTGATGGACATTTTGTCCAAAGTTTGTTAGCGGACTTTTTAAATCTTCGGCTTCACCTTTGTCCCCCCAGCCTTCTCCAAATATTTCATCAAATGTTTTGAGTGGTAATTTCTCCAATTTTACTTTTACGGATTCGGCTTTGTCCAGTAAATTTGTTGCAAAGAATAACAACACAATTAAAATCAAAAATTTGTCCATTTTATTTGTTTTGCTTTGATAAAAATTTTTTTGAAAGTAATAAATGACAGCCACAATTGAAATGGGCATTTATTTTATTTCACCAATTATCTTGCCCGCTTGATATTTCATAAAATTTTCCTAAACCTTTTGAACCGGGACCAAATCAATACTGACATCTTATAAATATTTGTTTAACCGGGGCAATATTTCTGACATTTCGTAAATATTTTTCCTACAAAACCATCATTGTATAAAAATGGCAAGCCAATACAAAATAGAAAACTCTAATATAAATCCCATCATTAAGGATGTATTTTGAAACAAATCGAATGGCCTCAAATTAATATGAAACCACTTTAAATGGTTTTTAACCGTTTCAAATTTGCAAACCCATAGGGGAGAGAGGCCCTTTTGGTCAAAATTTGTAGAATTTTTTATTTTAAAAATTGTCTAAAAATACATTATTTGATGCACTGATTACGAATGTTAATAGAAAATAAAAATAAGAATTTAAAGCGGTTTTTGAATCGATCTAAATTTTTGAAAATTAAGGCAAAAACGACTTTTGAGTAACAAAAGCCAGATAGAGAAAAGTAATGCGCCACCAAAGCCCCATAATGAATGCTAGGAGCATCTCTGTCTGCTACCCAACGTTCCAATGGCAAATCGACCTCTCTAAATTGAAAATTGCAACTAAAACTGCCCAAAAGTTGTAATTTGTGACCGGAAAATGAGCGAGCCCGCTTCCCGACCTTGTTAGCTTTTGTGCACTCAGACTTAATCCACCGCGGACGCTGGATGATGTCCGGTGCAAACACGAATCGGCGGCAATTTGAGTGGGCGGGGCCATTGACGTGAAGTTCCAGTGCAAATTGTTCTAACAGTGATGCCCAATTCTTTTGCGACAGTTTCATTTATTTTATAATACTATTTTTAAAAATTCCTTATGTTTTTTTCAACGTTTTTGTGCTAAAATCCTAGCGTTTCTCCAACTTCTTAGCTGAGAAACCAAACCATTTTCAGATTCGCCTCAGGTTGCTTCTTTTTGAACCAAAAAGCAGTTCCAAATGAATATCATAGACAAGCTTTTTATAAATCTCCCCCGTGGGGGAGATGCGCCGTGCCCGGAGGTAAGTGCAATACCGGGACGACGCGCGGTCGAGAGGGAGCAAGCCCCCTGCTGCGACCATTTTCCAAAAATTGGTTAATCTCTTTTGACCCCGGTAGGGGTCGTTACGGAGATTAAGCCGTAAAGAACAGATACTACACTTTGATCTTAGCCAAAAGGCCGAGAAGCGATGCCCGGACAGCCAAATGGAGCACACAAATGCATCCGCCACCAAACAAAACGTATGGGGAGCATTTTACAGAAACAAAATTGGAGGTCTGAGCGCAGAGATATCGCTGAAATAGCGGAAATAGTGCAATAACTAAGGAGAAAAGAGAAGAGAGCAAAAAATAGTGTGGGATAGAGATAAAGAGAGCGTGAAAAGAGTATTGAACAGACAACAAAAGATGGGGGTCATACACTGAACGGGCGGACGCGCCTTAACGCAAAATAAAAGGAAAAGAAAACACACTCACTTTGTTTTTTTTTAGTTTTTTGAGAAGTTTTAAAGTCTTGAAGAAAATGAAACAGAATTTATATCCTTTTGGACTTACTTTTACAATTCACATTTATTGCCGGTTTATATGTACAAACAAAAAAAAATGTTTTCTTTCTTTTTCCATTTTCCAATGGCCGGTGCCACTAATGCGTTAAAAGTGCCGGTCCGTGCTACTCTACTCAAGACCAATCTGGATGCAAAAGCTTGCACATGGTTGTAATGAAGCAGATTTTATGTCAAAATCAGGCAAAAAAGTAAAAGATCTTTCATCAAAAAACGAAAATAGAAATAAATAAATAAATAAATTTCGATTAATTTTCATTGAACAAATATTCTTTCGCAAGATCGTATTTGAATGGCTGTGAGCCGAAATTGGCCTTCACCCGATCAGCACCATCTTTCAGAGAGATAAACGGGTACAAGTCGGACTCGTGGACAAGCAAATTAGCTGTATCTGAATATAAATCAAGTTTATTCAAAAAACCAAGGCCAAATTTAAAAGCTTAAAAGGGATAATTAATTAATTGTTTCAACTTACCCAAACGCTGTCCGTTCAAAGTGTAAATAATTTGGCGGGTTGCCAAATTGAGGCCGCACCCGACGACGGCGCCAACGCCGAATTTGTAGTCCTTGTTTGCGAAGACGTAAGGCCAATTTTTGTAAAATTTGCAGCCATGAACTTTGTTACCCCAAAATGAGCCGTCACTTTTGTACGAATAATTAGTGTAATGGATGTTTAATGGCACTGACATTGGCATAAGTCCAAAGTGACACCACCTTAAATAGGCATAGAGTGAGGGGAGTTGGGGGATTGACGAGTGAAGTCCAACTCCAGCATGGGCGTAGCCCCGTGGACGGGGGAAGCCCCTCCCCCCTCCCCGAAAATGAAAATTAAGCAAATTCTCAAATTTTTGGGGTTTCCTTTCGGCCAACCCCCCCCCCCCCCCAAAGGGGAAATTGAGTCAAATTTTCTCGGCGGCGCCTATCGGCTACCACCGACCCCCCCTCCCCCCCCCCTCCAGCAGCAGAAGTGAAGCATAATTCTCAAAAATTAATGTGAAAATTTTATAAAAAATGCAATAAACCCCTAAATCGGTACCCCCCCCCCCCAAGGCATAATCCTAAATACTGCCCCCCCCCTATTTTCTGATTACGTCCCTGATCAATTAAATGGGTTTCTTTTCAACTTACTCGGCCATTTTCACAACTTCCACTTCAAAGTAAAAAATTCCACAATGATGTCGCGGAATAATCATTTCCGCACGAACATTGGCACAAAAAGCATCAGAACTCATCTCTTTGAAAGTGATTTATTTATTTTTTTATTGAAAATTTCAACAAATTAATTTATTCTCTTTTTTCTGCCTACCATGGCGAAAAACAGTCAGACAATCGGGACGAACGACAAAAAGGTCCGTGTGACAATCGGACGAATTCCAACGATTTTGCGGACAGAGCAAAAACAACTGAAAAAATGCACAAATTTTTGACTTTTAAATAAACAAAAATGGCATATATAAATTATTTCTTAAAACTGAAAAAATTAAAAAAATATATTTCTAAAAAAGAAGCAAAATCATTTTGTTTTTAAAGAATTGTTCACTTTATCAACAGCGCCCGAAACATTGGAGGAATGCGGCGGCTTTATGCCCGTCGTGTTCATCTTCGCGCCCAATTTACTGACAACGGCCGTCGCAATTCGCGACGCAAGCTGAAATTAAAATTTAATAGGCTCAGTAGCAATAAAAGAACGGAAAGATTTTTTTAACGGAAAAAAGGTCGAAAAACAACGGAAAGTTTGGCATTTTTTTCCACAATTTTATAATTAGTCCCCTTTTGTAGACATTTATTTTCGGTGCCTTAATTGACTGAAACATCACCACTTGAAGGCCTTTTTGGCAGACATGCCACCCAGACGAGTTTCTTAAAAATGTTGGCACTTCTTTAGGCTTAGGGGTTGACGATTTTCACGACGGGGGGGGGGGGGGTGCAAAACCATAGGGGGGACCCTTTTGGGGTTTCACATCACATTCAAACTGTTTTATATCCATTTCCAGATTTCTAAGAATATTTATATATAAAAAGTTGGGTTTCTATAATTTAAGGAAAACATTTTCAGTGAAGGGTCCCTTTTTAATTTGCATATTATCATTAAGCTCCCCCCCCCCCCCCGGGGGTTTTATTTTGCTCGTTGGCCGACTTTCGCCCCCCCCCCCCCGAAAATTGTTTCTGGCGTTATTTCCCTGTGCCACCTCATCAATATTGTTGTGTGCCGCCACATCATCTTCCCGATCGGTGGCCACTTCATCGTCCGAATCGTCTCCAACAGCATTCAAACCTTCTGCTGGAAATAAACAAAGTATGTATCTTTGCTACAATATTATGGCAATCCTCGAGAATGGGGGCCATGGAAATTTGTTTTTTTAGACGAATCCAAAAAATCTTCTAATTTTTTAAGAGCTTTTAAATTTACACGAAAAACATTTTATTTCGAGTTTTATGTGCGTTGATCGCAATTATGGCATCATCAGGATGTCATCAAATCATTGACAGAAACTCAATAACACGACCACACCTTGCGAGTTTCTCGTCTCCTACGACATCAAAGCTGTCGATCGAAGCTTTAGATGAAATGCTGGTCATTTGATTGGAGGACAATTAAATGAAAAGGGATTTTTGAATTTTATGAATCCTAAATTATATTTGAGATATGTTGTACCGCTGTTGAGTTTACATAAATAGTATCCTTTTCTACAAAAAAATTACATGAATTTTTCCCAATTTTGGCATGAATTCGAGTTTTGTTGATCATTCGAAGCAAAAAGGTAAACACAAAAGCCGATTTATGATGGATTCTAATTTGTTTTTTTTTGCGCGAATTCCGTTCGTAAATGTTTTTGTTACTAGAAAACCGAATTGAATCAAAAAAAATGAATAAAATCAGAGGAAAAACAGTTTGATCAAAAAACGAGTGGAGAGAAATGTTTTACCGATGAGTTTGGCGAAGGTCGATTGTTAGATAGTGAAGAAGGTTAGACGAAGTGAAGTGAAAGAAATAGTGTAGGAAAATGACGAGACTTTTGACCGAGAAAGAGGGAATAATCAATGAGAAGATGGGTAGAGAAATCGCGTTATTTCTCGCTTGAAATGGCCGTTTTTATTTATGGCCTTAAATATTGAAAAAGTTTTAAAAATTTATTTAATGAATTTCGGACATTAATTTCTTCTCTGAATATCGTAAATAAGGATTTACTCAAATCACGTTACAGTACCCCCAATGGACGATCAGTGCCGTGCGTTGGGCATCCTCCTGTAGCTCATCGGAGAAAAGTCGCAGAGCTTAGCGGTCTTTTGGCTTTTGTAGAGAATTTTGTGCGCTATTTATCCTCCATGTCCACCCGCCAATTGTTTGGGCCTAGAAGCTGAACCGCTCCAACTTCAAGGGGCGGGCATCATCAACGTGCAAAAGGCAAAATCAATCAGTCACAACTACATATTACTTTAACTGTGATGATGATGTTCGACCTTGGTTCATCTACGGGTTGGCTTTCAAATTTATGGGTGCCACTGTCTTGGATTCCAATTGGAGAATTCGTTTTTTAGGTCATGGTACTTTGAAAATATGCAAATTGGTGCTGCGCAACAACACGATCAATCAGTCTATTACGGTCGGGAAAGGATTGTTTCAGGGAATAAGTTGGAGAATCTCGCGGCCTCATTTTGTGGCTTTTAGATTTTGATGAGGTTTTTTGAGGCTTTTAATTTTGAATATTTGGCGTATGTATGTTCTTCCATTTGTTTCTTTGTATTTCCGGTTCTGAAATATTTTGGAATTTTCTTAATTCCATTTTTTAATGCAAAAAAGCATCACATTTTCTGCAAATTTTGTTGCAAATTTGTTAACAAATTGAGTTAAAAATATTCGAAAATTTTTTCGGCGGCGCCTATCGTCGGCCCCGCGCCGAAATCTCGCGCAAAAAAAACATAGAGATTTCGCTTACATTTTTTCGTTTTTTGCAAATTTGGCACAAAATTTCAAACACCCATTTTCACAAAATAAAACCCCCATTTATTATTTTTAAATAAAAGATTAAATAAAGATTTAGCAAAATGAGGGTTTTTGGTCCCAAATGATGCTTTTTTGCTTGCCAAATGAGCCGTTTGAAATTTTCATCTAGGAGCCCTGTTTAAAACTATTTGTTAGTTGCCAAAAAATTGAATTCATAATATAAATTAAATAAATTATTTATCAGATTAATTGAAAAAATAGTTCATCCGTCGTATTCATGGACTTCACAATAAAAATCGTAACATCATAAAATTTGTTTCAATCGTCGTATAAAAAATCATAATACGACGAAGCATATGATGAGCCCTGGGTGATATTTTAAGAGAATCCAACTTAAAAAATTAACAATTTTTAAATTTAATTTTAAAAATTATTTTTATGTGGGACGAAATTTAACTAAATTGGCCAATCAATATCTGTCGGTGATCAGAGTGATTCAAAAAAGCGATCAATCAGTCAAATAAAATTTGAATCTATAGGTGCATAACCGAAAAGCACCAAAAAGATCATTTATTTGCCCGAATTAAAAGTGAAATCAATTCATTCCCAGCGGAGGACTTGTCAAACTGCTCAATGGCGATTTGGTTGCCCTTTTGGAAGAGATCACTGGTGCTCGGCGAAAGAGCCTTGGGGGGGAATGGACAGATCAGATCAGAGATCAAATGATTGATCAGAGATCAAAAAGGTGATTGATTTAGGTGGCCAAATAAAGTTGTCAATATTGTCACAACATCCTAAGAATTTGAGCGCCTCCCCCCTCCCCTCCCACCCAATTAAGCCCCTC
Organism: Globodera pallida; assembly: GCA_020449905.1. Lineage (NCBI taxonomy): Eukaryota > Metazoa > Nematoda > Chromadorea > Rhabditida > Heteroderidae > Globodera > Globodera pallida. Next base: position 3,110 of record JAIXHY010000010.1, on the reverse strand, counting down.
TCTCTGTGATCTGTTCAGCCACCTCGTAAGTGTCTGTGCTATAGTTCAGCTGCAGAACAACAACAATTTGCGCTTTTGCATTGCCCTCAGAAAGTGTTGGGAATATTTCGTCGACAAATTCGTTGACAATATCTTCAAAGTACAGCACGAATTCCTCGTCTTCGACCAAGTCGAATTCGTAAACGATTTTGATTTCGATAATTTTGAGCTCGGGACATGAAATGAGCAGCGATTCGATCAAATTCGCCGAGTTCAGCGCGTTGACGCCGTCGAAATGCTCAAACAGACAGCGGAACGTCAGAGAAACCCGCTCCACTCGAGAAGCCGTATTGGCGTCACTGAAAAGCAACAAAAAAAATTCGATCAAAAAACAATTTGTGAATTAAGTTCAAGACCCGGACGGAGGAAGAAAGTCTTAACGACAAGAGAAATGTAAAATTTGTGCAAAAATTTACCAAATTGGTGACTCGCAGTCAAACAATATCGGCCTCCATATTTCGGCGACTTCAATTTCTTTCGCATTCAAATTGAGGAAAGTTTCAAAATTGGGGCCTAAAAAGGTGTGAATTTAACACCAGACAATGGGCCGGGCCTCACTTATTGAAGAAAATTCTCATTTTTGGGGGGGGGGGGGGACATTGTTTAAATGGCTCCAAATCATCAAAAGCATTATCAATTTCCCGCACATTCCTAAGTGGTTTTCAATTATTTTTGTTGTTGTGAGAATTCGATTAATTAGAAAACAGAATTTCCAATCTTCCCCCCCCCCCCCCCGCCCATTGGAATTGCCAAAAAAAAACATTCAACATTAACTCACCACCCAACTCGTTGATAATGTTGTCAATTGTAAGTTTGCCCAATTCAAAATGAACTTTTGAGGCTTCTTCGTCGGACAACTCTAAACACATTTTGTGTCATCACATAAAATAAGCAAATTAATTATTAATAAATGGACAAATTCAAATAAATAAAACACCTTCATTCAGAAAATAGTTTTGCGAAGGATTGGACGGGAAATTTGTAAACGTTTGGCTGAACTTTGCCAAACATTTCCGGGGCGGCGGCATAAACGGAGACAGAAGACAAACGCAATTTTCCCAAATTAAGCAAAATTTCGCACAAATTCTTTCGTCACAAAGTACGGACCATAAAAGGCATTCTGTGAATAAATGAATAAACAAAAACAAATTATTTTAGTCAATTTTTTCAAAAACTTTTTTTTACTGTGCTTCCATCTCTTAGAAAAGTGTTTTAGGGCTATTCAAGGCCGTAGATTCTGAATCTGACATTTATTTCGACCAATTTAGAACCCCGGACCCGAATTCGAACAACTTCAAAAATGTTCGGTCGAAACAGAGGTCATATAGTACCGCGAAATGCAAAACCATAGGGGGGAACCTTTAAGAATTTTCAAAAAAATATGTTTAACATTTTTTATTTTACATTTTTGTTTAAAAAAATTGCGTAAAAATCGCCGATTTTCGCATTTAAAAAAAATAGAATTTTTTTGAAAATGCCCGATTGCTTATCTCACAAAAGTTCTTACGTCTTCGCGTGTCCCGACTTTGGTCGCGTCTTTGTACATTTTGACGCAGTCTTTCCACCAGAATTCGATGTGTTTTATTTTGACAAATTGTGCGACAAAAACTTTAAATGTGGACGGACTGAGACACTGAAAATTAAAATATTTTTTTTAAATTAAAAAAATAGGCAAAAAACCATAAAATTTGTGAATGCATTTTCCTGACGCAAATCAACTTCATGATTCCAATAAAACTTCTTCTTCATCGGTTTTGTGAATAACATTTGCTCGGCTATCGCGTACAAAACGTCTTCAGACAAAGTCGGTGATGCCGAAATTGACATTTTTTCCTTTTAATGTTTTTTTATTCTGCAAATTTTTATGTGCTAATTAGAGCCCCCCCGGATTAGACCAGAATTTGAATTCTGTCAAAGCAGAAAAAAATTCAACTTTTTCCCGTTCCCCAGAAATAATTCTTGGCGAAATGTTTCATGAATTTTTAAAAGTGCAAATTATGTGAGAGTGTGTGTGTGTGTCTCTAATTTCCTCTGCTTGCCTCGCCCCCTTTACACCCCATCAAAAAAATGTTGAGCCATTCATGCACACTTTCCTGTGCGGCGCAGTGCCTTTGGTCGCCGAAGGCGTTTGTGTCGCGGAGCAATTTAAAAATGGAAACAAAACGACGTTTGTGTGACGACTGTTCAATTTCAATAAAAAAAATGGAAAGGGTGCAGCGTTTTCTTTTTCTTTAGTTAATAACTGAACTCAAAAATTTCCCAAAATGATGGGCTTAATTAAAACCCAAAAAGCTACAAAATGAGTATAAAATCATAAAATTTTGTTATGATTGACATGAGTTAAATAAATTTCAAAAGTGGTGCAGGACTTTTGTGTCACCCTGTATTCTTTTTGTTTGAATTTTTTGAAGCAATTTTAATTACATATTTCAGAATCCCGGTTCATAATGTTGGCTCCAATTTGGGGTTCTAGTCGACTTGACGCGTCCCAACGACTTTTATACGCGTCCTAACACATTTTTATGCGTTAAAAAAGTGCATTAACCCAGTCTGAGTGCTTATACAAGGTTAACTACGTTTGCATTTCTTCTAAAATATGTTTAAAAAAAATTTTTCATTTGAATGTTAGCCTTCGGAATGCATACTGAAACAAATAAGTAGGCAACAAATCAGGTGTGCTTTCCATGTAAGTGCTTTAACCCTTGTTTAAAGCCTCCAACTGGCTTCTATGTATGCCCTGAGTATGAATTTAAGGGTTTGATGACTGGTGGTTAACCCAGGGTTGCCAACAAAAATTCTTCAAAAAGCTCCAGAAATCTCAAATAAAGGACAAAAAAAGACATTTCAAATTTTAAAGAACAATTTAAATAAATACGAAAAAAAACAAAAGTGTTTTGCTGATCCCACTCTGATCACATCAATCCAGATCATCATTTCTACTTCCGCCTGTTGTTGTATCCGGGCCCCATTCGTGGCGGCGGGCAATGGTCCTGTACAAACGGGCGGGAAACGACGGCACAATGCCAAAAACATGGCAATGAGAGGGAAGCACTTACGCATGAGCCGGGCTG